>OY728123.1:150024005-152424005 GCA_963277665.1 Viscum album | reverse complement strand
TGATGCTAAGCCAATTTCAAAACCCCCTTATCGAATGGCTCAAATTGAACTTTTAGAGTTGAAGGAGCAATTTCAAGATTTATTAGAGAAAGGTTTCATTTGACCTAGAACATCACCATGGGGTGCTCCTGTTTTATTTGTTAAAAAGAAAGATGGTTAAATGGGAATTTGCATTGATTATACAGCCTTGAATAACATCACTGTTAAGAACAAATATCCTTTTCCTCATATCGATGATTTGTTTGATCAGCTCCAGGGAGCTCAGTATTTTTCAAAGATTGACTTGAGATCGGGGTACCATCAGCTGAAGGTAAAGGAAGCAGATGATCCGAAGACCGTGTTCCGTACAATATATGGCCATTATGAATTTGTAGTAATGCCTTTTGGTCTAACCAATTCACCTGCTGTATTCATGGACGTAATGAATAGAATTTTCCATGAGTTCTTGGATAAGTTTGTGGTGGTTTTCATTGATGATATTTTGGTGTTTTCTAAAATTAAAGAGGAGCATGAATGAAATTTAAGGGTTATCTTGAAAACCTTAAAAGAAAAGAAATTGTATGGGAAATTCAGCAAGTGTGAGTTTTGGTTGCAAAATATTTCTTTCCTTGGTCACATTGTTTCTAAAGATGGGATAACTGTTGATCATGCAAAAACAAAAGTTGTGGAAGACTGTCCAAGACCCACAAATGTAACTGAGATTCATAGCTTCCTTGGTTTGGCAGGCTATTACCGAAGGTTTGTTAGAAATTTTTCACGGTTATCTAGTCCAATGACTACGCTAACTCAGAAGGGTGTTAAGTTTATCTGGACAAAATAATGTGATGATTGTTTTCAGGAATTGAAAAGAATATTGGTGAATGCTCCAGTTTTGGCACTACCTTCCAGGAATGGTGAGTTTGTTATCTACAGTGATGCTTCATTGAAAGGACTTGGTTGCGTCCTAATGCAGAATGATCAGGTAATTGCTTATGCTTCACGACAGTTGAAAACTCATGAGGTAAATTACCCTACACATGATTTGGAATCAGCTGCTGTTGTTTTCGCTTTAAAAATTTGGAGGCATCATTTGTATGGAGTAAAGTGTGAAATATATACTGATCACAATAGTTTAAAGTATATATTCACTCAGAAAGAGTTGAACATGAGACAGAGGAGATGGCTGGAATTAATCAAGGATTATGATTGTACAATTCATTACCATCCGGGAATATAAAATAAAGTGGCCGATGCTTTGAGTCGAAAAAGTAATGCTTCATTAGCAATGTTGCGTTTGGAACATGATCCTTTAGTTAAGGATTTGATGAACTTTGGCATAGAAGTTGTTGGTGCAGGAAGTTCTTCTGTTTTGTTGCAGGTATCAGTGAGATCATCTCTATCTGATAGAATCAAGAAAGCATAGAAGAAAGACAGTGAGTTGCAAAAAAAGGTAGAGCTGGTTCAGAAAGGTAAGTTTCCTGAATTCAACATTGATAATGATTTCATTTTGAGATTTGGGAAGAGATTTTGTGTGCCTTGCGATTCACAGTTGAAGAGAGAGTTGTTATGTGAAGCTCGTAGTTCTCCATTTTCAGTTCATCCTGGCAGTACTAAGATGTACAAAGATCTGCGGGAGTATTACTAGTGGGATGGAATGAAAAGAGATTTTTCTGATTTTACTGTGAAGTGTTTGACATGTCAATAGGTTAAAGTAGAGTGGCTATTACTGAAAGGGATGCTTCAGCCTTTACTAGTGCCAGAGTGGAAATGGGAGAATATATCCATGGACTTTGTTGTGGTATTACTGAAGACATCTCGAGGTAATAATGCAATCTGGGTTATTGTTGATCGCTTGACTAAATCTGCTCATTTCCTTGCTATACGAGATACTTTTTCCTTAGATCAAATTTCCCATTTGTATCTTAAAGAGATAGTCAGGTTACATGGAGTTCCCCTCTCCATTGTATTTGATCATGATCCCAGGTTCACTTCTAACTTTTGGAAAGGCCTTCAGAAGTCATTGGGTACTGAATTAAATTTTAGTACAACATTTCATCATCAATCAGATGGGCAGTCAGAACGAACAATTCAGACCTTGGAGGATATTCTACGAGCTTATTCGATGTATTATCAGGGAAGTTGGGACCAACATCTTTATTTGGTTGAATTTTCATATAATAACATTTTTCATTCCAGTATACAGATGGAACCATTTAAAGAATTATATGGGAAGCGGTGTCAAACTCCAGCTTTCTGGGATGAAGTGGGTGAAAGGAAGTTTATGTGAATAGAATTGGTAGAAGAGTTGGCAGAAAAAGTTTAGCTGATTTAGAAACACATGAGAACAGCTCAGAGTAGGCAAAAAAGTTATGCAGACAACAAGAGGAAGGATCTAACTTTTGAGGTAGGTGATCATGTTTTTCTCAAAGTCTCACCATGGAAAAGTGTGATGAGATATGGTAAGAAAGGAAACCTGAGTCCAAGGTTCATTGGACCATATGAAATTCTGGAGAGAGTTGGATCAATTGTATACCTGGTGGCTTTACCTCCGAGTTTATCTCAGGTACACAATGTTTTTCACGTTTCGATGTTGATAAAGTATATACCAGATCTATCTCATGTTTTGAGTCCAGAGGTAGTTCAGCTGGAAGAGAACATATCTTATGAGGAACAACCGGTCCAGATTCTTGTCCACAGGGAGCAAGTGTTACGAAATAAGGTGATTAATCAGGTAAAGGTTTTGTGGAAAAACCACATGATTGAAGAGGCAACATGGGAATCTGAAAATGCAATGAGGGATAAATACCCCCACTTATTCGATAAGTAAATAAATTGCGGGGATGCAATTTTCTAAAGGGGGGAAGGATGTAACATCCCAAGTAAGTAATAAATAATATATATTTTTATCTATGTCTATTAATGAATTAGATAGTGTTTTAGAGGCTTAAAATGAAAATAAATCCAATCTTAAGCATGGAATACACTAATATTTTTAAAAGATTGTTTTACTGTCTTTTGATGGAAAACCATTTTTAAATATATCTTTGGACAATTTTATAATCTATGTTTGTAAAAATAAACTTATTCTTTATTATTGGGAAATAAAAACTTACTTTGTGTGAATTTTTGGTATTTTTTCGATAAAGCTCATTTTTTAATGAATAGTGAAAAATGTTGTATTTTAATACCAAACCTCTTTTTAATCTAATTTATTTATATGATTAGTTTATCTTTTGAATGGGTTTTGAAGTGAAATTAGAATATATTTTTACCATTTAATCTAATGGTGGTCATTGGAATCAATTTCACTAGGAAATTGGACTTAAACTAGTGTCAATCTTTTGATACTTTTTGTTTCATAAAAACACGCTATATATCATGGCAACAGGAATTAATTATTAAATTAATTAATGTGAATTATATGATTTGAATTTTTAAAATATACATCATTTTTGAATTCGGAATATCAAATATAGCTTAGGGTGAAGTTTTGGTATTTTTCTGAAAAACTTCAATTTTTGATGAATAGTGAAACCAGTAAGTGGTAATTAAAGAAACTGAATTTTTTGTTTAAATGAAAATTTTTCACTTCTGTGATTTCATTTTAAAAAATCCAACATAAATGGTTGTCATTAAGAAGTAAAATGTGGTTCAATTAGATTAAAATAATTTTTTGGTGAATAGTAATTTTAAGTTCTTAATCGCGATTAGAGGTAATTAGTGTAGTTTAAGGTAAAAATAATGTTTTAATAATAAGAGATGAGCTTGAAACATGTACTACCCTTATTGGATGTGTCATGGACGACCAAGAAAAGCCATGGGTCAACTTGGGGACCCTATGGAGCCACTTTGGTTGGGAAATTACATAAATAACTTTTTATTTAATGGTAAAGTAAAAATGACACAAACATGAGATGTTTTATTAAAACAATTTTTAAATGGGGTTATACTAGTCAGAGGTTTGACTATAAATAATCATTAGAAAGATAAAAAGATTTCCTACATCATGATATTTTTTTTATAATTTTTAGACATTAAATAAATTAAATTATTTATGACATCATGATGATGCAGTGATTACCTCATTAATAAAGGATTTAAATAAAACGAAAGGATAATGTAAAATCTATGACCTACACATGTAAAAAACCTATTTTATGGGTGGATTTAGAACCCTTATCACCTTACCCTAGAATTATATCAATGTGGGACCTTTTAAATCCGAATACCATTTTAAAATAAAGTGACTTTTCTTTACTTTCCAAGAGTGCCCGTCCTCTCCTCTTATAAATGGCCCCCACCTCTACCACCTTACCCACACTCCCAAAGCCTCTGGATCGGACAAACTCTGCCCATTTTGTCTGTCCAATTCCCTCTCTTTCTCCTTGAAGACTCACTTTGGGCAGAAGTCTTACCAAGGAAGCCTTTGAGGTCAAACCAAAGGGAGTTACCCGATTTTAAGGTAATGTCTTCTTTTGAGTCGTTTGGTTTTATTTTGCTTCTCCAACCCCCTAAACTCTTTTTATTCGTTTATTTTGTAACAACTCCAGTATCCTAAATATACTAGTATGTTTTTATAAGAAGGATTAGAACTACACTTACACACACCTACATCTAATGGTTAAAGAACATACTGTTTCCGTGGATGGCGAATTTATGCCTCCCGAAATGATGATTGTTCAACATTATTTTAAAACCTTCAAATGTAACCATTTAGATGACACTATATTTATATATGATATATAATATGTTTTTGTTTTCCTTAAGATTCTGTATTTTTCATTTTGGGCATACCTTTATGGTTTCCATTATGGGTAAATGCGAAATCTTCATTTAAGAAAGTGCGGACTACCGCCCCCTCAAAGTGATGTGATTCGTTAATGCCATATGTGGGATGTTTAAAGGATTGATTTAAAGTTATTATATATGATTTTATACCGGAATTATAATATACCTATATATAATTATTATTTAATTCCATTAAATTATGAGATAGAAATGAAAGTAGCGTTAATGCGTACGTACGGCTTACCGTCTCCATGAACGGTGCATTTCATTTCTTATCCCCAAATGTAATGTACTATTAAAAGTACATGTATATAATGGATATATATGATGAATGATACATCTAAATGATGAATATAATTCAGGAATTAAAATATACATACCTCTAATTTAGTTTTAATTCCATTAATATGACAAAGAAATGAAAGTAGCGTTCATGCGTACGTACGGCTTACCGTCTCCATGAACGGTGCATTTCATTTCTTACCTCTAAATGATTATGTAATATTATAAATACATTTATATGATGTATATATATTCTATATATTCTATCCAAATCAGTAATGTCATTTTGGATATAAAGAACCTTTGACCACACAAACAACATGTAATTGTAAGAAGTCCACTTTCGACATAAGAACCAAATATCGACAAAACAAACATTATTAACTTAAATGGTTACATAATGTTTATAACATGGAAATAAGTGATATAAAAGGAATAATGAACTTGAAAAAGGTTCTTAATAAAATAGAAATTATCTCAAGTTTATTATTCAGGAGATTAAAGAATGACCGAGTCAAGTCGGACCTGAGGTATGGGACTTCGTCTCAATCTCCTTTCATTGAGGCATATTTTGGTTTATACACAACCTACATTTATACGGTGTATAAACCCCTTTGACTTTTATTTTATCGAAAAGGAATCTTTTTTATATGAAGCATTTTACTAAATGACAAAAGGGAATGTTTTTGTCGTACGTATGCGGCGACAACAAATTCTCCGCCGCCGTGACCATTATTTGAGTTTCGGCTTCCTCTAAAAGCCATACCTTTTTTAAAAGAAAAATAAATACCATGTTTTAATTTTATTTTATTTTGGTATTTAAAATGGTTTTCATAATGTTTTTATATCAATGTGTTGTATTGATATCTTGTGATTGAAAGGTGGAAATGTTATGTTTCCATTATGCATGTTTTATGTGATACGATTATGTTTAGGTTCTTGGGGATTATTATAAAGATGGGTGGTTCCATGATAAACGAAGGGCGGGTGAGCCCGATATATCTCTCCAATGCATTGGGTAATGAAAAGGAGTGAAACGTTAAGGTTTCTCTGAAGAGATTTAGGGAATATACTGTGATTGGTATTCCAAACGTAACCAAGAGGGTTACTCCCTACGTAAGAATGTTATGAATGCCTCAAGTTACCTTTATGTCTTATGATTTCTAAGATTTATTCATGATTTTATGAGGTAAGTTAAAGTGCTTATGTTTTATGGGTAAAGTATGATTTCATTCTTATGTATATAAGTACCCATGTTTCCTTTCCATATTTTTATATCCCTTACTAAGCTTTTTATGCTCATCCCATGTTTTTTTGAAATGTTTTTCACAGGTCAAGGGAAATGTACATGATATGATGATAGTGTCAAGGAAGTGTCAAGAAAGAATCCATGATTTATTTTAAATATGTTTCCATTGATGGGAAAGAAGAATACTATCTTTATGTAACCACTTTGTTTATATGTGGAATGTAATGCAAGTTTTATGATCTAATTCTCTAAAACTCTAAACCCGAAAAGATCCTCAATGTGTAATCTTGTAATAACTCAAGATTAAGTAGGGTTTAAGGCTGGGGCCTTATATAGTATGAGTTCATCCAAATATTCATAGATTTATTTTTCACCCAAAAATGAAAATATCAACCCATCACTACAAACACTCGACATACTATACCTAAAATAGTCTATATTGGAATGAACTGTAGATAACCAGTCAATACCTAAGATGATGTCATAAGGACTTGTAAATGTAAAAAATAGACATGAAAAGAAAATATCACCTCCAGTGTTCTAGTCACACAATCTGTAGAATTTTTTGATCAATGATTTAACTCTAGTAAGAGTATCCAATCATAATGATTAATCCAATAGCTCAACTGATTTATCTGTGTCTCTAACTAGATAAGTGACAAGAAATTATTGGTTCACATATGTTTCTATCAATACTACAGCTAAATTATATAAGGAAAAAGTTATACTTTGTGTCATCCCTAGTGCCTCTGGGTTATAATTCTTAACCACCTCCATCTTCCCTCTCTAATGACCACAATATTCCTCGGCTGACCAGGTACCACATGGAAGTGGTGATGGTAATAATTTAAAATGTGTACCACCTAAAACTTCTCATCCTTCTCATTTGATACATCATATACCTTATGGAAATTCCATATCCAACCACTACATATTTCTAAGATACCAGTTCAACATATCTCAATCGGTCGCCCGTCCGGTCAAGTAATATCTTGCAAGATGTATTCAACCATCAAAAGGGTAGCTTAACCTCTCACAAGGATGACTAGATCCATCATGTGATCCCTGACCCATATAAAACCTATCCTTTGATCACATCCTAAAACATCTTTGACATCTAGATCCTTATTTTTATCATCAACTCCCTACATTTGATGTTTATGCTCTTGTGTACCCACTTTGGGCACCAATTATGTATGTATACTCATACAAGAAACACTTGAATACCAAAAAACTCTCTAGCTCCCAATTATAGGTTGAAATTCATAAAGGTATCACACATATCTTGATGTCTATACATAGTCCTCTCCCAAAGGTCCAAGCCTGAATGAGTAGATCATTCACCATATCAAATGGGTATTGAGACAGGTTGGTGAACCATGATGAATAATCCACCATAGACGTAATGCCATGCTAAAATTTTAAAAGTTCTTGAATTCACACAACCCACAACATATCTAGTGAATAATTCTCTAATTTTTTTTGAACTCTAAAAATGCAAGAGTGTCCTCATCGTATGACCGAGTCACTAAGACCCACCATAGTCATGAAAATACTTGGAGACGGCTTTCTTACAAGACCACCATCTGGTGTGTAGGTGTCCAGATAAGATGAAAGACTCACATCACATACTAAAGGAAATCATAAGCCTCCAGTGGATTTGGATTTCCTCTAAACTAGAAGGGTCATTGATACTATAATTCATGAATAATGCTAATCATATACACCTCATCTACTCATACTTATGGTACCTTTTTATGAACAAATGGTGATAGTAAGATACATTCACCATCGAGAGGTAACACCTTTGGCACATGTCCCCATATCAAAGCCTCGTCACTGAGGGGATCATCCTCATAATCTTATTGTAGAATACAAGCTGGAAAAAATCACAGAGGCATCAAAAAATAGACATGATTTACCAAGATGAATGATTGTATCGAGGGAACATATTCAAAAAGGACGTAGAAAAAAACCCATTCCTATATGATTCATGTATCAATGATTTCCCTCTAACCAATGTCTACTTATACTAAGTTGAAAGGAAGGTGATCACAGACCTAGTGTATGGATGTGTCGGCTGCCACACCAACACTCAAATCCCTATCCTATGATCCGAACTAAAATATTTTTTTTCATAAAATAGAAACCAATATGAAAAACTATGTACCTAAGGTAGAACTAAATCCATTAATACCACCTTTTCATTACCCTCCCCAATGGGTCATGATCCAAAAATATCCCAATTCTCTCTCCAATAGTCAAGGGGCTAGTGACTAGTGTCAAGAAGGCATATCACAAACCTGGGAGACCTTATCCAAATGTACCGATATGCACACACACATCTCCAAGCCCATACAATTATAAAATGTAAAAAAAAAAAAATCATGCATGGATACATGTATAAATATCACAATAAAGTATGAGAAAAAGTACCGGAAAAAAATGGGAAAATAAAATCCCCAAAAAAAATTAAAACAAGTATGACCTCTGAAGTAGGAGAGGACTATAGTAAATGAAACCACTAGAACACACCTCAGTCTATTTGTATCACCAATCTTCACCTAGTCTTGGTCCCTCTAGAACTCCATAAAAAGGCTGATTATTTTCAAAAGACAAGACACATGTGTCGAAATCCCATGTAATAGTGAGTATAACAATACCCAGTAGGAAACCATGAGATAACTAAGAATATGAAATCAATAAAAGTAGTCATATCATTATAAGGATATATCAATATTATACATGACAATAATATATGCTTTTACTCATAGTAGACACACAATCTCAATGTAATGTCACAACTATAAATCTATCCTAGTATTCATACATGAAAGTTTCATATAACACTCATCTCGGAGAACACTCAAAGATCCATATATCACTAATGGCATCGATCCAAAATTTCATGCTCGTTGAGTATCTCAACAATAAGTACACACTATATGTCTGAAGAGATCAATACATAAATGAGGATCATGCCCCTGGACTTCGGTTATACCAACAACACAATATGTATTAAGCTGCTAAGTTGGGAATCTACGCCCAGGTAGTGTTGGTGATGATGACACCAAGAACCCACCAAGGGTAATAACCATAATAAAGGATATCACTCCAGGAATCACATGGATCCTAGTAAATATATCCAAGAATGAAGTTCCTCCAAGGGGATCACCATCATATTCATAGAACATGACTCTATAATAAACCCTTAGGGAAAGGATCAAGGTAACATTACTAAATGAAACATGTCCAACCTGAACTGTAAAATGGCTCTGATCCTTCTCTGAGTGGGTACATGGCATGTACTACGAGTAAATAATGTGTCCCTTTAGAACTAGGTTCTACCCATGTATCATGGATTGTTCCCACGTTCATTTCCGAGTATAAGGAATGTGGCCCACCACATGGCATGTGGATCCACATGTATCTTAGTAATGTACCACTATTTTATATTTATCCAATTTCTAGAGTATAAAAGGAATTTTCCATGGATGATACTTCGTGTAATGACACTTGGCTTTTCGGACATGTACACCCTATACACGTCGAGCATATCAGAAAGGGTAACACTGCACATGACTCGAATCACACTGAGAGTGATACATATCTCTATGAAAAAACCCAAGCACTATATAGAAATGGAATACATTCCATGTTTTAATCATAATACACACAATGGAGAAGGGGTTTTCACATAACCCATTGTATTTTCCAGATGACTTACTTTGAACCTACAATCCCTTCGATTCCTCCATGTAATGTGCAATTATTTTTGGATATGAGGTTTTTCAAACCACATTATCTATCATTGGTAAGATTCCATCCATATACGGTGCTCATAAACCACCTTCACCGTACCACATCGGGGCCTCATGCACAAACCATAGTTATAGTCTCCAGATTCATTATAATAACATGATCTTATCACCAATCCAAACCTGAACCTGTTGTATCAATCCATTATTCCAAGAAACTAGTGCATAATAGATGATTTTTAGGTATTAATCGAACCAAAATCCAAAATAATTTCCCACGATTAACAATTAATAATGGAAGATATTCACAAAACACATATGTTAGGAACAGACATCAAAAAATTCTTGTGATGGCCTTGATTCATTACTATTAGAATAATGAATATATATATATATAATAAAAAATATAAATCCCTCAATCTAGATAATCTGACTCGTACCCGCAATATTCTCGATCCACAAATCAAATTTTCAGTTAATTGATTCACATTAATTATAGGAGTAAAAAATGGGGAATAATCCACTTAAAAAAATGTCCTACCTAGACATGGATCGATTGATAACAAATAATGATTATGCATTATTGTTGTTGATTATATCCTTAAACCACATTACACACTAATCAACAATCGACGATTCGATTTTTGTTCTATTGAGAATGATCCTCCAATCCTCTCTAACTAATATTGAGGGCTATGTAGCTAAATCTTGGATTTTTAAATACAAGTGTATTTATATACCATTATAGGTCATAGAAATTTATTAAATAAATTATTTGAAACTAAATAATTTATTTAAAAATTCACTTGAGACCACACCCAACCTGAGCATTTGATGAACTCCTAGGTTATATCTTTCCTAAGGTAAACCCCACACATTAAAATCAAGGGTGGACTCATATTTATAATCTAAGACTTCATTTTAGATCTTTTATCAAAAAAATATGTACACATTATATATATATATTATTTGATAAATTAATTATGGGCTCAGTAGGACTCATAATCTCACATTGTTTCATCGCCTAGCTTTGAAATTAATCTATATAATATTCTTAAGTAATACTTGTAAAAAAATTAATTACATTATAATATAACCATTGATGAAATGCTGATGATTTTTTCCCTTTTTAGCATTTGATTTCATACAATTCATAAATTTCCATTCCATTAGTTGTAAATAAGAGTTTAAATTTTAAGATAATTTAAGGGGTGTTTAGTGTGGCTCAATTATCGATAAAATTTTTCAAGTATAATAAAATAAGTTTCTTTTGTAGCTAATACATAGAGTTAAAACATTATTTTATTGGTGTTTTTATTTATTTATGTGATTTAATGTCTAATTTATGTAAATGATATAATGAAATGATAAGTTTAGCATCTCACACTATATCAATGATAGTTTTTAATAAAGGTTTTTTAGTACTAAACCCAAGAGTGTGGGTCTTAGGTTTCATAGGTAAAACCTTGTCCATGATATCCAACATTTTATTTTGAGTTGAATAAAATTCTAATTTAACTATTTTTTACTAATTTTCTGCTTCATAAAATGAAATTTAAATTCTTTGTGCTTTTCCTCATATGGTGAATGGTATTTTTCTATAATTTATGGAACTTGAGTTGTTTAAGTTGATTAAAATATGATATTCCACATCCTTATATATGTGTTTATGTTACTGACTCATCTATATAAACTTGTTAAAAATAGGAGGGTTTGTTACAAGTTAGAAATCCACTATAAGTGATAAAATATATTTTATATTTGTCACTCTGTAATAGATTCATATTATTATGAGATATAATTCTCCACAATACATTGACATTCAATAATTAACCTAACCTACGTAGTCTATGTCCACTTAGCCAAAGAGATGCTACTATTGATTTCAATATTGAAACATCTAAAAAACACTATATTTTATATATTTAATATTTATTCTCTCATATTTCTAATGAATTCATTTTTGGAAGCTTGGATGAAATGAATCTTGACATGTGTAAAACTCAATATCTAGTCAAGTGACTCTCATGTAGAGTAATCATCCAATTATTTTCCAATAAAGATTCAAATAAAAAATCTTTTCATCATCATATTTTGATTACACAATGAAGGTCTCTATTGGGGTATCCATTACCTTATAATCATCTATTTAAAATCATTTGAGAACCTCCTCAATAAATTATTCTTAGGAAAAAATGTCCCATCAACTGATTGAATAACTTTAAATCTAGGAAAAATGATAATTATTCAATTATTGACATATCGAATACGCACCTCATGTGTTTTGAAAACTAATTTTGTGTTATATAATACAAAAAAAAAGATTATTCAATCATACTATATGTACATATAAATATATTATTATTTCCCATTATTGATATAGCGGTTATGATTAACCCCTCTTCTTTGAAAACCATACATCTATAAGTATTGATATAACATTGATCGCCAATCCCTCAAGGATTATTTTAGTCTATATAAGGCTTTTTTCAGCTGAAACACCTTTATTACATAATTATAAATGAGAAACTCGTCCAATTACTCATTAAAGAAATCCTATTCACACACTCTATATGATAATTCTTATTTTATTTCCATTTTATATATACTAAAACCATTTTCCACAACCATTTATAATAACAATGTTATTTTTTATAGAAAAGAAAACATTGAAAATTTATCATCCACATCAATTCCTTTAATATGAGAATAACCCTTGAAATCTATTTGTTCCTTCTTCCCCCTATATTTTCCATCCTCATTATGTTTATTGTATAAAACCCTCTCAGATTTAATATTTTTCCCTTCCATGGAACATTTTCATATGATTTATTTTTCTCAATTTTTTCAATCTTCTAATGCATATAATCCACCAAAAATTCATACTTAAAAACATATTCAAATGATTTCAGTTCAACTTGAGGCAATAAATAAGTTTTCTATTGCATGTCTATCCTTTTAATTTGAAATGGATTTTTCTGTTGACCAAAAATGTTTTTTCATTTTTCATTAGCATTATGGATCATCTAGTTATGGTTTTCCCTCCTATGTTTCTCACAAAAATATATATATCATGTTATTTCACTACAAATCTATGAACTCTTCCAAATAAAGACACATCTTTATCCCATTACTCTTTTAAAACAGGGTTGTATCTATGTGATTTTTTCTAATCTAAAACTTCAATATACAGTCTGGTATTCAAAATATACCAATTATCAATTATTAAAACATAATTTAATTAAATAATTTTACCCATATGATTTTTTTTTATTCTTTTTATCTTACTCATGGATGAATATCTAAGAATAATTCCAACATCTCCAAATTCATTAAACTTTCAGGGGTTCTTCATTATTATGGATAAAGTAATTACTTACAAAAACCCACAAGTACATGAATTACAACTTCATTTATTAACAAATTCCATAAGGAGTATTTTATTCACTTGGATATAACAATTACTAGTTTGAGGTATAAAATGTTGTAAGAATTTCTCCAATCCAATACTCCTCTAATATGAAATTTTAAAAAGGAATAGTCTTATCGTTGTTTTTGATTATGTGGTTACTCTATTAAATAACTCTATTCCACTAAGGATTTATCACTATATAAATATATTGTTATGTCATAAGTTTTCAAAATGTTTATTGTACATAGGTATTTTTAAATTCCATATAATTTTCAATGAATAGATTCTAAATTTTTACAGAAATATTTTTTTTCTTCTCATCAATATCGAGTGATACATTTGAATACCTTGGTTTTTGTGTAATCAGTATAATCCATTACATCATACTAGACTCTTCAACAAACAAAAAATAATACAATTTTTTATTTTAATATTTAGTATTCATTATCCTTTAAGCATTAACATGATCATGATCCATTAATTTTAATGATTTTACCATCATTTGAATATACATCTACCAAGAAACCCTAAAATTTAACAAAGACTCACATTTCTGGGTGCTGTTAGAGGTGATCTTGAGGATATCTCTTTTTTTCATCATTATTTTATAGAATTTTAATGAATGATTTACTCATATGGCAAAGTCACATGTCTCATAATTTATTTTCATCTACCTTGAATAACATAATAAAATTTCTTCACCAATAAGGTAAAACATTCCCTCGATCGTTATTTATTATAGAATAGATGAACATACTTTAGGTTTAATAGTGTACCTATTATAACTAAATTTCATGACATTTATAAAATCTCATATTTGGATCACACTTAGTATATTATGGAAAATACCTACAAACAAGTGAAAAACTATAATTCAGTGATTAATTTACATCCCTCGAATTTCATAGATCCAAAATTTCTGAGTCTTTCATCATTAAACAATCAAAAAATTCCATTTTTAATGAATTTTATTAGTGTGATGAGACCATCATGTTTTTCATGTTCAAGGTACATCCACATAAAAAATATAAATTTTATACCATTCTATTTCACTCAATTAAATTCCATCAACATCTTTAATGTCATCTCTTCTTTTCATCACACATTATTTTTTGTCCAATTTTTTTATTGTTGAAAAATCAGCTCATACATTATCTCAATAAAATTATTTTCATCTTCTATGACTATAATATATTTTGAGTTTGCAAAATTCTAAAAAAAATTCAAGATGCTTTGTTTCACCTTTACAAGTATCCTTAGAAAAAATCTATTGCAACCTTGATCTATAATAAATAAATTTATTCAAATAACCATTAAAGTAACAAAAATATCCAATAAAATTATACGAAATTATAGAATGTATTTTTTTCAATTTTGGATACTTGTGATCTTGGAAAAATCACATTATGTAGAACACATGGATAGGGTGTGTCTAATATTTAAAAATTAATAATACCTTGTTTTATGTCTCCTTTTTGAACATTTACTAGATTATCATAGGTATTTATAGAATTATGCATGTAATATCCAATTTTTTCAGGTAATTCACTCTTTTAGATTTGGCCAAGCCTCGTTTAGTTGGGTTTCCTTCATCTTTTAACCATTTTGGTCAAGTCACTTGTAAGGATAGAGAAAATTTATAAAGTAAAAATGATCAAAATTATAGGGATGTATGGTTGTTTGAATCAATGGATTATGGATATAAACATGTCAAAAGGAATATAAGGGATTACCCTTTGTTTGGAAGGTATCCTAGGTATTTATATAATTTCATACATAACTAGGATGAAAGATATCTAATGGGAACTTTCACATTATTATAATATTAAATAATTTGAACATGTTGTAAGGAAGATGTCATGAATTTGTTTAGGGCATGAAATGATTACACTTAGAGAAATTGTTTTGGGGCTTGAAATGTTCAATCAATGTTCTTTTGACCTAAGGTGATGAAACTTTTGGTTTATCTATTAAATTGATAATTTCTTTCTATGAAAGGGTTTCATGCCTTGAGTTTCTCATGACCAGTGGTTTTAAACACCATACCACATATGATTCTATTTAATCCATTAAAATGCTCTCTCCCTTGGACCATAGGGACATTCTTAGTGATTTTAGAGCCATTCATTCCCATATGTATATCTCGATCAAGAGTTCAATCTCTGGTGAGTTTCTTCTATTTGGTTTTCCCATAGCTTACATTTGTTATTTGTTGTAGTGGTGGAATATCATAACCACCATTGTCGTGGGATTTGATTTTTGGTTATCTAGGTTTAATCATGTAATCTCTATTGCCTTCATTCCTCATTGGTGTTCCTAGTTGGTAGTGTTTATTGAATCACTAGATAAAGGTAGGTGGTCTATAGTAAATGCCTATGGTCTATTTCTATTTGTTCAACTATGTTCAATATTATGTTATTTCAATAATAAAATGTGTGGGTGTCAACTAATATATTAATGATTAATGATAATCATGTTTTAGACTACTATTTGGGTCCCTTTGGATACAATAGTTTTGAGTCCTTGCATGAGGCTTCCCAAAAGGTGAGAATAACCTTGAATAATAATGAACTAGCTAGTGGAATAAAATATGATTTAGCTTGACATGAGACCTCATTTGATTAATTGTTGTAGATTCACCCTAGAATATGGAATACATGATTATTGAATGAATGGGTAATTAAAAGGTAAATGGATATTCGTATAATTAACCAATGTGTCTTATTATATTAGGTAATGGTTTGGCATTTCTATAATTATGACTTGTGTTGTTATTGATTCTGAAATGCTTCTATAAATGGATTTTCTCGAATGTTGAAATGATTATATAAAGGGATTTCCCTGGTAAATTGAAATGATTATGTATAATTCATTCCCTATATTATGAAATGATTATATAATGAGCATTTCCCTAAAGTTGAAAAATATTATATAAAGAGAATTTCCCAGATGCTGAAATTTTTATATAATGGGATTTTCATAGTTATGCAGAAATGATTAAATAGTTATTCCCAGTTATACTCCAATTCATATAGGACATAAAATAGATATGCGATTATTCAATGGATTGGTGTTTTTGGTTGGAATGGTTATCATAGATGGTCATAGATATTCCGGAATGATTCCAAAAAATTGGATTATTGTAAAATATTAATTAATTAATTCTCTTATTTATCATTTTATTTCATGTACATATTATGAGACTAGTATTATTTAGACATCATGGTATCAACCTACTTTGTTTTAATCACACCCTATTTGGGATACCATTTGGTACCTGAGAGGATTACATGTATTCATGTTTGGAAAATGGAAAAGGACATTATTGTTGATTATTTATTAATGAATATGTAGGATCTTAGAGATGAGAAAAACATGGGGTTTGGGACTGGGGTCTTTGGATTTATTTGTGTCATCGTGGTATTTTATCTGTATTAATTTTTTTGGTAATTTTTATACATTAAAAGGTTTCATTACATGGATTATTATTATTTGGCTCACATAGTTCATCCTTTACCTTATAGTTGTATATTGTACTATTTTACTTTATTTGTTTTCCTTATAATTTTTTTTATTTCCAAGGTATTATTACTATGTACTAAGGGGTATATTATCCCCACAATATTTTCTACACCCCTATTACTTGTTGGAAGCCTCTGGAATATGGGATAGAATGTTTGAGTCCCAGTAACCGACCTCATATGGCCACATGAGATAGTGTTTGGTCCGGGTACTTTACAAGTCATGTTAGATGATCATTTTATTAATTTCTATTTATTTATTATTCTCAAATAGTATAAAAGAGACTAGGATGTGACGAGACTTATTAGTGAGATCATTTATGGTACAATCTAACCTGTGTATGAGGGAATTTTGATTTCCCATGGATTGGAAGGTTTTTAAGCTATTTATTTTTATAGTTAATGTTATTTCACCTTGGGTGATTCACATAATGTTTGATGTTATTGATTCTTGAGATTAACACTCATGGCCCAGTATGGCGTGAGATGGCTTTGAATGTATCATGAGAAGAATATAGGGATATATATATTGACATTCATTGTTCATGATAGGTTAATATTTATTTCATGTGATATAATTTCCCATATTAACATTGAAATGAGATCCCTTGTCATACTTGATAAATGAAATGAATTATTTTTTTGGTTATGGTAATTCAATTGAAAATCCATGTTTAGAGGGGCAATGAGCCAGTGGATCTCTATTTTTGTCACCTACCGAGGAATAAATTATTATTATCCATTATTTTAAGGATTTTTTGTGTTTGTAGAGAAAATTCTCCCTCATAATCTTTGAATATAGCATTAGAAGAGTAGTTATATCGAAACTCCAAATAATACTGAACCAAATCTTCTTATAGATCATAATGATCAAATGAATGTTCATCTTCAAGAAATATTCTTTAGGGTCTATTTATCCACAGAAAGGGATACTATTTTATCCATGACTTTGATTTATGATATGATTATAATTTTTGAACTACAATATCTGCCTATGTTCATTATGGAGGGAGGCACCCATGTATTCAAGTTCTAGATTGAGTTAGTCCAAGAAATCAATAAGAACCTCAAGACACCCAAAAATAAAATATTGAATGTTGAATTACATAGGCTTAGTGGACCCATAAATCATTAGTGGGTCACTATAGAGAAAGCTGGGAAACAAGAGGAGTTATACTATTATGAATTCAAAGAAAAATATTCAGATTCACTTCTATCCTTAAAAATTTAGGAATGAGAAAGATCATGGGTTCTCTAACTAGAAACATGAGGTCTTATTATTGATGTACTAGGCGGGATATTTCATCAACTTTCATCACTATGTTCCATATTTAGTACATGATGATATTTTCAAGGTGTGGAGTTCTTAGGAAGGTATTTTCTGTGAGATCAAGTCACGGGTTAATGTTTTTATCTTGAGAAGATTTACATACATGATGAATGATGCACTCATTATAAAATGGAATTTGAGAGAGGCCCCGAGAAACAGTCTGGATGTTTTTGTAAGCTGAACTGAGATATCATATTCTGGTTGAAATAAGTTGTTTTATGATAGAAAATGCCAAGGAAACAGTGGGAAGATCAGCCAGGGCAGAGGGAATATATCTTGGAACTAAGTTCCTTTGTAGTGCTATAAATGTGGAATTTTTTTCCACAGGCAGTCTCATTGTTTGTATGATGATTTGGTGTAAATTTAATGAAATATATTGGGTCAGATGTAGAGTTTTTACAGAGGTATGAAGTATCATAGTTGTGGTATGGGATCAGGATAGGTACCAGAGTCTAGAAATGACATAGTTATCCTTCAATAGACTGGTATATGATGTTCCCCTAAACATTCAGGTTGAGGTAGTGGTAATGGTACTCACATGTAGTTGAACTATTACCATGTATAAGGAACAACCTAAGGGATTTATATTAGATCTTGGGGTAAAGGAGGAACTTGGCTACATACTATTCAATCTTCTCAAGCTAGTTTTCTTATAGGACCTTCTACCGGCATAGGTATGATTCTTGTATCATCTACTATTTCTTGTATTTCATACATAAGTTTCACATTATTTTATATATTCTATTTTTGAAAAAATTGGATTTATTGAAGAAATATTGGTTTTTGTCTTACCCATCGATAAACCATTAGGAGTGCAGTAAATGAAAATCAAACATTGAAAGGGATTTTTTTCTAGAAATTGGTTGTTACCATTTTATTTGGGATTTTTTTTTGGGAATGATTGGTTTTGTTATTATTCTTGTTATAGATTGGTTTTATATATTCCAGGATCATATCATATATTACATGATGATAATTTCCTTTAAATCTCTTTTAGGAGGTAGATACCTTCATCAGGGTGAGGTGGATCTTTATTCCAGTCATGCAAGACCAATTTAGTGAAGATTAGATTGTCTCATGGCCTAGATAATAGGTCTTAATCTAGATAATGGTGTAATTTTTTACAAGAATTTTTCTCTAATGGTAGACAATTTTTTTGTATGTATTTCATGATGAGTTATATATATTCCCACCTAAATGAGAGATCGATTTCATGACTGAGTGAGTGTTGAGTGAAGAGATAGTTTCTATTCCACCTTACTGGAAAGAACCAATATAGATTTAGAAATTGAAATTTTAGTTGGAAGAACTAGAATAAAAATGTATCGTACACCATATTACATCACCAAGGGGTTCTCCAGTGCTTTTCACTAGGAAGGATGATGGTAATTTGCGATTTTGTGTGGATTATCGAAGATTGACCCAGATGAAGTTAAAAAATTAGTATCCCCTTTAATGAATTATTTATCTCTTAGACCAGTTGAGAGGTGATAAGATCTTCTCGCAGATATATTTTTTATTAGGATCCACCAATTGAGGGTGATACCAATAGACATACCTTGGAATTATTTTTGTAGTAGGTATATGTTATATGAGTTCTTAGTGATACTTTTAGGTTTGATGAATGCACCAGTGGTATTCATGGCCTTGATGAATATGATCTTTCATTATTTTATGGAGTAATTTTTTGTGGTTTTCATTGATGAAATATTAGTGTACTCCCATTCATTATGTGATCATACTCAACATCTTTACATTATCTTGACTTCATTGTTATATTATCAGACTTACACCAAGATAAAAAAATGGTGTGCCTGGATAGATAATACATAACTTCTTGGGTATTGTAATCTTAGAGGCTGGAGTGAAAATGGAACCAGAGAAGTTTTCCACTATGCTATCTTGAGAGAATCCCAATAATTTCTTTGAGAATCATATTTTTATGGTTTTATTAGGTTATTATCGACTCTTTATCCAGGACTACTCCCATTTAGTGGCACCACTATCTTGGCTAACAAAGAAAGGTGTGGACTTATTTTGGCCAGATGCTAATGAGAGATATTTTCAGGAGTATAAGAGTAGAATAACATCAGAATCTATAATCACTTTACTTGTGATGTTTAAGTCATATAAAATTTACTATTATTCTTTTAGAGTTGGACTTGGTGTAGTTCTGATGTAGGAGGATCTAGTGGTTGTGTATGGATCCACATAGCTGAGACCCTCTAAAAGGAATTATCTTACTCATAATTTGGAGTAATCTATGGTGGTACATTCACTAATATGATAGAGAATATATATTTTGGGTGAGATTTTTGGGGTTTTCACCGACCATAAGAGCATCAAGTTCATATTTTCTCAATGAGACCTGTAGATTCACTAGAGGTGGTGGGTTGAGTATAAGTAGTCTTTCAGCATTGAGTTTGATTATACAAGGGAAATGGAGATGTAATTTCTAAATCCTTGAGTTGTAATACACATAAAAATGTAGTTAGGGAGTCTTAATATATTTGGAATATGATGTTAATATTTACAGATATGCATCTATATGTTTAGGAGTCCCAGGGATCTTTGACTTCGACATCTATTATACCCATGCTTCTTGACTGGATCAAGAATGAGTAGTTATCTAATCTAGAGGGTTTCTTTTTTAGATTGATATTATATATTGGGGAGCCACCATCGATATATTATCTTGGTAGATACAAATATCTTCTTTTTCGAAGATTATTATGGGGTTTTATGGGATTACAAGAGGAGCTGATGGGAGAGTTTCGTGCTTCTAGATGGGTGGTACCTCCAATTCAAACAAAGATATATTTTGATATCCATAGATAGTACTAGTGTTAGTGAATGAATAGGGAGTAATAGTGGTTTTTGGTGACATGTTTTACCTATCAGAAGATGAAACCTAGACATCAGAGTATTGTTGGTCTATTATAGTTTCTTCCCATTCTATATTAGAAATGATATTATGTCATTACATATTTTCCAACAATATTTCCCAGGACATATCATTATAATGATGTAGTATGGGTGATCATATATTGAATGATGAAGGTAGCTAACTTATTTTGTATGAGGTATATCTTCATTGTTGATGATTTGGATAGGATCTATGTGCATGATATAATTCAATTACATAGTTTTATAAGGATTATCATTTCAGATAGAGATCCTCGTTTCACATATCAGTTCTAGAAGGGTATTTAGAAGGCACTAGGATTGTATTTTTTATAAGAAAAACCTATCATCCTTAGAATGCTGACTAATCATAATCAACTATTCATTTTATGGAGGATATTTGATGATCAAAAGTTTTGGTCTTTTTCTGTTCATGTGAGAATCATTTAAACATTTTGGGACTCAATTATAATAATAGATTCCATAAATTGATCCAAATGGAACCTTTGGAGGCTCTATATAGTAGGTAAATACATTGACCACATTTTTTGTTGGAGGTAGGTGAGTCCATTATTTTTGGACTTAGCCTCATGCAGGATATGTTTGAGTAGGTTCAGTTTATCAGGAGGTGGTTGGTTAACATGTAGAGTAGGTAGAAATCTTACACTAATTAGTGGATATGACCATTGAAATTTGAGGTTGGTCATCATGATTTCTTTTGGGAGTCACATGGGTTGGGAAAGAATTATATTAGGGAATAAGGAAATCTAGTTCAATGTTTTGTTAGTTCGTTTGAGATAGTGGAAGGGTTTCGTCTAATGGCATACCGATTGGACCTTCCACAACACTATAATTCCAGGAATGATGTGTTTCACAAATCGCAGCATTGGAGTTACACCCTAACCCTTATCATGTGATTTACATTGATGAAATTGATCTTGTTGTATATGTATCATTTTAGGAGAATATGATATGGATTGTGAACCGTAGTGATTAATATCTTCATTATAAGATGATACCTCTAGTTTGAGTGCATTTTAACCATGGGTGTGTTAAATAGGAGATTAATGATAGAGAATCTAATATGCAAGCATAGACTTCCAAACCTATTCATTGAGACCCCACAATGATTCTTGGATAATCTTAGGGATTTTCTATTACATGGTGGGGAGGTTGTAAGATCTCATCCTTTTCTAGGTATTTCCATCTTAAATATTTGTTTGAGCCTATTTTTTTGGTTTTCCTTCTTTTTTAAACCTTGGTAGTTGAGTATCTTCTGAGGATGGAGATCATTTTATATGGAAGATGACATAAAGATCTAAGACATTTTTTTTGAATAAATGTATTCTAGGTACCAAAATTTAAAAATGATTACAAGCGATTATCCCAAATTTGGATGACTTTAGAGGTGGTTCAGTATTTTTCTGCAGAACTGGGATGAGTTTTTTCTCCCAGAAACATTCACATCCTGAAAATATTATATGACATTAAGATGTTTCCATAGATATTTCATGAACTAATTCAGAGTGTGAAATGGTTATATTCCATTAAACTATTTCATGAAATGAAATGTTTGATCAAAGAAAAATCCTAGAAAACATAAAATATCATACAATCAGTTATTTAATAATGTAAAAGTAAATTACAGGTGTTGAAAATTTCCAAGGTGAACAATGAATAAGACACTCACTTAATCTAAATATAAAAAACATTCACCCAATGATAATAATAATATTGTAGAGACCCGTATCTTGACGTACATGGACATTACATTACTTTTGCGGAATACTTAGTACATAACAAAAAAACACACACAAGGATCGTAATAGTTTAGTGTCTTTGGAAACTCGGAACGTAATCTTCTAATCGTGGTGAAAGATCTTCAATATCTCCCATAAAGATCTTCCTTTTTTTTACCTAAAACCTTTATTTATATCCTAGGGAAAAGAAAACATAAAAGGGTGAGCTCAAATTCTCAGTAAGGGTAAACAAAAGAGAAATCAATCACATCATATTCATAAGAACATAACTTTTGGAAATCTTAACCTGCAAAAGAGAGCATAATTTCATAACATGGGATAAATCATAGTAGTGAAATGAAATCCCAATAATCATACCCTAAAACATGAAACTTTGTGGCATACACACCTAATCATAGAGAATCAATTCTTGTTAGTCAAGACTCATTGCCAAGACTATCTTAGTGGACAAAGTCCCTTTCTGAATCAAGTAACCCTCGTTTCAGTCCTGTTTCACTGAACCGGTATAACCTACCATTTCATCCATGTCTATCTCATGAGATATAAAATCTTTACCCAATGCATTGGAGGGAGATATAGGTCCCACCCATCTTATAATGAATCCTTCTCTTATGTGTTCCACATAATCATAAACCATACATCATTGCATAAACCATGTAATAAAAATGGGATTCTTAAACAACATGACATCATAAAACAATCCATATAAGATAAAGGAATTCATAAAAATATTTCCATCACAACATAATAAAATCTATGTAATAATAGGGATAAAAACAGAACCCTTTTATTATATTAGATGGAAAATAATTTTGATAAAATACTTGAACTCCATTCTTGAGGAAAATATCCTTTCTACTTCAAAAACATTTTTCCTTTCATAACATGTCATATGACTTTAAAATAAAAGAATTTTATTAAAAATAAACTTGAAAACTTGTAAAGGAAGCTTCTTGGAAATAATGTTTTAAAAATCCATTCATGCCGTATAAGTTAAAAAAATATTCTTCTCGTACTTTTGTCGGAAAAGTCAAAAAATACCTCGTACGAAAAACGACAAAAGATTCCTTTCATATCCTTTACTAAAAACTCGCTGAAGGGTAAATTTGGAATTAAAAAATTGTAGGTGGATGGAAATAACATTACATATTGAGGAAATATGGATGTGGATGATAAAATACACCCTAGTAAATACTAAAGTATAAACAATCTCGGATAAAAATGAGATTGTGATATTTCCCTTACCTTAGGTCCGACTTGCTTTGTGAGTGTCCGAACCTCCTGTATATGATTTAAATCATGTTATTGTCTTATTCCAGAATCATATTCATTGTTATTATATCATATATGGTCCACTTATGACTTTATATTACCCGTTCTTTTGTAAATTCATGTTAAAGTAGCGTTTTGGGTAAAATCGTCTCATTTTTCATTCGTGTTTTTAACTTGTAATTATTCATATGATTACTTAGATCATGATTACTTAATTCCAGAATATAAAACATGATTTATAT
Source organism: Viscum album (assembly GCA_963277665.1). Lineage (NCBI taxonomy): Eukaryota > Viridiplantae > Streptophyta > Magnoliopsida > Santalales > Viscaceae > Viscum > Viscum album. The sequence continues at coordinate 152,399,508 of OY728123.1, read as the reverse complement.
ATATATATATTCATAATACACATATATAATAAATCTGTAAATGGAAAGAAATACACCGTTCATGGAGACGGTAGTCCGTACGTACGCATGAACGCTGTTTTCATTTCCTTATTGAATTGAATGGAATTAAGTAGATGACATACATATAAATATAAATAATTCCAGTATCATTATTAGGTAATATATTTCATTATTACTTATTATATATACTTTATAATCATTCATGAATGGTTAATCATTGAGAATGAATCTCATCGCGTCGTGGAGACGGTAGTCCGTATGTACGCACGAGCGATGATATCGTTCCCATGGTCGTGGAATTGTGTTGAAGTGTATGTATACTATTTCAGTATCAATATATCTTTATAATAATAATATATAGTTACTCATTACACCTTTATACCCATCCAATTAATGTGGTGGCGGAAAATAGATTGCACCACGGCGTGGAGACGGTATTCCGTACGTACGCACGCGCGGTGATTTCCTTTTTCCGTAGGATGGATAGAAGGTTAATTAGAGTTGTTTCATATTTATAATAACATATCAGTATATAATAAATACTTATGTTATTACTTTATCATGAAACAACTAAATAAGAAGAAGTTGAAGAAAAAGAAATTGAAAAAGATCGGTAATGGATATTACCTCTTTTTGACGCGCCTTTTCTTAGCCTCCACTTAATGAACTAAGGATGGTCTTTGAAGAAGACCAGGAACTCTATGATGATACTAGGGAAGTGGAGAAGGGATTTTGGCAGGGGTTGGCTGATCTTGAGTTCTCAAATTGGTGTGAGGAGGAGGGGGTGGAGGTGCCCTTTTATAAGGGAGGAGAGGGGCACCTTAGGAATATCTCAAAATATTATTTTATATTAAAGTAAAAATCGGTTTATAATGGTTCCCAAGGGTCTTATTTCAAAGCTAAAGTGGGGATGGGTCGAAATCCTATCATCCAATAGGATTTAGACAAGTTTAGGGTATTATTTTAACCTTATCAATTAGATTTAACTCTAAGTTAAATAATTTAACTTTTACCGTGTCTTTTTGTTTTCTTACACTATATGGTTAATATACATACTATAACATGCCAAACGAACCCCAAATTATTTATTATTAATATATATATCCTTATCTAAGTCATTTTGCCGAACCTTAGATTTTTAGGAATAAAATAACAATTAATAATATAATATTTGATTTAGAAACTATTTTGTGTCAATTTTGACACTATTTGATTTATGATTTTTGTGAAAGTCATAACAGAATTATATGTTCGAACCAAGTTGATTAAAGCAACACTAATATATCATAGTAACCTATAAAATTAGTGTAATTCATAAAAAGTCTCAAATTACATTTATTTTGGTGTTTATAACATCAATTATGTCAATATTTCATTAATAAGATAATTACTGCATCATCATTGTGTCATAAATAAATTAAATTATTTAATGTCTAAAAATTACAAATAAAATACCATTATATAGGAAAGATTTTTAGATTTCTAATAAATATTTATAGTCGAATTTATCTTATGTAGAACCCCATATTAAAAATGTTTTAGTAAATAAACTTTGATTTTAACTCTTTTAACCCTTCTTTAAATAAATTAATAATAAATGTCCTAATCTAATCCAAGTGGGCCTAAATGGTCATATTTTATTCCTAAGTTTGTTTTTGATCGAATTACACTTTTCCAATAGAATTAGGACATGTGTTAGGGTAATAATAATATCATTTCTACCCTTAATTACCCTATTTACTTTTAACCGTGGTAAAAAAAAGTAAAAAGTTACTATTCACCAAAAATTATTTTCATCTCATTGAACCACATTTTACTTACTGAAATCAATCGTGTCTCTCGTATTTTTGAAATTCCATTCACAGAAGCGGTAAAATTAAGTTTTATGAAAAATTCAGTTTTTTAACTACCACTTAGTAGTTTCACTATTCATCAAAAATTGATGTTTTTCAGAAAAATGCCAAAATTTCATCCTAAGCTATATTTCATATTCCGAATTCAAAAATGAAGTCTATTTTACCAAATTCATAACATAGAAGATTCATTAATTAATTTTATAATTAAATCCCACTGTTAAAACAAATAGCGTGTTTTTAAGAAATAATATCTATCAAAAGATTGACACTTGATTATGTCTGGTTTAAATGTAAAATTACATTCAATGACCAACATTGTATTAAATTGTAAAAATATATTCTAAATATACTTTAAAACCACTCAAATTAATAATTTATCACTATTAATTATTTCGATTGAAAAAGTTGTTTTTAACTAAAATTTAGTAATTTTCACTATTCATCAAAATATGAAAGTAATCCGAAAAGTACCAAAATTTCACCTTAGGCTAAATTTGATACTATGAATCCAAAAATGAAGTCCATTTTGAGAGGTAAAATTTCTAAAATTTTAAAAGGCGGTTATTACTATTCATAATGGCTAGTTATAATAATATTTTAATAGCATTTCGTTGTTAAGTGAAACTCAGTATTGCGTACTACACATGCTATCGAGGAAGGTCGCGATTGCCTGTAATGAAAGGCAATTCAAGGATGCGTGTTGTGCAAGCTCCTTTTGGTGTAGCGTACAACACCAAACATTAATAAAATTAAAAAGAATAGTTTTCATAAAATCTCGGGCTGTTACAAATATGGATATAAAAAATAAAACACATTAATCATTATTGTTTAACCATAAAATATATAGTATTAGACATATATATATACCATTAATAGAGTGACACTCTTCATATTTTTTAAAAAATTAAAAAACACAACATTGGACCTTATTTAATTAAATTATATGGTATATACAATCTAACATTTATGAATGAAATCATCATATTTTTTCTTCTTTCTAAACAAAACATTATCTTCCCCTATCACTAAAGTTCTATACCTTTTTTATGAATATAAAATGTGAAATTAAATTATATGGGTATTTATTCCCCCAGAGGGGGGGAAATGAATCCCTTTATTATTAAAATCTAACCATGGGGGTTCTATTAAGATCTCTTTATATCACATTTATTCTAATATTTTTTGAAATTTGATAGTACATTATTTTTTTCATTAAACTATAGTATAATTAGTACATTTTTTTTGTAAATTATGGGTTAATAATATTCTTTATAAAAATTTATTTTGGAATGAATCAGTGTTACAAAATTGAATTCATAAAAAATTAATATAGAATATTAATATCAATGATTTAAATAATAATCTTATATTTATAAGTTACTAACAAACTAGAAAAAAATATTCTCTATAAGATATTTCAACCGCTCATACTCTTTTTTTATGTAGACACCCCAAGAAACTAAAATAAAAATAGGATCATGGGGGAAAACATAAATAACATAACCAATAGTCAATATGATATGAACTCATTTACATTTTAATGATATTGATTAGGAATTAATGACTATTTTTATACAATACTGATGAAATATTTATAAGTTAATTTCCCTTCAAATAAAAATGGAATATTCCACTAATAAATAGAATGATATTAGGCTCCCACTCTAACATATAAGATTCTCAATGGTCATCAGGGTTCTTGTGAGTCTCAAAAAACCGTCCCACAAAATTATGTTTCTACTGGAATCACTTAAACGTTCTTACATCTGATGAACCAATTCATGTATTCATATACACAACATTTACACCACAAAGTAGTGAACATGATATTTTATGAGTTTTATGTGGTAAAAAAATTCAATCCTTTGCAACAACCATTGAAAATATTTAAGGATTGAATCCATGGAATCCAATATCTTGTCTAAATTTTAGTATCAGGTAAGAAACCCTTATCATGTAGTAAAATCATTTTTTAGAGTCTCTCCATATATTTTAAAAAATATTTTCTTCCTTATTTAGAATAAATTGATACTAATATTTCCAACCTCCCTATATCTTCTCATAAGTTACCTAGGATCTGTGTTGAAGTTAATGTTTCTCAGAATCTACCTTCTGAAATATAGAATCAGAATAGAGATTTTAGATTCATTCAAGAGGTTGTTTATGAATGACTACCCAAGTACTATCATTTATGCCTCAAGCTAGGACATGCCCCAAAGGATTTTGGACAAAAAACCGTAATCCCTGAGTCCAAGAAAGCTATTTGGATTTCAAAGGAAAAGAAAGATGGGATTAATTCTAGACAAATTGTTAATGCTTGCCAACTTGGGATAACACATAATGGAAAAACTCTTGAGTGCAAGGTAGTAAATTTTTATCATCCTTATGAAGCTAAAGGAAGTTCAGAACCCTTACATGATCCATGTTCTTGCACTGAACCACCTTCTTTGATGGAGGAGAAAGGAAAACAATTGGACTCACAAGATGAATGATCCACTGATCAAGGTGAACTCTCTAATTCAAGTGAGTACTCACATGGAAAAGATGATCATCCTAATCAAATTGATGAAATCTATTTAAAATAAATTTAAAATAAAGGGAAAAACCCTATTGTGGATGTCGATGGATTCATTACTTTAAACACTAAAAAAACTAAAAAATTAAGAGATTATTATATCCTTGAAAGAACAATTGTCACACACTCTGTAGATGCCACTAAGAAGGAAATAAATGGACCCTCTAAATTCCAAACTGTGGTGAATCACTGAAGTGATGAAGTTGAATTCTAGTCAAATGAAAATGTGAATGAAGATTTGGAATCTCAAATGGAAGACCGAGATGAAATAGCTTACCAAACACTCAGAAATGGGGAAATTTCTATGGAGACTTAACATGATATTAGGCACAAAATGTTTAATAAGAGGTTGTACAGGGGTCTAAGAAAACTACCTGATTCTATATGATCAGTCTGCTATGTTCTTTCAGTCTTTTTTCACAATGTTTATGGATGATTTTATCATTTGATGATCACAATGATCTAATTGGTGGCAAGTATAACTTTGATCAATGCCTTATTTTTCTCCTTTTCTCAGACTTTCTTCTTGTTACTTTATACACACAATCCTCTATTTCAAAGCACTACATTCAGATATATTTTTCGGGTCTCTACTCTTGTATACTTCACTTTATTTTATAATTTTGACTATTGTATGAATGATGTATTTGAGGAAGATTGTATTTTGTGTTCTATATTAAATTTTCTTCTCTTTACTATATTTTTGTACTTCTGCATCTATTTTTGATGGATGTTGATATTGTACTACTGGTCGACACCCCCAATAGATTTTGAATCCAATTTTTTTCTAGTTTTTTAATGGTGATATCAGTGTCTCAAAGACATTCTCAACATTTATTTTATCATTTAGACACAACTGTGCAACGTGAGAGAAACGTTTCAAGTTGATAAAGAAGAAAAGGTGTGCAGCAACTAGGACAGATAGCTCTAACCAAACATGGGATGTGCTTCTTGTTTGAATCCATTTGACCTGTCCAAAGTTTTTTGGAGCCTGTTTCAATGTTCCAAATTCCAGTGAATTGAAGGTGTTGGATTTCTTTCAGACCGCCTCGATTGGTGGTGTCTCTTTAAGACAGTCTATTTCATGTTTTTGTTGGCTTTACCTCTGTGTTTCTTGGTTTTTAATTTTCAAAATCTCATCTGGTGTATGTTCATTGCACCTTTTGTTTGTACTATTACATTTGTTCATTAATAAATTACCTTGGGGCATGAATTGGGTGACCGATTCATTTCAACACTTTTATAAAAAACATAAGGAGGTAATTGGATCACACTTTAAAAAAATATTTAACATATGAATGATGATAATTTTTGATTCATTCAATATTTTCCACCCATTTGAGTGAAAACCAATAATCACTGTAGTCCTCTCGACAATAATATTATTATCTACCATATATTTACACCTGGTGATATTATATAAGAACGACGTAGAGGTCCACACATATTTTCCCAAAAAACCATGTAACCATAGTGATACTCCAATAATTAGATATGAAATCACCATGCAGATTCTCGATATGGAGATAACAATCATGCTTCCATGGAGTTCATTCCCATGTTTCTCTCCACTGAGGTTCTCGTTGTTCCATAATATCATCTCACCATGGAGGGACACCCCATAGTGATAAATAACCATGAAACCATGGAGAGACTCTCTATGGTATCCTATATTGATTTCCAACTTATGATAATACATAAAAATCACCATTTAGTTCCACCCTATATATATGAAAAATAAGTAATCGTGGATTTCCCCCCAATGGTTTCTCCTACAAAGGGCCTCTTCATGATAGAATATTAACTCACAATGGTGGCCATAAATATGGAGATTTTTTGGTGCTAGAACTATGATTAGTATTGTATTTTTTCAATTAGTAATATTTATGAAGATAAATATGATGAATATTTATCATGAACCCAAATGTTGTGTAAAGGATATGACATACGCTAAAGATTCAAAATTGTAACTGAGTGTGGTCTGAAGATGTAACATAATAATTCTACTTTAGAGTAATTTTAATCTCAAAGTAGACTAATGTAGTGTATATAATCTATTTAGAATAATGGATAATAAATTTGTGCAATCATCCTACCCAATTGGTGGCCTAATCAAAGGTCTTTAAATCTAGAGTAATGGATGTCAAATTTTGTAATATTTAAATCTTTACATGATCACATAAGGTAGAAAGGATCATGAAAACACATATGTCTATAAGAGACACATTACCACATAAAACCATAATGATTACATGACCATGTTTTTATAGAGTACTGACATTATCTAATAAGATGTAATAGATCAGGCAATCACATATGGTGAAAAAAACTCATGTGTTACAGAATTTTGGTAAGGGAATAATCATCAAGATATCTGGGATCAGGGTAAAGAGAAGTTAATGAAGGGATTTATGCTATAAATGATAGAGAAGTATAAAAATCACACTTAATTATGGTATCATGAGAGTATGATGATGTCCTGAAAATCACACAAAATTAAGTTACGCTATCTGAGGTAGAGTAGTTTGCGACACACAATGAAGGTTGAGTTTATAAACTCAAAGAGAACTTGTGATTAAAAGAATCATGTGGGATTATAATGATTGTTATTATGATTGATGTCACACAAATTGCATGTGTTTAATGATATAATGTGACCTAAGGCATATCAATTTCTACAGTGGTGGAATGGAAAGATGATTATAATTTGTGTTGTTAAGTCTATGGGGAAACCTCTATAGATACCAATTTTCATCATTTTGAGCCTATCTAAATGAATATTGATGGATTAATCTTGTGGAGAGAATTATTAATATATCTGGAGAATTCTGTAGTAGGTAATCGAATTGTGTAAGGGATTTCACAAATTTTACATGCATAAACCGATCATGCCATTGGAGTAATGTGACCATATTCAGAAAAAAGGGCTCACATGAATCGAACACAAATATGTTCTTTCATGGTGGAATCATATAGATTTGAATTTAAATATGGTGTTACAATTATAAAACACTCATACTGGGATACAAAATAATCTTCTACGCTGGGGTATTACGAAGGGAGACACTCACAAGAGTGGTATAAAAATAGAGCCTTATGATTATCCTATAAAGAGATGATATAAGGAGGTTATGTGAAGGATTCTCTCATGTGAAAACATTTGATGTGATTCGGAAAACATGGTAACATGATGGAGGTTCCACATCTTAGTTTCAGATATAGACTCACGTTAAAGATCACATTGATGTTATTATGTGCCAGCAGCCCCAAAGAGGATACATTCACTCAGGAGTATAACAAAAGAATATAAATAGTATGTAGATATTGAGTTATTAGTCTTGTGAGAGGTATCAGGTTCTGGTTTGACAGAAAAAATAGAAACACATTGGGAGGTATTTCACTGAAATAATTATTTCACAAATGGTTTCTTTTCGCAATGATTTTTCACTCAGTGATTATACACTGATGAGTTTTGTTATGGAGGATGTATCTAGTGAAAAAAACATTTATAATATCTGAATTATTTATAATAATAGGGAAGGGGGTTTTAGTGGTACATCTATGTTAAATAAAAATATTTATATATGATAATTCAATCTTAGAATTATTTTTTTCTGATGTAGATAGATGGAAATAAGACAATTTAATTACAGAATTATCCTTCTTTAAGGAATAAATTGCACTATGGTTTTGTTGCAGATGATAAATAATTAACTCTCTAATTGAAGATATAATATCATCAGGCCTGGTTTAATAGAGAATTTTTAAAAAGAAGATAAATATAACAAAAAATAATGAGTTTTGATTCAAGTTGTGTGTTATCCTTGAAAGAGGAAAAATACAATGTTTCTTATTTGGTGAAGAGTCCTACTGGTATATGAACTATAAAATAGTATTAATGGAAGTAGTCTATTGAATTGAAAAAGAGAGAGTGGGCCTTAGGTGAGGAGTGAACGGACACTAAGTACTCTAAAGAATGTGTTCCTCACATAGAGTTAATATGAAAAAATATCTTTATCCATATAACTAGTAAAGATTAGTGGATTTTTGAGCATTGTAACATAATTGGTATGTTCTACTCAGATTTATCTCTTTGTAGTAAACTCTCTAAAATTTCCATGTTCTATTTATACTTTACTTTCCTGCATATTTTTGGTTTTATATTATTTTAAAAATCATGTAATATAAGTTTAACATGATTCCTACCATCAAGGGTAAAAAAAACCTAAAATATAATTAAATGACTTAAAATAAAATGTTTAATTCAACCTTAAACATGATTAAATGCCCTCTTAGTGTGTCTCTATGTTCAAGAAATGATATCATAGATTAAAGGGTCCAACATAGTATTCCACATCAAAAAAATCAATTTTTGAACATGGATTCTATGATGAAGCTACCATTTTTTAGGAAATTGGATTTGATTGAATGAAAAAAAGGAAATACTTGTGTTCCCAAGGGATTTTTGTGAAGTGCTAATGATCTTGAATTGATCATTTTCTAATGAAATATATAAAAAACCACTCATTGTTCTATTTTTTATGATATTTTTAATACTTTTATTTTTTTAAGGATAATATACGAAGGAGGAACTGGATAAGAAGAACCATGAAGAGTGTAATGTAAAAAAAGGAAAAAGGGAAATATTTCTACGAGAAGGCTCCCGGGATATGATATATAGATATCAAGGTGAATTATTGAAATATTTTTAATAATTACTATTTAAACCGTAGTTTTAAATTTTCATGTAAATATAAAAATTCAATTATATCCATAGACAAGAATTGACTAGTGGGTGTTTTTGACTTTAGAGAAGAGCATGAAGTTGATCTAGAATAATTAGATATTCAAAGAATAAAAAATTTAAGGAATCGAGGTCTGTTAAAAGAATCAAATGAATACGTTGATTAACATGAAGTAGATATGGGAAAAACATTATTAATAGATAATTGATGAAATAGTTATTCATGTGAATTCGAAAGAAGTAGTGAATCTCAATATGATGATTGATGTGAAAGATAAGGTTACTGAAGATTTTAAAGCTTTTGTGAAAGAATAAAATAAAAAGATAGTGCCCCTTAATGATGAAATTCATGAATAGAAAAAAAAATTAATTATTATTTTGAATATTATTTGAAAAATAAAAACATTGGAGGATTTCGTGGTGTGGATGGACCACTCCTGTAAGATGTTAACCTTGGTAATGAAGAAGAGTCTATGAAACATGGTCATAATTTTAGAGATAGAGTGTTTTTGGATAAATAAGGGAACCAAATCATAAAAAAAATGTTGGATCAATTGGAGATCATATAGAAAGGGGGATATGAAATAATTAAGAATTATGTATAGAGAAAATTAGACTAAAAAGAGAATGGGTGGACCTAAATTTTGACATACAGAATATGGGTTCCTATATGAGAGGACAAAGTGATCTTATTGATGAATTATCAAATTATATCAAACAACAGTTGGTCATGTAAAATGAGTTTCATGAAAGTTTCATACTTCTAAGGACACTTCTGGATAAGAAGATGATATCTATAAATTAAGATAGTTCTAGAATAATAGAAATAGAGTCTCAACTAATGAAGAATGAAAATATAATCGGGGAGCTTAGGAAATTATTAATTTTTATAATGGAATGGAGATTGGGGAATTTGTCTACAGAGATTTTATTATGAGTGGAGCATGAAAGGATCCAAATTTGAAATTCAAAAATTCAATGAAATAATTTTTACAAATATGAATGTAAATAATCTTATAAGAATGTATCCATAAAGTATTATTATTGTATAAAACTAGGAAGCACAATGTGTATGTTTCTAGAAGTCTGAGGGATCAATTTCAGAATCATATCACAAAATTCATAAATACCTCAACCTAAAAATAATTAAATTTTGTGTGTTTTAACGGTATAAATTTTATATGTTCCACTCATGGGTATCTAGAAATATATTTCATCTAAAATAAAGTATTTAAGGAAAAAATAATCTATAAGTTGGTTGTTACCTCCTATGGTATAAAATAATATAAAATATACTAGAAGAAATCCCATTGAGATGGAATAATGGTTTATAGTCTTAGAGGAAAAAAGGAGCACAATGAAAGATTTACCAATAACCAACTACGTTACCATCACATTATCCATCTTAGAAAGAAAAAAAACAAGTATATAAAAAATGGATGAGCTTCTCTAGTTTTTAGAAAGATATAATTATATGTTAAAGCATTCTTACCATGAAATAAAAAGTTTGGGGTGTCTATTATGGATACATGAAGGGAATGGAATAAAGTAAGACTTATTGTTTTCACAAACAATTCCATGAGGAAATTAATGAAGAACAAAATAAATATCCCTCTTGTGGTATTGGAAGTGAGAGAAGAAGACTGGTGGTAAAATAATAATTAAAATGTGTACACATTTATTTAATCTCATAACCATTAAGATGAAAATCTTGTAGAACTAACACATATAAAGAAGGATGAGAATGTGTGGAGTTTTTTCATCATATGTATATATCAATTATAATTTGATAGGAATATATAAGAGGCATAAAAACACGAATGATGATTACTTGGAAGTCAGATGAATCCTAATCACATAATGGGAAGGTACATTGATGTCATTTGAAAACATATTTATGAATTTTGTGTCATGAAAAAGTCAATATAATGATTTTGTTGAGAAATAATGGAAGAAAAGGGTTGGTCCATTAGGGTTGGCCACAATCCTCTTCATAATTATTTTAATTATACCCTTATCCACATTAACAAAATTGTTTCTAATACATGATATATATATTATAGACTTTAGGGGGAGACGTAACCAATTGGATAAGTGTGTGATGAAAAAGACTATATGAGTAACTTAACGATAGTGTAAAATTCAAAAAGTGGTGTAAAATAATAACTTTGGTCATAAAAATAATTCTAGAAGTCACGTATATAAAAAAAGTAGGTACAACTGATGAAGAGCCTCATTTGAAGGTGAACATTTATCAAAATTATATTTCATTGATCCAGTGGTTCCAAGCTATTCACAATATTCAAAAAATGGAATCAGGCCATGATTAAAGTGTTATTATACCATCATGATAATATATATTGGGAGAGAAACAACAATATTCATTTGTTTCATATTCATATAATTGTTTCTAATAATGAGGAATCATCTATATATTTTTAGGAGACCATGAAGATGTTTGAAAATAAATAAAAAATTATCAACTAGATATATCTGTATTCTGAAAAGAAAATTTTGAAATGATCACACTAAGATATTTAGCCTCATACAATAGTGGAAACCTTTGAGAAATTTTATATCATTTATATCTACTGTTTCACAAAAATAATATTTTACTAGTTGTTTTTGTTTTATTTTCATGTGTTATGTTCCAAAAACTTGTACTTAACTTCTCATTCTGCATCCTTTTTTTATTATTATGATTCAGATCATAATATGGTTTTCTAAAATAAAGATTTTTAGGCTGCTAGAATCTATGGAAGTAAGTAAGTGACATGGATAATGTGGTGTTTACTAACATAATCTCTTGTTTCTTATAATGATTTATGTCTGATTAGTCTAAGAGGATAAGCCTAAGATTCAATTCCATGTGGTAATTTCACCCACTGAAAATCATGTAGTAATAATAAACAATATGAAAAATGAATATGATCTTAAAAGGTTCTAAAAGGATAATTGTTTAAGTTATATATTGATTAGTTGAGATGATGATGAAAGGTGGATCCCAATCCTCTATTGTGTTTTGGAAGAGAAATTTATTCCTCAACCGGTTTCTATATCTCTTCATAAATCTATTTAATGGATGATATAGATTAATTTGGGGTTGAGTTAAAAATGATGGAATCTCATGTTGACTTCAAAATGATAGGGGAGGAGAAATAATTGAAATTTTGATCCAAATCCTCCCTATAATTAATGATGTCAAATGGGTAATTGGAATAAATGGAAGATCTAATGAAACCTATTACTGAAGTTAAAATTTATCAGGAGACATATAGAATTTTTAATTTTGATATAAAAGGGGGAGAGAATATTAAAACCAAGGATTCATAAATCCACTACCTTTTTCTGTTGAATATATTTTATAATTAATGGATTAATGATAATATTGACAAAGAAATACAATGTTGGACAGTATTATTTTAGACCTATGATTGGTGTTGGATTTATTTTCAATTATTATTATGGATGAATATAGATAATATGTATACTCATTATGAAAATAATTGATGTGGTAAGGTAGTGAAATTCATTGAAATTTTAAAAATGGAATTGATGATGGCATGAAGGTGTTTTATAATAATTATAGTTTCGAGTTTTTTTAATCGGGAATTGTACCATCGTAGTGAATATCACCAATTCATATAAAAATGTGATAAATTTAATTAATCATCCTTTAATAGTATTTTACATATTTTTTGGCTATAAATAAAGAGTAATGGATGTCAAATATTGTAATATTTAATGTTTTATGTGATCACATAAAGAATAATATATAATGTGATCACATAAGTGTGTATGAGGAATATGACTTCATAAGCCCTTAACAATTACATAACAACATTTATATAAATGAGTTATATGATCACATAAGATTTGATAGATTATAAGATCACATATGGAATAGAAAATTAATAATTAAAATAATTTTTTTAAATTATTTATGTTCTGGTAGATCATGTGATGTTTTTGTTTGATGCTCTGGAAGGGAGTTACTTTAGACATTTTGGAGGATACTTAGGTTCCCTCTTAATCATACAATCATGAGAGTATGATAAAGACATACGAATCACATGAAATCAACATACGTTATCCAAGTAGGAGAGGTTTATGACATAGGATGAAGTACAAGAACATAATATTTAAGGGATTATATTAATAGAATAAGTAATTGGACTTGTTAAGAGTGTTATTTCATTTGATTTCACACAAATCAAAAGATATGGATGATGTTATGTGACCCAATGCATATCATTTGATAAAGTGGTGGAATGGATAGTTGAAAAAAAATGTTGGAGTTATGTTAGGGGAAAATATTTATAAATAACCATTCTTAACAGCTAATAGTTGATTTTTTTTGAATCTTTAGGGACTGATTGGGAATTTATAAATCATAGAAGATATAAAAAGTTTAAATGAAGGGAAAGACATTTCACGATTGATTTCTTTAATCATACTTGTATAAAAAATCACATGACTGTAGTAGCATGACCACTGTCAGAAAAATGAGTCAAATGAAGCAGACACACATAAGTAGTTATGTATAACAATCACTTTGTTGATAATCATATGAAGGAGTTCTGTGAAGCACACAGATAGACCAGAGTACGTGATACGCTAACACGATATGGTCACATGAAAGGAGATATTCTCTATAGTGATATGTGAATGTATTATTGCAGTTGGACAATATAGAGTTTATATAAATAGATTATTTACAGGGTTATTTTTTTATAATACATGTGAAATTATTATGTGAACTAGGTGAAATGGAATATGTTGGGTTGATCAATTACAAGATATGGACTCATGCCTAAGATCATGTAGATGTGATTATGTACCAAAAACACCACGAAGAATTCATGTGCCCATTATTATAGCATTAAAATATATGTGATTAAGAGATCATGATATATTAATCTCGTGATAAGGATTAGGCAATTGGTTTATGTGTAGTGATATACATAATAGGAGTTCTTTTACAAAAACAAGTCTTACGCCCATGTTTTATATGACTAAGGTTCATGCAATCAATGATTATGTGTACATGAGTTATGAAATTAAGGATTTACCTAGTGATTGTCAACTTTATCATATCTAAATCATAAATAAGAAGGGGAAGAGTATTTTTATTCCATTTTTTGGTGGGATAAGAAGAGTTTCCCATCATAATTCTTTATTAGATTTATCTTATTTTGATGTAGATGTAAGGAAACATGAAAATTTTATTGTAGTGTTATCCTCATAATGAGATGATTTTCTAATTATATTGTGTTTTGTAATACAAAGAAATAACTCTCTCATTGTGGAGCTTCTATCATTTGACATAGTGGAAGAGAGAAATGTAGAAAATATGAGAAAATAGCATAAAATCAAGAGTTATGATCTAATTAGAGTAACATGATGAACATAAACACACTCTCATGTTTATTATATATTTAAGAGATGTAAAAGTATATATATTGTGAAATAACATTCACATAACCAGTTCATGGATGAAAATAAGTTGTTTTGTGCCTTGGGAGTGGATTGAAAAAACCATAAATATTGTAAATGTGGTACACCTATCATGGAGTGTCCATGGATAAAATATTTCAACCCATAATTGATTTTATCACATTTTAATATCATTGTTTTGTGATCCTAGATGTATCCCTTTGTGGTGAATTATATGAATTTTGTGTGTTAAGTGTGTAGTTTACTTTCCTATATATTTTTTACTTTTTTTGAAATTCTGATATCATGTAATACATGTTGAACATAGTTTCTTCAAATTTGGGAATACTATCCAATATTAGAATAAATTAAAAAAATTAAAATCTTTTGTTTTTTTTAAGACTAATTCACCCCTCCCCCACTCAGTGTTTCCAATGGTACAATAAGATTTTAACTAAATAAACCGCATATTTCTTCTCTATAGTTTCCTATATTTGGGGCCTCTAAATGATGAAATAGAAAATAAACATGTAATTATTTCATATGGTGATGAAGATTCAATAATCTGTGTATTTCCTTCATATTTTACCCACAAAAAAGGTCCTCCTCATGATAATATATTTTTCAACATGGAGGTCATCCCTGTGGTAGTAAACCATTAAACATCCATGGAGGTCATTTTTTCTGTTCCCAATATTTTAGATCCTCTTTATGATAAAATATAATATCCTCACATAATTCCACCCCATGGTGATAAGTCCCCAATAGGATATATACTCCCACATGCTACTCACCATGAAGTTCCTCCCTATGATGAAATTTTCATCTGATATAAAGACCCTCCAAATATAGGGAGACAATCAAGAAAATATTGACGTGCATGAAATATAATTCACAATATAATTCCTACAAGATATTATTTATAAATCTAATATTTTTATCCACCCCATATAATAGTCACTTCAAAACCTTAATATTCAAAGAGGTACTCCTAAAACAAGATCCATCATTATCTCATACTCTACTATCTGATAGAGATTAATTCTTTTAGTTAGAAATTTATTTGATAATATGGTTATAATTGATAAATTCATTATACCCTTTAGATATTATTAGAATTAGATATTTCTAAATTATTTTATATTTATATGAAAAAATTTCTAGGAAATGACCATTGTGGTCAACTAAACATAATGATTCATCAACTACAGATTAAAGGTATCCTAAGAATATGTCATAGTAATTGAATATTATTAAAAATATAAATTATATATTTTCCACATTCCACCCCATAGAGTGTCATTCTTGACCCCACTGAGGATTAATGAATTCCATTTCTTCACCATAATATATCATATATAGTAAACTCGATGAAATACTAGAACATTATTTTAAAGGTTATGCTAATTATCTCAAAAAATTAATGATAAATGAATACAGTTTGATATGGCTACCCTCATGGTAGATTGAGACCTAAAATTTATGAAATTATATGACAAACCATAGTGGGAATTATTGAATATCCTCAAATTAATTTTTGGAATTATTAAAAGAGCTTCCCCCATATACAATATCTTTTTCATGAGATGGGTTGTAATGTTGTTGTAATAATCCCTATGCTAAATCAATATAATGAAAATAAATTTTATTTATTTTGAGGAAACCATACTATCTTTAGAAAAAAAATGGGTACATACTTGATAACATCAATTCATTGATTGAATGTTTCATTAGGAAACTAAGAGAGTGAATTAGGATTCAAACATGTGGTAGTAAAAATCTATAAATTTGGGACTATAAAGGGTAAAAAATATAAAATAAGGTCTCTAAGATATATTACACTAAGGATATAATCATTAAATTTAATAAAGTCATCATGTTTATAGATTAAGATGAAAATGATCGTAATTAGGTAAGTAAGGCTATTATATATATCTAAAACAATTAGTGACATAAAAATTTGTTGAATCCTAGTGGACATTGTATTAATGATAAAGCTTATTCTATCCATGAATATTGAAAAATTATTTTTTAAGGAAGATGATTTAGATATCTAAAATTTAATGACTCAAGTTTTTCACAAGAGTGAGTGAAAAAAAGGAAAACATCAAGTTAAACCCCAAATTTAGAGCTCTTCTGTGATACTATGAGTTCATGGTTGTTAGTTAAAGAACTTAATTCCATTTAATATTTTTAAGGAAAAGGATTTATTTACTTATAATTTCACCCAATTCATGTCCATAATCCATGAAATATTCGCACAATAGAAAAATAGGAGTGATTAATGGCGATTTTTACCCTTTTAACTTGAGAAAACCTTGATAATTTTTTTTTGGAATACTATAAGTGGACCTAGAAATAATTATATATAAAATAACCAATAATTATAACAACCTAAAATATAATATAGTCCATCCATTTTACCCTTTATAATAATATGAATGAGAGTTCCTTACTCCCCATCCAGCATAGTGAATAAATAAATTTACACTTATCGAATTACCTAGTCCTTCTAGGCAAAGAAAAATATTAACAAATCAACCATTTACCATATGGAAGGTAGGAATATTTATTCCTCTATTCAATTATTTAGATAATATAATGGAAGAATCCACATTTGATACCCTAGTACATTAATTTTGGATTTAATCACATTTATCAAAATACATGTTTAACTAATACTAAGTCAACATATAAATGAATTTTTAATGAACCAATTGTATATAGTCAATTCAATGCACAAGGCTATAAACCTTCATCAGTAATCATAATGTGTTAGGAGGAAGTGATGAATTATTTTCGATATCTAATTAATGTAATCCATGTAATGATGTTGAATCTTTGTGTAGTAATCTAAAGCATAAGAGGTTTATACATACACTCTCCTATGATGTAGATAAATAAAAACATAGAAATTTACCCTAAATTAAAAAACATAATCTCTACCACTATTGATCAACTCAATCAATTAAACCAAATATGACCCCCATCCAATATTAATTAGTATGGTTTTGACTCCTAAGGATTTCTAAGTTTAATTAGTTATATAACATTATGTTGTATTTGAATGTATCTATATAAAATTTATATGATTTTATCCTTAAGTTATAATTCATAACCTTAGTATATCATCTAGATATCATGGTCACAAACATGAAATATGAAGAATACATCCATCACACGGTTCCATTGTAAAATAAGAGGTGTATACTCTAATAAAAGGTAGTTTTATCGAATATGTTTAATACCTAAAATATAAAACTAGTATTGTCCATATTAAAAAGAATAATATGTAAATAAAAATATATATCAAATTTAGTAACCTAAACCATAATTATAAAAATGAGTATTTTCTTATCCCAATCAAATAATTATTGATATATACTGAAAATAGTTTTTAATATCTATTTTTAATTCATAGATATTTCAATTAAAACTCAATATAAATGATGATTAAAGATTAATATCAAAATTCAATTCAGGTACCCCATAGGGTATATAGATATATTTTTATTTCCTTTTTTAAATAAGATTAAAACTATATATTTATGAGTGATACATTTCTTTATTAAGAAAATTTTAGGAAAATTTATGGAATGTTATTTGGATAATATCCTTATTTAATAATGTTAGTGGCCAAACCAAATTTCTAATCATATTGTAGTGTGCGTAAAACATTACAAGAAAAATATAAATATCAGCCATTTTTTATTGAGAGTAAATTTTTGAAAATTTTATATTCTCATGGTGAGTCATTAATTTATTGAGGTAGATGTCAGAAAAATTATTCCTTTCAAATTCCCCAACCTCAAAATAATTGATAATTGAGAAGATTCCATGAATGGATGACCTACATCAGTTGTTTAATTTACAACCATACTATAAAATTTTTAACCTTAATTGAATTGATGAAAAATTGTATAATATAATAGTGGATTGAATATTTTCAATGTGAATTTTATAGGATAAAATAATACTTATCTCTTCTTCTATTCTTAATGAGCCCCATATAGGGGAAGACACTACTCCTTTATGTGGGAACCTTAGAATAATATCTTGGAACCCATTTTTCCATGATGAATTATGTGAGTATATAGATTATACTTTATTACCTCATCTGGATTATGTTGTATTTTTAATGATGACATACAAACATTGAAAAAAAATTCCCTGGAATAATGGTACGAAAAATGTGATGTTATTGGTATGATACTAATGATTACATGGTCTTATAATTGTTCCTTTTAAATATATCCTTTCACTCCCAATATTGACTATATAATTAAGAATCTATTATTTCATTTGATAATAGTTTAACATTGAGTTTATCTCATAGGGGGGAAATGAAAGGACATACATTGGAAGATTTCATGTAACCATAACATTCCTTACATAAATTTTATTTAAATATAAATTTTCTATTCAAGTAAATATCGTCTATTTGAGATTCATACTAAAAATAAGAAATGAAATTTTATGGTTAATCTCATATCCTAAATGGTAAAAGGATAGAGAATGTGAAACTCAGTTGATTTGGTTTGGGAGTTATACATGTTTCTCCAAAAAAATGCAATTTATTAAACTCTATAATTTAAAAAAGGTTGCAGATATGATGTTAATGAATACTAAGCCCTTGAAATAGGATTTGAGATCTACATAAAAATTTCAGTAATTCCACTAAATATGAAAGGAATTTAAAAACTAATGATCCAATTGATTAATGGGGATTATGAAATAAATAAAAATGAATTTATACCTTTATTTGATGACACATCAGAGGTGATGTAATTTTTTGACTCTAAGATAATTTTATCTTATAACTAATTATTACATAATTATCAAGAAGACATGATTTCAAAATTCATTACTTATATTTTCAACTAGTATTAGAATGAAATAATCATCCATATTGTAAATTAGAGGGTGGATGTTCAGTTTATCATAAAACAAATAGAAGTGGTAAATTATATTTATATATCATTGGATCAACATGAGAATTTATCATCAAAACTTTTCATGTATTTAGGTATGTTTATCTAAAAAATAATACATTTAGAACTATTTTTTAACTCAATAGAGAGATAATAAATAATAGATTCATAAATGAGAAAAAAGTATATTCCCTATGTTGAACCAAATTTTTATAAAATCTTCTACAAATAAAGTTTTAATTGAGTCCTTCTAATTTTATTAAAGGATAAGTTTCCCTTATAGTTTAGAAATAAGTTAATGTAGAATCATGTGGTTCACATAATATAAGAGCTGCTTCTCTCACAAAATCAGGTGATTTGTTTATTTTTTACCTTATATAATATATAATTTTATGGATTTAAAAATAAAGTGTCACGAATGTCTGGTACATTCCAACTCCATCACTTAACCCCTATAATTAAAAATGATATAAAATACAACTGGATATTTTAAATATGAGAGATATATTTCCTAGGTCAATATAGTTTGATGATTGATAGGTAATTCAAGTTCATCATAAATTCAACTAAATTATTTTCTAAATTTTATGAAACCTTACCCATGGAGGAGATGGAGATAATATTCATCATCAATTTTGTGAAATATAACATCATCATTATATTTGTTATTAACAAATATTTCTCATGGAAAATTACATTATGTTTTGGATATTTGAATTGAATAATTTTCTTTTAAAATAAAATATCCAATGAAAAATACTTCATGCAATATCATAGTAGTAAATGAAAATATGTAAGAGTTAAAAAATAATTTTTTGAATTCCATGTTGAAAATAGGTTATAAATATATGAATTAATATAATAATAGGTTTAATAACTTATTATGGAATTATGATACCACTAGATTCACTCCTACACATGTATGCCAATATTCACAAGTTTATGGGGAGGATATTTATTTATTATTTAGTTTTAATATCATTAAAGTTGAACAATTCATTATAATGAACTAACTAAGGATGAAGGATTATAAATTTAGTTGGATGAGTTTGATATACATGATGATAAAATGTTTCAAACATTATAAAAAAAACGAGGTTAACCAGAAATATATATCAAGGTCATTCAACTAGAAGGTAAATATTTACATATTAAATCTTGGATAACTAGTATTGGTATTAATGAAACAAATAAAACTATTAAGGATAACATAAAATTAAAATCTAAATTGAAAGGTCATTTTATCATGAAAATGGTTTAAATTAATGGATTATACTCCCTGCTCACCTTGGATAGAGTGTGGATCATGACTCTCACTTATTCATGGTTTCTCAGCAAATAATTTTCATTAAATATTTACATTGAATTCATAGGTTCTTAAAGAAATACCTTAAAATACATTATATAAGGTTCTTAAAAAATGAAATTAAATATTGCAGTGCACAATCTCCATTTCATGGATTTAAACAGTGAGAAATTTATTCCATATATCTAGGATTTAAACAACCTAACATATGGTCTACCCTATAAGATCCTAAACTTATTAGAGTGTTCTATGCATAATTTTCCTAAAATTAATGGAGTGGTCTATCTATAATGACTATACACTAATTAGAGTAGTCCATATAATGTTAACCAAAATTCGACCTATCTTCTGATTTAAGATATTAATCAATGGAAGAGACCATATTCTAGAAATATTTATTTCCTATAATATTTTTTTAAACAACAGCGTAAAATATCATTAAAATAAATGAAAAAAATTATATTATATATGTACTTATGGATTCATTTGTATTTTCCTATGATATATAGTGAAACTTGGATAACCTTTCATGGTTCAAGTGGTAAACTTATCACAATCCCATTTTATATGGGTTATTGATTCCTCATTAACACATTTTTTGTATTATATACCAGTCTCATTTCATAGAACCCATTCATTCATCACACATCCCCACATCACACTATAACATATCAAATATCTCATTTATTCATGTTGATTTTCTTCATTCAAGTTATACCAATAGAAATATCTGTAGAATGATAACTATGTTAATTGGATACAAATTAATTTAAGTATCACATATCCTAAAACTAACTATAATATACCATGTCATCCCAGTTCTCTATTATAAAATCTTAATTTGAATAAAATTTAATTCTTGTAGGGATTAATTTAGAATCCTTACAGAAATATATGATGTGTTTTTAGAAGTACATGTTGAATGATTTATATTTCCATAAGATTTTCAAAGAAACTAGATATTTTATTCTATGAAAAAATAAAACCACATATATACCTCAACCTCCTTTCCCTTTACCCACTTAGTATTACATGTTTACTAATTCTTATCGGGTTCCAAATAACCTTTCCTAAGCCTATGACGTTTTACATTAATTTCATGTTATTGGGATAAATTTATAACATTTTATATCAATTATAAAAAATTATATTCCAAATAATAAACTTCATATCATGGATATTTTAATTACCATAAATTATTACTGGCTATTAGGAATGATTTCAACTAATATAAATGGCCATCCATTTATAAGGTGACAATATATAACCCACATACACATATCTTCTATATATATATAATGGATTGAAATTTTACTAATGAATATATTATATAAACTCATATTCATTTTATAGAATAATAGTATAATATTTTATTAAAATTTTTCTAATGGTGAGTATGATAATATATATCTAGTTGTACAATAACATACCCATCATTCAAACCTCTTTAGTGCTTTCTATAAAATATCCATTATCATTTCACCATTCTCTATTCATATAATTCATGTTACGATTTACATTATCCAATATACCTAATTTTCATGTATTTATACAAAATTGTATATCTTGAATGCTTTAATATGGTTCAAATTGTGGAAACTGATTAAAAAGGAAAATAAGAATTTATTCTTTTATAGTCATTTATAGTGAAGATATTCTATATGCACGCTGGGTTAGATTCATGTAAATTTCATGAATGTGACAAATATATAGAAACAAGATCCATGTTAAAAGAGTATAAACTACGTAATAATTCTAGTCAAAGATATTTTACCATAAACTCTATCAACCCTTTTTAGTTAATGTTTCATGACATTAAAAATTATATACCAATTGATCAACGCTTAATAACTATAAACTTGAACACCCAATTTTCCTAATAGGAAAAATTAGGTTTGTCATATGGATTTTAATGTTAATTATTAATAACCAACATTAAAAAACATGAAATTTTTTAACATCAATTACTGAAATAACCAATATTAAAACCCTTTGCGTGTAAGTTATAACATTTATTATTGTATAAAAAACATTAAAATATTAGTTTTAGGACTGATTATGGTAAAATAAATATTTAATGTTTTAAAAAATTAATAATTGTGAATATGTATTTTCCCCTCATCTATTTTACATGTGATTTTCTGAAACCCTAATCCTTGACACTCATAACCCAAATCTATTTTCTTATATTTCCTATAGTCCACCACTATATTTGGTCAATTTTCATCTTCCTTAGAACTTTTCCATCATATTCATCCACATTCACTTTACCCTATCCCTGATTTATTTTTTTTATGTTTCATTTCCCTTGACCATGACTCTTCATCCATGTCCATGTTCTATAATCCCCTTCTATGATCCATCATTTTTAGTTATTTACCTCTTTAAAATTAAAATTTACTACAAAAATATCTATTATTTTTGAGTTTTAATTTTTTTCCATGATGTTCATCCTAATTACATGTGCATTGTATTCACTATTGGTTAATAATTTTTTAAGGATTTATTTTTTAATATTATATAATTTTTACTTTACATTTTTTAATATTTAAAAATAACTGTTAACTTTATTGTTTTTATATATGTTTTAAATATATTATTGAAGATTTTTTCATACATATACTAAAAACATCACCAAACTATATTTTTATTTTTCATTTTATATTAATTTATATTGATTTATATTTCAATTTATTTGTTTTTATATGCATGTAACACCCCATGATCTTAGTTTAAAAAGAATAATTTATTCTATTGTTTGTACCAAAGATAATATTATGCTTTTAAAAACTACAATATACTATTTATATATTTGTATTCAAATATTATTGTTATAGCCTATATTTTGGATTGATGGGTTGAACCAGAGAAACCACATTATAAAATATATGTAGAAAATTTTTCCTTAATAAATAATATATTGATAGAATCCTATGAAATTAGAACTAAATTTAGTATCATTTAATACTAAATGTTGTGTTTTTTAGAAAACATATTAATGTGCACAATGTATTTTTATCAAAGTAAATTAATTTATTCATTATTGAGTGTTGATTTTAATCAAATATTTACATCATATATATTAATAAAATAAATTAATAGTCAAATAAGGGTGGTTACTTATGATGACCTCAAATCCAGTAAGCCAGAGTTTGTGTCTACAATATTATATCAACATAAGATAATGGGATCCCATCACCAAGTATTGGTCAGTTTAGTATTTTTTAAGAAAAAAATTAAAACAGTATTTCCATTACACATGGGAAATAAAATATTAGAAATAGTATTAAATTTTTTTTTTGCATCTTAGATATAATTCATAATGTAATTTTCCATTTCCTTGCAAAAAGAAAACAAATAAAGGGTGATCTCAGGTACTCAATAAAGGTTACATAAACAAAATTTATCTTGTGTAAATAAGGATTAATCATTATAGCATGGTAAATAACTGAAAATACATTCCATTAAATATTAAGTTGTGTAAAAAATTAATCCATGGATAATATCTATGAATAAATATAATGTATAATAAAGAATAAATTCTCAATGATGGAAATTCATAATGATGGACATTATGATCTGAGAGATCATGGAATCTTTACCATCAATTAATAGTTCCAAGATAGTTTATTTGATGGATAGTTATATCAAAAAAACCAATTTAATATGTTTGGCCAACTAGTTTGTCTCATGAGAACTGTTGATGAATCAGGTGCTATGTAACACTATTATCCACCTATAACTACATATCTAGTTCATTCCTCGTAATAAAATATCAATATTTCTAAAAGGATACAAAATATCAAGATTACCCTAATCAATCAAATAACTTGCATCATAAAACACAATATATAGAAATGGTATATGGTTTAGGAAATAAAAATATACATGATTCAAAGAAACATAATTTCTAGTGAAAATTAATCACAAGAAATTAAATCTTTCTATATAATGTGAATCATGATAATGTTAACAAATATATGAGATATGGCCATGAATTCATTAGAAAAGTATAATTTGTAGTAAAATTATTTATTTTATATAGCAGAAGATAATTTATGTGAAACATTAAAATATTTTTTCATTTATGTTTTTTATTTTTTAACCATTTATAACTTTTATAAAAATATAAATGGTGGAAGACAGTTATGGTGGTGATAAATTCTGTTTATTTCATTTACGTTAAAAAGAAAAAATTTCATTTAAATTTTTAAAAATAAAGTAGAAAATGAACCTTTCAGAAAACATTATAATGATTCCTTTAATAACATTTAAAATTTAAATAATGTCATTATATATTCTTAATAAATATTTACATTAAATAAAAATTATTTCTATAATTTTTTTCAAAAAATATGGACATGGAAAAAACATATACCCGATCAAAAAGAGAAATATGGGCATCTTTTCATCTAAAAATTTCTTTTATTAACTCCAATGAAAAATTTAATAAATGATTGGAGTAAAAATTTAAACTTCATAAATATATATAATATAATAGAATATATGGTTTTTATGAAAAATATATTATAGTATTCCATCAATGAAAATAAGAGTAATCCTGAAAAAATTATATTGTAAAATTAATTACTAACTCTTTGATAAGTTTTAAATTGTAAATCCCTGAATGAAAAAACATTATTTTAATATTTATTCCTCAGGAATAAATAAATTTTGGTGTTAAATACATCCAACGGTACCTTATACACCATAAAAAAGTAATGAGGTGTAAAATATCAAATATATCTAAATGTAGTGGAAATTGAGATGAATTCACTTCCCCCTCATTAGACTTGCTTCAAAACTGATCTATATCCCTATATAATATATTTTTATTTATAATAATTTTATATAAAAACTATATAAATTTATATAATATCATTTATTATACATTTATAATATTTTATAAATCCTTTTTTAAAATATATTGTTATTTTCATTTTTTCAGTTGTTCACTACTTCATTTTTCATGTATGTTTTGAACTGACCATTTGGTCCTTGTACATTGATTATGGATCCATGATCTAAAAAATATTAAAAATGATATAAATATCATATATATTAATTATATATATATATATGTTTTTGTATGTATATTCATCCATCAAACTTATATATAGAAAACTGAATTACACCATTCACAGAGATGGTAGGTTGTACATATGAATGAACATTGTTTATAGTTTTTTGATGTATGAAATGAAAATAAGTAAATAATAATCACCTTTTTGAAAAAAAAATTCATATATATAATTTAATTTTTTTCAATATACCCTGATTACCATCCTTGTAATGCCGAGATTAAGAATGAATCACATCGCTTCATGGAGGTAGTAGTCAACACAAATGCACAAACGATGTAATCATATAGAAACATATTGTAGGGAAATAAGGTATTCATGGTATTATAATTACTGAAGTGTAATTATATCAAAAAAATCATATATATATATATATATATTCATTAATTCTATATTTATAACCATCTATGTAAATTAGTGAAGAAAAATAAATTACACAGATATGTGAAGATGGTAAAATGTGCGTACGCATGAGGGCTTATTTTTATTTTCATAAGATGGAAATTCCACACCCCAGTATTTTTTGAAATATATTTTTTCAAATTAATATCATCCTGTAATAATTTTCATTTCATGAACATTGAATATATCTTTTTTTATATATAAAAGAACTAAGTTTGGTTTGTATTATACACAACACCATGTTAATCTTGAACCACATAAAACATTTAGATTATCTTACAATACACACAACAATATTTTTGGATTGTGTTAGACTTAATATCGATTCCATTCGACATCTTGCATAAAACACAAGGTCAAGTTTTACAGAACTACAATATACTATTAATATTATTATTAGAATATAATTATAGCTACCACCTAGCCATTCAAATTAAAGTCACAAATAAGATTAAATAAATTTTAAAAACAATATATATATATATATATATATATAATCAATCCATTTTTTATAAATTAGTATAAGTGAATGAATGAACTACCTTGGAACAAAGAAATTACTTTTCTAAGAAAACTAGTTTTCTATGTACAAGCACAATTTTAACTTAATAAATCAAACAAACAAATTTTGATTAATTTTCTTTAAAAAATTTATATATTATATATTAAATCAATGTTTTTATACTCATACAATAAATTTTGTTGGTATAAGATAATGATAAATCCAATTTAATGATTGAAAAGTTGTATTTTTCTAAAAGTAAATTTTACATCCTTTTAATGGAGAACCCATTTTAAATATTATTTCTGGATGTTTTAAAAATTTTATAGGTCAAAATAAACTTATATTCTGAAATAGTAATATAAAGAGTAAGTTAGGGTGAATATTTGGTATTTTTCTATGCAGTTTCATTTTTTGATGAATAGTGAAAAATACTGAATTTTTATTCAAATAATTTTTTTAATCTAATTTATCTGTAATGATAAATTATATTTTTTATTTGTTATAAATATTAATCATATCAATTTTATATCAATTAATTTAATTAATGTCATTGAAATTGATATCACATTGAAACTGGATATAAAAACTAACCAAATATTTGAACATTTTGTACATTAAAAACCAGCTTTGTCACCCCGTCTGTGGGATTAAATTTAAAATATTTTTTAAAACTTCTATTAGTAAAATTTTTAAAAATAAATTCCAAATTATAATTCATAATAAATTATACATTATAATATGGTCAACTTTGTTGGACCACATATGATGTTTTCCACAATCTCTAACTATAAATGTTTTAATTATCCAAAATCATGTCATATATTGACATATATCTTATTTTATGTTAGATCCAATATTATGACAAAAAATTATCTTGAATATCAGATCATTTAATTCATATAAAACTTTATGTCTTCTTAAGTCTAGACAATATTTTAATTTATTATCTATGTTTAATTATGAGTATTACCAGTTTCTAACTTTGTTGAATTACAAGACAGACAAAACATCTAAAATTGTCTAAGTTTGAGTCACTGACACTGAATAGCAGATGACTCACAATCAAACATATGTCTTATGGACAAGCATATCAAATAGGCTTATTTTCTAAGTATATAAAGCTAACACCATTGGAAATAACTCATTGTTAGACATGACAATGATAGACAAAAGACTCAATGTTTCACATGATACCGATGCAGACAACCTACCGTTAGTTCAAGTGACATACCGTTGCATGATACTACCGATGCAAGGACACATCGTTAGTTAAAATGAGTCACTATTGGCTCAACTATCACACCAATAGAAGTAAGGACTCACTGTTGATATGAGTCACTATTAGTACATCTGTATCACAGATGAAAGGAGACACTGACACCCTGAGTCACCGATGCCGACTGACTAATGATTAAAGGCTGATGCTAAGGAGACACTGATACTTATGACTCACTAATAGTTCTAAATGCTGTTTTTAATTAATTAATTCAAATTTATTTCTGAAATCCATGTTTTGATAAATTAATGTTTTGAAAATTATTTAATGTTGTCTGTAAGAATTTTGGAAGACAGTATGAGGTACGAAGAGCCGATGCACGTGGACCATTCATGATATTTGTCATCCCTTAAAAAAAGAAGAATTTTAAAAAGAAATAAGATAGGTAAAATAGATAAATAAGAGTGTGATCATGCATTCTTGAATGGGATACATACTGAAGAACATCCACTCTCACACAACTTGGAACAGAAGAACACGAGGAAATATCTATCAAGCTGAATGCCGAATTGACAACTCACTTCAGCATCTCATGAAGAATAAGAACATACCTCCATACCAATACCTATATCTCAAAACCATACTATGATACTCTGTTTTGAAGATTAATTTTAGAAGATAACTCAAACGTCATTTTCATTACATCGAACGAGTCCAGAGATTCACTGCACAACACACAGAGAATTCTAAACTATATTCAACATCTTTAGATCTTTTATGTTATTTTGGTTAAAATTTTGACCAGTGTGTGTATCTGTATGTTACACACACACTAACTCATGCGCATAACTATAGGATAGTTGATATCCCTAAACATACTCTCTATTTTACTCTTTATATCCCACATAGAACAGTGGAAGAGGTCATGTGTGACATTTTTGTTGTATTTATCCTGAATAACTATGGTAGAGGTTATGTGTGACCAAGACATCCTTTTCTACAGTTGTGAACCCTGATCCATTGTGTGGATCCAACTGTTTATTAATTTAAAATTCTTGGTGTAAGGTGATCACTAAGTAGAGAGGACTAAGTCTCATCTTGAGATTGAACCTCATGTTTATTCCATTTGTATTTTACTCTTTAGTTTTACAATGATTTATCACAATTTCATAAAACTAAATTTTACATTGAGAGTTAGTTTAGAAATTGTTTATTACTATTTTGAACTAGTAGATTGGTTTCAAAAGTTTTATTTACCTTTCGATTAATATAGATGAGAACTAATCAATCTTATGAGAAATTAACTAAACATTTAGGACTCTTATAAATTCACTAAAAATTGAATTCGACTATATTTTTAATTGGGGAATTTTCAAAGAACCAATTTTTAGCATAAATTTTTATAGATACTCAATCCCCCCCCTCTTGAGTAATCTACTCCAACCAGCATTTGGTATCAGAGAAGTTTGTTCTTGTTAAGGCACTATTTTAAATTTTTTTCATTCAACATTGATTTTAGTTATACTTTAAGGATCTATAAATTTCTGTTAGTTTTAAATTTCTATCTCTTTAAAAGTATTCCTTTATTATGGAAAATAGACTGGAAGGTGTTGCTACCAATAGACCTCCATTATTTAAGGGAAATAATTATTCCCAATGGAAAATTAAAATGATAATTCCTTTAGAAATTATGGGTTTTGAAATTTGGATTTCAATTATCGATGAGTATAAGATTCCTACTACTGGTAGAACAACATGGGGTGCCCTAACTATGACTGCTTATAAAAATAAATGAATCACCATGAATTCCTTATAATACTCTTTAGGAGATGAGGAATTTAACAGCATTTCTGCATGTAAAACATTCCATGAAGTTTTGGATAATTTGTCTGTTTCACAGGAATGAACTTATAGTGTAAAGGAATTGAGACTTAACACATATACTTTTAAATACAATAAATTTAAGATGAATCATGATGATCATATTTATGAGATGTATCTTAGGTTCAATAAAATAGTGAACAATATGATCTCTCTCGGAAAATATGTTACTACTAAAGAATAAATCATGAGGATTATCATATGCATACCTGCTAGATGGAAAAGAACCTATATATCAAATATAGAATCATGTGACATCATCAAATTACATGTCAATGGACTCATTGGAAAGCTGATGATGTATGAAGCAGACTTGAAATTCAACAAGGAAGAGGAGGATGAACCTAAAAGAAAATTTATGGCATTTAAGACTACTACCTCTAAAATAAGGAAACGAATAAGGTGATTGCCTCTATTGAAAGCTCCAATACTGATGAATAAACATCTAATAGGGATGAAGAGATGTCTCAGTTAGCCAGAAGGTTTAGAAAATTTTTTAAGAAAGATTTTTTTTTCAGAAAGCCCAAATATAAAAGAATATATAATCAAAAGAGAACTTGGAAGAAGTCTTGGAAAATAAATGACATGTATGATGAGATATTATGTTATGAATGAAAGAGGATAGGACATGTCAAATATGACTATCCCAAGCTCAAATACAAAATTAATTATGGGAATAAAGATAAAAAATATCAGAAAGCTATGAAGGCCACCTGGAGCACCTTTGAGGATAGCTCTAGTGAATCTTCTTCTTCTCAGGATGACAGAGAAGATATAGGAAATATGTGTTTTATGATAAACACTTATCAGGTATCCTTAGAATCTACCGTTCACAATTCTTATTATTCATTAAATGAAAGTGAGTCTAAGAATATTTCATGTGAAGAATTATTTGAATATTGTAACAGGCTGGAAGAGACATGTAATAAACTAAAGGATAAGTATAAATCTTTTAAGAAACAGCATACACGTACTGTAACTATTAAATATGAACTTATTACTAAAAAAGAAAACAATTATCAACTTCTTAAAAATGAATTAAAAATGTATAATGATAAATTAAAGCAAGATTTAGAAAAGTTTACCAATGGGAATGAAACTCTTACTCAAATTCGTGGAAAAAAGATAGATCCTAATTAAACATCTGGTATTGGATATCAACCTAGACAGAGATACTTATCTAAAACGTATTTTATAACTAAATATTGAAAATCTATTATTTTACATAAAATATTGATTACTAATGTAACTGGACACAAACATGTCTGGTACCAAAATCTGTTTTTGTTTGATTATTCTGTAGGAAAGTTGTTTGAATATTTTTTACAAGAGTCAATGGTACTTGGATAGTGGATGTTCAAGACACGTAATAGGAGACTACTCAAGCTTCAATAATCTCATTAAAAATTTTGGAGGACATGTCACATTTGGTGACAATGGTAAAGGAAAAATCATCAACCTGGTCCAGATTGGTAACTCTAACTTAGTTTTAATTTCTAAAGTAAGTTTTGTTAATGGATTAAAGTACATTCTTCTTAGTATTTCACAATTATGTGATGATGGTTTTCATGTTTTGTTTGAAAATGATGCTTGAAATGTTTTTAACTATAAATATGAATTATAATTTTCTTCTTTTAGAAATTAAAATGTATATTATATTAATTTAGATTCTTTAGCCTCTCAAAATGTTTCTTGTTTATGTGACTTTCATACAGAGTCTTGGGTTTGGAATAGGAGATTAGGACACTATAATGTAGACTCTCTTATAAATCATACTAGAAAATTCCTATTCAAGGATCTACCCAAACTTGATTTTCCAAATGACAAAGTCTGTAATCTTTTTCAAAAGGGAAAACAACACTTGATATATTTCTTATGAAATAAAGAAGATTAAACTTCTCAACCTTTAGAATTAGTTCACGTGGGTTGTTTTGGACCATCTCTAGTTTATAGTTTAAATGATAAGAACTAGCTCTATGTTTTTCTGGATGAATATTCGAGGTATACATGGAATTATTTATTATCTCACAAAAGTGAATCATGTAAAAACTTCACCATGTATGATAAAATTATAGAAAATCTTAGTGGACTTAGAATTAAATCTCTATGAACTGATCATGGCTGTGAGTTTGAAAATCAATACATTGAATCTTTTTTCTCACAAAATGGATATTGTGATAACTTTTCTACCCCAAGGACACCACCACAAAATTGAGTTGTAGAAATAAGAAATAGGACCTTGTAAGTAATTTCTAGAATAATTCTTAATGAATATGATTTACCAGTTTATTACTGGGATGAGGTTGTGAATAGAGTTTGTTATATAATTAATAGATTCATAATTAGAAATATCCTCAAGAAGACTCCTTTTAAGTTATGGAACAATAGAAAACCCAAATTTAGTTATTTTAGAGTTTTTGGTTGAAAAGTATACATTCTTAATAAAAAGGATAATCTTGAAAAATTCACATCCAAGAGTGATGAAGGAATCTTCCTGGCTTACTCAACCTCTAGTAAAGCCTATAGACTCTTTAATATAAGAACCAAGTGTGTGGAAGAATTTGTGCATATCAAATTTGATGAAATATATCCACATGAACCTAAGACCTCTCTAGAAAACCTTGAAGATGATATATCATATATAGACATAAATTAAAAATCATCTCATCCATATATCAAGAAATATGTGAAATCAAACAATTCTAGAAATTCTTCAGAATCTGAACATGATGAGCCCGAACCTATAGATGAACCTGAAATAATTGGCCCAACCTTTTATCAACCAACAATAACTCCCAAGAACCATCCTATAGATTTTTTTGTTGTAGACATAGATAAAGGAACAGAAACAATATATTCTCTTAGAAATCAGGTTAAACATCATACTTTCTTGCCACAGCTTGAACCTAAAAGCATCGATGACGTAATTAAAGATGAATTTTGGGGGATGGATATGTATGAAGAACATAATAAATTTGAAAGAAATAATGTTTGGAAGCTTTGGGATAGACCCAAAAAAATCTTTACCAGAGGAACTAAGTGGTTGTTTAGAAATAAAGTAGTTGAAGCTAGTAGTATTGTTAGAAACGATGCTTGATTTCTTGCACAAGGTTACAGTCAAGAAGAATGCATTGAATATGAAGAAACTTTTTCACCTTTTTCTAGACTTGAATCCATCAGAATCCTACTTTCTTATACTACCCATATTAATTTCAAAATATATCCAATGGATGTCAAAAGTACATTCCAAAATGGATATATAGTTGAGGATGTTTTTTTTAACATCCCCCTGATTTTACAAACCCTCATTTTCAAAATAACGTTTTCAAATTGACAAATGATTTATATGGTTTAAAACAAGCTCCAATAGCATGGTATGATATATTAAGTAATTTTCTTATTTCAAAAAGTTATAAAAAAGGAATTTATCATCCTACTGTCTTTATAAAGATAATGTATAAATATGTTTTAGTGTTCCAAATCTATGTTGATGATATTATTTTTGGATCTTCAAGAAATTTTTTATGTATTGAATTTTCTACAATGATGAAAAACGAATTTGAAATGAGTTTAATGGGTGAACTCAAATTCTTTCTTGGATTTAAAATTTGTCAAAATAAAGAAGGTATCACTTTAAATCAAACTAATTATACAAATGATTTTTTAAAAAGTCTTGTATTTGATATAATTAAAAGTACTGAAAATCCCATGAGTACTACTTGTATGTTGGATCTTGATGAAGATGGGGAATCTGTTGATCAAACCAATTATAGAGGAATAATTAGAAGCTTGGTCTACATGATTTCTAGTAGGCCAGATATAATGTTTTGTGTTTGTATATGTGCCCATTTTCAAGATAATACCAAATAATCTCACTTGAATGTTGTTAAAATAATTTTCAAATAGCTAAAACATACTATTAATTTAGGCTTGTTTTACCCTAAAGGATAATCATTTGATATAGTGAGTTATTCTGATGCTGATTTTGGTGGATTCAAGTAAGATAAAATGAGAACCTCTAGGACATGCCAGTTTTTCGGAAAATATTTGGTTTCATGGTGTAGTAAGAACCGAAATTCTGTTGCATTATCTATCACATAAGTTCAATACATAGCTGCTGGTAGCTATTGTGCACAAATTTTGTGGGTAAAACACACTCTTCTAGACTAAGGATATCAATTTGGACATGTAACTATAAAATGTGTCAACAAAAGTGGTCTTAACATTTCAATGAAACCAGTTTCTCACTCTAAAACAAAACATATTGATGTAAGACATCACTTTTTGAGAGATCATTATCAAAAGGGTGATATTACATCATAATTTATTATCATTGAATATCAGCTTACTTCTATATTCACTAATCCATTGAACTATGAAAGATAAAATTACATCAGACATGAGTTAGGAATGATCAACCAGTAAGACCCTATGTTTACCTTTCCTTTAATATTTTTCTATGAAGTTGTCATGCTGACACTATTATCAAGTTGACACCGTTTTCATAACAACATATTTTTCACGCCAACACCTTTTTCATACGGACATCGTTTTCTGGTCGACATTGTTGTCATGCTGACACCATTGTCATGCTGACATAGTTGTCGTGCTGACTCCATTAGTGTTTTACAAAGTCTAGAATGCCGACACTGATGACTCGTCACTTTTATACGTTTGATTTTTTTATCAAAATGACAAGGTTTCATTAATTCTAGTCAACCCAGTTCATAATTTTCCAATTGTAAAATATTAAAATCTCTAGATGATATAAATTTGAATCGATCCACTCTACTCTCATTACCACTACTCTCTCTTTCGGTCGCCTTTCTCTTTCCCTACTCCCAAACTTTTACCTTCTGAACTCTTGACTGAATTGATTATAATGGCTTGAGTAAAGAAATATTCGGAAGAGGGTGAGTCTCATTTTTTCAGGAAAAAAAGGGGAATCAAGAAAATCATCAGGTCCTGGAAATCCTAGTCTGGTAAACCGTTTTGTAAATTTGGGGAAGGATTTTCTGGTTGAATGGCTCTTGGAGAGAAAATCATTATTGTTGAATGTGTTTAAAGATCAAGTATGGTGTTAATGGTTTGAAAATAATGATATTGTTATTTATCTATAGCTAGTTTCTATGTTTTATATAAATATTAATCTTTTTATAGAAGGAAGTGATGATATATGGATGAAGTCAATTGTGAAAGGGAAGATAATCTCATTATTTTCACGGCATTGGGATGAATATCATAAGATACCTCATGAAGGAATTTTTGATGATTACTAGGGTACTTCTCCTCTTGAAAGTTAATTATTCTATTATGAGACTTCTCTGAAAGAGCTAACTAGAAATGAAGTGCACAAGAGACCCATCACCTTAGAATTTAATGGTGAATGCTTAATTCTTTTTGAGTTTATTCAGCATTAGATTTTTCCCAGGAAAGGGGACTTTGATTCTCTCAAGTATGAAGATGTATACTTGGTTTATTTTCTTCAGAAAGGTGTTAAATATAATCTATTTAGATATATTATGGTCCACATCAATGAGATGATAAAACATGGATGTACGTTAAATTCTATCTTCTATTCAAGAATGATTTTAGTGATGCTAAAGGATAAAGGTTGTGTAAATGAAGATGAGGATGTGGTGGTTATTAAATGAAGTAGAATATACTTAATCTCTTATATCCGTAAAATAATGGAAAAATTGGAACCCTTGGAGGAAAGAATGGGTTGGTTATAAAGAAATATTTTATGGGAAGTTCAATCCCATATACCATCTAGTTAGACCAAGGGATCTAGTGGATCCTGGTCTTGGTCCAGATTAACAAGTAACCTATTATTCAGATGAGTAAGAGGAGCCAGTTACCCCTATTAGAGATGTGGGATCATCAGTTGATGATCAATGTGACCCAGACACTACTAGACCATAATAATAGTCTCTATTGGAACTTCAAGTCCACCTCTGGATTTACCCTCTCATGAACCTATTCTCAAATTTTCTTGTGGTGAAGAAAATAAAGTTGAAGGCAATGTTGAGTATATCAGTGAATCCAATAAAGAATAAAATGAAGAAGAAGCTGAAGTGGAAGAAGCTTGTAGTGGTGAAAATGGTTCAGAATCAGGAAGGGAATAAGAATATGATAAAGTCGAATATGAGTAGAATAAAGATGGTAATAATGAATAAAGTAGTGAAAGTGAAAGTGATAGTGACTCTGGTCACCCTAATGAAAATCTAAATACTGTGAGTATGGATGTTGTTGAAGCTAATATTGGTGTCTCTGTTGAGGGTGTTGTTCAAGAATAAAATTTTTCCCCAGATTAACCTGTTTCACATGTTGTCAATAATTTGAAAAAAACTCTACTTAAGGAAAAGAAACCTATCTAGGAAACCTTGATTGAAGGGAATAAATCTTCCAAAAGAGCTAACACTGAGAGGGAGCCTCAAGGACTAGTTGCTCAAGCTGATGAAGGGAAACTAACAGGATGAGTAATGCTTGATATTATTTCTCCTTTGGGCTCTGATATTCTTTCTGAATTGTTAAGTAATACTAGTTATGTAGCCTTGGTATAGGATAATGAATATTTTGATGATGAAATTTTTTCCCTTATTATAGAGGGACCAATAGATGAAACCACTTCTAGTGACTACATCACTAAAGACGATTTTTATCAATTCAAGGAAAATATATGTCCCTCCATAAGACACTCAGTTAAATCAAAAATGAGTTATGAGCTTGATGAATCCAGGTGATAGAATACTAAGCTGACTGAGAATTTAAAAAAATCAGAGCTGTGGTTGATGCTGTGAAGCACGCTGGTGCTTCTAGTTCTTCACCTACGTTAACTAGTCTATCTCAAGCTAATGCTGCTTCTGTTTCAAAGATGGTGATAAAATATATTCAGAAAAATATAATCACAACTATAGAGAAAATTGGGGAAATAAATACCATGATAGGAAATGATATGAATAATTTGAAAACCAGGATCAATGCCTTGGCCACAGAATACAGGAATACAATGGAAACATTCATGAAAGGTCTTGAAAAACTTGTTTCTCATTTTAATGCTCTTGAATTTTTCAAACTGAGAAAATAATTTTAGGATCTCACCTCCTCTACTCTAGCTTCATGTTCTTCTCCATTTTCTCACTCCTCACAATGTTCAAATCTTGCTACTATTAGTTCAGTGATGAATGAGGAGCTATAGGTTTTGACTGCTAGTATATACAAAGTTGAGGAAACATCAGATAACATGCATGATCATGTGAAGTATTAAATAAAGAGTGCTTCACATACTTAGGAAGATCTGGCCAATAGGATTGATATGTTTTCTCCAAACTCATCACAAATCACCAAATGAATAGTCTATTTATCTGTTTGTGCACAACTCTTACTCTTCCTCTAGTGAAAAATGCCTTTAAGTTTCATATTCAGAAAAACAGAATTTACTATTTTGTTGGATAATTTTATAGAAATAAAGGATGATTTTGAAAAGGCTATGAAATATGGTGCAGGGATCATTGAAGAATTCATCAAGCTATTGAAATTACGTCTTCATGTCCAAAATAAATCCATTGTGGTAACTCATGTTATAATAATTAGACCCACTGGTTCTATGCTAGCTCAACTTCAAATTTCTGTTTCACAGGCCTTATCTCGCATCAGACCAGTCATCCCAGAAACTATTCAATCACGGGTTCTTTCTCAATATAGGCCTTCCATTTCTTCTACAATTCCTAACGGAGTTCCTCTACCTCCTCTCAAAATCAGTTTAGACCCTCATGCTCCTCAGCCTTACCCTCCTGATAAACCTTATATTGATCTTTCTGATAAGGGGAATGATCGCCCTGATCCTACCACTTGATCTTATCTTTTATTTTGGACTGATTTTAATTTGATAGGGATGAGTCATTGTATGTATACTTTTTGGTGTAATCAGTTTATGAATTATATTTCATTATTTCTACTTTTATATTTTCATATTATTTTCTCCTATAACTTATTTATAATCCCAGAAGGGGGAGAAATTTTAATCATTATTAACAGTGAGAGACATTTATGAGATTCAATTATTCCATTATTTTTTATTATCACAAGGGGGGATATTATTGACCCATATATGTTTCTGGAATCTATCTCTAACTATAAAGGTTTTAATTATCACAAATCATGTCATATATTAAAATATATCTTATTTTATGTTAGATCCTATATTATGAAAAATCATTATCTTCAATATCAGATCATTTAATTCATTGAACTATTTATGTGTGCTTAAGTATAAAAAATATTTTAATTGATTATCTATTTGTAGTTATGGGTATTAATAGTTTCTAACGTTGTTGAATTACAAGATAGAAGGAAAATCTAAAATTTTCTAAGTATGAGTCACTGAAACCAATAGGAAGATCACTCACCGTCAGACATATGTCTTACTAACCGACATATCAAACAAGAAAATTTTCTAAGTCTGTGTATCTAACACCATTGGAAAAGATTCACTGTTGGACATGACACCAATAGAAAAAATACTCACCATTTCACATGCTATTGACATAGACGACGCACCGTTAGTTCAAGTGACATACTGTTGCATGTTGTTATCGATACAAGGACTCATCGTCAGTTAAAATGAGTCACCATTTGATTAACTATTTGACCAATAAAAGGAAGGAATCACCATTGATATGAGTCACTGTTAGTTCATTTGTCTCACCGATGAATAGACACACTGACACTCGGAGTTACCAATACTGACTAACCGGTGATGACACACTAATTCCAATGAAACACTCATACTTATGACTCACTGATAGTCATAAAAACTATTTTTAATTTATTAATTAAAATTTATATCTAATGGAAATATCTTGTCAAATTAATGTTTCTGACATTATTTAATGTTCTCTGTAGGACTTTTGGCAGGTAGTAAGTGGTACAATGAGATGATGCATGCAGAACGTACATGCTATCTGTTGGCTCTTGAAAATAAAAAGGATTTTAAAAAGAAAGAAGATAGATAGAACACATAGAGCTGAGTGTGGTCATGAATGCTTACAAGGGAGACATACTAGAGAACATCAAATCTCATAAAACAAATGTGATCTCAAGAATATAAGAACATGAGGAAATCTCAATCAAGATGAACACTGAATTGGAAACTCGCATCAGAATCTCAAGAAGTAGAAGAACATACCAGTACACCCATACCTATAGCTCAAAACTAGACTATGATACTGTTTTATCTGACTTTTAGAAGAGGAATCAACTCCATTTTCACTACTTCAAAAGAGTCCAGAGCTTCACTGCATAACACACAGATAATTCTAAACCTTATTCTACATCTTTATCTCAATTGTGTTCTTATGTTTAAATTTTTGAGAAGTGTGTGTATCTATCTGTTACACACACACTAACTCCTATTCATAACTGTAGGACACATGATATCCTCAAACTCACTATCTATTTAACTATTTGTATCCCAGGTAGAATAGTGTAAGAATTCAAGTGTGGCTTGTTTGTTGTTTTACCAACAAATAACAATGGTAGAGGTCATGTGTGACCTGGACAACCTTGTGTGATATTGTGAACCCCGATCTAGGTGGTGGATCAAACTTTTTATTAATTTAAACTACTAAGTGGTAGGTGATCACCATGTGGAGAGGAATAAGTATCAGTTTGAGACTGAACCTCTTGTTTATTTCTGCTATGTTTTACTCTTTATTTTTACTCTATATTATAAAAATTTCATAAAACTAAATTGAACTTTGATAGTTAGTTTAGAAAGTTTTTATAACTGTTCTGAACTAGTTGGTTAATTTCAATATTTGTATTAATATTTAGATTAATATTTCTGAGAACTAATCAATCTTTTGAGAAATTAACTAAATATTAATGACTCCTATAAATTCACTAAAAACAAACATATAATATTTTTTTAATTGTGGAATTTTCAAAGAAACAATTTTTAATAGAAAATTTTTTAGATACTCAATTCACCCCCCTCTTGAGTAATCTAATCCAACCAACAAACTTATTTTTTGACCACAAATATTAGTGAATTTGATTAAAATTATGTACTACAATTAAGAGAAAATTACCTTAAAAGGACTAAATATTAAACTTAAGGGTCAAATGACCTAGAAAATTGCCCAAATATTATTTTATATCCATATTTTGAACCTATTCGCTCTTTTAATGAATTGGGTCTATTATGTTATTCATGTTCTATTTGAAAAACATGGGTGGAATTCCCTTTTCAAAAATTAACTGGAATGACATTCCACCTCTATAAAAAGTCATTGACCCATCTGACTACATCACACCATTAAATCCATTTGGAATGACAAAACTATACATAAATAATCTCACCACATCCCACATTCATACTTTGAGAATACTTTTGGGTATAATTCCATACAAGTAATCCCTTCGTTTCAAACCAAAATGAGTTTCCCAAAGAAGAGGTAACATCCTTCCTCGAGCTCCATTGCTTTATTTTCATTATCCACCAGCTATAATATTCTAATTAAAAGATTATATAAAGAAATTGTACTCAATATACTGATATTTTTTTATTCTATGTGCTTTACCAACACTTACACACACTTCCATCAAATGGATAATGAAATTACCATTTTTATGTACGGTGAACTACCACCTCATGAAATGATGTTGTTTATTTTTCATTTACCACCTCTCATGGTTGGAAATTATGATGGAAAATTTATTTTTATGTAATATATAGGATATTTGTGATGTCTTTAATCTTTTTTAATTATTATATAAAACATACCTTCATGGTTTCAATTTTTTTAAAATATGATAACATCGTTTGTGGACATGTAGACTACCTCCTCCTCAAAGCGAGGTGATTCCTTCACACATTACATTGAATGTATTAAGGAAGGGTTTAGTGAAATTATATCATTTATATGACATAATAATACAACTTAAATGATGTTATATATATATATATTCATATATATATCTTCATATATTTCATTTACTTACTTTCTTTCAATATTATAATAAAATGGAAACAACGTTCATGCGTACGTACGGCCTACCATCTCCATGAACGGTGTATTCCACTTCATAATTATATATTTTAATGATTATTATAAATATTTATATACTAAATATATATTATATTTATAAAATGTTTTAAATTTTTCCTATAAGTAAATAATTATCTAATTTAGAGTTTCAATAATAACATGTCAAAACATATATGGAAATCAATGCAGATATAAACAAAACGTTAACATGGAATTGTTAATAAATAGGTAGTATAAAGTTATAATAAAATATTATATGGTATTATATATATAATAATACGGTTATATTTTATTATTATAATAAACTTATATTTATAATACATGATGTTTTATTTTGTGTAAATAAAGTCATGACATAAGGTAAGGATTTTCTCATCTTAGTTCTTATATTTGTGAGTTACATGCCTTATTCACTACTAATTTCTTTTATGTGTTGTATATACTATACTTGGATGTATTATATGATTCTTATACATAACATTATGGGTATTTACATATTCATTTTATTATCTTTATTTCATGGGTATTATGTTTCAAAACATACCAAATCGGTAAAGTAATTCTATTAGAATTCGCTTTATTTGAGACACATTCCATGTTATGAACCTACATTTTTCATTGAGGTGTATATACTATATTTGATAGGTTATGTCATAAATATCCTTATTTGAATTATATTTTAAGCTTCATTTAATTTTACTCTTTCCATTTTGTTGTGACCAATTTTTATGAATGTGGTAACTATTTATTACTATAATATCATCTTTTCTCAATATTGTTAATGATTATACATCCATTGATGAAATATTATCATACATATCTAAATAAATCTTTTGAATTTTATTAACCTTTGGTTATTCATGATATATCCATGTAATGGTTCCATTTTACACACTTTTTTACTTAAGATAATTAATAAATAAAATGTTTTTTTTTTGAAAATCAGACATTATATCTCCTTTCAATTGGAAATCTGTGTTCTTTTAAAGCCATGTGTACTAAAAAAGTTTCCAATTTTTTTCAAATATTATCCTATGATTCTTAATAGAAATTTTAACCCATGTATTACCTTTTTAATATTTTTTTAAAATAATCTTCTTTTCATTTTCTGATCAAGGAACCTTTTAACAGTTTTAAGGTGCATAAGAATTGTTCGGCATGTATCTATTTACCTGCCATCCTAACTGCCATTTATTTAATGATTACATTGTATGTTTACAAGGTTTTTTTTAAATAATTTTTTTCCAAATATTCAAGAATTTTTTATATTTTAAAATGGTTTAAAAATAAAAAGGATATTTAAAAAATATTTATAAAAAGTGTTTTAAATGATTTTTAATGCTTACATTATATGATTTCGAAAGGATATTTTAAAATAAATGAACTTCAAGGATCTCAAAGATCATTTTATAACTTCTCAATTTATTTTAAAATATAATTTTTTTTCAAAATGTTATCAATATTCGTTTATAATATTTAGAAGAAATGTTCAAAGAAAAAGGTTTTCAAAATGATTTATGCTTTAAAGAGTGCTTTTTCAAATTGGAAAATATATTTTTCTTAAGAAATATTTTAAATGATATTAAATATTAATTTATATTTTTTAAATGTATTTATATGAAAATTATTTTTAATATGTTATTTGTTTTAAAAATTATGTTTAAAAGAAATGTTATTTTCATTAAGAAATTCTCCTAGTGATCATTAAAAATCCTTCTCCATCTAAGATTCCATAATTTGATATAGGCTAATATTTATTTAGGAAATGGTCTAAGAATATAATTCATATTATTTATTCAATTGTTTATGTTTAGGAGGAATGATTTTTATGAAAGTCATTTCTCTTTCATGGGTTATATTCTTTCAGAACCCGTTTCTTTTCACAAGATTATATTTAATGAAATGATTAGGAAACCAATGTATTTTCAATAAATTATTATGTGATGAGATGTAAATGATACTCATTTCATTTAATTGGTTATTATTTTATGTTTAAAAAATCCATATATTTCCATGGATCGTGGTATAATGAATTTTTTTTATCTTATGGTCCATGTATGATTTTATTATGTGACAGGTAGGAAATAAATCTCGATAAAATGAATTGGGAAATATTGAATGTATTGTGAGCTCAAGAGGGTACATAGGAGGGAATCCCTAGCCCGAAATAAGAGGGAATCTGAAGCCTGAAGAAATAGTGAATCTTAATCCTTCCACAAGATGGTACACATAAGGGAATCCCAATCTTGAAACAATAGGGAATATTAAGCCCAAAATAGAAGGGTACAAGGGAGGGAATCCCAAGCACAAAACAATATGGTACACAGGAGGGAATCCAATGTCTGAAACAATAGGGTACATGGGAGGGCATCTTAATCTTGAAGTTGGTACACATGTTATTATCACAAGAATAACATGTTATGATGGTCTTGTGAGGTAGCCTTGACATAGGATTTTAGATTCATATGTGTAGGCCCCAAATTCCATGTATTATTCATATTTTATGATTTCATGTTTTATTCACCTAATTCCCTAATGATTCATGCCTTTTGTAATGCCAATATTTATACCATGATTCATTTTTATGATCTTTTGTGTACAAGGAATGCTATTATAATTTTATAATCATGTTCTCAACCCCTTATGATCATATATATCTCCCTTTTCTTCCCTTACTAAGCATATGAACTCACCCCATTCTTGTTTTTCATTTCCCTAGGTTATGAAGAATGGTTTCTAAGTAGGAGTACTAAAGGGGAATATATTTTTAGAAATTTTGATGATCTTTCACCAAATTAGAATAATGTGTTTCATGTTTCCAAATACACTAATATATTATAATCCAATGGAATTTGATTTTGT
Organism: Viscum album; assembly: GCA_963277665.1. Taxonomy (NCBI): domain Eukaryota; kingdom Viridiplantae; phylum Streptophyta; class Magnoliopsida; order Santalales; family Viscaceae; genus Viscum; species Viscum album. The sequence goes on along the minus strand of OY728123.1, from coordinate 152,355,638 downwards.
AAGGAGATTAATATTAATCTAAAATGATGTTATATCCATGTATGCTAAGCTAGGGTCACTATAGTTGGTATCAAAGGAAAGGTTTAGTAAACCTTTGTAATCTTAGATGATAAAACATTATTGAGATCCTAAAAAATATTTCTATGTATATCTCTAGGGATGTATCTAAGGATAAGGTTAAGGATAAGCTATAGTGTAGGAAAAGGTTCTGGAATTTTGGTAAAGGAGTGGGTGAGTGTTTTCATAGTAATACATATATTTCTAGATACTACTCGTGGATGTGACTCTGGAACATATTTACATAGGGGTAACAACCCCGAAAACATGTTATTGGGCTAGACTTGGTCCAGAACCGGTGCCTGATAACGGGCCTTACTGCACACCTAGTTTGACACTCTTGGGGGATATGCTTTAGAAATTCACAATATATTTATAAAACATTATGGAGGACTTAAATAGAATATAAATATTAATAACCTAGGATTAAACTAATGTTTTAAATATTAAAGAAGTTGGATTCATGATTTAGATATCTTATAAGTAATTTTTTTTCATGATTATATTGTTTTCTGATAAGATAAGTGTTTCTCACACTATTATTTCTTGTGTTATTCAATTGTAGGAACTGGAAGGAAATCTGATAACATTAAATTTTGAAATGAGGAAATTATGTGCATTATTTAAATTTATCTCCAATGATCCCATTAATAGAATCAGAATGGTGGTATGAGTATTCGTTATACTTCTGAAGATAAAGGGACCAAAAATGACATGTGAAAGCTATGGAGTTTTCTTCCAGTATTATTTAAATTAGACATAAAAATCATTATTAGATTTATTTTTATAATCCTTAATATAGGTTTCATATTTAATATTCTAGTAAATGTGTATTAAGGGATAATATGATGAATCCAGAGTAATATTTTAAGAATAAAGTTGGTTGATTGAAGTTCATATATAGAGGAATTAAAGAATTATGTTATATGAATCCATAAGTATATGTTTTCCATTAAGGATTCAAAAAAAATATTTTATGGTACTGATAAACTATTAAAGGGATTTAATGAAAAATATATATTTTTATTAAAGGAAGGTAACTCATAATGTATCCCTGATGTTGATAAAATTGTGTTTAGCTTGGATAAAAATGATTAATGTGAATAATGTAAATTGGATTGTACTGATAACCCTAAATTGATTATTTATTTGTTGATAAATTGGACTATGTCATCATTTATAATGTTAGAAAATACATAGATTTATGTAATATATCATGAAATATTTTGAATAAGGAATAATTATATTTTCCAAAAGGATTTATAGTAATTCTAGTTATTACCATGATTCAAGAGAATATATAATGAGGGTCTTCACATGTTTGGAATGTGACAAAAAAATATATACTTTTTTATAAATGGTGGATCAAGGTTATTCTAATTTTAATAACCTTATTTCTAATTTTTTTATTTTTAATCTTCTGGAATGGTTACATGGTTAACCATTTATGGAATGGTTTATGTTAAACATCAGAATTGATTTTAGAGATTAAAGTATTATCTCACCCTATGTGGATTTATGTATATTGGACAACATGAGATAGCTTATTTTTTGTGATATATGGAATGCACTATCCTTCTATTTATGGATATCATGATCTACTCATGAATTGGGAATGAAAAATACCCATTAATTTAATAAAATAACAGAAGAAGTGGAAAGTGATCAAGGAATAACAAAGGTTGAGGTTTTCCTGTAATCATGAAAATATACCTTTTCGTGAAAATTATTCAACCTTACGAAAAAAGAACTAGAAATAAAATGTTATCCCAATAAATTAATTTTTGTTGAACTGATTGCCTTTTAAATTATAACAGATTTATTACTTTAATGCACTCAACATTCCATTAACCAGTCACTTGTATATGATTCATGACTACAATCACTCCCTATAAATATTTACACATTTACCCCAAGTCCATATTTTCACATGACTCATATGTTCTCCTATGTGGAAACCTAGTTACATGTTAAATTGGGAAACCATTATGTTTCCAAAATTCCCATTTTAAGGTAAGTTTTAGTATTCATTTTTAGGATGTCGATTTATAAGAAAGGAACTTTCAAGTATTACACCATTGAAAACCCATAATAATTTTGAGGGAGAAATTAATTTTAAGAGGGGTAGAATGTAACACCAAGAAATTTGTTGAGTTATTTTTTTTAAATTAATTTAATATTTTAATATTTTTCATTTCATGTAAAACTGAATATAACATTTTTTGTATATATAATCACCATGTTTAGCTTGAATTATATGCAAATCCATGTTAATATTGCACCACATGGAACACATAGATTATATTTCAGAATATGAAACACTATGTTTTTCATTTATTATAGACAATACTAGGACCCTTTGGTAGTTTTCATGTCACACAAGGCCGAGTTTTTCTGAAAAACAATATACTATTAATATTATTACTAATATATTATTATAACCACCACCTAGCCATTGGAATGGAATTCACCAATATGATTCACTAAATTTTAAAAATATTATTTATACATGTATTTAAAATGAATAATTTGGTGATAAATTAGGATAAGTAAATGAATGAACTATTTTAAAATAAAGAAATTACTTTTCTAAGAAAACTATTTTCCTATGTTCAGACATAATAATATCTAAATAAATTAAAAAACAAAATTTGATTAATTTTTATAGTAAATGTTATATATTATATTTTCAATGAATATTTTTTATACTTTTACAATATATTAGATAAGTGTAATATAAGGAAAAATCCATTTTATGAATAAAAAGATAAATTTTTCTAAAAGAAAATTTTACCACCTTTTAATTGAGAACCAATTTTAAATATAATTTGTGACACTTATAATATTATTATATATAAAAATAATCATTATATTTTAAATAGGAACATAATGATTAGGTTAAGTTTAATTGTATGTATTTTTCTGTGAGGTTTCATTTTTTTGATGAATAGTGAAAAAACTGAATTTAAATTCAATACTGCTTTTCCATATATTTTATTTAAATGGATGAATTTTATTTTTTATTGACTTTAGTGTTTAATTAGATCAATTTTATATCATGTAATCCAATTAATGTCATTTTAATAAATTTTAAATTGAAATTGGATACAAAAATTTACCAAATTTTTGAACATTTTTTACTTTAAAAAACCTCTTTGTTGTCCCGTCTATGGGATTAAATTTAAATTAATTTCTAAAACTTATGTGGGTGATGGAAATGGCACAGGTCTAGTCTTTCCCCTCTCATGGCGAATACGGAGTGTTCCAAATCTAGGGTATCTCAAAGATGGTCGTTCCTCATTTTCTTGGCTCCACCCTGCTTGGCATTGTCGAGCTTCCTGCGGCTCCACGGGTGGCTCATGCCACTGCTCCGAGCTCTATTTCTAAATCATTTGAAACTTCTGATTTGGAGTCCCGCAGATCTGCATCAGATCTGGTCATTGGTGATGCTTGTTGTTTGCGATGGGTTTCGATGGGTGTTGTGTCAACAGATCGTAGACAGATCGAAGGGATGGTTGCTAAGTCCGACGGTTATGTGGGAGTCAATGCTACCTTGGTGGGACTGGATGATGTGTCGATTGCATCTTCTTCCCACTCCCGTCTTCCTATGGTGGTGAAAATTTCCCAACCCGTTTTGAAGGAGTCTTCTCTGCAAGGCGCAGGGTTGTCTAGATTTGCAGCGAAGAGGATGAATGTGAATCACCCTTTAGACTCCGTTGTGAATAGAGGCATGGATTTTCCTCAACATTTTTTGGAGAGGGACCTTGAAAACATCCCTTAAGAGAGGGTGGAGATGAGATCTTCATATGGAAAATTTACAGATGCGGGTAAATCTAGCAGGGGCCGTGCAGGCAGTGGAGGGGATTCTGAAAGAAGACAACTTTCTTTGGTTCGTGATGATATTGCGGAGCGAATTGTTAGAAATGGTGATACAACCCATGTTGTTGCTAACATAGAAGCTATCCTTGACAGATTAAAGATATGTGAGAATTCAATTATTTCTCGATTGGTTCTTCCTACAGGTGGTCAAATTTGGAGGATTGATGATTTGATTCGAAAATTAACCTCTGCATGGGGGTTTTCTGATTGGAGATGCATACCTATGGGGTGTGGATTTTTCCAAATTATATTTCCATCATAGGATCTCAAGAAGAGAGCTTGGGGGTTTGGGTCAATTTCTTTGAAGCTAGGTATTATTTGATTTCAATAATGTGGCTTTCGTTTAAATCCTTTCTCCATAAAAAATACTAGGGCTCAGGTGTGTATTAAAATTGTTGGCCTTCATTGGATATTATGGCATCCTAAAATTCTTTTTGACATTGCCTCTGTGGTGGTTATTCCAATTAAAATGGATAGGACTACTGAGGCTATGATGTTTGGACACTATGATTGGGTTCTGGTGGATGTTGATTTATGTACATGTCTAATTCACAATATAGTCTTGTCCGCCTTAGATGATGATATCTCTTTAAAGGTGGTGTATGAGAGACTGCCTGACATTTGTGTTGATTGTCATGTGATTGGACATGTCAAAGAGAAGTTTTGTAAAAATGTTGTATGTACCATTTTCTCATTAAAAGGGAATAGTGAGGTTTCTTGTATAAAGAATGTGAGAAATCAAGAAACCCAACAACATATGGATGCTACCCCTTCACAGGCGGTGGATGATGCCTCTCAAAAATTTTCTTAGGCACCTCAAATGGAAATGGATGCAGAGAATATTGGTGATAATGTTTTGTAGGTGGTGGATGATGCTTCTCAGGATTTTTCTCAAGTGCCTCAAGAAGAGTGTAGGAATTCTTTGACTCTAGAGCATGTTGCTCGGGGTGGGGGTGACGTGATGCCAGGAGTATTGAAGAAAATATTGGATCTTGTGCCTGAGGAGAAACAAAATCCCAGTGATGGTGAGATTATTTCAAAGAACCAATTGGAAATTTATAAATTAAATGAAACACATGAAATCTAGGGAAGGTGGGATGATGTGGAGGATGACTCCCCACAAAAACTAACTTACAGTCAAGAATTGTCCAAAGTTAAGACTGTGGTTGTGGATGTTGACGGTTCTCAACCTATTCCTCTTAAGAAAGTGAGACCAAGGAAGACTACTCATACATACACTTGTACAAAATCCATTTTATGTCCATATTTAGACCATATACTATCTTTTATCTAATTTTATCCATTATTGGTGCCACATTTTATAAGAAAAACGTGGGTGGAGTTCCCTTTTCAAAAATATACAAGAATTCCACTCCGCCTTCACTATAAAAGGCACCTAACCCCCCCCCCCCAATTCTTAACACATATCAAGACATTTTTTCACCATGAATATACTTAAATAAACTCCAAAAATCCCTCCATTAATCCTATAATCCTCTATCTATGAAGAAATCAATCTATGTAATCCCTTTGTTGCAGTCCAAAAGAAGTTACCCAAAGAAGTGGTAGCATCCTTCCTCAAGATCCTTTGTTTTATTTTCATTCTTTAACCCCTAGAATCTTATTATTTCATTGTAATATATTACCATATGTATCATAAATTAAAAAATGTTTTTTAATTCTATTTTTTTACCTATACTTGCACACACTACTGTTTAACAGTTAACGAACATACCGTTCTTGTGTACGTCAAACTATCACCTCATGAAACGATGTTGTTCAGTTTTCCTTTACCACATCTCATGGTTGGGGATTATTATGGATAGTATGTTTTAATAATAATATATATATATATATATTATATTATATTTATGATATCTTAATTCTTCTTGAATTATTATATAAATCATACCTTCATTCATACTATTTTTTTTAAATACGATAACATCGTTTGTGGATGTGTGGACTGCCGTTTCCTCAAAGCGATGTGATTTATTCACACATTAAATGGATTGTATTAAGTAATGGTTTAGTGAAATTATATGATATATTTGAAATAATAATAATAATTTAGTTATGTTATATATATATCATTTACATTTTTTCTTTCAATATAAAAATAAAATGGAAACAAAGTTTATGGGTACATACGACTTACTGTCTCTATGAACGACATACTTCATCTAACTGTTATTTATTCTGTATATTATTATAAATATTTATATACTGAATATATATGAAACTTATATCATTTTTTACATTATTTAACTAATTAAATCTTGATATAAGTAATAGTTTCAAAATTAATAAGTCAAAACATATAAGAGAAACAACACTGATATAATCTAAAACATAACATTAACATGGAATTGTTAGTAAAAAGGTAATATAAATTCATAATAAAATAATATATGGTATTATATAAAACAATATTATTCTGTGGTATATTTTTAATTAAATTATATTTATTATATAATGTGTTTGAATGTCTACAAAGAAATTCAAGGCTTAAGGTAAGGGTTTTATAATCTCACTTCTTATATTTGTGAAATACGTACCTTATTCAACACTCATTTCTTTTGTGTTATGCATATAATAAACATGGATATAATATATTGTTATTTAAATTAAAATTTGTGGTATTTAAAAATCCATTTTATGAACTTTCTTCATTGGGTTTATGATTAAAAAGTTATGAAATCGGTAAAATAATTTTGTCTCAATTTTCCTTCTTTAAGACACATTCAATGTTATGCACCTAGGTTATTCTATGAGGTGAATATACTATATTTGATATTATATATCATTAATATCTTAATTTTATTGATATTTTAACCTTCATGTAATGTTGTTATTTTTATTTTATTATGATTATAAAGTTCTCAAATTATTAACTGTTTATTACTACAATCTCATCATTTATCAAGATTGTTAATGATTATTCTTCCATTGATGAAATACTACGATCCATTTCCAAATAAATCTAATTAATGTTTTTAACCTATGGTTATTCATGATATCTCCAAATAATGTTTCCATTTTACCACTCTTTGTTACTAAACATAGTTAAGATTGTTTTTTGAAAATATGACTATATTTCTCCTTTTGGTCAAAAATATGTATTCTTTGAAAGCGCTGTTTTATAAAAAAAAAGTGTACGAAAATGTTTTAATAGTATTTTATGATATTAAAATGAACTTTTTACAGAATTATTACCTTTAAAAAAATAAAAAGTAATATTATTTTCATTTTCCTATCAAGGAACTTTTCTAAACTTTTAAGATGAAAAAGGAATTATTGAAATTTACAGACTTACTCGAATTCATGACCATCATTTCCTTAATGCTTCCTTTGATTGTTTACAATGATAATTTTTTAAGAATATTTTTTCCATAATATTCATGATATTTTTTAAATATTTTTCAAGGAAAATGGATTTTTAGAAATTGTTTTATGTTTAAAATTATTTTATATCATTTTAAATGATCCCATTACGAGTTTTCAAACGGTTTTTTCCAACAAAAATATTTCAATGATCTAAAATATAATTTAATAAATTTTCAAAAAAATTCAAATAAAAATGACTTCAAAATGTTTTCAAGCCGCCTTTATAGGATTTAAAAGTTATTTTCAATGAAGAAATGTTTACAAAATGGTTTATGTTTTAAAGAGAAGTTTTTCAAAGAGGAGAAGTTATTTTCCACAAGAAATGGTTTAAATGATTTTTAAGCTTATATAATATGATTTAAAAAAAATTATGAAAAGGATTTTGAATATTTTTAGAGACCCAAAGCATGAAATACATAGAAAATATAATACTTTTACGGAATACTTAATACATGAAAAAAATAGACACCCAAAGACCATATTAGTTTAGTGTTTTGGGAAACTTGGAACCAAATATTATAATCGTGGTGAAAGATCTTCAACATCTCCCATAAAGATCTTCCCCTTTCGTTTTCTTACCTAAAACCTTTCATTATATCCTGGGGAAAATAAAAAATAAAAAGGGGTGAGCTTAAATGCTCAGAAAGGGTAAACATGGAGAACATAAAACAATCCCTAAACATTTGAACGTAAGAACATGAACATAAAACATCAAAATCATGAGTAATGAAATAAATCTTGGAAGTGCATAAGGAATAGATCAAAAAAGAACATTAATCATGATAAAATAACATGGGGAATAAAACATGTAATTGTAGAAAACCATTAAGCACATGATATGATTTCCATAGTATCCAAGGCATTGCAGCCAAGACCATCATAATGGAAAAAGTACCTTACTGAATTGAGTTTACTCCTCGTTCCAGTCCTGTATCACTGAACTGGATTAACTTGTCATTCTAGTCATGTTTATCTCATGAGATATAAATATTTACCCAATTCATTGGAGGTAGATATAGGTCCCACCCATCTTATAATGAAATCATTGTTATGTGTGCCACAACATAAACATAAATCATTCATCATAACCCAAAGAATAAAATGGTTTTCATAAACATCAACCCATCATAACATAATCCTTATAAAACAAATTGATATAATTTATCATTATAAAATTGAAACCATGTAAATCATAGAGACATTATACTTAAAACATAAAAATGTTAAATAATATCACCTTATATGGAAAATAGTTTTGACAAATCATTTGAAATGAATTCTTGAGGAAAATATCATTTCTTCTTCAAAATCATTCTCTTTTCTTAAAATTCCATGATATTTTAAAAGAAAATGTTTTTGTTTAAAATAATCATGAAATAATGTAGAGGAAGATTCATGGAAACAAGGAGTTATGAAACCGTAAAAATCCATTCATGCCGTATAAGTTAAAAAAACATTCTCCTCGTACTTTTTTCGGAAAAGTAATAAAGTACCTCGTATGGTAAAAAAGAAATATTCCTTCCATAACCCAAAGTAAAAGTCAAAGATGGGTATAAAAGACTTCAAAAAAACATGGAATAATATTAAAAACTTTATGAAAAACAATTTTATGGACACAGATGAAGAATATAACCCCAGTAAAAACTTACGTATATGCAATCTCGGATAAAAATAAGATTTGATAAATTATCCCTTACCTTAGGTCCAATTTCATCCAAACATGTCTGAAACTCTAGTATAGTGGTTTCAAACAAATTATTAACTTGTAACAGAACCATAATAATATTTATGATATCATATATTATTCACTTATGACTTTATATTACACGTTCTTTTGTCAATTCCATGTTAAAGCATAATTTTGGGTAAAATCGTTTCATTTATTGTACGTGTTTAGACTTTTTGTTCTTGATATTATTAATTATATCATGATTAAATTAATTATAGAAGGTAAAAATTTATTTATATATAAAATATATATTCAGAATATAAATGTATACGGTAAACCAATAAATGGAATCAAATACACCGTTCAGGGAGACGGTAGGCCGTACGTACGCATGAACGTTGTATTTGTTTCCTTATTGAATTGAATGTAATTAAGTAAATGAATGATATATGTACATAAATCCAATATCATTATTAGGTAATATATTTCATGATTATTTATTATATATACTTTATAATCATTCTTGAATGGTTAACATGGAGAATGAATCTCATCGCATCGTGGAGACAGTAATCCGTACGTACGCACGAGCGATGATATCATTCCCATAATTATTTAATGGAATTTTAGTGGATGATATAATATCTAAGATTTAGTATTATGTTATAATAACCATATATAGTTATTCTTTACACCATTATACCCATCCAAGTAAGGTGGTGGTGGAAAAATAGATTACACCATGGCGTGGAGACGGTATTTCATACGTACACACGTGTGGTGATTTCATTTTCCATAGCATGGATAGAAGGTGAAATAGGGTTGTTTCATATTTATAATTACATATCAATATATGATTGATACTTATGTTATTACTTTATAATGAAAAAAATAAATAAGAGGAAGTAGTAGAAGAAAGAAACCTGAAAGAATCGGTAGAAGAGATTACCTCTTCCTCGACGTGCCTCTTTTAAACATCCTCTTAGGGAACTAGAGTTGGTCTTTTGAGAAGACCTCAACCTCTATAATATAACTAGAGATGTTGAGAATATAAATGGTTAGGAGTTGTCCGATATTTAAGGCTCAAAATTATGTGTGGAAGAGAGGGAGGAGGTTCCCTTTTATAAGGGATGATAGGGGCATCTTTGGAAACATAAGAAATATTAATTTATAAAAAATATCAACCCCACTTAAAAACCTCAAACAAGGACTCAATTAGAATATGATATGAGATATGGTTGTAATATCATAAACTAATAAAATTTAAACATGTTGTGAATTTTTTTAACCTTATCAAATTGGTTTATCCTTATTTTATATATTTAATTTTATTTTTGGTAATAATATTCTGAATTTTAAATTGTTATAAAAAATTACTTTTGTATTGTGAATTTTCCATAATTGAATAATTTATAAAATTTTAGACCATATAAATTTAAATTTATAATATTTAAATATTTTTGTGATTTTTAAAAAAATTTATAATATGTTATTTTTATAAAATAACAATAGTGTCAATTTTGACACTATTCATTTATTTGAATTTGAATAAAATCTACAGAGAGGATATATTCGAAAAAAAATATTTAATAGATTACTAATATGCCATATAAATCTATAAAATTCATGGATCACATTAAATAGTTCATATATTATTTATTTTTATATTTTTAAAACCATTTATTTGATATTTCAATCAATAAAATAATTTCAACATCACTATTGTGTCATCATTAATGATAATTATTTAATCCCTAAAAATTATAAACAAATTCACATGATGTATAAAATTTTATTTGATTTCTAGATACTATTCATGTTCGAAGTGTTAATAAGTTTATCACTATAGTAAAATTTTTACACTTATAAGATATAAGAAAGTGACATGTGGTCACTTTCTTTGGTTTTAATTATAATTATATCATTTTCATGGTCAATAGTCTATGAATCGAATCTATTCTTACCCATAGGTGATATGGGTCGGCTTTTATTTATCCAATAGAATTTTGGCAGGTGTTAGGGTAATTTTATAATCTTATTTTTACCCTTAATTACCCGATTTACCTTTAACTGTAGTAAATAAAAATTTCCGTAGTTACTATTCATAATGTCAAAAAAATAAAATTAACAAATTAACATAATTTGGAGCCACTGAATCCAAATAAGGAATCCATTTTTAAAAATTCAAAACACAGAAGTTTCATTAATTAATTTAAAATTTATCCCGTTGTTAAGAAAACAAGTTTTAAAAGTTAAAACATTGTCAAAGATTGAAATGTTTTTACCTATGAATTCAATATAAAATTAATGGTGATGACATGAATTATATTAAATGGTAAAAATATATTATATTTACACTTTAAAAACATTCAATATTATAATTTAACCATATAAATTATCTCGATGAAAAAAAGTTGTTTTTAAATAAAATATTGCCTATTTTTACTATTAATCAAAATAAGAAACTTATCAAAAAAATATCAAAAATTTATCCAAATTAAATTTTTATATCCTGATTCCAAATAAGAATTTTATATTGACAAATTGAACTTATAAACATGTCAAAAAAATATATTTAATGTGGGTGCGCCATCAAAAGGTGACAAAACCGCATTTTTTGAAAAATACCCATTTTACCTGAAAAAATTATTTTGTACTCATACCATGTTCCATAAAATGTGTAAGATGAATTATAATGTCATAAAATTCAAAATTTAGTTACTAATATTCATTACGGCTAGTTCATAAAAATATTATAACAATATAACTTTGTTTTGTGGAACCCGGTATTGCGTACTACACACGCTACCGAGGAAGGTCACGATTGCGTGTAACGCAAGCCAAGTCAGGGCTGCATGTATTAAAAGTTCCCTTTGGTGTTTCATATAACATAATCAGAACTTATTTCATTTATACATTAAACAAAATCTACACTTAATGTTGTGTAGAATAATTTCCACAAAACGAACTTGAAATTGTGTGTAACACGAGCCAAAAATAGTTTTGCGTATACTGCAAGCTAATATGGTGTTGTGTATAGTACAATCTAATCTTGGTGTTGTGTACAATAGAAGACATCAAAGAAATTAAATAAGAATATATCTCATAAAATCTCAGGGTGTTATATTCTACCCCCCCCCCCTAAAATGAATTTTTCCCTCGAAATTCGTCGGGGTTATAAATCGTTTACTACTTGAAAGTTTCATTCATAGAAACACACATCGTAAAAATGAATACTAAAACATTATTTAAAAAATTGATGTATGAAACATAATGGTTACACAAATTAACACATTATTGGGTTTCCACATAGGAGAACATGGGTGAAAATATGGATATGGAAGATAAATATAACCATCAACTTCTGATGAAGAGTGGTAGAGGACATGTCAACAAAAAATCCAACAATCACAAAGCCATAAATTTGTGATGATATAAGGTACCATCTGATTCATCAAATATGAAGGTAATAGGACAACATTTTTGGTTTTCAAGGTCATTTCCCAAATATCGAATAATCAAAAGAAATAATTATTTTATTTTGGTACAATCTCACTATTGTTTGTGCCTTGAACAATTCCCACTTCATCTCTTCAAGAAATGAAGTTGAATTTGTCTTCCATGAAGTGTTAGCAGATCATGCGATAGAATGAGAGGTCAATACATCTGTCTCAAACATAATGTTATAAAAAGTTATATAAATAATTCCATCTTATGGTGAGATTAACCGTATATGATTCCAAAAATGGACTTATACATCAACTATCATACTACTTAATAAAATAAAACTAATTTCTACTAACCAGGGACTTCATGTAGGCCAGTGGTAGGTGATAAAGGCCTGTTGGAGTTCGGTTGTGGGTTCGATTCCTGCATCCTTTTCCGACGCAACGGGTTGTCACCCATATTATAGGTTGTCCTTTTTCTAAAACTATACTATTACAACATTACAGAAATAATATAAAACATTTCTATCCTTAAACAATACTATCTGATGTCCAACTTAATGCATTCCAACCTTTAGGCTTAATGGAAATACTTCTATCCAATCTCATAGTATACAGAAAACAACTACTAGAAAGGTCATCTACCAAGCATGTTAATACCATCATTTATCCCCCATATATCGTAAGATATATCTCGTTGGTCACATTCCAAACATTTGAATTCCTTAATCATCTATTCTCTTGAAAAATGAATACCCCATAAACCTTAGTGAAAACATGAATGCTATCAAAAGTTAACTCTTTCCACAAACCAAAATCCCAAAATTTCTATATACTCAAACCATGATATCACTTTGTCCTTATATCAGTCATGAGATTATTAATAATATCCAAAATATTATTTTCTCCATATCCATTCATTATGCACATATCAACTTATTTCCAAAAATATCTGAATAACCTATCATGGTTACCGGTACCACTAAACATGTACTTTCAAATACTTTAGAAAAAAAATAGTGTAACAATACTTATATGTTTCATTATTCTATAGTACCATTAATTAACTCTTGGTAAACATACAATAATTCCACTACCTTCTTAAACCATTGACTGAGCTTCATCATTTTATTCCTCAACACTTTTTTCATCTAATATATCATTTGTAGTTTCTTCATCATCATCAATATAAATACTACTCCTACGACCATACTGATTCTCTTTAAGAGATTTTCCCTTAGGTCATTAGTTTGCATAATGCCCATAAATTCCACATTTAAAACATTTAATAGTTTTTGATGGCGTATCAATACGATTATCCTTGTCCATGGTGTTAACTGATCCTTTTCCTTTTCACTTACAGGCTTTGTGTCATTCTTTTCCACACCTAAATAATCTTCCAGTTCCTTTGAAACCTTCTCCTTGATGCCTCTTCCCACATGATTTACATGAGGGAAATTGAACTTTCTTTCCTCTATGATCATCATGAAACTCTATCATTCTCTTATTAGCCGAGTCAGGAAACTTACCAAAGTTGATATTATGGATCATATAATGAGATTTCTAATTAGGCATAATAAAAATGTTTATACTTCCAAATCCAATTTCATTTGGGTTATTAGGAATAATATCATTCCATTGTGAATCATATTCTACATTAACATGAATATTCCTCTTTTCATCCATTTTCTAAAACTGAAAAAGAATAGTGTGAGAGGCAAAAATCATGCTAGGAAAAAAATATAATATAGGGGGGTACTTTCAATCACTAAGATCTTAGGTTTAATCCTAGTTTATTTATGATTGTTATCTTAATTATATGACTGTAACCTATAATTATACATACCCTTAGGGACATCCCCAGAAATACCTTATAAATATCTCTAGGGATCTCACATAAAGTTTTCGCATCCTAGTTTCCAAAGGTTGACTAAACCATTGCTCTAATACCAACTGTAGATACCCAAATATTGATGTACATAGGCATTACAATAATTTTTTGAAATACTTAATACATGAAAAAACATACGCCTAAAGACCATATTAGTTTAGGGTCTTTGGAAGCTCGAAACATAATATTCTAATCATGATGAAAGATCTTCATCACCTCCCATAAAAATCTTCCCCTATTATTTTCTTACCTAAACCCTTTCTTTATATCATGGGGAAAAGAAAAAATAAAAAGGGGTGAGCTCAAATGATTAGTAAGGGTAAACATGGAGAACATAAAATAGTCCCTAAACATTTGAACGTAAGAAGATGAACATAAAACATCAAAATCATGAGTAATGACATAAATCATGGCAGTGCAAAGGGCATCAATCAAAAATGAACATTAATCATGATAAAATAGCATGGGGAATAAAACATGTAATTGTGGAAAACCATTAATCACCTAATATTATTTCCATAGTATCCATGGCATTGCTTTCAAGACCATCATAGTGGACAATGTCCATTACTGAATCGAGTTCACTCCACATTCTAGTCCTGTATCACTGAACCAGATTAACTTGCCTTTCCAGCCATGTATATCTCATTAGATATAAATCTTTACCCAATTCATTGGATGGAGATATAGGTCCCACAAATCTCATAATTAAATCATTCTTACATGTCCCACAACATAAACATAAATCATTCATCATAACCAAAAGAATAAAATGGGTTTCATAAACATCATCCCATCATAACATAATCCATTTAAAAAATGGATATCATTTATCATAAGAAATGTGAAACCATTTAAATCGTAGAGACATTATACTTGAAATATAAACATATTGAATAATGTCACCATATATGGAAAATAGTTTTGAAAAAACATTTGAAATGAGTTCTTGAGGAAAATATCCTTTTTTCTGAAATATCATTCCCTTTTCTCAAAATTCCATGTAATTTTAAAAGAAAAGGATTTTGTTGAAAATAATCATGAAATATTGTAGATGAAGATTCATGGAAACAAGGAGTTATGAAACCGTAAAAATCTATTCATTCTGTATAAGTTAAAAAAACATTCTCCTCGTATTTTTTCCGGAAAAGTCAAAAAATTCATCGTATGGTATACAAAAGAAATATTTCTTCCATAACACAAAGTAAAAGTAAAAGAGGGGTAAACATGACTTTAAACATAAATGGAATAATATTAAACACTTTATAAAAAAATTATGGACATGGATGAAGAATATAACCCCAGTAAATACTTACGTATAAGCAATCTCGGATAAAAATGAGATTTGAAAAATTATCCATTACCTTAGGTCCAATTTCTTCCATACGTGTCCAAAAATCCTGTATATTGGTTTTAAAAATATTATAAACTTGTAAAATAACCATAATAATATTTATGATATCATATATGATTCACTTATGACTTTATATTACCCGTTCTTTTTTCAATTCCATGTTAAAGCAGTATTTTGGGTAAAATCGTTTCATTTATCGTACGTGTTTGGACTTATTGTTCTTGATATTATTACATATATCCTGATTTAATTAATTCCAGAATTTAAGACATGATTTATATATAAAATATATTTTAGTCATATAAATATATATATATTGTAGATCAATAAATGTAATGAAATACACCGTTTATGGAGACGGTAGGTCGTACGTACGCATGAACGCTGTATTCGTTTCTTTATTGAATTGAAAGGAATTAAGTAAATGAAACATATATGTACATACATCTATTATAATTATTATTTCATATCATTAATGATTATTTATTATATATACTTTATAATCATTCTTGAATGGTTAACATGGAGAATGAATCTCATCGCGTCGTGGAGACGGTAATCCGTACGTACGCACGAGCGATGATATCGTTCCCATAATTAATGAATGGAATTTATGTTGATGATATAATATATAAGAATATTTATGATGTTATAATAAACATATATAGTTATTCTTTACGCCATTATTCCCATCCAAGTAAGGTGGTGGTGGAAAAATAGATTACACCACGGCGTGGAGACGGTATTCTGTACGTACGCACGCGCGGTGATTTCATTTTCTATAGGATGGATAGAAGGTGAAATAGGGTTGTTTAATATTTATAATTAAATATCATTATATGAGTGATACTAATGTTAATACTTTATAATGATACAAATAAATAACAGGAAGTAGAAGAATAAAGAAACTTGAAAGAATCGGTAGATGAGATTACCTCTTCCTCGACATGCCTCTTTTAAACTTCCACTTAGGGCAATAGAGTTAGTCTTTAGAGAAGAGAAGAACCACTATGATATAACTAGATATGTTGAGAATATAAATGGGCAGGGTTTGGATGATATTGAAGGCTCATAATTGTGTTTGGAGAAGAGGGAGGAGGTTCCCTTTTATAAGGGAGGAGAGGGCCACCTTTGGAAACATAAGAAATATTAATTTATAATAAATTCCAAAACCACTTAAAAACATCCCAGAATGACTCAATTCGAAGATGAGATGATATAGGGTTTTAATCTAATAAACAAATAAAATTTATACATGTTTTGAATTTATTTAAACCTTATCAAAGTGGTTTATCCATATTTAATCTATTTAATTTTATTTGTGGTGATAATATTCTAAATTTTAAATTGTTATAAATAATTACTTATCTGTTGTGAATTTTCCATAATTGAATATTTATGACATTTTAGACCATATAAATTTAAATTTATAATTTTTAAATATTTTTTGTGATTTTTAAACAATTTTATAATATGTTATTTTTATAAAATAACAATAGTGTCAATTTTGACACTATTCATTTATTTGAATTCAAATTAAATCTACGCAAAAGATATATTAGAAAAAAAATATTTAATTTATTAATGATACGTCATATTAATCTATAAAATTATTGGATCACATTAAATAGATCATATAGTATTTATTTTAATATTTTTAAAATCATTTATTTGATATTTCAATCAATAAAATAATTTCAACATCACTATTGTGTCATCATGAATGATAATTATTTAATCCCTAAAAATTATAAATAAATTCACATGATGTAGATAATTTTATTATCTATATTTTTATTATTCATGTTCTAATTTTATTAAGTTTATCACTAAATTAAAATTATTACACTTATAAGATATAAGAGAGTGACATGTTGTCACTTTCTTTGGTTTTAATTATAATTATATCATTTTCATGGCCAATAGTCCATGAAATGAATCTATTCTGACCCTTAGGTGATATGGGTCAACATTTATTCATCCAATATAATTTTGATAGGTGTTAGGGTAACTTTATAATCTTTTTTTTACCCTTAATTACACGCTTTACCTTTAACTGTAGTAAATAATAATTACCGTAGTTACTATTCATAATGTCAAAAAAATAAAAGTAACCTATTAAAATAATTTGGATCCACTGAATCCAAATATGGAATCCATTTTTAAAAATTCAAAACACATAATTTTTATTAATTTATTTAATATTAATCCCGTTGTTAAGAAAACGGGCTTTAAAAGATAAAACATTGTGAAAGATTGAATTGTTTTTACCTATGAATTAAATAGAAAATTAATGGTAATGAAATGAATGACATTAATTGGTAAAAATATATTATATTTATACTTTGAAACCATTCATTATTATAATTTAACCATATAAATTATCTCGATGAAAAAAGTTCTTTTTAATAATAATATAGCGTATTTTTACTATTCATCAAAATAAGAAACTTATCAAAAAAATATCAAAATTTTATCCAAAGTAAATTTTTATATCCTGATTCCAAAGAAGAATTTTATATTGTCAAATTTAACTTATAAAAATTTCAAAAACTAGATTTAATGTGGGTGCGCTATCAAAAGGTGGCAAAACAACATTTTTAAAAAAATACTCATTTTACCCAAAAAAATTATTTTTTTCTCATACCATGTAGAGACCCGAAGCTTGACATACATAGAAATTACATTAATTTTGTGGAATACTTAGTACATAACAAAAATAGACAAACAAGGACTGTAATAGTTTAGTGTCTTTGTAAACTTGGAACGTAATCTTCTAATCGTGGGAAAGATCTTCAACATCTCCCATAAAGATCTTCCCATTTTTGTTTCCTTACCTAAAATCATTATTTTAATCTTGGGGGAAAAGAAAACATAAAAAGGGTGAGCTCAAATTCTCAGTAAGGGTAAGCATGGATAAAATAAAACATAACATATACATTTGAACTTAAAAAACATGAACATTAAAAATCATGAGCAACGACATAAAACATGGAATTACATAAGGCATAGATCATAATGGAACATAAATCATGATAAAATAGAATGGGAATAAAACATTTAATTTTGGAATCCATTAAGCACATGTAATGATTTCCATAGTATCCAAGGCATTGCTGCCAAGACCATCTTAGTGGACAAAGTCCCTTTCTGAATCGAGTTCACTCTTCGTTCGAGTCCTGTAATACTGAACCGGATTAACTTACTATTCCAGCCAGGTCTATCTCATGAGATATAATTCTTTACCCAATGCATTGTAGGGAGATATAGGTCCCACCCATCTCATAATTAAATCATTCTTACTTTTTCCACAAAATAAACATACATCATTCATAATAACCCAACGAATAAAATGGGTTTCATAAACATCATCCCATCATAACATAATCCATATAAAAGAAATGTACATAATTTCATAATAAGAAAAGTGAAACCATGTAAATCATAGATACATTATACTTAAAACATACACATATGAAATAATTTCATTTTAGATGGAAAATGGTTTTGATAAAACACTTGAAATGAATTCTTGAGGAAAATATCCTTTCTTCATTAAAATCATTTTCTTTTCACAAAATGTCATGAATTTTTAAAAGAAAAGTATTTTCTTGAAAATATTAATGAAATATTTTTTAGGAAGCTTAATGAAAATCAAGCTTTATAAAACCGTAAAAATCTGTTCGTGCCGTATAAGTTAAAAAAACATTTTTCTCATACATTTGCAGGAAAAGTCAAAAAGTACCTCGTACGAAAAATGACAAAAGATTCCTTTTATATCCTTTACTAAAAACTCAATGAAGGGTAAAATTGGATTTAAACAATTTTATGTGGATGGAAATAATATTACATATTGAGGGAACATGGATGTGGATGATAAAATACACCCCAGTAAATACCAAAGTATAAACAATCTCGGATAAAAATGAGATTGTGATATTTTCCCTTACCTTAGGTCCGATTTGCTTCGTAAGTGTTAGAACCTCCTATATAATGATTTAAATAATGTTATTGACTTATTACAGAATCATATTCATTGTTATGATATCATATATGGTTCACTTATGACTTTTATTACCCATTCTTTTGTAAATTCCATGTTAAAGAGCGTTTTGGGTAAAATCATTTCATTTGTCGTCCGTGTTTTGACTTGTAATTATTCATATGATTACATAGATCATGATTTATTAATTCCAGAATATAAAACACGATTTATATATAATATATATTTATAATATACATATATATAATAGATCGATAAATGGAATGAAATACACCGTTCATGGAGACGGTAGGTCGTACGTACGCATGAACTTTGTTTTCGTTTCCTCATTGAATTGAATTAATTGGATGACATACATACATATATATATATATATACATAAATCCAGTATCATTATTATGTCATATATTTCATGATTACTTATTATATATACTTTATAATCATTTATGAATGGTTAATCATTGAGAATGAATCTCATCGTGTCATGGAGACGGTATTCCGTACGTACGCACGAGTGATGATATCGTTCCCATGACTGTGGAATTTTATTGGACTGTATGTATACTATTACAGAATCAATATCGATTTACAATAATCATATATAGTTATTATTTACACCATTATACCAATCCAAATTAGGTGGTTGTGGAAAATAGATTACACCACGGCGTGGAGACGGTATTCCGTCTGTACGCACGCGCGGTGATTTCATTTTCTGTAGGATGGATAGATGGTGAAATAGGGTTTTTCATACTTATAATAACATAGAAGTATATTAGTGATACAGATTTTATTACTTCATATTGAAACAACCTAAGAAGAATAAGTGGAAAAGAAATAAAGTTGAAAGAATTGGTAACGGACATTACCTCTTCTTTGAAGCGCCTCTTTGAGACCTCCTCTTAGGGCGCTAAAATTGGTCTTTGAAGAAGACCAGGACCTCTA
Source organism: Viscum album (assembly GCA_963277665.1). Taxonomy (NCBI): domain Eukaryota; kingdom Viridiplantae; phylum Streptophyta; class Magnoliopsida; order Santalales; family Viscaceae; genus Viscum; species Viscum album. The sequence goes on along the minus strand of OY728123.1, from coordinate 152,335,007 downwards.
GGATGTTTCTAGGGAAGTTTAGAAGAGAATTTGGAAGGGGTTGGCCGAGCTTGAAGACTCAAATTGGTGTGAGGAGGAGAGGTAGGAGGTTCCCTTTTATAAGGGAGGAGAGGGGAACCTTTGGAATTCTTAAAAATAGCAATTTATAAAAAATCTAACCCCACTTAAAAACCTCCAAAAATTACTCATATTTGAATATTAGATGGTATAGGGTTGTAATCTCATCAAAAAATCAAATTTAGACATGTTTTGATCTTATTTTAAACCTTATCATTTTGATTTATCCTTTTCTAATCTATTTAAGTTTATTTGTGCTAAAGAAATTCTAAATTTTAAATGGTTATAAATAATAACTTATGTGTTGTTAATTTTACATAATTTTATACTTTATGAAATTTTTGACTATATAAATTTCAATTTATAATTTTTAATTATTTTTGTGAATTATAAACAATTTAATAATATGTTATTTTTATAAAATAACAATAGTGTCAATTTTGACACTATTCATTTATTTGAATTTAAATAAAATCTAAACAGAGGATATATTCGAAATAAAATATTAAATAGATTCATAAAAGGTCATATGTATCGATAAAATCAGTGTAGCACATTAAATAGTTCATATAATATTTAGTTTATTATTTTTAAAAACATTTATTTGGTTTATCTCTTAATATAATAAATACTACAACATTTTTTTATAATTATTTAATATACATATTTCTTATATAAAAATTAAAAATAAAATCCTATAATGAAGATAAATCTATTAACGTTCACAATAATACTTTTACTCGAATTTATCATCTTAAAATCACAATATTTAAATTGTTATATTTATTAAATTATGAAGGTGAAAACTTTAGAATTATTTAAAATAAAATAATATAAGTGTCATAATAGCATTTATAAGGCTCAAAATGGTCAAATATTAGACCATTGGATGATTATGGTTTACAATTACATGACCAATAAGTTTTGGTCAGGGTTTTGTGCATTTTATGGTAACTATTAGTTTAATAAAAACTATATTCTTAATTTTTCACTAGATAAACAATTTCTGCATCACCATTGTGTCATAATTAATGATATTTATTTAATCCCTAAAAATTATAAATAAATTCATATGATGTATATAATTTTATTATATTTCTGGAGACTACTCATGTTCGAAGTTTCATGAAGTTTATCACTAAATTAAAATTATTATACATATAATATTGAAGAGAGTGACATGTTGTCACTTTCTTTGGTTTTAATAATAATTAAATTATTTTCATAGATAAAAGTCCATTAAATGAATCCAATATGACCCTTAGGTGATATGGGTTGACTTTTAGTCATCCAATAGAATTTTGGTATGTGTTAGGGTAATTTTATAATATTATATTTACCCTTAATTTCCCGATTTACCTTTAACTAAGGTAAATAAAATTTACCATAGTTACTATTCACAATTTCCAAAAATAAAAAGTAGCCTATTAACATATTTTGGACCCATGGATTCCAAATATGGAATTCATTTTTCAAAATTCAATTCACAAAAGTTGTAGAAATTAAATTAAAATTAATCCCGTTGTCGAAAGAAAACGGGTTTTTATTTAAAACATTGCAAAAGATTGAATTGATTTAACCTACGAATTCAAGGTAAAATCAATGATAATGACATAAATTATATTAAATTTGAAAAATATATTCTATTTATACTTTAAAACCATTAAATATTATAATTTACTCATATAAATTATTATAATGAAAAAAGTTGTTTTTAATTAAAATATAGCGGGTTTTTACTATTCATTAAAATATGAAAGTTATCAAAAAAATATCAGAACATTATCCAATGTAAATTTTTATATCCTGATTCAAAAGAAGAAGTTTATTATGTAAAATTTAACTTATAAAAATTTCAAAAACTAGATTTAATGTGGGTGCACCATCAAAAGGCGGCAAAAATGCATTTTTTGAAAAATACTTATTTTACCCGAAAAATTTATTTTTGTCACATACCATGTTCTAGAAAATGTTTAAGATGAAATAATAATGTTATAACATTCAAAATTTAGTTAATAATATTCATAAAGGCTAGTTCGTAATAATATTATAACCATATATCATTGTTTAGTGAAACCTGATATTGCGTACAACACACGCTATCGAGGAAAGCCATGATTGCGTGTAATGCAAGCCATGTTAGGGTTGTGTGTTGTGAAAGAATCCCTCATTGTTTCATATAACAGAATCCAACCATATTTCATTTATACATTGAATATATATATATATATACATTCAATGTTGCGTAGAATGACTATTATAAAACGAACATGAAATTGTGTGTAACACAATCTAAGAATAGTGTTGTGTATACTTCAAGCTAATACAGTGTGGCGTATAGCACAAGATAATCTTGATGTAGCATAAAACACATGACATCAAATAAATTAAAGAGAATACTTATCATAAAATATCGGGTTCTTACATACCATGTTCTATAAAATGTATAAGATGAATTATAATTTCATAAAATTCAAATTTTAGTTAATACTATTCATAACAGCTAGTTCATAATAATATTATAATTATATATCATTGTTTCGTGAAACCCGGTATTGAGTAATACACACGCTATTAAGGAAGGTTGTGATTTCGTGTAATGCAAGACAAGTCAGGGCTGCGTGTAGTGCAAGCTCCCTTTGGTGTTGCATATAACATAATCAAAACTTATTTCATTTATATATTAAAAAAAATCTATAATTAATGTTGTGTAGAATAATTGACACAAAACGAACTTGAAATTGCGTGTAACACAAGGCAAGAATAGTGTTGCATATACTTCAAGCTAATATGGTGTTTCATATAGTACAAGCTAATCTTGGTGTAGTGTACAATAGAAGACATCAAATAAATTAAAAAAGAATCTATCTCATAAAATCTCAGGGTGTTACAATATTTCTATTTTTTCAAAAGTATGCTTTAAAAAATGGTTATTTTCTGTATGAAATAATCAAAGTGATCATTTAAAATCCTTCTCCAAATAAGATTCCATCCTTTGATGTAGTTTACAATTTATTGGGTAAATGATCCAAGAATACTAGTCATATTTATTATTGAATGCTTTATGTATTTATGGAATGATTTTGATGACATTATTTTCTCTTCCATATGTTATATTCTTTTGGAACCTATTAATGTTCAGGAGTAATGATTTAATCAAATTATTAAGAAACATATTTATTTTCCATAGGTTATGATATGATGAAATGTTAATGATACCGATTTAATTTCATGGGTTATTTTTTTTATAAAACCCATCTCATTTTATGGGTCATGATTTGATGAATGTTTTGTAATCTTGTGGCACATGCATGTATGATTTCATTATGTGATGTGTAGAGACCCAAATCTTGACGTACATGTACATTACATTACTTTTTCGGAATACTAAATACATAAAAAAACATACACACAAGGAATGTAATAGTTTAGTGTCTTTGGAAACGTGGAATATAATATTCTAATCGTGGTGAAAGAACTTCAACATCTCCCATAATGATATTCACCTTTTGTTTGCTTACCTAAAACCTTTCTTTAAATACTGGGGAAAAGAAAACATATAAAGGGTGATCTCAAATGCTCAGTAAGGGTAAGCATGGAGAAAATAAAACAAATCATATACATTTGAACATAAAAAAACATGAATATAACGTTTAAACATCAAAATCTTGAGCAATGACATAAAACATGAGAGTACTTAAGGCATAGATCATAAAGAAACATTAATCATGATAAAATAGCATGGGAATAAAACATTTAATTATGGAAAACATTAAGCACATTTTATGATTTCCATAGTAGCCAAGGAATTGCTACCAAGACCATATTAGTGGACAAAGTCCCTTTCTGAATCAGGTTCACTCCTCATTCTAGTCCTGTATCACTCAACCAGATTAACTTACTGTTCCATCCATGTCTATCTCATGAGATATAAATATTTACCCAATTCATTGGAGGGAGATATAGGTCCCACCCATCTCATAATGAATCCATTCTTTTGTGTGCAACAAAATCATAAATCATAGCATATCCCATGTAATAAAAATGGGATTCTTAAACATCATGCCATAATAAAATAATCCATATAAGATAAAAGGACATCATAAAATTAATTCCATCATAACATAATCAAGTCAATGTAAAAATAGGGATATAAATGTAACCCTATATTATCTTAGATAGAAAATAATTTTGATAAAACACTTGAACTCAATTCTTGAGGAAAATATCCTTTCTACATTAAAAACAATTTACCTTTCTTATCATGTCATACAATTTTAAACTAAAAGAATTTGATTAATAATAAACATGGAAACATGTAAATTAAGCTTCATGGAAATAATGTTCTATGAAATTATAAAAATCCATTCATGCCGTAAAAGTTAAACAAAATATTCTTATCATACTTTGGCTGGAAAAGTCAAAAAGTACCTCGTACTAAAAACGACAAAATATTCCTTTCATATGTTTTACTCAAAAAAGGGTAAAATTGGATATAAAAAATTGTAGGAGTATAGAAATAATATTACATATTGAGGAAATATGGATGTGGATGATAAATATTTCCTAGAAAATTCTGAAGTATAAACAATCTCGGATACAAATGAGATTGCGTGATTTTCTCTTACCTTATGTCCGATATGCTTCGTATATATCCGAACCTCCTATATAATTATTTAAATAATGTCATTGAATTATTATAGAATCATATTCATTGTTATGATATCATATATGGTTCACTTATGACTTTATATTACCCGTTATTTTGTTAATTCCATGTTAAAGCAGTGTTTTGGGTATAATCGTTTCATTTATCATAAGTGTTTCGATTTGTTGTACTTGATATTATTACTCATATCCTTATTTACATAATTACAGAATGTAAAACATGAATTATATAAATTATATATTCAGTATATAAATATATATGATAGATCGATAAATGGAATGAAATACACCGTTCATGGAGACGGTAGGCCGTAAGTACGCATGAACGCTATTTTCATTTCCTTATTGAATTGAATGGAATGATGTAAATGAAACATATATGTACATAAATCCAGTATCATTATTATTTAATATCTTTCATGATTATTTGTTATATATATACTTTATAATCATACATTAATGGTTAATCATGGAAAATTAATCTCATCACGTCGTGGAGATGGTAATCCGTACGTACGCCCGAGCGATGATATCGTTCCCATAATTATTGAATGGAATTAGAGTGGATGATATAATATCTAAGAATTAGTATCACATTATAATAACCATATATATAGTTATTTTTTACTCCATTATATACATCCAAGTAAGGTGGTGGTGGAAAAACAGATTACACCACGGCGTGGAGACGGTATTCCGTACGTACGTACGCGTGGTGATTTTGTTTTCCGTAGGATAGAGAGAAGGTGAAATGGAGTTGTTTCATATTTATAATAACATATCAGTATATTATTGATACTTATATTATTACATTATAATGAAAAAAATAAACAAGAATAATTTGAAGAAGAAAGAAACATGAAAGAATCGGTAGAAGAGATTACCTCTTCTTCGACGTGCCTCCTTTAAACATCCTCTTAAGGGACTAGAGTTGGTCTTTTGAGAAAACCATAACCTCAATAATATTACTAGAGAATTTTATAAGAGTAATTTGTAGGTGTTGGATGAGCTTGAAGGCTCAATGTTGTGTAAAGTGGAGAGGGAGGAGGTGCCCTTTTATAAGGGAAGAGAGGGGCACCTTTGGAAAGTGTGAAAATATTATTTTATTATAAACTTATATTCCGTTTAAAATGGACCAAAAATCATTAAATATGAATATAAGATGACTCATGGTCGAAATAAATTCATCCATTTAGGATTGGACATGTTTTGGACAATATTTTAATCATTGTAATCTTATTTATTTAAATCATTTATTAATGAGGTAAATACTGCATCATCCTTGTGTCATAAAAAATTTAATTTATTTGATGTATAAAAATTATAAAAAAACACCATCATGTAGGAAATATTTTTATCTTTAAAATGAATATTTATAGTCCAAAAGTTAATTTCTATAACCCCTTATAAAAATTAATTACTAATTTTTTATTTGTTAATGTCAATTTTGTCTTTACATTAAATTAATTAATCCAAATTGTCATTATCACTACCAAGTGGCTCAATGGGGTCCCCAAATCGACACAAGGATTCCCATGGTCGGCCAATACTCATCCAATAAGGTTAGAACAAGTGTTAAGGTAATTTGGGAGTATTATAATATTCTTTTAACCTTGAATTACCCTATTTACCTTTAACCGCAGTAAATAAAAGTCAAAAGTTACTATTCACCAAAAATTATTTTCATCTTATTGAACCAAATTTAATTCTTGATAACAGACATGTATATCCGTTTTTTGAAATTCAATTTACAGAAGTGGTAAATTTTCATTTAAATGAAAGAGTCAGTTCTTTTTACTACTACAAAGTGGTTTCACTATTCATCAAAATTGAAGTTTTTCAGAAAAATACCAAAAATTCAGCCTGAGCTATATTTGATATTCTGAATTCAAAAATTATTTCTATTTTCCCATATTCAAAAAATAGAAGTGGCATTAATTAATTTTAAAATTAATTCCCGTTATCAAAAAAATAGCGTGTTTTTAAGAAATAATAACTATCAAAATTTTGACACTTGTTTATGTTCAAATTAAATGTGAAATTAATTCCAATGACCAACATTGTATTAAATGGTAAAAATATATTCTAATTACACTTTATAACCAATGAAAAATATAATCTAACCATATAAATTATTTCGATGGAAAAACTTGTTTTTAATTAAAATATAGCGTGTTTTTACTATTCATTAATATATGAATGTTATCAGAATAATATGAAAATTTTATCCAAATTAAATTTTTATATCCTGATTCGAAGGAAGAATTGTATTTCTTCAAATTGAACTTATAAATATATCAAGAAATAGATTTAAAGTGGGTGCGCCATCAAAAGGCGGCAAAACTGCATTTTTTAAAATATATTTATTTTACCCGAAAAATTTATTTAGTTCTCATACCATGTTCTAGAAAATGTGTAAGATGAATAATAATGTTATAAAATTGAAAATTTAGTTAATTATATTAATAACAGCTAGTTCATAATAATATTATAACCATATATCTTTGTTTAGTGAAACCAGAAATTGCGTACCACACACGCTATCGAGGAAGGCCGTGATTGCGTGTAACGCAAGCCAAGTCAAGGTTTCATGTAGTGAAATATCCCTTTGTTTTTGAGTATAACATAATCAAAACTTATTTCATTTATTCATTAAACAAAATCTATACTTAATGTTTCGTTGAATAATTTCTACAAAACGAACATGAAGTTGTGTGTAACACGAGCCAAGAATAGTGTTGCGTATACTGCAATCTAATACGGTGTTACATATGGCACAAGATAATCTTGGTGTAGTGTACAGCAGAAGATATGAAAGAAATTAAAAAGAATATATCTCATAAAATCTTGGGGTGTTACATTCTACCGCCCTTAAAATGAATTTCGCCCACGAAATTCGTCAGGGTTATAAATGGTTTACTACTTGAGAGTTTCTTTCATAGATTCCCACATCATAAAAAAAACTAAAACTTAATTTTAAAAAAGAACGTTAGAAACAAAATGGATACCCAAAGTAACTCATCATTTGGGTTCCCAGATAGGAGAATATAGGTGAAAATATGGATATGGAAGAGAAATCTATCTATCAAGGTCTGATGGAGAGTGGTAGAGAACATGGCTGTAAAAAACACAATAATCACAAAGCCATAAATTTTTGATGATCTAAGGTACCATCTGATTCATCATATATGAGGAAACTAGGACAACATTTTTGGATTTCAAGATCATTTCCCTAATGTTGAATAATTTTAATTAGAATAAATACATACTTTATTTCGGTACAATTTCACCGTTGTTCATGCCTTGAACAATTTCCACTTCATCTCTTAATGAAATGAAGTTGAATTTTTATTTTGCATAGTGTTAGTAGATATGTGATAGAATGATTGGTCATTCCATCTGTCCTAAACATAGGATTAGCAAAATTTATATACATAAGTCCATCTTATGATGAGATTAATCATATATGGTTCCAAAAATGGACTTATACTTCATCTATAATAACTCTTAATAAAATAAAACTAGTTTATACTAATAAGGGACTTCCTGTAGGACAGTGGTTGGCGATAAAGGCATGTCACACTTCAGTTGTGTGTTCGATTCCCACAACCATGTCCGATGCGACAGGTTGTCTCCCGTTCTGCAGGTTGTCCCTTTTCTTAAAACTATACTATTGTAACATTCCAGAAATAAAATCGAAGAAAGTTCTATCCTTAAACAATACTATCTGATGTCCAACATAATCCATTCCAATCTTTTAGGCTTATCCAAAATACTTCTGTCCAAGCTCATAGTATAAAGAAAACAATTAGTAGAAATTTCATCTACCGAGCATGTGAATACCATCATTTATCCCCCATATATCATACGATATATCCTGTTGATCGCATTCCAAACATGTGAATACCTTAATCATTTATTCTCTTGAAACATAAATTTCCATAGAACCTTAGTGAAAACATGAATGCTGTCAAAATATAACTCATTACACATACCAAAATCCCAAAATTTCGATATACTCAAACCATGATATCACTTTGTCCTTATATCAGTCATGAGCTCATTAATAATATCAAACCTATTATTTTCTCATTATCCCTTCATTATGCGCGTATCATCTACTTTCCAAAAATATCTAAATAACCTTTCATGGTTACCGGTATAATTCAACGTATACTTTCAAATACTCAAGGAAAAACAATAGTATAACAATCCTTAGATGTCTCTTTATTCCATAGTACCATAAAATTACCTATACAACATTAAACATGATAAACATAAAATCATTCCACTACCTTTTTAAACCATTGACCGAGCTTCAACAATTATTTCATCTCACATATCATTTGTAGTCTCTTCATCATCATCAACATAAATACTACCCATATGACCATGCTGATTCACTTCATGAGACTTTTCCTTAGGGAATTGGTTTGCATAATGCCCATAAATTACACATTTAAAACATTTAACCATTGTTGATGTCATAGAAATAGCATTATCCTTGTCCATGGTGTTAACTGAACCTTTTCCTTTGCAATTAGTGGCTTTGTGTCCTTCTTTTCAACACCCAAAGCATCTTCCAGTTCCTTTGAAACATTCTCCTTGATGTCTTCTCGTACATGATTTACATTAGGAAAATTGAACTTCAATTCCTCTATGATCATCATGAAACTCCTTTCTCTTATTAACTGAGTCAGGAAACTTACCAAATTTGAGATTATTGATCATATTATGAGATTGCTGATTGGGAATAATAACGATGTTTCGCCTTCCAAATCCCATTTCATTTGCTTGATCATGAAGAATATCATTCCATTGTCCATCATATTCTCCATTAACATGAATCTTCTGGTTTCCAGCCATTTTCTAAAAACCAAAAATAATAGTGTGAGAGGAAACAATAATAATCAAGAGGGATTACCTTCAATCTCTAATATCTTAGGTTAAATTTTATGATCGTTACCGTAATTCTAGGACTATAACCTATACTTATAATTAACCTTAGAGACATCCCTAGACATACATTAGAAATATCTCTAGGAATTTCACTAAAATTTTCGCATCCTAGTTTCCAAAGGTTTTCTAAACCTTTCCTATGATACTAACTATAGGGACTCAAATATTGATGTACATAGACATTACATTACATTTTTGGAATACTTAATACAAAACAAAAACTGACAGACAAGGACCGTAATAGTTTAGTGTCTTTAGAGACTCAGAATATAATCTTCTAATCATGGTGAAAGATCTTCAATATCTCACATAATGATCATCCACTTTTGTTTTTATACCTAAAACCTTTCTTTAAATCCTAGGGAATAGAAAACATATAAAGGGTGAGCTCAAATTCTCAGTAAGGGTAAGCATGAAGAAAATAAAACAAATCATATACATTTGAACTTAAAAAAAACATGAACATAATGTTTAAACATCAAAATCTAGAGAAATGACATAAAACAAGGCAGTACGTAAGGAATAGATAATAAAAAACATTAATCGTGATAAAATAGAATGGGAATAAAACATGTAATTTTGGAAACCATTAAGAACATGTTATTATTTCCATTGTATCCAAGGCATTGCTGGAAAGACCATCTTAGTAGACAAATTCCCTTTCTAAATCGAGTTCACTCCTCGTTCCAGTCCTGTATCTCTGAAGCAGATTAACTTATCATTCCATCCATGTCTATCTGAAGAGATATAAATCTTTACCCAATTCATTGGAGGGAGATAAAGGTCCCACCCATCTCATAATGAAACTATTCTTAATTGTTCCACAAAATCATAAATCGTAGCATAACCTATGTAATAAAAATGGGATTCTTAAACCTCATGTCCTCATAATATAATCCATATAAGATAAAAGGACATCATAAAATTAATTCCATCATAACATAATCAAATCAATGTAAAAATAGCGATAGAAACAGAAACCTATATTATCTTTGATGGAAAATAATTTTGATAAAACACTTGAACTCCATTCTTGAGGAAAATATCCTTTCTACTTCAAAATCATTTTACCTTTCATAACATTTCATACAATTTTAAAATAAAACTAGTTGATTAATAATAAACATGAAAACATTTAAAGGAAGATTCTTGGAAATAATGTTCTATGAAATCATAAATATCCATTCATTCTGTATAAGTTAAAAAAAATATTCTTCACATACTTTGGCCGGAAAAGTCAAAAAGTACCTCGTACTAAAAACGACAAAATATTACTTTCATATCTTTTACTCAAAAAAGAGTAAAATTGGATTGAAACAATTGTTGGAGGATATAAATAATATTACCTATTGAGGAAACATGGATGGATGATAAATATTCCCCAGTAAATTCTAATGTATAAACAATCTCGGATAAAAATGAGATTGCGATATTTTCCCTTACATTATATCTGATATGTTTCTTATGTATCTGAACCTCCTGTATAATGATATAAATAATGTCATTGACTTATTACAGAATAATATTCATTGTTATGATATCATATATGGTTCACTTATGACTTTATATTACCTGTTCTTTTGTAAATTCCATGTTAAAGCAGCATTTTGGGTAAAATCGTTTCATTTATCGTACATGTTTTGATTTTTTGTTCTTGATATTATTACTCATATCCTGATTTACTTAATTACAGAATGTAAAAAATTAATTATACATATATTATATATTCATTATATAAATATATATGATAGATCGATAAATGGAATGAAATACACTATTCATGGAGATGATAGGTCGTACGTACGCATGAACGCTGTTTTCGTTTCCTTATTGAATTGAATGGAATTAAGTAAATGAAACATATATGTACATAAATCTAGTGTCATTATTATGTAATATATTTCATAATTATTTATTGTATATATACTTTATAATTATACTTGAATGGTTAATCATGGAAAATGAATCTCATCGCGTCATGGAGAGGGTAATCCATAAGTACGCACGAGCGATGATATCATTCCCATAATTATTAGATGGAATTATAGTAGATGATATAATATCTAAGAATTATTATCATGTTATAATAACCATATATATATTTATTCTTTACACCATTATACCCATCCATGTAAGGTGGTGGTGGAAAAACATATTACACCACGGTGTGGAGACGGTATTCTGTATGTACGCACGCGTGGTGATTTCATTTTCCGTAGGATGGATAGAAGGTGAAATGGGGTTGTTTCATATTTATAATAACATATACGTATATTAGTGATACTGATGCTGTTACTTTATAATTAAACAACTAAAGAAGAAGAAGTTGAAGAAGAAATAAACTTGAAAGAATCGGTAGAAGAGATTACCTCTTCTTCGACTTGCCTCCTTTAAACTTCCTTTTAATGGAATAGAGTTGGTAATTTCAGAGGACCAGAACCTCAATAATTTTACTATTGAAGTTTATAAGAGTAATGGACAGGGGTTGGGTGAGCATGAAGGCTCAATGTTGTGTAAAGAGGAGAGGGAGGAGGTTCCTTTTTATAAGGAAGGAGAGGGGGACCTTTGGAATGTGTGAAAATATTATTTTATTATAAACTCTTATTCGGTTTCAAAAAGTTCAAAAAATAATTAAAGATGAAGATAAGATGAATCATGGTTGAAATAAAACCATCCAATCAGAATTGAACATGTTTTGGATAATATTGTAATCATTATAATCTTATTTATTTAAATTATTTATTAATGAGGTAAATACTGCATCATTATTGTGTCATAAATAATTTAATTTATTTGATGTCTAAAAATTATAAAAAAAACACCACCATTTAGGAAATCTTTTTAGATTTCAAATGAATATTCATAGTCAAAAAGATAATTTATATAACCCCATATAAAAATTAATTACTAATATTTGTTTGCTAATGTCAATTTTGTCTTTACATTAAATTAATTAATCCAAATTGTCATTATCACTACCAAGTGGCTCAATGGGATCCCAAAATTGACCCAAGGATGCCCATGGTCGGGAACTACTCATCCAAAAAGGTTAGGAAAAGTGTTATGATAATTTTGAATTATTATAATATTCTTTTTACCTTGAATTTCCCTATTTACCTTTAACCGCAGTAAATAAAAGTCAAAAGGTACTATTCACCAAAAATTATTTTCATCTTATTGAATCACATTTTACTTCTTGATAACAACCATGTATGTCGTATTTTTGAAATTCAATTCACATAAGTGGTAAAATTTTATTTAAATGGAAGAGTCGGTTTTTTTAACTACCAGCAAGTGGTTTCACTATTCATCAAAAATTGATGTTTTTCAGAAAAATATCAAAAGTTTCGCCTAAGATATATTTGATATTCCGAATTCAAAAATTATGTCTATTTTTCCAAATTCAAAACTTAGAAGTGGAATTAATTAATTTTAAAATTAATTCCATTTATCAAAAAAATAGCGTGTTTTTAAGAAACTTTACCGGCAAATCCTTTTTAAGAAACAATAACTATCAAAAGATTGACACTTGTTTATGTCCAAATTCAAAGTGAAATTAATTCCAATGACCAAAATTGGATTAAATGGTAAAAATATATGATAATTACACTTTAAAACCAATTATAAAGATAATCTACCTATATAAATTATTGCGATGAAAAAAGTTGTTTTTATTTAAAAAATTGAGTGTTTTTAATATTCATTAAAATATGAAAGTTATCAGAATAATATGAAAAACTTATCCAAATTAAATTTCTATATCCTGATTCCAAGGAAGAATTTTATTTTGTAAAATTGTACTTATAAACATGTCAAAAACTATATTTAAAGTGGGTGCGCCATCAAAAGGTGGCAAAACTGCATTTTTTTTAAAAATACCTATTTTACCCGAAAAAATTATTTAGTTCTCATACCATGTTCTAGAAAATGTGTAAGATGAATAATAATTTTATAAAATTAAAAATTTAGTTTATACTATTCATAACAGCTAGTTCATAATAATATTATAACCATATATCGTTGTTTAGTGAAACCCGGTATTGCGTACTACACACGTTATCAAGGAAGGCCATGATTGCATGTAACGCAAGCCAAGTCAAGGTTGCGTGTAGTGCAAGCTCCATTTTTTGTCACATATAACATAATCAAAACATATTTAATTTATAAATTAAACAAAATCTATACTTAATGTTGCATAGAATAACTTCTACAAAATGAACTTGAAATTGTGTGTAACACGAGCCAAGAATAGTGTTTCTTATACTTCAAGCTAATACGGTGTTGTGTATGGCGCAAGATAATCTTGGTGTAGTATAAAATAGAAGATATGAGAGAAATTAAAAATAATATATCTCATAAAATCTTAGGGTGTTACATGATGGGTGGGACCTACATTTACTTAAAATTCATTGAGTGGTGATGAATGTTTTATGTCCTCAAGAGGACATACATGAGGGAATACCAAGCCCGAAACAAGAGAGAATCATAAGCTCAAAATGAGAGGAAATATTAATTCCTAACCAAGAGGGTATACGAGAGGTCATCCCAATCCTAAAATAAGAGGAAATTGTAATCCCAAAACATAAGGGTAATGGGAGGGCATCCAAAGCCCAAAAAAATAGGGTATGATGGAGTGAATACCTTGACCATAACAAGAGGGTAAATGAGAGGGAATCCAAATTATTAAAAAAATTATATACAAGATGTAATACTAAGCCTGAAGTTGGTACATGGTTTATTAGCACAAGACTAACATGTTGTGAAGTTATTGGTATGTTTCCTTGACAAAGGATTTTCTATTCTAATGTGTACTCCACAAATTCCATGTTTTCTTCCTATTTTATTCTTTCATGTATTATGCTATAAATTCCATTATGATTCGGGTCTTATGAACTACCCATATTTATTTCATTATACATTTTATTGATCTTTGATATGCAGGGTATGATCTTATAATTTCATAATCATGTTTTCATACCCTTATGATCTTGTTTATCTCTTTTATTTACCTTTACTGAGAATATGTGCTCACCCTTTGTTATGTTTCCTTTCACCAGGTTATGAAGTATGGTTTTTAAGTAGGAGTACGGAAGGGGAATATCTTTAGGGAGATATTGAAGATAATTCACTAAATTATAAGAATGTGTTCCAGGATTATGAAGACACAAAACTATTATGATCCTCATGCATGTATTTAGGTGATTTACTGAATATTCATCTAAAATAATGTAATATCCATATATGTTAAGCATGGGTCACTATAGGAAAATGAGATTGAAATTTTCATCCCATAATCACAATAAAATATCCATATATTTACAATACTGGGGTTATTATCTTAGGATGGGTATGATATATTTATTATAAGTACAAGAATAAATACACATGAAACAGTCAGTAAAGATGATTACCTCTTCTTCGAAAGACTTCCTTTAAATCCCTTATCAAGGACACTTAGAATGGTATTTTTAGAAGGCTATAACCTTTAAATATCGGATATATATTTTAAAATATAATTGGACTAGTTTTGGTCCAGATAGGTTTCTCAAGAATGTGTAGTAATAAGATAGATGGGGTGTCTTCTTATAAGTGAGGGGGGTAATTTTTTAATTACAAAATGTATTTAATTAATAAAAATTAATTTCCATAATAAATGGAACAAATTTGATTTAATTTTAATATAATATGACGATTAGTGTAAATCACCTTTTTTATTAAAATTAGAACAAGTTTGGGTTGTGGATTTATACTTTTATTTTTAACTCCTCATTAACACTTTTGAAAATTTCACCAGTAACAAATATTTTTAGTATTTAGAGGAAAAGATAGTTATTATAAAAGGAAATGTGACACATAAATGGAACATGGTTTAATTTTTAAACCATATCCCACTAACTTGGATGAATATAAGATTTTTTATTAATTTAAAATGGTTTAATAAAATATTGTTTATTATAAAATATCAATAATGTAATTTTTTGAACTATTTGTTTACTTTGATCATAAAGTCACCAATATTGTTATGGAATTAGAATATAAACCATTATAAAATAAAAAATATGTTATATTTATCTACCAAAAATCATCAAGAAGAATAATTTTTCCCAATTTTAGAACTTATCTAAAATCATTTGTTTAATTTTTCTAGTAATTTAAAAAATATTGTGCTGGCATCGCCTAACAATTTATTGTAATTATTTAATCAGTAAAAATTATAATTAAATTGATATAGTATAAAAAATTAATGTATATTTAAGGTAAAATTTTATAACCAAACATAACATAATTTTATCCTTAATAAAAATGATAGAGTTATTAAAGTCAAGATTGTAACATTTTGTATCTATTGTTTCCATAAAATAATATATAGGTCATTATCAATGAAAAATGGAACCATGTGGCCATATTTTAGAAACATGGACGATAATGGTCAAAATAGACTCATAAAATAGGATAAATGAATGTTTTGGGAAATTTTTAAATCCATTCCCAAATTTTTTAACCTTGTTTTACCCATTATACCCTTACTGAGCTTCCAAATATTTACCAAGGTTACTATTCCTAATGGAAAAAATAATAGGGACCTATTTAACAATTTTGATCCTACTGATTCTAAATGTGGTATCTATTTTTTATTATAATTCATATAAGTGATAGAATTTAATTTAAAATTATTCCCACAAAACACAACGATAAGCAGTTTTCTAGAAAAAAATGGTTTTTTGATGTATAAATTGATATTATACCAAAATATAAATTAAATTAATTACAATGTAATTAATTTCATTATTTATAATACAAATGAACAAATTTTACATTTTTTAAATTTTTAAAACAAAACCTAACATTTAAAATGCTTGAAACAAGAAGAAAATTTTCAATAAAAATTTGTATCTTTCACTATTCATTATAAAATAAATCTTCTTAGAAAATTCAAATAATATTACCACAAGATATTTTTTACATGTTGATTTAAAAAATTAAATCCTTTTTATAAAATTTAATTTTCAAAATTTGAGGAGATTAATTAAAATATTTTTATACTGAATTCAATGCAAATAAATTTTGAAAAAAATATATTATTGGTGCAAAAACTGAAATTACTCAAAATTGAGTACTTATTTCCAAAAATTTAATCAATACATTTAAATTAAATAAAATATTTATACATATTTTTCATAATGTGATTAATCTTATTCATACTAATTAATCCAATGGCTAGGTTATAACTATCATATAATATTTCAATAGTTTATCACCATTTTTTTAAACTTATTTTTGCATGTATCACAAGATATATAAGAAAAAAATTAATTGAAGTGAAATATAAAATTTTAAGATGCTAAATTATAACCAAATTATTTGAATTTTTCATTTGTAATTTTATTACTCCAATACAAAGAACTATGGATTCTTATTCCTCTTCCCATCCTCAGGTTCCCATGTTACTTCCTCAAATATATGGTTTTACAAAAAAATATTTTAACAAATAAGTTGTCTCGTTTTATAGAAATTTATCTCTACAAAAATGAGTATCCACCAATTGTTCCTCATAAGACAAATAATTCTCTAGATGTGTGAATTATTATTTTATTACATGTGAATGATCAAGTATATACTTCTTCAAGAGAGATTCATGGAACACATTGTGATCTTTGGAGAGTTTTGGTGGAAGTTACAAGCGGTAAGAAATTATACTCATATGATTACGAATTTTGAAGGGATCAGTGTATTTGGGGATGAAATTTAAATTCTTCCCAAATTTCATTACCTTATTCAAAAGATATATTTTTTAGAATAACATTATAATAATGTTTTACTCTAGATATCATAGACTATTATTATGATAACAATTTTATCAAATTTGAACTAATCTTATGATATATAAAATATATCTAAACTTCTTAGGAAATTAATTAGCTAGATCAGGTTCCAATAGTATTATTTCACCAACTTCATTCCAACACATTGGACTTCTATACTTCCTTCTCAATAGGGCCTCATAAGGATCTATCTGAATACTTATGTTAATGTTTTTATTGTGAAAAATTCTACCAAAAGAAGGTATTGATCCCAACCACCTTTGAAATCTATGGAGTATGCTCCCAACCCATATTCTAGATTTTCAATGGTTTTCTTGAACAGACCACATATCTGAGGATGATAAGAAATACTAAAACTCAACTCTATATCTGTTGCCTGATGAAGGATTCTGTTGAACATCATGGTCAATATAATATCATGGTCAAATATGATTGAGAGTTATAATCCATGAAATATCACAAATTAATAAATTTATAACTGAGTAAGATGAACCAGAGATAAATATACTCTAATAGTGATAAAATGCACTAATTTCATATGTATATTGACTAATACCAAAATAAAATTACTCTCTTTAGATGTTTTGGGTATTCTGATGATGAAATAAGTGGCAATGTTTTCTGATTTTCATTATTATATTGGTATTTATTATAGCATCCCCTTAACCATATATATCATAGTCTTAACATGGTAAGCATGTATTAGGATACATACTCTATAGTATCCCTTTTCACGTTATCCCATTAGTAATACTATTTCATGTCTCTTTATTTTCCTACTTTTGGGATGAATAAATAATGAAAAATTATGAGTTTTGTACAAAAACCCCTTCATTATTTTCTTATTGATGAAAAACATACTCAATTTCTAAGCCATATCATTCCAGTAGGATCATAGATGAACTTTAGAACAATTTTCACCTTCTTCAATAATTCCACATCTTCATTCCTTTCCTTTTATTACTCTCATAGATAGATGGTTGAACGTTTATCTA
This sequence comes from Viscum album, assembly GCA_963277665.1. Lineage (NCBI taxonomy): Eukaryota > Viridiplantae > Streptophyta > Magnoliopsida > Santalales > Viscaceae > Viscum > Viscum album. The sequence continues at coordinate 152,316,505 of OY728123.1, read as the reverse complement.
AGAATGGTAAAATATTCCCCCTTACTAAAATTTTCAAGATCCATATTAAACAATTCGACAAATATTTCATTTATTTCAATTCCTACCTAGAAAAAACTGCCATGTTCTTTCTGAATTAGAGCATCAACCACTTTGTTTTTATTTGATATGGTGGTAATATATCAAGCTGTAATAATCATTATCATCTCTAATAATCTTTTTTGGTGCATGTTCAACTTTTTTGTGTAAATATATACATTAATATTTTTTATCAATACATATATCACACCTTTCACTGTACAAATAACTCCCCTATATATTCAATGATAAATTTACCAATGAAAGATCTAAATCATTAGTTGGGTAATTTTTAAATTGAATTTTAAGTTATAAAGAGGAATATTATATCACCATGTCATTCAGAATGAGGACACAACCTAATCCCTTATTTAATGCGTCACTATTGAACACATACCCTTCTCCATGATATGGTAGTGTCTGTATATCCATGTTGAATAACCTTTACTCCAACTCATTGATATTATCCTCACATTCATATGTCTCTAAGAATATGGATCCCTCTCGAGTCAACTTGGTAAGTGTATTAGATAGTCATGAGAAACATCACACAAAGCGTTGATAGTATCCATCCATCCCAAGGAAATTATAGATATCAGTTACCTCGGTTGTCCAAGTCAATTTCTTAATAAATTCAATCATTTAAGGATCCACCGATATTCCCGATCTTCATATTATATAGTATAAAAATTAAACTTTCACTAACCCAAATTCTCACATGGAAGCATCTGTATATAAATTCTCTTTTCTTGTGGACTTATTTACAATTATTATGTGATTTTCATGATCTTCATTTATTTTAAAATATATAAGAATATATTCTCTAAATTCTACCAAAAAATAATCTAGGTAATCTCTAAAGACTCTATTAATTAAATAGTTGATGATAACAGGGGCCTTCGAAATTAAAAATGACGTTGATATCAATTCCCAGTGTCTATACCAAATACAAAAGGCTATCTTTTAATATATCATCCTTTATAAACCTCAGTTGATTATATAAAAAATGAAGACAAAAATTTTAAAAATAGGATCCCATTCTAATTGATCAATCAAATCATCAATATGTGGTGGAGGATACTTTTCTTTAATAGTGATTTTTGTAATTTTCTTGATAATTAATGAAAAGTCCCATTATCCCATCCTACTAATTAATGAAATTAACATATTCAACCCTTAGAGAATCACTAATTCAAATGATTCCCATATATCAATTATTTAATAGTATCTTCTTTAGTTCCTAAAAACAAATTAAATAGATTCTATATAGTCCTTGAAATACGACTAGAACCAATTATGAGTTCTATGGAAAATTCAACTTCATGATTTGATGGAAGATTATGCTACTCTTCTAGAAATATGTCAAAAACTATTGAATAATAGGCATATCATCAATACTGAGTTTCTCCCCAACCATCTAAAATAAATATCCCTAATGAATAGGTAGTAAAACCTATAAGATAGAAATAATTCCAATTGAGATTTCAAGATCATCCTCACACTGGTATATTGTAAATTCCTGAACCATGTTCCACATACTAGTGCCCTCATTCAGTCGATCATAAGACCTCAGGTGAACCACCCTATATGTCAAAGGCTGAAAACCGGTGAAGAGGGTCTAATATCGATCATGGGGAGACTATACCCTCTTTATCAAAGTATAACAATAGTGGAAATAAATAATAATATCCAAATGATATAATAAATAACAAACCAAACTAAGATATACCCTCTTTATCAAAGTATCACAATAGTGGAAATAAAGAATAATATCCAATATATATAATCAATAACAAAACAAAACAAGAATCACATAATGACCAAAAACAAGAAATACAATACCCAAATCTAAAAAGTATTTATGTCATTACAAATATGTATCAATAGCTAACATAAACAACATAAAATAAATAAAGACATTGAAAACTCCCAAGAAGGTCCTAAATCACATTTGGTTCCCTCATCCATGCTCTATCCCAACTCACCCATCTAACATAAAACTTTTTCCCATATCCTGACTATAAAACATGAAGTTTATTCAGGTATTTATCAGGAAGCCTGAGTATGTTATGAGTATAACTTAGTAGGAGACCACCAAAAGTTTCTAAAACAAAATTCAAACAATAACCGTTTATTTAGTTTTATGAATAATAAAATACAATCAATAAAGTAAATTTTTTTACATATAATAAATTATTCTTTATTTAACCATGTAAACCATTGGGTTTCCGAGGACTCACAAACCCCCAATACCTACTTCGGCTCATTTCAGAGTTTGAACTATCCCCATGGAATTTCACAGAACACAATACCATGGTTATCATTTATTATTTCATTTCTGTTATATCCTGACCAATTGGATCCATAGTCTAATTCCAAACTCACAGATGTATAACATTATGTCAAAGACCTCATGGGTAGTTGGAGGATATGTCCCTATCCCATACGTCAACATCACATAGGTATTTGGTGACTTAGTCCATATCCCACACTTAGTAACTCATATAGTTATTTTAAGCCTCAGTCCATATCCCACACAAAATTATCAGACATGGGTATTTGGAGCCTCAGTCCTTTTCCCACAAAGATTTATCAAACATGGGTATTAGAAGCCTAAATCTCTATCCCACAAACACATTTTTCATATCATTAAATATAAATAAACATTTACCCTTTTATCCTCATTTCACATCATGGTATACCCTTATAATTATCACAACAAACATTGTTCCCCAATTTAATAATAGAAAATAATATGAGTGATTCACCATTAAACCATTTAATATTATTTAAATCATAAACCCATTAACCCATTACAGTCAATCTAAACATCTTATAATTCTCTTTGTCAATTAATTCACTATCGCATTAATTGACCAATTACCCAATCTCAATATTCCATCAATTCCCCAATCATAATATTCAATCAATCAATCAATTATACAACCTCCTCAATTGAACAATTTTTATAACCTAGATAATCAGTCATTTTAATAACTCATTATTCACAAATTTAATAATCAGAATTACCAATTCAGTTTTCTCAAGTTTAAATCACATAATAATCATAAGTAAAATCATTTAACCAATCCCAATATCCCATAAATTAATTTATCATTTATTTTATTCAATATAAGATTCAATTTCCCAACATTCCAATTGAAAATTCATAACAAATACACTAAATTATAATTTTAGACAATGGGAATGGAATCTAGAACACCCACCTCAAAATCATTGATAAACACATTCTAATGGAAATCCTAAATTGAAGTGTAACAACCATGTTCAAGAAGAAGAATCAAATCTATCTCTAAAACCTAGATCTAAGATCAAACAGAATATATATCAAAACCTAGATCTATATAAATTACCAATAGAGTAAAACCAACCCTTTTTTATCTGGAAAGAGAGAAAATAGAGAAAGGAAAACACACATGATAAGAATCTCTTACCAAGAGAGGTATAGATCTTCAATCTAATATTAGATTCATTAAGAACAAAGTTCTAATGGACTTATAATCTATTCGAGAGACTCAAAAAATGATATAAATAATTTATTAATTATTTGGGGAGAATTTGGTGAAGGTAGATGGGGGTTTGAGTATAAAATCAATTTTTAGATTAATTAAACCCATGTGCACTGTTTCATGGGCAGGGTGCACGGTTTTCCAAATAGTGTGCCAAAGAAATGTGAATCTTCAAGGGGTGAACAGTTACTCTTAAAAGGGTGTATAGTTTGACAAACCATGCTCCAACCATTCAATCCCTCTCTATGTAGGTTTTCACAATTTTCTGTAATAGGGTTCATGGCTTGGAAAAATTGTTCTCCAATTGTGCACTTATCAAAATCCTCCAAAATCATCCAATTTTCACACAAACACACCAAAGACAAAACAAAAAAATATTGTCAAAATAAGAAAAATGAGTGCATATATACATTTTTAAGATATCACCATAAAAGATGAGGATTTTAAAATATCCCCACCTTATAATTTCTCATCCTCATGTTGTACTCCCAACTATCTCTAGGATTATAAGGTAAAAAGATTGGGCCACCAAGCCTGGATAGCCAGTTCTCTTTCCCATTTTTTCTCATCAAAATGACCATGTTTCCACAATACACGAAATATTATAATTTTATTTCACAAAATCACATTCTTACTGTGATCCATCACACATATCAGATGACCCTCAAAGGACGCAACTTTCACAAGATCAACATCATCCACATTGATCACAAAAGAAGCGTCGGGTGATACCACTGAGGCTGTGAAACATGAATGGCATCGTGCATAACACTATACCTATTTGGAATATCCAATCGAAATTCCATTAACTCAAGTCCCTCCACAAACTCAAACAGTCCAACAAACCTAGGAACCAGCTTTCCCTATCACTAAATCATATAGTGAGACATCCTAAGTGAAACCTGAAGAAACACACAATAACCCATTGTAAACTCTAGGATTCATCGACATATATCAGTATATGAATTGTATATACTATGATCAATATCCATATGTCTTCGAATCAATTTTACCTATTTTGACATCTTCTTCCTGATACTCGATGCCAACAACTTTGACTCACCTACATGTATCCAACATGGTGGTGATCTAAGTGGCCTTCCATAAAGAGCCTAATATGGTTCCATTTTTGTAGTTTTTGACTAATTATTTTTGTAGGAAAACTCATCTAATGCTAAGGGATTCCCACAATACCCATCATAATCAATAACACATGCTCATAGAATTTCCTCAGGAACCTATATAGTACGCTCTAGCTACCCATCTATCTATGGGTGGAAATCCATATTCAATAGAACTTGTGTACCAAGAACCTTCTGCAAGCCCTGGAAAAAGAGTGAATTAAAATGCGAGTGATGGTATGAAACTATACACAATGGAACCCCATGTAGATGAACTATCTTATAAACATACATATCTCTCAACTGATCCATTGAGAACATTTTCCTTATAGGATAGAAATGTTATAGCTTGGTCAAAGGGTCCACAGTCACCCAAATATCATCATTCCTCTAAAGAATCCTTGGGATACCCACCAAACAAATCTTTGGTAATGTAATTCCCCTTCCATTATTGAATGGGAAGATGTTGTAGTAAACCACCATGTCATTGGTGCTCAGGCTTTACATGTAGACAGGTGTAGAATCATGCCACAAACCCCTCTATCACTTTTTTCATTCTCAACCACCAATATTTTCATTGAAGGTCATGGTACATTTTGGTCACACATGGATTCATAACCCACTTTGATGAATGAAATTTAAACATTTTTTCCTCCCTCATACTTTTAGTACAACATACAAATTCATAATATAGATGATCTCATCCTCATCTATGGTCCAATTAGAAGGTGACTCCCCATATTGAAGGCTTTCCCTAAGGGATAGTAATTCTATATCCTCATACTATCTATCTATAAACTAGCTCAGATGTATTGAATATATTTAAACTGATATAAGAGTAATGTAGTCCTAGCTATCCTAAACAAGAACATACATCTCTTCTATTAATGTCATCATCTTCTTCTCCGCACTGGACTCCCGAACTGACTAAGTCTTAGTTTTACTGCTTAGGGAGTTAGAAACACTATTGACCAACCCAGGTGTATATGCTTTATCAAAATCAAAAGGCTGCATATACTCATACCACCATTGCATTTAGAGATTCAATTCTCATTGCATAAGGATGTACATTAATATATTATGGTTAGTATACACATTGAAAGTTTCACCAAAAAGATATTGTCATAAATACTTAAAATCAGAAACCACTACAACAAACTTGAGTTCGTGATTAGGGTAGTTCTTTTCATGTGTCCTCAACTATAGATACCCATATATACGCCACAACTCGATCTCCATGCATCAAAACTACTTCAAGACGAGTCCCAGAAGCATCCCAAAATATCATATACTCTTCCCTTAGCTTAGATATTATCAGGATTAGTGTCATCATCAAATGATTCTTTAAATGTAGGAAGGAATTCTCAGTTGATTCTCACCATTAAAACATTATCCTTTTCTAGGTAAATCCCTAAAGAAGTTCTTCCAAATGGTAAAAGTACTGAATAGACCTCTGGTAATAATCCTATAACGCTGGGAAGCTATGGAGATAAAAAAATTCTTGGTTTTCTCCCAATAAAAAATAGAATGAAATTTATAGGGATCCACTAACACACCTTCCTCTATGATTAAGTAATCCAATTGGCGTACTTTGTCAATCCAAAACTAACACTTAGATATCTTGGCATATAGATGATTCTATCTCAGTGTACCCAGGATGATGTCAAGATGTTGGGCATGATCATCATGATACTTGGAGTACACCAAGATATCATCCACAAACACTACCACAAACTAATCAAGGTATGGGTGAAATATTTTGTTAATTAGGGCCATAAACACTGCTGTTATATTCATCATCCAAAATGGAAAATGGAAAACTCAAAAATGTCATATTTTTTATGAAATTTTTCATCAATGTATCAAAAGGTCGAACTCTCAAATGGGGATACCCTGATCTTTGGTCAATATTGGAGAAAAAACAAGATCCCCTCAATTGGTCAAAAATATAGTTGATCCATGGAATTGGATACCAGTTCTTAACAATCATCAAGTTCAACTTCCTATAATAAGCATATGACACAAACTCTCTTCAGACTTCATAGAAAACAATACTCATGATCTAAAAGGAAACATACTTAGAGGGATAAACCCCTTATCCATCAACTCTTCCAGTTGAGTCTTAGAATCTTGATGCTCTATTTGGGTCATTCTCTATGGTGGAATAAAAAATTTATTAGCCCCAGGCATGAGTTAATTAATAAATTCTATATCTCTATTGGGTGGAATCCCTTTGAATTATTATGAAATCAAATTTTGAAACCTATCCAATCTAGGTGGAAATACACCCAATTTCACACCCCCAACATCCAGCAATAGTCTAGAAACATGGGCGATGATCTCCCCCAGTTGTTGATGAATTGGCCTAGCATGACCATCCTAGATATCCCATTATCCAGGGAAAATATAATTGTCACACTCAGGAGATATAAAAGTAAATCACTTTCTGTATAAATCAATGTGGTATCAATATTCTAATAACCAGTCCATAACCATAATAAGTTCACAACCTAACATGTTAAGGATGTAAATATTCTAAAGAAAAATATACTTTCCATCCTTGAGAGAAGACTCCTTGCACAATCATATGTCTCTTGACCGTACTCAAAAAGATTATCGATCATCATAACCCCACACATGAACTCCAACACTAGGATCAAAGAATTCACAATTTGTAAAGATATAACATAATTAAAGGGGCCATTATCAAATAAGGAATTACATAGTGTAGAATCTATAAGAATAGTACCTCTAACTATCTGTGTTCTATCCCTGCTATCCAAATGTGTAAACTAAATTACATGTAACTATATTTTCCCTCTTCCTTATAATGTATTTTGAGTTACCATACTATTAACACTATACTAATATGGGTGCTCTTTCCCCAAATCCCCATGTCCACTATCTTTATTGTCGTGCCCATTAAAACTATAAATCCAGACTAGTATGGTGTATAATATCCCCTTCTAATAATCTAGTTCTACTTAACTGCTCCATCACGACCCATCTTTCATGGGTACCTATAGAACCTTTGTAAATTTCCCATATTTTTGAAAAATTGGAACTCTATTGGTCGTCAGGGGAACTATCAACAAAAGTGAACCAACCTACCCAATGGGTGGAAAAGATCATTAGTGATATCCTAAGTGACTAATCCTTCCCCCTGACCACTCTTATTTCGAATGATCTAGAAAAAATTCCCAGAATGATTCGTCCTACACTTGAAATATATACCTCTTGATCATCACGTAGAAACCATATATCCTTCACTAAAATACTCCTTTGGGTTCCCCTCATATATGAGAGCCTAATCCACCACTTCATAAAAAGAAATTCAGTTGAAAGAATTTAACTTGAGACGTAATCTCACATTTAAGTCCATATTGAAATTTTTTTTCTATAAAATTCTCACCCTCTTATAGTGTTTGATCAAAGCACTACAAGTTAGTAAAGCGGCCAGAATTGTCCATCATAGACATACATCCCTGATTAAACAACATGAACTCATCTACCCTCTCCTATCTTAGTGTATCTAGAAAAAATTTCTCCATGAACTTATCCAAATTTTCCTTCCATATCAAACCATTAGCCTGCCAAGTCCAATCCTGAACATCCCATTAATTCTTCATTGATCCTCCTAACATATAATCAGCCTACTTGAACCTCTTCTAAGAATGAGTCCCCAAATTTTCAAGTATAGTCTATATAGACTCATTACATAACTTTCCTTCTTCAGTTCCACCCTCTCTGGTGAAACTCAGTGGATGATGCACCTAAAATTATCATGTCTTGTTCGTAATACTTTTCACAACCCACTCTGGGTATCTATGCATAAAATATATGAAGTTCTGAAATTTATCATGAAACTTCTCTCCATTCCCTTCACTGATCACTAATGGTTCCCCTAGTTCCACTATTGGAGGATCATATCCAGCTATATACTCTTATCATCTTATCAATAAAATTATTCATAGAGGAATATCTCTAAAACTATAAATAGATGTCTCTAGATATGTAATAAAATATTAACACATTTACCAAGAGGGATTTGAATTAAACTATAATAATTTATTTCCACCTTTCCCTACCACATGTCCAAAACTGAGCCATTATTACTACCCTTAACCATCCTACATCAAGATTATGGTTAACAAAAGGTAAAATCACAATCATTAGATTAATTTTCTCATTAGAAAAACATTTTCCACATTTTACATCATTTTAAAATTTACAATTTCATATGAGACACCCTTTTCTTTTAAGTCACCCTTGAAAAGAAATGAATTTTCATTTAACAACATACACAGAACCATATCTTAATGTGCGTGCCTAAAATGATACATGTCACAATAAATCCTTAGTGCCTAGTATGACACATGAATACTTAACTCCCATTACATACTAAGCCATGATTCAAATATCATAAAACTAAAAAACAATAATCAAATCACATAATAAGTTCATCACTCGGGGTGAAATCCCATCCAATTGTAACAACACGTCTCAATAAGAATAATCCCACCCTGGGAAATTGGCTTTTACCGTCATACATGGGTTAGCTACGCCCATGAATGAGCTCTTAATAGTGAACTGACTCATCATATTCTCTATTTTACCTTTCCCAAATATTAATAAAAAATAAAAGAAAAGAAAATGTAGCTCTAATTCCACATTGTAATGTTCTGACCCATGTGATACACACCAGTGAGCCATGACGGTTAGACACATGATCTTAGGTGTGCATCCCCATATGATAGAGGCTACCGAATAGTAGTTAGGGTCAAATATAGATCACGGGGACACTATTCTCTCATTACCATGGTATCACAATAATGGAAATAAATAGTAATATCCAAATGATATAACCAATATCCAAACCAAACCAATATCATATGATGAGAAAAATAGGAAATACAATACGCAAAACTAAAAAGTAGATATGTAATTTCGAAAAATGTTTCAACTGTCAATATGAAAAACCCAAAATATATAAAGACATAAAAACATCCCATGTGGGCCCTGAATCACACCTTGTTCCCTCATCTATGCTACTTTCCAACTCATCCATCTGACATAGGACTCTTGCCCTTATCCTGACCTGCAAACATGAAGTCTATTTGGGTACTGATCGGGCAGTCAAAGTAGGGTGTGAGTTCAACTAAGTAAGACACCACCAATAGTGTCTAAAAATCAATTTAATAAAAGGGTATATAGTTGTTTAAATAATAAAATAAAATCATTAAAGTAAATAGTTTATATCTATTTAATTATTGTTTATTTAATTACATAAATTCCTAGGTTCCTAGGGAAACCTGAATCTCCAATACCTACTTTAGCTCAAGAAGATTCTAACCTATACAAAAGGGATATCACATAACACCATACCAGGATTATAATTTATCATTTCATTTCAATCATATCATATCCAATTCGAATCATAGTCCAATTCCAAACTCATGGGCATAGAATGTTGTTTCTAATACCCTGTGGGTATTTGGAGCCTCTATCCTTGTCTCATACCTCAACATTGTATGGTTATTTGGTGCCTCATTCCCTATCCCACACTTGATATCTAAAACAGATATTTATATCCTTAATTTTTATCCCATACAAAATTTTCACACATGGGTATTTGGAGGCTCAATCCATGTCCCACATACACATTTATCATATCATTTAAGATAAATAAACATTAACCATTTTAATCCTCATTTAACATAATGGTATACCATTATAATTTATCACAACTTGCATGGTTCCCCAATTTAATAACATGTAATAATATGGAGGATTTACCATTAAACCATTTTACATTATTTAAATCATAACCCCATTGTAGTTAAGTGAATCATCTCATTACTCTCTCTGTCTATTAATTCATTGTAGTCAAAATATTCAATTAATCAATAAATTCCACAACCTCATAAATTGACCAATATTTATAACCTAGTAATTAATATATTTAATATATAATTATTCATCAATTTCATAATCATAATTACTAATTCAATTTTACCAAGTTCAACTCATTTAATAATGACATAGAAAATCAATTAACAAATACAAAGATCCCATAAATTAATTTATTCAATTAATGATTAAATTTCCCTATGTGCTAGCAGAAATTTTACAGAACATATTTTAAATTTGAAATTACATCGATGGGAATTGAATTTTGACCACATACCTTGAAATCATTGTCAAATTCTCACCAACAAAAATTCCCAATTGAAGTGGAACAACCAATATCATGATTACTAAAGAGATCTATATCTCAAACCTAGTTCCAAGATCAACTATATTTGATTTAAAAAAAATTAGATCTAGATCCATTATCCGTGGAGGGAAAACATACCCTTTTATCTGGAAAGAGAGGTTGGAGAGAAAGGAAACCACATGATATGATAATCTCTTACTAAGAAAGGTGAAGGTCTTCAATATGGTCTTTGATTTATCAATAATGGAGTTCAAAAGGCCTTAGAATCTATATGAGAGCCCTAAAAATGATAGAAATAATTTAGGGTTGAGTTTGGTCAAATTAGGGAGAAGGATGGGGTTAGGAGATTTTAAAACCAATTTTTGGATTAACTAAACCTACGCTCATGGTTTTCTGAGAAGGTGCGCACGATTTCCCAAAATGTGTTCCTAAACCAAGAGCCTCTTATGGGGGTGAATAATTACTCCTAAGAGGGAACGCACTTTAAAAAACCATGCACCATCCATGTAATCCCTATTGGTCTGGGATTGCATGTTTTTTTTGGGTATGACACATGGTTTGAGAAAACCATGCACCAATCATTCATTGCCCAAAACTCATCCAAAAATAATATTCCCCAAAATGTACCTAAGACAAAACCCAAACAAAATATACTCAAAATAGAAAAATATTTCCAAAAAAAGAGTTAGAGATATCTCTAAAAAAGGTTTGGATATTGTATATACTAACATAGCCTGATTCAGAACATCAAATGTTACTTCCCATACCCAATAATTGATATGTGATACATTCTGAGAGATATAATCCATGCAAAATATTACATAAAAAACAAATTTTGTAATAATAACAGGATCTAGAGGTAGAAAATTCCTACATAATTCTATTAGTGTGGTTCTACAAAAAATATAACTGGTCATTCCACCATTGGGAATTTTCACTATCAACTAAAATTATAATTGTTGAGGGTTATATGATACCCTTGTAAAATTATTTATATATAAAAATGTGAGTAAATTATGATTCAAATAAAACTTTTTCTATTATATAATGGATAATAAGTGTAAATTTCACCAATTCACCTAGAACTTCAACATCATTTTTAGTAATTCTATTTGCTTATCCTTCTCCCCTGGTTTTTTTTGTGGTATATTCCCATGACACATGGGGAACTAGTCTGAATAGTTACCAATATTTTTATATTTAAAGAAATATATTTTGGTAGTTTATTTATTTTCCATAAATTCAATATCCATATGATCCTCATCTACATAACAGTTAAAAACTTTCATCACCTTCATGAATTTTCCATGATATTTATTTCTATATTTTTTACAATGTGGAAATTTCTTTGTTACATTATTATTCTTTTATGTATTACGATTTTCATAGTGCTCATCTAACATACTCTTCTCATGATTCACCATGATGATGTGGGATCTAGAAAAAAATTATCTAATATAACAGAACTTTATAGTATATTATTATATGATGAAACTATTTGGGAATCTAATTCCTTTTAAATAATCATCTTAATCCCATAAAATAAATAGACAATCATAATTTTTATATTACATATGTAGTTTAAAGCATGCATGGATAATCATTTAAAGATAGCCTTATAATCTTCCACACTTTCTTCTTCCTTATCCTTTAATGTGAGGAACCTCCTCTCCATATCAACTTAATATTATCAAGGAATATATTTCTTAAATAATATAACATTAAAAGTTATCCATTCCAATATTTATATTTATTCAACCTATATAGTGTTTTTTATCAGTGAAAACCATAAAAAAAATCTCCTCTCAAATAATACCCTTCTATAATAACCTTCACACATTAATTACACCACAAATACTAGAATATATTTTCAAGAATCATAATCTATTACTCAAATACCAATTTATTAAAATATTAACTAAAAGCTAGTGTATTTTTTCATCTAAAGTGATACAACTTAGGTGAATCATTATATGAAAAAATATATTTCTATATACACGAACGTTTATTGGCTATAACATTATTCACCATCTCGAATATTTTCATGATCTACTTAGTTCCAATACATGATATATTGTCTTGATTAGTAGGTCAATGCCTAGATTATATGCAGGTGATGATTTCATTTATTCCATTAGGTGCAATCACTAAATAATGACACACACTAATTTAGCTCATAATCATCATGAATATTGAGACATAAAATAATAATTCCTATAATGGTAAGTGTTTTCAAATATTTTTAATGATTTCCATAATTATATTATTCGCTATGTTAATTTAAAATCCATTTCCCATGGTTTCATCTAAATCAGAATCTGATACCAACTTCAACAAACCACTATCGGGTAACCCATAGTTGTATTCAATTTTATTACTTTTGTAAAATATACAAGGGATCACCTCACTAAAGTTAAATTATTTTATATGCCTTTAAGAACCAGATATAAATAGTCTACTCACATTACATTGGAAATTAAATATAAAACAAAGCATAGTAAGCATTCATGAATCCTTGACACTATTCCTAATATCCATATTCATATCCTTATGAAAATAAATAAAAATAAAGGGTGATCTCAAATGCCCTGTAAGGGTAATGTACTGTGGAAACTACCATTTTTAAATAATAAACAATAAATATGGAATGTTAAATAACTGAATATACATTTCATTTAATGAGTAACATGATCAAGAAATGAATCAATTTATAATATCAGTATAGAAATATCATGGATAATAATAAATTAATTCTCAATGAAGGAAATGATTAATGTTATACATAATAATCTCATATATCATGATATATTTATCATTAATACATTATTCTAAGACAATCTAATCAATGGGTAAGTGTACACCCAAAACCAATTTAACATGTTTGTCCATCTAGTTTGTCTCATGAGACTTGTTGATGCTTCAAGGGTAAATGTAATTCCATGTCCCACCCATCACTTTGTGTTAAATTAATTCCTCGTATAATGGATTATCAATTTACTGAAGCAATAAATTTCTTTATCAAAACATATCTGTATTGAGTAAAGGAAATATAATATCAAAATTTTCCCAGTCAATAAAATAAAATTGATTATGAAACACCATATGTAGAAATGGTATACAGTTTAGTAAATATTCATATCAATGATATCAAGAATACAAATAATATAGAGAAACATACATTCTTATAAAAATTGATCACAAAAATTGAATGATTCATAAGAAAATCAATGACCACAAAATTAATCAAGAGATGATATATGACCATAACATTATCAAAAAATATATTTTGTAGTAAAATTATGTTTTTTGGAGAATGTTATAAAATAATATAATGACATTAAAATAATTTTTCAATGTTTTTTATTTGTAAACAAATTGAAAACTTATTGAAGAATCAAAATAGTATAAAACAATTTTGGTGGCGGGAATGTCCTTTAATTTCCAATACATAAAAAATAAGATATCCCATTAAATATTATATAAACAAAGTAAACAATAACCTTAAAAAAATAAATATCCATTTGAAACCTTTTAAAATTTCAATAATAAATTGAAATTTACATAATAAATCATTTTATTAAATAAAAATTACTTTTCAAAAGCAATTTTTAAAAATATGGCCCTAGTGGAAAAAATATACCTAATCAAAAAGAGAAATAATATCGACATTTCATTTAAACATTTATATTCATGATTAAACATCTAAAGAGAGGAAGAGTTGGATTAAAATATGGAAAATATATAAATATCCATAGGATAAGAAAATATATGTATTTTATAAAGGATATGTTTTAATATTCCATTAATGAAAATAAGTGAAATCCCTAACAGATGATATTGTAAAATAAATTCTTACCTCATTGGTAACATTTAAATTATAAACCCTTGAAAATTTAGACTTGAATTGAAACTTTAATAATCATGAATAAATATAAATTAATGTTAAGTAAGCTAAAGGTTTTATAAATTTGTCCTCTCCTAAATATTCAAAAAATGGATATATAATGATAACCCTACTAAATTAGTGAAATCCAGTAGAAAATTCACCCTTCGTACTGGAATATTTTGGGTTGATCTTGTAAATGACTTAAAAAAATCCTAATATAAACAAGTATGAGACCAAATCCCCTAAATTAATTTAAATAACAGTGGGTACAACAATTGTTAAGGTAAGGAATAATAAAATAATAGGAAAAAAGAGTAATGTCCATATAGAGATTTCATAAGAGATAGGGTGTCCAATTAGTGGAATATCACTTAATCAGTGGGGATTCATTACTGATACTAGAAATGGATTTTGAATTATCCAACATTTATATCCCTTTGAAATTTTCTTTTACCTATAATCCCACCTTAATTGGGATTTCATAATTGATTTGGATTTTTGGTAAGTGGTTGACCATCAATTGGACCTCCCTCAGCTACACCTTTGTCTCCTATAATTGTCATATCAGTGGTATGTGTCCTTAATCATGAAAAAAATCATCTCATTTAATGTAGTAATAGACCTATGAATATCATGGTTTTATTCTCCATACAAGGGTATACTCTCAATAACTCTATTAAATATGTCACAACCACTTATATTAGAATAATGGGACTTTTGTGGGAGTTGGGTATGATGTTTGATGACATGAACAAAAAATGGATCGTTTTTTGGAAATTCAATGATCTTCATAGGCATGATGAGAATACTACAACTAAATTTAGTAGGATATCCTCTGATGAGTTTTTATTTTTCATTAACCAATGTAACATTGTTTAGGTTCCAATGCCTATATTTAAGTTCGCATGGAGAAGAAACACCTTGAATGGCATGAAGGCTACCAATATTGACAAATTCCTTATCCATGATGATAATAGATATGTTTTCACAGGGGAATATAGGTTAAATCTTCTCAAGTACCACTCAGATAACAATCCATCATCATTGACCACTTTATTCATATTCCATGGTCAACCCCTCTTCCCTTCAAATTAAAAAATGGATGTGTTGTTATACATTGATGCTCGGAAGCCACCCTGGAGGTTTGAAAGATTTTAACCCTTGTAATTCCCCTTTATATTTTAGCTAATAAATGTAAACTATCCAATTTACCATTAATTGAGTGGATAAAAATATTATTTTCCAAGATTCTTAATTATATGAATGCCACTAAAAATTCCATTCTTGCTATTAATTTGGAATATAGATGCATGATACTCCATCTAAGGAGTAATTAAAATTCATTTCTATGATATATGAGATTATATCCATAAAATATAGGTGAAATAGTTAAAAAACTCAATTTCATACTGTTATAAGATGGTGAAAGAAACACTAATCTATTTCACCACATTAATAACACGAAAAGGGTTAAGGAAGAAGTTAATGTTGTCATAATATATGGGAGCCTTTTCAATTTTTTAATTTGAAATATCTAATGAAGTGATTCATTATTTTTAATGTATTTAAACTAATTATGGAGTTGAAAAAAACCATAATATGATTGATAATATTCATATAAGAATTGAGGAGAACCAGAGTTGATGAATTACCTTATACATTCTAAAGAATAATTATATGCAACACAATTATCTCCAATAATTTATAGTGATGTGGGTTCTGATGGGTTCACCAATTAATTCGTTATGTTCTACTATGAATGTTTTCATGATGAGGTTAAAACTTTTTTGAGGGAGTTATTCAATCATGGATATATTCCTTATAGAACTAGCTCAAAATTCATTACTCTTATACCCAAGAAGGAAAACACTATTAACATCACGGAATTCAAGATAATATCAATTGAGATAATTGTCCCTAAAATAATTTTAAAATCTATTATGTCTTGGATGTGAGGATTAGTTTGGGAAATTTTCACACTGAACCAGTTTGGTTTTTTCCCTAGTCGGATAATACAAAACATTATGTTTACTGATTCACAAAGTTTCAAAATAATGAAAAATAAATAAAAGGTTGGGAGCTATGCTCTCAAAATTGAAATCTCTAACACATTTGTAGCCCTAAAATAGTGTTTTATTATTGTTTTTCTTAAAATATATGGCTTATCCACTGCATTTAATAGAATTATCAAGAGTATTCATAGTACTTCAAGGATATCCACCTTCATTAATGGATCCCCTAGAGGTTGTTTACATTGTTCTAGTGTTATTAGTCAATGATACCCTTTCCCGAGCCTTCAATGTTTTATTATTGAGACTAAATTATCATAATCATTAATGGAATTGTTTATATTTTATTATATGAATAGATAAAGGTTAGTAAATGGATTTTCACACCCTCTCACTTTATTTATGTTGATTGCATCATACTTCTTATGTAGGCCTCTAAAAATCCATGTCTTCCGACAAATATATTTTTATCCACTCTGTAAAAATTGATGTGAAATCAATTAGATGGAAAAATAATTCTTTTTTTAGATGTAGTTTTTATAACAATGCAATAAAATAATCCTATAAATCTTGGAGTGAATATGGTCTGTATACCCATTGTATACCATGGTTTCCATTTATTATGGGGTAAAGGAAGAAATTTTTATCTTTAGAGTATATGATCTGAAATTATTAATTCGTTTTCTAGGTGGGAAGGAATGTATATGTCCCATGATGGGAGATTGATCTGGGAAAACTCATTGGTCACCTCTAAATTTTTCTATGTGTCCTCTCTATATAGATGGATTAGAATCCTTATCAAGAATCTTTAAAATATATTCTTAAATTTTATCTAGACTATATGTTACAATAAAAAGAAATTCATTACTATTGAGTGGAAATATCAAATCAATCACACTAACATGGGGTAATGGAATCAAATAAATCATGATTTTTAAATGATTCCATTCTCACCAAATTGACTCAAAATATTCTAATTTATATGTATTTTTCTCACTAGTTTATTTCCATAAGGTTATTTAAAATGTTGTTGAATGGGTATCCTAGATACCTTGCCTCTTCTATTTAACCTTCCATCAGGTACTCATTCAAGGACCTGATGGTAAGTTATAAATTGATTTTTTACATGCAGTCCAACATAAATTGTCGGAGAACTTGTTTTCTTAACAAATCCCTTTAAGAAACAATGGTTGTTCTTCGTAACAGGATTTTTTTTCCAATGATGAGTGTATCTATAACAACCACAACCCTGATGTAATTTTCCCTCGTCACATCTCTCTAAAAAAGTAGAGATATGACATCATGGATATGGATACTCTCTTATGGACTCCCAATGAAAATTTCTACTTTAATTATTTCAATTTCTATAGATTAAACTATTAAGGAACTTATAATACCACCTCAAGGCTTCTAAAATTTATGGCCCCTTTATCCTGCCTATTAAAACAGTGGTCTTCTACAATATTTTGAGAGGTCAGCTACCTAGTCAAGAATAAATTAAAAGGTATGGGTTCATTATTCCCCGAACCTAAAATCTACGCATGGGGGATGTGGGAAAAATACATCACATCCTCATTAATTTTTCATTTATATTCAAACTTTGGTAATATCCTTAAGGGAATATAGGAATCAATCATTTCATTCACAACCTATTTAAAGACCAGTTATTATTAATCACTACTACTATCTATAGTGACCAGGTCCATATCCTGCTTTTTATGGCTTCTTCATTTAAAATTAAGTAATTATGTGGAACTATTATTGTGATGGTATTTGACAACTAGGCCCCTTCCCTTCACATGAGTTTTATTTCCATGCAAAGGGATGTCTTTTCTACCTATATAGTTCAAATAGGTTTGATAAAAACTGTATTTCTAACCTCATTACATTATTAATGATCAGTGTACATTGATGGGATTGAATTCCACTTGTTCATAAATGCATCTACTAGTTCCTCTTGATCTCTAAATGGATCAAGATTAAATTTGATATCACGGATTGAGGTATTCCATGACCCTATGGGAGTGACGACATCTTCCATTCCAATCATGATTTTTTCAATGGTTGATTTTATCATTATATTGGGAATGGAATAACATATGAGTCTAGAAATTAGTTCATGACACAATATATCAAGAATTATATCCACAATGGGTGTTACTATCTATTGATTTAATTAAACTAAAATATACTTATCGATTCTCTGAGGTCTAGAACTAGAAATGTTCAATAGAAAGTTTCCCACACTATAATAAATATCTTTAAGACACTAGTTACATCAGAAATATAGTATCACATTTAAATAATGAGGTAAACTAAGTAACATATTCACTATCAAAGGAGAGATCATAGAGATGTGCTCGATGTAGACTTTTTGTATTCTTGACAACATCACATCATTGGTTTTTGTAGATATATAGGGTGTGATCCACTCCTGCCTTTGTAAACCCCTTGAAAAGACTAATCATATTGTTATAAATTTTCCTAATAAAATTTAAGGATGAATTTTTCCATATCCGGAACATTTTTTTGAAAATATATCAAATTTCATTATATACACAACATAAAATTAAAAATATATGTATAATACCAAATATTTCCAAAGTATGGGACATATAGATGACATCACTAATCTGAAGTTCGACATTATTCAAAAGTGATATTACCTCATATATAATTAAATTATATTTATTATAATTATCTAAGAACCACATATATATGTATAATTTTATATATGAACCACTTATAATATCTCATCACTGATTTGTTAATTATCTTTTATTATTATCATTTTTTGGAGTCCGCTTCATTTTTCATGTATGTTGTGATTTGGAAGTCATAGAACTTATACATTAATTATGGATATATTACCTCTAAAATGTTAATCATGACATAAATATCATATATATTAATTATTTAAATATATATATATTTAAAATCACCTAAAAATGGTAGAGGTAGAAGATGAATTAACCCATTCATGGAGATGATAGGTCATACGTACACATGAATGTTGTTTTTACTTTTCAATTGATTGAATAACAGAAAGGAAAATAATAATTATCATTTAAATAATAAATTTTATATCATATATATTTATTAAATATATCCTTATTGCTGTCCATATAATGTAAAAATGATAAATAGATAACATTTCTTTTTGGAGGTGGTAGTCTACACATACGCATGAGCGATGTTGTTGTTTTCCATAAAATTTCAAGGTTGGAAGGTAGATATGATATTATAATTAAATTAGTATTATTACTTCATAATTTTCACATATATTTTTTCATATTTATAACCATCCAAGTAAGGTTTTTATGAAAATTGAATTATACAGCTACATGGAGATGGTAAGCTGTACATAGGCATTAGATATGTTTTCACCTTTCATAGGACGAGAGAGAGTTACAAAGTGGTCATAAAATATTACTAAAAACAACTTCGTATGTTTATGACATTGTATATATTATTTGACTTTGTGTATAATAGATTTATAGGAAGTAAAATATGAATTAAACTTTGAAGAGTCGATATAGAAGTTAACAACTTCATTGATATAATTTCTTTAGATCCATTCTTGAGGACCCTTGGAATTGTATTTTAATAATAATTGAACTCCAAATTCATGGAGAGAGAGTTAGGAATAAAATTTTACATGGCCGGGTTGATCAAGGTTTCTTATGATATTTTAAAGAAAATAGGGATGGGTGTCCTTTTATATGTGAGGGGTGGAAAACTGTAGTAATTAATTAAAGTATTAAATTAATATAAATTAGATTTCATAGAAAGATATATTTTAGTAGATACATTTAGAATATATGATTATTATGAGTCAAAATAATTTTATATAATAATATTTTAACTATTTTTGGTTATGTATTTACCCATATCTATTAGTTTTAAATCCCTTTAACACTTTGGTTGATTACTCTGATAATAAAGTTTCATACACTTCACAGGTAATTAAAGTTACTATAAAAGGAAAATTGACCCATGAATGGGACATGGTTTTTTTTAAAAGGTTAGGGATGAAGCCTCATTTTATTATTAAAGAAAATCAAAGTCCTCTTTTAACAAGGTATAGGGAGACCTGTTACATAGCCCGAAGGCCCAGTGGGCTTGTAGACCATTACATAGCCCGTAGGCCCAAATTTTTAGCCTAAGGCCCATTCTGTGAATAGTAACCCGGGTGTTATAGTGCCTGCCACTGCAACAGTACCTTGCCGCTGCTACAGTCCCCGCCGATCAATAGTACAACCACTGCTAAAGTACCACTACAGTAATACTACAGTACCTGCACCCCATGGGTTTTGAACCGCCATTTTTCAAGTAGGATTACGGGGTGCTTACCAATAAGCCAAACCCCAAATACATGAATGAATGGGACATGGTTGATATTTTAAACCATATCCCAGTTAATTTTATTAACACTTTTTTTATGAATTTAAATCAATTAATAAAATATTTTTATTATAAATATATTTAATGTCATTTTTGTAACTATTCAATTAATTGGATTTAAAATTCATAATCATAGTTATATAAACCAAATATAAACCTTTGAAATGTCTCAAAAAATTTATATCTATTTAAAACATTCTTATAACATAATAAATTTTACAAATTGTATAACTTTTAATATTTTTAAAATAATTAATTTTATTTTTATTTTAATTTAATTAATATAGAGTATGTGTTGCGTAAACCTTTAATGTAATTATTGAATCACTAAAAGTTAAAAATAAATTAACATAAAAAAATTTCATTCAAATAAACATTTATAAAAAACATAACTTCTTTTTATCCTTGATAAAAAATATTAAAAATATTAAAGTTAATATAGTGACATTTTTTCCCTTTCTTAAAATATTGTATAGTTCATTATGAAATTAAAATTGAACAAATTAGCCATATTTTTTAAGCATATATAATAATGGTTTAAATAATCTCATAAAACTGGATAGAGTAATGTTTTAGGAAAATTTTAAAGCCTTATCCGAGAGATATAACCCTATTTTTTCCATTTTACCATTACTAAAGTGACACATGTTTTCCAAAATTATTGTTCATAATGTCCAAACATAATAGGCACTTATTTAAAAAATTTGATACACTTGATTCCAAATATATAATCTATTTTTCAAAACTCAATTCACAGATGTGTTATAATTTAATTGAAAATTAAAATAAAAAAGTAGTTGCCAGAAGCTTTCCAAAAAATGATCTTTTGAAGAATATAAATTATTTAACAAAGTACAAGATAAAGTTAATTAAAATTAATTTTTTTATTGAAGGGTCATAGAGTGAGAAAGAAACCCAACTCCCCCTTCTTAAAAAACAATTCAAACAAATAGGTATAATGTTTACACAAAAGTGCAACGATCATGAACCAACATATTGATTCATGTATAAGACACAATTGAACATAATTGGATTATTAATAATATAAATTTACAATTTTTTATTTTAAAACCATTCTAAATTAGAATATAACATTGTAATGTATTGAAAGGAGAAGATAGTTTTCAATAAAAATCATTGTTTTTTCACTATTCATCAAAAAAACTATCTTTTTTAAAAAATATCAACGAATTAATCTAAGATAATATTTAAAATATAATTTAAAAAATGATATAACTTTTCTAAAATTCAATTTCTAAATGTGGAATCAATTAATTATAATATTCGTACTCAAAATGAAATAAAAAAACTTATGAAGAAAACATATAATTAAAGCATAAAGTACAATTACTCATAATTTAATTTTTATTTCTTAAGTATTAATAATTAATTTTAATTAAATAAATTCAATTTATATATTTTTATAATGTCATTAATTATATTAATACCTTCCAATCTAATGGCTATACAATAACTATCAAATAATATTGCAATATTTTGTTCTGTAGTTTGTTTAAACTCAGTGTTGTGTGTATCGTAACCTATCTGGGAAATTAAAATTATTTTAAGACAATGATAAAATCTTGGCTTATTACATTCCCTGATAAGGAATGAGTAAAAATTAATTTTTTTCTTTAAAAAAACATTATCTTTAGAATGATTTTTTGTTATATTTTTTGTATATTTAATATGATTAATATATGCCACACTTGGATTTTTTTGGAAAAAAGGGAATATTTTATGATATATTCATATAAAATATTTTTCCAGATAATTTTTTGTAATTTTTAAGAATATTTATTTTTTGGTTGAATAGTGAAAATTAACAATTTTATAAAAAATGCCTTCTCTTCTCAATTATTTATAAATCACCATTCTAATTTTGATCTATTCTAAAGTTAAATTAGTAGAATTTAATTAAAAATTATCCCATTAAAACTATAGGATTAATAATTTTACAGTATTTTTTTTGTAAAATATTTTTAATGTTTAAAATTATTATTTTTATAAAGACATATTTTCTATGTTTTTTGAATTTATAATAAAAAAAATTTCTAAAATTTTTGGATATTTCATTTGAAAAAGGTATTTAAGATTTAGAATTAGGATGATAAAATTTATTAATGTTGTGAATTTTATTTTTTTCATAACAAATCGAAACCATGGTAAATTTTTATCACCTTAGTAAAGGGTAAACAATATAATTAAGGATAAAACTAAGCGATAAGGTCCCAAAATCTCATCATAAATCTTATTAAATAAATTTATTTCGACCTTTTTCACCTTAAATTTATAATGGGATATATTTAGTCAAATATTTAATTTAATTAGGCTTTATATTACTTTAAAAGTTTGAAAAAATTTATGAGTATCAATCTTGTCACTTATAAAAAAGAACCTCATCTCTTCCCTTATTCATATAATTTTAGATTCTTAGTTGGACCATGTCATACAAAATTAGCTTCTAAAAATACATACCTATGATCTAGGGGCCTTGGTATCACAAAAACGCCATCTTATAAGGCATAGTATGTAAGCTAAAAGATGATTTACCAAGAAAATGTATAGAATTTTAACTGAGTATTTACATGTTTATTTATTTTTTCAGTTCATTAAAATATTTTATAACCATGTTGATAAAATAACATAAGTATCATAAATGTATATAAATGTTATAATGATGATGTAATGACCCGTTTTCATAACTTATTCTAGCTAATGTAAAATGAAGATGTCTCACATGCATATGTATATAATAACAGCTCCATGGAACGATGGAATTTGTTTTCCATCACCACCTCACACAAATGGTTATAAAGAGGGAATTAATAACATAGATCATGCATATATTTGTACTACCACCTCTATAAAGAAATGTTAGTCATTTTTTATTTCCACTATACATTGAATTTCATAAATATGGAACTAAAAAATAAATATAATGTTTTAAACATTTTTAGTATTCTTTAAAAATTAAATTTATCTATATTATTTATTTTCCACCTTGTAGAAAAATGTAATGTTATTCAGGTGTACGTACAGACTACCAACACCATGAAATAATGTGGAACATTTTTCATGACATCCCTACATGTGTGGTTATGAACGATTAATTAATTTATAAAAATAAAAAAAATTAATATTTACTATAGAATAATGGAATTTTTTACCACAATCGACACACTAATGCTATTTTGAGTTTACAAACCAAACGACCTCAAAACATCTCATGTAAAATTAAATGATATTGAATCAAAATAATTAAAGGTAATAAATGAAATTATAGTAATAATTATAATGTAATTAAAATGAAAAAATTTATGTAGGAAGTATAAGACTAATATGATTTTATTATTCCAGGGATAGTGAATGTATTGAACTATTCAGGACTCATGTTAAGGGACTTCTAATATTAATTTCCTATCATTGAGACTCTTTAAATTTTCACGAAATGTTTTTTTTGTGTATATACATACATATGGAATATTTTTATCATTCATTTACTAAAATTAATGATTTTTGAATCCTTTTAATGTTCTCTTATTTAATGTAATTTTGATTTAAAAGTTTTCAAATTGGAAAGATATTTTCAATAAAATCATATTTTAATGTTCTCTTTTCATAATCATTTAATTCCATGTAAATATCAATTAAAATGATATAATAATGTTATTATATTTTCTTTAAATTTTTTTAAAGGATATTATCAACTATAATTTAATTTTTAAAAGGGTTTTAAGAAGTAATATTTAAAATGTTTTTTAATGAGTCACTTTTGACTCTTTTTACCAAAGTGAAAAAAATGTTTTCTAGAAAATATGGAATGAAAATATTTTCCCATAATCATGTCATTAAATCATCATGAAGCATACTTTAAAATTTTACATGGTTTATAAAAGAAGAATATTTTCCCATTGTTCTATGAAATTATAGTTTCAAAAAAAATTTCAAAGGTAAATGTTTTTTATTTAATTTTTATTTGATAACTGAAAGTGTTTTTTCATAATGAGTTAATTGTAATTGTTATTATTATTTTGATGAAATGTGAATGTTATAAATTTTTTGTTAAAACATGATACCTAGGTGAAATTTATGAATGTGGGAATAGGTATTGAACCCAAAAACTTATGGGACAATGTCCAATATGCGACGGGTTTTTCTAGAATTATATATCCATACAATGAATTGAGTAAAGTGATGGAGTTAAATAATTTAATATATTAAAAATATAATGTGGATATAGGAATTTAAACTAATGAAGTATTAATTTTAACTAAGGGAACTTACTCTAATTTAATTTTAATGAGGTTCAATTGTAATAAGATACTCTTATGAAGTAAAAGAGGTAACTGATAAAATTTACCCCTAAGATAATGTTATAATTATTTATTGTAGTGATTTCATGATAAAAAATGATTCCCCATGTTTCTTACATGTTTTATATATTCTTTTATTTTTTTCATTGAAATATTTTTATTCTTAATAGTAATTAATTGTTTATGATTTAAATTAATGTTTGTGATCTTATAAACAGTAATTTTTTTTTCATAGTATTGATTTTTGGAATAATGTTTTTTCTTCAATACTTTCTTATAAAAAATTTTATGTAAACATTGGTCATTAATTTTTATTTCTTGAGTTGGTAAATTATAATTATATTCTCAAAAACTATTCTGTGCAAAAATAAAACATACATAAGGTTCTTTATAAATTGAAAATTTATTAATGGGTCATATTTATTTTTATATCACATATTGAGAAATGTTTATATCACCCCACCTTTTCAAATGTTTTTCATGCAGATTTTTGACGAGTAAGATCTATAGTTAGGTCTTCTATTCAACAATGGTGATTTCTCATAACATTAGAGAATGTGTTTTGAATAAAACATGCTATTAAATTTAAGAATTGCATTTTTTTTAAAAGGTCATTGAGTGGATGTGTCCAATTTATATTGTTTATGTTTTATATGTAATAGTTTTTAATTATTATCTAAAACTATAAATCCAAAATTACATGAGAATTACTGAAAATTTAGATTATAACTATTAAACTCACAATTATGGCTGGTTAATGGCATGATGTGATATATTTTTCATCAATGAAAGTGTTTAAATAATTTTAGATTTTATTGATTTATCAAAGTATATTTTCAATGGATTTCAAAAAATAAATTGTTTTTATTTTATAGATATGTATCCTTATTTCTAAATAAATTAGAGGAGTTAGATAGATGATGATATAGTTAATGGTATCTTAGTGTTTATCCTCCTCTTGAGATGCTTTGTTATGTTTTTATTTTATCTACTCATAGCAAAGTTTTATGGTTTTTTTAAGATGGTTGGAACTATAAAGAACCAATTTAACAATTTATTTGAAGGTAGATTTGGTTATTGTATGAATGATCAACCAAATTAGATACAAGCTAAAGTGAAACATCTTGTGGTTATTCTTGAAAAAATTTGTCGATTTATGATTAAAAACCTGAAGAGAGGTGAATTTCGTGAAAAAGAAAATAAAATAAAAATTATTTTTATGGGATTTCAAGTGATAATGATCATAAAGGTAAAAATATTCAGCAATTGTTTTTTTAATAATGTGGGATGAAGATTCTAAATAAATTTATCAAAGGAATCTAAAGATGATTAAAATTTGGGGAGTATAATAATTAATAAATTTAATTTCCTTAGATAAATTATTATGAAGGAGATCAGAAAGATCATATGAATAAAGTATTATAAAGGTTATATGATGAAGATGAAGAAACATTGAATAAAAAATAAAATTTATGTGTTATTTTATCATTTTTACTAATGTTTAATTTAGGAAACACGGTTATATTGAGATTGAGGAATCATTGGACTTGATTCCTATTTTAAGAAGAAAGTAATGGGGAAAATATAGAATTCAAATGTTTAATGTTTAATAAGGATGTTGAATGAATAAAGTGTATACGCATATGATTTCAATGGTTACGATGTGGTGGTATTTTATTTAAGGGTTTATAAATTTATGTATGATCATAATTTTCATGGAATTAATACTATATTTAGGTTTCATGTGTTGGCAGTACTTTGGAAGATGTTTATTAAGTTTTAATAGATGTTTGGGGTTTATATAACCCTTATGTTTAACATGTGATACAATGAAAAGGTTATTTATACATTAATGATTATATATTTTTTAGAAATAAGTTAAAAGGTACTAATAAACATTTGGGTTAATATGATATTTTATATTGAGATAATTGTTATGAATTTGAATAAAAGGTTTAAACCATTGTGGGAACATATGCCATATCATTTAGAAAATCTTGTGATTAAAATTTTATTTGATGACTAAGTGATTTTTTTGAAGATTTTCACTATATTATGAGAAATATATGCATAAATTAAATTGTAATTTTTTTGATAAGATGGTAGTTAATTTGTATATGAAAAGTTACATAATATTTTTGAATCATATATGATTTTATTATGAATTTATATTTATTGATGATATTTATGTAAAATATTTCCTTATTTGTAGATTATATTATTAAGAAATATATATTGTTTATAAGTAACATCATGGGTGAATAATGTTGTTTGAAGATAAATTTTAAGTTGGTCTCATAAGAATTTGTTATCGAATTCTTCTCATTTTTTGGAATTTTATTTTTATTTTGGAATATTTTCACTCCTCATAAATAAATGTATAAATATTATTAGTGGCCACAATATGGGATTTTAAATTGGAAACAATCTTCCAATACACTAAAAAATTAGAAACTATGAAAGAAAAATTTGTTATATTTTGAAGAGTTTTAAGGTCCGTTTTTTATGGAAGGATTAATGTTGAAATTTTTCTGTTATTTTTGATTACTTAGAGATAAATTCAATTTTTCGTCATATTAAGGTTTATTCATAGTGGATATTATCTAGACCTATGAAGACAATGGATAGTTTTTATTAATTGATATAAAAAAAATAAAAACTTTCCATTATTTTATAGACATTGTGATCTGTTAAATGTTGAATTTAGTTTTTTGTTTCTTTGATAAATTCATCTTGAATATTTATTTTTGGTATAAATATTGAGAAAGATGTGGATACTTTCCAAATAAACCACATATGATGGAATTCTATTTATTTAATAAAAATATACATTATATCCATTTTTTTAAAAATTATATATATCTCAATGGTAAAATAATTTCAAAAATATATCATGTATTATATAGAATGTAACACTCATCTATTAAGGAATTATTTTAGAAAATAATCTTAAAATATGTGTCCTTTAGATATACATGCATTTTTTGAATAATAATTTTCCTTGTCTTGACCTAGAAATTAACTTTTATGATAATATATATATAATTGTATTATTATTAAAATATTATTATATAATAATGAAAGTTATATCGAATATGTTAGATTGGAATAACGTGCTGTCTTTGAAAAAGGTATGGAACATTTATTTTGTTTATTCTAATTTCTTAAAGTGACCTAGGGGACATGCCCACGTGGCCTATTGTAAGTCCCGTGGAGTAGACATTTTCTCATGGTTACACAAAATTGTGTAAAATAACACATTGTGCCCTAGCAGAGTGTTTTTGTTTAAAATAAATTCATTGGATTAAAAGAAATAAAAATTTTTAATGAAATCAAAATAAATGAAAAAGAAAGAAAATATTTTTTGATAAAGTAAAAAGGGGTTAGTATAAAAATGAAAATTATTAAAATCGTCTATACCCATTTTTCTTATTTTATTTATTTTCTGTTCTTTTCTTATTACCTTCCTTTTATTTTTATTTATTTTTTATTTCATTTTCATTTTTTCTTTAATTTATTATTCTTTATTTTCATTCAATTTTCCTTTTTTAAAATTTTTCCCCTATCCTCTACTCCAACATGTTTCCCCCTTCCGCGAGCATGCCTACCTCTTCTCCCTCCATGTGTGGTGTGTCGCTCCCCTATATCCTCTTCAGATCATTGGTACACCTATGTTTCTCCTCTATTTTCAATGTTTTCATAAGAATATTGAATCACTCGGTAAGGCATTTCCTCCCCACCAATTAATTTTGGTTTTCATTCCCTCTCTTTCGCACAATCTACCGTGGAAGGTTCTTACCTGATTTTTTTGATTTTTTTTCATCCACTAATTTCATTTATTTTACATCAAATAAAATGTTATCACAGAAATTTGTGTATATTATGACTATTATTTAGGGTGTCTATGTTCATTATCATCTTTTTGAAGCTTTATTTTGAATGCACTATTGTATCACTCATCGGTATGTACCGGTGAAACCTAAATAATACATTTTAATTTAATTTAATTGTTTTCCCTTGATTGTTATGAACCTTGTTTGAGGAAAACCCTTTCATAAGTTTTTTCCATGTCATTGGACACCCCATTAGGTGTTCCTATATAATTTTCCTATTTATCTTTGTCCATGAATCATTAATTTATCATTTACATGTCCATGTACGATAATTTTGGTGGATGTTTAAAATTGAATAAATTATTTAGGATGAATCAAAATCAATAAATTCGGGTCTTTATTTGGATTTTATTTTACCTAAATAAAATTTTTTTATAAATTTTTTCATGACTTGATATTAATAAGTGTTTTACCTTTATAAAACTAATAATGTTCCAGTTCTGTTTAACATTGTATTATTATTATTAACTATGACAGTTGGGCCTGAATAATTAGTAAGTAAATGGAATTAAATGGTTAATTAAATGGATATAATCATGAATTCTTGTTATGTTATATATATATTCATCTCTTGTTGATTTAATAGAATTTAGGTCAAGGATAGATTGTGGGTCCCATATTTAGAACCCACTAATGGACTCTTCGTACTTAATAGACTACAACATGACGTGCTGAGGAAGTGGTGTTTTAGGCTTGATGGAAAAGGGATCCCCTGGGACTTTCTTTATACTATTGGGAGATACTAGTTCCCTAAGGGGAAACTGAGGATGGACTCATTAGAAAGATGGCTACACCAAGCCTCGGGTGATACTCAGTCCCTTACATGTGATACTCGGGATAGACTCATGGTTACCATACCAAAAGCGTTGTTTGGAATTTTCAAATGACCTCCTTGGAAAAGTATCGTGGCATTAGAAATTTTGAATGCATGTACTGTAGAGATACCAAAGGGATGGGCTTGGACTCCACCTCAAAAATTAATAGTTTTAACATAAATTCTTGAGAAACTTTTACTAATACTGAATATAGCTTCCTTATTATTTGTGATACATCTCTTGTTCCTTCTAGCACACCACATTTTGAAAGATGTATTAGCCCCCAATTCAAAGAACAAGCTTGGGGGTATTCCCTTTTTGGTCTATCATGTTACTTAGGCATCGATATATATTTTCTTCTTTACCAGGTATTTCATTCATACTCCCAGCTCTGGTCTATGTAGGTTTTTTGGGATGGGTGTTTGTTTTGGAA
This sequence comes from Viscum album, assembly GCA_963277665.1. NCBI lineage: Eukaryota > Viridiplantae > Streptophyta > Magnoliopsida > Santalales > Viscaceae > Viscum > Viscum album. The sequence continues at coordinate 152,285,824 of OY728123.1, read as the reverse complement.
CCCGAAACTATTTGATATTATTTTAATTAATTATTTTATTAGTTTAATTTATACATTGGAACACCATTATTTTCTCATGAAACGGAATGATTTAGACATCGTTGGTGACAACCTACTGTAAGTATATGTCAAAACCATACTCGGGTGTTGAATAGTACCTGAGTAGACTTCATGTTCACATGTATGGATAAAGGTAACTTTTCTACTCTTGATACATTATTTACATGCTGATTAGGTTAGATATTGGGGCATAGGACCGAGACTTGCACGAGATGTTGTTTTAGCAGTTTGTGTCATTTTTATTTTGTGGTTTTGATAGCACATTGTGCATTCTTATATCCCATATTCTATGTACTCATACTATCATAGAGACATCATAGCATGACATTATTTATGTATTTGGTTTTATTAATCAGATTATGCATTTATCATTTATTTTTTTGGTTATTTATTTATCATGCAGAAATGTATTTATATTATGCTTCTTCTTTTGGTTTCATACTATTTACCATTATGTTATGCTTATACCTCTAAGTGAATTGTCTCCCCACAAACGCACTAAATTCCCTCACTTATAGTTAGCAACCTCCAACATTCATGGAGATGAGCTTGAGGTCATGTTACCCCCCATCTTAGGGCATGGTTCAATGGCACTCGAGGTAGGATTCTAAAAAGTAATATCAGTGGAGGTTTGTTTTATTTTTTCACTTAATGTTTGGGTTAGAGAGGATACTAGGAAATAGGAATTTGGAAATTACCCTGCGTTAGTATGTACCTAAACCATGTACAGGGGAAACTTAAATTTCATGGGTTGGGGATTTCAGTTATTGATTATTCCATTTATTATGGATACGACTTCACCGCCAGGTGACACACTGGTATTATGTTCCTAGTAGTATTGGTATTATTGAGATGATGATTTTTACTATTATAGACCAATGACATGAGGTAATTTCATTTAAGGGAATCATATTAGAAATCATAGGGATTAAAATGAAATGAATATTGTTATGCCAAATCTACATTCAGTGTGCATCTGTCTATTTGTATGTGAGTTTTGTTGTGTTCAGTAATAAAATCTTGTACTACCTGTTTTTTATAAATATAAAGTGTGTACCACCTATCAAGAAGAAATGTCCACATTTAGTGGAAATTTTAGAATTTGACTTGACATTACCATGGAAATGGGAGGTTGTTCATGTCCTAGTTATCATTATAGGACCATTTTGATTTCTATCTAGAACTAGATTTTGGAGTGGGATGTCTGTTGTGTAAAACTGAGAGGCAGGACATGTACCTACCAACTTTATTTTCTTTTGTTAACTACTATGTTGTGTCCAGGAAGGCCTTACAACTTCCATTTTCTTAATTCTTTTTTTACTTTTTTTCTCATCTACCATGGAGTCTTGTCTAAGGTGTGAATTTGGAAATTGTAGTGAAATATAACTATGACGTATTCGTGTCGTACACCATGATATTAGCAATGAGAACACTATGAAGATAGTGGGTCCGGAACCACCTGTAGTGCCTCCTATAGTTCCTCCTATGTTACCTCCTCCTGATATTCCATTGGGCATCGATGATAAATTTGGGGATAGTCTTATCATGTTCATGTAGTCATTTCAGTGTGTTCCCATAACTTCGTTGATTATGGTAGAGCATACGCATGAGTTTCTGCAGCAGTATCCTCCCCCCTTCTCAAGGGTTGGAGAACCTTATTCTGTAGAGTCACACATAGAAGCTATGAAATTCATATATGACCATCTTGAGATGCTTCCACATAGAAGGGTCAAACTTATTGTCTATATGCTTCGTGACTCCGCCAAGCATTGGTGGGATTTCATTTTCAAAAAGTGAAACCCCGATACATGGTTTGTCCATACTTATAGAAGAGTTTATATGATCACTTCTTCCCACATAATCTAATATCAGATTATTCCTTATAGTTATTACATCTTCATCAGGGATCTATGATAGTGTTAGATAATTCTACTCATTTCACTATACACTAGATTTTTTCTCCATATTTTGTCAGTGATGTATAGATGACTATGAGGCACTATAATGATGGACTTAGATATGTTATCTTCTCATAGGTGAATATCATTTTTTTGATGACCATTACATAGATCGTGAATCAGGCCCTAATTATAAAATGATATCTTATAGAAGTTGATCCAGTGAGCCGGGGTGATTCAGTTCCAATGCAGGGTGATGGTTCTTCAGGTAGTAGGAAGTGTCCTTTGGAGGGTGAGTGAGGGGAAAATTCCACCCAAATTACATGTAATAATAGCACTATCATATTTCATCAGTGTGGAAGGATTGGTCATAAGAATCCCTAGTGCATAAAGAACCCCATGGAGTGCCCATATTTCATCAAGATGGGTCACCTTCAGTGATACGTCCACTATTTTAAATTAGCATCTAGTGGTAGGGGATATGTGTCAATGCCTCCATCAGGAGTGAGATCTGTGATGCCACTTCATGCTGGGTGTTTTTCTTCTACCATCCAACCTGGTTGAGGGAGTGGAGGTCGTGGTCATGGTAGTCAGGATTCATAACATCACCATCATTAGAGTGGACCTACTGAGGCTAGTCAGGTGGTATCTCAGGGCCTAGGATTGGGTCATATGTATTTCGTAAAACCTATACAGGTGGGGTATAGTTCAGTTACCTCTACGGTTAGACGCACTATCCTTGTAGCATATCCTTTAGTTTCTTCTTATTTGGACATAGGTGTATCACACACTTTCATATCTATTGTGACTATTGAGATTTTTGTTTTTCCATCAATTACTTTTGCGGTTCTTTATCTCTATCCAATACTTTGGGTTTTATAACAAAGGGAATATGAAAATTCCATGAGTTACCCTTGAGATAGATGGGTACAATTTCTTCTATAATTTTTTCATCATCAAGATGATCAGCATTAATGTCAATCTCAAAATAAACTAGCTCATTTGTTATCATGAAAAGGTGGATTTTTATATCCATCGAGTTCCTTCACTACACCTAAGGGAACCACATATATACATAAGGGAGAATGGGATATATAGAAAGATCTAGCTAGACCCATGATTTCTGGGCAAGGAAGATTAATAGCTCAACTAGCATATATTTTTGTGAGCGATTAGGGACCACAATCAGAGGAGTTCCCTCCTATTGTATATTTCTTCAAGGATTTCTTCCTAGAAGATTTATCTATATTTCCTCTGGTAAGATTAGTTGAATTAACCATAGACCTAGTTTCAGGTGTGGCACCGGTGTGTATTCCTCTTTATAGGATGGGACCTACAGAGCTTTGGAATCTTATGAAGAAACTTGAAGATCTTGAGGTGAAAGGTTTTATCCTACTTAAAATATCACCATGGGGTTCACCATTCCACTTTTTCAAGAAGGTGCATGGTACACTCAAATTTTTTATGGATTAATTTCAAATGAACCAGGTTATGCTAAATAATTAGTATCCATTTCCTCGGATAGAAAACCACTTCGACTAGATCTAAGGAGAAACTGTTTTCTTAATGATTGATCTAAGGTTGGCATATTAATAGGTGTGTGTGTGAACATTAGATATAACATGTACAAATTTTTGGATTAGGTATGACTTGTACCGGTTTATTGTTAGGTTGTTCGGTCTGAAGAACACATGAGATGTTTCATGTCTCTGATGAATCAGGTTTTCCACATGTACATTAATTCCTTTGTGGTAGTCTATGTAGATGACGTCTTAGTGTACTCTCTCTCTAGACACAACCATACCAATCATCTTGAGATCATGCTGATTACATTGAGAGAGCATCATCTATATGAAAAACTCAATAAATTCCACTTTTGGATCAATAAGGTTTACTTTTTGGGTCATATCATATTGGAAGAAGGCGTATCAGTCAAACCAGAGAAGGTGAGTGAAATGGTTTCCTGTGAGCAGCCCAAGAATGTGTTTGACACATGAAGCTACTTAGGTTTTGATGGCTATTACAGATATTTTATCTTGTACTTCTCCAGCTTAGCAGCTCCTATTACGTCCTTTACTAAGAAGGGTGTGCAGCTAATCTAGTTAGAAGTTTGTGTGAAATATATTTAAATGTTGAAAGGAAGACTCATCTTCGATCCAATCCTAATTATTCCTAAGACATGATGAATTTATATTGTTTACTTTGATGATTCAAAAGTCATGATAGGTGCAATTTTGATACAAGGTGATTGAGTCGTGGATTATGGATCCCGCCAGTTGAGGCCTCATGAGTGGAACTATCCTACGTACGACCTTGAATTAGCATATATGGATCATTATTTTCACATTTGTAGACACTAATTATTTGGTGAGAGGTTCATTTTTTACACAGATCATAAAATAGATAAATATATCTCCACACACCGAGACATAAATTTGAGGCAGTGCAGGTGGGTGGAATACCTAAAGTCTTTCGACATTGAGCTTATTTATAACCCTCGTAAGGGTAATGACATGGATAATGCTTTGAACCCTAAAATATAAACAATGTCATTTTTGGTAGCCAGAGGTGAGTGGAAGATGATGGATTTTCTTTCTAAGATTCATCTGGAGGTTCAGAATCATCCAGAAAACTAGTTCTAGAAGCTCTTATAGTGATTCCATCTCTTCTAGAGTGAGTCTGCTTGTGATAGTTTTTTGATCTATCGGGGTTCATTTTGAGGGAGATCATCACAGAAGTGAACTAGCCTCTTGGTAGGGTTATTGATGGCAGTGAAACTCTACTCTATTGTGGCCATGTATGGGTGCCTTCTGATAATATGGAAGAGATTATGATGGAATCTCAGGCCTCTGTTTGGGTAGTTCATCCAAGACTTACCATGATGTATAGAGATATGTATCTTCATTACTAGTGGATAGGTATGAAGAAGAAAATATCATGTTTCATTACCCAGTGCTCCACCTGTCAGTAGGTGAAGGCAGTGCACTGAAAACCTTCTGGTCTTCTACTAGTGCTTTTGAGTACTTCATATCACCCCCAAACTGACGGGTTGTCTAAGCAGACCATATGGGTCTTAGAGGATATTAATTTTGGTTTTTCAGGCATGAAACATATTCCTATAGTTGAGTTTTCTTATAATAATATCTTCCAAGAAAAAATTCAAATATATCCATATGAGGCCCTCTTCAGTAGACTATGTCGTTCACCTTAATGCTGGCTCGAAACAGGTGAGGAAGCTCTTCTGGGTCCCCATATCATTCAAGAGACTTTTGAGCAAGTCTAGATGATTTATAATTATATGGATATAGCTAAATCTATATATAATTCTTATACTTATCATCTTCATAGAACCATGGAGTTTGAGGGGGACATCGGGTCTTTCTACGTGTTTCACCGAGGTTGGGTTATGACAAATTAGTTGACTGGGAAATTTTTCATTGAGGTACATCAGGCCATTTGAGATAGTATAGAGAGTAGGTCTAATAGAGTATGGGTTATTTTAACCTCATAGGTACCATTCCATAAATGATATATTCCATGTATCTCTGCTTCTATTGTACTCTCTAACCCATCCCATTTTTTTAATCCTGAAAACATCTAGCTTGAGGTATATGCATCCTTTGAAGAGTATCTGATTCGTATCGTCAACTATAGCATAAAGGTTCTCTGAGGAAATTTAGTTCCTCTGGTCCATGTGCTATGGTAGCATGGACATGTTCAGGATGATACTTGGGATTGAGATACTGATGTGCATGCGCAGTGGCTGAAAATTTTCTCAAACGACGTTTTACTACCCACGGAGGGCAAACTCGGAGATGAATTGTCTTTAGGAGGGGAGGTTGTAACGTCCATAATTTAACCAAGGTCCAGATCATTTATTTTTTTAGTCAAATTACTTAAACAAACCAATGAAACATGCTCATGCGTCCTATTATAGGTCCTATGTAGCAGACATTTTTTTCATGGTTGCATGGGATTATGAAAAATAACACACTCTACCCTGGTGCATTGTTTCATATTTAAAATAAATTAAAATGATTAAAATAAATACAAATAAATAAAAATAAATTAGAATAAATGAAAAATTAATAAAAAATAAATGATAATATAAAAATTAGTTAGAATAAAATTGGAAGTAATTAAATCAGGATAAACCCTTTTTTCTTATTTTTTTCTTTTCTTCTTCCTTTTTTTTTGATTTTTTTTATTATTTTATTTTAATTTTTTCCTTATTTTCCTTATTTTTTTTTTCCTTCTTTTCCTCTCTTCTAGTGTGCCTCACCATTCCTCCACCACACCTCCCCCTTCCTCCGCCGCACCACCCTCTTATCCCTCTAGGTGTGGTGTGCCTCTCCCCTTTATCCTCTTTGGATCACAGTCGCACCTCCATTTCTTATCTATTTTTAAATCCATTGAAAGAAATGTGAAGCTCATGGTATGTCTTTCCATATTCACAAATTAATTTTGGGTTTCATTCTATCTTTGTCATGTAATCTACCACATATGGTTTTTACCCTAATTTTTAGGATTTTTTAATCCTCTGATTTCCCCAATTTTAGATCCAATCAATGGTTTTTGCGGGGTGTGGGGTATAGTATGACTACAAGGTAGGGTTTATATGTTATTTCTTTTCATTTAATTTATTCATTTACATCATACCATTCTACCGCTCATCAGTGCCCACTAGAAACCCCTAAATAATGCATTTTAATTAAATTTAATTATTTTGAGTTGATCAGGGTGACCCTTGTCTGACGTGAACCATTTACTAGGTTTTTTCCATGCCATTGGACACCCCTTTGGGTGTGCCAACATAATTTTCCTATTTACCTTTGGCCTTGAATATTTAAATTATCATTTATGTGTGCATGTGTGATAATTTGGGTTGAAGTCTTAAATTGAATAATTTATTTAAGATGAATCATAAACCATAAATTTGGGTTTCCTTCATATATTTTTTCCCTAAATAATTATTTGTTATAAGTATTTATGTGCCTTACTATTATTAAATTTTTTCCCCTACTTACACTAATAATGTTATTTTTTTTAACATTGTGTTATTATTATTAATTGTGCCCATGGGGCTTGAATAATTAGTAAGCATTTGGCATTAAATGGTTAATTAAATGGATGCAATCATGAATTCTTTTTTCTGATATATATGCCTCTCTTATTATTTTAATTATATTCGGTCCTGGGAGAGAATGTAGGTCTCATATTAAGAACCCCTAAATTGAATCTCTGTACATGATAGGCTACAACACGACATGTCGAGGAAGTGGAGTTTTCAGATTTCCAAGCATGGCCCCTCGTAGGATTTTTATTATACTATTTAGTGACATCGGTTTCTTAACTAGAAACAGGGGATGGACCCATTAAAAAGATGTCTATTCCAAGCCTTGGGTGATAGTCAATTCCTTATATGTGATACCGAGGATGGACTCATGGTTACCACCATACCATGAAAGAAACTTGGACTTTCAAAAGGATCACCTTGGATGGGCTTGGTGGAATTGGATATTTTGAATGGATGTACTGTATCTAAACCTCGGGGATGGTATTAGACTCGACCTCTAAAATTGATGGTTTTAATATAAAATCTTGAGATACTTTTATTGATACCACATAGAGTTTCATTATTCTTTTTTGCACCTCTTCTATAACTTCTAGCAAGCCACGTTTTGACAAATGAATTAGATCCCAAGTCAAAGGGCAAGCTTTAGGGTATGCCCTTTTTGGACTATCATGTTACTTAGGACTTTAAATATATATTATTCTTTACAAGGTATTTCATTCAAACTCCTAGATCAGGACAAAGATGTTGGTATGGGATGGGTTCCCATTTGGGAACCCAGAACAAGTTGAATTTCTTTTATTTAATTATTTCCTTGCTTTAATTTATACATTGGCACATTGTTTTTTACCCCATTAAATGGGAAGGTTTATACACTGTGGGTGCTGGCCTACTGGGATTATATCTCAGACACCTACTAGGTAACTGATTGGTACCTTAGTAGCCTTCATGTTGGTAGGTATGGATAAAGGGAACCATGCTACTCTTGATGATTGATTTACTTTCCTCTTAGACTAGAGATTGGGGGTAGAGGACCGAGCCTTCCTTGAGATGTTTTTTAGAAGTTTGTGTCATTTTATTTTGTGGTATTTATAGAAAATTTTTCTTGGTTGTATCCCATTTTATCTATACTCATACTTTCATACATACATCCTAGCATGATATCATTTATGCATTTGGTTTTATTAATTATCTATTGTATTTATCATTTATTCCATTTAGTTATTTATTTCTTCTATTAAAGTATTTTTATATTATGATTCCACTATTTGTTACATATTTTTTAGCACTATGTTATTTTTATACCTATGTGTGAATAGTCTCCCCACCGACACACCAAAAGACCTCCCTGCTAGTCAGCAACCTCTAGTGTTCGTGGAGATGTGCCTGAGGTCATGTGGCCCACGATCTCATCGCCTTCTTTGGTGAAACTCAGGGTGGGAAAATACAATTGGTAGGTATGGAAATGATTAAATGCATTATGAAATATATATAGAAAATTTTTCAACAATAAAAATTTACTTATAGATTCATTTAGAAAAACTCAATTTAAAATCCTATAATATAAATGGATATATTTTTTAGAAAATCATTTTATGCTCATCATGTATTTTTATCAAATTAAATTGTGGTAATAAATATAAATGAAAGATTTTAATGTGATGTAAACATTATGTTTTTTAATAATATAAATTAACATTAATATAGTGATAGGTAATCCATAATTAATGAGTATAAATTCATTTATACTACCAACAAAACATTTCTTATAAAATGGTTTTTTATTTCATTTCATGCATGGATATTATGATTAATTTATATGAATATTTAAAGTTTCATTTGATAAAATGAAGACGATTTTTTATAAAAACATATAAAATAATTTTCAATATGTTTTTTTGTGATTTTTCTAAAAAGAATGATTTTGGGGTGAATGATGAAAATTATAGATTTTTATAGAACTATTATTCCATTTTCATGTATTTATAAAGTACCAATCTATTTTAGAGTTGTTTTAATGTAAAATAATCTATATTAAAATAAATATCATCTCATTGATTCTATAGTAATTATATTTTTACTTTTGGCGGTATAAAATCATTGTTATTCTTAAAATGAGTATTTTTCTAAAAAATATATTTTTCAATGTTTTTTGAACATGTATTAAAATTAATTTATGAATCATTAGAAAATTGATTTTTTAAAATTAGATTTCATCATTAAAATGTTAACATTATAATTTATTAATGAATTTAATTTCATTTTTCATTCATAATGTATAGTAACTATGGTAAATTGATATCAACTCAATAAAGGGTAAAACATGTAAATTATGATGTAAACTAAGTGATAAGGTATCCTAATATTATATTAAATATCATAGGACGATTTCATTTTAACTCTTATCACATAATATTTAATGCACTGACCCCAGTTACCCAGAGTTGGTGCATTATTACATAACATTGGCATGATAACAAGAAAGATCAAGTCTCAAAAGACCGATTGGTTTTGTAGCCTTTGAAACACTAGATATATTCATAATGTTTTACATTACAACATAAAAAGAAAACTAAAACAATATAGTCTCCCTAGTCCACACTCTTATCCCCTCATACTATCCCTATAGTTCATTCATAAATTACTACTTCACATCCTGGGAAAAATAAAACATAGAAAAGGGGTGAGCTCAAATGCCCAATAAGGATTACAATATAGCAGAAACTTTCATAAATAAGAATAAACATTTAAGGCAATGTATAACTAAAACAAAAGCCTTTTAAACTTGAACTTCAACATAGTATGTCAAAAATAAAATGAAATAATGCAATTTACTTATTCACATGGATATTCTACTGATCGAATAATCACATGCAATATCAATAACCACTTTCATAATGATGGAATGAATAATGTCAGACTATCATAACCACATATCCAAGGCCTCGTGCCAAGACTACAAATAATATTTTGTCAAGGCCTTGTTCCAAGACATTAGTTTCTCTCATGAGACCTACCGATGCATCGAGGAGCTATAGCAGGCTCCACCCGTCACATATTAAGTCCAATGCATTCCCATATGAAAAGGTTTAAACATAACATAAACATTCGTATTAAAACTAGCATACAAAATGTAAATACTTCAACCATAAACCATGAATGGTATAACAATAAAACATCCACAGTCAAAAATATCACAAAACCTTCAATACAATATAAAAGTTTTGTATTATAAAAAATCAACTTCAAATAAGCGTAAAATCCATCAAAGGATGTTGACATAGATGAAATCAAAAATATTTTTAGAGAAATATCTATTTCTATTTTAAAATAATTTAAGAGTCATAAATTTATAAAATAAAACATTTTCTTTGAAAATATTCTTATAAGCTTATAAGGGAAGCTTCGACGATTTTATAACGGTGGAAAATAGCATCACCCACTGTATAAGTTAAAAAAACATTCTTACATTAATTCTGTCAAAACGGTTAAAAAGGTCCTTGTTTGGAAAACGACAGAAATATTACTTTATTAACCAATTATAAAAGTGAACAAGTGTATAAATGACCTTAACCCATAGTAACAATGTTTTGAAATACATTTTTAAGAAACATGGATGTGGATGATAAAGATGTCCTAGTAGATTATTACGTATAAAGATCCTCAGATAATGAAGAGATTGTGAAATAAAACCTTACCTTGTACTTATCCTTGGTTGGGGTAGGTTAACCTCATGTATAATGGTGAAATAATTGTTATTAAATTATACAAGAATCATATATATTATTATGTTATCATATATGATCTTTTTACATTTCTTTGTTAATAATATCTTAGTATTGTCGTCGTTTTGGGTGTTAACTTACTCATTTTCTTTTATATGTTTTGTTATGTAATCCATTTTTTTCATCATTAGATTGTATCTCATTCATATAAAAAATGATATCAAGTCCTTAAACATTATTTTTAAATCATCAAATCATAACTATACTTCAAGGGATACGATGGAGAATGAATCTCATCGCGTTCATGGAGACGGTAGTCCGTACGTCCGCACGAGCGACAATATCATTCTTTTGATATTAAAATAATATATAATTGTATGGTATAACATATAAACAGAATTATTATCATGTTATATTTATTATTTACATGAATTTAAAATCATTATTATACCCATCCAAATAATAATATATTGAATAACAATTACACCACGACGTGGAGACGGTAAGCCGTACGTACGCACGTATGATGACATGCCATTCAAAGGATGGATAGAATACTGAATATGGTTGTACCATATTTATAATAATATTACATTATATATGATATACTGGATTCATTATTTTATAATTGGAATAACAAATAAAGAAGAAGTGGAAGACGAAAGGAACTTGAAAAAGTGTGGTGAAATCATTACCTCTTCTTCGGGTTCTTCCTTTTGATTTGATCAAAAGGGATCCCTGAGATGGATTTATGACTAAAGGAAGGCCTCTAGGATGAATTGAGGGAAGTTGAGAGAGTATTGGGGCAGGTATTGGCCGAACCAAAAAGCTTTTATGGTGTGAATTAATTAGAAGGAGGAGTGCCCTTTTATAAGAGGGGTGAGGGGCACCTTTGGAAAAGCTAGAAATATTATTTTATAATAAATTCATATTCGGTTTCTAATGGCTTCAAAGTGTATTATTTAAATTTTATGATGGGTATGGGTTGAAAACCACTCAACCAATAGAATTTAGATAGGTTTGGGTTACTATATTAACCTAATATTTAAGTATTAACTCTTAGTTAATTAGTTTCACTTTTACAATGTCTCTTTGTATTTTTATATTAAATAGTTAATAAACATACTATATACATCCACACGACCCCCAAGTGGTCCATTAATGATACTCCTATCATGATATAAGTCTCTTGACCTAAAATTAGATTTTTAGGAATTTAATATCAATTAATAATATAATATTTGTTTTAAAAACACTTTTATGTCAATTTTTACACTATTTAATAATTGATTTTTGTAAAAATCAAAATAGAGTTATTACTTCTGAAAAAGTTAATTACATCACTCATAACATTTCATATTATCCTATAAAATTATTTTTATTTATAAAAAGTCTCAAATTACATTTATTTGGGTATTTATAATATCAATTATTTTAATTTTTCACTATTATGGTAATTACTGCATCATCATTGTGTCATGAATAAATTTAATTATTTAATTTCTAAAAATTATAAATAAAATATCATTATGTAGGAAATCGTTTTTTCTTTCTATGTAATATTTATAGTCGAAAATCCAACATATATAACCCTATGTAAAAATTGTTTTTCTAAAAGATATATGCTTATGTCATTTTTGTATTTATTTTAACTTAATTAAAATAAAGTGTCCCTATCACCTACAAGTGGCTCCATGGGGTCCCAAAATCGACCCAAATATTCCCATGGTCGGACATGTATCCAACAATAAGGTTAGGATACGTTTTAGGGTAATTTAGTATTATTATAATATTATTTCTTTAACCCTTATTTACCGGATTTACCCTTTAACCATGGTAAATAAAATATTTACCGTAGTAATTATTCAAAATGTCTAAAAATAAAATTTACCTATTTACACAATTTGGAAATCCTAATTCCAAATATGGAATCCATTTTTCTAAATTCGAAACACAGAAGTTTCAGAAATTAATTTAAAATTAATTCCCACTATCAAAACAAAAAGAGTGTTTTTATGATATAATAACTATCAAAAGATTGATACTTGTTTATGATTGATTTAATTGTGAAATTATGTACAATGGCCAAGATTTTATTAAATGGTAAAAATATATTCTAAATATAATTTAAAACCACTCAAATTCATAATTTATCACTATTAATTATTTTGATTAAAAAAGAAGTTTTTAATTAAAATTTAGTAATTTTCACTATTCATCAAAATATTAAAGTTATCCAAAAAGTACAAAAATTTAACCTTAGGCTAAATTCGATACTCCGAATCCAAAAATGAAGTCCATTTTGAGAGATAAATTTTCTAAAATTTTAAAAAGTAGGTATTACTATTCATAACGACTAGTTTGATCGGTTGTGGTGTGTATTAGAACTCGATGTTGCATACAACACACACTATTGAATTATTCAAAGAGAAGCGTACCATAGAAGCTTGAGGTGTTACATTATCCCCTCCTTCAAATAATTTCATACTCAAAATTTCTAGAATACTACCGCATGAAAAGACTCGGGTGGTTCTTCATCATAAGTTCCTCGGGTTCCCACGTTTCCTCTTCCATCTTATGGTTTCTCCACAAGACTTTTACTAATCGAGTCGTCCGGTTTCTCAATACTTGTTCTCTCATATCAAGAATATTGACGGGCTCTTCACAATAAGACAGATCGGGTTTCAGTTCTAATTCCTCATAGGTGAGTACATGCATTGGGCCAGGCATGTACTTCCTCAATAGTGAGACGTGGAACACATCGTGAACTTTGGAGAGATTTGGAGGCATTGCCAAACGGTAAGCTACAACCCCAATTCGTTCTAGAATTCTGAAAGGTCATATGTACCTGGGACTCAATTTACCTTTCTTACCAAATCGTATGACTCCCTTCCATGGAGATACCTTCAGGAAAACATGATCACTGACATGAAATTCCAAATCCTTCCTTCGATTATCGGCATAGCTCTTCTACCTACTTTGATCTACTTTGATTTGGTTTTGGATTACCTTCACCTTTTTCATCATTTCCTCCACCAGTTCTAGGCCTACAAGTTTTCTTTCACCAATTTCATCCCAACAGTTTGGTGTGCAACATCTCTTTCCGTATAACGCTTCATATGGTGCCATATGAATTCTCGAATGGAAGCTATTGTTATAGTAAAATTCTACCAGATGTAAATATTGATCCCACATACCTTGAAAGTCAAGTTAGTAGGATCTCAACATGTCTTCTAAGGTTTGAATAGTTTGTTTTGATTGTCCATTTATTTGAGGGTGGTAGGCAGTGCTCAAATGAAGTTCAGTATCCAAGGCTTTCTGAAGACTTTTCCAGAATCTGGAAGTAAAACGGGGATCACGATCAGAAACAATCGATAGGGGTACTCTATGATGTCTCACAACTTCATCAATATATAGTCTTACTAGACATTCCAGTGGTAGATCTCCTCTTATAGCAATAAAATGCGCTGACTTGGTAAGACGATCAACAATAACCCATATTGCATTGTTCCTTATAGGAGTCTTTGGTAGTCCCATGAAAAAGTACATCATGATATTATCCCATTTCCACTCAAGTACGGGAAGAGGTTGCAATACTCCACCAGGATGTTGCCGTCCAGCATTCACTTGTTGACAAACAATACATCTTGAAACAAAAATCGGTAATCTCCCTCTTCATGTTGTCCCACCAAAAACTTTCCTTCAAATCTCTGTACATTTTTCTGCTCCAAGGGTGTATAGAGAAATTAGAACTGTGATCATCATCCAGCAATTCCCTTTTTAGATCAGGTATATCGGGAACACAAAGACTCTTCCCGAATTTCAAAATTCCTTCTTCATACTCAAAGTCTCTCAATCTCCCATCATTCACAGCTTTAGTCTTCTTTTGAAATTATTCAACATTGGTCTGAGAACTCTTAATCCTTTCTAGTAAATATGGTTTGGAAACCATTTGAAAAAGCATTGATGTTTCACCTTCCCAGGTTATTCCCATGTCCATCTTCACTAGATCCATGAAAATTGGATCCCTTTAAATTCTCATATTGTTCAAAACTCCATGGTCTTTTCTACTCAAAGAATTTTCCACCTTGTTTGATTTCCTTGGGTGGTAGTGTATCGTACAATCATAATCCTTGAGTAGTTGAAGCCATCTCTTTTGCCTCATGTTGAGTTCTTTTTGTGAGAAAATATACTTGAAACTCTTGTGATCAGTATAAATCTCACATTTTTCACCATAGAGGTAGTGTCTCCATATCTTCAAAGCAAAGATCACAGCTGCTAACTCGAGATCATGAGTAGGATAGTTGTGTTCATGAATTTTCAACTGTCGTGATGCATAGGCAATAACCATATCATTCTGCATAAGGACACAACCAAGTCCTTTCTTCGATGCATCACTATAAATAATGAACCCATCATTCCTCAATGGTAGATTAAATATAGGAGCATTGACTAATATTCTCTTACGTTCATCAAAAAATTCTTCACACTCTTTTTTCCAAACAAATTTAACCCCTTTACGTGTGAGCTTTGTTAATGGGTTAGCCAACCGGGAAAAATTCTGGACAAAACGTCGATAATAACCTGCTAAACCAATAAAACTGCATACCTCAGTTATACTCGTCAGTGCTGGGCATTATTGGATTTCCATGGTCTTAGAAGTATCAACAGAGATTCCATATTTAGAGACAATATGGACAAGAAAAGAAATATCCTGAATCCAAAATTCACACTTTCTAAACTTCCCATATAATTCAAGTCTTCTCAGAGTCTTTAGGATAATGCGAAAATGATTTTCATGATCCTCATAGATTTTGGAGTATACCAAGATATCATAAATAAATACCACCACAAATTCATGGATATATTCCTTGAAAACCTTATTCATTAGATCCATGAATACAGAGGGTTCATTAGTCAATCCAAAAGGCATTACTGTAAACTCGTAATGCCTGTACTTGGTTCGAAATGGTGTCTTCAGAATGTCTTCCTTCATCACACACAACTGATGGTATCCAGATCGAAGGTCAATCTTTGAAAAGTATTGAGATCCATGTAGTTGGTCAAATAAATCATCAATGCAAGGTAGAGGATACATGTTCTTTATTGTTATAGAATTTATCTCCCTGTAGTCGATAGATAACCTCAGAGATCCATCATTCTTTTTAACAAAAAGAACAGGGGCTTCCCATGGAGAAACACTTGGGTGAATAAATCCCTTATTACTCAATTCCATTAGTTGTTTCATTAGTTCAACTAATTCTATAGTGGCTATTCTATAAGGGGTCTTCAATATAAGCCTTGATCCAGGAATTAAATCAATGGAAATCTCAACTTCTTGTTCTGGATGATGTCCATGTAAATCTTCTGGAAACACATCTACATATTCATTCACAATAGGTACATCCTCTATTTGAACATTCCTTTCCTCAACCACTGTAATTTCATTATCTTCCTCCCCAATAATTGAATTTAGTTTAGCTACTGGGCGTGGATCTAGATAAGAATTAGGTGGTGATGATTGAGCTCTAAAGATAAGGTGTTCCTTATCATCATCAACAAAAATCGTAACCTCCTTCGTCTTACATTAAATCTTCACATCATGGTCTGAAAGCCAATCCATACCAAGGATTATATCAAACTCAATCATAGGTATGACGATGAGATCAGCAGATAAAGAACATTTATGTGCTCTAATGGGGAATGATTCACAAAACTTTGTTGCAATGATACTTCCCTTAGGAGTTTTAACTGACAACTCCCTTGTTAAATCAAATTGGAAATATCTAATTTCCTTAGAAAACTGGGAATATATGAAACAATGCGATGATCCAGAATCAAATAATGCATTTTCTAAACTTGAGGAAACCATTAAATTACCTGCCACCACGTCTTTCGTAGATTCTACCTCAGCAGTAGTGATAGCATAAGATTGGCCTTGATCCATTGGCCTTTTCTGAGGTAAGTTCCTCTGACGCTTTGGACATTCATTTGCATAATGTCCCATCTCCCTGCAATTGTAGCACTGAAAATTAGTAGCTTCTTTCTTCCCATTGCAATCACGAGCATGGTGGCCTTTTTCACCACACTTGTAACAGACACTCATTCCCTTCAAGCAAGTACCGGGGTATTTATTCCCACATTTACCACAAGATAGATATTCAAACTTTCCCTTCTTCCCATTATTTCCATTCCCAGATTGATCAGTAGATCTCTTATTCTCTTTCTTTGCTTTAAACTCATAAGACTTAGAGAATTACTCTTCTGTCTTGATAGCACATGAGACAATGTCTTAGTACGATGAAATGGATTGTGAGACTAATGCTTGATGGAGAAATGGTTTTAACCCACCAAAGAAATGATCAATCTTACTTCTTGGGTTATGTATATAATCTCCAGCATACCTTGCTAACCTTGTAATGTTAGGCTCATACTTTGCGACATTCTCATCCTCCTTTTTTCGCAGACTTAGAAATTTCCTTTCCATATCTATTCGATGGTCACGAGGAAAGTATTTTTCTAAAAACAAATCATTGAACTCCTTCAATTCCATATTTGATACTTCATAATCTTCCTTCATGTTTTGAATCAATGACCACCATTGATTAGCATCTCCAGTGAGGTGGTAAACTTCCATGATAACTTTTTCCATTTCACTACATCCCAAAGCCTGAAATATTTTCTCTAGAGAACTTATCCATTTCTCAGCTACCAATGGATTTGTACACTAATTGAACATTGGTGATTGTTGCCTCATTAAGCGATCTAACATTGATCCTCCATGTTGTGGATCAGGGTGCTCCATATGGGTAAGGTTATTATTCATAACCTGAGTGAGTTGTCCCAGTATGGTGAGTAGTTGATCAAAACCAATTGTATCACCAGCTCCACTATAATTATCTTGAGCAGGTGGGCAATCCCTACATGGAGTACGTGCATTGATACAGTTTCCATTTCTTCCACTAGGCACCATTTCTAAACAATGGAATAAACTAGATCAGTTTATGAATCAAAATACATAATTATATACTTATAAAACACTTAACATAAATTGAACTATTAATGGATATAATCCATAATCATAAAAACGTTTTCATTGAGGAAGTACATACTCATAAACCCTTCATAATGATTTGTAAAGAAAAATTTAGTTATCATAAGCATATCCTCCGGGAGTGTCGTAACCAAGAGTGCAACAAGGCCTATTGTCGTGCACCAGTTCTTGTTTGTGTCTAGCTCAAAGTGGTGTTTTTGTGTTTTACCTTTAGGTACATCTGTTCCAGATCCGCCTCTACCTGCTCGTATCCAGACAGGGATGTATTGCTCGGAAAACTCATAAAATCTCTACAATACCAAAATTATAGGATGTTCTTCTATACTAATCCTCAAAGTCCATCTTAGATCTATGTGCTCTAATCAGAGTTTATCTAAATCTAGATTCCAAGGATTGTACTAAACTTCTGATGATACCAACTGTAACGCCCCGACCCCAGTTACCCAGAGTCGGTGCATTATTACATAACATTGGCATGATCACAAGAAAGATCAAGTCTCGAAAGACCGATTGGTTTAGTATCCTTGGAAACACTAGATATATTCATAAAGTTTTACATTACA
This sequence comes from Viscum album, assembly GCA_963277665.1. Lineage (NCBI taxonomy): Eukaryota > Viridiplantae > Streptophyta > Magnoliopsida > Santalales > Viscaceae > Viscum > Viscum album. The sequence goes on along the minus strand of OY728123.1, from coordinate 152,267,450 downwards.
TCATAAAATGAAAACTACAACAATATAGTCTCCATAGTCCACACTCTTATCCCCTCATACTATCCCTGCAGGTCATTCATAAATTACTTCATCACATCTTTGGAAAATTAAAACAAAGAAAAGGGGTGAGCTCAAATGCCCAGTAAGGATAACAATATATCAAAAACATTCATAAATAAGAATAAACATTTAAGGCAATGTATAACTAAAAAAATACTTTTAAACATGAACTTCATCATAGTATTGAAAAAATAAAATGAAATAATGTCATTTACTTATTCACATGGATATTCTACTAATCAAATAATCATATGCAATATCAATAACCACTTTCATAATGATGGAATGCATAATGCCAGACTATCATAACCACATAGCCAAGGCCTTGTGACAAGAATACAAATAAGATTTTGTCAAGGCCTTGTTCTGAGACACTAGTTTGTCTCATGAGACCTACCGATGCATCTAGGAGCTATAGCGGGCTCCACCCGTCACATATTATGTCCAATGCATTCCCATATGAAAAGGTTTAAACATAACATAAATATTCATATCAAAACAAGCATACGAAATGTAAATACTTCATCCATAAACCATGAATGGTATAAAAATAACACATCCACAGTCAATCATATTAAAGAACTTTCAATACAATATAGAAGTTTTGTATCATAATAAATCAACTTCAAATAAGCGTAAAATCCATCAAAATATGTCGACATAGATGAAATCAAAACTCTTTTTAGAGAAATATCTCTTTCTATTTTGAAATCATTTAAGAGTCATATATTTATAAATAAAACACTTTATTTGAATATATTCTTATAATCTTGTAAGAGAAGCTTCGACGATTTTATAACGGTGGAAAATAGTCGCACCCACCGTATAAGTTAAAAAAACATTTTTACCTTAATTCCGTCAAAAAGGTTAAAAAGGACCTTGTTTGGAAAAAGACAGAAATATTTTTTTATAAACCACTTATAAAAGTCAAAAAGGGTATAAATGACTTTAACCCATAGTAAAAATGTTTTTAAATACATTTTTAAGAAACATGGATGTGGATGATAAAGAAGATCGAGTAGATTATTACGTATAAACAACTTCGGATAATGAAGAGATTGCAAAATAAACCATTACCTTGTACTTTTCCTTGGTTGTGGTAGGCTAATCTCCTTTATAATGGTGAAATAATTGTTATTAAATTATAAAAGAATCATATATATTATTATGTTATCATATATGATCTTTTAACATTTCTTTGTTAATAATATCTTAGTATTATCGTCGTTTCAGGTGTTAACTTACTCATTTTATTTTATATGTTTTGTTACGTAAGCCATGTTTTTCATGGATAGGTTGTATCTTATTCATATCCAAAATGATATCAAGTCCTTTAACATTATTTTTAAATCATAAAATGATAATTATACTTGAATGGATACGATGGAGAATGAATCTCATCGCGTTCGTGGAGACGATAGTCCGTACGAACGCACGAGCGACAATATCATTTTTTGATATTAAAATAAAATATAATTGGATATTATATCATATATAAAGAATAATTATCATGCTATATTTATTATTTACCTGAATTACAAATCATTATTGTACCCATCCAAATAATAATATATTGAATAACAATTACACCACGACATGGAGATGGTAAGCCGTACTTACGCACGTATGGTGACAAGTCATTCAAAGGATGGATATAATACTAAATATGGTTGTACCATATTTATAATAATATTAAAGTATATATGATATACTTGATTCATTATTTTAGAATTGTAATAACAACGAAAGAAGAAGTGGAAGACGAAAGGAACTTGAAAAAGGGTGGTGAAATCATTACCTCTTCTTCGGGTTCTTCCTTTTGATTTGATCAAAAGGGCTCCATAGGATGGCTATCTGACTAAAGGAAGGCCTCTTGGATGAAGTGAGGGAATTTTAGAGAGTATTTGGGCAGGTATTGGACAAAACAAAAGTCTTTGAAGGTTTGAATTAATGAGGAGGGGTGCCCTTTTATAAGAGGGGTGAGGGGCACCTTTGGAAAAGCTAGAAATATTATTTTATAATAAATTAATATTCGGTTTTTAATGGCTCCAAATTGGATTATTTAAAGGTTAATGTAGGGATGGGTCTAAAACCACTCAAAAAATATAATTTATAGAGGTTTGGGTTTCTATATTAACCTTATCTTTAAGTATTAACTTTTAGTTAATTAGTTTCAATTTTACAATGTCTCATTGTATTTTTATATTATATGGTTAATAAACTTACTATATACATACAAGAGACCCAAAAGTGGTCCATTAATGATAAACCTATCATGATATAAGTCTCTTTTCCAAACCATATATTTTTAGGAATTTAATATCAATTAATAATATAATATTTTTTTTAAAAACTCTTTTATGTCAATTTTGACACTATTCAATAATTGTTTTTTGTAAAAATCATAACAGAATTATTACTTAGAAAAAATTTAATTAAATATATCCTAACATGTAATATTATCCTAGAAAATTATTTTTAGTTATAAAAAGTCTCAAATTACATTTATTTGGGTATTTATAATATCAATTATTTTAATTTGTAACTATTATGTTAATTACTGCATCATCATTATGTTATAAATAAATTAAATTATTTAATGTATAAAAATTATAAATAATATATCATTATGTAGTAAATCGTTTTATCTTTCTATGTAATATTTATAGTATAAAATAAAATATATATAACTCTATGTAAAAATTGTTTTTCTAAAAGATATATGCTTATGTCATTTTTGTATTTATTTTAACCTAATTAAAATAAAGTGTCCCTATCACCAATAAGTGGCTCCATGGGGTCCCAAAATCGACCAAAAGATGCCCATGGTCGGAAATGTATCCACCAATTAGGTTAGGACACGTTTTTGGGTAATTTAGTGTTATTATAATATTATTTTTTTAACACTTATTTACCGGATTTACCCTTTAACCATGGTAAATAAAATATTTACCGTAGTAATTATTTAAAATGTATAAAAATAAAAGTTACCTATTAACACAATTTGGAAATCCTGATTCCAAATATGGAATCCATTTTTCCAAATTCAAAACACAGAAGTGGCATAAATTAATTTAAAATTAATTCCCGCTTTCAAAACAAAAAGCGTGTTTTTAAGATATAATAACTATCAAATGATTGATACTTGTTTATGTATGGTTTAATTGTGAAATTATGTCCAATGACCAAAATTGTATTAAATGGTAAAAATATATTCTAAATATACTTTAAAACCACTCAAATGCATAATTTATCACTATTAATAATTTTGATTACAAAATTTGTTTTAAATTAAGATTTAGTAATTTTCACTATTCATCAAAATATTAAAGTTATCCGAAAAGTACCAAAATTTCACCTTAGGCTAAATTCGATACTCCGAATCCAAAAATGAAGTCCATTTTGAGATATAAAATTTCTAAAATTTTAAAAAGTAGGTATTACTATTCATAACGGCTAGTTTGATCCGTTGTGGTGTGTGTTAGAACTCGATGTTGCGTACAACACACGCTATTGCATTATTCAAAGATAAGCGTACCGTAGAAGCTTGGGGTCTTACATAATCTTATAAATGTTATAGATTTATCACTAAATTCCCATTAATAATACTTTATATGATTTTAAAATAATGAAAAATTACAACGGTGTCTCTCCCCGTTATTGATAAAAGCAAACCTCCTATCCTCTTTTATTCATGCTAATTGAGACTTTTTAGTAGATAGATACCTACAAAAATATATTAAAAACAACTATCTCCATTTAAAATAGGTACTATTGTTACTCAAATACTAACATTGAATGCTTAAGGTGTATTCAAAATGACGATTACCAATGAATAAGCATAACTCATAATGGGTTGTTTTCACATTTATTTCTTCTTACACCACCTTAAAATATTTTATAAGCATGATGATATAATAACATCAATATATTCAATATACATTAATTTTATTATGTTTTCGGCAGAAACATTTTTTATCTCATTTTCTATCCAATGTAAAATTATCACTTTGGTCAAGCGTACATGTGGACTACCACCTCCATGAAGTGTTGTATTTAATTTACCATTATCATGACACACGACTGTTCGTTGATATGGAAATAATGAATAAATAATATTTTAATGAAATTATTATTATTCTATAATTATATAACATTACTTACCTTATTTTCTTTTCTGACCATTGGAAAATTATAATGTTGGTCATGTATATGGGTGGACTACATCTTCCACAAAGCAATGTGATTCACTTTACATGGATGGTCATATGAATGGAAATGATGAATAAGTATTATATTTAAAACTTATTTATGATTTTATAAAATTTAAATGTTATCTACTTTATATATTTTCCACTCAGTTAAAAAATGAAAACATCATTTGTTAGTACGTACAAGCAATCGTCTCCTTGAAATAATGTGTTTTATTTTTAATGATATCCATAAATAGACAATTATAAAAGTATATTTAATGTGTAAAAAAATCTATAACTTTTTTAATTTTTATTATATGATTAACTAATGAATAAGTTGTAAATTATCAACGCACAAAAATTATTTTGATGTTATTAACTAGACGACCATAAAACACACGACGTAAACTTCATTGATTTAGTAACTAAATATATAAAGGTAATAAATTCAATAAAAATAATGATAATGAAATGAAGATGAATTTTTTTATTAAATTATTAAAAACATATAAATTTTTTTTATTAATTGTTTCGATAATGTTTTAAATGAGTTGGAACTGAAGGAAAAGTATTTCTCATCTCAATTTCTTTCTTTTGAGACTCATTAAATTTTCACCAAATTTTTAATTATTATTTTATATATTATTATATATGGAATTATTTTATAATTCAATTAAGAAAATTAATGTTTTTTATAAATTATTTTTGTTTTATACTCTTCAATTTTATTTTTATTCAATAGATACCACATTTGTATGGGATTTTCTTTAAAATATTATTTTAATGTTATCCATTCAAAAAAAATATCTTCTATATCCATGTTGTTAAAAATGTTCCAAGAATGATATTATTTTTTAATAAAATATTTCTAAATGATATTTTAAAAAATACTTGAATATTTACAATGGTTTTAAAAAGGAATATTTATATATTTTTATAACATATTACTTCTGACTCTTTTTATAAATGTGAAAAATAATGTTTTACTTAAAATATATGGAATGATGGTATTTTACATCTACCATATCCTTTTTTAATTAGAAATTACCATTTACAATCTTCTATGATTTTCAAAGAATGCACTTTTTTTAATTTTTCAAATATTTTTTTTGATGAAACTGTTATTTCATCAAATATTTATCTGATAAATGAAAGTGATTTTCTAGAATTTGGTGAAATTTTAATTTTATGTTTCTTATAATGAAAATTGTATCATATTTAATTTTATACTTTTATAATAAGAAATATAGGTGTTAATGAAGGGATTGAAAATCATAATTAAACCCAAACTCTTAAGAAACTATATCAATTATGTAATGGGTGGACATGGAATTATATGTCCCTCTAATGCATTGAGTAATGAGAAAATGTTGGCTAATTTTTGTTAATCCTAAGAGAATATGGATGAAGCTAAATACTATTATTAAATGATATAGTAACTGATGTATATTACTCCTATGTGAATGTTGATAGGCTTAACCAATATTAAGCATATTCTTTAATGTAATAGAGTTAAATTATACAGGTTATTCCTATGAGAATTTTTGAATTTTTTGGTTATGTAATGTCATGATGAAGGTATAATTCAACATGTTTCCAACATATTTTCTCTATTTTTTAATTTTTTTAGGGAATTCTTTTTATTTCATATGGTAAAAAATGTATTATGATTTAGAGAAATATTTATGATCTTCTAAACATGAAAATTTTCCTTTCATGGTAAAGATTTCATGAATTGGTTCTTATCCTTTATGATTGAATACATAATAATTTATAAAAAATTTGGCATTTGATGTTTATTTCATGATTAGGTAAATGTTTATTCTGATTTCAAATGATTATTTCACCAAAATAATAACATCATTAAGGATTTAAATTAATTTCAAATGGATTTATCAGTTACCCTTCATGATATATCAATTATTGATCTACATTTTGATAATCCCACATTTTCAAATGATTTTCTTAGTGCTTAAGGATGAGTAAGGACTTCGTAAAGGCCTATTGTTCATATATGGGGATTTTTTTTATAAAATTAGAGAATGCATTTTTAAATTAAACTAGAGTTTAAATTTAAGAATCCATTTTTTTATATAACATAACTATTGTGTGGAGGTGTCCACATTATATTGTATGGGTTTGATATGTAAGAGGTTTTATTAATTCTCTTAAACAATGTACCTAAATGATCATACTAATGAACAAAAGTAAAATAATTACTATTTAAATTATAATTATCAGTTTTTTTGAAGGTATGTTAATTTATAATTTGTGTACATAATTTTAATCTATATGTTTTATCTTTATAAATAAATATATTTTTATATTTTTATATATTTATATATTTAAATATATTTAAATATATTTGTTTTCAATTAAAATTTTATATATTTTAAATTTATCAATATATGTATATATTTAAATATTTATATTTTTTAATATATTTATAACTTGTAATGTTAGCCTATATAATTAAGTATTCATAATTTTATAAATTCATGAAGAACAAATAATGAAAATTAGAATAGGGTTAAGGATTTCATGGAATTTGTTAAATGGAATCTTGAAAAAAGATAATTTTTTTCTATTCATGAATGAAATTTATGAATATCACAATTAAAAGTCCAGATTAAAAAAACAACTAGTTTTCTATAGTTTTTTTCATATTTATACAAATTTAATCTAGCATGGTTAGATAATAGAAAAGTAATGATCTATCATTGATGATGATATTTAGTATAAGATAGGGTGTTGCCTTGAATAATTAATTCCGGATATTGAAATTAAAACCATTTAAATATAAACAACTGTTGAATAATTTAAAATAAATTCTGAAAAAATAGTCATTGGGTTATATGAAATTTATAGTGTTATAAAAAGTATTGATATTGGTTAACTTAAAATAAATAAATGGTTGTAGTGAAAAAAAATAAGGGAATTTCTTGAACTTTTGAAAGTGTTCATTATAGAAGAGGACGACCTTCCAGATTCCAATTATGATGCAAAAAATATATATTTTATGACAAATAAGACTAGGTTTTATGGAAATACATGCTTGTCCCAAGGATTGTGTGCTCTATATGAAAAAATATGAAGGTCTATTAAAATTTCTTAAAAATAGAACATCGCAAAATAAAAAATATGGGATATCTAATTGTGATTTATTCTTATGGATAGAAATAAAAACCACCAACTATATAAATCTTGTATCTTCCAATTATTAATTATTTGAATAATTTATTTTAAAATTAAATTTTGCAAAGAGACTGAGATGGAAGATAGATGTGTGAATCTTTGATGGAAACCAATATCACCCTACTAGTTCACCCCAATGGATAATAATTTATTAAAAATTTCATGTCATGGAAATAAAGAAAAAAATATATTAGAATGGATGTGTGAATAGATATAATTAATCCATATTAGATCTTCAGTACACAACATAGTTCATGGCTTGTTATGTTGGAACTTTCAAAACTGTTTACATATATTTTTATATAGAAAAAATATATTATAATGATATTAGTGATTTATAGAATAAAATAGTATTAAAATTATATTTATGTTTATCTTTTATCTTTTTTTAATGATTTGAAATTTTAATGAGAGTCGGATGTAAATTTTTTTGTTTTATAAAAGAAATTTTATTTTATTTTTCATTCAATGGAAATGTATAGTGTGGCCAAAGTTTTTACATATATAATCCTTTCAGGATATGGTGTTATTAGACATAATGATTTCCTATTTTTCTATGAATGGGTTGGATATCACCAAAAAATGAGAAAAATACAATGTACATGGGTCAACAAAGATTTTTTCCATGTTACCACCCTTATCAAAGATTAAAAAATTAATTTAATAGTATATAAGAGTATATTTTCTGTAGAAACCATTTTCATCCAAATAATTTTATAACGAGGTGAAACACATTAGTATCAAATATCGGAACATAGAAATTTCATGTCATAAAAAATAATTAATGGATGAAATGAACCATCTTATTTGATCAACCTTATGAGATTTTTTATCCAGTAAAACATAAAATTGATGTTATTCATATTTAAAAAAATATGTGATAGTTTATCATAAATGTTTTTGATCTTAAATGAAAGAAAAATTATGGATTTAATTAATTACTGAACTTAATATCTAATGGAATATTTTTATAGCCATCTCACTTTATGAAAGGAAAAGGGGAATAATTTTACCTCTAGCTTATCACATGTCAAGAAAGAGTTAAACATGAATTTTTGTCATTGTATTCATGTTATTAAAGTGCATACTGGGTATTCATTATACGTGAAAATTTTAGTTTAATTAAATTATTTTAATTTAATAGGCATGAATTCTCATGATTATCATGTCTTGATGTAACAATTACTTTTTGTTTCACTAAGTTATATTTTTTCAATTACTATCATAAATTCTATCATTAACATGTGATACTTTTTGAATTCCATTTTTATCAATGTCAAAGATTCAATTTTTTTTAATGAACTTAAGAATTAAGCTATCATCATACGTGATCATTTGGAAATTTATTTTCCACCATCATTTTTTGATATAATTTTTCATATGATAATTCATTTAGAGTTAGAGATAATGATATGTGAGCCTATATATTAATTTTGGAAGAATCATTTTGAATTATATATGATAATCTAGAAGGTATATGTTAAAATTTTGAATCTATAAAAGGACTAAATTATTCATAGATATATACTGGATGAGGTGATGGTGTTCTGTTTTGATTACTTTTATGAAGTGGAAGATGTTGGTCTCCATATATCTCAATATCCGGTATTCAATAGATAATATAAGGCAATATAAGTGTTAAAATGAAAGTTAATTTTACTTGATATATTAATGAAGACACATTTACACATAATTAAAAACACATGTGATGATAAAATATCTATATCAACCAATATTGCTTAATTGAAGGAATTATATCCATCAAGAAATGAAAAATAGATGTTTAATTAGCATAAAAAATCATTTTTTTAGGTTTTAAGGAAAAATTCAACATTGATTCATCTGCTTTAGAAACCTTGAAATTGTTAGGTCTAGTCCAATTCATTAATGTTATCACATGGTATATTTTTTGACAATAATTATTACACATTTTAGACAATATATCAATAAAAAAATGTTGATGACCACCAAATAAGCATCATAAAATTCAAAAATGAAAGAATACCTAGATGTGGGAATTATCTTCCGTAAAAAATCCAAGGAACTAAGATGTGTGGATCGCATGTGCCTCCAAGGGACTCACGATCGCAAGAAAATTTCAAGGTCATGTGAAGACTCTGAACACAACAGATAACATACAATGAATCCCGATGAGTCCCCATCAACGAACCTTACTACTCCTAAAAAGGATCTATAGAAATCCAATGGAAAAATGGAAACAACTGAATGAGTTCCCCCAATCCACATGGTTTTTCATTGAAAATTTTATAACAAACCATCTGAAATTCCTTCAAAAATAAGGGTGAATAATATACAAAGGGAGAAACCCCCTGTGTTCATAAATATTTTACAGCCTATTATAATTTGAAAGGATAAATTTCCTTAATGATATCCCGGAAAACTCATGAGACCCCCAACACATTCTAGAATAAAAGAAAGGGGATAAGGGGAGGAGGTGAGAGGTGCTTGCGGTCACTGAAGCACATGCGACATGTGCCCCCATCGAACCAAAAGACACTGCGAGACCTCAAAAAAACATCCCCCTCATCTCACAAAAGTCCTTTTTCTTGTCATCTGCACAACACATATGTTATATGATATGTCCAAGAAACTCTATCCTTCCCCTTTTTTACATTAAGGGAAAATAAATGGATTATTCCATGACATGCTCACACAACCTCATATGGCTCATATTGGTCTCACAACATATCACTAATAAATAGAGTAACTGTACTTGACATTACTTATGAAATATCGCATGACTCCCAACATTTTTACAAAACCAAAGAAGATAAAATATGTTGGAGGCGAAAGGCACTCACTTTCGAAAAAAATCTTGCAACGTGTTTGGGAAGTCTGTAGTGTGGTCCTATGAGACCCCAAAACAAACAATCCTTGTCTTAAAAAAAGTCCACATGAATCTTGAGAATGCCTTTCAATTGGAACCTTGGATCTATAGAAGGACCTTGTACATATCAACATACCAACATTGGAGTCCTTCGATACATCCGTGTGATGAAAAAATTCTTTATTAACTAGAGATAATCTGATAAATGAAACATTAATGGAAAAGAATCATGACCACAGAAAATCAAGCGATGTACTTGGAAGGACCCATGATAAAGACTCAAGAAACCGGGTGGTCCCAGCCCACTTCACCGACTCCATCCCAGATCCATGCTAGATAATCCACACAAATCTCCTAGCATCTAGGGTAGTGAGGCCAATAAATTCCCCACACTAGAATAAAAAATAGATCGTCGACTACATGAAGGAAACTCTAGAGGGAAAAAGTCCCAAACATTAGGGTAGCCTTCTTGGAGAAACTAATCATCTTATCAACTAACTTATCATCAAGAAATATACCAGAGAATAGTCAAGAAAATCTTGTATCATACATAAGGTACTTCAAGTGATCATTTAAATATCATGCGAAGGGCCGCTGGCAAGGCATATGAAGAATATAACTCCCGTATTCCATATCACGTGAGACTCAAAAAAAATTATACCAAACAAACCTAATACATTTGAAATACAAGATCAAAAAACAAGTTCAATTGTGGATTAATTCAATAAAATACATGTTCAATGGCCTTCATGCACTTTGCATGAGTCATACAAGGACATGTGACAACAATAGGATATATCTCCCAGATCTCACAACATTCTTTCATCATGAAATTTAGGACATGTGAAAACCTCCTAACGTGTCAAAAAAAGTCACACGCCCCCTATGGGCACACAACCTTGGTCTTCAAAAACCTTCTAGTTCTATCAACCAATCCATGTGGTGACTTTTAGGTACGTCTCCGGACTCATATAATGGAATTCTCTCATATCATTGAAGTCTCATCGTTGTATATGGGCATGGAATTCAAGCTCTCACAACACCCTCTGGGAAGGCCAGCTGAGACCAGTGACACCTTACAGACATGATAGTAAAGTATCATGATGACCTCAAGGTATGTTATCCAAGACATGTTACATACTTCTAAAAATGTCACACTGACTCTTGCTACACCACCATATGTGTCAAGACTGGTCATGTGATGGATTCTAGGATGAGCCAACCAGGTCATATGATCTCCCCTAGAAAAGGTAAAGGGGTCATGAAACACCCTCTATAAAAGTAAGACAAGACACCAGGGAATCCGAGGATTTGATATCTCTATCCATCCTCGTTTTTTAATCCCTAAATATAAGGGAATCCTCATAGTGTAATCCTTGATCAAGTGAACTATGATGACTCTGATTCCTTCAATATTTAGGATATGTAGGCTGCCTCTTCAAGGTTCCAGTTCCATATTGATTATCTTGGGAGATCCCAGTATCTAAGTCCCTTATCAAAAGTAATGTCATTGATTACGTACTAACCCTTGTTTCTGAAAATTAGTATAGCTTGCGTGGGCATAGGGAGTTTCACTGATCACATCATCTATACTATGAACCCCAGTGTTACAAGGGAAACCATAGTGCATAAGACCCAACTATTAACATTATATAGTATATCCCCAATCAATAGGGAATCCATATTTATATCATCCCCTAGTATTCCTATAACCTAAAGGATGATCATAATGTCTCCAAGCATGATCATCCACCTTATCCTATCAGCAAGTTAAGGGATAAATGAACTATGAGAACACTAATTCCCTCCATTACTGGGATATGTGGGATGCATTTCCAAGTCCCAAGAACTAAAACAAACATCCCAAGGACTATCCCTGCATACAAGTCCCACATATATACACAATGATACTAATCATATATTCCCCCTTGTTTCTCAAAACGAGAATAGATAATGTGTGCTTAGGGAGATGCAATGAACATCGCATTGGACATCATGAATCTCCACTCACCAGGGAAATTCTAGTATGTATGTCCCAAGAAGCAGTATGGTATGAACACCACTCATATAAGGTTATATACATTGGGGCCAGTACAAATGGTGTAATTGAACTAAAATGAATATAATTTTGTCATAGTAAGGATACGGAGGATGTCTCCTTGAGACTCGAGATCAAACATTTGGTGTCTCCATTCCCGCACATATATCCTCTCCACATGATGCTAAACTGCACAAGATTAACTCACTTAGTGGTTTTTTATTCCTATTGTACTCGAGATACATAGGATGTCTCATAATGTCTCAATCCCCTCCTTGTAATATTAATCACCTAATCATGTGGAAGAAAATTACGAATCATTTGGTCAAATACTTTAGAATTAAAAGTATTTATTCACCATTAAGGGGATGGATAAAGAACCCCAGATACATACTGATGGATTCACCAATGAGACCACACTCCCATTAGCTCATCAATGATACTTACTTTCATTATCTAACTTGATAAGTAACCAATAAATAATCCTTTTAGGGTTACTGGTCACGTATTGGGATTAAGAATAGATACATGAAAATATCTTGAATATATAAGATTGTCCTGGAGTAGGCACTAGTTCCCCCAAAAGGGTGTGGTTAGCCTGGCCTCCCATCCTCTCCAACGATGAGAGTCCACAAGATTCAATGGGCCTGAAAACCCAGATGACCACTGGACTTTGGAAAGCAAGTATATACTGAGCTATAGATGGGGGAAACATTGGTAGTTTCTAGGAAAAGTGAAAATGGTATCTCGACGATTGAAACCCATTTCATGCCACAAAAACCATTTGAAACAAACATAATGAACCCGATGTTAATATATCCAACCAAGAAATTATTGGTTGTTGTCCATTGGCCCATTTAATTTTCCCCTATACGCAAAAAATAGTGAACCTACTATGAATCTCACTAATTACAAAATGATTGGTTATTTTCCATAAGAGCATATCATTAGCCCCAATATTAAAAAAATGGTAAAAACAATGGGTATTTCTATAATAAATAGAATGATCATGTTATAATGTGTCAAAAACATTTTTTGAGCCCTATATAAAAATTAGTAAGACCATCATGATCTTAAAGATGGTCCTCTGTAACCAAGGTTCTCATGAAATAATTCCATCCTTGTTTTGACAAGTCCAAATGAGTATAATGGCTGAATCATGTAATAAAAAACAATTGTGTTAACCATATATATCTTATTGAGCACATTGTGTCTACAATATTTCACTAATTGGTAAAATTGTTCTTTGTTGTCTACATGAATGTAGATATTGACAACATCCTGACTCAAGACAAAGTCTTAATTATTTAGAATTCACTCCAGAAAATCATCCATGACGGCAACCTCTACGGGTCACAAGATAACGATTTCTTCTTCAAAAATCCAATGATAGGTGGAAAATATGATGGTCAAGGATTACCACCGACATGGTACAATCCTGACCATGGAAAGTCCACATGAAGTTATCCAAACATGATGATAAGAGAGTCTGCATCACCCGAGAAAAGTTTCTTCTAAGACAGTGGTTATTGTCACCATGACCAACTGCTTCGGGAGATTATCCTAGAGAGAGAAAACTACTATCTTATATATCTGATAAAGGTGGACTAGGAGACCAAATAAGGATCTCTTTTGGTTTAGGTTCCACTAAGAAGGGAACCTGTTTACTAGATTCACCAACACCATCTCTCTAGTACCCATCAGTCGCCTGCTAAAGGTACCATATGACACAAAGCTTCCTTTGATTCCCATACATGGGATACAAGGAATTCTCTTTGGAGGAGGAAGGTATTAGATAACCAAGACGGATCATATCCACACTCCTTCAAATGATAACTACCATCATATTTTGGTAAGAACTAGCAAGAAGGCTCATATCCATGCTCATTGGGAACAAGTATGCAGGTGTATCCCCATAGCAGGCATGGGGGAGGCTCATACTCTTACCCCCACACATGAATCCCATCAACATATTCTGATGGGACAAGGAGTACAGAAGTGGTCACATATACCAACTTCAATTGAAGATATTTTCCAGTTTATCATGGAGAAAGAAAATGTGTAGGTTCATATCATTTCACACACATTGCTAAAATGATAATATATTTTTGAAACAGTTGAAGAACTCTGTCAAAATATTTCAGAACTATTAAAGATGAAGGGAGATTCATATACTCCTATCCCTATAGCTATGATAGCTCAACACTCTGATCATAGTGAAAAAATGGTTGTATTGGAGAAAGAACACATTTTTTCTCTTTCCTGGGAGGATTATCGACATATTCAAATTAAGGGTGATGCATCAAACCAGACCCATATTCCTGATCCAAATGGGGATCACTAGGTGAGAGAGGCAAAAGCATCAGGATAGGGGCATATTCTATTAGAGACATCTAGAAGCATATTCCAAATCCTTGGGATTAGACTCATATCACCATTTTGGCCGAGGATCACCATGTGAGAGGGGAACATGCCTCAAGATAGGCTCGTATTCCTAATTAAGAAGTCCAGTGACATACTCTAAAGGCTCATTATCAGTCTCATATCCCCATAATGGATTGGGAAAGCCAATTGAGAATGGAAAAATACTTAGGATACTCTCATATTCATGTTGGTGAATCTTCCTACCATATTCCAGCATATTGTGGAAGCTATGTGCATATTTCTACTTTCACTAACGAACGATCGCACCAGCATCATTATAAGGAAACAAAGGGGAAGGCTAAACTTCCTTCTACAATTTCATAGGTTCATCATCATATTATTATGTGGAATTCATATTCGCATGAGGCTCATATTCCTAATCCAACTGGGGACCACCAAGTGGGAGCAGAATAATCCTCGAGGCAGGCTCATATTCTTATCAAGAAATACTAGTGGTATATTCCAAAGGCAGAGGATCATGTTAATATCCTAGTCCTAACCGAGGATCACCAAGTGATAATGGAACACACCTTAGGATAGGTTCACATTCCCATCAGTAATGAGAAATATCATTAGTATATCATAGTATCTTCTTTGTAGTAGGCTTATACTCTTGCAGCACCATACAATTATATACAAGTTTTGAAAACCATCATATAGTAGGATCATACCCCTATACAATCTCAAAAGGCTGGCTAACATATCCCAACCATGATGTATAACATGGCCCATACTCTTAATCTGCTCAATTCTAGTTTCCTTAAGGTTTTTAGAGACACATTATCAACACTAAAAGTTTCTGTCAACTTATCTATAGAAAGCATAATAAGAATATGTTCATTACCACGAGATTCCTCCTAGTGGTAGTGTGGAGAAGGATTGAAGGGAACATACTTCTAACATGCACTATAAAAAACCTCCCCAGGATGATATCTCCCATTGGACAGGCTATCATCCCTTTTTTCAGAAACCTCTATATAGATTGGAGAACCAAACTCTGATACCATCATATAGAGAGGTGCTTGAATCATCAAGGTCAAACGTATATAGTTCACCAATCAACTTCTAGCAACACTCCACTCTCATCAACAGGGGACCATCAGAGAAATATTCTATGGTACGAACAGATGGAGGAATATAAGTATGATGAGGAGGAGGAAGAATCAACATATGGAGACATTTAACCAGAAACAACCTCCACATCATTTTTTTTCCCCTCGCAACTGCTGACTTTGACATCCCAGATGTGATAAAAAAGGAGTGCAAGCCTTATCTATGCTAGAATATGTTTGTTGATCATCAGTGAATGAAATCTCAACATCTCCCTTATCCAGGATATGAGTGTCACCTTAAGACAATCAATATACTCTATTTTCAGCTAGACCTGGCTTCTATCTCCATAGCTCGAGATCCAAAACTAGAAAAGAATAGTGTAAATCTACAACACTTTTGCCGCCATTACATCACAAATCTTTGGAATATGATATCTAAAGACACTTCATACTTCCATATTAGAGAATGGGGAAGATATGGAGTCTAACACATTTCCTATCCCCTTTAATAGAATAACCCCTTAAATATGGCATCCTACAATGTTATAGCCTCCAGTGAAATAAGAGGACCGGGTAATACTTAGGCTAGTTGGTCACTAAAATAGAATAAACCTACTTTAATTATGCATAGAAACAATGGATGGGGAGAGTGGAAAGCTAATAGGATTTCATAATGGTCCAGTCAAAATAATAGGAGGGCATTCCAAACATAGAGATCGAAGTTGCGATCACCTAGACAACTTCCCGTAAGAAATGGATCTCACTGTGGGTTTCCATCACATCCATCTCCCATGTGAGCATAGATGCACCACATCACATGGACCATAGTGGTAGATTACATTAAAAACACCTAGGAGTGGAATCATCCCCCTAAGATAGGGGAATATCTACCACCACCTCCACCCCTTGGGTCATCAATTATCAAGAGGATTTAGAAAATACTCTCAGAAGCCATAGGTGGACCCCATCCCACTAGGCCAGGGAATTTAGATCTCAATAACCATAAAATGAATCATCATCCCCTGATAGAACCCTAGATACACCATCAGTGATCCCAAAACAACCCCACCTCACTGGGCTGGTGGCATTTATATCTCCGTGTTCTCCCTGGGAATCATCATGTCCCCGATTAGAGCCATTGGATCCTCAAAAACTAGATCAATTAATTTCAATTACATCCCCTAATGACCCCCACCCCACATGGATGTGGTTATTTTCACCATCTTCACCACCATAGAGGGAATAAATTTTTCTCTAGGTTGGTAAGAATTAATTAATGGTCGACATTCCACCAACTCCTCCCACCACAAGACAAACCTCTACTGGTTAGGTTTTGTTTTGAAACCATGACTGGAAACTCTTTCAATGTCGTCATTTATAGACCAAATGGGAGAAACTTATAGAGAAGAAAATTAGGACCCACTTGGGTCACCAGACAAAATAGTTCCACTTGGCCTAGGGTTCAAATAATGAACTTTGAGAAGATAGTTTTGAATCCATATGTTGTGTCGAAAGTAATGGCACAACCACCATTGTACGGTATACATCTGTGAATGTCGTCATTGTAAATATGTTAGATATTAATCAAGACACATGTCTAGAAGTCCGAAAAATAGAAAACATACCTTGGGAGGAGGGTGACACGGATGCACTAAATGAGGTTGCATGAACCGGGAAACAAAGACTACTCCAAAACATGGAACCATAGAATACGGGTTTGCTACCTCCACAATATAATATTAGAAAGGGAAGGGTAAATCCACATCCCACTCACCTCCTAGAATATTAGGGGTTCCTTCCTTAGAGAAACGGGTGTCACAATATGAGAGAGAAATATAAACTCTTAGACAACTCAATGAGGATCTACTCAGAGGAAATATTCTTGTTAGGTATCATCTTTAGGTAGAGATTATTGTTATAACCCCATTGGCTGATCCACTAGTAAGAGAGGTATCTGAGCATCAAGTTTTCCCTAGATCTAGAAAACTATTCCACATAAATGAGGAAGTCAAAAATGATCATGAATTACTCTAGTCTAGTAACACCCTCTCCCTTTACAGGACAACCATTAAATCTTAGGATGAATAAAAAATCATATAGAGATAATAGTGGGGTAACATCATCAACCACCACTATCTCCCTATGGATTGGAAATGAATCAAGAAAGGGTTCCCTCAACGTTTCTTAACGTCATTGAGTCCTTGGATACTTGAATAGAGTCCATGGAAGGGAAACACACATGTCCATCCTGAGAGGAAGACATATCCCAATTTGGTAGATGACACTTTACCGCCACCCAATTTTTGTAATCCTGCCTTATCTACATTAGATGGTGTGGGTTACCCTTGACAACACCTCACACACTTTTTATCCTGATGAGGGCCGATGATGGGACCTCAAGATCAATAGAAGTAAAACAAGCTTAGGTTCTTCATATGAAATCTAATTGGGATAGCCTTTGTTTGTTATAGTATTCTGCCAGCAAGTTCTATGTTAGTATGGGAAGACCTTCATCCTAAATTCCTTTATCAATTCAGTTATACTCCAAGGAAGATGATGATCATCAAAATAAAAACATAAAAAACTAAGAATGAGAGGGTTTCTGACATCGTAGCAAGGTGGAAGGGTTTGACCTACTCACATAGCATCCTACTCTCGCAAGACAATGTATTGGAACTCTATGCTAAAATTATTTGAGAAGAGTTGAAGATGCCATTAATTCCAATGAAATGTCTGGGTGGATTCCATGAGTTTTCCAAAATGGCCAAATGTTTAGACACATCCATACAACGGACCCAGTCTAAAACATGACTCAGGACTACTTCATGGGGAAAAAGGCCAACCAGAGAAGAAGTTGTAGCTATCACTCTCAAGCTCGTAGCACTAACTGTCGAAATACCTATGTATTCCCAACACACCCAAAACAACCTTTTGAGTGGCGACAACCACATAATCACATGTGGCTAAAAGAATATAGAAATCAGGTTTACCTGAGATTTCAGGAATTGATGAAAAATGTATAATCCTTCCAAAATGAAAAAGTACCCAGTTATTTATTAGCATACTTGGATAAGAACCTACTCACAATCCCTCAACCCATGAAGTATGAAGAAGTCAACTACACTGATCATCCTAATTATTTACCCTTCCATAGAATGGTGGATCATAATATCGAGAACTTTTTCATCTTTATAGATGTCCTTCAAATAATGGTCGACTCTAGATAGGCGACATTAGAAAACCACCCAGAGAAAGTTTCTTTCATAACTGCAATCCAACTAGAAGAATAGGGTGATTGGAAGAAACACCCAACCAAACATGCATGATTGTTAAATAATTCGATGACTCTAAAGGTAGTTGATCGTGCCCATGCCACTATGAAAGCATAATTTATTATCCCCAAAATAGCTCCACCACTGAAGGAGAAAAAGTCAAATATACCTCCCAATGGTGGGATTGACCAGCAGAAGTAGGATGAAATAGAAGAAGAAGGGTCATATTATCCTCCAAAGAAATCCTTAACTCTTTCCAACTTCTTCCCTAAAACATCCAAAATATGGGCACTACCCAACAAAAAAGAATCATTATTGGCTGAATAACTTATATTTGGTTTTTTCAAAATAATAAACCCGTCACACCCCTTCTTCATTGATGAGTTTTCCCTAGATCATGAGTTACTTGTACATAAATGGGAAACATGAGTCCATATGCACCGAATCCAATGATACAAGGGACAGAAAAAACATGGTCAGACACAATATTCTAGTCATTTTCCCATTGAGGACATATATGCAGCTAATAATCATGGTAAAGTTCTCCAACCAGATAAAAAATGTTAAGGAGGTGCCTTAGGGCCCTCTAGAAGTTGTATATACCAGATTTTCTTTCATGAACACTTGGAGGAGGTCTAATCCTATCAACCCAGACAACGGGGATGGTCAGAACGACTAGTGAAACCAATAGAAGACACTCTATCAATCTCTACAAAACACCAGGTTCATCCATCCCAAATTCCTCATCTCTTCAATCGCACGTCCAGGAGAAACCCCATATTAGAAAGTGTCGACTTCTGGAAAAAAATATGATGTTTTGAAATATCTATAAACAATCCCAGCTAAGCTATTTTCCCTCAATGTGCTCCATATTTTAAAATAACATAGGGAGGCCCTCGTTCATGCCATCTATAGCTCATAAGAGTTTGAGACAGAATTTATTGTAGCCAAGGTCTATCTAGTGGAGACCATGTAATCATAATGTCATGTTGCCATCTCATTCACTGATCAAGATTTGGAAGAAGCCCTTCAAAGAAACATTAGACCCCTATATGTCTCAGGAAGACTCAATAATGTCAGCACCCAAAGGGCTCTAATTGATAATGGTTTTGTGATCAATCTCATCCTAATCTGAATCCTACGGCCTTTGTGATATGGGTAAGAATATTTGTCCCCCACTAAGATAACCATCCAGGTGTATGAGAAGGGTGAGAAAAGGCATATCATAAAGATCAATCTCAAGGCCCAATTTGGGGATATCACGTTAGATATTGTGTTTATGGTAATCCAGAAAGACACCGTGTATAACGTTCTTCTTAGAAGGACCTGGTTCCATATCCACTTGGGGATACCTTCATCATTTCACCAATATCCAATGTATTCCATTAATGGAAAAGTTATCATACTACATGGTGATAATGATCCCCTTTTGAATTGTGGGGCCACATATGATGATTCATAATTCTATAAAAAGTGATGAAAAAAACTAATGGTTGATGATAATATACAAGTTTCCACTCCCAATGATTTGGGGACCTCCCCTATGAATCAATGTGGTATTCTTGATAATGACTATGTGATCTCCATAAACATGTTCAATGTCACATATATTACCCCATATGTTCAATCCCCTCCTATCCCTAGTGAAATCATCAAATACCATTGACTTCAACATATCTCTTTAATGACTCAGTCAATAGGGGATGAAGATGTCACTTCTCATGGGCTCTCTCGCCCTAATAATGACAACGAGGCCCCGAGATTGCTATCTTCATTGGAAAATTTCAACACTTATTATAATATTGAAGAATATGATTATTATCTTAGGAATTCCCCTCCATCATTTGAGGAAGGTGTCTCCCCCACCATTGATGATCTTAGGTAGATAAATCTGGGAACAAAGGAAGACTCATGACCTATTCTGATTAGTTCCACCGTGACCAATGAATCGAAAGAGATGTAAATTGTGTTTCTCAAGAACCACCAATATGTGTTCACCTATAATTACAAAAAAATTCATAGACATAACCCAAATGTGGCTATGCATCATCTTGGTCTACGAGATGAGCATCAAGGATTCATGTAGGCAGCTAGCAGGACACAGCCGTCTCATCCCACCAATATAGAGGTGGAATTCAATAAGTTGACCAAATACAGATTTGCTCGAGAAGTGTATGCCAATGATGGATTTCCAATATCATCCCTGTCAAGAAAAAGAATTTTCATGTAAGGGTTTTCATTGATTTAAGATAATTTAATTGAAATTTCACAAAAGATGATTTCTCATTACCGATCACAGAACTCTTAATCGATGCAACTAATGGTTTCTAAGACCTTTCATTCAAGGATGGGTAATTGGGGTATAATTGGATAAATATGGCCCCTAGTGATGAAGAGTCCACAACCTTTAGAGCACCTCAATGGATCCTTCACTATTAGGTCATACCCTTTGGATTGAAAAATGTTGGCACCACATATCAGCATTCCATTCACCTTATCTTTAAGACATTCAGGGTATGTATAGCTGAATGTTATGTCGATGACCTCGTGGTTAAATCCTGATTGTGGTGTGATCACTTCATAGAATTTAAAATAATTTTCGTAAAGCTATGACAACACATTATGAATATGAATCCAATGAAATGCGATTTCGAGGTAAGATTATGGAATTTCCTTGATTTTTTGGAATGCCACCATGACATTGAGGTTGAACTAGAGAAGAATAGTTCTATCTTACCAATTTCAACTCCCATAAATCTCAAAAAAAAATTGAGGGGGAACCAAGGGAACCTTCCTTACATTTCGAATTTCATTGCCAACTTCACTAGAAATGCTCTCCACTTCACCAGTTCTAATAATGAAGGGAACCACCTTTCAATGGGATAATGATTTCCAAAAATCCTTCAAAAGTATCAAGTAGTACCTTCTATGACAACCGATCCTGATGCCTATGGTGGATGAGAGGGAAATCATCTTATATGTGGCCGCCGTGGAATACTCATCGGATGCCCTCCACACACAAAATAATGATGCGGGGAGCAAGAATAGTCTCTATTACCTCAGTCTGACTATGCTATGTATAAAGTCCTAATACTATGAAATCAAGAAGAACCGCCTTGCACTAATATTTGTATTTAAAAAGATGAGGTGTTACATATAGCATCATGAAGTATAATTAGTATCTCGTATCAATCTTTACACACACATTCTTTATCGTCCAATGCTGACTGGGTGTTTGGCATGATCAGAGGTCATTCTTCAGAAATATGACATTCAGTTTTTTTCAAAGAAATCAGTTAAAGGAAAAGACCTAGATGATTTCCTCACAGCACATCATAATCCAAAAAATATACTAGAAGACGTCGAGCTACGAGATGAAGAGGTATTCTATTCCCATGACACTCCCTAAACATAAGAGATGTATTTTTATGGTGCCTCATGATGTCCTATAGAAACAAGGAAGGAAACCCTGAAGCTAAATTGGGTTGTCCTATGGATTGTATTTGTCTCTCCAGACAAAGTGGTTTTTCCCTAATCTTTCTCACTATCTCAAGGCTGTATAAATAACGAGGGTGAATACCAAGCCCTCATCATGAGCTTGGAATTTTCCCTCCAGCTAAAAATATCTTACCTAAACATCAAAGGGGGTTCAGATTTAGTGATAAGGTAGGTAAATGGAGAATATTCCATCAAGAAGGATGAATTGGACCATCTCACTAGCTATGTTAGAGGACTAATGTCAGAGTTATCTTTTCAACAAGTATTGAATCATAATCCTTGATAAAAATGCTCGCACTTATGCATTAGACATTGCAGCCATTGTCTTAGCCGATCCTGGTCAGGAAGAAACAATATTCCATGTTACACATCAGGAAATTATCTTAGCAATCATTATATGTGATATGGAAGAGATCAATCAGGTCAACATTTCCCCATAGTGTGATGTACCAATAGTCACCCCTAGATTAATGGAGCCCATAATCTACTATCAATAATATGGGACTCCCCTAATGGATAGATCCGGAAGGAAATAGATTCGACACTATGAAATGAACATTACCTTATAGGATATCTCGGATGAGAAGAAACCCATCCTAAATGGATTTAATGGGATCCTCATGAGATACATAGAATAAAGAGTGATTACTTCCATCATGGAAGAATTATACGTAGGCTCTTGTAGTTCCCATTAATCTAGGACCACACTCGACCATCAGAGAATGAGGTTATTATATTACTAGAAAACCATGATACATAAAAATGTGTAGTTTACCATGAAATCCCTTACATGAAAAATATTTGATAACTTCATCCACAAACCTCTAGAATTGCTTCATGCGGCTAAATGTTCCTATCCATTTATTATTTGTGGGATGGATTTCAAGGGTCCATATCCCCCCTCAACAGCTAAGTAGTTCAAGTACATAGTTAATACAACTGAATACATTTCCAAATGAGCTAAGGATATACCCCTCAAGGAGGTTGGTATAAATAATATCATCAACTTCATTAAGTCTCATATCATCACCAGGTTCGGAGTACCTTGCACAATATTGACGAAAAACGACACCAACTTATATTCTATAGAGTTGAAGAAGTTGTACCTGGAGTACAACATCATTTCCAATCACTCTTCTCACTATCATGCAATGAAAAATGGACATGTAGAGGCCTACAGTAATACACTATCAAATATACTTCATAATATGGTTAACAAGAATAATATTTCTTGGTCGGAAAATCTCCTCAATGCTTTATGGGACTACCATACCACCATGCATAGTAACACACATGTAATGACATACTCACTAGTGTACGAGACCTATGTAGTGTTTCCCATTGAATTCCACCTGCCCCCAATCAGAATTTCTGTTTGTGTACTACTCTCAGATTATGAACAATCACAAAAGCATCTGGACAAGTTAGAAGGGATATTTGAGAAAAGGTTCCATACACTACCCAATCTTGAAATTTATCAGAACTGGATAGCTCGTGCCTTTAATAAGAATGTTCACCTCCATTCCTTAATTATTGAGAACTAGTATTGGCCCTGATAACCCCAATGATACTTGTAAAGAAGCTCCCAAAATAGTAGCCCAAGTGGGAAGGAACATATGTAATATATGATTTTTATCATAATAGATCCTATTCACTGGCCACCACTGATGGGGAGTATGTCACCCCTCCCACCAATGTATGGTTTCTCATGAAATAAATTTTACAATCTTTGATCTTGGGCATCCACATAAGAGTAAGTCTTATCATTCTTCCATACCACATGATGTCAAACTATATGGAGTTCATCCTTGTCGCACGACATGAAACTGCACGGTTTCCTAAAAACCATGCATGGATTTATTCCTGTCATCAAAGGATACGTAGTGATGCCCCAACCTTTGTTCTTGGTTCAAAAAATAAGATTACATTATTTTCACGATGGTTGATCAAATTTCTTTACTGCATGATGTAAACCTACACTAACCTAGAGCATCCCTATTCAGGATGGGTGACCTAATGTCCTTACCGCATGGTGTAAAATTGAATGAATCCCCAATATCCATCTCCATTCACATTGAGTCTTCTACATTATTTACACATGATGTTAAAAAAAATTCCTTCTAGAAATATATATGGAGTAATTCCCATTCTTGATGAGATATGTAGGGGTTCCTTGATCATGTATCTTGGTCCATCCAATACATGATACAAAATTCCCTTGTTGTACACCCTTCTCTCTCTACATTGTAGGGAAACACATGTTGATCCTTGTTTCTCACACAAAGAATAGCTCATGTGATGTTAGGAATTTCGTTAGTGGCTAACCCTTACAAAAAAGGCATAAAGGTACACAACATTTGTATTATGAGTCCTTACTGTAAGACGTTAAAATGCATGGTTGATGTCCTTGGTGCATGACATTAAATTACATAGTTTTCCAAGAACTATTTGTGATTTGATTCTAATTTCCATGTGATACTTAGTGACACTCAGACATCCACTCTTGGGAACAACTGCAATGTTCCAATAAATTCATGTCGCTTTGCCTCTATCCTCACCACATGACATTAAAATGCATGGAATTTCCAGAACAACGTATTTCCTGATTCTCACCTTTTATGAGATATGTAGTGACACCCAGACTTCCATATTTAGTACCAAACACAAAATTTCAATTATTCACAATAGTCAATATTCATCATCACTACATGATGTTAAAAATGTATGGAACCTAGTGAACTATTTGTATCATGATTCATGTCATCACATGATATTTAGTGATTCTTGGATCTCCAATCTCGGACCTAGGTACAATGGAGAATAGAAATAATTCCCACCTCTACGTATAGGCCAGACCTATGTAGAGTATTTCCATTTTGAGAACTATGTGTGATTTGATTCATTCTCTTGTGGGATACGTAGTGATGCCAAGAATTCCAACTCTGAGTCTACTCCCAAAAAATAAATATAAAAATTTCATCCTCCTTGTTCATGGGCCATAACTTTGTTGGAAACTATATTAAGAACTATATGGGGCTTGATTATCAGCCTCATGAGATATATAATGATGCCCAAGTTTCCATATTCAGGCCCAGTCACAATATTTCCATACTTTAACAATGGTTCCCACATCCTTACTACATGGCAATAAACTGCATGGAATTACATCCGTACCGTATGATGTAAAACTGAATTTAATTATGTCCTTATCTCATTATGTTAAATTTCATGGATTTATGTTTTTACCACATGTGGTTAAACATCTTGGAAGTACGTCTTTACCACATTATTTCAAACAACATGGAGACAAGTATTTACCCACTACATGATGTTAAACTAAGAAAACCACCACCCATTTTTCATTCCTTATTAAAGGACCACAAGAGACATACCCTGATCAACTAGTTTATGGGCTGCTTCTACCATATTTTAAGAACTCTTCAATCCATAAGGCACACTCCATGCCCTGGGTGTCTCAGATTTCCACAGCATTCCATGGCCCTTGGAAAGGATATCTGGCATCAAGGAACACTTTCCTTAGTATGCATACGTGCCCATGGATCCAATATTTTCACCTACGGCCATAAACCAAACACATCACTCTAATTATCACACTCCAATACTCATGATCCCGGACAACATTACGGAAACAATCAACACCTCAGCGTGTCTAAACTACTCTTTGTATGATTGTCCCATGTCATTACTAATGACTAGAGAACCTCGATCCATGATTTAAAATATTTACATCTTTTTCTCAAAAGGATATTGGGGTGCTCTTGACCGTGGGGATCCTAATTCAGCTCTTGTGTAACATCACCCATATTAGGTTCATGTGAATCATGACCCTAAAATGTATGTAATTTGGTCAAATATATAAGACCTTGAAACTATAGCCTATAAAATTCTAAATTGAAAGACCTTAAACTACTAACTAAAGAAACAAAAAACATGTCAGGTCGAAAACTTGCAAAGGGAAACCTAAAAAAAATCAATTATCCACACACTAAACTCCTCATTTTCAATGTTTAGGAAAAAATTAGTGCTTAAATAGATAAGGCATAAAGGCTCATAGGGTCTACCTGGTATCCCTAGTACTAGAAAAGTTATTCTCATTAGAAAGGATATCTAGCTTCAAAGAACCTTTTCGTTACTATACATTCATTCCCATGGATCTTTCATATGTAACTATAGCCTTCAACCAAATGTGTTACTCTGAAAAAGGAAATTCTAGTACTTGTGAGATTTGGCATCATTGTGGAAACACTCAATAGATCAGTGTGTCTAAATCACTCCATGTTTGATTATCCCATATAGTCATCCTGAATCTATCACTCTAGATCATGGTTTAAAATCCTCACACCAAAATATCCATGTGTATTCTATATCCTCAACATTACGTCACCGTATTTCATACCCTTTCTCAAGGAAAGACTGCGACACTTCATTCTCTAGCCTTTGATATCCCAGACCTCATGATTCAAAACCATTGGGAGTAGGGCCCAAGATTCATGATTTAAGATCAAATTTGCCTATGGTTCCAAAACACAGCCTTGATAACCTTATTTCCATATACTACTTCATCATTTAGATGTTTTTGTCTTCAAAAACCATTCATGGACCTCATAGAAGAGTGAAGATCATTTTTCATTTGTTATGATATGGATGCTTAAGGGACTTAACTCTCCATATAAAGTAATTTTATCCTTTCAAGAGAGTTGATTCAACCATTGTGTGCCCTAGAAACAGCATGGAAAAACCGGGTATCTGAAAATTTCATGGGACATACCTGGAATGTCTGCACCATCTCATTTTTATGGAATCATACATTTGTGTTATGATTTTCTCCACCCACATTCCAATATTCTTGGGGGATCTAGATCCCTAATATTTCTCCCACAAATGATATCACCTACATGAATTATCTATAGCCCTTGTAATGGATATTCAGCTTCAAGAGACTCTTTTGTAAACTATACATGCATGTTAATGGCTCCTTCATATGCGCATATGGTTGTCAAAAAAATGTTTCACTCTAAAAAAAGGAATTTTGATCCCTGTGAGCCTCACTAAAACCATGAGACAAACCCATCACATCAGTGTGTTTAAGATCGTTCCAGGAATGTTTGCACCATATC
This sequence comes from Viscum album, assembly GCA_963277665.1. Taxonomy (NCBI): domain Eukaryota; kingdom Viridiplantae; phylum Streptophyta; class Magnoliopsida; order Santalales; family Viscaceae; genus Viscum; species Viscum album. Next base: position 152,239,732 of record OY728123.1, on the reverse strand, counting down.
TCTTTATCATATATAGGGTTCAAGTTAAAATACTTTAAACTAAAGAAATATAAGGTCCAAGATAAAGGACCTTAAACAAAATAATATAAGGTAAAAGCTAAAATTACCTGAACTAAAGTGATATAAGTTCCTAGATAAAAGTCCCTAAACTAAAGAGATATTAGGTATGAGCTAAAAGACCCTAAACTAATGTGATGTTTGGTTTGAGACAAAATAACCTAAACTAAATCGATATCATGCTCGATATAAAATACCATAAATTAATTTGATATTAAGTCTGAGCTAAACATCCCTACACTAAAGTGTATGTAAATTATTTATCATGTGAGAACATGTAAGGATCGCTAAATGGACTTTGAAAAATCAATCTTTTCTCACCAAGCCTATCGAATTTGGAAAATAATGCAGAAATCTCCTTTGTGGAGATATATTCAACCCATTTATCCTTCTACAAATTAGGCGATCTCGAGATAACTAGAACAATTCATCAATAGAAAATATTGTGTTGGTGGGAATTCATGAGTACTTCTAGAAAAAAGAGTCTATTTTGATAAAAAATCCCCATATCTATACATTTAGATTTGGTTGAGTTTATTCAATTTATGGGTAGTGTTGGTGATTCTCATAATATCGGAAGAAATTAGTATCATACACATCATAGACAATGGGGATTTGGATAGAAAAATGAATATTTCATAAGATCTACTTTTATTGTGCAAAAAAGGTGGGAGCTATCATCACAATCCTCAGTCTCTATAAATCTCCAAAAAAATCAGATTTATTACAAGAGTCAAACTATGATAGAAGTTGATTGGATGCACTAGAAATGTTATCCAGACTCTAATGATAATGATTGATAGAATGATAGAGTACCACTATCCCCACTTCTTTCACTTCCAGTCTAGGATGAAGAGTATCGAACAAGGTAGTCATATCTTTAACCCTATTTTGAGTGGACACCAATGTGGATAAAGATAATGAAATATTAGACCTTAGATGATCAATCATCACCTTATATCTCAATATCTGTGTAGTCCAAGCATCAATTTTAGCTTTCATTTCAGATAACAATTGGATACCCCCCCCCCTCCAATTCATTCATTATCTCCCTCATTTTCATAGCACAGGAAACCTAATTCAAAAGATCACACAGATCCCTTACATTCATACCCAAGATTATTCAAGTCAAGATGATCATATATATGATTACAGACAAAGGAAGCATGTGGAATATGTCTTCCCCTATGTCATGAAATAACTAGTGAATGTGTTCCCCTTGGTTGTAGAATATTTCCAAGGGCGTATCAGTAATCAAGGTCTGAATCCATTCCTTCTTCAGTGTACAATGTTGTTGAGCCTCTACAACCAATGAGGAAGACGTGAAAGAAGGATGAATGACTAGTTGTATCATTTCCAAAATAGGAGAAGAATCCTTTTTTCTATTCTTTTAACAGAATCCTCATCCATAACTAGTGTTGGAGGATAAATCTACTCAATACAATCTGTTTCACCATCTCATTGTTTGTCACCTGGATGAGGTCTCTTTATCAATGTCTCATTCAAATCATTGATCAAATACATTGTTTCCTCTATAAAATTTATTAGTGATGCAAAAGGTTTATCAAAATGAAAAACTAGGTAGCCCAACACACTATTCTGGTAAGCTGTTACCCAATCATGGGCATAATCCATGTAAGTAAAGTAGAAGAAGCATCAGTAGGAAGAGACATAATCTTAGACTTGGTGTCTTCACATGTCAGCATCCTCCAATATTGGTGGATAACCACGTGACGTATCTCCCCTAAAACACCAACCATATGAAGATGGTAGACCCTCCAAACACATCCAAAACATCGAGAAAACTCTTATGGTGAGTATAGCTCACATATGATCAGATCGTCCCCCCTGTCTGCGAGAACCCCATCCTGATGGGATATCATATAAGATCTTTTATCAAAGGAGTAGTTTCTATCATCAATTATTAGCCCAAAAGGTGCACAAAATGGGATAAAATCGAATATTTCAGGATGGAATAACATGAACATATCCTCAGTGGGTCATAGGGACATATCCTTGACCCCAAAGATGTATAATGGTCTAGGATGGGATATGGTGTCTAGGATCTTGGAAGAATTGTAATATTTATGACAATGGAAATGATCCTCTATAAATCTGAATATGAACTGGATAAGACCACTAATCCTCTAAGGGGTGAAACCTTGTTGAATATGATGAATAATTTGATAAAGGCCTGTAAGGACTGGTACTTCCAATTTAAGGTGTCTCCCTTCTACAAGTTGGATTGTCATCCCCAGCATGCTAAAACTTATTCTAGAATGTGTTTCCCCAGCCAGAAAAAACCACCCATTCAAGAATGTGGCTATGAAACCTAATAGTCTCAGGTTTGGAGAGATCTTAGAGTTCACACAACATCCTTGTAAGGTATAATCTCTAGCCTCCACAATAGAAGAATATGATCCATCACTATCACAGACTTATTGGGAGGGGTACCTACGAGGGAGAATAATGGATGGTCTAACTCCACTATTGTAGAGGAAAATTTTGATCCAATCCCTGAAAGAAATAATAAATCAAATTTTCATCACTTTTATTGATTTCTCCATTTAAATAATGATAATTCTACATTTACAAAATTAGTGTCTTCTAAGGATTTTCCCAAACATCCACAGTTGGTAGGAATTCATCAAAAATTTCTCCAAGGGGAAGAATCTCACCCAACTGATAGATATCTCATAGGCTGAGGACCTCTTCACCTTCGGACAAGTGAAATATATTGGTACCATGGCTGAAATGAATAATCATATCCCTATAGAGGATAAGATACTGATATATGATGAATTGATATATCCATATGACATTATAAAGTTGAACACTATATATATCATCGATGAACTCCGAGTTGCTTTTCCTAACCTAGAAAGGCCATGCCCACTCAATGGAGAAATTTCCGCTGAGTTGTATATCCCACTTAGAATACCATCCACTACCTAGATTATTCAAATAAGAAGAAAATATACTTGAATAGATATGAGAAATAGGTTTCTTGGAGAAACCATGACCGTCTGGACCCAGAGGAGAGTTGGACAACAGATAAGACAAACCCTAGGATCGAGTTATAACCAGCCAACTATCCTCAGAAATTTATGTCTGAATGCAGTCAAGGGAACTAGACTCCCAGTGGAATGGCAGATTAAAATATAGAGGTGGAATGGTAGCATCATCTGGTAAATGAAACCTGTATAAACGAATTCAATGAGATAAGGGATAAATTTTATATCATGGGAATGTAACTGCTTCATGGTATCATTATCATATACACATGGTAGTATGGATCTAAATTACAATTTCTGTCTATCCTAGCCCTTTCATTATCATAGTTGAGGATCCATAAAGAGAACCAAAATCCATTTAAAATCAAGTTTGTGGCACATTTTAGAAAATAAAATAAATATTTTCAAATTATGATGAGGTTCATGTGGTTTTATACGCATCACATAACTTAGTAATTGATTTTTGAACTGTATAAGTAATTCGTGGATCACCTAAAGTCATCAGGACTCATAGGGTGCATAACCACCATAGGTAATCATGTGAAACACCTAACCCATTGGATACATGAGACCACATGTCCTAAACATAGTCACATGAGTTTCAAGTGACCGAATGATTGGGCCAGCAGATATCGCTATTTCCTCAAGACAACTACAACCATCATAGACAAAGTTTGAGAAGTAACTGAAGTATGATTCGTGGTTGGAATAGAAAAACGTCCAAGTAAGAGAAAATTCTGTGGGAGAGCTCTCACAAGACAGACTTATCGTGTAAACTCATGAATGTTGAATGTGATCAGGGTTCACAGCATGGTCTCAGGAAAGAGGCACTCGGTGGTGGTGAAAATAAGATCTCTTTAGATAATGGGTGACTAGTGGAATGAATTTTCCTCCACCCCTATATATATGATATTTCCCAGAATACCAAATGTCACCCGGTAGACCGAAAATCACTTAAGACACCAGTTTTTGACACCGCCAAATACTCAGACAGGCATTATATTTACTCATAACAAAGTCTTTGTCCTCGAATATGTTTCTCTTGAGGGGGGAATTTTTTGATGCCCCCCAAATGAGAATCATAAAATTCTAAAAGGAAGGAATGCCTAAATGTGGTAACTACTTTCCCTATCAAGTAAAATGGACCGATACTTGTGGGTTGCATGATACTCTAAGGGTCTTGCAATCATGTGACCATTTCAAGGTCACTCAAATATTCCATGCATAGCGCATGACCTACGATAAATCCCACATAGTCCCCTTTAATGAACCATCCATCTCTTATAAAGGATCTCTATATATCCAATGGAAACATGGTGACAAATGAATGAGAACCCATAGGACACTTATTTTTTCATTGGAAATCACCTAAAAACCATCTAAAATTATACTAAAAATAAGAAGGAATGATATAATAAGGGACAAAACCTAATGGTACTAAAGATCATGCAGCCTATCATTGTTCTAAAGGATAAATTTTGTTAATTATTTCCAAGAAAACTCAATATAACCATGAAAAATTGTATAAAAAACAAATGTAGTAATGGGGAGGAGGAAAGAGGTGCTTGCGGTTACCAAAGGACATGTGATGTGCCCCTGGCGAACCAAAAGGCACAGTGAGACCTCAGCGGCACATGCTCCTCATCTCGCAAAATCCATTTGGCTTGTTACCTATGCCACACTAAGGTCCTTAGGTATATCCATGAAAATTTGTTCATTCCATGCAGGGGCCAAAGGGAAAATTGATGGATTTTTCCATGACATGCTCATGCACCCCCATATTGCCCATATTGGTCACGCGACGCATCCCCAAGAAGTAGAGTAATTATCCTTGAGATTACTTATGAAATATCACATGACTCCCAACCATTTTCACATAATCCAAATGAGATAAAATATGAAGGATCCATAGGGAACTCATAGTCGTTATAAGATTTTGATGCTCTAAAGAAGTCCATGGCGTAGTCCAATGAGATCGCTAGACAAACCGTTCTTGTATAATAGAAAATTCACCAAGAGTCTCAAAAATACATATCAATAAGAACATTGAATCTCACAAAGGCCCACTAACATGCCAACATAACAACATGGGATTCATTTGACATGTATGCATGATCAAACAAGTATTCATTAATTGGAGATAATTTTATAAAGAAAGCATTGATATAATAGACTCACAATAGCTAAAAATCAGGTGAAACACTTGGAACAACCCATGATAAAGACTAACAAAACCACAGAATACCATTCCACTTCTCTAAGTCTAGAATGGATCCATTCATGATATGTGGTGAAAATATGTGAGCATCTAGGGTGGAGAGGCCTATAAATTCCTCTCACCAACATAAAAAATAGACCAATGACTATGTGAAGGAAACTCTTGAGTGAAAAAAATCCTAATCCTCAAAGAGGACATCTCGAAAAAACCAATCAGGTGACCGGACACCCTTTTTTTAGGTAATATATTGGCATACAGTTAGGAAAATCATGCCTCATATATAAAGTACTTCTCATGATCATTCAGATATCATGCAAAGGCCACTAGCAAGGCAGGAAAAAATCATACTACAGGTATGCCAGATCATAAAAGACTAAAAATTAATTATTGTAGAACAATCCAAAGGCATTCTCAATACAATGGCTAAAACCAAGATCAAAAGTAGAAGACTTAAATGAAATACATGCTCAATGTCCCTCAAGCGATTCACATGAGTCATACAAGGACACCCGACAACACCATCATACAACACCTAAATCTCATGACATTCCTTTAACATGATATTTGGGACACATGAAATCCTCTTAAAATGTAAAATAAAGTCACATGACACCCCTAAAAACACCACCTTGGTCTCATGAAAACATAAGGTTCTATCACATGGGCCATGTGATGACTATTAGATACATCACTTGACTCATATAACGGAGTTTTCTCATATCATTCAAGTCTAGTCATCATATATTGGAATGGTAACCATGCTCTCGCAACACCCTCTGGGAAATATAGCTAAAACCCGTGATGCCCTCCAGACATGATAGATAGGTCTCACAATGACCTCCATTGATGTTATCCATGATACATGAAATCCTTCGAACCATGTCACACAGACTCTTGAGAGACCCCCCATATGTGTCAAGATATGTCATGTGATGGATTCCATGATGAGTCAACTAGGTCATATTATTTCCCCTGGATAAGTCAACAGGGATATGTTACACCCTCTAGACAAGAAGGCTAGGACACAACGGAATATGAGGATTTAATAGCTATATCTATCCTATTTTTTTAATCCCCAAATATAAGAGAAACTTTAGAGTTTATTCCCCAATCAAAAGAAATATGAAAACTTTGATTCCTTTCATATTCAGGATACATAGGCCTCATATTCAAGGTTTGAGTTCCATATTGACTAACTCAGGTGATACCAATATCTAAGTACCTTATATAAATCAATTACATTAATTAATTTCCAACCCTTCTTTCTCACAACAAACATAGATCACTTGGGCTTAGGGTGCTGCACTAATCATGTCATCTGCAATATGCACCCTAGGGTAATAAGGGAAACCTCAGTGTGTAAGCCCCAAATACCTTCATCGTATACTATGTCCCTCATAAATAGGGCATCCATATTTATATGAGCACCTAGTATTAATGAAACCTTTGGGACAATCAAAATGTCTCCAAGTGTGATCATCCACCTTAGCCTACCAGCAGGTTAATGGGATAAATGAACTATGGGAAATCCGATTCCCTCCATAACTTGGATACATAAGAAACCTTCCCAAAGCATGATCTCTATACCAAACCTCCAAAGTATTGTCCCAGTATACAAGTACCATATATATATATTCCCTCAGACTGATCATCTATCCCCCATTTTTCCTCACATCAATCATAGATCACGAGGGATTAGAGATATGTAATGAAAATCTCATTGGACATCATGAATCTCACCGAGGAAATCCCAGTATGTAATCCCCAATGAGTTGTATGGTATGTACACCCCTCATACAAGGGTATATACCTTGGGGATAGTCCCAAGGGTGTAATTTAACTATGATGACTCTGATTGCTATCATTATCAACACACATAGGACATCTCCTTAATACCTATGTTCAAAAATTTGGTGTCTCAGTACTGATACATTTGTCCTATATGAATGATGATAAACCGCACAAGATTAATGAACTACATGGGTTTTTTCCTACAGTGATAAGAATACATAGTATGCCTCATAATGGCTCAATCCCCTCCTTGGAATATTAGTTTCCTCCTTGTACGGCAGCACATTCTGAAAAATTTGGTGATGTGAATTCAGCACATAAAGTAGTTATTCACCGTTAAGGGGGTTGATGGAGAACCTTAGATACGTAAATATGGATTAAACAATTATACCACACTCCCATCAGTCCATTAAGGAAACACAATTTCTTTATCTAAAAAGATAAGTAACCAATAAATCATTTTTTAGGGTATCCAAACCCATATTGATATTATGAAGAGATACATAAACATATCTTAAATCTATAAGAGAGTCTCTGAGTAGGAAACAGTTCCCCCAAAAAGGGTGTGTTGAGCCCGACCTCAAATCCTCTCAACCAATTAGAGTCCCCAAGAGTAGAATGTCCTAAAAACATTATATGACCACTAACATTTGGAAAGAAGGTTTGTACCCAACTCAGATAGGGGAACCATTGGGAATTTCTGGGAAAATTGACAATGGCAGCTGGAAGATCGAAACCCTTTTCATGCCAAAAAACATGATGAAAAATATGTGTAAAAATAAAAATTATAGATTAATGGTTGTCACATAAGAAATCCATTATTCACATGAAAAACATAAAAAACCCCATATCTCCATCATTAATATATTTTGGATTTATTGAGTATATATGGGAAACTGACTATAATAAATTTGTAGTACAATTGTTTATGTATAACATGTTTGTTAGTACCAGTGATGAGAACATCACATTTATGTACTTACACTTGTTGATTTGAATATATTGACATGCAATGAGGAGTAATTTATTTTTTAAATGCACTTGAAGATGATATTTTATGCTATTAACCTGTAAAATAATCAGTGGTCCATCATTATTAAAGTAGAAAATAAGTCATTTGGCTGAGGAGGATGTTAATGATATTGAGAAATTATGAGAGGATTCGTTATGTATTATAAAATTATATAAGGATGAAAATTATTTTGATGTTTAGATAGTTAATTTAATACAAAATTTTTACTTAGAAGTGATATTGCAAACACTCTATTACACTCATTATTATTCTGGAAAATATTTATTTTTTTGAAACATACATATAAAAACTCTATTTTTTAAATAATATGTTTAAATATTTAAATTCTTTTCATTTCTAACATTTTTTTATTAAATTTTATATTCATCAGTTTTAGTTAAAAACTTTTAAATTGAATAATATTGATATCAATATTTTTTAATGAAGCATACACATGTAGAAACAATATTTTCATAACATGGATATTTATACTTATAGATATTGGTTTTTAATCATTTTTTGTGTTAATTTTTATATTAATAGATGTTAAAAAAATTATTGAAGAAGTATAACATCAATATTTTCTTATGAAACAAACACATTTAAATTTCATTTTTTAACTTGGATATATAAATCTATATATTTTGATCATTTTTTCCAAATTAGATATAATTTATATATTAATCAGCTTTAGTTACACAGTATTTTATATAAAAAGTTTGAAATCATTATTTTTTGGGAAACATACACATGTATTTAAATTATTTTTCTAACATGGATAATTAAATTTATCAATTTTATACTTTTTTCTGTTTTTTATACTCTTCTTTTATATTCTTTATTTTAATTTAAAAATATCTTATTGATAAATTCTCACAATATAATAATATGAATATTTATTTTAATTCTCCATTTAAATATATATATATAATTTTATTTCTATTATTAAAAACTAAGTACTTTACTTTTATCAATGCTTCAATTATATTCAAATACTAGTATACATAATTTGATCAGATTCATAAATTTAAATGTATATACATAGGGAATGAAAAAAATTCCAAGGAATTTGTATATTTTTTCATATAAATATATACATAACAATTATAATATTTAGTGGAATTAAATTTATTTTCAAAAAAATTATTTTCAGTACTCCTAGAGATCCACATATGAAAGAGTCTTATTTTTACTACTTAGAAGATGATACAAAGATTTGATATGAATGGGATTACATAATTAACAAAAATCCCACTTTCTCATGGGAAGTAGATGTTTTGAATTGAATGAAATGATAAAAAGTATATAGTTGGACAAAATTTGAAATTGTTTTTGGGTTATATGACCACATAAAGTCATTTTAGGATTAAAATATTATATATTTATTAGAGGAGCATCAATTAGATGTATAAAATTAGTCATGTGATTTACTAATGGTAAAATATATCAAAAAATGTTTTTTCAAAATTTTAAATACTTTATATTTCCTATGAATATTATCTAATCAATTAAATTATAGATGACATTTTATATTAAATATAAAAATGTAATTAAAAAGATTTCACAATGTTTTAAAACCACTAGTTGGAGTAATTTTAAACAAAATTTGAATAAAATTATTTTTTTAGTAAATAATATATTCAAAATACATACCTAAAATATGGAATTATTGATTTAGATACATGGGAGAAAATTATTTCAAGAATTTTGGAGGAATCCGTTCTGGTAAGGAAAATATTTTATATAAAATTAATTTTTAATATTAATTTTTAATTATATAATTAATTATTATTTTCTTATTAAATACAACGCTTATAAAATATATCATAAAGAGACATGATCCAAGGATTTATACCCTTATACATTTTCATGTAAAGGGTATCCCTTACTGGAAGAGCACATGGTAGCTGAAAATATTGATGAATTAAGAGCTTATTAAAGTAGTGGCTAGAAATAGGTTCTATTGGTAACTCTTTCTTACCCAATTTTCCTTAAAAATGGGAAAGGGTGAGAATAAATAAAGGTATGTTTATTATATATCAATTAAAATAAGTAACCTATATGATTGTAAAAAATTAATTAATATTTTTTCTTGAATATTATTACATTGTATATTCATCAAAGAGAGATAAATTTTACATATATCATTTTAGGATTCCTTGTAAGATCAATTGATGTATGAGAACCATATCCCTGAGTGTAAGATTTAAATTTTAGAGACTTATTTAAGAAATCCATAACACCTTTTCTATGTTAGAGGAAAAATGGTAGGTGTTAGTATTATATATTTGTTTTTTCATACTAAAATGGAATAAAGGGAGAAAAAATATATAGGAATAATATATTCATTTTTGGATAGGTAATGAATGGTGACTGTTTTGACAATTGATAAATTAAATTTTATTTATAGGCTATTTTTTTAGAAATACTAAGGAAAATGCTGGCTACCTACCTAGATCCTCCACCTCCTTATTCAGTCCTGGGTGTTTACTGTGAGTTGCATACTTGGAATCTCCATGAAAATGTGGTAGAATATAGAATAATACTTAATTTTAGGGACTATGTAAATCATATACATATTCGGTTTTCTTAGGTAAGTGTTTGGGTATATGACATTTTTGGTCAAACTAGTCTAGTTCCATTTCTTATTGAGGAGGTTTCCATAGTTTGAGACAATGTGGGTTAATATTTTTATACTGGACAAATAGCCTTCTTTATCAATTGAAATATGGGGTATGTTTGATTTTTAATTTTTATTTAAATATTATTTTAAATTAAATTTTACGTATTATTATATTTACCTTATATATGAGTTTCTAAAATCGAATAAATAAATGCAAAATTAAAATAAAGTTTCAGGAACTGGAACCTATTGATACCTCCTAACCATATTATCACTAGATTCATTTTTTATGGTTCTGTTTTATGAGTTTCTAATGATTTATGAATTAAATTGGAGAGAATATAAATTAATAATATTTAATAATATATCATGAATCTTCTAAATGTTGATAATATCTCCAAACCCCAATTTCCGCAATTTTTCAGGTAAATAAAATTCAATTTAAATTTTCATTTCAATACTTATAGTGACTGAATTTATTACTTATATAATTATGTATCTACACACTCTTTCCATAAAAAATAATATCAATTCTATTTTTTTTATGAATCCATAATATATTTCAACAATTATGCAATATATTAATAGAGATTCTAGAGAAAACAATTTCTAAAAAATTGGAAAATTCAAAGTTTAAGTGTTGGTTTCATCCATTACTTTATGGGTAAGAAGACTTATATAATTGTGAAATAATATTCATTATAATTTATTCAAATGTTAATATTTTTATATCCTGTTGGAAACTTGATGTTTTTAATGTTCTATCCAAATCATAGATTCACATGTTATTTTTGAACCTTACATGGTGGAGTCTGTAAATTGTTTTCAAATTTTTAGAAATTTTAGGTTTCAATCTATCATATTTTTTCCTTAATAATAAATTATTCTTGTGAAATATATTGTGATAACTCATAAATTAAAATAATATAGGTTATTTTAATATTTTTCACATATTTATTGATAGAGAACCCAAATAAAATTAAATATGTGAAGGTACAAGAACTTATTATTTGTATTAGCTATTACTTATTTTTTCATACATATATAGTTTATCATACTTTTAAAGTATTGTTTAATAACCATAGTTTCATCTCCAAATTGGAGTATTTGAATTTTATTTTTATATTTTATGATTCATTATTGATATTGTCATGGCTACAGTAAATATAGATTTTAAAATTTTCAATTCTATTAACACTCTTATGTTTTAAACAAATATTTTTTATATTAAATTTAATAACAATTATTTTTTGTTATGGTTCAATATAAATGTAAAATTGAAATTAACCACATTTTAATTATATTAACAAAATAATTGATAAATTTTATTAATTTTTTATGTGTGTATAAAATATTCATGTATATGTTTTTTGTTAGATGTAATTATATTCATGTTTTTGTTGAGTTTTTTGTTGCCTATTTACTACTCTATACAAAATTTTTATACTATAATATTATTTTCAACAATTAAAGGTATTTAATTATTGTATTTAAATATATTTTAAAAGATAATAATTAAGAATTAACATCATTAATTTTGAATCCCAATGTTGAAATAACATACAATATCAATAATTCAACAAAACTAATATCGAATGTGTATTTAAATGTTTTTCCCTTGAAAATATATGTTGAAATAAAAATAAAAATAAATATTTATTTTGTCATTCAGTATTTTATTTCATGTATAATAATATTATATGGAATTTTATGGCCATTTTGTCCTTAAAAATAATATTGAATGTTTCATTAAATGTTTGTTTCCATGAAATCACACATTGAATGTAAAAATAAATATCAATATTTATTTAGAATTTCAATGTCCCTTTTATTGAAAAATAAATTTTGAAATGTGGTTTATATCAATATTTAAAGGGGTTTTAGTGTTGGTTTAATTAGTAATTGATGTTGAAGTATCAATTAAAATTGGTTTCAAATAACCAATGTTAAAAGAATTCATAAAATTTAAGATAAATTCACATCTCTTTTTACTGAATGATAAAATAGATAAGTAAGCGATGTTAGATGTTTATTTTTAGTAGTGTGAAATGTGAACTTAATAATGAATCAATTTGTCCAGTCCAAATTTCAAGACCTTAATCAGAAAATATAAATAGTTAAAATTTATCTAGATGAAAACCTATAAAGCAAAGATAGAGAAAATGTCATGTATTCTCTCGCTAATATTGAACTTTTTATTGGGTTATAAAAAGATACAGTGGAAAATAAAAAATTCACTAAGATCATGGAAACAAATATATGGTGAATTAATATTGAAATATATTCTCATTATGTTTATATATCAAATAAAAAGTAAAATCACTTATCCAGTCCTTATATATATCATTTTTTGTAACTTATACATCACTATTATATAATTTTAGGGTACATTAACCCATCCCAAATATTGAATAATCTCATAAAACCAACATAAAGGTTTAAATTTTATTGACTATATCATATTCTTATATCCAAATGGTATAAGAAATTTGGATATTGGAATATACACCACATATAATTTTTAATTATACCCCTCTAAGAAAATATGTGATGAGATCAATACATATTCATCTTTTATCTAGAAGACAAACCTTGTATGATAGTGATATAATAAGGTCCACATATAAATTACTCTTATAAATTTTCTCCCCGACACATTATAGATGATAATTGATCAATGAAATATTCTACATCATTGACTCAAGTATCTTAAATCACAAGTTACAAATTCTGCCACCTTTTCTATTTATCTAGATTAAATAACATTTGGTGTATAGTTTTATAAATTTTTATCATGTTTTTAAAAGGGTATGTATATTTATAATAATAAAAATATAAACTAGTCAAAAATAAATTCAAATGGATAATATATCATTCCATTTTTACTCTCATGATATCTCACATTCATAGTATATCTATGAGTGTGTATAGTGATGTAAAATGATAATAAATGTTTTATAAAAAAATGATATCACTGATTATGAAAGTGGTAACATCTATAATTAATAGACACTTTTAAAAAATTATAAAAATATGGAAAAAATGAGACAATATGGTACAAGAATTACATAAAATCTCATTCAATTTAATCTTAATGAATAATTAAGGACTTTTAGGGTTTTAGATTCGTTTAAAAGATTAATCAAACATAAATATTCACCTTTAATGTTATAAATTTGTTCATTTAATCCTATGTGGAAAAATTATTCTCTCTTCTAGGCTTCCTCTAATTATTTTATATATTTTTCTTCTTTATTAATTAATTTATACAAATTATTGATGGAAAATATCTTTAGTTACTTACCCTTTATTAGCTAAATCATGATGTTTGGTTACCACCATTTCTTAGTGAGATTTAATATTGTGACAACTGTAGGTACATAAATATACTATGAGAAAAAATCAGTAAAAAAATATGGTGTTTAACGACAATCCATGGGGCAGATGGTATATGAATAAAATATAGTATAATGGTAATTCCCATAACTAATACTATTGTTTTTAATTCCAAAAACACCGCCTTATCTATTTTATAATTATTTATATATATTGGTATTATAATAGCATATTAAGAAGTCATATTTCTTGCATTAAATATATTGAAAATCTTGGTAGGATGTATCTGGTATTCACTAAATTCAATTAAATTGTAACATACCATCATGGATAACATTGAATAGTATCTAGAAGGGACTTCTAGATAAAATTTGGCATGCCTCCCAATATGCGAGAGGCTTCTGACTAAAATTGGGTGTCCGTGGTAGTTCTATGATGAAACAATACCCCCAATATCAAAGTTCAGAATAATAATAAAAATTACCATACATAAAACCATTTTGAGTAAACATTACTAATAAGTGAACTAGATAAGCTATAAAAAATGAAATACTTCAAAAAAAACTTTAACATTCACTCTTGCATAAAATTAATGATAATTAGGATCTTTAAATGTCACTTCACAGTATTCTAACCATCTGAGTAGTCCTACTTAATCATGAAATACCAATCCTTAGACCAACCTAAATTTATATCCAAGTGATGTATGTTTGGGTTCCCTAGGGAAATGGTGGACCAAGAAAGGTGTGATAATATAACTCAGTAGGAAAATTCCAACACATTCCCATACTATACTGGCCATGCAGTGATATGTGCATGTTATATTCTCGGAATAAATGAATAATAAACTTATATATATATATAATAATAATTGAAAATAAAATACCTTATTTGGAAAAAATATGGAATACCTCTGGGGATTTCATGAAGATCGTAAAAACTAAAATCTCACAACCAAACTAAGGACATGTACATTTGACTAGGGACCCTACTAATAACCACCATTGATCGTTAGGTCTAAGACCCCAATTGACCACAACTTCTTTTAAAAATGTCAGGGTCTATCTATTCATGGTTATAACCACAGTTAAACTTGTTTCAACACCCAGGATATCATACACTCACTCTTCTATCATGATTATTTTTAGACTCTGGGGTATCACTAGGTATTACTAAAACTAAATCCCTATGTTGTACCCCATAGTAGTATATGGACATTATTAGTATCAGGAATATGGTTAGTTCCTAAAAGGGGGAGACCAATGTAAATCCTATATTTCTATTTATGATTGATTCCTATGAGAACCAAAAAATCAACAGGAATACCCTCCACGAATACCACAACTAATATGATGGGAATAAAATATCTCATGTCTCTTCATCAGCATAATAACTTGTGTATCCACCATTTCTATGGGTATTCTAGTCATTGATTGAGGGGATCCAATAGTCTCCATTGGGATGTATGACACCATTCTCAGGGATATATGAAAAAATAACAACTCATTCAACCATCCAATCCCCAAGCATCCCATGCATTCAAAATGGTATAATAGAATCTCTATTTGATTCCTGGGAACCATAAAAATTCACAATAATATCATTATGTCAAAATCTTCCCTAACATTTAAGGAATTCCTATATTCATTCTATCATATCATATAATTATAGATCCTAATGTCCAAAGTAATAAATCCACCATTTTATCAACCATAATGGATATTTTCAAAAAAGGAATCTCACCCCATAATGCTATGAAACTAGATCTTATACATCTCAATTTAGGGTCTCATATATCTCAAAAGGAGATTTCTAGAAATCCAAGGAAATCACATCAATTCTAGGACCAATTAATTATTCACATATATCCTTAGTAAGATCATATCATCAAACAAAAATAAATAAACCATAATTACAAGATAAATTCCCATGATCATCATTAACCTTATAGCCCCTTCAATATTACACTCTAGTTAAGTTTCAATGTCCAAACCATTAATCATTAAAACATAACAATGTTCACATGATCGCAGATAGTATATCAATGAGTTAACCATAAGATAAAACTATAAATAAATTAGTATTAAAACATACCTTATTTTAAAATGATGAGTGATAGTGAGAGGATGTAATCTTGGGATGTCCACTATCAAGGTTGTAAAAAATTCCTATAAAAAAGTAAAATTTCTCCATCCTCTGGTGAAATCAGAATTTATTCCCAAAACTAAGATATGTATAAATAAATAGAAATTTATGGGAAAAAAGATATAGGGATAGAATTGGAATATCTTACCATGAAAACCCACACCATCTCCCCCAAAATCTCTTCAAATAGAGATAACCATGGATCAAGAGGGAAGGATGGGAGGACATCCATGCACATTTGAGAGAGAGGAAAGCGGGTTTACCCTATTAACTATCATAGGGTCAAACGGTAAAAATTGATAATTTATCAAAACTAGGAATAAAAAATGCTGGACATATGGTTTAACAAATAGTGTACCAACCATGGTCCATTCACTACCCAAAAAAAACATCTCCAATAGTTTGGACTCATGGTTTACAAATCATGTGTGAAACATGCCAAATGGGTCTAGAAATTCTCTAAAGCACCTCGCATGGTTTGTTTGAATTTTTTTTCAATCCATGGATTAATACCTAGTTCCATGATATGTCACTTGGTTTTCTAGGAAATAATAATACTTTCCCCCAAATCGAGTTCTAAACGTTCAATGAAACTATACGCTATACAAAATGATATATAAACCTTTTCATGTTTAGGGTGCCAAAAAATTCTCTAAATCCATGCACAAAAAATCATGTTCCTTAGATATAACCCTCCAAAAACTCTTTAAACTTAACTCAATGATCTCAATACTCTCTTGACAACCCAGAGAACTTATTGAGAACCAAACCATATCAGAAATCATCAGTTGAAGATGTTAAAAATCTTATAGTTTGTATCCAAATATTCATTCTCATAATGTCCGAACAACCAATTCAATACTCAAATATCTTTTGAAATTTTATGCCCTGTATGAACACTGGGTATTAAAAAATTCCCACAATAACACTTATTTTCCCAGATAATTCCTGGTGGTTATCCAATTAAACATATTTAACTACCTCTATCATCATTTCCCACTCAAATGGACACATTAAACCACAGAACACCAACCATAGTCATATAACACAACTCATAACTCAACTCCATCACACCACCAGAAAACAATCCACCCCTCATAGATATCATAATAACATCTAGATGACACTACACAATTCATATTTATCCTGGGACACCACATTATCATCAATAAACTCATCACATAGAATATGGTGACCCCCCCCCCCCCCCCCCGATAATATCTAGTCCATAATGGATGATTTGGATCAACAGTTCTCCCCATAATCCAAACCACCGACAAAACCACACCCTCTAATGGTCCATCGGCCCACCAACTGCTTCCCACATGATTCTCTTAGCTAGGTTACCCTCTAACCATGTCTAGTTTTAAGTATTACACAAGTCAGGAGTCCTCCATGTATCTATACTCAACTTGATCAGTCACACTAATTGATGTGTCCTCTAAAGAAATTTCTTCTTCCATCCTGTTATTTTCACATAAAATACTCACACAGAAGGTCTCACATGTGACCTTGACCATAACATTATCTTTATGTGTTTCCCAAGCATTTTAATCTCAAAATGAAAAATCTATACATTTTGTCGCATGATTCACCCTTGAATCTTGTGATGAAGCTGAATTTCACCACCTTGGCCTATTGATGAGCTAGGTTGACCCCATGAACCATATAAACAATCCTATATCATCCCATAAATCTACCTTGGTTCACATAGAGATCACTTTAGTACCAATTCTAATGAATCAACTCCAATTATCTCCCTGTATGAATCCCAAAATGGTAATTATAAAGGAACCATATCACATTTTATAATATTAAAAACTACTACACAAATTTCACCTTCAACATCTAAAGATCAAGGTAATAAAATCATGTCACTGGAAACATAAATCTTATTTATCAGTGACTGATTATATGCTTCCCCATATAAGATCATCGTTATTGTCTCCCAAACATCCAAAATTATCATTATTTGTAACCCACATCTCATATATCACTGAACATAGTGACTGATATGACCATTCCCTCACATAAATGGGAACTTACTAGAAACACAAATTTACCACCCATTCTTACCTCACAAAATCATCACCATGGAATTCACCAAAATTAGAAACATAATGAGGTTTACATCTTTAATGGTAAATGGTTCACTTCCCACTATATGTCTTACCTTATACCTCTCCTTGAGTTCCACTAAAATAGGTTCCATAACTACACATATATTGATCCTCCTGGGTAATATAACCCTTAATACTTTCTCATGGTGTAACTATAATTGACCATTCGACCACACACTATCCATTTCTAGTGTCTCCTCTACTATGGAGCGAATTTTCTCATTTAATTAGAATTATTGGGTAAATATAACCTTGAAATTTCATTAACTCCCATCGGACATTATCTTTCATTTTATTATCACTTATTTCAACATCCAATGGTAACACATGTAAATTTTGTTCATTACCCTGTTCATATCTAAAAAATGATGTTTTTTCTCCATTACCGCCCATATTCCAAAACAGAACTGATGATTCCTTATGTCACAGATCATCATAATTAGTATCGTGAACCTATAAACAAACCATGTTACTTGGAATTTTAGTCTTATCTAACTAGGTGTATCATTGGGACTCCATTTAAATGTTGAGAAATCCACTTATGCCATGGTGTACACACAAAAACACCGACCCAAAAGCATTATTCCAAAAATAGTAGAGTCTACCCCCACTCACTCAACCATATTAAAGGGAATCCAAATTAAATAGGTTTAAACATATAAATGGTCCTATATTTATATAACCATCCTCTCTACTAATTTTTTTCACTCCATGTGTTCCCTTAAAAACTCATGCAATAACTATGTCTATACCATACCCCTAGTAGCACTTAATGTGTAGTGATCTAAACTCAAGGAATAAAAACATGCCTTTCCATATCTAGAGAACTACACATTTAAGGATAACATGTATCATGGTTTCCCTTATAAATATTGACTCATGTCATCCACAATAAGGAAACATGACCTGCTACTCATGTCGAACACTCAGTTTACCACTATTATGGTCCACACATCCAGATCACTACATTCTCCCACCTTGACCAGGGGACAAACTTTTCATATTAGTCACAACTCATATGAAACACTTCTCTATTCCCATATACACCTCACATGACATCTCACAAGTCAAGACACCTACTCAAGGGCATTATAAACACATAAATCAAGAACCTCCTACCAAGTCAGCAACTTAATATGAATGCGATTCTCACCAAGAATCCACCTACAAGACTACTCCCTCAATAATACAAACTCATATAGGGTCTTATATATACAAATATCTTCCTAGATGATTCATGCAAAAAAACCATAAACATAACGTTTAGTTAAATATATTATCATTCCATTCATTATGGTAAAATATAATATTGGTTGTAATTGACACTTTAGAATAATAAATCCTTTGAAAATAGACCCACCTAGGTTATTGAACAAGGAATCATGTTCCAAAACCAACCAACTATGGTCATTGAACCTTATGTTCACATAGATAAGCTGAAAAAGAAACATCAATAAGCAATAAACCATAAATCTGCAAGTCTTAAATTTAGAATAAATATAAATACAATTAATCCTAGCTGAGTATAATTCAACCAATTAATCAAACCATAAAAAATTATATTTTAATTTTTGGGCACTTTAAAAAATAAACCCTCTCATTAGTGACACAACCACACTCTAGAAGGTCTATATGTCTTGTTAATACTATTATATTAATCACTACACATGAATAAAACTCTTACTTCTATAGGATAAGATCCAAATCAAATAAATAGATTCATTCCAATGGTATAAGAGAACAAAATATATAATAAATCTTGAATCCAAACATGATTTGCATCACATGAGGTGAAAATAAAACAACTATAACATCATAAATCCTAAATATCCTTCATATAGAAGAAACATGGTCTTTTAATGAGTTCATTTGTTCAAAACAAACCAGTATGGTATTTATAAAAATATCTAGAACATTCCATTATCTCCTTTCTACAATATCCAAAACATTAGAAGAGAAGAAGAAAATTATCTAATACAACTATGCAATTCCCTAGCCCAAATCACTCTAAATAGTATTCGGACTAGACCACTGTGTGACTTCATGCACACCTACCTATACAAAAGAGGATTTAGACTAGCAGTGAGGGTTTATAATTATACATTTAGGGGACTATACCCCAAATATAATACTATGTAATTTCAATAAAAGTAACCAAACATTAAATAATTCAGATTAAAAAGAAATAGTAAATAAATTGAACATGCTATAACAAAATGAAATGCAGTATAAAAACTCCAATGGTCATGATCTCATAAAATTAATGACATGAAGACTCCATAAATACCTCTTCGTTTTCTCTTAACCATTAGAGTTTTCTAGATTGATTAAGTAATATCATAACAAAAACAAAAATGAACTTACAATCAAGTGAAGGTTTCTTGGGTACCATAGTGAAATGGATGGTTCGGTAGGATGTGAGTTTATAACTGAGTAGGTAACCACCAAACATGTCCCTTTCTATACCAAATATATAGTGACATGTTCATGTAACATGATCAAAATAAATTTATAAACAAATGTTTTAATAAGTAAATAAAACCATCAATGAAAAATATTTCAACATAATGCTATAATTTTTTCAATTGTGTCATGGGTACCATGATAAATTTTTTAATCACAATGGTCCCATGATAAAAAATATATAATTAGGGATAAGATAAATAACCATAATTAATATTCATATCTAGGAACCCAATCGACCACACATTCATTGAACCATGTCATGGTGTCTTTGAGCATTATCATCACCCCATGGGGAACTCTATCCATTCCCTAGGGATCCCACAATCATGCATATATAGTGATTATTAGAGGAACTCATGGTTCATTTAGTATCCCTATTCCTCATTAAATTAAGAACACCCCCACTATAGTACCTGGGTGTTCTCAGTTTCAGGCCAATGTCTGATTTCTAGGAGGTAGTGGCCCTAAGAAATCCAATAATTTCAGGCATGAATAATTCCTAGGTAAACCCTGAAATCGAAGGGATTAATCTCTCTGGATCCCATGACTAATCTCTTGGGCATCCAATATCTCATATATTCTTATCCAAACCATCATAGTGAGTCCACCCTATAATAGATGGTTTCCTAGGAATCAATAGAGTGGATCCAATAGTCTCCCTTGAGATGTCCAAAATCCATTCTTAGGAATATATAACAAGATAACATCTTATACTATCATTTAAATCCAAAAAAATCCAAAAAATTCACAATGGTCTAATGGAATCTCCATTAGAATCCTATGAACCCTAGGAATTCACAATGGTATCACTATATGAATGGTATCCCTAGTATCTCAAGAATTTTAAAAAAAGTTATTACATATAAATTGACTCTATATTCTAGTCCACCATTAGGAATCAACTAATACATAAATAATAATGTATGTTAGTAAAATTATGCATCCACCCAAAGATTAAAATAAGAATTGATCTAAGAAATATCAGATATCCTGGGGTCTTATCTACCTAAACATGTGATTCCTAGGTATCCTAGGCTATCACGTTAATTCCATGACCAAATACCAATTATTAGCCATCATTTTAGAAAAAATATAATCAGAAAAATAGAAAAACAATAATGTATATCCAAAAACCCATGCCAATCATCAACCTCAATGCTGCTTCAGGCATACATGCTAGTTTAGGTTTTAAGGTGACACCTGGAACAATCACTACCCAACAATACTAACCTTCCCAGGGGTATTTTATCAATGGGGAACTCTCATAGTCCCTCTATATCATAATGTAAAAAGAGATATACCTCTTTGGATCCTTGTTAATAAACTAGTATCTAGGTCTACATCTCTTCACTTGGAAAAGTCATGCATCCTTATAGTGTCACCACATTTGATGGTCTTTAGCCCAAAATGGGTAATTCACATAGCCACAAGTTTAGGTAGATGGCTCGTAGACCATCTTAGTTCCCTAGTCTGGCTATTTTTTCCCCTCACCCACCAATAATCTATAGCCTATAGTCCATTCACATAGGCTAATCACGTATCAAGGGTCCCTGTGCGACCCACAAGGGTTGTCCATATCAGGTCACATAACACCTCTATAGAGAGGTGGAAACAAGATCCTTCATAAGGTAAACTAAATCATAACGAGTTTAGTCAAACTCATCATGGGGGGTAAACAATAAAAAACATCGTGTCTAAGTAATTAATTTCTCTGACCATCTGTGGTAAAAGGAACTAGTTGGTTTCCAATGACAGAAATTATCCCCCTATATATTTTGTAGTAAATCTAATAATTTTATTTTCTCTGTTAAATTTAAAAAAGTTCATTTTCTTCAATATAAGGTTCTTATTGAAGATTCCACATAAAAAATTCATTTACCATAAGGGTTTGTACATTGGGCCACAAAACTCAATGTAATCTTCTTCTATTTTAGTTCCATGGCTTAAAAAATCCACTTATGCTCATCCAAGGTCCAAATAGGATCTTCCATGCTAGTAGTGTATTCCAATCCCCTAAATCAAGGAAACTAACCTAAAATGATCGATTATAATATTTAAAATCAATTTATAAATTTAATTATAAAAGGTAATGTCCATTAAAAATATCACTAGAAGCCTTGTCACACTGGAACCACAACAAAAAACATTCTAACGAGTTGCGATGTGCCCCAACCTCATTCCATGAAAAATACCTAACATAATGAATCAGTTCCATAATTATTTTAATTTAGAAAAATGTAAAACCTTAAATAATTTGGCTGAATAACATACCTTCACCAAAATGACAATCAATAGAAGGGAAATGTTTTTCAAGGACTTACTCTAGTTATGCTGTATAAAAGTCCCCTACAAAATAGATAATTTTTTCATCATCCCGTGAAATTTCTATTATTTTCACTAAGTTAAACTATATCAAAATTAGTTGAAATTATGGAAAATAGTATTGAGGGATAGGAGTAGAAGATCATATCTTGAAACATTATGTGATCACATATGGAATAACCTATGATTGGGTAGAAATCAAAGAGAGTAAGGGAATGAAGGGTGGTTGGCTGTTCATGAATGATAGAGAAGAAAGGTTAACCCCCATTTTAATTTTCATAGTGGAAAATTAGTAAAAATACTATTTTAACCAAAATGGGTAGGTTTTATGGTGTATCCACTTGGTTTACCAAATTTTATGCCTACCTTGTAGTGGACACTACTAAATAAAAAACATCACACATGTTTTGGATGCATAGTTTACTATCCATGTGAAAATAAAGCTAAATGGATCTTGAACCTTCCTACAACACCATGCATAGTTCATCTATGATTTTTCTCAAGATGTGCACAATATCCATTTACTATAATATGTTTTGTTTTTTTTTCTGATATCAACATGGATTTCTCCATACAATTCTCTAAAAATTCTAGGAAACATACAATATAAAAAATGGAAACCTTTTCACACTCAGGGTGCCACATTGTTTCTCTTAAACCATCCACACCAAACATTTCACCCTAGAAATAATCCTCTAAAAAAATCAAGAAACACAACATAAATATCTTGAAACTCACCTATGATCATAAATTATCTCCCATTAATCAATCCATATCTAATATAATTACATTAATATGTTCAATGTCTTTAAATTTTCTTCCAAATATTGGTTCTAAAAATTAATGCCGAACCAATTCAAAAATTAAAATTCCTATTGAAATTTTCCTACCAATACAAACATGGTTAATTACATGAAGCTTAAACATCCTACATATTTTCATTACTAGTTTTCTAACTTATTATATTATCCTAAGATAAATCCCAATCTAAATCCCTAGTGAACCACCATTGATTAATCTAATAGTTTTACATAATGTATAATGCTTTGGGATGTTAGGAGTTTAGTTTATGAAGATACAAGAACAGAGATGTATTTTTCATGAATGAGTATATAAATATTATTCAATTCTTATTATTTAAAAATAAAATATTTTCAAGATATGAAACAAATAAGAATATAATGACTATTTAAATTATGTCACCAAAATCTAGTGGAATAAAAAAATCTTGATGTTCTAACATTAAAGATATATGATAGTACCAAAACTTATTACCATTTCATCTATCACTTTTCCAAGATTTGAACTCATCTCATTGTTCTTGTAACACTATTATAAAACAATAATCAAAATAATGAAAAAGTTTCTAGAGTATATTTAACAAAATACTTAAAAGGCCTTCCTCATGATTGATAAGGGTATCATACACTATGACCATTGGAATTGTAATCCATTACATTATAGATTCTTCTTGGGTATCTAGGGCCTATTTCTCAACCAAAAATATATTTATTGATAATTAGAGGATCAATCCGTGAAATCATATCTTCTATGATGTATATAAGGAATCTTTTACGAGACACTATGATATTTCATTTTTTGGTTGAGGATTTGACTATGATACATTACGGGGGTAAGACATTACATCGCTCAGTCTCATCAGTCTTTATACTAGTTTTGAATAGTGATAACACTAAAATATTCACACTATGATCGTAAATAAATGTGGGGTCAAGTTGTGGACTTCAATGAAATATATAGATTAAGTATATAAACTAACTTTTCTTACCCATTTAAATATAAGTCGACAATCTTACAATATTCCTTTACATTTGAGTTAGTGTAGTAGAGTAACTACTAATGTATCAAAATATATTTATGAGGGGGTAATAAAATTTTCAAAAAAATATATCATGGCCAAATATAACTATGTAATATGCATTAATTATGGGTTATACATTATTCGGTCCCCAATTTCTATCTTCCTTCAATTGAATTTTCAAACACTTTATGTCTAGTAGATTCTATTAAATCCCCCATTTAATCTATAATTTTAACAAAAAAAAGTCAGAATCATATATGATGACTATGGATAATTTACTAAAAACACATTAAAAATTCTCTCTATACATCTTCATTGTAAACATACTCATCTCATTATTCCACATATTCTTATCCCATAAGGTCCGCCACATTGTGAATATCTTTAGGCTTTCACATAAATCTTGTAAAAAATCATTTCCATCTACTATAGGAATTAATTATTGTAATTCTATAACATTGATATTGATTTATATGTGATTTTCAGAAAAACTAATTTTAATAGGATCCTTCAACCTTCAAGTTCCTGATTTTGATCATATGTATTGGTATGATTTTTTGGATTCACATTAATTTTCTTACTCCCCATTATTCAAGTGATGGCTTTGTCCCTCACTTTCATATTCAACTTCTCTTAGCCTCTTACTAATGGATTACCTTAATCCCATTTCATCTGATGGTGGTTCTTCAATCATGATTGGCAAGGAGGTCCTTCTATTCCTGGGTATTGGAATGTTTGATTTCTACTCTAGTTATATATTTTTATTTCTTATGTTTCATAAATTTCAAATATTTTATAGATGAGAGGACACAAATCCAAGATAATGGTTCCATTAAAAATTATATTGGATTAGAAGAAATCCATGATTTAGGATTGTCATGAAAAAACTTGATGTAAAAAACTACCAATTATAATGGGATGTTAGCCTGATTGTACTCATATACTATAATGGAATATTGTTTTTCGTCCCCCATTTGATGTTATTCTATAATTACATTAACTAATCGGGTGGTACTTATTCTTAACCGAAATTGATATTGATTAAAAATTCAGTATGAATCATATTACTCATAGATTATTTCACAATTAATCTTCACAACAAGTATATAGTCCCTTAGAACTATTTTCATGGATCATTCTTTATAACATCATGAAGAAACAAGAAAAATATCCTCATTCAGTACTTCACAAAATAGTAGAAATTTGAATTGGGAACACATTCGCAAGTCCTTGATAGTGTTTTGATTGTCCATTAATAATTACTGAACTCTAGAGATACATTCAGTATGTTGCCTAAATATAACAAATGGATTTTTGATGATATTTGAAATTAATATAAATTAAATTTGGTTGAAATACACATCCCCATGAAATAAAATGATCCAAATATATGAAATAATGGTTTTCATGATAAACATGTAATATAGACCAATAAAACATGACTAACACAGGTACTAGAAAATACATTGATCATTCTTCCACCATTTATTCTTCTAAAATGAATATTCGTAATTTCCGAAAAATATAAAAATTAAGAACCAGAAACATATATTTACATAGACACATGGTTATGGGGAAATTTAAATTAAAATTATGGTTTATATTAGGGATAATCTACGAAGAATGGTTCTCATATTTTATTTTTTTCTATATAGATTATGTAAGTATCTTAATCAACCCTTATAGGAATTTTTGTACATCCTATGCGAAGTATAAATTGTTTCCCTTGTCCATAAATTTTCAAGACCATTTTATTCTACATCGTGAAGTTCACTTTAGTTCTTGTTCAAGGTTTTCTTATAATGACATTTCGATTTCCTCTTCCGAGCACCTATACCAATGGATGTGTCAATTTAGCATTGACCCAAGTGGATATTTGAGGGAGGCATTTTTCATATATATCCCCTAATTCAGGGGTTCCAAAAAATCATTTATATGACTCATATTCGAAATAAAATATCCCTATGAATTAAATTGAATGTGTTGTTCTGAGGGAATTATTGGATTTGGAGATAAGGAATGAAGCTAGCATGATTATATAAATATGTCTATGAGATATAGATAGATTCATAAATTAACATTATTATTATTATTTTCATAAAATTAAGAACAAATATTCAAATATAGTATTCCCACATCCAATCATTCTTTAATCTACCACAAGGGTTATGTCGTGATTCATATTCCAAATATAATGTTGATATATGAGTGATAAAAAATGCATTGAGAAATAACTATTCATATTTGGATTTTGTGTGTGCTGAAATTCTTTCTCTATGAGTACTATATTATATATAAAATAAAAATTTTCAATATGGGATGATTCACCAGGGTATTATTTAATATATATCCAATATATTGAAATTACAAGATTTACTAATTGTGAGACATGGGTATACTATAGCTAGTGAAAGTTATACTTTGATGGAGTAATGGGTTTGTCAGTGATTAATCTAAAACTATATAATTTAATTCATCATTATAGTGAAAATTATGAAGGTTCTCTGATAAAGGCCATGTGATATCTTGAATCAGAGTCTTACAATAATAATGTTTTTGTGAAAATTATCACTAATAATTACATTTATTCATGTTTTTCATACATCCTTAAGAGATAGTTTTCTTGATTGTGAATCAATTTATATAAATAACATGCCATATAAATAGTATATATTTACAAAAAATGTAAAATCATTTAAATAATAAATTTTTACATTGATATAAAAAATATGATATTTCGGTAGCATAAAAGATTCATTTACTCAACACTATTTTTTTATAATTCTTCTTTGAGATTTTTTCACAGTGGCCTTAGAAAATTTATTATTTTTAATGAATTAAATGAATGAAGACATTATTCCTAGTTTATCATAGAAAAAATAGATAGAATGATCTATAATATATTTTAAGGTGAGTGGATAACCCCTGCTATAGTGGCCACCCTATTTATATGGAGAGTGGAGACTTACCATTTACAACATTGAAGAAAATTTTATGAACACACCATAGTCCTTAATTTTCATCAAAATTTGATCCTTTTTATCTTTAATGGATATAATTTTATGGGTGAGATGTAAGTTTTAGTGCTTAATAATTATTTAACATAATCATATGAATCTTGAGTAAAATTCAAAAAGTTTTTTGTACAAAGGAAAATAATATGACCTGACTCACTATGGATGCTTTTGGTTAGATGTAAGCTAAGTGTTTCATTGCAAGACTGCAGCCAATTTTCTTAGGGCTCATGAATAGCACCTAAAAGGCATATCACACGTGGGATTCCATCACCTATATGGAAAATGTAACAGATATATATCTCTATAAAAAGGATAACCAATATCCATAGAGGATAAATATATATAAATATGTAACATATATATCAAATTATTATACACACACACATATATATAAATATAGATTTCAAATACACTAACATTCATTGAAACCATTAATGATACCTTGTATAAAAGGAAATATCACTAAGAATGACATACACATAAATGTGGGAAATAATTCCTTTCTCTAGGAAATTTGAGGAATATATTTCTTATAGTAATGAAAACCATCAAACACCACTATGTGACCAGAATAATTATAACCATATAAAAAACAAAATATTTTTATACATTAAGATCATCACAAAACCATTAATAATATATAAAAAGATAATAAATTTCGAAAGTAAGTCTTTTTAGGGGTGATTATAATAATACACAGTAAAAATCCCTAAAACAGAAAGGAAAAATGGAATATCATATTTGATCAAATTTGAGGTAAGATCAAGCTATTGTCTATAGTGGAGACGAACATGAAAGATTGAAGAATCCTAGACTAGATAGCTCTAGTAATTGAATACTCTAATAACATAAGGAACTAAGGACACCACAACTATAAAAAAATGGACAAATAATGAATTATAAACCCAAAATATTTAATATATCACAATGTAAACCAATAATATTTTACATGTTACAAGAATCATAAAATTTACAATTCACCTCATCTCAAAGGCCATGACCACCCAACATACATGCTACCTCTCTTAAACTATAGAAATGGGCTCACACCTCACTGATGTATAGTTATTAGTCAAGGGAGTAATGACCCTTATGAAGGACCCACAAATCCATGATAGGAAGGATAGACGAAGGGATTACCAAATCTAGTACCTGATTTACTAACACCCCATAACATGAGGGAGTACTAACTTTTATAATTCAATGAATCTTTACCTGTTATATTGGAGATTACTAACTCCAACTATATTTGTTGGAATACATGATTTATTAGGATCAATGGAATACTGACCCCATACATAAACCACCTGATATGAAGGACCCATTCCCAGATTATTTAAGGGAGTACTTAAACCTCATTTCTACTTCAATTTTCCTTCCCAAACACTATCACAACCTCTGGGGGTATAAAATCTTTAAACCTCTCAAGATTCCTCTCATTTGTTCATTGATGTCATAGAGTATCACATCATCATTTTATATATAATAAATTTATCAAAAATTAATATTTACCTTCCCTACTATAACATCCAGATGATAAGATAAGGGAAATACCAAAAGTCCTAGATTATATGACATGTACACTGAAAGACATGACATGTGTTCTTTAGATAGTAGTATAGAATGTCATGTTATCATTCTTCTTTATAAATTCAATCTATATTGTATGCCCCTAGATGGTATATGGTTTGTAGGACTCATGACTATTTAAGGTGTGTACTACCAAAGAATACATCATGGGACCCAAATTACAATACATTTCCTAGTGTCTACAAAGTGTATAGTTTAAGAGGTGTTTTGTGGGAATTTACTATATCCTAAAACATATCTTGTAGTTAAGAAATGAGGTGTACATCAATTTCCATGTATGATTAATGGGGTGGATAGGCAAGTAATATTTCATATCATTTTCATGGGTTTTTGTAGAATGTGGTGGGTGGCCTGTAGTCACTCCCCATGTGTTATCAACACATAACCCTTAGCTACAATAATTATGTGATACATAGTGTTCACTTGATTTCACACACAATGTAATATTTATAAGCCAAAAATAATAATTTATTCCTTGGAAAAACTATACATGGTGTGTTTTTATAAGATGGATCATTTTTTATTTAGTTTTTATTCTATATCCATATTCTTCTATATTTTATTCATTTATTTAGTCATTCCAACCATCACCCTTGCTGGATGCATTTCCCACTATATCTAGTCACTACTAAAGATCCTACTCAATGTTTCTAATGAGTCCTTAATTTCAATAAAATTAAAATTTCATGAGTATTTACAAACCTAATCTTCTACTACATTCATGCTAATTTCAACAACAACTATATTTCTACCACTATCCCATCGTTGGCCCCCATATACACTATTGCTATCGCACCCAACAATCACTACTCTCACAATTCACATAAATATAACACATCAATCATAATTAATATATCATAACTCATACCATTTAAAATGGTGATTTATATTTCATATCACTAGAAGGAGAATCGAAGGGGTGGGGGTCGGATGTTAATGAAATAATGGTGGGTGTGATTCCCACCACCCATGAATTCATTTGTGGTGCATTTTCCAATGAATTTAAATGATTAAGAAACAACATAATGATCATGATAACATCAAAATAATAAACCTATTTAATCCTATTTGACATGAAAGACATAAATAATTAAACACTAATTAACCATTAAATAAATTTATCAGTAAAAAATAATCAAAGAAAAAATTATCAACAACACAATTCATTATAATAGTCTCGATCCCATGAAAAACTCAAAAATGATATTGAAAATTTTACAAAAATGAATTATGTTATCAAAAAATAAAAAACTAACTCATGGTGATATACAATGAATAATAAATATATGTATCTATTCCATGAGTCTCAATCACCATTTCTTCTTGAATATGCTTCCCCTCTACGGTTCTTTGTTGGATTCATTAAATAATAGTAACAAAATCCTGAAATTATTATAATATTTATCTCAATTATCTATGGTGATTACCTTATTTCCAGTATATTAAAATGAATAATAATATTATAAAATGAGGTTATTATGTGAATTTACTAAAGGATTAAAATGGATTAGCATACAATAAAACCTAATTTTTTTCAGGTCTTATGCCCATGAATGTGGATAGGAATAGAGCTTCATCAATATTACTGTGCTCTAATGATTAGGATATTTTCCTCTCTTAAATGAAGCATAAAATATTTTCTTCCATTTAAAGTGGGATAATTTTACCTTTTGAGATATCTCCAAAATATTGTTCCTCTACATACCTTAGATCCTAAAAGGTTTTTGAATCATATAACCCTTTGAGAATGAGGATCCTTTATCTTGAGGGATGCACAATGAGATTCAGAGCCATAACTTCTATCATGGATATTCAGGTATGAGTCAATATTATTAGGATATATTTATGGAATATGTTACAAAAATTCATTCATCCCACACCACAAATCATCTTATAGATTTTTTGTATTTGCTTCCTCCCTTAGTGGATTACAAAATTCTATCATCAACATCCATCATAGGTATATCCTCATTATAGGTCTTCTACATGATATATTCCCTAAATACTCACCATGTTTTTGTAATATCAAAAAAAAATTAATACCACTCATTTATAATCCCCAAACATAGAAATTTATTGGGATATTTAACCCGGTGATCTTATACATTTAAAATTAAATTGAAGGATATATTGTCATTGTTTCATAACCTTACATAGAAAAAATTGGTTCTGGTTTTGTGAACATAAATCGAAAAACATTATTTGCATTTATGTGATCTTAAAAAGGATATCATTGGTCCTTATAATATGATATTAAATGGAATTCCAAATGATGTAATCATATATGTACAAAGTAAATTTTATGTCTTATTTATGAGCCAAAAATAGTAAACACTATTCAATCATGTGTAAAAATATTTCATATGGATTTAAAAATATAACATAAAACTATTTAGGTTTTGATTACCAAATAAGGGATATTTAAATAAATAGTAATGAGACCATTACTAACACCTTATATCCTTTCACCTACCATTATCTGATAATAATTACTAAATAGTATTAAATTATAATTTTCCTTCCAATTAAACATTAAAATATAATAAAATGAACACCATATATATAATATTTGGGATAATAATACTCTTTTGTGGTGTTATCTTTAAAATTTTCATTTTCAAACATTAGATTTCATAAAAAAAGTAACTAGTAATATTAATAAGAATCTTTCCATGAACACATATAAATCATTTAAAGAGACCCAAACTATAAAAAAGATTATTTATGTGATAATTAGACCCCATATCCTATCAATTTCTACATACAAACCCACAAAAATTTGAACTCAAATGAGTGCATGGGGAATACATAAAAAATAGTGGTATTATACATTTTCCACTGTTTATATGGCCATACATGAAATTCTATGTGAATGAGTTATGTGTTTTTGTGTTTTGACTATATATAGTTTTATAAGATACCTAGTTAGACTCAGTGTTTTAGAAATTATAACTATGAACTCCATCTTCAGTGTTCCACAAAGTTGGAACAAAATTGTATTTGTTGTTTGAGTTATGTAGAAGGGGTTTTCCATTATGGTAAATTGTTATTAATTATTAGTTTTTATCTTTAAAATTATAGAAATGGTTCTTTATATATCTATTTCCATTGGGTATATTTTCCTTTTAAGCGTAAGGAAGTATGATCTTGATATTCCACTTGTTTGAATTTAATTAAGTTTTTTAATTATTTTTGAGTAAAATAATGGTATTAATATAATAGTAAGAGATGATTATGATACATGGTGGGTCTTTTAAATAGGTGGGATCAACATATGAGAGTTATTGGGTGTTCATTTCAAGGAAATATTAAGTTATATAGATTTATTATTTATTCTAATTTGTAAATGGTTCATATTTGAGTATAGTTGGTCCCTATCATG
Organism: Viscum album; assembly: GCA_963277665.1. Taxonomy (NCBI): domain Eukaryota; kingdom Viridiplantae; phylum Streptophyta; class Magnoliopsida; order Santalales; family Viscaceae; genus Viscum; species Viscum album. Next base: position 152,206,817 of record OY728123.1, on the reverse strand, counting down.
CAATATACCATGGGGTAAATTATGGTATTTTAGATTGTAATCCATTCTCCCTTGATGCCAATATTGTTCAAAAAATTTGAGGATAACTTCTTTTACGCTATTTTCATCTCTCAAAGGAAACAAATGTAGTAAATTACACAAGTAGTTTTACATGGTTCACCCAAATTAGTTAATCCCTAGTGAATGCATATTAATTTTATTTGCACCCAAGACACTATGTTATAGTGATTTGGTTTGTTATAACATAATAGAGTTGATGTAAAATCCCTCTAGGAACACTATCTAAATATAAATAAACCAAAGATAGCCCCTCTACTTCTCAGAAATCACTCCACCTCATATATTTATTCTTACTTATCCCCCAATGATAGTCTCCTAATTCCTAAAAATTTAGTAAATTAGATAAACTAATCTTTTACTAAACCTTTAAACTATACGGGATAAATATACATAGATAAATAAATCTTGGAATATCTTTAAATTCATCTATTTTTTTCAAAAAATGTCTAAAACCTTGTCTTTTTATTTTCCTGTAGAAAAATAGAATTCCAACTTTCAACCACCCTAAACCTTGAATTTATTTATCATTATATTTCTATTATTGTTAGTTTATTTTATTAATTTTTTAATGATTATACTTTTTTATTTCATGTTTATTATATATTTTCCATGATAAGAAATATCATATAAATCTGAATAAGGAACTCCTTCAAATTGCTCAAATCAGCTTCCATGTTCGCATCATAAATCATGGTTGAACCTATTAATGTATTTATTTATATAAAACATTGTATAATTTCATACGGAAACTACATGATAATTCCACCTTGTTGACATCTTTAATCCCCATGATTACACAAAATTATAGCGTTAGTTTCTAGTAGATTATCATTACATTCCTCAATCTAATTGCAAGATTTTTTGCTACTCTAAGGCATGAGATGTTGATTTAAATCATGATATTTTTTCTAGTTAATAAACAACATAATTTACCCATGTTGAAACAACAATCATTAATTTTATAATTTTGACCCAATGTCTTGTTGAGATTTCAATTCAAGGAAAACATACATCTAAATACCCTACACGATGACCACTAACCCTTTAAACATTCATCTATGAAAAACATGATGCTAACCACGCATAGAAAAAAGAATCAATGAGGGTCCCATGGTTTGTGGGTCGATTAGCATAGATATCAATTTTTATCTACTCAAGTCAACTATGAATAGATTTGATTCAATTTTTGGGTACCCATTTCACATAGTTTGACATCAATCATTATGAAATTATTTCCACATTCACTAAGATATCCACTAATCTTATCTTGGTTGGGATTTTTTTTCATAGGATAATTTAAAATGGTCCACACTAAGCTTCATTCGGTTTTTACAACCACATTACTATTTTTTAATCAATGACCATTACATAGTTTAAGAAAAATCATTACCAAAATGTTTTAGTAGTTCTACCTCATCCATGACCATCTCCACATTCATTTTTGGGTAATATGTTTCACATTGGGAATAAACTAAGCTACCACACCAAGTGTAATGATATAGGATCCATCCATTGTCCATTTTTAATGATATTTTATAGAAGTGTTTAGGGTTTCCAAATAATGACTACACTTTGAAAATTATCATTTCCAATTAAACTCTAGCAATATCAGGTAATACACACGGAGCATTGTGGTGTGGTTTGAAGGCATGGTTCAACATATTTTACAAAATAAACTCAAACATATTACAAACATTAATGTCAATGATTTACATGACTCCAAAGGGTGATTTTAATGATTTATCATGTCACCTAGTCTATTCCAACTTTGTGTGTATTGTATAAATTTTCAATAATCAAGAAGTTCTTATAAAACATGATATTGAAATGTTGTAGATGAAGAAGTATTGGATGTTTTAGTTGATGTAAAAAAACATTTTGAATAAGAATAATATCTAAAGAATTAATCCATATATATTGGGGGATTGATGATTGTAAGGAACATCTTGGACAATTAATTTAATGTTTCTTGTAATATATTATTTGAAAAAGGAAAAATTAATAAGTTTTTACCTTAGAATCTCTTGGCTAATTTATTAATGTCAGAGGAAAAGGTTGTTTTAAGATTCATAGATTCGTGAATAAGAAAATATACCATGAGAAGTTTTATTTCTCTATAAAGAATATTTTAATGAATTTATATTCATATATATTAGAGGAAATTTTATTATTAAAAAGATATAACAAAAATAAGATGGTAATTTTTTTCTAAGTTGTTTTGTGAAGACAGTTGAGGTTAAAAAGTATTTTAAAACTATAGGATAGAATAATATATTTTTTAATAGATCCCATAGGGACACCTTCCTATGTTCAAAAGAGATACCTTCATATTTATCTATATAGAGGTGGTAGATTAGCTACATGGGCTGATATAGGATAAATGGGTCAAGAGATAAGGTTAGTGCTTGTTTGAACTGTTCCATTCAGCATACAACACCCCTATAAAGAACTAGATCTAGTATGATTTCATTTATTTTATAATGAGTATATAATTTATATAAATAAATGGAATTATGAGTTTCAAATTGATGTTGGATGTGGATTTAAGAGACACTGATCATCAATTAAACCCTATACAATATCTGGGGAAAAGAAAAGCAATGTGATTCATCTTCTTCACTGAGAAACTGAACACATGCTTATCTTGAAATTAATATTCTATATTCCTGTATTAAAGCAATATGTAACTCAAGATGATTTATAAGTGAGAGTTTGAATCTCAATGGAACATATGTATGAAAAGTTTTATCCTAAATGAATAGTTAAAAATAGAGGCTAATGTATTTAAGGAAGAATCAGTTGTTGAAATGTGAACCAAGATTCAATGATTTATATATCTTGATTCTTATAACATTATTATTTTATAAAAAAAGAATAAAAAATCGGTTCACAGTGTTGTTTTAAAATAAAGAATACTAAGTATGATAGTATCATAAAAAATTTATAACTTATCATATATATATTTATATAAGTGATTTTTATGACATTAAAATAGTTTTAAAATGAGAATAACGATGATATTATGACTTTTAAAAATTAATAATACTTCAACCTTTAAAAAAAATTAGTGGATGAAGAAAATTAGAGGAGGAATATATAGGGGAATTTATATTGTAAAATATGATGTGAACTACATCATGGTGTGAATAAGCCATGCATTTTCCAAGGTTTTATGATATGAGTGCTTTTACTTTGGGATATTTCACGAAAAAATATACCATGGTTAATCCGAGGTGATAATTTGGCTTTGAAGTTGATTGGTAAAGGTGTTTTTTGAAAGGATTTGAATCAATATAGGGAGTATTATATCACAATAAACATTTAGTGGGTACTTTAATTTAGAAGTTTTCCATTTAAAATACATCTAATCTATCATATCCCATAGATTTAATCATATTGAATGTATGGTATGAAATAATTATAGTTATTATGTCATGGAGTGTCAATGGTGGACACTATGATGCACGAGTAGCAGTGTAGTACTGTTAAGGATTCTTTTTTTTACTATGATAACAAGATTATTGTATTACCTTTTTTGTTGTGATGGCGTTAATTTATGATGGTAAATATTACATAATATGACATTCTCTATATGAATTTAAAGAAGGGGTCTTCATATGAATTTAATGACTTATAATACTAATCCATCAATTGTAAAGTATGTTGTATTTATACATAAACAATTATCACAGTAAATTTTTTATCATGATTCAAAAGATATAATAAAGATGGAATAAATAATTACTCATAGGGATTTTGATCATTAAATGGTTTTTAGAGTATTACAACACCTAAATACCTATTTATACAATTTTAAATACATGCACATTATCATGTAATAAAGAGAAATAATTATGATATTTAATGAGGAAGATATGTGATAGGTGCCTATATATTTATGTAGTTATAATTGTCTTTAAAGAGGTATAGTTTCTATGGATGTTATTATAGGTTGATTAATATTGATTCCATTAAATAAAAGAAGTAAGAATTTATGAGAAATTTAATTAAATAAAATCATGGTGATTCAAAATCAATTATTCACATGGTTCAATGAATACTAATGAAGTAAAAATAAGTATAGAATTAATTCAATTTTATATATTGGTATGTTTTAGATGAAGATTATTATGCGGTTACCTAATACTATTCCTTCTTGAAAAACCAATTTTGATTATCAAAAAAGGATTCTTAATACACCTTGAATCCTATAGATTCCATATTTTTCAACTCAAAACTAAATAAGGGTATCCAATGAAACCATATATATAGTGAAGGAGGATATGAAGAAGTGATATATATCATAATAAGTTTTTGTGCATTCTAATTTTCATTATATGATATATAGTTTTTAAACTCGTGAAATATGTGAGGAATAGATAAGGAGTTGAGATAGAGTAATACCAATTTGTAGAGACATAAAAAATTGTTTCACTTAATTTATAAAGGTTGAATTAATATTTTATATTAGAAAGATAATGGGTTTTGTGCACTACTGTTTACATAGAGGAAGATGATGAATCACAATCTATCACCTACTATAGTAAAGAAAAAGTTCTTTCATGATGATGTGGAAGTAAGAGAAGTGGAATAAGACCCAGATGGCATAATAAGATATTATGGATTTTCAATTAGTGATAGAAAGTTTTGTAGATATTATTATACTATTATTTAAAAGGCATGGGATACACAAATCCATGTTATTGGGGGGGCACACACTCATATAATATATAGAGACTATAGTTCATCTCTTATAAGTTGATACTGTTGCATTTTTTGATATTGGTGAATCCTGGATAGTACATATGATTAGAGATTTCATATTGAGTGGAAAACATTGTAAATTAATATTCTCTTTGTGTGTGTGTGATTGTGTTTGTTTGAATGTTTTTCATTAAATAATGAAGGTGAAAAAAGAAAACTGGAGAACTAATTCTCTATAACAAGTGACATAGGTTAATTGAGAAAGGTATTAAATGTAAAAAAATAAATAAACCTCATAAATACTGATTCAACCCCTCTCAGTGTTGAGTTCATTACCAATAGGTCCCCTTAATTGATATAAAAGTGAGGTGTACCTCTGATTGGATTCAATATATTTTATATTTTTCCTTTTTGAGTATTTGAGTTTCTATCATGTAATTCATAATTAATTATTGTTTTGGTGAATAATTCTCTATATTAGATAAAAATTGTATGTCTACCAATTATATGATGAATAGAAGAAATAATGAAAATAAAATATTGAATAAGTTATCCCTATTATATAAAGAAGTGATATCACTTCATTTATGAAATAATAATTAAAAAAATAAAAATTGAGATTAAAATGTGTTTAATAATATTTTTACCTCATGAGTATCAAGATATTCTAGTTATCATGTGGTGTGTATTAATGTTTAACTGAAACTATCATCAGGAGGAGCCAGGCTTGAGTTGGAGGGATTTTATGTGAATAGATATATCTTTTAAATTATGAAAATATTTTATACATTATTTTACATAAGAAATATTCTATTTTATTTATGTAATTTTTTAAATTTAGTAGAAACAAATAACTTATATTTAGGTGGAGTTAGAGAATATGAGGAATAATTTTCATGAAAAGATGTTAACTTTTGTTAAGATATTCAAAAAGGTATGATCTGTTGAATCAATGAATGAGGAACATGAAGAAAGGTGCACAGAATTTGAAAAATATTTTATTAGAAAAATCCAAGAAAATGATGAGTCCAAAAAATTATAAGATAAGATCCATGCATTTTAAGATGATCTTGCTATCAATAATTCTAAAAGATATATCAAAGAAAATAGGATTAAAAATCATAACACATTTCTTCAGGAGAATTTCAAAATGTATGATGAATAATATGAAATAATGAGGAAGGATTTTACAGATAATATTATGATTATTGATGATTAGAATAACACCATCAATATAAAGTGTGTAGAATTGGAATAGATATCGAAAATTCTTAAAATGACACATATTGAGAATTTAAAATTTATGAAAAAAGAAGAATATACCATTGAATATACTAAAGAGGATTGTATTTTTCAAATACCTCTATTATATAATGAATATCACAACATCTTCTAACAATCATTCTCATGTGGCTGTAAAGAAAAAGGTTCCATCCATATAGTTTTGTAATGATTTTTAAAAATATCTTTTCATGGATGGATAATATTAAAAAAATATACATGTATAGATGGATAAAAGTAAGTATAATAATAACACCATGTCTGTAATGGATAAAATAAGGATTATGGAAGTTTTTTAAACAATAATATATCAACAAATGGTGGTGAAATCTTAGATACAACATGTGCTATAATCTGAAAATTCAAAAAAACAAACAATTGATAATATAAGATCATGGTTTATTGTGAAAATTTAGAAGAACCAAATGTTTGGGAATTTTTCAATTTTTTTTTGGTATGCTTGATTCATTTATTAAGAAGAAAGGATTCCCATTTAAAAATATATAAATATAGAGAAGAATTGACATTCATATAGTACTACAAATCTATCTACCTCAAATATAATTGAAAATATTGAAGATATATACAGAGTTTGTAATGGGTGTGTCCATATGAAAAGTGAATCCTAATAATAATATGTATCAAAGAAAAATAAAGAGATAAGAATATAGAGGATGAAAATAAAATATGTTCCTGACTTTGATAGGAATAAGAAGATAGTTACAAAATACATTAATAAAAGAAGTCTTATAAGAAGGGATAGTTTATATTGGAAATAAAAAATAATTAAAATATAATAAAAGGTATGTTTTATAAGAGGATAGATAAAAATAATAGGACTAATGTGAAGAGAAACATTCAAATGAAGAAGCCATGTAGAGTCTCTAATAATTCCTCCAACGTACCCAAATATTTTTTTATTACTTTTCCCATAATATTTAGCGATATCAAATGATGTGGAAGAGTCACTAGAAAAAGATTAAGCAAATGTAATAGATGAAATTAAAAAATAAGAATATGTATTTTTTGATATATGGTCAAAAAATCAGAAACCTAGTTTTGAATAAGATCTATGTGGAAGATACAAGAAGGATTAACACAATGCTAAAATTTTTTTCACTATACTGCCAGCTCAAGGAGAAGTCTTAATGAAAAATGATATCACTAATCATAAACGTTAATGGAAACAAAATATATATGCTCAAATAAGAAAATTCTGTTACGAGTACCATGATTCCTAAAAAAATCATTTTTTAATAAAATTTGGAGGCATGAATAATGAAGGAAATGGTTAAGAAAAAACTCTCAACATTATAGTTCACATTGTGAACTAAAAAGATAAAAAAATTCCTTTTCATTTATATGTGGTATTTTTATGATTAAAATACAATTAAATGATTGAGAGGTATGGTTTTTGGGGGTAAACAAGAGAAGGGATATGGGACTTAAAAAGATGGACAACAAGAATGAATAAGAAACCATCATATATTGATTTCTCATATAATGATCTATGGAAAATTTAATGATGATATCACCCTTGGTGAAGATGTATAAGTTGTCAATTTTGAAATTCCACATTGAGAGTTCCATTTTGGTAAATTATCTACATGAGAATTATTGAATTATATTTAGGGAATAGATCCATCAGCTTAAGAAATATATAAGTGTATCCATGTTGTGTATACAAGCGAATAATATTGAGGAAGATGCCATAATTATCCATATCATATAAATCTGAATATTCTAGATGGTTCTCAAATGATATCCAGTTAAAAATAAATGTATTATTTATTCTATCATATATCATTAATATAATGAAATAATAATATTAATGGGGATATATTAATATTAATAAATTATATAAAGGAGAAATATTTGAGAAGATTCCATCCTATTGTAAAAACTATGATATTTTAAATATTCAAATTTGGGTATTAAAGTCAATGTTGTGAATTTTGGTTGAAATTAAATGGGAATTTTTATCTCAATTGGTATCTATCACTTTTCATAGATCGATAAATTTTTTAATAGTCTTTTATGATACTTTTTTTGGTTTTTTTATTTTAATTGGTATTGTACACTTTTGATAATGGACAATGTTGTTGTCTAAGTGAAACCCTGTTGTTTTTACACTAAACATGGGTCACATAGACTTTGAGAGGAATGGTTGATGAAATTTTGTTTAATTATTAAATGGCACTCTCTCTATTACTGGAAACTAAACTTATTACTAATAAGGGTGAGGAAATTAAAAATTAATGGCTGATAAGAAAAAATAGTAGAGGTGAAGATGATTAGAAGATAATTTAGTTCACATCTTGACATCTCATTTTTAGATGGTATTGAAAATAAATAAAAAAGGGGATATTGATGTTCTCACATTTTATGTTATATACTTATTCCCAAACATAATGTTATACCTATGAATTACTATGTAAATATGTTGTAGTAAATGTTTTCATAGATGTTTTATTTTATAAAAACAATCTTGTTTAATAATAATAAGACCCAAAGAATTATGTCACAAATATTTGTTGATTGGTGATTATAAGAAACAAATTAGATGAATATTTTGATATTTATTATATTATCTTATTTTTTAAAAGAAAAAAAGGAAGATAATTTTTTCTTAGAATACCTTAAGACAATTATTTTTTTCAAAGGAAAAAAGATTGCTGAATATTTTTATTTTTATAGAGAATTGAATTTATGATGTCCAATTCTATTTTTAAATGAATATTATTTTAATAATATTATATCTATATTTAATTTTATGTTTTAATATTAAAATGAACTGAAAAAATAAGAATAATTTTTTTTTATTCTATGATATTTTTTGTAGAGAGTTAATTTAGGAAAAATATTTTCAGACTACATGCTAGTATACTAAAGAATCTAGGGAATACCATTAGGATATATAACCCTTTTCAAAGGATATACATTAATTGGTGGATGTATAGAGTAGGAATATACCCTATGAGGGTAAGCACAAGATAAATTTTTCAAGAGCATAGGTTTGTGATTTTTAGAACTGTGAGGATCCGCACGACACACCCATAGAGAGCACCGACTCTAGTTTAATTTTAACATGTCACTGATGAGGCACTCAGATGTATAAATATGTGTCCTAATGAGGATCAAATCAATGTGGGGAATGATTTTATGTGAAATTTTTCCTCACTTTAAATACATGTAATATTTGTGGAGAACTGAATCCATGTGGTTCATCAACTTTATTGAGATGTTAGAGACATGTTGAGTGTTTAATTATCTTGAATTGTTCCTCCATTAGATTATAAGGTAACTCAAAATGATTTATTTGAGAGTTTTCAAAAATCATAGGAACTCCTTATTTAAGTGGTTTTTCTGAAAATCATAATGAACAGAAAATGATAATGAATTTAAAAATTAACCAATCATGAAAAAGTGAACCAAAAATTAATGATTTTTATATCATGATAATATTATCGTGAGCCCTATATATGAAAAGGATAAAATATTGGTTTTTTGTGAAGAGTAAGAAATTAAAAGACCATGGATTATTTTCTTATGAAAATTTTGTAATACTTCATTTCATTGCATAATTTATAAAATTGATGTTTCATAAAACATATAAATAATTTTCATATAATGTTGAGGATGTTCATGTGATTTCCCAAAATTCAAAATAACTCAAAATTTAGTAGAATTTTCATTCAATTGGGAGATTTATGCTAAAAAATATGAATTAAACCATTTCATGGAGTCTATAATAAAATAAGTTTTTAATAAATTTTAGATTAAATTCTTATTTTATTATAAAATTCATATTGGACTATATTTTGTTGAATACATGTTGGTTGTTTTGAGTTGAATTTTATTATTAAAAGGCCTATTTAAGTGAATGGTAATAAAATTTATGGTGTTATGACACAGTGAAAATTCATTGGGAGTTTAAATTTTTCAGTTTTATTTGTGGAAAATGTTAAATCTATATTATTTTATGAATTTAATAATTGTGAAAATTTAGGAAACCAAAATGTTAAGGACTATTCCATGGTGTATCCATGATTTTTTTTGAATATCTTCAAGTAGTTTACACCTCTTAAGGCTTCATAAAAATTTATTGATGATTTTATCTTATGAATTATGAATTGTGGCTACAAGTAATTTTAATATTATGACTTTCATTATACATCATTAAAAAAGGTACATTCATATGAAATTAAATTATTTTGGTACTAATCCAAAAAAATCCATTTAAGTGGTTATTATATTCCAAACAATATCATGTTACAATATTTTTTCATGATATAAAATATATAATGAAGATGTTTGAGGGATGAAATCCAGGGAAGTTTGTTTCATTAAGGCGTTTCCATGATTACAAAAAAATATGCATATTTTGGAAGATTTTTGTAAATACTCTTTATCACGGAAATAAGGGTAATAATATAAATATTAAAGGATTAATATTTACAGAATCAACATAAAAACTGTATAGTTATAATTTTAATTGAATATTCATTGTTAATTTCGATGTTTTAAGAGGCAATATTATGTGGATCTTGTTAAAGAAAAGATGTGATAATTAATGAGGTCTTGAATTTCCAAATATTAGGGTAATTAAACTAAAGCGTTGATAAAGTTTATTCAATGAAACATAAATATAAATTTATGCATCATGAATTATCTTTTATATATATAGGTTGTAAATGATGTGGATGATGTGGGGACTTCATATTTTTTTCATCCTAAAAATATATTTTGAGTAGAAGCGACGGAAGTCCAGGAATGCCATCCATCCAGATTATTTTATATGTATCCAAGTAGGACTAAATAAAGTTATCTAGTTCAACTACTTGTGCACTGAAAAAGAATAAGGATAATATGTAAGAATAAGGAGTAGTTTTTTGGAAGTATATTTCTCATATAAATTTATAAATTCAGGAAACTAGTGAAATAGGTGATGAGTAGAGAAGGAGTCGATACTTTCCATTAAAAATTTGAATAATTAGGAACAATTATTGCTTGCAAGTAAGAAATGGGGCATTCATATTTACTGCTATGAATATAAGTTTTTGGGTACTCTATAGAGTATATATAATAAAATAAAGACTCTCCATCACAATCATCTATCAAGAATAAGTTCTTTCTGCTTCTATATAATTAAAAGATGAGAAAGAAGACCCACAAAACACATCAATAGATTTTTTATTTATAATGGGTGATATAATATTTAATTATTATACCTAAAATATCATTATAAAGCTATAAGATGTACCTATGTGTGTGATTACCCAAAATAGAGTTGTGTTTGATTCATACTCATAAACTATTGGGAGACTATAGTGAAAATATCATATGATGATGCTAGTGGATTGTGTGATAGGAGTGAATCCTAGATCACACCAAGTATTAGGATTTTATTTGTTTTTCCCACCTTCTACACTCCTCCTACACCACCCACCCTATCGATGGAATCTCTGTCATGTTCAACCCAGACCAACCCCATTGGGGCGCGTCCTCCCACTGACTGCACTCCACCACCACCATCCGCCCCGCCGATGGACTCTCCGTCATGATCTGCCCAAACCGACCCCACCATTCCGCGTCCTACCCAGCTGGTAGCCCTTCTTCTTTCCCTTGCAGTCCACCTGGATCAAAAGACATTGTGCCTTCACCATCACACCTGCACGGTGTTTTGGTGGTGTCATATATTCAGTCTCGGATTGGAGTGCTTAGAAATAATGGCATAATAATCATTCACCCATACAATCACGAAGAACGCAGAAAAAGGGGAAATGAGAAGCACAAAATCACCTGAAGGATGCATGTTAGCCTTTTCATGTCATCTTCAATTCATACTTGTTAGTGGGATCACGAAGAACTATGAAATCACACAGATCTGACCCCCACTTAATTAACACATGATAACTCCCATCCTACAAATGATGGAGGTGTGGATCAAACTATGTATGGGATGGTCTTCATTCTTCACAAAATATAAGAATGGGGACCAAATCAAAAATAAACACCACCCTACCTGGGATTTAGATCAGTTGTTGACAAAGTTCGAAGCCACGTCGGCGTTGTTTATCGATTTGTCAATCTTTGATCCAAGTCCTGATCTTTGATCTATAATCTATGTCCAGAGAACATCCTTCTCCTTGTCCCAGGGGAATTACAAGGTTATGGTGATAACCCTTAATTCCTAAAAATTAAAATATAATGAAAATAGTCAATGCATTGAAATAAAATATTTTTATTAAATATTTTATTACTCATACGCCCAAAAACAACATTCCATAGTAGACCCACGTCAGCTAATGTTAGGCTTCACCTAGGTTAAAATCAATATATTGAAAAAAATTGTGCCCTCGTATTTTTTATCTGGACACACATTTTGAAATAATTCAGTTTAGAAATAAAAACATCCTGTGAATTTTATTAAAAAATTATAATTTTTCATCGATTTGTTCCAGGATCACCAGGCCTCAGAATCACACACTGTCTTAGCACTTAGTCTCAGAATTTTCCCAATTAATTTATAAAAATAAAACTGGAGAAAATACGAGTCATTAAATTCTTCCCAAATTAGGGATCTTCATCTCTTTAATCCAAAACATGGGCTACTCAAAAATGTTATGAGGGTACTGAGCCTCAATATGTGCCTCCTGCTCCCAAGTGCTCTCCTGGAGATTCTTGTTCTTCCACTGAATGATCACCAGAGGAATCAACCACCCACAAATGATCCTCTCCTATTTATCCTCGATCTCCACTGGTCACTCCACAAAATTCACCCCATCGTCAATGTACATCTCACCCCAGTTGATGACGTGCAATGTATCGTGGAAGTACCTCCTCAATTGTGAAGTTTGGGAGAAATCATGTACCTGATTCAATTTTGGGGATATATGTAGACAATACACCACCTCACCAACTCTATGAAAAATCTAAAAATGTTTGATGTATCTCAGAGATAACATGCCACCTCAACCAAACCTCCACAATACTCATCAAGGCGAGACCTGAATGAACACATGGTATCCTTCCTTAAACTCTTTATGCATCTATATCCTATTATCATAAAAATTATTCTAGCTATTTATAGTAATCATCCACTATTGTATGATATTCCCCTTCTCTATGGTATCATATACCAACTCTAGACCCATTAGTGATGACTCTCTTGGGTTAGTCCAGTAAAGTGGTGACCTACATGGTCTCCCATACTAGTCCTCAAATGGTGCCATACGAATGGGGGAGTGGTATATATTTTTGTATAAAATATACACAAGATGTAGATGATGCTACTAACTTTAGCCAATGTATAGGATGCAAGAACAGAGCATGTCCTCCAAAACCTTAATGGTCCACTCAGTATGGGCATCCATCTATGGGTGAAACGCCCGGCTCAAGTGTAACTGAGTCCCAAATGCCTCCTAAAATCCCTCCCCCAATCGGGATGTGAAACGAGCATGATAGTATAAAATTATCATTAATGGAACTACAAGAAGGATAATTATCACCTCCACCTAGAGGCATCCCATGATCTCTACTAAATGCTGATCCTGGATCAGTGGGAAGTGGGATGAATTGGTGAGTCATTCAACAATCACCCATAATGTATCATGTCCCATGGAAATGAATGGTAAACCCATCATGAATTCATTAATTATACCATCCCACATTCACTGTGGGACCTCATCTAGTTAGTTCAATTCTGTTATAACCTGGGGGTTATCCTTCTCTTGCTGACAAGTGATACATTGAGAAATGAACTATGCCACCACCTTCTTTATCCCTAGACACCAGAACTTACATTAGAGGTACTGGTACATCTTCACCACTCCTGGATGTACCACCAAAGGGGATTTGTATAACTCCCTCAAAACATCCTCTTACAAGTCTTTTGGTCCAGCTATGCACCCTCTGAAAAGAACTATGGGCTCCTCACATATCGAATGTCCATCATGTTCTTTCCCTTTGGACAACTACGAATGACACATCTAGTAGTCGGTAACCGCTATTTGCGCCAAAATAACTCATATTAAGAGTATAGGGGTGAAAAAATTTGACTAGAGGTAAGATGCTCCATCTCCATGAACAAAGGGTATATATAATGAGTTCAACTACTCTGATGCCTCACTCAACAACTATAAAATGGATCTTCTACTGAGAGCATCTTCCACTAAGTTCCCCTTCCCAAGAGTATAGAAAATCTTGAAATCATAGTCCTAGAGGAACTACATCCATCTCCTATTTATCAAGTTTATATCCTTCTAAGATAATATATACTTGAGAATCTTCTGGTCAGAGTAGATGGTAAACTACTCACCCATCAGGTAGTGTCACCACATATTCAATGTGAATACTACCACTGCTAGCTAAAGATCACGGGTCACGTAGTTTTCCTTGTGTTATCTCAATAGGCATGAATGATAAGAAATATCTTCATTCCCCTATATTAGGACACAACAAAGAACATTCTCTGATGCATCATAGAAAACTACATACGTGATTCCCTCCTCTGGTATTCTCATGATGGGAACACTCTTCAACCTCTGTCTCATCTCCTGAAAGAATTGTTGGAACTTCTCTATCCACACAAATGCCTACCCCATCTATGTCAAAGCCTTCAAGGGTGATTTTACTCTATAAAAGTTGGGTGCAAACCTCTGATAGTACCCAACCAAACCCAGTAAACTCCACACCAAGGTAACACTCTTGGGTGTCTCCCAAGAAAGCACCACCTCAATCTTCACCAGATCCACTGTGACTCCAACCTGTGAAACGATGTGTCCCATTAATTGGACCTCCCAAATCTATAACTAACACTTCAAGATATTCCCATAAATTTGGCGCTCTGTGAGTGTTTCCAATACCATTCTCATGTGTATCGTGTTCTCTTCCTCAGTCACCGAGTAAACTAGGATGTCATCAATGAAGACCTCCATGAACTAGCCTATATAAGGTTGGAAGATCCTATTCATGAGTCCCATGAACATTTATTGGGTATCCATCACCCCAAATGGAATCACCACGTACTCATAGTGGCCATACTAACATCGGAGGGATTTCTTCAGTACATCTTCATACCCATACACAATATTGGTGATAACCAGATCTGAGGTCAATCTTTGAGAACTACCTCTCTCCCTTAAACTGATTGAACAGGACATCGATACACTTTACTGGATACATGATCTTCATGATCACATAATTCAGGTGTCATAAGTCCACACATAACCTCAAGCTCCCATATTCCTTCTTGGAAAAAAAAACTATGACTGCCCAGGGTGAAACACTAGGTCTCACAAATCCCTTTATCTGCAAGTCCTCCAGATGTACCCTTAACACATGAAGATCTAAAAGATTCATCTAATATACAATTGTATATATCGCTGCCTTCCTAGGGTAAAAATCAATGAAGAAGTATACCTCCATTTGGGGATGTAATCATGGGACATCCTCAAGAAATACCACCTCATACTCCACCACCACTATAGAAAACATAGGACTCCTATCTTCCACTACATAGAGGGTGAGGATAGAAAACTAATGGGTGGTTGGCTGCACCATCCTATGAGTATGTCCATCCTATTCTATATGTGTTTCATTTTTGCCAATTAAGGAAAAAATAATCCTATAATGGCAGATACACCACTCTTTGTGCCTAAAATAATCAATCTAAGCAGGGACTGTGGATAACCAGTCCATACAATGAATTACATCGTAAGGCCTCGATGTTGCTACTAAGAGATCCCAAATGAAAATATCACCTTAAAGAGTAACATCAAAATGTCGGCACCAGTGTGTGGTCATCAAATCCCCTCTCGTAGGAGTCCCTGAATGTAATGGTCAAGTCAAAAATTCAATTGGAATATCTGATTCTCGTAAAAGGGTCATGAAAAAAAAAGAATGACCCGAACCTGTGTCTATCAAAAAATTTTCCAGGGTGGAAAATAAATAGATCATACCTTAAATCATCCTGGGAGCCTCGAGGTAGTAATCCTACATTGAATGATGTTGGCATAATCCCTATTCATCAGCTCCTTGAGCCCATGATAGACCAACTATGGGTGGTAGTGGTGGTAATACTTCGAACCTCTTCACAACTCATACTCCCCTACCTTCTCCTATGATCTTTTTGCCACCCTATGGACCACACAACTCATGCCTCCTCCTCTACCTTGATAGTCCCTCAACTGTATATTTATCATTCATATGGTAGGTCAGAAAATCTCATGCCATATGTTCCTATCCGCCACACAAGTAACACAACATGTCCTACATATGACTCCATATTCCCTGGGAGTCATGCACAGCTGATCTTGTGTCCTAGGGTTGTCCCCTAGAGTGCTTGACCTCTTTAGGTCCCCTGAGACTATTTCCAAATACTTACCACTGAAGAATCAGCTACCTAGTTCCTACTAGTACCTCCCACTACTAGTGTTGGCTCCGGTAGAAATCTCTCCACTATCATAGCTTGCTCCGGTACCCCAACATATGTCGGAATTCTAAGGGATATCATGGTTTCCCTGATCTACCAGTGTATTCCCTACTCAACATTCTAAGACCTAAATAATGGGTCTCATAAAATATCTGTGGAGTATCAATAATGATCAGTAAACCTCTCCTAGTACTCCTCCAATGTCTGACTGACCTGTTGTAGATGCAGGATCTCATGTATACGCACTGAGCATAACGTAGTTGGGAAGATCTCCTTTCTGAAGATTCACTCGAAATATTCCCAAGATGTAGTCACCTCATCATGTGTCTGGTCACTAATATCCACCATCGTTCCACTGATCCCTGAAGAAGACCCGTGAATAGGATTTCCATCTGTTCGGCAGGTGTCCTCACAAGGCGAAAGACACAAGTAACTACCTCAAGCCATTCCTCAGCATCCTAGGGGTCTGGCTCACCTCTAAACCTGGGAGGTCACTTCCCCTATAACTCATGAAATGCCCTCAATCTATACACTTCCTCATTTGGTAGGGCTGGAATTAATTGTTGCTCGATGGGCAGTACTACAACGAGCAAACCACCCAGTGGTTCTGTCTCTGAAACAGACCCATGTACTGACTCCTCATCACTAGAAAGATCATCCTTGTGATCATGAAACAAAATATTGGATAGATTTATGTGGGAAGGCATCCTGAAACATATAAATATGGTCTATGGTCAATTGAGTATGCCTATTGAGTTGACTCAAGAAGGACATGGGAACACACCCAAATCTTATATGTTGCATATACTGTTAATTTTCCCTGAAAATAGTTTTTTCATGAACCAAGTCAAAAATAAGTTGTCTAGAGTCCTGGTGTATGGTTTTTTTGTCTGTTGTGCTAATAATGGATTCCCTGTCTTGAAAGACGAACTCAAAACACATAACATTGTCACCCAAAACCAACCTCACAAAATCACTGACCTTAAGTAGAACCAACCCCGTTTACACCACTCTACCACAACCTGTCTCAGAGGTGGTCATACCATGACTACCCCAAGACCTCCTCTGACAGTACAGGGGCTGGAGACTTTCACCGAGTAGACATATCCCACAATGGGAGTCATTTTTCCAAATTACATGTACACACACACACACACATCTCCAAACCCAAAATACTGGAAACTAAAAACACTAAGTAAAAAATTCCTGCATACATTAAGATACCAACCATAGAGTATGATAGTAAGAAACTTGAAATAAAACATGGAAAAAATACAAGCCCACCTGGAGAAAGAGTCTGTCAAAGTGAATGCACAAGTTCTTTGAATACATCCTCAGAAAAACCTACCTGAAGGGTACGTGTAGGGTAGCTGTCTGAAGCTGTAGGAGCACAACTCGTCTATTTGATCATTCTAAGACCACCTAGTCTTGGTCCACCTAGATCCCTATCAAATCATCGATCTTCTACACAAGACCTGACACTTGCTAGAAAAGCTCGTGCAGGGGTGAGTAAGACAATAATCAGTAGGACACCCTGGAACCACGAAGGAATACCACTAAGAAATACACGAAGTGAACCACAATGAAATACATGAAGTATACCCAAAATAAATCCACAAAGTATACGAAAAATATGTACACAATGTATACCACAATGAAATGAACTGTCACCTCACATAGGTATTAGTCTATAGAATAGAACGCATGGTTATCATACGTAGTCCGTAGAACACCCATTGTCATTAAGACATGGAGTCTTAGTAAGACATGGAGTCTTGGTAAGACACAGAGTCTTAGTAAGACATGGATTATTGGTAATTTACATAGCCCCAAAGACATGTAGTATTCACATAATATAGTTTCAAGATCACAGCCAGCCCTAGGATTTTGCTCGTAGAGCACTTGTTCCAGGAGAACCTACCTCTCAAGCCAATAGATCATATTCCATATTCTAAAGAGACTCACGTATAGTATCTCAAAAAATACATATCATAGTAATGGTCCCAAATCCCCAAATGAATCATCAAACAGACACACGGTTTGAATGTTACAACTATTTTTATAAAAAGGTCTGACCCAAGTCCAGTCTGGGTCCGACCCGACCCTCCGGACATGGACAGACTTTCTAGCCAACCTGGACAGGTCGAGAACACTAGATCGTACCATTGAGCCAACTAGACCTGGCCCACTGGGCCGTTGGAGCGGCCCATCTCCCATATCGATCATGTACTATGAGACAATTCACTGCATTGTACACGGTCTACCTCGACTATGTGCCCCCCCCCCTCGTGCTAATATGCTGTCATGCCATCTTCCACGTAGCTAGACCGCTTCACCGACTACCCCATGGCCTCACCTGATGCAGTTCCTCTTATTCAGCTCCCATTTGCATCCCCCGGTCAATGTTGAGACCTCCTTCCATGGCTCTTACCCGTCATTCATGCTAGCTTCGACGGGTCCTCCCACCTACCGCGCTCTACTTCCACCAGCCACCCTACCAGCAGCCTCACCCTCTCACTCCGCCTGAATAAACTGCACTAGGTCACGTCCTACCGACACCTCCCTTTACCCCACCGATGTACTGATGTCCTTCCCTCAAGGTCCAAAGGACAGAAAAGCATTTCACCTTGACAATCGCGCATCAGCGGTGTCATGGGGGTGTCGGATCTTTGGTCTCAGATTTTTACGCCACAAAACGAAGGGGAAACAATCATCCTCCCATAAAATCACTAATAATACAAAGAACAAGGGGGAAGGAGAATCAAAAATGCACTTGAATGGAGGATCAATGACTTTTTTCATTTCGGGCATGATTTTTCCCTATTATATGGATCACCAAGAATGAATCAATCACACATATGTAACCCCAATTTAATTCATTCAAGAAAACCCCCATTCTACAAGCGATCAAACCATTGAACAACCTGTTCATGGGTTGTTTCACGTTCATTGAAGAATGGGGAACAAATCACAATGAAACAACACCCTACCTGGGATTTGGATTTGTTTTTAATGAAGGTTGAAGTAACATCGTCACCATTCGTCGATCTGTCAATATTTGATCCATGTCCTGACCTCTATTATATTTTCATCATCGAGAGAAGTTCTTTCTCCTCATCTTAGGGGAATTATATGGTTAGGGTGATAACCCTGAATTCTTGAAAAACACAAATATAAATGAAATAGTCCCTACATCAAAATAATGTATTTTGTTAAATATTTTATTATGGATATGCCCAAAAACTACTTTTCGTAGTTGACCTACATCGGCCAATGATAGGCCTCACATAGGGTAAAATCACTCTTATTAACACAAAAGTTACCTAGATTTTCGAATTTATACACCCTTTTAGAATTTATTAATTTCTAATAAAAACCCACCACACATTTTATTAAAAACCAAACATTTTTCATCAATTTGTTTCAGGCACACTAGGCCTCAGAATCACACATCATCTCAGCGCCTGGTCTCGGAATTTTCCGAAATAATTTATAAAAACAAAACTAGATAAAATATGATTATTTACAATAAATCACTCTTATATGAAAACCACGACTCTCTAGGTATTTATATAGCCTTGATCACCGTTAACTCAATGCTTTTTTAGTTTATATAACAATTTTTCAGCTGACACACCTTGTACCATATTCACAAATGAGAAACTCATCCAGATGCTCATTATAGAGATCCTATTCATACACTCAATTTGTTAATACTAATTTGATGTCTATTTTTTATAACATGAATCATTTTATCATATCCATTGATTATAATAATCTTATTTTGTATATCCGAGAAACAATTTTAAATTTCTCAACCACATATATTCCATTGATTTGGGAATAACCATTGAAAACCATTCAATCATTCTTCCATATAAAGTTTCCTTCTTCATTATGTTTTTTTTTTCTGAAAACCAACTCTATTTTTATTTTATTTTTGTTTTTAATCCTTGGAACATTTTCCTAAGTTTTATTTTTATCAATTAGATCAATCTCATAATGCTTAGAATTCACCCAAAAATCCACCTAGGAAACATCATCAACGAATTTTAGTTCTATATGAGACAAAAAAAAAGAAGTCTTCTTCTTCATATACAACCTTATTATTTGAACAAGAGTCATCTGGTATCCAAAAAATGTTTTTTCATTGATTGTTACCCTCATGGATATTTTAGTTTTTGTTTTTATCTCTCTTAGGTTTTTTCATCAGTAGAGATATCATCTAATTTCACTAAAAGCATATAAAATATCATAAATAAAGACATATATTCATCATTTTGCTCTTATAAAATAGCATTTGTATCTATGTGAATTTTTCCTTCCTAAAACTGAAATCTACATGATTGTATTTGAAATATACTCATTTTCAATTATAGAAACTTCATTGATTTCAATAATTTTCACAAATGTTTTTAAAAAAAAATATATATGACATAAACCTAAATGAATTTAAAAGAAACCTTCATCCATCTCCAAATGATTTAAACATTATGGTTTTTTCATGATTATGGATAAATTACTTACAAAAACCCATAATTACTTGAGTATCATCTTCTTTAAAAACCAAATTTCGTATGGAGTATTGATTAAATTTTCGATATAATAATTACTAGTTCGAGATATAAAACACATTATGAACTTCTTCATTATAATACGAATTTGATATGATATTTTCAAAAAGAATATTATGATCTATGTTTTTTATTATGTGATTCCTCTATTACATTGAGGATTTATAACCATATACATATAATTCTAAATCATGAGTTTTAAATGATATTATTCTACTTTGGTATTTGTAAATTTCATACCATTTTTGATGAAATGATTCTGAATTTTTAAACCACATATTTTTTCTTCTTCTCTCCAATATCAAGTTATAGATTTGAATACCATGGTTTTGTCGGTAATGACCATAATCCATTCCATCTTACAAGAATCATATAAATACAAAACATTGTACCTTTTTCAGTTTTAATATTTAAAATTAATTGGCATAAAATCTTCCACATGAACAAGATCCTTTAATTTTAATGATGTTTCAGAAATTTGGAATCTAAGACTTTCAGACATCCTCTCTATTTTGGAAAGAGTCGCATGTATGGTTGATGTTACATGTGATCCTGAAGATATCATTTATTGTATGATTCCTTATTAGAATCTTCAATGAATTTTGACTCAGATGGATAATCCACTTATATCATAACTTATTTTTATCCACCTTATATAGCATAGAAAAAACTTTCCTCCCCAATAAGGTAATAATTTACCTTGGATTGTCATTCTTATATAATAGTTGAAAATTAATTATCTTAAATTGATCACTCCATATTAATAAATTCAAATGAATATCCAAAATCACATATTTTCATCACACATAGTATATTGTATTTAAGACTAAAAATAAGGAGAATAACTCTTTTTCAAATATCATTTCTACCACCCTTGTATTTCTCAGATTCAACACTTTTGAGTCCTTTATCATTACTAAATAAAACAATTAAATTTTTATAATATTTGATGCTAATGAGGAGATCATCATTTCTAGTCATGTACAAGGTACATCAACTATCTGAAATCTAAATTATATACCTTTATATTTCAATCAAGGAAATATCATCAAAAATTTAATTCCCATCTCTCATTTTCATGACACATTATTGTTGGTCCATTTTTTAATGGTGAGTGAATCTACATATCCATTATCCCTATGAAATTATCCTTATCATGTAAGAATGAAAATAAATTTTATGATATCAACTTGTTTGAAAATATTTATATATTATATGTTTCACCTCCTTAGGTACCTTTTATTATACCCCTGATTCATAATGAATCAATTTATTCACATAAAATTTATAGTAAGAAAATAGGAATTAGAAGAGTAATAAAATGTAGAAAATATAATTTCTTTTTTTGGACACTCATGCTCTTAGAAAAACACGTTTTAATGGAACACATATGTTAGGTGTGTTTTAACTATAAAAGGTAATAACACCTTATTTTATGTGTCCTCTTTTTATCTTTTACTAGATTAATAGTGTTCTTTATTGAACAATGAAAATAAACCTTCTTTTAGGGTGTTTATGATTGAGTTTTACCATTAACCATGACTGTATTACTTTTATGATCTTATTCGTAATCATATATTCATTTTTTCTTGAACCACTACACCCATGGGATTGAAAAAACATATATAGTAATCCATTATGTGAAATATTTAAGTTCTTTAGTAGCTGATGTGCAAGGATTTCCTGATTTCATCTCTAGAGTGTGGAGCCTATCCTGATCCATGCACATTAAACACCAAATTATAAAATATCCTTAAATTTCACAAATGTTTTTTTATCCTTTATTTTACAGAACTATTTATTCCATCAATGATCATGGCCTACCCCACATTTTTTAGCTTCACTTAACCTCGTTCTCTGAGGTACCAAAATTACCATATTTTAGTTTTTTTATTTACTCCATTTATTATGACCTTTCATCGTATTGATGTGGTATATAATTCATAGAGTCATGTAACACTCCATTTTATTTTTTGTTTTTTATTTTTACATTAAAGTATTCATTTGTTTAGGATATTATTCTAATTGGTATTTTCGATCAACTCTTCCTTCAATGTCATTATTTTCAAAAAAAAATTCCTTAACTCGTGATCAATCTAGAAAAACCGTCGTAAAATATTATTCAAGGGCTATACAATATCTGAACTCATTGGTTACATTAACCAATTAACAATCATGTTCCTATGAATGTGAGTTTCTTCTTCTAAAGAAAAATTATTATTATTTAACTGTCATCTTTACATCCTTGAAAATTGCATTCTTAAGAGGATATTATTATTTATCATTCCTTTGATATATATTTGGTCATTTAGTTTAAATAAGTATAAATTTACCTTATATGATACAAATTAATGGAATATTGCATTAGAATTCTCCGATAGCAAATTTGAAATTATTGGAAATAAAAGTCATCAACTTATTAACCACTTTATCTTCAAGATCCTCTAATACCACGAGTTTCATCATATCTGTAAAACCCACATCTTGTTAACTCTCCATTATCCTAGACAAATTTTATTTATTGTTTATTTTATATGAAATATGGTTACTATATAATCTATGTAAAGAAATATCCTTTGGAACCCTATCATCAAACACTAATACTTTTTCATTAAAGAGTAGTGGTGGTCCTCTCAAAATCCATTGTATTATTTTAACACCCTCGATAATTTCTCCAAGACCATGCATGTATTCAACAAGATCATTGAGTTGGATAAATGAAGCATTGACCAACTCATTTAGACTCATTATAAAATATTTGTAACTAACAAACAGAACCTATGATATCACTTATACTACTTTCAAATCCCCATTGTAGATAATTAGATGATTCTTCAAAATAATAGGAGAAGACTTGAATGATATTGAATTTTATAAATATTATCATATAGTTCTCCCCTATGTAATTAGTCATCTTGTAATTTTTATCCAATTATTTATGATCATTCTCAAATAAGGCTCCACTTTATATACTATCTAAAAAATCACGCATGGATTTTCTACACACATCCATTCCCAAATATTAAATAGTATAATATTAAACTATTCCAAAGATGAAATTTTCTTTCATCTATAATATATAATCCCATGTGGAAAACAATAGTTTCCATGTTTTCGAGAGATAATAGTGTCACACCAAAACTGTATCATTGATTCCATATGTTAGTTCTAGTCATGGAATATACCCTTAGTGGGGGAGGGATGAATCAGGGTATTGAAGATAATAAAACATTCATAATTAAGCATGTCCTTATTCTCTTGATGTGTGGAAAACTTCTATTTCTCCCTTTTTATCTCTATAGAGTTATAAAAGTAGTAATAAAGGAAAATAATTTTACTTTTTCACCCAAACAGGCTAATACACATATTCCTGGAATTCTACCTATGCACAAAATACACTAAAGTGATATTATTTTCATTTCTCTTACACACTAGAGAGGATTCAGAAGACCTCTAGACTCACTTTTGAGATAAAAATATAAAAATTACTACCCTAATTCTATAATGATGATGAACTCACTACTCCTTGAAGATTGATGTCCACTACTTCCCTTGTGTCCTGAATGGCCTGAAGGCCTTTATTTTTATTGATTTTTGATAACCCCCATTTCCATGGGTAAGGGGGTAACCCTTACAAGGCCCATAGGCTCAGAGATTACATGGACCATAGGCTTATGAGATTACATGACCCGAAGGTCTTAAATAATTCAACCAGACTATCTACAAGGAACTGCCCCTCCCCAGCATCTACATCCTAATAGTAGCTATCCACCTTTACATGACAGTCTAGTTGGGCTTCTCATGCAAGCACAGGCTTGTACCAATGGCATAGACATACCATCTCATTCTGACAATCCATTTGGATCTGCTCTGGTGAGTGCACCTGCTCTGAATCCTCTTCTAGGTCTACTTCTTTTTTTATTGTTTTTGGGGCCTATATTCATGTGGCTCGAAGGCCTTGGGGTGGCCCTAAGGCCTTAAGTTGGCATAAAGGCCTTGAGAATCAACTGGACCAAAGGCCTTGGGTGGCCCGAAATCCTTGCAGGACCCGAGGACCAAACAAGTGGCCTGAAATCCCAAATGGATGAATAGTTTCAGCTACTACAGTACCGAACATTTCCCGCTATAGTTCCTGCTACAGTGTCTTCTACCGTACTGCAATAGTACTGCTACAGTACCCCCTAAAATATGCCTCCACCGTTATTTGATCTCGGGTCTCTTGGATGCACCTAGTGAGTCCTCACCAACTGGCTGAGGCTCTTTTGCGCCCACTAATCCCCTAGTGATAATATATTTCTTCATGACAATGTAGAATATATGATACACCAATAATTTTATTATAATCCAGGAAAAATTTTATTAATATAAACATATAAATAAATTTTATAAAATCTTTAACATCATATATTTTTTGTTTGAAAATTTATGCAACATTCTACTTTTCTTTTCTGGTGGAAAATTGGAATTCCTTCCTTCTGTAAGAACTATGATCATCCTTATCCTTTTCATGATATCTATTTGATATAATTTGATAAATATTTCAATTAAATTACCCTTTATTTCTTTTTTTAATTTTTAATTTTACATGCTAATAAATAGGCCATAAATGTTAATAAGTAACTCTTTAAACTATGTAAAACATCACATAATTTTACGTAGAACCATCCTGAGAATTCATCCATGATAAATCTTATGATCTTCATGATTCAAAAGAATTATTAGCTTTTAATTTTTTTGATGATTATCAAATTAATTGATTTTATTCCATATTTTATTGTTTATATGTCGAATGAGATATTGATTTCTGTCATTATATTTATTTCTAATTAAACCACTCCATAATTTACTCTAATAAAAACACCCATAAAAATTATGGACCCATGGATTCTGTGGTGTAGTGAGGTTTCACTAAAAGTGAAATTACCTGTGAAACTCGTAACCACAAAAATATTATCCCTTGTAATGTTCGTTGGTAAAAAATATTCTAACCATGCTTAATAAAAAACCTTCTGCAATGGGGAAATGGTGTGTGGGACCTCTCTCATGAAAATCAACTTCTCTAAAAAAATCCACCATACATAGAACTATGTTTTTAGTTGGACTCTCATTTCATACCTATAGAAAACTGTATAAAATACATGCTCACTTTAGTAACTATGAGCTAAAATAATCCTATTTTGGCATCATAATTTCAGACAATGTAATTCAAAATTCACCACACTTAAATCCACGATGTCGTAAAATCTGAGTGACTATTTTGGATTCACATATCCCTTAAGTATTATATGAAACATACTTACACAAATCACTCAATTATTCATCATTTACCATGGATAGAACCTCACCTACACAAGGATTCCATGTTTCACATACTGAATTACCTAGAATATCATTCCATGTCCAATGGTTTATTCACCATTGGATAGATATTATGTAAAAATATTTTATTGACTGAACATGGATAAAAAAAGCACTTCTATTACACTAAACATATTTCTAGTTAAACTCTAAAAAAATTAGACACACCATAGTGATCACTGTGGTGTAGTTACAAGGCACGGTTCCCCATATTTTACCAAATAAATGCAAACTTATTCTATCCTTGATACCTAATGCACATCCTGATTCCATAGGGTTTGTTAAATGATTTCTTATGGAACTTTTCAACATAGAAAACCCATAAAACATTCACATGGAATTTTTTTAAAAATTATCATGTATCATAATGGTTGGATGAATTTTTGTTCTTGTGTGTTTGTATATTTCCAAGAGGATAGTTTTTTTGGTCAAATTAATTATTCAGATGCACATATTATTCTAGTAGATGCAAGGGAATATGAAGATGAATCATGTTTCTTCGTAGTGACAACTATCTTAAGAGGTCCAATACGAAAAACCATCCTCAAAATTAAAATTCTTATTACTATTTATTATGATGAAATACTTTGACATGTGATTCAATATTAAAATTTGTATTAATTTTTCATAAGAGATATGATATATTATAACTTTCTAAATATTCTTATTATAACCCAGTTATTTGGATATAGTATTATATATCATATTCTTGTCCACACATATGCTTCATTCTGTTGAAATAATATGACTCCTTCCACTAACATTGGATGTAATACATAGGGTTGAGGTTTTTAGTGGCATAAAAAATAAAAAATGACCAAATTTCGTTGTAGTTTTATTGTTTTTATTTATTTTTTGGTACATTCATAAAAATACATTCTTTGAAATTCTATTAATGATTTTCTACAATGATACGTTATCACACCCTACATATGCACCTTAGTGAAAATAAAAATTTCACTTTTAGGGATCAATAGAAGGGGAATGCCATTATCTCCATAGTATAAGAATGGAGTTAATGTCATGGGGATGGAGGTGGTACACTAATATATTATAGGCCACTTTTTAGTGGATCCTCCTCTATTTTTTTATATTTTTCTATAATGAAAAACACTATCTACAAACCAAGGGGATTATTGTTTTTATTGTTGGTATCCCATTTTTATTTTTTAAAATGTGATATTTTTATTATGGTTGGCATACTATGAAGTCTATTATATTATATCTTTTATAATTTTATCTTTTGGTTAGAAAATTTATTAAGGAAATATTCTTCCTACTATGTGGACATAGTCATACCCACTAGCTTATAACCTATTTCATATTGGGAGATGTGATTGTGGTGTTGTGGCGCACTAGATAAGTCATGGAATACTAGGTTGAGGTATTGAAAAATTATTTTATATACCTTTATTTTATTTTATTATGAATTTAGACCTCATATCATAGTGGTATATTTATTGGAACATGAGTTACATGATATTATTATGTCTTCTGATCTTCTATATATTGGACACACAATGTTACTAGGGTTATGAAATTGAAGATAATGGGTTTGAAAGTTATTTTTTAAATTTTTTCCGTTGTAATATTTTTTATTATGGCCAATTAATTTACACTTAGAAAATTATAGTATGAGGGTGTGAGTACATGCATTAAATTTAACATAAAAGTTTAGCTGACAGCTACGTTCATGTGTCTAGTTTAAAAAATGATTTTCAAAAATTGGTTTTAATTAATTAAAATATAATATAGATCTAGTTTATGTTCTCAAAAATAAATAATTTCTACAAATATAAGTAACTATTATGTATAGGAATGATTTTCTAGGTTAATTCTCTTTTAATACAACTTTATCATGAATAGGAACATGTAGTGTGAACTCAATCCATTATTATATAATTTTTGTGATTCTTTGGTGTCTAGGTGAGTGAAACATTGATGGTATTTTTGTTGGGTAAGGTTGTTTTTTATGTGGCTAGGGATGAAATGGTTTGGGATGGGTAATATTGATTTGTGAGTATATTTTATCCTTTTTAAAAATATTTTCATCCTTTCAATTTATTGAAATATTTCATAATAAATGGATTATAACTTCTTAATTATTCTACACTGATGATGGACCAAGGAGTAACAGTGGAATAGAGTTGAATATGACCCGGCAAGATCTCTTACTATTTTGAAGGGTAATGTAGAGCATGCACCTAGGTATATTATTATAGATCAAAGAGGTGATCCTCTCATGGTTATGGATTTTTAGTTATGTATATTTTGAGTTTGAGTTGTACATAAATGTGGCACCACTATGGAAGACATCACTTTATAATTTTAGATTCAATATGCATTGGTCAATTTCACCCACTTATACATTAGATATCTTTTCTCATTGGACCAAGTTACTATTGATGGTGGTGAGGGAGCCTCAATAGTTAGATGTATAGTTTTTTTATGTCTACATTTTCAAACTATTTATTTGATACAAACAAGATCCATTCTTATATTTCAATACTTATGGTGGTAAATTTTATAGTGACCCCCACGTTTCATATATAAATACTATAAAATATTACTGTAATATTCATTAAATATCAATATAGTCCATTCCAGAACAATAAAGGTTCAATTTCTTTAGAAAAATGGATATATAATCAATGATTACAAAAAAAATACTTATATAATTTCCCATTTTGTTTTGTAAGTCTACCGTCATTCACATACATTTCATACTTAAAAAATTTCTTCATAACCTAGGGAAGGGAAACATAATAAAGGGTAATCTTGGAATCTCAATAAGGGTCAATGTAACAGATATCAATATATGATCATAAGTGGGTAAAATACTGTAATCATGGTATGGTAACATGATATTAAAATTGTAAAATCAAACCCATAAATTCAGAGAAAAAAATTATGAAATAAGGCATAATGTTTTATTAAAAAATCATAAGGCATAATATTACGAAATCATAAATAACAAACCATGATCCATGAGAACATATCATAAGGATAATACATAAGTATTTAGAATACACATATGAAAATAAAATCACTTCTTTAGTTGATTCTTACTACTAATACTATAAAAGTGGATTGGGTTAACTACTCATTCTATCGTTTTCATAGTCACATTTTACTCCCACGACAATCCTATTAGTCAAAGTACCATGATGAACTAGGTTCAATCCATATTATAATACTTATTACCTCATAAGATATTCATATTTACCTAATAAAATAGATTTATATATAATTCTGGTCCCATCCTTCACATAATTAAAACCATACATATGTTAGCCATAATATCATAAAACCTTCATCATATCTTTAAATAATAAAATGTGCAAAAGATATGGGCTTTATAAAAATTTCATCATCATAATAAAAAACCAACCACATAGATAATATAGATTGTAACATTACATCATATTTTCACTAAATCATAAGAATCATCAGAAAATTTTGTTATTTAGAAAATTACCATTAAACGATTACTAGAAAATTTCTTAAGGAAAATATAATTTTATTTTGAAAACACTTTTTCAGAATATAAAATTTTCAAAAATATTAAGTAAATTTTTTATTTTAATTGTAAAAAGGAAAAACTATAAATTAATCATTAATAAAAATAGTATTCATGATGGTGGGGATGTTAGTACATGCGATGTATGTTAAAAAATTACTTTCACATTTTTTGTAAAAATTCAAAAGTAGAAAGTTTAGAAAACTAAAAGAATGTTCCATTTAATACTTGGTAAGTAAATACATATATAGTAAAAAGATACTCAAAATTGTCTTTTTATAATAGTAAAATCCTTCTTGAAAATAGTTTGAAGAAAATATTCACATGGAATAAAATATTTCTAACCAAAGACGAAAATAAACTTGACATTCATTAGAATCAATATTTCATTAACTTCAGTATGTGATGATTTTAAAATGAAACGAAACTATTAAATCTAAAAAAATAACTATTGTATACGATAATTTAAATGGTTTTTGAGATATAGATCATAAAATTTCATCAAAAAAAAATTTAAGCCTAATCAATCCTGATAAAAATGACATTGTAATATAAAACCCTTACCACTATGGTATGTTTTGAATCATATACCCCATGAAAAAATAACATTAAATTAATTTTTAAATACCATGGACATATGGATATTCATGATACAACATATCAATGGGGTAGTAGATACACCTCATAAAATAAGAGATCTGTATAACAATAAACATGTCTCGGTGAAACAAAACTGAGATGAATAACCCTTAAGAATTTAATAATTTTTTGAAAAACATTAATTGGAAGTGTAAAAATAATATAGTTCTATATATCCTTTATATTAAATCATGGTATATTAAAAATATATTATTTTTAAATATATATAGAATAGAAATAATAAATTATTTCATAATATTAAAACATCTCACAATGAAGAGAAATTGACACAAAACCCTTACCTCAAGTACATCATGCTTTGTAAATCCTCTAACCTCATATATAATAAATTTAAATTTATTATACATAAATAAATAATAATATTAATACATATAATATCAAATAATATCTATTTTTATTATTTCAACACTTTTTTATTAATAAATCTATGTTAAAGTTGTCATTTCAGGAGTTAACAGATTCATTTTTCATCTATGTTTTTATTCTAATGTTATGGTACATGCACATTAACCATTGTTCACATATATACATAATTTTAAAAATGATATAATTATCCTATATATTTATAACCATTCATATTTAGTGGTGATGAAAAATTAATTGCATCACTTCGTGGATATGGAAATTTTTACAGACACATGGGTTATGTTTCAACTTTTTATTGGATAAAATGAAAGAAAATAAAATGATATTTAACTTTTAAAAAATAATTATTATATCATAAATATCATGACTTTTTATGAAATATATATTTTTACCACCCAATTAAATCATAAATGATAAGGAAATCACATGATTTTGTAGGGGTGGTTGTCCACACATACGTAAGAGTGATGTTATCATTTACCAATATATCATAATGTAAGAATATATATATGATATTATGATGAAAAATTATTATTTTATCTTAAATAAAATATATAAAAATTAATCCAATCATAATAACTATCTGTTAAATATGGTGATCAAAAATGAATTGTATCACTATATAGAGGGGGTAGTCCACACACACGCACAGGCGATGCTTTCTTCTATGAATTGATTGAGAATATGTGTTAAATGGTTTTAAAATAATCATAATACCATATAAGTATATTTATGATACAGTAATAAAAAAAATTTTGTATAAAATAATATTAATATTTTTTAAGAAGAAATAAAATTTAAAGAGGTTGGTTGTGATTTTTTCCTCTTCTTTGAGAGTCCTCCTTTGATGTAAACTATAAGCTTTAAAGGATTAGTGTAAAGAGAAGAAAATAAGATATATGATAAAGGAAAGGATTATATGAATGTTTTTAGTAGGTATTTTTCTATCTATACCGATTAAATAGTGTGAATAATGGAAGAGGAAAGGTTCCCTTTTATATGTAAGGGGAAGGATACACATATAATTTCTTAAAATAGTTCAATTATATAAGGTCACATTCTTGGTAAAGTATCTCAAAATGGAGAGTTAATTACTGTCATGATAATATTATTCTAAAATATCTTCATCTAATATGAATTAGAAAGATGATTTTGACAATCCTACCCTTGTATATTGGTTTAACCCCATGGTAAACTTGTTCTTACCATGTCCATGGTAACAAAAGTTTTATATATATACTATTCATAATGACAAAAGAATTAGTTTAACATAATTAATTATATTATTTATAATTATTAAAATTATAAAATCAATTTTTATAGAATAATTTTTTATATTTGGTTGAATTTTATTTTAAATAAGCATGAAACCTACAACGAAAACCCTTTTAGAAACATGATTATTTGAGCATAAAACTTGATTTACATACATTATTTCCTTATAAGAACCATTTAATGAATGTTATAATATATTATTGAATATTTAATACACAAATTAATTTAAATCCATTAATAAATATATACCTAATTTTTTTATTAAGTATAAAACACATATTATAGAAAAAACAGTCTTTAGAAAAATATGATTTAACCCCAAAAGTAAATGTACTAAAAAATCAAGTATACTGATGATTATAATGTAATTAATTCTATGTTCTAGTTAAATAATTATTTTTTTATTTTGATATAAAATTTAAATTATACTTTTCTACTTTCTATTTCACCATATGAATGAAAAAATGACAAAGGGAAATGCCTTAGAAAACTGAGGAGAAAAGATTTCAGTAATGTCAAGATTTGGAAAGGCTCATAAATTAGTTTTCCCAAGGTAGACCTAATCACCATTGGTGCACAAGCACTTTCTCACCACACCACTTTTATGCCATACCACTTTTTCACCAAACCACTTGGGTGACCAAAAAATGTCTCTTAAGGTCTCATATTTTCTTATAAATATACCCTTGGGCCTTCATTTGCACGAATGAATTTCCTTGAATGCCAGTTGTTGATCTGGTCACCATATTGCTTCACTAGAGTCCTCTGAACCCACCATGGTACTTTCAAAACACCTAAAGAGATGGAATCAGATAGGGATTGTGAGACTTAAGTCCATTCAGTGTTAAAAATAAACAACACTTGTGTGACCTGTTCACCGAACCCCCTAATTTAAGAAGACTTGTGAGAAATGAACTTTCTGAAATAAGAACTTATGAAACTTACTTTTATGAATCCTTGTAGAGACCCTTGAAGGCGTGAACAAAGGTTCACACAGGTGTAGTCATCTAGTTTTTTCATCACCTAAGGTGAAACTAGTTCACCCATGCCTACTTACACAAATACCCCTTGTCTGGTGCACCCCTTGTGCGGTCCTCCTTGGTTTAAATCATCCCTTCAACCAGCGTGAGTAATTATTGAAGCCTCTTTAAAATAAATTCATGAAAATAATTATGCTTCACTGGATCCCTTTCCAGAATGGGACCATGTTGAAACCTCAAACAAGACGTTCGGATTTACAAAACCTTAAGGAAAGGAACATCAGCATGTCCCAAATTTGGATTTGTATTTCTAGAGTTTGAGGATTCCCACAATTATCCTACCAGAGGGTCAAGATCCTTGGGAAATCTGTAGATTTGTATATCTACATCCACATGGACCCTTACCCTCAGAATAGTGTTGGGGAGTTCCCAATCTTGGATTATGAGGATATGAATCTTTCCTCCCCTTCTCATCTCTAAGATCTAGAGCTTCCACTTCCTGGTAGGGATGATAAGGATCACACTTTCTATTCCCTTTGACAAAGTAAAAGTCTCCATCCTCTCCCAGGACCAATCCGATGGAAACCCTCTTAGTGTAATCCCATATCATTCCATGTATGAGGTTTCAATCTTTCCCCTATCCACACCATTCACCTTCATTCCTTCTTTACATTGGACCCATGTACAATGTAAATGAAAGAGAGGGAAGTGTCATAGTCTCAACCTCTTTCGTCGTATTCCCATACTATTTTGTCATAGCCCCATTCTCTTCCACAAAAAAGGAGTAAAAGTGCGTGTGGTTTATTGAATCCTTCACATTCTCTTGTTTCTCACACTGAGCATGACTCACAGGGGATTAGGTTTGTAATGATCACAATATCCACAGAATCTACCTGAAAGAATGAACTATTAGAACCCAAATTCCCACCATAACTAGGATACATAGGAATCCTAATTCAACGACTAAGATCCACATCATCTCATTTCCTGAAATGAGAAACCATAATCCCCTCAAGTGGGCCTCCTCTTAGGTTTAATCCTTAAACTAGACTAAACTAAGAGAACTCCAATTCCCACCATAAGTGTGATATGTAGGAATCCTATTTCAAGTATCAAGATTTACGTCATTTCATTTCCTAAAATGAGAAACCATAATCACCACAAGTGGGCCTCTTCCAAGGTGTAAGCCCCAAAACATAATGAACAATGAGAACTCTATTTCCCAACATAATTTGTATACGTAGGAATCCCACATAGATCCTAAGGTAAAGGGACATACTCATTGGGATTAAACTCCATCATAATTCCCTTAATCTGGGAATCCACCTTAAGAGTAAGCCCTGATTTAAACCACCAAAACATCAGGATTTGATACATCATTCATGGTCCCTTCTATCAGGGATTCCTATTCAAGAATAATCCCCAACCTATCCTCTCAAAGGGATATACTCACCTATGAGACTTATCAAACTATGTGGTCTTTCATTCCCATCAAAAAAGGATATGTAGGAAGCCTCCATGAGGTTCAAACCTAAAATTCCAAATCAACCCTATTCTCTATGGTCTATATCCCTATCATGGTCTAATTCAACTTGGAAGCTCATATTCCTTCCCGGTTGCTCGAGCTGCTTATACATAAGTCTCGCACCAAGCTTCCACTAGGAACCTTCTGCATAGATGTCTTTACCACGTGACATTAAACTGTATGATTGGGTCCTAATCACACATCCTTAAAAGGTATTATGTGTACCACTAAGTGGCACTGAAGTACATGGGTTCTGAATCCTTTCACAAGGATATGTAGGAATCCCATCAATGGGTTTGATCCTAACTTCATAACAACTTCTGTCTCCCTAGATGTTGATAAATTCTAGAGTGACATTCATCTACCTCGATGACCAAAAACTTCAGAGTTCCCCACTATGTTACTAGAAAACTATAATCATCATAATAGTGGAAAAATAGTCTCTAAGTCATCTTTGAGAGGAAAAAATTGATGGAAAACCTGAATACATAAAATATCTTTTTTGATGATGAACCTAGAATAAATATAGATGATTCTGAATTCCACACATGCTAACAATTGATTGCTAAATTACAAGGGAAACTCATATGATAATTGTTTAATTAATAAAGTATTTTTGAACATATCTCAAATCATTGAGAGATTCCCATGGTAGGTAAAAATTCCCCTAAAACTAATGTGATGTGGCCAACCACCCATCCTCTCAACCAATGTTAGTTCTTAAGCATCACAGGTCAAAAACCGTAAAGAGTGTATTAATTTGGAATTTATGTCCCTATGGATATAGAAACATTGGGTGTTTCTAGTTCTAATAAAAAACCCATTGTAAACTTTTTTGAAATAATGATTTCTAACAAAGACACATTTCAAAAGGAAAGAAAAAAATGGTGAACCCGATGTGAATCCTTAACCAAGATGATAGTGTTATCCATGCCAAACAAGGTAATCAATTAGGAATTTTTGTACTCAAATGAGATGTCATAGATCATTGTATTTGTTTTTCACATATACATGCACTCTTTTCCAATAACTCTTGAAATTAAAAATGGATTCCTTCATGTTTACACCCATGAACACCCAGACTATTGCTTAGGCTAGATCCTCGTCCATTCGAAGGACATCATCACTGGCTCAGAATCTATAATGTTGAGTCTCTGACGCACTATTTAGAGACTACCATCAACACAGTTCCATTCCAACTGTGGAGGCTTCCTGATAGGCCCTCCAAATCAATAATAACCATCAATCATCTGATCAGAGAAGACTGGTAGTCCCGAAGAAGATGGTGGAGTCCACCATATTTAACCATTTCAAGAGATTATCCTTGAAATGAAATGACCAATACCTCTCATATTCCAGGGAGGTCGACCAAGAGGCCACCTATGGACTCGTCTGAAAGACACAGGGTTTATTCCCAAGGGATCCTTCCATCTGTCATTGTTGCCAATGTTGTGTGGCAGTAAACCCTTAACATGATGAGGATGTTGCCTTCAGCTATCCGGCTGAGGTCCCTCAGAACCAAACATGCAATATGGCCTACTGGGGGAAAATAGCTAACATGGATAATTTATCTACCTTTTCCCTCTCCATAGAACGCAACCAACCTAGTTTAGTGGAAAACAATGTTTGGGTACATACACTCATCTTCCATCATTCCGTCAACCAGAAGACTCTTCTGGTGGTGCCCAACCAATCACAGCATTCAATTTCAGTGGAGTGCCATAAGTAGAAACATATAATTGCCTACACCAATCCATCTAGCTAGAAGAATCATCAGACAAAATTCAAATAAACCCACAAACCAAATATGGTGGCATCCTATAGGTAGGAACATACACCTACCCACACCAATAAAGCCTTCTATCACCCTCTTCAAACATCACGTAGGGAATTCAGTCGAAAAGTCCTGATGACATACATAGGGAAGACTCAAATCTATGCCCAAGAGTAATATCTGTATCCACTTCCAGGAAAGGGAGGATATAATTATGTACATACAAATAATCCAGATATGTAATGGACATATATTCCTATTCCGACCACTTAATTCACTAAGAATATCCTATAAACGATGAAAGTGCATATGAAAATTCCTTCCCATACATTAGAAACATGATATAATATCATAATGGTGGAAACAGTAGTACCTTATGGAGAGAATCATAACACTTTCCCCACAAGAAAGTTGGATCATTATCATGTCACCCCAGATCAGATGAATACATATGTTCCCATATATGAGGGTCATGGGATATACTCCCCCATATCATATAGAAAACTAGATTGGGATCATACACCCTTTCCAATTAGAGATAATATACATATTCAAACTACCACTCCAAGGTAGAAACATACACCTTATCATGATAACAACTTTTCCATGAAATTTTCTCCAAGTTCTTGTAAGAAGGCATCCAATAAAAAGGTTTATCAAACAAAGTTGGAAAATCATGATATATTTTGAGATTTGGCTCCTCTCAATGCTAGAGTTCTTGAAGCCCTCATACATTTATTTATTAAAGCTTAAGATCCTAACCTCCCATCTCCAAATTCTGGGATGAGTAGTAGTAACTATGAAGGTCATCAAAAGAATCTTCCTCATGAAGTCTTGTTTCATGACAATTTTTTCCATCTAAAGTTCCTATCTCTTGATGACTTCCATGAAAACCCTATATCTTCCCAAAAGACCAATGAGAAATATGGTATACCCCTTGCTTTAATACACCATGAAGGTCCTCTCCATGATGGAATTTGTAATGAATGTTCTCTCCGTAGGAGAGATTCACATTGTTGAGAGAATTATCTAATTGGAAATTTAGTGGTGAGAACGCCCTGTTATATTGAGGAACTTTCAAATAGAAGTTCAGTCATATCTAATTCCTTGTCACTGGTGGGTGAAATTATTTCTCAACTGGAAGACATATTAAGGTTAAAATCATTCTATGAACCACCCTTGGGACTTTTATCTTCCAATGTAATAGAAGAAATCTCTCCTGGTCTTACTAAGTCTAATAAAGAATCATGAAAATGCAATCATTGGTCCAATAAAGTAGAGAATATTCTAGTAAAAGAAAAAGAGGATATGTTGAACCTGAGGAAGAAACTAACTAATTGTGAAATACAAGTCATGTTCTAGCCTTTAACACCTCTCAATACAACATTCTAGAGATGTTCATGGAATATTGTATTCATGATATCCGCCTCAACAGATGGAAGAATCTTATTCATCTAAAATCCAATGTATTATCATATAAAGAATATCAAAGTCATGTGAAGGAAATATAAGGGTTTCAACATCAAATTGACTTGGAATCACTCTTGGATTCCCAACATCCAAAGATCAAAAAGCAACTTCCCTTCAACGTGCATGTCTCAATGCATTAATGAGGTTGCAATGATTGATCATAGATACCTCACATACTGTTCAAATCAAAGGATAGGGTTCACATGTATAATTTCATTTCACTGCACTCCAAATCCATAAAATATTACCAAAAGTGTTCTTATGCAATGTTATTTCCCCAGTCCAACTAGAAAAATGATTTTTTTTGCATGACCAATGAGATGCTTAACAAGTACAGGCCTCTCCTATCTTCCACCAAAGTCAGGCCTGAAGAGAAAAATATATTGGAATACATTTGAATCAAGAACATGAGACCATAGAGAAAGCATCCCATATAGAAGATATCAACCATTATACTGAAAAAATATCTAAAATAGCATAATGGTTATTCTAAAAAGGTGAGTTATGTGAGTTTAGGATAATGTTCTCATCCAATTTTTAGACCAGAATTCATAAAATCATAACAGCAGTTGTGATGATATCATCCATAGTGATTCAAGAGTAACCACAACCCATAGGGTTGTGGGATGTTTTTAACCCAACCCTCAAAGATAGAAAACATAGCTTGAAGGGTTGATAAAAAAATAGGAACAACCTCATCCAAAATAGATGTGGAATTTTTCACATTGATAATCCCTTCCTTAGTGGAAGTCAGTATTCTCTTGATTATGGAAGAAGATAAAAAATGAACACAAAACTAAACAATCAAGGTATTCCCTTTAGGTTAATGTCCACAAAATAGTTCATGGGGAACCAAAAAATAATAGTACAAAGTCTCATGGAGTGCGTAGAAGAAGGAAATCTCACAAAGATACTGAAAGAATGCTAGAAATGCATTATTCATCGATGAATGTCATCAATTCCATCATTGTAGATCATCCAGAAAATGAATCCAATTCAAGGTATTCATAGGATGAGGTTCTTGTTCATAATTAAATCCACATAGATTCAAATTAAAGAAGTTTGTGTACCTGAAATCAGAGGATTGCCAAAAATTTAGGTATCCACTCTAATAATCAACTTTCATCTCTTTGAATGGAACCTAATAAAAGAAAATGTAAAGGCCAGAGTATGTCTCACCTTTCCCCCAAATAAGTTCAACCTATTTTGATTGAGGAAATATTTTCTCAGCAAGAGGACAAGATGAAGGATTTGAAAAGACTCAATTCAGAGTTACTCTGAGGTAGAATTCCTGTTAGATATGCTCCACAAGAAGATCATCAGCTTGCACTTCAAGTATGAGCACCTCAATAATGGGGTTTCATTGCAACTAATGATGTAGATAGTTAATTCCCTCCATTATAAGTATAAATTGATCAATCTCGGTCACATCTTCATAAACATATCCCCATGGGTTATCCAAGGTAAATACCAATAGCACCACCACCAGTGGTCCAACCACTCACTGCACTAGTTCAGGATCCAGATGCCACACCTATTCAATTTTTGGCTCATCCAGATGATTCCAAAAATTTTATGAACACCATTTAGTCATTTATGACATTATTTGAAGCTATATAAGGATGTCATTCACTGGTTCAATCAGAAAATAAGTCTTATCTTGAATGGGTAGATTCAACTCCCCCCCCCCCACCAGAATTTTGGAATCCCACATTTCCAATATTTAATGGAATATGAGATCTAGATTAGTAATTTACATATTTCATATCTCACTATAATCCCATGATAGGGACCTCTAAGAAATAGGAAGTTGTGAAACCCATATGCTTCATATAATCAATGTAGCGGCCAGCCTTTTTATAGTAAATAATCTAGCAGTCTTGATTGATCATTGAATGGGAATATATCTATCAGATGATCCTTTTCTTGTTCATCTCAATGATACAGTTGAAAACTGTCTTTGATCTCAAAAACTACATGAAAAGGGAGAATGAAAGAGTTTCAAATTTCATTTCTTAGTGGAAAGGATTAACATACTCCTTGAATATATCTCTCTCTCAAGAAGATTTTGTTACCATTTGTGTATAAAATATCCTTGATGAGTTTTTCACACCATTAATACCTATGTAACACATTGGTGGGTTTATGGATATTTCCATTATTTCTCAATAGGTTGAAAACTCTATATAAGAGTCTAGATCCAAATCCAGAGTAATCCGATTTGTTATGGGAAGAAGAATGGGAAAATAAGAGGCTACTACAACCACACTTAAGCATGTCCCTATACCCTCTCTTACCTCAAAGGCCTCACCATACCATGGGGCTCCACTTCCCGAGTGTCACTAGAAATGACCAACTTGTCAAGATGATCCAAAATATAAAATGGAGAGAGAGTTTGAGGATTTGAAAAATAAGGTTTATTCTTTTGGAAATGACTATGTCCCTGACTACTTCATATCAGATTTTGAGAATAACATAGTTCATTTTTCAATGCCAACAAAATAGAAATAAAGAAGGATATGAGGACCTTCCAAACTATTTACCCTTCAATAAAATGTCGGGGAACCCCATCTAGGAGTGTAATGTTTTTAAGGACCTCCTACAAAAGGCTGAGTACTTAAGGAAAGTGAAGTTAAAAGATTCACTTTCCTAGGAAGCATGTGCTATTGGTACTAATCTAGAGGAGTAAGGTTAGTGCCAGGAAGTCAAAATTAATAATTCCTATAAATTCAATGATTAGAAGGTTAGGAAAAAAATCAACATAACTCAAGATATTCTTCAAACACAATTAAAACAGCATACTGGGTCTCCTGTTGTTTCAATTATAGCAAACCCATCTTCATCAAAAGTCCAGTCTTCTAAAGGCCAATCCTTAAAGAAGGTACATGGCCAGAAGAATAAGGGGAATGAAGAAGAATATGAGATCATGTCATGAAAAAATTTATCCTTGACCTTAGTGGATTTCATTCCAACAATCTCAAAATAACAGTCACTATCCTGCCAAATGAAACAACCAGAATCGACCTATCAGGAATAATATTCACAAGAGGAGGAATTGATCATTGGCTCCATTAACATTATACACTTGAGGGATCCATATGAAAATAATTCTTCTGATTCTATTTCCACACAATTTATTGAGTAATTTGGGGATGATATTTTCAGGGACGAGGATACAGGGGAAGACATGGTCGTGCTAGATGCCACTACTCCGACCACACCTGCTTGAACGGTTTATGAAACAGAAACTCATGGGAGATCTCTCCAATGGGTTCAGTATAAAGAAGGTAATTATCCCAAACATTATAGGGTCTTCCCAAACATGATCATCTTAGAATACCAGTTAGACGCTATTCCACCACCTCCTTAGTGAGTGGACAGACCTATCTTACCTAATCCACCAAGAGAAAAAGCACTTCTAGCCTCTTCCCCAAAATTGGTTCCATCAAAATCAGAAACATTAGCTCCCATGGAACCTACAAAATAGAATCTCCATGGTGGAAAATAAAGGCCTCTAGATCAAAAGAATTATGTTTTGAAGCAACTAGACCAAGTACTAACCATTTAATTAATCATGGATTCCATGAGTCTGTCAACGGATCTTTTGGAATCTCTCATTTAGGATTGTTCAGGTCCTTAGGAGTTTGAAGTTGTGGTTATTGTCACATAATTTTACTGTATAGATAATGACCTATAATAATTCTATGCATTCATATCTTTCACGGACCTGGATGAGGATGATTTCATGAATGAACACATCAGGCCCCTGTACCTATCTAGAAATATTAATAACATTTAAATATGATGATTCTTAATTGATAATGGTTCTGGGGTCAAAATAATTCTCATTAACACACGTCATATATTGGGTCTCACTGAATCCCACTTGACTCCCTCTAATTTGATGTTACGGGGTTATGAAAAGAATGTGAAAAAACCTCTTGGTGAGATTATTCTCAGAACTCAGTTTGGGGATCTCATATTTTATTTATATATCATGGTTGTCCAGTAAGACACGACTTTCAATGTTCTTCTTGGAAGACCTTGGATACATCATCATGCAACCATTATTTCATCGTACCACCAATGTATCAATTATTTAGTCAATGGTCAAATTGGGATATTTCATGGTGATAAGGCCCCATTCAAAACATATGAATCATAGTAAATTGATATGTAGTTCTATCACACAAAGGGAAAATAGTCCTTGAAAAATGATGTTACTATAATCAATTATTTGAATGGTCAACAAACGATCCCAGCTAACCCATTCAAGAATCTTAATGACGAATCGGTGCTACCCATTAATCAAGTAGAAAGGGTAATCCTAAATCAAATCAATCATTAAGTTGATTCCATAAAATCAATCATGAAATCTAAGCCTCACAGCACTAGAGAAGTCAGTGACTTTTCAAGCGGTGATGAAAGCCTAAAAGGAGATGTAGTCATTTCATCTACTGAGTTTCAGCAAGTCCATACTTCATCAACTAGGAGAGAAGAAGTTTTCTCACTCATAGGATAATAAATAAGTGTTTATTCTCAACCCATCATCTTTCATTCAAGGCTTCAAAAAGACCCTTCATCATCAGTTGGGCCTAATATGGTTTCCTCTCCTTCAGGATGTCCAAATACGAACTCTTATCTTAGCTATGAAACTCTTTCTTTATCACCTAACCTCCAAGAAGAGGTAGATGAAGTATCACATGATGGAGAGGAGGAAGAGGAATTCATAATAAATACCCCTCCATCATTTGATGAAGGTGTGTCCACCACTATGGATGAACTCAGAGAAATAAATCTAGGTACAAGGAAGATCTGTGTCCCACTCTAATTAGTATGACCAAGATTTATGAAGAGAAATAGGTGTATAATTTTTTCTAAAGACACATCAGAATGTGTTTTCGTGGAATTGTATAAAATTTTTTGTCCTTTACCATGATATGGACACCTATAATTTGTGTTTTCTGGAAGAGAATCAGGTATATAAGTAGGCATAAAAAAGAAAACACCCGACTCACACCTCCAAAATTGAGGTTGAAGCTGACAAGATTATCAAACCCAACATCAATGAAGAGGTATAATATCCAATGTGGTCAGATAATATTTTCTTGGTGAAAATTTAAAATAGAAAAATCATATTTTTCATTGATTTTAGAGATCTCAATCGGCATTGAACCAAATATGACTTCCCAGTTCTGATGACAGAGCTCTTGATTGATACAACAGCTGGCTACCAGGCTCTCTCCTTCATGGATTGAAACTCTTGGTATATTAAAATACATATGGACTCAAAATATGATGATTCTATATCCTTCATAGCCCCTCAAGGTTTATTTTTCTATCAGGTAATTCCCTTTTTCTTGAAGAAAGTTGGTGTGATATAAAAACCTGAAATGCTTCACATCTTCAAACCCATAATTGTGAAATTTGTTGAATTCTATGTTGCTGATATGGTGTTCAAATATAGACAATGTTCTAATCACCTAATTGACATGAATACCATATTCAGTAAGCTTTGATAGAATAATCTAAAGATAAATCCCCTGATATGTGACTTTGGGGTATCCTCAGAAAAATTTCTCAGTTTTTTTTCATGCCATTACAACATAAAAGTTGTGCCCAAGAAGACAAATGTTATCCTTGGCATGTCACCTCCTCAAAACTTGAAAGAGTTTAGAGTAATTAAAGTACACTTGGCCTACATCCATCACATCATAGCCAATCTGGTAGGAATGTGTTTTCCCTTCGCCAAATTGATGGTGAGTGGGGTCATATA
This sequence comes from Viscum album, assembly GCA_963277665.1. Taxonomy (NCBI): domain Eukaryota; kingdom Viridiplantae; phylum Streptophyta; class Magnoliopsida; order Santalales; family Viscaceae; genus Viscum; species Viscum album. The sequence goes on along the minus strand of OY728123.1, from coordinate 152,163,059 downwards.
TCAATGGACCAATGACTGCAAAGAGGCATTTGATACCCTCAAGAAATACCTCCTGATTCCACTGGAATGGATGCCACCTATTGAAGTAAAACCACTCATTATTTATGTGATATCCTTGGAGTGATCACTAGGCTCCATCTTAAACAAAAGATTGATGTTGGTAATGAAAACATCCTTTACTATCTCAGTCAAACCATGCTCGATGTAGATACTTGATATTAAGATATTGAGAAAAGCTACCTAGAATTAATCATTGTACTCTAGAAGCTGAGGCACTACCTATAGAATCATGAGCTCCATGTGGTCTCTTACAATAACCCACTCAAATTATCCTTAGTCATCATATATTAATAGCGAATCTTTAATGGTGGGTAGTTATTCTATATCATTTTGATATATAGTTCATGTCCTAGAAAGTAGTAAAAGGCCAAGCCTTTGTATACTTCCTTGCTAAACTCCTTTCTGCATAATAGACATCATTGAATATTGAACTTCCTAATAAATAAATCATATCTATCCAATATAGTCACCAAATAAGGGAAATGTACTTTTATGGTGATTCCAGAAGTCCAACACAGAATAGATTGGAAGACCCTAAGATCAACAATTTTTGGTTAGGAAATGTTCTTATCTCCCCAAAAAGGTAGTGTTTCCATACTTCTTCCTATTATTAGAAGGTGGTTTCATAAATTAGGTAGAATATTAGGGTCTCAATATAGGTTTTTAATTAGCACTCTATGTACCAGTGAACCACTTTTAGGCACTAGGTGATCAGGATTTAGTAATAAAATAGATTAATGGGGATTATGCTATCAGAATATAAGAGTTAATTCCACTTTATGATTATGTATGAGGATCAATGGATGAATTTCTATCAGAACCAACATTTTTCTAAATACCATAGTCACAAAATTCCCATGATTATATATTAGTAATTACATCTAAAGTCCTAGAAGATCTGAACTAGGATGAAACAGTCATTGTAATTTATCCTCATCATGTGGTTTCACCTTTTTTTCAAATAATAATAGAGGAAATTAGTGAAATCAGCCCCATTCACGAACCATTTGGTCCTACCATGGGAAGGATAACAGCCATCATGAAGTATCACCATGTTAGATAACTTCCACCAAAGAGATTTGGAAGAGCACAAATTTGGTGATGAGAAGTTAATATTACTCTTTACAATGCCCTAATTCATTAGAATATCCTCTATAGACAAGGCTTTAATGGAGTTATCCTCATATCCATTGATGGGGAAGAAATTATGGCTATCATGAAAGAATTTCATGTATGATCCTATGGTGCCTACTAGTCTGTGTATAGGTTTTCTAATAAAATCTAAAGTCTTGGATACTTATAACCTTCAATGATGTAGGATTTCACAAATTCCACTAAGAAGTCTCATCCCTACCATTTGCATGATAACTTCATCCATCAACCCCTAGAGTTACTACATACAACCAAATACTCTTTTACATTTGCTACATAGGGAATGGACATAGTGGGACCTTATCCCCCAGTTACGGCTAAGAAGGTCAATTACATCCTTACTACAACCAATTTCTTATCCAAATGGGATGAGGCAATACCTCTCAATGATGTCCGGTCCAAAATCATTGTAAGCTTTTTCAAATATAATATCATCACTAGGTTTGGTGTCCCTAATATTGTATAGATAGAAAACATCACATATTTCTATATTTATGAGGTTGGGAAGTTATATCATGAATATAATATCAAATCCAACCCTTCATCCCAATATCATACCGCGAAAAAAGGACAGATAGAGGATTTTAAGAAAAACTTTTCCGACATACTCAAAAAATGGTGGATAAATATAATTAATCTTATCCTGAAAAAATATTTCATGAATTATGGGATTACACGACTACGACCCATATAGCCACATGATCAACCCTGTGATCATTGGTATACATGACAAAAGTAGTTATGCCCATTGAAATTCAGTTTCCAACACTCAGAGTTTCCATCTGGGATCAATAAATCATTGATGAGAAATACCAGAAATTACTAGATGAGTTGGAGTGACTGGGCGAAAATAGATTGAAAACCTTGCATAACTTTGAAGTATATCAGAACCTAATAGCATGAGATTTAAACAAAAAGGTCCACCTTCATTCATTCATTCAAGATGAGTTGTTGTTGGTACTTAGGACTCCAATTATACCTAGAAAGAAACATAAAAATCTTGATCCAAAGTGGTGAGGAACTAATTCCATACATAAGGTCTATTCTAATAGAGATTATTCCTTAATCTTAATGGACATAAAACTAATTACGACTCTATCCAATGTAATGTTCATGAAGAAGTACTTTGTGTAATAACACAAAACTCTTCCAAGTTTTATGTTGATAAACTATGTTATAACCATTTAACATGTTGTATGATGTTATATTTTTTGCATCACCATCCTTATCACATAATGAAAAGATGCACAACATGAGGTCCAAATTGCATGACCTAAAACTGAAAAACACTATATTTACACACCACATGAAGTTAAATTATACGGTTGACGTCTCCCTCATATGACATTAATAAAACCCTCAAGATACCATTAGTTGAAATTTTTTATCATCTCTTAAATGATTATAATATTCTATCTGTAAGAATTAGTCACATAATTTCCACTCCTTAGTGAAATTTGAGGCCCATTTATTCTCTATGTTTGGATTATATCTACATGAAGAACTATATTCATGAACCACATATGGATTAATTCTTATTCCAATGAATTACTTAGTGATGAGTAGATCTCCAATATTGGGTCCAACCATGAAAAAAATATCCTTCATTCCCTGGGTGTATGAGTCAAAGCTACATAGGGAATATTTCTTCAAAAAAATGTGTGTGGCGTGATTATTTCTTCTATAGGATACGTAGTGACACCTAGGTCATATCACATGGTCTAGACATAATGTTTCTTTCACATCAGGTCACCTTTGTCCATACCGTATGATGTTAAACCGCACAGTTCTTCAAGAACAACATGTGGTTTGATTATAATTCCAATGAGATATGTAGTGACTCCCAGATCTCCAATATGAGGCCCATCCGTGGCCATAAAATAATTAATTTCACCTTTCCCTTTGTATGAACCAATTATATACTAGGAACTCTTACAGATCATATGGCTTTATTCTCATACCATATTGTATCTTGGTCCCAACCATTATCTATATAAAATATGAAAAATATTGAATCCCACTTCCTTGCATAAAACTTTTGTTAGTGAGGGGAACTTAATCAAGAACTATGTGTGTCTTGGTTCTTGCCCCAGCAAGATACATATTGACACCTAGAACTCCTATCTCGAGTCCAGTTGCAATGTTTAAATAAAGTCCCTTCACCCCTATGTGAATGAATCAAAATTGCATAGGGAGCATCATTATGAACTATGTGTGTATTGATTCCCATTCCAATCATATACATAGTGATGCCCAAATTTCTAGTCTAGGGTCCAGCTGTGATTTTTGAAAAGAAAACCACCGTCCTTTTCCTCATGCATGAATCAGATCTACCTAAGTAAATTTTCTTGGATTTATTATTTGATTCTCATTACAATGAGATGTGTGATGATACCTAAAAATCATTCTTTAGGCCCAACCATTGGTATGAAAGTTATAGAAAATCCCATTTTCCACATAAATGTATAATTGGGGTGGTAAATAGATTTCAAGAACTATGTGTGGATTGATTCTCATCCTACTGAGGTACATAGTGACACCTGAATCTCTAATCCAAGGTCCAGCCATAATTAATAATAAATCCTCTTTAATTCCTATGCATGAATCAGATTTACATAGGGATCCTGTAAAGAACTATGAGAGACTTAATTCTTACCCCTATAAGACATGTTGTGATTCCTAAACATTTATTCATGTTCCCAACCGCAATATTTCCATCACTTCACATCAGTTCAACATTATACATACAACGTGACATTAAACTACATTGAATTTAAAGAACTACGTATCGATTGATTCTTTCTCCAGAAAGATACATAGTGATGACTGAATCCTACATCCTGTTCTGGCCACCATTCAAAAAAAATCCCCCATATCTCTATGTATGGACCAAGCCTCTATAAGGAGGCCAATTGCTAAAACTATATGTGGCTTGATTCTCACTCATATGAGATACCTAGAGACATATAGACATTCAGTCTTGGGCCCAATCATAATATGATGCAAAAAATGCATCTTTCCTCCCTTGTATGAGTTAGATCTATCGGAGGATATTTAATATGAGTTCTCATCTTATGTATGAAACCATATTCAAAGAAATCCCCATTATCCTCTACTCATGAATTCAATTGGGGTGGTGGATCATTATTTAAGAAATACATGTGGCATGATTATCACCCCTATTAGATACATATTGATGTTTAGATCTTCAAAAATAGTCCCATTCGCATCAAAACAAAAAAAAATCATCCACTATTCTATATACGAATAAATTTTTTTATGTTAGATATTTTAATTTTTGATCCTCTCCATAAAGATCCCACCAAGGGAAAACGAAATGTCCCCATTTACATATGAGTCAAATATATGCAAGAGGTTCAAAACTCATGGAATAAATCATTCCAAATACTTCCCTTGTGCATTGTACATTACCCATTTTACATTACATACGCCAAATATTGAAAACATTCTGATCTTCATAATATTTCATTATTTTTTTATGAAAGAATACATGAAACCTAAGAGATCTTTTGTATGAAAATGGAGTATGTTCCCCTAGTTGTCCTTTAATAATGCTTTCTACATAATTTGTATGTCGACCAAAGGATGTCACAGTTTGGCTATGCAGCATATGCCCTAACTGGCACTGTATAATACAACCCACATAAAGTGTTTGTCAAAAAATGGTAACTTCGCCATTGGGAAAAGCCTCTTATATCCCTCTAAGATTTTATAATGGTATGTATGAACCTATATTTTAATGTGGTCATCCATTTCATTTTTGTCCCATATCCTTTTTGTTGACCTAAAAGTCTCCAATACCATGGTTTACACTTTTCCCATCTCATTTTTTCAAAGCATATTGGAATACCCTTTGGTCATTTGACCAAATACCATTCATTATTTCCCTAATATTTTAGTCCTATTAATATGACCTAAAACTACAGGCACCATATTTCCTACATTTGGGTTAGACCTTAGAAGCGAGCATATTCCCCCAATTCTTTGGAAATTATGACTTGATATAATAATTCTCTATTCAGGGACTTTTCTCTGTAAACCAAACTCTATGCTTAGGAATATTAAAATCTCCATAAACCTTCATCAGCTTTTAGAAAAATAATTTTAGAATTATTAAGAGATACTTTACCTAAATATGTAGTACATTCCCCCAGTTTTCCATTCATAATGTCACCTACATAATGGGCATGTCATCCAAAGGATGACACTATTTTTCTATAAAAAATATTTCTTAAATGGCCCTTCATAATACAGCCCCCGTAATGGTTTTTTTATAAAAAAATAACTTCATTCTTTGAAGATACCTCCTCTAATTCCATTTATCCCATTTTCCCATGTCACTCTTCAAATTTGAGAACACCCAAATCTTAGATTACAAATTTATCATTCCATACCAGAATATAGTAGAATATTTCATGACTGATTACTGAGAATTGGAGAACCATAAATCTTTTGTTCAAAGATAAATACCATAAATAAAATCCCCAAATTTCCTTGCTATATGAATAAAAAATGCACAACATAATTCCCTTGCTACATGATGTTAAACTGCATATCCCTTCTAATGTCCTTACTACATGACTTTAAACTGCATAGCCCCCCCCCCCCCCCCGAGTGTCCTTCCTACATGACATTAAACTATACACACCCTCTAATTTCCTTGTTTCATGACATGAAACATCCCATAAAAAGAGACATAGTACTCACCAGGCTGAAAACCCTCAAAGGGAAATCTGGACAAAAGTCGAGTCTCAGCTCGCTAGACCTACACTATGTATGGTTTATGTAATATCAATAAATAAAAACTCAAAAGGAAAAACAAAATTACACTAAAAAACCAATGTGGAAGCCAAATAAAAATCCAAGTATCACATGTTAAGTCCCCTTCATATTGGTCTTAGGTTAAAATTATTGTGATAATAGAAAGGAAACAATATCTATTGGGTTTTCCATACAACCCTAGTAACTATCATACTATGCTCATTGGGCCCATTGGTTTAGGTAAATATTAGAGTGTATCTCATCTCTATCATTGTAGTTATGATTATCCAGTGTAAAAAATCATTCCTTGAAAATCAGTTTTGACAATATAATTGTAACACCCCAAGATTTCATAGTACATTATTTCATCAAAGTAATTCAATAACTTTCACTACACGCAACACTGAGTTCAAGCACACCATGACTTACCAAACTAGCCGTTCAAAAGCGGTTATGAATAGTATTAACTGAATTTTTAACTTTATATAATCCTTATAATTTTAAAATCCATATTATGAGTTTCTTAGAAATAATGTAAGAACAAATTCATTTTTTTCTGATAAAAGAAGTATTCTTAAAAAATGCACTTTTACCACCTTTTAATGGTGAACCCTTTTTAAATCCAATATTTGAAACTTTTATATATACAATTTGAAAAACTAACTTCTTATATAGAATTGGGACATAAGAATTTTGTTTCAATAATTTTTTGTTGTTTTTCTAATAACTTTCATATTTTGGTGAATAGTGAAAACACTATATTTTAACTGAAAAAAACTTTTTTAATAAAAATAATTTATAGTGTTAAATTAAAAATTTTAATGGTTTGAAGTATAAATAGATTATATTTTTACCATTTAATCTAATTCTGGTCATTTTATGTAATTTCACTTTGAAATTGGACATAAACAAGTGTCAATCATTTGATAGTTATTATTTCTTAAAAATACGCCATTTGGTTTTTACAATAGAGAAATAATATTAATTTAATAAATGCGACTTAAATGTTTTTAATATGGTAAAATAGAATTAATTTTTTAATTTGAAATATCAATGTTAGCTTAGGGTGATTTTTTGGTATTTTTCTCAAAACATTCAATTTTTAATGAATAGTGAAAAACACAGAGTTATAGTTTAAAACTAAATTTTTATTTAAATAATTATTTATTTTAAATAAATTTATTTTAGGTAGAAATAGATACATTACACCTATATAAGTTCAATTTAATTCATTGGAGTCATTTTATAATATGTTTATATATATAAAAAGTTTATCGAAATTTTTTACCGTCTTTTACCCACCTCCTAGCAGCTTTTGAAAATTTGCATAAAACATAATTTTACCACTTCTGTGAGTTGAATTTTAAAAATATGAGAGACATGATTGATATAATTAAGAAAAATTTGGTTCAATACGATGAAAATAATTGTTGGTGAATAGTAACTTTTTACTTTTATTTACAACAGTTAAAAGTTAATAGGGTAATTAAGGGTAAAAATGATATTATTATTACCCTAACACATGTATTAATTCTATTGGATAAGAATAATTCGACAAAAAACAACCATATGAATAATATATGAACCTATTTGGTCCACTTGGATTAGATTAGGACACTTATTATTATTTTATTTATAGAAGAGTTAAAAGAGTGAAAATCAATGTTAAATAAGTAAAACATTTTTAATATATGTTTATAAATTAAATAAATTTGACTATAAATATTCATTAGAAATATAAAAATATTTCCTAAATATTGGTATTTTATTTATATTTTTTAGAGATTATATAAATTAATTAATTTAATACATAATTATGATGCATTAATTTCCTAATTAATGAAATATTGAAATAATTGACATTATAAATATCCAAATAAATGTAATTTGAGACTTTTTAGGAATTATAATACTTTTCAAGGTTAACATTACATATTATGTCTGGTTATATGACTTTTATTAGAAGTAATAATGTTTTTATAAATTTATCAAAAACAAAATACCAAATAGTGTCAAAATTGACATTAAAGATTTTTTAAAACAAATATTGTATTATTAATTGATATTATATTCTGATATATCTACGGTTCGGCCGAAGGACTAATATAATGATATTTGTATCATTAATTAACAACTTGGGTTTCTTTTGGAAATATATAGTAATTTTATTGACCATATAATATAAAAATACAAAGAGACATGGTAAATGTCAAACTATTTAACTAAGAGTTAAATCTAAAATATAAGGTTAATATAGTGACCCAAACCTTTATAAAATATATTGTTTTAAAAGATTTAGACCCATACCCACACTAGCCTATAAATAAGTCACTTTTGAGCGATTATAAACCGAATATGAATTTATTATAAAATAATATTTTATGTTTTTCCTAAGGTGCCCCTCACTCCTCTTATAAAATGGCACTTCCCCTTCTCTCAAATTCACACCATAAAATCATTTTGGCTCAGCCAATACCTGCCCAAATATCCTATATACTATCCTCCCTTAATCCTAGAGGGATTATTTAGTCATAAATCTAACCTAAGGAGCCCTTATGATAAAATCAAAAGGAAGAACCTGAAGAAGAGGTAAATATTTCATCACCTCCTTCAATTTCCCTTCTTCTTCCACTACCTCTTTCTTTGTTGTTTCCATTATAAAATAATAATACAGTGTATTATATATACTGTGATGTTATTATAAAAATTTTACAACCATATTTGTTATTTTTATCCATCCTATGAATGAAAATTCACCACACGTGCGTATGTACGGCTTACCGTCTCTACGTTGTGGTGTAGTTTGTTATTCAAACATTTCATCATTTGGATGGGTATAATAAAGAATATAAATGATTTAAATAATAAATATAACATTATAATAATTATTTATATATGATATACCATCCAATTATATACTATTTTAATATCAAAAGAATGATATTGTCACTCATGATTACGTACGGATTACCATCTCCACGACGTGATGAGATTCATTTCCACGTTCACCATTCAATGATGATTATAAAAATATATATTATTAATAATTATGTAATATATAATGATACTAGATATATATGTGTGTGTTTTTGTGTGTGTGTGTGTGTGTGTGTGTTTGTTTGTGTATGTATGTACTTGCATATATCTTATTCACTTCCGTTCAATACGATATGAAAACAGAAACAACGTTTATGCGTACGTACGACCTACCGTCTCCATAAATGGTGTTTTCCATTTCATATATATATATATTATAAATATTTATATTCTAAATATATATGATATATAAATAGAAGTTTATATTTTGGAATTATTTAAATCATTATCTAAATGATACGATCAAGAATAAGAAGTTAATACACGTACGATAAAGAAAGCGATTATTACCTGAAACGTTAATTTAACATGAAAATCATTATTAAATGGGTAGTTTAGAGTCATAAATGAATCATGTATGTTATTATAAATATGAATATGGTTCTATTATAATTTAATAACATACAATGGTCATTATACAAGAGAATAAACGTACCCTCGACCAAAGAAAAGTGTAAGGTAAGGGTTATTTCCCCAATCTCATTATTTATTTGAGATTGTTCATGTGTAAGTAATTTATGAGACATATTTATCATCAATACCCATATTTTATAAAAATGTTTTCAAAATGGATATTTTAGGGTTTTATGGGAGGGTCTATTTAACTAGATCATCATTTTAAATGTTTAAATATTTATCTTTTTAAACCCTTTTAATCAATGTCCATGTTTTAAAAATAATTTTAAGGATTATTTATATGGACATGAATATTTTGAATTGATAATTCTTTTCAAAAGTTTCAAAGTGTTATGGGACACATTTATTCAAAAATATCTTTTAAATAACTTTCTTTATAAATTGTGATACTTTTACACGATTTCATGAAAAATGGGTATTTCTTTCGAAGCATTGTACTCATCATTTTCATCTATGTCAACATAATTTGATGGATTTTAATCATGTTTGAAGTATATTTATTAAGATACAATCTTCCTTATTATATTTAATGAGTTATTCTATGTTTGACTTTGAATGTGCTATTTTTATACCATTCATTGTTTATAGAGAAATTATTGACATTTCATGTGGTAGTTTTAATATGAATGTTTATGTTATGTTTCAAACATTTCATATGAGGAATGCATTGGACTTAGTAAGTGACAGGTGGAGCCCACTATAACTACTAGATGCATTGGTAGGTGTCATGAGAAAAACTAGTGTCTTGTCACAAGGCCTTGGAAAAAAATTCTATTTGTAGTCTTGGCACAAGTCCTTGACTATGTGGTTATGACAGTCTAGAATTATGCATTCCATCGTTATGAAAGTGGCTGTTGATATTGCATGTGATTATTCAACTAGTAGAATATCCATGTGAATAAGTAAATGGCATTATTTTATTTTATATTTTCCATATTAGGATTAATTTTAAGTTTAAAAGTCTTATTTTAGTCTTATAAATTTCCTTAAATGTTTATTCTTATTTATAAAAGTTTCTGCTATATTGTTATCCTTAATGAGCATCTGAGCTCACCCCTTTCTATGTTTTAATTTTCTCAGGATTCCAAGAATTTTATTTTGATTGATAAGAAGGGTTAAGCTAGGGGATTAATGGCGTTCTCAAAGGATCATTTATGTTGTGTTTTATTTTCTAATGTGTAATGTATTGTTCATGTATGTAATCTATTTTCCAAGATTTCTAAACTAATCGATCTTTTATGACTTGATTCCTTGTAATCATGCCAATGTATTAAAATAATGCACCAACTCGGGGTAACTGGGGTTGGGGCGTTACAATTGGTTTTAGAGTATGTTTAGTACAAACCATGGAAACTATATTTAGATAAACTCTAATTGGAGCACATAGGCCTAATATAGACTTTGAGGATTAATATCGAAGAACTTCCTAGAATTGTTGTATTGTAGAGATTTTTTTGAGTTTTCCAAGAAATATATCCATGTATGGATATGATCGGGTAGAGGTAGCTCTGGAACAGATGTACCTAGGGGTAAACCCCGAAAACACCACTTTGAGCTACACTCGAATGAGAACTGGTGCACGAAAACAGGACTTGTTGCACTCTTGGTTATGACACTCCCATGGGATATGCTTAAGAAAATTATCATTTTCTTTACAAACCATTATAAAGGGTTTATGAGTATATAAATCCTCAAAAACATTTTTTTATGATTATGGATTATATCTGTAAAATGTTCAATTTATGTTAAGTGTTTTACAAGTTTGGAATTATGTATTTTGATTCATAAACTGACCTAGTATATGCCACTGTATAGAAATCACACCCAGTAGATGGAATGTGAACTCCAACAATATGTATAATCCATAGAGTAAGAAGGATCATATCTTTCACGGTATCAAGCCAAAATTTAGAAGTTTAATAGTTTCCCATGTATTCTCAACATATGATGAAATAATAACATGTGTTAATAAGATAAGTAAAGAATTCTCTGAGTCCTATGGCTTTGAAGGGAAGTAAGAGCAGAAAAGGGTAGAAGATAGAAAGATGGATAAAGGGAAGAGGGAAAATAATAATTTTCCCATATGTGATAATTGTGGGAAGAAACACCCTGGAACTTTCTTGAATGGAATGGGAGTTTGTTATAAGTGTGGAGAAAAAGGAAACCAAGTACGTGGTTACAAGGGTAAGAAAAAGGTTTCAAGCTTATGATGCTTCATCTGCAAGGAGTTGGGACACTACGCGAACCATTGTCCAAATCATCAGAGTATTCCCCAAATGATGCTATTGGATAATAATAAAGTTATGATACTACCAAAGACGAGGAGGAATGATTAGAGTTCTTATGTTGTTATTAAATAATTATGTCATTTTAGTGTTGTATCAACGATGTAATGGTTATAATAATTATGGAGTATATAAGGATTGTACTGCAGTACTCTTTCATTAAGGACTTGAGATTGTGTGGAACCAAGAAAAGTGACTCAATATCAGGTTAAATTTTTGGAAAATATATGATTGATAGAATGATAAAACATAATATGGTTCTGATAATGATGTAGTGATTATGGAATAAGAGATGGTTGATTTGGATAAATTATATTGGATATTCTTGACTTCCATGAAACTGATTATTGATTTGTATATTCCATCATTATTGGAGTTTATAACATTTTTGGATAGAAGTAGTATATCCAGTATTCTATAAGAAATAAGGGACCATGAATGTAATCAATAAGGTTTTATGGTAATTTAGGATGTTGTAGTTGTTTAATAGAATACATGATGAAGGTGTTCTCATGTAATTTCAGGGGAAAAAGGATCTTCATTGTGTTTACCTTCCTTATAAATTTGGGACTGTGAGTTTGGATAGAATTATTTTGGATAAGTCTAAAGGTTGGAATGGATGAAGTTTAAAATTGGATAATATTGTTAAGGTTATTTTTAGATTTTTATAAAAAGTACAACACCTAGACTGTGTGACAACCCGTCGCGTCAGACAAAGCTGTGGGAATTGAACCCACAACCATAGTGCGATTGGGATTTATCGCTTACCACTATACTACGTGAAGTCCCTAGATTTTATAATGTATTTTCTTTTTTTATAGGGTCTGATATGTGAATTGTAAATTAATTTTTTCGGCCAATATGAATATGATAAATAAAATATATTTTTATGTTCTATTGTCTTTTAGAGTGAAAGATGAGTTTGTGGTAGAAATTAGTTAAAGGATGGAACTCTACTTGTCAAGTATTTTTTTCTTCTCTTATTCTATGAAGAAATTAATTCTTAAACTTTAGGTAAGGGATCTAAAAACAAAAAATGTGTTATCCTAATACCTTATGTTTTGTTGAACCGATGATATTTTAAATCATCATATATTGATGGCTTTGAGGCCCTCAATTCTATAATTGTTTGTGATTGATGACCTCAATCAATACCTTTAAATATTTTTGTTTTTCCTCCAATTATGTGTCTCTAAATTCCACCAATTTTCTCCTAATCGAGATCATAATTTATTGTTGACTTTTTCATTACTCTTTTAATCTTATTAAGACTAAATTTTATAAACCCAATTTCCGATGTCGGTTTTACCACAATGAATTTTCTATTTTCAACCTTTTATTTTTGAAGAACAATTTCAAATTTAGAGGACACAATTTATTGAAGGAGGGAATAATGTAACACCCCAAGATTTCATAGTACATTATTTCTTCAAATTAATTCAATAACTTGCACTACACGCAACACCGAGCTCAAGCGCACCACGACTTAATAAACTAGCCGTTCAAAAGTGGTTATGAATAGTATTAACTGAATTTTTAACTTTATATAATACTTATCATTTTAGAATCCATATTATGAGTTTCTTAGAAATATGGTAAGAACAAATTCATTTTTTTTCAGAAAAAAGAAGTATTTTTCAAAATTGCACTTTTACCAGCTTTTAATGGTGAACCCATTTTAATTCCAATATTTGAAACTTTTATATATTCAATTTGAAAAAATAAAATTCTTATTCAGAATTGGGAAATAAGAATTTAGTTTCAATAAATTTTTGGTGTTTTTCTGATAACTTTCATATTTGGGTGAATAGTGAAAATACTATATTTTAACTCAAAACAACTTTTTGAATCAAAATAATTTATAGAGTTAAATTATAAATTTTAATGGTTTGGAAGTATAAATAGATTATATTTTTACCATTTAATCCAATTCTGGTCATTCTAAGTAATTTCACTTTGAAATTGGACATAAACAAGTGTCAATCTTTTGATAGTTATTATTTCTTAAAAATACGACTTTTGGTTTTGAAATGGGAATTAATTTTCCAATTAATAAATGTGACTTCTATGTTTTTAATTTGGTAAAATATACTTTATTTTTGAATTATTAATATCTAAATTATGTTAGGGTGAATTTTTGGAATTTTTCTGAAAACATTCAATTTTTGATGAATCGTGAAAAACACTAGGTTATAGTTTAAAACTGAATTTTTATTTAAATAATTATTTATTTTATTTAAATTTATTTTAGTTCAAAATAGATACATTATACCTATAAATGTTCAATGTAATTAATTGGAGTCATTTTATAATAACTTTATATTATAAAAATTTCATTGAACTTTTTACTATCTTTTACCCACCTCCTAGGAGCTTTTGAAAATTTGTCTAAAACTTAATTTTACCGCTTCTGTGAGTTGAATTTCAAAAATCTGAGAAACACAGTTGATATTAGTAAGAAAAATGTGTTTCAATAAGATGAATATAATTTTTGGTAAATAGTAACTGTTTACTTTTATTAACCACGGTTAAATGTAAATAGGGTAATTAAGGGTAAAAATGATATTATTATTACCCTAACACATGTCCTAATTCTATTGGATAAGTATAATTCGACCAAAAAAACATTAGAAATAAAATTTGAACCTCTTTGGTACACATGGATTAGATTATGACATTTATTATTATTTTATTTAAAGAAGAGTTAAAAGAGTTAAAATCACAATTTAATAACTAAAAAATTTTAATATAGGGTTATACATAAGATAAATTTGACTATAAATATTGATTAGAATTATAATAATATTTCCTACATAATGGTATTTTATTTATATTTTTTAGACGTTAAATAATTTAATTTATTTATGACACAATGATAATGCAGTAATTACCTAATAAATGAAATATTAAAATAATTTACATTATAAACATCCAAATAAATGTAATTTAATATTTTTTATGAGTTAAAATAATTTTGTTGGTTAATATGATATATTAGGGTTGGTTAGATGAATTTTATTCTAAGTAAAAATGCTTTTATAAATTTAGAAAAAACAAAATACCAAAGTGTCAAATTTGACAGAAAATATTTTTAAAACAAATATTATATTATTAATTGATATTCTATTAAAAAAAATATAATTTTCGGCCAAAAGACTTATATAATGATATTTGTATAATTAATGAACCACTTTGTGTTCACTTATAAGTATATAGTATGTTTATTAACAATATAATATAAAAATACAAAGAGACATGGTAAATGTCAAACTATATAACTAAGAGTTAAATCGAAAACATAAGGTTAATATAGTGACCCAAACCTATCTAATATCTATTGGTTGAAAGTATTTAGTCCCATACACACCCTAGCCTAGAAATAAGTCACTTTTGACCCATTATAAACCAAATATGAATTTATTATAAAATAATATTTTATGATTTTTCTAAGGTGCCTCTCACCCCTCTTATAAAAGGGCACTTCCCAATCTCTCCAATTCACACCATAAATGCCTTTTGGATCGACCAAACCCTGCCCAAATATCCTATCAACTATTCTTCCTTCAACCTAGAGTCATTACTTTAGTCTGAAAGTCAACCTAAGGATCCCTTATGATCAAATCAAAAGGAAGAACCTGAAGAAGAGGTAAATATTTCATCACCACCTTCAAGTTCCTTTCTTCTTACACTTACTCTTTCTTTGTTGTTTCCATTCAAAAATTATAACTCCAGTGTCTTCTATATACTGTGATGTTATTTTAAAAATGTTACAATCATATTCATTATTTTAATCCATCCTATTAATGAAAAGTCACCACACGTGCGTACGTACGACTTACCGTCTCCGCATCGTGGTGTAGTTTGTTATTCAAACATTTCATCATTTGTATGGGTATAATAATGAGTATAGACGATTTAAATAATAAATATAACATTATAATGATTCTTTATATATGATATAACGTCCAATTATATACAATTTTAAAATCAAAAGAATGATATTGTCGCTCGTGCGTACGTATGGATTACCGTCTCCATGACGCTATGAGATTCATTTTCACGTTCACCATTCAAAAATGATTATAAAAATATATATTATTAATACGTTTTTAATATATAATGATACTAGAGATATATATATGTATATATGTATGTACTTACATATATCTTATTCATTTTCTTTTAATACGATATGAAAACAAAAACAACATTTATGCATACGTATGGCCTACCATCTCCATAAACGGATTTTCAATTTCATATATATATCTATTATAAATATTTATATTCTTAATATATATGATATATAAATCAAGGATTATATTTTGGAATTATTTAAATCTTGATTTAAATGATACGATCAATAATAACAAGTTAATACATGTACAATAAAGAAAGTGATAATTACCTGAAACGTTAATTTAACATGAAAATATTTATTAAATGGGTAGTATAAAGTCATAAATGAATCATGTATGATATAAAAAATATGAATATGGTTCTGGTATAATTTAATAACATACAATGGTCACTATATAGGAAGTTAAACGTACCCTCGACCAAAGGAAAGTGCAAGGTAAGGGTTATTTCCTCAATCTCATTATTTATCCTAGATTGTTCATGTGTAAGTACTTTCTGGGTAATATTTATCATCGATACCCATATTTCATAAAATTGTTATCAAAAGGGATCTTTTATGGTTTTATGGGAGGGTTTATTTAACTAGATCATCATTTTAAATGTTTTAAAGATTTATCTTTCTAAACCCTTTTAATCAATGTCCATGTTTTCAAAATGATTTTAATGATTTCTTTATATCGACACGAATATTTTGAAATGATAATTATTTTCAAAAGTTACAAAGTGGTATTGGACACTTTGATTCAAAAATATCTTTTAAATAACTTCCTTTATAAAATGTGATACTTTTAAATGATTTCATGAACAATTGGTATTTCTGTCAAAGCATTTTACTCATCATTGTCATCTATAGAAACATAATTTGATGGATTATAAACATGTTTGAAGTTGATTTATTAAGGTATAATATTCCATATTATATTTAATGAGTTATTCTATGTTTGACTATGAGTGTTCTATTTTTATACCATTCATGGTTTTTGGAGAAATTATTGACATTTCGTATGATAGTTTTCATACGAATGTTTATGTTATGTTTTAACCTTTTCATATGAGGAATGCATTGGACTTAGTAAGTGATAGATGGAGCTGTTATAGCTCCTCGATTCATCGGTAGGTCTCATGAGACAAAATAGTGTCTTGACATAAGGCCTGGGCAAAAAAAATTATTGGTAGTCATGGAACAAGGCCTTGACTATGTGGTTATGAAAGTCTGGCATTATACATTCCATCATTATGAAAGTGGTTGTTGATATTGAATGTGATTATCTGACTAGTATAATATACATGTGAATAAGTAAATGGAATTATTTTATTTTATCTTTTCCATATTATACTGAATTTTATGTTTAAAAGGCTCTTGTTTTAGTCTTATACATTTCCTTAAATGTTTATGCTTATTTATGAAAGTTTCCGCTATATTGTTATCCTTATTGAGCATCTGAGCTCACCCCTTTCAATGTTATAATTTTCTTAGAATTCCAAGAAGTGTATTGTGATTGATAAGAAGAGTTAAGCTAGTGGATTAATGGTGTTCTCAAAGGATCATTTATGTTGTGTTTTATTTTCTAATGTGTAATGTAATGTTCATGTATGTAATCTATTTTCCAAGACTACAAAACTGATCGGTCCTTCGGGACTTTATTCCTTGTAATAATGCCAATGTATTAAAATAATGCACTGACTCTGGGTAACTGGGGTTAGGGAATTACAAAAATTACAATAAAAGGCATGGATAAAGACACATATGATCAAAGGAAAAAAATCATTTATGAGAAAAAAGACCCTAGAGGTACATCCAAAAAATGGATTCTCGCTGTATTATTTAAAATTATTCTATCAACACAAATTTTCATTTTTTTAATAGGCTCCTGAGCCCCGTGAGCCACTTATTGATGTTTCGTCGGTCGACCAGCCCTAGTCTCCTCAGCTCGACAAAACTCTTCCTTGATAGTTGCAATGGAATTGGTCCGTCCTTTTGAGATTATCCTTTTGAGTACTTAATTATTCAAGTTTCCCTTGACTATCATATATCTCTTTTTGAATATACGACACTTGAATAGTCTTCTCCTTGACTTGCTGGTTGAAATTCAGAAATTTTTTGTTATGGTGGGATTCTACTTGGGATACTAAAGCTTTAAAAACATCAATGTTGATGAGAAATTTGGCCTTGATGATATCTCATCGATGTTTATGCTCTTTCTCTGACCTTATAATGGTCTCCTTCACTATAGTATAGATTACACAACAATTAAAACCACCAAATCCCAACATATTGAATAACGCTGAAAGCCATGGGATTCACAAATGTAGTTCCTCAAGGGGTGTCTCGGAGATAAGATTCCATATATATCACCATGATTTATGACGTGCAATGCAGAGAGTATTATGAAGCTCCAAATCTGACTCAGAGTCTCTATCATAAGGGAGGATGTACTATGGAATCATCAAACTCAAAGAAATGCCATGTTCTATTCTGTCTTGAATAGTGGTTTCCTTTTCTTCTGATGCTGGTTGAGTTGATGTCGAATATTTTCCGTCAGACCTAGCCATAGAAGGTGATAATCCAAAATGATGAATTAAAATCATCATTAGCTTAAAAATAATGGAATGAATGGGGAGTAATAATAATAGTTGCTGACCCTTGCCCAATAGAATATCATTAGCTTGATAATATTCTTCTCCATCATTCCCTACCTCAATAGTTTGGACTAGAATTTCTTACTGAGGGGAACATCTCTAGTTTTTTCCAGCACCAGCTAGATGAACTTCAGGAAAACTTCAAGGTTCTCATAAACCGACTCCTCCTCAATAGTGGGATGTAGAGTGATTTCAATGCCCTCTCCATGCAAAATTACTATACTAGTTCCCGTGGATGGGGCTGCATATTCCAATAAATCATGATTAAAGAATTAAGCACAAAAAGGTTTATTGGATGTAAAATAATGACTCACATCCTATTGATTTATATCGTGCCACAAATTCTTCTAAAGTGGTAGGAATATTAGTATTTTTCAATATATCTTCATGATACATGTCACGATTCCCCAGGTTTTCTATTGATATCCCAAGCCCCATGTTAGTATCACCAGTTGGAACACTTGGATCAATTGGTTTATTACCCTCCTCTGATGACATTAGACCCCAAACAGCCTCCTCAGTGACATTCATAGGGTCAAAATCCGTCATTGTTGTATTTTCTAATGCATGCGATGAACCTGAAATATAAATGATGTAGAAGTCAGTTGTTAGTATATAGCTTCTCATGAACCACCCCTGACACACCATATACCTCATCTCTCCTGACAGTATTAAAAGAACATGTACAAGAGTAGATAATTTTTCCCTTGGCCTAGATGCCTCTTCAGTCGAGTGTGCCATCTCATTTTCAGAGACCTGTACAAGTTTGGAATCACCCTCCTCAACTATCAGAGGTTGATTTTGAATTTACATGAAGGAAGAAACATAAGAAGTTCATGAAATTCCAATAAGTTCAAGAACATTCTACAGATGAGGTCAAAATTAATGATATCTGAAAAACTTAATGCCGCTGATAAAGAATTTGGCTACATTTTTTCAACTTTAGTGTCTCTTATTTTTTGTTTCATTCAAAGGAGGACTAACATCATCATCTTCAAAAACAAGTATTGGAGACGAGAATCCTCATACCATCTCATCCTCCATGGCCTGTCATCCTATAGATATTTCATTTGATTTGAGGGGTGATCAAGCATCCCCATGTTGTGTACCATTAGGGATATACTGCGGAGAAGGAATTTCAACTGGTGTTCCCTTAACTAGATGAAAATAAAGATGGTATTTCCTATTAGCAATAATGTTTTGGCTAAAACACAAAAAGAATAAGTGTAAAATAATATTTCAAGGAGGGAACTTACATCTTCAGGATTAACAAAATGATACCATTACTCAGTAGATGAATGGTAGATTACTTAAGCCACACCATGATCCATCATTTCATTCACCCACTTTGTGGTGTGGACTATATCATTGGTTACATTGATGAGAATCTACATATTATAGATAAAAACTACCACTTTAGTGAGATTATACTCAATGAAAATATCAAACATGGCTTGGAGATCTCATATACCTGTAATATGAAACCCAACAGATAGAATCCAGCACAAAATTTCAAAAAAAGAACACAAATTAGGTCATATTTGAACCATGTCTAGTCATACATATTCAAAATACATCTCATATTGTTGTGAGGATGATTCTACAACCTTATCCCGAATGGGCTTCTGAATTCTTATTGTGAAAAATGGGCGATAATAAAATGGAACCCAATAATCTTCTTAGTGGCGGAGATTAGACCGCCTAGGTGTAGCCTCAGTTGGTGATGATGGTTTGTCCCTCTTTATTCTAGTAGGTGGATTATATCTTACATGAGGTTGCTTCAGTGATATTGGAGCCTTGTCATCCACACCCTCCAACTCTGATTAGTCAACATCTATTGGAGATGAATCACCTTCCAAATGAGAATGTTTTTTTCGCCTCTCCCTCTTTTCTCCAACCAAAGGAACAAAATTTTTTAGAACCCCTTCAGGGTATGATGAAAACCAAGCATTATCATACCAAATATTTAATCTTCATTCTACATCATCCGTAGTCATTTTGATTAATGCCCCTTTTTTTCAACAACTATAAGAAACCATAGTTGTCAATACACCATCATATTTTGTTCTAGGATAATGTGAACTCGAGGGGATACATTAATTTTCTACAATAATTTTAATTGGAATCCAAATCAATATGAAGCATAGGCCTAACATATGATTTATTTGTCAATCATGGTTTCCAATACACCATCCCTGCAAGCTATAATATACAACCACAATGCTATATTATCCATCACATCATAAAAAACCTTCATGTGGGAGGGTTCCCATACGAAATGAATTTAAACTCATTGAATAAACTAAACCTTGTCTAAATGTCATGAGGTGTCAATGATAACAGAGGAATACCCAAAAAATCTTAAAGAATAGTCAAAACGAGCTCCTGAGGAACTAGATCCCACTCTACACAGAATACCTCCTGAAATGATATATGATCCATGCCCAAAAAACCTGAAATAGTCCGATAATTATGAAAGGATCCTTACCTTTATGAATGTGTATTAAGATTCTGTGGATCTTTACCAAAATTGGGGTATCTAACCCCACTATTTTCCTATCTTCCAACTTGGTCGCTACAACACAAGTTCCTAGCCTTATACCTCCTTTGGAATCACTGACAGGAAACAAATAAATACTAGGACACATTGCTATAAAACCTACGATATGTGTATGGGTAGGAATTTTTGAGTTTATTTCATATCCCCACTTGTCAAACTATTCTTTTTCTTACGTCAGCTAGAAGGTGTCAGGTGCACTTCTCTTAACCGCCTTGGGAAAGCTCGTTGGACACTTATACTTAGGGCCTTCCCACTTCTCCATCAATAAAATTCCTATCCACATATTTGGATGAATATCCCCTATTGTGTGGTGATTTTCTTTCTTGATTTTGTGATATATTTTCAGCAGCTCACATGTTAAAAATAGTTCCCTATCAGTTTCATTCCACGTTGCCATTTGTGGAATGAATTCATCCAAAATATCTTCAAGGATCAGAGCTCCATAGATATTGTTCATGTCCCACAAATTTATTACCACTTCTCCCAGTGTCAAATGGAAATAATTCATGTGTGGACTCCATTGGATTAGTATTTATGGATCAAAAATCACCATTCTTATGCATGTAGGTTTTCCCTACCCATACAGCCTCATAAATCCCAACACTTTCTAGATATTTTTGAACTCTTTACATGTTTTTCACACCCATTATGCCCACATCCTTGCGGGCTTAAAACCCCCTCCTAGATGAAAGTCCCAAATTTTCTTCTCGCCATTTGATTGATATGTTTGTGAATATCAGAAAATGGATGAATAGTAATGTGGATTTAGTACAATAGTATGTGGTTTCAAATCTAGAGCACATAGGATATGATCCACAACATATGTTGTGGCAGTCATTACTACATTAATATAAGTTCCCACACTAGAAATGTTGGAAGATAAGGAGTTCATGTAGTCTTGAAACTAATAGATCGGGAGGGAATTCTTCAATTCTTGTGTGAGGACTTTTCAAAGATGTTTTTAACCATAAAGTTGCAGATAAAAACTCTTAAAAAGATAATAGTTATACCTATTTAGATGCCCAGCCAGATCAGGAAGGGTGGTATCATAGATAACATAGTAATCATGCCCTATGATCTTCTTCTTATCCATATTTATCTTTTTAGACAATTTCTCTGTAGTTTGAATCTTCTTGGGAGCTATTGGACCTACAATGAAATATTAAATTCATTTTAGAGTAATTTCATCATGAAACAATTTCGAAATTAAAATTTGGAAGAGGCATTAAGGTGCGAAACTGTAAAGTTAGTCATGCAAGTTTGTCGCTCAAATATGCCGTGCGCAAGCGAATCACTAAAATACATAATATATTTTCAGGAACATAAAAAGCGTATATGTGGAAGTCTTGTCAAGAGAGAGCTCCATTCTCCAAATCTTGAGAGATTTTTAGTAAATTGAAGGCCCTATTTATAGATGAGGAAGTTATCCTACATGATAAAAAATTGAGTGAACACACAGAAACATGCATGACACATCATATTTTTTCATCCCTCTTTACCTCAGGATTAGACCATAGTTTTCATTGAGATCCAATCCTGAGGGTGGGGGGGTTGTTGAAACATTTTTTAATCGCATGGATGAAAAAGTGACAAAGGGAAATTCCATAGAAAAAAGAAGGAGAAAATAGGTGAAGAATTTCTGGATTTTCAAAGGCCCATAAAGTAGTTTTCCCAAGGTAACCCCCATCACTGTAGACATGAAAGATCTTACACGCCACACCACTTTCATGAAAAAATACTTTAATGGCCATACACATTCTACGAGGGTATCATATATTCTTATAAATTTACCATTGCGAGCTTTATTTGAACAAATGAATTTCCTTAATGGAAAATTGTTTCTCTCGTCACCCTAGGGATTCTCTCTTGTCCTTTGAAACTGCCAAGATAGTTTAATGACACCTAAAGAGACTAAATCAAAGAGGGATAGTGAGAATTAATTTCTTTCAGTGTTAAAAATAAACCGAACCTACGAGACCAGTTCACCTAACCCCCTGACATACCAAGACATTCACGACTTGACTTTCATCAAATTGGAAATTGCGTGACTTACGTTTCTGAATCCATATGAAGACCCTTGAAGTATAGAACAAAGCTTCTCCCAAGTGTATTCATCTAGGGTGTTGGTCCCATAAGGAGAAACCAATTCACCCAATCCAACTTGCACAGATACCCCTTTCACTGTGTAGCCCTTGCACGGTCCTCCTTGGTTCACCTCATCCATTCATCCTGCGTGAGCCTTTCATAAAGCCTCTTTTAAAGACACTCATGGAAATTCTTCTCTTTTACTAGCTCCTTTTCTTAAAAGGGACCATGTTGAAACCTAAACCGAGACCTCATAATTTAAAAAACCTTAGGTAAATTCACATCATCATATCTACAATTTGGATTTGTTTTTCTACTGTTAGGGGTTTCCTAGACTTTTCCTACTAAAGGGTCAAGATCCTTGGGGTGTCTGTAGATTTTTACAACTATGATCACATGTAACCATACCTTAGGGAAAGTGTTTAGGAGTTCCAAATCTTGGATTCCAGGGATAGGACTCTGTCCTCCCCTTCTAATTTCTAAGACCTGAAGCCTCTGGTTCCTGGTAGGGAGGATAAGGATCCCACTTTCATATCCCATTGATAAAGGAAAACTCTCCCTCCTTTTCAAGGACCGATCAGAGGGAAACCATCTTGGTGTAAGACCCTAACATTCAATTTAATATGTTTCTATATCATTCTTTCAACACCCTTCACCTTAATTGCTTCCATATATTGGACCCATTTCCAATTTAAATTGAAGAGAAGGAATTGTTATAGCCCCAACCTCTTTCACTGTAGCCCCGAATTCTTCCATAGTAGCCCCAGCCTCTTCCACCAGCTATGGTGGAACAATGTGTGAATTTTTTTTAATCTTTCACATACTCTTGTTTCCCACACAAATCATGAATCATGTGGTATAATATGATTGAAATGATCACAACATTCATATAATACACATGAAATAATGAACTATGAGAACTCTGATTCCCACCATAACTGGGATACATAGGTAGCCTATTTCAAGGATTGAGCTCCACATCATCTCATTTGGTGAAATGAGAAACCATAATCCCCTAAATTGGACCTCCTCCACGGTGTAATCCCCAAACTATAATGAACTATGAGAACTCTCATTCCCACCATATCTGGAATACATAGGAATAATATTTCAAGACTCGAGCACCACATCACCTCATTTCATGAAATGAGATACCATAATCCCCTCAAGTGGGCATCCTCCTAGGTGTAGTCCTAAAACCAAAATGAACTATTAGAACACTAATTCACACCATAACTGGGATATGTAGGAATCCAACTAAGTGCCCTAGATCAAGAAAAATCCTCTACAATATTTAACCTAATCATAATTCCCTTAATTCAGGCATCCTCTTTAAGAGTAAGCCCGTAGGTAAACCCCAAAACCATCATGATTTGATACACCACTCATTTTCACTTTCATAAGGGAAGAGTATTAAATAATAATCAACAAATTATTCTATAAAAGGTTAACAATCACCTAATAAACTGATCAAACTACATGGGCTTGAATTACTATCCAAATAGGATATGTAGGAAGCCTCCTTGAGGTTCAAACCCATCATTCCAAATCAACACCTTTCTCTATGGACCATATCACTAATAGGTTTCAATTCAATATGGAATCTCATATTACTTCTAGTTTCCTCAATATTCTTAGGCATAATTCCCACACCAAGATTTCATTAGGCACCTTCCACATAAATTTCATTACCACATGACATTAAACAATATGGTTGGGTCCTTATCACATGACCTTAAAATGTATGATGTGTCTCATTAAGAGAAACCAAACTACATGGGTTCTGATTCCTTTCACAAGGATACTTAGGAATCCCATCAATGGGTTCGATCCCAATATCATTACAACATATGTCTCCCTAGATGATGATAAATTCAGGAGTGACATTCATCTACTTGGATGACCACAAACTCCAGAGATCCCACTCTGTGGCTAAAAAACCATCATCATCATAATAATGACCAAAGAATATATAATTAGTTTATTAGAGGACACCATTGATATAAAACCTTGAATAAATACTTATATGTGTATTGATGAAGAACCTTTAATACATACAGATGATTCTGAATTCCAAAAATGATAATACTTGATTTCTAAATTACAAGGGAAACTCATATCATACTTGGTAAATTAATAAAGGATTATTCAACATATATTAAATCTGTAAGAGAGTCATAAGGTAGGTAATAACTCCCCTCAAAAAGTTTTGATGAGCCCAACCTCCCATCCTCTCGACCAATGTGATTTTTTAAGAATTGTAGGTTAAAGTCCCTAACAAGTGCTTGCCTTTGGAAAGCATGTCCCTATGGATACAGAAAAATTGGGTGTTTATGGTTCCATGAACACATCCATTGGAAACCTTTTGGAGATAACGATTCATAACAAAGTCACATTTCCAAGGGAAATAATACTAGAACTTTTACTTGAAATGAAAGGAAGTTTCATAAAATAATCTATGTTTTCCCCATTTATGGAAAAATAAATATATTTTGAAAAAACCTATAAATTCACTTTATGAAAATATTGAAACTATTTTTAAAAAAATGTTATTATTTTTCTAAAATAAATTTCTTAAAAAAATTATAAATTAAATATAATGATCATTCATGTAAAATTCAATAGAAACCATTTTTGAATAAAATGCATCTTTGATGCATGACATTATTTTACTAAAAATTCAGTACATATATATTTTTAATTAATTAGTATATTTTCATTATTTAATAAATTTATTCATAATTTTCCATAATATGGTTATTACTATTGGTACCTTCCAATTTGATGGCTAACTTATAACATGTTATTATATAATGTTTTATATATACTTGGGGTTTATTGTAAATAAAACAATTGAAAAAATACATTTTGTTTGAAGAAAAAATTTACTATAAAATATCAGGGTATTAAATTCTCCCCCCACAAATAATTTCGTCCTTGTGATTTTAATCTTCCTAATAAAAGTCTCAATATTTGAAAATAATCTATTTTTAAAACCATATTGTATAAAGATACTATAAAACATCCATTCAAAAGAGGATGCGATGAACATAAAGGTTACTTGAAATAATAGCTAATCAGGTTCCTTAATTAGGAGAACATTAGAAGGAAGTTAAAAAAGAGACTTGAATGGAAAACAAAATTTCTAATGAATAACGAAGAGTGAGAGATTACATGGTCATAATAAAGTTAATGAGAACAAAAAAAATACGTCATTGAGGGGTCAAAATGACTATCAACTCCACATAAACAATCGTAAAAGGAAAAAAAATATCATTTTCAAGGGTGTTTTTGAAAAATTTGAAAAATTATTTAACCATTTAATATGGGAAAATATAAAAACGTGATTTCTTAAGATCAAAAAATTAAATTTAATCATTTGGTTATGTGTTTTAACAATATTCCACCTCTTTTATTACATATTTTAAATTTTTGATTCTTTTCATGTATGAAGCATAAAAATTAAATTTCAATGGATCATAAAATCTCTAACACAATGACAATTCATTCCTTTAACATCTAAATATTTTAAAAAAAAATAATGGTTACCACTAGTTATCTACTATTGATACCTTTTTATATGATGAAATACTCTGTTAATATCTAAAACCTCACTAATTACTCCCAATATTTAATATAAACCATTATATAAATAGTTAACCTTTGGAATCCTTAAAAATATGTCTTCAAAAAATTAAAATTCCATATATTTTTTAGAAAAAGATCACAGAAGTTAAAAAATAAAGTTCACTTTAATCATCAATCATTATAATGTATCTATATATGTTACATACCAAACATGTGAATACCATGATTATATATTCTCTTGAAACATGCTAATAACCTGGATCACCATAAAAATTAAATGATAATAATATTCTTCAAAAAAAAATAACTCTGCCCTAATTCCTAATATTTAATCATATAATATCAAATATATCATATAAATGAAAAAAATGAAATAATCATCATTAAAGAAAACACATATCACATTATCATCAAATCAATAATCAATAACAAGGTCAACAATACTTTCCAATTTACTTTATCAAAATAAGTCATCTCCTAATCGCAAATAAACATTATTATATCAACATTATGCCCATAATAAGTGTTATGAAAACCTAAATCATGTTTTTTCCAAAAGTATCACCTTCTCAGTTACTAATGGTCTATGTTTCTTCCATACCACCATAAAAAATTAAAATGGTAGTATGTCTCATGTAAGGTTACAAATTATTTTTTAAGATTTTATGACTAGAAACATGGTCTTCCTAGCTCCTATTATTCATAGGTTATAGTAGAATAAATCAATTGTATCCCTACATTCCTATGTAATGATTAATATAACCACTTTACATACACTAACCTCTTTGATATTATCTTTTAAAAACCATCCGAAATGATGTAACATGAGTATTATGCTAGAATAGGAACCCTGGATGATGTCTTATTTTGTTTAAATTCTTTAAGATTTCATGTATTTATTATTAAGTGGAATAGCACCACCCCATTTAAAGAATATATTGGGAACTGAACCATTAAACAAGATCATTGTTATATGAATAATACCAATACATCTATATTATTTTGATTTATTTTTAAAATCCCTTATCTAATGAAGAAGTCTAATATAGCCATAATTTCCCCACCCAATATTTTAGAGAGGGAGGATGAGATGTTCAAGGAAAATGGGGTTGAGAAATATGTGGTTGACATGGATCTAAAAATTTAGGTCATATGTCTATAGAAACCATATATTCTAGGGACATTAGTGGGAATAACAGGAGCATTGATCGACTCTTGAATCATCTAGGACTCATTCAGGTCCAATAATACTATATGACTGATTAGTGAAACAATATATTCATAGTCATCATCAAAATAAATAAAGGTCAGATCAAAACCCCCATAGATAAAGAAATTCATTCATGTTCCAATCAAGGAAATTAGCCACTAGTACAGATGACTCTAGATTTTAAGCATCAGACTAAGGAGAAGCCACATAGAGGGTTATGTAGGCCTTTTTCTCAATCTTTTAACATTTAGAAATTTTTTTAACAAATTTTAAAAAAATATTTAAATCATATATTACCCAAAGATGTCAATATTTCATTGATATGGACTTGTTGAGGATCTCCTAATCCAGTATGAATTTGAAATTGGTGTCATAGACACTGAATTATATTGTAAAGATACAGACTCCTCCAAATTCCATGTCATCATCTCTTTCATAGATCATGATTTTTAGAACTCCATACATAGGTATATACTTCCCTTTTAAATATCTAGAAAGTTGTATGATACGGATATTTATTGATCCCTTGTTAATAATGGAACTAGAATCAATATCATTCTAGGATGGATTCATTAATAATTGGGCCACAACGAGGTCAATTCATCTCCCCCTACTCTAAAAAATCCAAGGGTATAACATGAGTGAGAAAAAAATCTATGACGAATCAAGATCAATGCCCCATTTGGAGGCCCTGTTCCCATTTTTAATTTATAGTTATTTATCAAGAAACATCATTACAATACATAATAGGAATATTGTGGCTTCATTCCAAAGTGACAGTGCCTTCATTATACCACCAGTGTCTCAAGTACTCTGTCAATGTATAGGATGGACTATTACATTGTGACAGTTCCCCTCTTGAAAAACACAAAACTCAATACATGGATTCAGGATTCTAATAGATAGAATGAAAATAACATATTAAAAAAATATTTGGGTTGTGGCCACTAATCATATGGAGATATCCCATTCCAACCCACTCCATGATCCCAGTGAATATTATGTATTTTCCATCAATCAAAACAAGCCAGTCACTCTAGATTTGGAGAGTCATGAGGTCATAAAGACCATACATAATAGGATAATGAATTTGATAATATTTATATAATATGATAACTAGGATAAAGTTATCTTGAACATCCACCTCTAATACAGATAATGTAACACCCTATGATATTTAAATAACACTATGTTCAATAGAGTACCATATAAATAACATCAAGCCTAAAAGAATAATAAAATATTCTTATTTAAATATGACCATTATAAACTACCATTAAATTGGTTGGTATGAATATGATTAACAGATTTATGAAATATATAAAAATTTCATACTTGATATAAATTTATTGATAAACACTTAGTAAATAATCACTTAATTTTTGGTAAAGTAATTTTATTCTCCAAATATTAATATTCTTTAAAAAAAATTATTCCTTTTTATGGGAAAATAATATAATTAATTTCTAAAACTTTTTTAAATTATATTTTATAATAAATATATGTGTTTTTATTTTATCAGGCATAAATTAGCTTAAGATGATTTTTATAGATTTTTCTCAAAAGTATGATTTTTCAATGAATAGTAAAAAATAATGATTTTTATTGTAAACTGTATTTTATTCGAAGAATTTAAAAGGTTTCATTTTTTATTAAAATGGTTTCAATGTAAAATTAGTTCTATTAAATTTTATATAATCTAATTAAGTTCACTTAAATTAATTTCATGTTTGAATTTGTTGTAAAAACATTTTTATACGTAAAAAACCATTTTTAGGAAAAAATAAGAGTTATGCTTGCAATGTGTTTTTATTTTAATAAATAAAATTCACCACTATTGGTGAATTATTTTATTCAAATTTATATATTATATATTTAATTAAAAAAATATAATTTATCTAATTTTTTTCACATAAGATAAGAAAAAATCCAGTTTTATGCATAAAAATGTATTTTTCTGAAAAACGGTTTTTGTTGCATTTGTAATATTTATTTTTAAATTAATTTATTCCAATTATATAAAATGAATTTGAAAAAATAGATTCAATATTACGATTCATGAGTTTGAAATTTTTTAAATATTCTTCTTTTATTTTTGGTCAATAGGAATAATAACCGTGGTAAAATTTATTGCCTCGGTAAAGGGTAAATATAGTTAAATTTGGTAAAAAAGGGATTAGTCCCAAATTTTTAATAAAAATTATTATTGTATGAATTCAATTATAAATTTATCACCTTAGGATGAAACTTTTTAATGGAAAATTTTCATGGAAAATGACCTATATAATATTTCAATCAAAGAAAGATACAAAATGTCACTCTCAAATTTTTAAATATCTATTATGTTTCTATATGGGGAAAAATTAAATTATTAATGAATATAAATATATATTATGAGATTATTGAAATTATTTTAATTATTAAAATTTAGGTATAATTTTTAATTATTATAAAATTACCTTAAATTTGCATACAACAACGATATAGAAATTAATAAATTAATAGAAACAAAATGATTTTAAAAATACTAAAATTAATATAATTTGAATGATTTATGATGTTACATGAATTTTATAGATGAATATGACATATTATGTTTGTTTTAAATGGTTATATTTGAATTCCAACTTTGTATTTATGTCCTTTAAGTCAAATTAAATAAATTATTTCAAAATTGATATTAATTATATTATATTAAAATAATTTTTAATTATATTATTTAAAAATAATAATATTATTTAAAAGAAAATTTTGGAAAATATTTTGTCTAAAATTTCATTCATTTCCCATTTATTATTTAATTATCAGTTTTTATGTAATATTATAACATTTTAAGAGTGAAAAAGATGATATTGTTGTTAATGTTAAAATGGGTTAACTAAGGGGTTAAACAAAAAAACATAAGTCTCAAAATACCACTTAAAACTATAAAAAATTATTGGTTTATGGTATTTAAAGCCAATAAAAAATTAAATTCTAATCACCAGAGTTTTGGAGGAATTTTTGCCAGATATTAACTTTATTATATTTTAATATTTTAAGAAATTTCAAGATTGTCCCTCCCCTCACTTATAAAATGACACCTCTCATTTCTCTTCTTCACACAAGATTTATCCTTATAAATGAACACAAACCTACCATATTCTATTACACACTCAATTATACACATTAGATAAGTATTGGAATTCTCAATATACCAACCCTATGATCCTTAAGAGGATACCTATAAGCGCTCTTTAAAAGATGTGGTAATCGCCTTGAGTGATCACTTTCTTTGTATTTCTTCCTTTACGTCATATGACTATATTATATTAATCATTAAATAATAAATTCATGATCCAAAATATACAAAAATGTTATTATTATTGTGAAACCACCTTTATTCAGCATATTTTTCATCAAATGAGAAGTGAAAGTATCACTCATGCATACATACGACTATCTGTCTCTACATAGTGATACAATTCATTTTCCATCACAATAATTTAATGATGATTATTATGATGGGTTTATTTTTTATCTATGAAATAAATTATATAATTAATATTCTAAAATTATAATATCACATATACCTTATTACCTTCCTAACCATTGGAAAATTATAATTTCGTTCATGCGTATATGTGGGCAACCACCTCCATAAAGAGATTTGATTCGTTTTTTTCTCCATTTTACATGGATGGTAATACATTTTTATTTTATGTATAAATATTATTTATATTATATAAAAATGATTCTATAATGATGAATTATTTTTTTAATTTTATTTTGTTCCATCCTTTGAAAAGTGAACCCAACATTCATGAGTACATATGGTCTACTATCTCTTTGATTGGTGTAATTAATTTTTCTATATATAACCTTTATAGATGAATAAAAATATTTATATAATAAATTTATGATGATTATAACATTATTTATATTTTTATATGATTAAACCATGATCAAAGTACAAGGACTAGGACCGACAAACCAAAACATGCATGCAAAACGAAGTAATTATCACTCAGAACTGTGATTTTGAGTAACATTTTGTTAATAAACAGGTGACCAGAAACTATAAAAAATCATAAATCATATTATATATGTTATTATGGTTCTATAATAAATTTATAATAAATTTATATTTATTATAAATGTGGTTCTAATGTGTACTATGAGAATTGAGACTTGAGGTAAGGGATATATGTTTCGATCATATTTTAACCCGGATTGTTTATGATTGAATTTCCATAGATAAAAATATATTATCATTATATGATGAATACATTTAATTTTATTATCATATAATTATATATTGATAATATTTTTTCCCATTAATTTTTATCATTTTAAGTATTTAAGAGATCAAAATAGTTATTTCAAATAAAATTGACATTATATCTATGTTCGATCTAAAATAATTTTTATTCCATATCAATATTTTCAAAAACTATTATCATGATATTTTTAAGATTATCCTATGACTTAATAGTCTTTTCAACCCATTATTTAATTTAAAAAAATAAAATGATTCTTCTTTTTGTTTTCCAAATGAGATACTTTTTATTTTTTTCTACAAAAGTGTGAAAGGAATGTTTTTTAACTTGTAATTCATGAATTTAATTTATCATTGACATGAAATATAATTTTTTTGAAGATTTATTTAAATTCTTCCATAATTAATTTCTAATAAAATTTTTCCTGTAATATTTTTGAATTCTTTATATTTTGAATATTGGATTCCAAAATGTGAAAGATAATTTCATAAAAAAAATTTAATGGTATTCCTATTCATCAATAACAGAACATTTGGTGTTAATTATTTTTAACTGGGGATATTATCCAAAGGTACCATCCTTATTCTTTATCTAAATGTTTCATTATTATAATGATGATATATTAATAAAACCGATTTATTTTCCCAAGGTTATTCTATAATGGATTGATAAAATGTTTATGAAAATCATTTTCTTTGAATGGGTTATGATATAATGATATGGATAATATTTTATGTTCTTGTGTCACACATATTTATGGTTTTGATTTTGTGATAGGTGGTCCGGAAATTATATATCCCTCCAATCCATTGAGTAAAGTATTATATCTTATAAGATAATTAGAGGAATAATGTTGGCGTTCTTGATCCATTACTGGAACCATGTAGATGTGTCTGATCCATTATGTGAGACAAGAAATTGTTCTTTATTGAATATGGGAAATAAGTGTTGAGGCCTGATCCATTATGATTTTATATTTGGTATTTAACCTTTACATATGATATGGTTTCTATAATTATGATTATTTCACACTTTTCTTACATGGACTTATGGTTCAATATTGACTTATAAATAATTCTTAGTCTTATGATTCATGTATTTTTAAATGATAATTATTCATTATTTTACTCATGTTTATAATATTTGAGAGATTTGGTGTCAACTTTGTATGTTATGGTCCTGATGTCATACCCTTATTCTTATTTTATGATTTTATGATTTTATATGATCATTTATTGATATATCCCATATTTACTATCTAACGGCCCGAGTAGTGGCTCATTAAAAACATTCCCTAATACTCGGTTCTATCAAATGGTTCCACAAAAATGAAGGCACCGGTCACGGTCTCACACCAAAATGGTTTCACCGCTCATGGTGTTCCACCAAATCGTTAGCACCGTTATGGTGGAACCACTCACGATATTCCACCGAACTGGTGGAACCATGACGGTGACACCATGACGGTCACACCATAATGGTGGAACCACTGACGGTGTTCCACCAAATTGGTGGCACCGTGACGGTCGCACAATGATGGTGGCACCACTTACGGTATAACTGTGACCGTCGCGCCGTCATGGTGTCTCACCAAACGGTGTCCCACCCTTCGTTATTTTTCATGTTCTACTCCCGCAATGTATCTTTTGATGTAATAGTGTTTTAATTCCTCTCTTTCAAAGCCTTTTAAATCCCATAAATGATATCTAAAATCCCCTTAGTTTCGGGTGACCCTTGGCTTACCAAAATGCATGGATTTTCTTCGGTGTTTCACCCTTTTTACCGTACTTTCCAGTTCTACACCTGTTGGGTGTTTTCCACTATTTAAAGGAAACCCTTTAAATCACAGCAGTTATGGACACCTCTCCATTGAGAATTATTAAATGAAAATTAATTCCATCATGTATAACCACCCAACTACGTGGTGAAACCATGATCCACCTTTAAAGGCGTTCAAAATTCATGTCTCATAACTCCATGATCTCACCTCTTTATCGCATGGGAATTCTTTCTTTCCTTCTTCTTATTGGCTTGTTTTCTTTTTCTCCCTGGTACTTTTGGAGTCCACCTTTCTGAGGCAAGTGGTGCTCCAATGCTAGAGCTTTTCTTCTCACTCTTGGAGTCCCCAGAGTTCCTCCTTTTCAAATCGTGCATCCCCAGTCCTTCGCGCGTTGAGAGAAACTTTGATCGTTGATAATCCAAGAAGGTTTCTTCCTTCATCTCTCTTATTGTGTATCATTCAGGGTGGGTGTGATAATTTTTCTATGAGGATGGATGAAATCAACCCTTATAAAGATAATAAAGGGACATTAAAATAATGATGGAGTGTGTTGGATGATGTGGTTGCACTCTTCTATATTTTCTTATATGTTGTGAATTATATGGGCTTATGTCCACTAAAAAACGTGGTTGTTGGTGGTCCATACTTGTACACTAATGAACCCTTTTTTTCTAGATAATTCTTTTATTGAATGGATATAATAGGGAAACTGGTTAATCACATAAACTTGGATGATTAAATGGATGTCAGATGAATAAGAAACCTTGTGTGGTCACCTCGGTTAACGAAACGAAAAGACATAACTAATGGAAAGGTGTGTCTAAATCTGAAAATTCTCTTACTCTGTTCTGGTGATGTGTATAGTTGTCCATCTTGATGCTTGTGAGGTGAAATGGATGGGGATGGGATCCCCTATTGTGCATTTGTTAGCTTTTGGATTAGGGGTTGTGTGGGGACGTATGTTGGGTCTTGGTTTGGTTCTAGTATTTTGAGGGATCTCACAGATCCCCTTTGTTGTGGTGACTTTATAAGAGAACTGGGTGTGAATGCTTAAATTGATGTTTGGCTATTTTTCCATCCATGGCTTGTGGCCATCCCAGTTAGTTTCTCGGTAGTGAATAATTATCTAAATTGAATCCCATGAATATCAAAAAAGGTATTAGTTCATTGGGGAACTGTTTTCGAGGAATGAGTTGTGACATGGTTGTGGTTATGGTGCATCTTATGAATGAATAGTAATGAGGGAGTTTGTATATGGGATGTTTTTAGAACCCCTCGGCTAGGATGAGTGTTTGTTACCTATATGTATAATTTAGTTTTTATGGTTCATATTCACTCCCCACCCAAGTTGAGCACTTCATTCCGAACACCCCCATTTCATGGGGGAGGATGTTTGCCCAACACTCCTATGAGTGGATAGTTATTATCTCTTTTTTTCTCCCCTTATTGAGTATCCCAAGACTCTTCGAGTAAGCTATTCTGGCCTGAGGTCCATTATAGCCTAAGATTCTTCAGGCAGGGCAGTTATGGTGGTCGGCCCAGGTGTGTGCAGCTAGGTTGTTTCCCAAGTGTCTTTGGGATGAGGCCCAAGTGTCTTCGACTATGGTAGGAGTTGTTCTGGACCAGGTGTCTATGGGAATGATTACCTATCATTGTGTCCTAGGTGTTTTTTTGGTGGGATTTGTGGTTTTGGTAGCCCAGGTGTGTGCGAGTGGGGTATGGTAGTGGGACTACGGTGAAAATGGAAGGGAAGGTCTTACGTGTTGTATGTCTTCAATAACCAGTGGGAAAGTGGTGCGGGGTACCCAAACATTGATGTGTTATTACTATTATCTTACTTGACATGTGTTATTTGGGGAGTGTTCCTTAGTGAGGTTTGGGCAGAGAGTTTCCTTTCTAGGTGCTTTGGTTATCTCCTTTTCTCACAGGTCATTAGAATTCTTCCCCACTTGTGCACGAGAGCTTTTTGTTTTCCCTACTGAGTTTACCTATATACTCACCCTATGTATATAAAACTACTTTCATATTTCCAGGAGGACTTCGAGGACTGTGCGGGACCATTCTAGTTCAGACATTGGGATAGTTTCCGTTGTTGTTTTCCTTCCTTTGGTATTTACATTGGGATTTTTATTGTATTGTAGTACTTGTTATTTGAAACATCCGTATGGGAAAAGATTGTTTGGGGATTACTTTCACTTCCAGTTTTGGTGTTGTTTGGGATTTACAATCTAATCTCTCAATACTACTAAATAAAAAGGGAAATTACTTCCATTTTATGTGTGATTCTATAACATTTGTTCTAGCCACCACTCTGGGGCATATTGAAGGCGGGTATCAAGGGTCATTATCTCTCCTTCAGCTTTGGGGTGGAAGGGTTTGATAATCTACTGTCCCTTTACCTCATCTTGGGGAAGACGGGTCGTGACATACTAATACTAAAAATACAAACTCTCCATTTCTTATTTTTTACTTTGCCTGAGTTATGAATAAATATATTAAGTAAGGTATGTTTACGAAGAGTGCTAAATGGGATGATCTTTATATGAGATGTTGAAGATCCTTCATGAAATAAGAAAATTATGTATCTTGTCTCCAAATACACTAAAACATCACACTCCATGAGTATTTTTTTAAAAAAATATTGAATATTTATCTAAAAAAGATATAATATTTATGAATGAAAATCCAAAGCCTATATAGTGAAGGAATTATATACCATCTAAGAAGATCAATATCATTCATCGATATATTTAACATCCCATTAAGGATCTGATAGGTATGTCTTTAACCTTCTCATGGTTTTTCATTTTTCGTCGACTCAATAGGGTTGATAATGCATTATGAGGATACCTATAATGGTGAAGCTAGATAATTTTTGGAATCTTATATTTATTTGACCATTTCATCAGGCTTTCAGAGGGTTCCACGCTGTGTAACTAGGTTACATGATGTGTAATGGTCACTAGGTTCATACTGTGAGAAGGATCATGTCATGAGAAGATTCACACTGTAAATGTTTACACGTTTTTACTAGCCTTTACAGATCATGAGTTATTTAATTAATGCTTTTCAATTTAAAGTGACATGTTTTTCGGTGTTTGTGAAACATAACTATTTCACGACATGTAGTGGGATTTCCCCTCTTGTAATACCCCAAATACAATTTTTAAATGAGTAGCATGGCTTAGATATATATTTCCCATTCTATCTAGTTTTTTATATCAACCCAAAGCCTTACCTAGGTGATCATAGAGCCCTCCAACCTTTATGGGTTCATTCATTTGGCGGTCGATCATCGTTTCACTTTTGGTGTGGATTCTGGGGTAAGAGTTCTCTTCATTCTTCATCTTTCCCTCTTTCTCAGACATTGATATTTCAATAGATCATCCTGAAAATAATGGATCTATGGTTTGTGATTTGGGATCTCATCTCTAGGTTGTGTTATGAGGCTATCTACACCTTTATTCTGATTGATGGGTGTCGTTCCGGGAGTTAAGTTTCGGTAAAAATGTAGGTGGTTCCATCCTATTTGGAAAAATTTATTAACCATGAATGGATTGATTTATTTCAATTGTGGTTTTAAATTCAATTACTCAAACATTATTTTGATTGATTTGAAAAAAACCCTATTCTATTGAATTGGGATATTTGAAATGGTTTTGGCATGAAAATTGGGAAAAACCTGAATTTGTTTGAATTGGGGAGTGTTTGTGAAAATTTCTTCATTCAAACTGATTAATTTAAATTGAAAATTTCACAGAATATATTTCAATTAAATTATTGGATTTAGTTATGGAAATGGATTTTGAAGATGATGGAATTCGTTTTGAATTGATTTCAAACTTTTGAAAATTTCATAAAAAGTTTTGATAGAAACCTAGTGGTTTTATCATATTAAAGATTCATATTTTATTAAAACAGGTTTTGTTTTTAAATGGAAAATTGGAATTTTTAATAGGGGAATGGGACTTAATTTCATTTTAAGAAGTCTTAAAAAATCCCACCTTTTATTGTGTAAGAAAGCATGCTGGCCTTAGGTAGTTTTTGAGTTATTTAGACATACTGTATACTTATAAAACAGTATAAAACATAAATGCAGCAGGTCACATCCTCGACAAGATGTTTATGAGTTATTTTTGGACAGTGTAAAAGGGTTTTTTGTATACACATATTGTTTTGGTCACTTAGAGAGTAGAGTCCTATATCCTAGAACTTTCATACTTATTTGAAATATGACCATATTCGTTGCGTATTTTATATTTGAGATGTAAATATATGAAAATTTTTTTGAACAGGTTTACATGACTTGTGGATTTATATAAACTATTTTATATTAATGTTTTATTTGATCTATTGTTTTATAAATATTCCATCATTAAAAAACCTTTGCTTAAATTATTTTCCATCATTTTAACCGTATAATATGATTTGATTAAATATGCTTTAAAATTCCAAACCTGTTTATTTTAAGATAGAATGAATTCCATTGGTGAGTCTGTTATTGGCATCTGTTATGGAATATGTGGTGAGACCCTACTATATTTTTTATAACACACACTACATGTGCATTTGGGTGTTTATAGATTATCTCCTTATAGTTTCGACCAATGGGAAAGGATATTTCTAAGGTGGGTCCATCTGTTGAATCTTGGATGTGGTCAGTTTTTCCCATAGGGACAAGATTTTTTTTCTCCTATTTTAGTACTTGGTTTGTCGTACTTTGGGATTTAATGCCTTGTTGAATTCTAATACATTACTCGCATTGTAGTTTCTTTTTTCTACATATTGACTTGATTTTCTTTCTTTCACATTGTTTTGGAAAAAATTAATTCCCACTTGCATTTTGTAAGACACTAGGTGCTATTAACAAACCATTGGGGATCAGGAATGCCCTTCAGGCGATGTCAGGACTGGCTCGGTTATTGGGTTACTAGGGTTCCATGGCCAGTTCATGACAAAATGGAATCAGAGGTAGGTTGTAGAGCTTATTGTCTTGAAGTAAGTTTTCATTGTGAAATATTTTTGATACTTAGGAGGTAGTTGTGATTGAGTGTCTATCCATGTAACGACCCAATGTTTTTCAATGAAAATTATTTTCTTATAAATATGTCATAAAATCACATAAAATCACAACAAAATGAAATATTAAGTGATACGTGACCCCTAAAAATAAGTTTGTCACCTTTGTGATTTGAATTTCGAAAAGCTGACATACACGGTTGCGATCAGTGAGTTATTTTAGAGATTTAATAAAGATGTTTTTTATCCCCATGTTTTATATTTTATGTACCTAGTCTTTCAAGACACTAGATTTAACAATCCTTGTCTTGTACTCTGATGTATAATTATGCTTAAAAACATGTAATGTTATATAAAAAATGCTAGGGTCACTATAATCCAACTCTCACCACAATGGAAATTCTGTATTCAGGGTTGGTTAGGGGAATATTTCTTGTTGATTTATTCTAGTCTTTTCCATATTGTGATTTGGATTGAGTGAAATCCACATCTTTTTTGTTCTATATGATGGGATTAATTTCCCATGTTGCTTAGTTTGACAGTTAATGTGATGTCTTCCTTGTTTTTTGATGGTGATATGTAGCATCATGCCTCTATGAAGATGTGAAAATTGGATCTAGGAGGAAGCATCTATTAAACCATAATGAGAAAATCTTCAAGTGGGCCCAATCTAGTTGAGGGGATTGTGCGCACTATCCATGATTTGGGATATGCACCACCACCAATCCCCATTCAGGCTCTAAATTTGGATCCCTTGGGGGAGTTATTCGAAATAGTTCTCAAGAGTTACCTCAAAAGAAACCACCCGTTTTCAATGGATTCACTGATCCTTAACATGATGAGGAATGGTTGGGAAGGATAGATGTATGTTTCAGTTCTTGGAGACACTAAAAAAGATCATGGTGAAGTGTTCCACATTAGTGCTAGATGGACCAAGTAGGAGATGGTGGGACATGATGGCAATAGGGAAGAAACATAAGGTTTAAGAGAGGAAAGGCTTTAAGGTTATTTTCACCGACCAATTATATCTAGATTCAATGGTGTTGGGAAAGGTTGTTGATTTTTTTCAAGCTTGAGAAGGCCATAAAAAAGTGATTGAGTATTAAAATCACTTTTTTGAACTTGGGTATTTTACGCCTACGATTTTATCTACTGAGAGGATGAAGTATTAATGGTTTTGGGTTGAGACTTTGATCAGATATCCATTCTTAGGTTTTCTTATCAAATATTCCTAGTTATGGTGATGTTTTGGATATGGAAATTATAGTTTATATAGACCTGGTTATAAGTTTTGGGTTGATGGGAGTTCATTTTTATCCCATTGGTAGTGTTATTTCCTTCAAGGGAAAGCGAAATCATGATGATTCTCATGGTAGTTCTTGACATCGGTTTAATTCCAAACCTCCTATAGTGATAGAGGGAATTAATTTGGTTTACTATCAGTGTGGAAAGCCATGAAATTCTAAGAGGATTTTCAATGAGGTTTCCAAGCACTATAGCTCATGTGGATGTTCATGACACTAACATAGACTCTTCCATATCTTTTCTACATCGCAAAGTGAAACAGGATCACCATCTCCTCATAAAACTTCTTAGAAATCAGATATTTCATGTATAAAAGGGTTCCAACCATAGTCATATATAACAAAGCTACTTAACACAGTGGAAGATTCTCTAGAGGAATAGGATTCTGGTACAATGACTATGAGAGGTGTCATTACTATAACTTTTTCATTAGTTACTGATTTATTTTATACTGGTGTGTCTCATTCATTTAATTCATCCCGTATTGTTAATATAAAAATGTTTATATGGATATTTTTTCTTGTGTAATGGATATTAATATACCCCTAGGAATGAAGAGATAACAGGGTCTCCATAGTCCATCTTGTGTCTTCTCTCTTTCATATATCAATATGGCTTGGAATTTTCTAGTCATAGACATGAAACCTCTTGACATAATTTTCAGAATGGATTGGCTAATTTCCAATAAATCTCAGATTTGTTGTTATCTATAATTGGCCAACCTTAGTACACCTAGTGGTGTGTCTCTTGTACTTCAAGGAGAGTGGGACCCACAGTCGAGAAAGGATGGACCTTCTTATCCAGAGTGGGGGAAGGTAATATCATTGTTTTGTTTTGATATGTAGTGGGAATCTTTTATTGGTGATCTCACTCTAGTTTTCATCAATTTTCCTGACATTTTACTTTATGATTCATCTTGTTTTACACTGGTAAGAGAGGCTTATTTTTTCATTGAATCAATTCTTGGTATTCAACCAGTTTATATTCCCTTTTTCCACGTGGATATAGTATAAATGAGAGAGATGATGTTCCAAAGGGATTATATTCTTGATAAAGGATTTATATGCCTTTGTGTTTCACCATGGGTGGCACCGATTCTCTTTGCTAAGAAGGTTAATGGTTCTCTTCACTTATATTTTGATTATAGAAATATCAATCAAGTTATGTTAAACAAAAATTATTGGTTACCATGGATTGATGATCTGTTTGATTAGTTGAAAGGGGGGAAGTGGTTTTCAAGGATTGACCATTGATCTGGTTTCCAACAGTTGAGGATAAAATAATCTGACATTCATAAAACTACCTTTCACAGAAGGTATGATCATTTTGAGTACCTTGTTACACCCATTGGTCTAAAAATTTCTCCTTTAGTTTTCATGTCGTTGATGAACAATATTTTCAGTAATTATCTGGATACATTTGTAGTAGTCTTTTGGGATGATATGCTCAGTTACTCCATGTCTGAGGAGGAACATATGCATTATCTAATATCCATTCTGAGTCTGTTGAGAAATCAAAAACTTTATGCCAATCGTTCAAAGTGTGATTTCTGTATTTGGGAACTGAATTTCTTGGGACATGTGGTGTCTGAATATGGTATATTAGTTGATCTTGAGAAGGTGAATACTGTTATGAATTGAGAGAAACCATGTAATTTATTAAGTATTATGATATTTTTAAGGTGAAATTTATTTTCACTATTGCACCAGTACTGACTCTTCCAGAGGCCAATTATGGATATGTGGTCTTTTGTGATGCCTCAAGTCCAATCTTGGGTTGTGTTCTTATGCAGGGGTAATGCAGTTTCTTATGGATCTCATCTTATTATACTATATGAGAAGAATTATCCTACCCCAGACCTTGAACTTGCATTGGTGATGCATTCACTTAAGTGTTGGTGGAATGAACTTTTTGTATAAAGGTTTACTGGGTATTCAGATAATAAAGTCTTCAGTTATATCATCTCTCCAAAATATTTGAACCTCCTCCAAGGGAATTGGCAGGAGTATATACAATAATTTGACTATGACATCACCTATACCTCTAGGAAAGGGAATTTCATTAAAGATGTGTTGAGTTGGAAAAATCCAACCAAGGTAATGAAATAATATTTGGGAGAGTGGAATTTGATGTCTCTCTTTGCACAGTTTCATTTTAGAGTCCTGGGAAAATGGGATGGATTTTATTTAGCTAACATTTAGTTGACTTATGCTCTTCTCGAATATATTCTTTTGGATCAATATATTGATGGTGAATTTTGTATTATTAGATACTCCCTTTATCTAGGGTGACAATTTCTAAATGTTCATTCTCCAATTAGGGTGTTCTATGTTATCAGAATCTCTTTTTGGTTCTGTTAGTATCAAGAACGGATGTGGGGGGGATTGTCAAAAATCCGAGTGGGAGGTACACCAAGGAACCACTAAGATATTTTATGACATTTTGTGGCAGTTATAGAGGAAAGTTAGAAAGTGGGGAATTTCTGAGATTTTTTCCCTCTGTTATACATGTTAGCAAGTTAAGGATGAGTATCAAAATCCTTCAGGTTTACTTCAGCCACTTCCTATCCCCTCTTGAATGTGGGATGAACACTCTATGCAATTTTTGGTTGGTTTGCCTCATACCTAGAGGAATAATAATGTGATATGGGTTTTGATCGATGGGATGACCAAGTCAAATCACTTCATACCCATCCTTGATACATCCAATGTTTAGGAGTTGTGAAATATATACAAGAAATAGATTGTTATATTTCATGAAGTTCCATCTATGATAGTCTCTGATTGGGATCCTCAATTCAATTATCACTTTTTTAGTGTATTTCAGGAGGTACTAGGATATCGGGTTTGTTTGAGCATTACCTACCATCCACATTCAGATGTACAAATAGAGAGAGATATATATATTCTAGGGGATATGCTTCGCGCATGTGTTCTCAGCTTCAGTGGAGCTTGGGATGATCTTTTGGGGATGATTGAGTTTTATTATAACAATAGTTACTAGTATATGATTAGAATGGATCCTTTTGAGGCCTTGTATGGTCATACTTTTAAATATATGCTGTATTGGTAAAATATTAATGAAATTTCCTTGGTTAGATCATGTTTGGTCCATGAGATGACATCAATGATTCAGGTAATTAATCAAATAATTTTAATGGAACATAGCTGATATAAGTATTACGTTGATCATCATCGTACACCATTTGAATTCTCAATTGGTTCCCAGGTGTTCTTGAAGGTTCTACTATTTGGTCATCAAAAAATTGGGAAGAAAGCGAAGCTTGATCATTGTTTTTTGGGACCTTTTGTGGTTGTTAAGTAGGTGGGTAAAGTTGCATACCACTTATCAATTCCACTATATTTGACTTCAATTCATAATGTATTCCATGTATCATAGCTTTGAAAGTATTTAACTAATCCATATCATAGTTTCAGGTTGAGTGATATTGATATTGAACTTGACTTATCTTTGACTGAGTGGCCCGTTAGGATAGTTGATTTGAAACTAAGGTACTTTGTGAGGGGATAGTATGTTTGGTTCGTGTGATATGGTGGAATGGATATGATAATAATGAGATGTGGGAATGCGAGGCACTAGTATGAGAGAAGTGGACTCATATTTTTGGCATGGAATTTTCTTCTTAGGATTTCTAGGGATAGAAAGTTTTTATGGTGGAAAGATTATAACATCCTATTACCGATCTGACAGGTACATCTTTAACCTTTTCATGGTTTTTCCTTTTTCATTAGCTAGGTAGGGTTTATAATGAATTTGTAGAATACCTATAATTTTGATTTCATAGATTTTTTGGAATATCATCTTTAACATACCTTTTTTTTAGGCTCCCATAGGGTTACATATCTTGTAACTAGGTTACACGAAGTGTAATTATCCCTGGGTGCATACCATGGGAGGGTTCATGTTGTGAGAATATTCAAACCATGAAAGGTTATATATTGTGACTATCGATTAAAAGTCATGAGTTATTTAATTAATGTATTTAAACTTAAAGATATGTGTTTTTAGGGGGTTATGAAACTTAACTATTTCACGATGTGTAATGAGATTACATGTCATGTAGTACCCCGAATGCTATTTTAAAATGGGCTGCACGACTGAGATATATTTTTCCCCTACTCTCTAATTATATTTCTCTCAACCTAAGGAATTTCCTAAAGTGATATTTTAGTCCTTATACCCTTTCGGGTTCCTTCATTGGGTGTTTGATCATCGTTGCGATTGTGGTGTGGATTCCCAGGTAAGAATTATTTCATTCCTCGTATTTATCTCTTTATCCTCCATTGATATTTCAATAGATCAAACTGAAATTTATGGCTTTATGTTCCATAATATTGTATATCATCATTAGGTTGTTTTTTGAGGTCTTCTACACCTTCATTCTCATTGAAAGGTGTTGTTGTGAGTGTTGAGTTTTGGGAAAAATGTAGGTGGTTTCATCACATTTGGAAAAATTGATTAACCTTGAATGGATTGATTTATTTCAATTTTTGATTTAAATAAAATTTCTCAAACTTTATTTTTATTTATTTGATAAAACCTAATTCCAGTGAATTGGTATATTTGAAATG
The DNA here is from genome assembly GCA_963277665.1 of Viscum album. Classification (NCBI taxonomy): domain Eukaryota; kingdom Viridiplantae; phylum Streptophyta; class Magnoliopsida; order Santalales; family Viscaceae; genus Viscum; species Viscum album. The sequence continues at coordinate 152,118,089 of OY728123.1, read as the reverse complement.
GGTTCGGCATGGAAATTGGGAAAACCCCCAATTCCATTGAACTGGGGAGTGTTTGTGGGAATTGGTTGATTTAAATTATTTAATTTAAATTGAAAATTTTATGGAATGTATTTCAATTAAAATATTGAATTTAATTATGGAAATGTAGTGTTAAATTTATTGAATTGGTTTTGAATTTATTTTAAACTTGAGAAAATGGATTAAACATTTTTTATAGAAACCCAATGGTTTTATCTTATTAAAGAGGAATGTTTTTTATTAAAACATATTGTTTTTATATGGAAAATTATAATTCGAAATGGGGGAATGAGACATATGTTTATTTTAATTAGTCTTAAAATATTTTTCCCATCATTGATTGTGAAAGAGAACCTGAAATCCTTAGGTAGTTTGTGAGTTATTTTGACACACTCTACACTTATACAATATTCAAAAACACTAATGTAGTAGGTCACATCCCCAATGGGATGGTGATGATTCTAATTTTTATAGTTTTATAGGGACGTGTGTATACAAATATTGTCATGATAACCTAGAGAGTGTGGATTCCTACAGCCCAGATCTTTCGTACCTATTTGGTATATGAACATGTTTCTCTCTTATTTTATATTTGAGATATAAATATATGCCAATATTATTGAACTAGTTTACATGCCTTCTAGATTTATATAAATTGTTTTATATAAATGTTTTACTTAAGACATTGTTTTAGAAATATTCCATCATTGAAAAGCCTTTACTTAAAGTATTTTCTATCATTTGAAATGAATAACATGATTTTTTAAAATGTGATTTAAAATTCCAAACCATTTTCTATTAAGATTGAAATAATTACTTTGGTTAATATTCTATTTAAATATTTTATGGAATATGTGGTGATACCTTATTGTGATTTTTATCTCACAACCTAATTGTGCAATTGGTTTTTTTATATTACTGCATTCTAAGTTGGAACAAGAGGTATGGATCTCTAGGAGGCGGGTCCTGCTGTTGAACCTTCGATGTGGTGAGTTGTGTCCTTAAGGATGTGGATTGTGTTTCCCTATTTTAGTACGTGGGTTTTAGTACTTTGGGCTTTAATGCCTTGTTGACCTCTGGTACATTACTCCTAGTGAAGTTTGTTTTTTATCCATATTTACTTAAATTTCTTTCTTCCCCTATGTTTTTTGGAAAATTCATTCCCACTTGCATGTAGCCTGATACCAGGTGCTAGTCTCCAGCCCTTGGTGATCGGAAACACCCTTTGGTCTTTGTCTAGACTGCCTCATTTATTGGTTTACTATGGTACTTAGGTTGGTTCATGATAATATCTCTACAAGAAGGTTGTCCTAACAGATCTCCATCCCTAGTAAATGAAACCAAGGCTTTTTTATCATATGGATATGAGTCCGGGGGAAATTATGAGGGCCTATTTTTTGGGAACATTTTACATTATATTCATGATATGGGTAACATAATCTAAATCCCATTTCTAAAAATTAGGGTATGATCCCATTCAAAATAAGAATTCCCTAAATTATATTTCTTCTCTTTTTTCTCTATGATCTCAAGAGATACTTACACCACTATCCTGATTAGAAAATACATTTTTCCCTGATAGAAAATGAAAATGTTGTTAAGTTATTCAATGAATCATAGGATGTGGTCACTCCTACCCTTGATAATGGTGGAGAAAATGATAGAATATATGGAATTCCCATGATAATTATTCTCAATCATTAGAACCCTTTTAGTTTAAGGAATTATTATTATCAACCATGAAAGATAAAAATTCCCTTGAATTGTATTTTTATCTTGAAAACGTACCTTCATCACCCACTTCTATTGAAATTAAAATAAAATAAGAAGATGAAGAATAACTCATAGGTTTCCCTCTAGAATTTGAGGAAGGAATCTCTACCACCATTGATAAATTCAAAAAAATTCACATTGGTACATAAGAAGATCCATGGTTTTTATTAATTAGTATATTAATGTCTCTCAAAAAACAGGAGGCATATGTTTATTAATTGAAAAAATGTTGATAACTATTTATATGGAATTATAAAAAAATTCATAGGCATGATTTTTTTGTGGCCTCTCATCATTTGGGTTTGCCTAAATATCAATAAGGAAAAAAGAAGGAATCCAAGAGAATTCATCCAAGTCATGCATCCATGGTGGAAGATGAATTTAAAAATATAATAATATAAAACTTCATCCAAGATGTTAAGTATCTAAAATATCATGCTAACATCATCCCTATCATGAATGATAATTGGAAAATCAAAAATTACATCTAATTTAGGGGTCTCAATAAGTGTTTTAATGAATATGATTTTCCAATTATGATCATAGAGATTTTGAACAATGAAATTTATAGTTTTCATGAACTATTATTTATGGAAGAATATTCCATATATAACCAAATTAGTATTGCTCCCAAAGACGAGGATGCCACCATATTTAGAGAAATAGAATGGGTGTATTATTATCATGTAATTCCATTTGGTTAGAAGAATACGGGAACCATATACCAACTCACCATGAATCATCTTTTCAAGAAAATTATAATAGAGACTATAGAATGCTATGTGGGTGAATTGGTGGTCAGATATCAACAATGTTTAAATCCAATTACTAATATCAGTGTTATTTTCAACAAACTTTGGTAGCACGTCCTAAAGATAAAATCATTGAAATGAACTTTTAGTTTTATAATATGTAGATTTTTCAAGTTTATGGTATGCCATCATGATATCAAGGTTTACCATATGATGAACAACGTAATCCTTAAACTTTCACCACCTTTAAATTTGAATGATTTTGGAGAGATTAAGGGATTATTTACCTATATCAGACATTTTATAGTGAATCTCATGGTAAAATACTTCCCATTTTAAAATATCATGAATAATTTAATTACCTATATATGGTATTAATATTGTTTGGAATATTTTGAAAATATATAACAATACATCTTGATCCCACTAGTGTTGATGTTTCCAATATAAGGAAAGTCATTCATTCTAAAAATGATAGACTTAGAATGGTTACTTGGATCATTTATCACATATATGTATGATGCATGGTGGAAGATAGGCATATACTATCTCAAGAAAACCATGCTATTTATTAAGACCAGATTCTATAACATTGAGAATAATTACTTAGATGTAATCCTCATAGTTCAAAAACAATGACACCACATAAAACATCATGAGTTATACTTTGTTTCTTACATTAAACCAATAAAATACATCTTCTATTGTCCGATGTAGAATGGATTTTTAACATGGTTGGTGTTCATCATGTAAATGTTTTAAATCTATTTCATACCACATAAGATTGTCGATGGGAAAGCATTGACAAACATTCTCATAGCACATCCCACTTAAAAAAAATACCGTCAATGCATAATTTTCCAATGATGACATATTATTCATCCATGAAACTCCTAAGACATGGGATATGTATTTTTATGGAACTTGTATAATCCCAATGGGAATAAGGATAGAAAACCAAAAACTCCATAGAGTCATCCTGTGAATTTTACTCATATCCTTAACAATTATAGTCCTACACTATTAATTTTTGTTGTTATAAGGACACACCAATGATTAATAAGAATGAAAATTTATTATATTAGGCTTGGACATGTTGTTTCTAATAATAGTGTCCTATTTGAATATCAAGGTTGATTAAGATTTGGTGATCATAAAAATTGATAATGAGTATGAAATTAATAAACAACAACTAATTCCCCTACTTGATTATTTAAAATGGTTGATGGATTAATTTCTCATTGATACAAATATTTCTCCTGATCCATGTTTGTAGTATATATGTGATGATTCATTGGATAATGCAACCAAATCGTGGTTTGATCCAGACCATTACGAGACAATCATTAGCATTGAACACATTAGAGTGATTTCCCCATTCATTGGTAGTAACAAATATGAGATCGATAAGATAAATCCTAACATTGAGAAAGGTTTCTCAAGTTCTCCACCAACTAATTCCATTATTGGATATATTTAAAATATATTAGACTAACTATAAAGTGTAATTACTCCATTGGATCAATAAACAAATGTGATTTTCTAACTATGGATAGTCAACTTCATTCATTAGGATGACCCAAATTACTAGAAATACCTCTATAAATGAGGAGTTTGTGGAATCCCTCTTATATACATTAAAGGATGTGTGGTCTTCACTGATACACAAGAAGTCCTCATAGGAACCTACAATGCTCATAATCCAGGAACAAATATCTCTTATCAAATTAAACAACATGGATATTTCTAGACATTAATGACACTATATGAAATGAAGTTTTCCATAAAATACATGCCTACCTGATACATTCCAATTCCATTCATCACCCCCAAAGTTATTGTACAACACTAAATAATCTTGTTCATTTTCCATCTGGATAAATGATTTCATGGGGGGATATCCCCCAACAATAAAGAAGCAGTTCAAATACATCTTTACAGCAGATTACTTCTCATCAATGTGGGAGGAGACTATACCCCTCAAACAAGTCAGGATGAAGGATATCATAATCTTTTTAATATCAAACTTCTTCACTATATTTTTGGTATATCACACTATATTGGAAAAATAAATGGCACCAATTTCAGATCTATGTGGTTGAAAAAGGTTAAATCAATAATATAAAATTCATTCTGACTACACATTCCACTAGCATGCAGAAAAACATTAATAGATGAATGATTTAAAAAAACTCTATCAAAAATACTGTAAACATTGGTGTATATAGATAAGAATACTAATCCTAGGAAACTTATGCACACATTATGGTCTTATCTCACTATAACATATATAGCCACACATGTGTCCCTATGTTTTCTTATATACTTAATAAAGGAAATCCTTCCCATCATGGTCTAACTGCCCCCACTTTTCACCATTATTTACAACAAGTTGTCTAAAGATAATAAATATAAGAGTGATTGAATCATTTGGAGTTACTTGATGAAAAAATATTATCCCCCATTTAAAACATATAAATCCATCAAAACAAGATTATAAAATATTTCAATAAGATATTTTACCTTTGTTCGCTCATTTAATGATAAATAGTATTGGTTCTTAGGGCATTGATGATACCAATTAAGATGCCTCCAAATAATAAAATAATGTGGTAAAGGACTTATGTCTTATACAAGGTCCACTACAATATATTTTACTCATCAGTCACTATAAATTGGTAGTGAAGTTCCCTGAAATGTGTTGAACACTGAGAGGTGGGGGTGAATCTGTGGTGATATTTTATAATTTACTTTATATTAAAATTATCCCATGAAACTTTTTAATGTTATGATCCTCAAAATAGTAGAAATCAACCTCACTTGCATGAAAAGATAAAAAATAAAGGAATAAAATTTTTTAAATGGTTTAGTCCTAGTGTGTGAACTTATTCCTTATCAGGTAAACCCCCATAAATACATAAATATAATCTATATGATGAAGTAAAAATAAATTATCCAACTCCATAAAACACGTTTTTCTCCCAACAATAAATTATACTAGAACCTACCATTACAGAGTATGCTTATACACCCATGATAAGACAATATTAAAACATGAAAGATGATCACTAAATTTTTTTTTTCAGAAATGGTATGTATAATATAATCAATCCATTGTAAATATTTCTTGTGTTCCTTAGTCGGGTGTCACTATCAGATGATGCAATTTTAATTCACTCTGTCGTATGCACTCTTTTTGATACACGTATATCAGGTAAGATGAGATTGGTACCTATTCTTTGACCAATTGATTCATCAGATAGATACTCATGCTTAAAAAACATCACATATTGTCATTAATAAAAGCACCTTATTAATGAGCCTTCACCATTTTATATAGGCATATTTTCTTTGAAGCTCAATGAAGAACTGTGCGCTCTAATTCCAAATTTCTCACTTGACTCAACTTTCATTTTACCACCTTCGAAGTCTCTAAAACATCATAATAAAAAACTTCACTAATTTTTCTTCAAATATTAGTTCCAAAAATATTCTTCCAAACAAATTTAAATTTTGGCTAGATTTATGAACTTTGAAATAATATCTTAACATTATTACTATATATTACATTTAAATGTTTTTACAAAGAACATAAAACCTCCATCTGGTATAAAAACCACTCTATCTAATCATATTTTTCTGATAATATCATCCATCTAATATTTGTAATATTTCCTCCTTACATTGACACTCTATCTGATGCCACTTGGTTTGGATCCCCTTTTTCTGGTAGCCTTTACCTGATGAAATATTTCTTAGAGATTACATACATTAAGACTATTATGTCTGATGACTTCCCATTTCTTATTTTGATGATTCCATAGTTCTTCATATGACATCATCAAATTTCTCTATCTGAGGATCTCATAATTTTCTATCTAGTACTAATTTGTGCTTGTATATCTGGTAACCATCAAATATTTCTTCTTATATTGGTGTTACAAGGATTCTATGTGATCAACCAGTGTCTGATGAACACGATTCGGTCATCTTCATACATCTATGTTGGATCATTAGCTATATGTTCCCCACATTGTATCTTTAGGTTTGTACAACTGAAAATATAAATTTATAACTTTGAACCTTATATATTTTTCAACTTAATAACATAATAAATTGAAAATGAAAAAATATTTCTATGTATGAAAACATCATACTTAAACCATGATAACCACTTAGTAATCATGATTCTAGGCACACTAAGGATCAGAAGAGCACCACCTAACATTTTAAGGAAAGTAGCACAAACATTCTATTGATATGAAACAACTCATTTTCACCTGAAACAAAAAAAACTCTCACAATGAATTTTGAAAATAAAATAAAATAATAACAATATAATCTTCACAAAGGATATTCAATATTCAACTTCATATTTATTGGAAACATCAACAACTCTATTTTCAAATTTCAGAAAACCACATCCTTCTCAAAGAAAGTGTCCGGAAACAACACTACCAATTTATTAACAGTTTTTAAAGAATTGCAACCCTCAATGATAAATAGTTTTGTCGTCATGATATTTATAATACCCCAAATCACCTTTTTACTCCCTTTTTATGATAACACCAACATCAGATTCAAATAATATAGATTATAAAGTTCTACTTCTTCTCCCCCTTTGTCAACAAAATCCAGAAGAACATGGGGTTTCCTTAAGAACTTTCTTTATCAAATGGTAGAGGATGAACATTCAGTTTTATTCTAAATTACTGAAATATTTATCTTGGAATGGATTTGATGAATGAATTATCAATTTAACATTTTTTAAGGTATACCCAACCATGAAATCGTTAAAATCATCTTTCTCCTTTATGAATTTATATTTAATATCAATGTGTGTTGATATGGAATGTTTCATAGTATTTTTGGGGAGATGAAGAGAATTTTTATTATCACAAATATTATTAACTGGTTTTTAATCATTCACCCTCAAATAATCAAATTAAATATTTATCTACATCATTTACATGCACGCTTGGGTGGGAGAAACACATTCTATTTTCATTGTAATAAAATTAATAGAACATTTCTTATTACTATTTCATCTCACAAAATGTTATCCAAAGAATAAATTTCATCCTGAATTTTATTATTGATCATTAAAATATCTATCCCAATAAGAATCAATAAAACCATGAAATGTTAACTGATTATTTTTTTTATACATTAGATCATAACTTATTATTCCTTTAACATACTTGGTGTTTTTTTTATTTATAGAATATTTTATTATTTTGGATTGCATTGATATCTTTCTCATAACATTACAATATATTAATTTTCCAATATTGAATTATTATGATTGATTAAACATAATATCAACTTCTATAAGTTATTCTATTTAACACTTTGGATATATTTATCTTTCTTGATAACTATTCCAACAAAAATATGTGTAAAAAACTCCTTTGAATATAACATGATATACTTTTGTAAGAACAACTTAGCATAATTTTCATGTGATGGGAATATGTATTGTCTTTTATGTTGACCATTTAGTCCCAAAAATAATTTCAACAATCCAAGTATTGATATCTCAATGTTATTCTTCATTTTTTCTTCAAAATATTCACCATCTCTATCTCTATCACCTAAAACAAGTATATCATTAATTTAAACATTGATAATCAGGGAATCTATACTCATCCATTTAAAATATAAGTTTATATCAACTTTACCTTCAAAAAAATTCAACATCTTCAGGTAACTATCACGTATAGAATACCATCGGTGTGGAGTCTATTTTAACCTCTATAATGATTTCTTCAGTTTACACACCATGGTTCTGAAATTTTAAAATATTAACTCACTAGGTTTTTCAATATAATCTCTTTCTTCAATTTCTCTATCCAATAGTGATAACTAAACATAAATTTGATTGAAATTTCAATATCACAGGGTAGCAATAAATAAAAACATTCACAAAGTTTCAATACTTTTAATATGATAAAAATATTCTTCAATATAAAATCATTACACTTGTGAATAACATTTGAAAACTAGTTCTTATTTATTTCTAGGAATTTATACCTATTGGTTGAGTTTATTTCTAGACACCCAATTTGTTCTTTCTAAAATTCTAGCTTTTTTAATTTTATCTAACTCTTCACCCAATTTATATTTGGAGACCTAATTTATTTCTTTTTTTAATTTGATCTAACTCTTCCTTAATTATAATTAAACATTCCTTATACTCAACTACTTCCCTAATGGATTGTGGTTGCACATTTTAAAAAATTGATATTTTATTTTTAAACCTCAATTTCCATATTTTATGAATAGGTGTTTCCAAATTTCTGATGAAATTGTTGGGTTCAAAAAAAAAATTTGATGCTTGTAATTTTTGTGTTTTTCTTATTCTCATACTTTTCACATCATTGGTTTAACTAGATTAATCTTGTATAAGATTATGCTTGTAATCATCTTCACTCTCATTACCTTATATAGAATTCATCATTATATATTTCATTACACCAACCTCATCATATTAAATAAATTTTCTTAAAGTTGGATGGTTTTCAATGTCTTTTACAACAGAGAAATTGATGAATATATACTGTTAATTATTTTAGAACTTGTATCTTCTTTCATTAGATGAATATCCAATGAAAAAACCTTCTAATTTTTTTATAATACTTTTTAATATCTATATTTATATTCTTTATTAAGTAAGGTCTCTAAAAAACATTGAAGTATTTCACTATTGTATTTTCTATACAACATCCCATAGGGAGTCATCTTTTATTCTATTTGAAGAAAATGTATTTTTGAACATGTACAGTAGAACTAACATCATCTCTTTGTAATAATTTTTAAAATTTACATTCATTAAACATATTTATTCACATTTCAACTAATATTATATTTCCCCTTTATGATACTCTATTTTTTAGTACTGTAAGGATCACTATATTGGTGCTAAATTACATGCTTCTTTTTATGGGACAAAAAAGAGTTACTTGTATACTACTTTCCCCTGTATATTCTCAACATTTATACATATACATCCAAATCTTTATCAACATAACTTTTAAACAATTTAAACAACTGTATAACCTTTAATTTATATTCAGTGAACACAATTTTGGTTATCTAAGTGAAATAATAAATGAAATTAATAATGAAAAAATCACCCTTTATTGATTGATGTCCCATCAGCCCACATAGATCCAAGTTTATGAGTTCAATAAGTATAGTGATTTAAATTTTTTACTTTATTATAATTTCTAATAACCATAATTCCTATCTATAAATTTGTACAAATAGATTCATAATTCCACAAAAATAAATTTAAGTCTCTTACGACATCTTCCTTTGAAATTATACTCACACTCTTTTGTCCATGATGTCCATGAATTTGATGGAACATATTATTTTCATCCTCAGTACTTAAATAGAAAAAAGTTATTAAGATATTCAATATTTAATAGATTATCAATAGTTATTTATCCCATGGTGAAATTTTTCCTTTTGTTCAAACATCAATGGATACATGAATTGTTTCTACAGATAACATATTTACCATCATCATAGAGTTTTATAACACTCAGTTTCTTATGTTTAATCCCATCAACAATAAAACTTATTTAGAATTTACCTTCTAAGCTTCAATATTTTTCATATTTATTCCTCTTATCTCTAAGGAACTATAATTTCTAAAATGGACTAATCCTCCCTCATGTTAATCAATATTTCTATATATTTTCACATCAACTTATATATGTGAAGAATAACCAAATTCAAGAGTCCATTTTATATTCATTTTAATAGCTTTTATCATAGTCTCAATAATAAAAACCTTTTCCTCAATATTCATTTTCCCAACTTCTTTTTCTTTTCCAGAATAAGTAACATACACTAGAAGTGATATCATATAGTATTCAATATAGTGACCTAGTTAGTCAAACCTTCTAAAAATTTCCATTGAGTAATAAATTAAGTTTTTTTTGAGACATTTTTAACATTTATAACCTTATTTTTGTTTCTTTTAACAACTTTAGAGAGTTACCTTATTATCATTGATTGATTATCCCCCTCATTTCTTACTTACTCATAGTGAGAGAAATTTTATGACATTGATTTTTTCCTTGTTCTCATATATCCCACAACACCAATAGTATCTATTTAACCTCAATATTCTATAGAAATATTTTTTCCCCTGGGATAATTTGGTTGAGATTTAACAAAATTTATAAAATTTCATTTCTATTGGTGTGGGGAGACATTCATTTGGAAGTTATTTCTAAATTTCTTCCATTTTATGTATTTTTCACATACTTTCTCCACCCAATCTCTCTCATTTTATATTATTGAACTTACAATGTTTGTATAATCGGATGAAATTTTTTTGTTTTGAGGGTTTATATTTCACATGGATCTGTAGATGAGTTATCCTAAAATATTGTGATGTTTTATCTTTAACCTTTGAAAAATTGTAAAAAATTTATCTCATTTATTCAAGTTATTTTTAATCTTAATACTTTCTTATTGAGTTGTACATAGATCTTCTTCCTTAATGGTGAGTTTTTATCAATATCTATTACCATTTTAACTTATTCATATATATTAAACTTGTGATTCTTAATTTTTATATCTATGAATATTTATTTTTGTGAAATTATTATTTTCCTTTGTTTATATTATCACATTCCTTCTTCAATATTCAGATTTATTTCTTGATTTTTATATTTTTTTCAATACATTAAAAAATTTCTAATCTTATCCAATATTCCCTATATGATTCTTCACCTTTTTCTTCATTACTATTTGAAGTATCTTCATTTAATTAAACTTGATCCAAGAAGGTTCTGAACTTATCTGAGTTTTCATCATATGGTGATTAGTGTTTAGTAGATTCATTCTCTTCCATTTTACTCATCATACTTTTTTTCTTTAGGTGAACCTATTCTTGATCTCAGTGGATTTCGTAACATCCTTTTACCACACTTCTTCCTATGATGTTTTCTTCATAATCATAATTATATTTTATATATTTCTAATTTGTAAAATTCATTAAAAAAATTTGATGTCTCTACACTCAAAGAATTTAAGTGGTAGTTTGTCTTTATATTTGTTTCTACCTTTTTATTAATTTTTAATGATGATGAACATAATTCTATCATTCACTTAAGTATCATATTCTTTATTTTCTAATTCACTAAGTCAAATTATATAATGTTTACGTTCTCTTATTTTTTGAATATTTATATTTTCAAAAGATATATATTCTAGGATATGTTTTTAAATGATGGATCATTCCTCATTTTATATGCAATAAGATTGTTCTGCAATTCATCAAGGGATAATTCATCAACATCTATTGAAGAAATGAAATTATGATCAAACCTATATAAAAAATTCATCACAATTTTTTAACAAATGATGAATCTTACAAGACATCCTAAAATCCCCTAGGATGTTGCTGAAAATTTTATTAACTCTGGTGAAGTAGTCATTAATGGTTTCATCTTCCACCATCTAGATATCTTTGAACTTACTTCTCCATATTTTAATATTTTTTTTCTTCATGTAAATATTTCCCTTAAAGTTACCTTCAACAATGCCCAATGTTTGTTTTTTGTTTTTTTGAGATCCATTACTTTCATATAAAAAATTTCTAACAAGGACATAAGAATAACATTATAATATTTTCCATCAACTGTGAGATTCCTTTTTTTAGAATATTTAATAGGAGACTCTTTTATTGTGGGTTAAGACCCTAAAGTATCTATTCAAATCACCTCCAAAAAAGATTTAGAAGATAAGAAATAATTATAATTTTCAATCTATTATATGTTTTATAGTATATTGTAGGAAAACATTTATTATTTACTGATTTTTTATTATACATGGAAATGAATACATTGATATTATATATGGAACCTAGAGGCTCTTTTATCGCTTTATGTTCTTAGGAATGTGTAAACCAATGAGAAGGGGGGGTTTAATTAGTGTTGATCTGTTACAATTTCGTTTATCTTGATATTTACCAATACTACGAGTTAAAATATTGATCATATCAACTTTATAACTCAACGTAACTCATATGAAAAGATAAAAATAATAAATCAAGAAACATATGTTTTTACTAGGTTTAGTCCCAAGGTGTGTACCTATTATTTATTGTATTGACTCTTATCAATCTATGGATATCCACTATATAATGAAATTAAAAAAATGATCCAACTACTATCAAGTTTCTTATATATCCCAAAAAGAATTTAAACTAGATCCCACTAATTAAAAAGTTCTCTAATACATTCAATCCAAGAAAATATTAAAGCATTAAATATGGTCAATAAAAAATATTTTGAAAATTAATTATCAGGTATAATCTGTATATTGATCCTTTTTTGGTGAACCACAACCTAGTACCTCTGTCTGATGATGCTATGTCTCATTTTATCTATCTAATGCATCTCTATTTGGTATGCTCTATCTAGTAATATTTTTTCTACCTATCTTTCAACCAAGGGATTCCTTGGATGGATACTCATTCTATAAAACATCATCACTTTTTCTCTCTGAAAAATACCATCTAAATGAGTCTTAACCCCTTTATATAGGCATACTTCCTCTAATGAACAAGGAGCATGTGTAGGATCTAATTTCAAATTTCTCACACAACTCACCTTTCATTTGAATGAATTCAAAGTATCTAAAAAATTGGAATCAACATCTTCATTTGAGATTCCTTAAATCATAGCATCAACAAACATCATGAAAACTTTATTAAATCCTGGATAGATTTATGAATTTTTAACTAAAATCTTACCATCATCACAATTTATAACTTTTAAAAATTAAAATAAATTCAAATCAACATTTAGTATGAAACCTTTTGGTTTGATCATATCTGTATAATCATCTTGATCTGGTAATCTTCATAAAGAATTACTCATTATTGTAACACTTAATTAAATTATTATTTGTTTCTATCCCCTCTGTATTACAACATTTTATACATGAACTCTTTCTTGGATATTACAAACACAAAGGCTTCTTTATATGATGACTTCCCATTTCTTCACTAGATGATTTCATAATTCTTTTTCTAATGCATACACATTTCTTCATCTGGTGATATGATAATTTCTCTATATGGTATGAATTTTCATATTACCCTCTATTAATTTTTATATATTTCATCTTCGGTTCGAGTTATAAAGTTTATTTATTATCAAAATATGTCTAATGGACACATTTTGGAAATCTTAAGACATATTCCTCTAATATCAACTACACCTTCACCACTTTATATCTTGTGCCTTATAGATCTGTAACTATGTAACGTTTAATTTTTTACCATTTGTAACATCATCACTTTATTACTTGAAAGTCATAAAAACAATATCTTACTTTAACTAAGAGACCTTTTATTAATCATGATGTTAAGAATATTGAGGATCCGTAATGTTTTATCTAAATTTATAGGAAAAGTTTATCAAAATTTCTTTTGATAACTATAAACACATTTTTACCTGAAACATGAAAACAACCACAAATAATTTTGATAACAATTATAATAATAATAAAAAATCATTCCAATGAATCTTCATAGAGCATATCACTCCTCCCACCATTGATTTTTTTTTCAAAAAAATACTTTTCAGGACATTCACATTTATTAACTAAATCTTTATTATAAGATGTCAAACTATGTTGTATACATCCCCACTACATATGTTAAACTGGATGGTACATCTTTTATGATCCCTCTAATGTTAAGATATACTATATAGGTATGGGTTATAAAACCATAAACTATATAGAATCTTTTACAAAGAAAAATTATGTTAAATTCCATGAAAACATCCTTGCAGAATGATGTAAAACAAAATATCATGTACATCATGTTCAAATGATATTAATATGTATGATAATTTCCCCACCACATAATGTTAAATCATGTGGTGTGTATATAAAATTTCACTGACTAGTGATCTAGTGTGGTATGAGTAATCTTCCAATACTGACTTTTTTCTCACACCAAACATGAATCATGTGAGCTTAGAGGTCCTAGTGGATTACTCTAATTAGTATGAATGAGATGTACCATTTTCAAAGATATGATAAAATATATTCCATCCTGTATAACCGTAAAATACTAATATCAGACTAATATACATGTAAATATTCCCCTACAGAATTGATAGATCTATGTTGGTATTCTAATCACAATACCAATCCATCTTGGGGAAAATAAATGTCCTCACCCTTATGCAATGTTCTAGCCTACATAAAAAATCTCCATCAAGAGAAATACATGTGTAATGATTCCAATTCTAATGAGATCTATAGTTACATATGAATCTCATATACTAGGACTAACCATAAATTCTACCAACAAAAATACCCTATCTTCACATTAGTGTTTATCTCTACTTGTTCATAGTGTATTTTCTCAAACAGTACTACTAGTAAGGTGAAATCCATTTCTATGTTCTTGTACTTGAGTTGAATCTAAACAAGAAGGAATTTAAGTGAATTTTATGTGGATTGATTTATATTTTTATAGGAGATATAGTAATTCATGAATCTCTTATCATAGTCCAATCCATGAATTCCAATGAGTAAAATCTCTTTTTGATTTGAATATTCTGTTTTTTTGGTCAATATGGATTTTTACTTATGGATTGTTATTAAAGTGGAGTCTATTTTTCTCCCCCCACACACTGAAATGATTTTTGGAAAGTAATACCTTCCAGAACCATATCTATATTGATATTAGTATACCAACCCAATGTATGAACCAGATCTATATAAGTGTCTCCATAATAGATTCCTCCCAAAAATCTATGACTTGAATAGTTTCTCACATATTTGAACCAAATAAATTCATACATGGATTAAAATAATTAATGTGGCTTTATTCCTGTCATCTCAAGATACATAGTGATGCCTAGATTTCCTAGTCTGGTCTCATCCGTGAATCCTAGTTAAACCCCCATTTATCAGTGGATATTGAAGCCCTTTTATATTGATGGTGACCTTCCTTCTCTTGACCAACACTAAAATGAATCCATTACATTTTACACATGATCTTGATATGTGTAAAGGACCCAATATAAAAGTTCCTCATCATATGACCTTAATCATTATAAATACTAATTCCATGTCACAAGAAGTTAAACTTCACAACATATGATCCACCTTACATGACAATAAACTTCTTATATTGGTCTATTTTTTTAGACCCATATCCCTTATGTTTGAACATGATCTTCATAGGGCTATGAAAAGAAGAAAAATTATCTTACTTCCAAGGTATTGTCTAAATTTTTAGGCCCCCACATTTATTACAGGCTTGTATATGGACATCTATACATTATTTCCCTACTTATGTTCTAGATCCAAATAATGGTTCCCAACATAGTATTATTTCATAAAAAATCCAAGATAAAATGACACACTATTGAAATTATTTCCTAGTGTTTAGGGGATTACCCTAGAATTAAATCAGGATAAATGAAATAGTTGCATACTAAAAGTTATTCCAAATATTGACTAAGGAATCCCTTTGGATGTAATTTCTCACCATAATAGGTAAGATCTCCATTTACTATATATGAGTTGGATCATTACAAGACACTTTTTCTAAGAACTATATGTATATTGATTCATATTATTTAATGATATGTAGTGATGTATCAATAAAATATTTAGAACCCATCCATGATTCATCATTTATATCAACTCCTTTAAAGGGAATCATCCTAGTTAAGTAAATCTCATGTATATAGTGACTTCATCACCCTTATCAGACATCTATTTTTCATAAAAAACACCTCATAATTTGAGTGTCCAATATTTCCATAAATCCTCTTGGATTTCGGTAATGATAATATTTTATTCCAAAGGAAACTTGTATTTAAATATGAATACAAATAGCCAATATGGATCTACTCATGCACCCACAATATGGCCAATCAATCAGAGGCATTTGTACTGTAAGGAGGGGATCCTCTAATCTCCATATGTTACCAGAGCATCATAGTGAAACCCATCATTTGAATATGATCAGTGTTTATACCTTACAAAATATCTCTACATCACTTATATTCATCTATGAACCTTGACTTGCAATTTATTACATCCCCACACCTTCTTCAAAAGGTATTGGGGCATTCTTATCCTTTGGTCTTCCATTAGGTAGTAATTTTCACCCCTATGTTTTATATATGGTAACCTTAAATTGTGTGAAATTCCCTATAAGATAATCTATAATAGTATTGGATTCTTGAGTTATGTTAGGTTCAACCTAACCCTTTCTATATATATTTTCCTACCCATTTTCATTTTGGAAAAATATGTATGACCTTAAACACTATACTTTATTATTATATACTACAAGACCCTATACTATAGAATAATGAATTTTTAAAAAAAATAGGCTAAAAACCTATAAATGGAAGCATGATAAAATGTCAATTATCCATTAACTAAGTAATTCACATCTTCGATTTAGGGAAAAATAGCGCGTAAATGAAAAATTAACTACACTATTAGGTCCCACCATATATACCAAGAGAAAGTAAAGTTTCTCTCATTAGACCCACTAGTCTGTGAAAAAGTTATAATGATTCCATGTGATATAATCATATCTAAAATGGGTGTTCCTTACAAGGTGGTGTAATATTTAGGGTGTCCTAACACTCTATGAATATTCTTTTTAACAAACCTACTATGTTTTCATGATTTGGAATCCTTATAAATCTTCTTATTTATCTATGAAGTGAATATTAATCTTAAAAGAACACTTCTTCTTGACTATGAATAAACAACCTTAATATTTCTCTAAATATGTATGGCATCCTGCCTTTCTGTTACATAACTTTTCATTACATTTTACAAACAGAGGATCTTTAAAGTCTAGTGTCATGGAAATCAGGAACATAAAACATGAAAACAACATAAAAAATTATTCTAATCCACTTGTAAGGCTTCATCAAAATTTATTCCTAAGAAAAATTACTTCATCTCATAACCTGGAGACATACATCAAAGGAAAGGGTGAGAAAAATTCCTAGTAAGGAAATCAAGGGAATTGGTTTACTTGTAATATCAGTAAGAACGGGATGAAAACCACAAGACATGTGAAATGGAAAAAGATTCATATCATAATAAAAAGAACATTAATCACAACATGAATATGTTTATACAACATTTAATTTATAAATTCATGAACATATCACCAGAGTTCATTCCCAAGGAGTTATAAAAACATTACCAAGGTTATTCACCAAGGTATCGTAAAACTTGTCGTCTCTAAAGATTAATTCATTACCCAATGCATTCAAGTGATATCAGGTCACACCATTAATATTTATTTATTTTCATGTGAGAAACATATATCAAAATAAAATAGTTCATAACTAACCCAAATATAATCAAATAAATGGGTTTCATGTCAAAATCATGACGTTTAAAAAGTACTTAAAAATAAGATCATTGTGTCATTTATAACCCATTGAAAGGGAGTGAGAGCTATATGTATTTAAATTATAGAATAAATTAGTAAACTTTTATGTATTTATGAATACCCCTATAAATGAAAATAGATTTGGGTATCCACATAAATAATACAAGATAATTTCTTGAGAAAAAGAGAGAGAATTTGAGATGAAAATTCTATAGCATAACGGCTACATAACATCATTTTAGAAAAAATTAAAAAGAGAGGGGACAAGAGTCACCCACTAATAAATAAATAATAATATACTATGGGTATATAATAAAAAAATATGATCATGGTATTGATATTATAAGTAAATACCATATGAAAATGAAACTTTAAGGAAAAGAGAAGATGTGATTTCTTTTACGAATTTCAGCAGCCTAAAGACGTCACTTAAAAATTCATAAAATCAGTTGATGGGAGAAGAAAGGGTCTCTAGTAAATTGAACATGAAATTTACATTAATAATGATATATAACAGCATACCCCCACATAATAAAATGAAAACTAGAAGACATAACATAAAGGAAGTCATGACTTAAAAGAGGATGGTGAACGGTTCCCTTACCTTGAAGAGTAACTTTGAAAGCTTGATGGACGAGACCTTGGGGGCTTGAAGGAAGATTGGGAGGTCTCCTTGGGAGGTAAAAATACAAGAGATTAATTGAGGAGGATTTGGAATGAATTTAATGAGGGAATGGCCTGGTATTTATAGGAAAAGTGAGGGAATATTTAATTAATTTCCAAGGGACACCTCATCAGTGGTATTTGCAAAACCATGGTCTTGCCCATGGTGATTGGCCATGGTATTAGACACATGGAACAAATCATAACATATAGTACTATTAAAAAGTCTAACAGATTTATTACATCATGATTACATCATCAATGATGTTATTAAACACCCGAAACTCAAAACTGTATTTTTACTATTCAATGAAAATTCCCCTGTTTCAAAAAAATCACAAAAAATTCACCCTAACCTAATATTGATGCTTTGAATTCAAAAATGAACTAAATTTTATGAAAATAATTTTTTAAATATTTTTAATTTTTTTTAAATAAAATCATTATTTTTTTTAAAAAACAACTCTAAAAATAGAAGTTATTTTGTAACACCTTGAAAAAGTAATCAGGGTCCCATAAAATTATCGTATAACCATAAAGTAACAATTTATGGTTAGTTTTTATGAAAATATATTTTTATTTTAAATTATTAAATTAATTATAAAATTGTAATTAAAATATTTATAACATTCAAAAATACCTATACTTATATTATAACCATTTTTTCAATTTTAAGATGTCTAAATTATATTTATACATTCAGGGTTGAAGTTTCTATTTTTTTGTCTGAATTACTATTCATTACTATTCACCAAAAAATATGTTGATCTTATTTGACTCTAAATTTTTTACTTGTCACAATTGCACAATAACATTTTCTTAAAATCATTTCACATTATTAATTATTTAATATATACCAAAATATTATAAAATACCCCTTTTTCCGAAATTCATCAATAATATGGAACTTCATCAAAAATTTATCCATGCATTTAAAATTCACTTATTTAACATAATAAGAAATGAAAATTTTATTTATACAAAACTATTACACAACGTAACTATGTTCTGGGTACATAGCCTCTTATAACACCTACATAGGACCTAAGTGTGAGGGGTGCTATAGTGATAGAATCTTGGTGCAGCTCGAACAACATTGCCCGAGTGGTGATTTCTGTTAGCTTGAACTTCTCCCTTAGGCGATTTCATTCAAGCTTCTCATGTTGAAGCTCAACATGGGCTTGGTCTAAAGAAAATCCCAGATATTCTACCTCTTTCCCAAGCTCTGACAGATGGACTTCATACAGCTTGAGTCTACTAGATGAGGCCATCGACTCTTCTTTCTGTATTAATTAACCAAGATCACTTGGATTTATAAACAAAAACTATAATGTTAAGAGTTTATTTTCCAACGGTCATATTGACCAATGGTCATATAACAGTTGAAACCTAATGGTATCACTTCATTATTTAATGGATATAGTTTGTGGAGTATAAAATGAAATAACACACAAAAGTAGGAAACAAAATTTATTCAAAAGTTCAGGTCATTACATTATTCCCCCCTTAATAAATTTCATCCCCGAAATTTTAACTCTTACCCTCAGAAGTAAAACGGTGTTGGTACTTCTATCTCATAGACATTTCTAGTTCCCACATAGCTTCTTCACATTTTTGGTTCCTCAACAACACCTTAACAAGGTGCATAGTCTTGTTACTTAGAACCTTGCCCCTACCATCCCAGATCTCCAGTGACTGATACTTATAAGAGAGGTCATGTTCCAGTTGTACCACATCTAGATTTAGTACATGTGAATGGTAAGGTATGTACATCCTCAAGAAGGATACGTGGAAGACATCATGAACTTGTGCAAGATTTAGAGGAAGTGGAAGACAATAGGCCACTGCTCCTACATGATCAAGGATTTGATCGGGGAAAATGTACATAGGGTTGAGCTTCCCTTTTTTTCCCAAACCTCGTGACTCTCTTCCAAGGTGAAATTTGAAGAATGACTTTTTCACCAACATCAGACTCCATGTCCCTTTGATGATTGTCGGCATAGCCCTTTTTCCAACTCCTAGCAGCCTTAATGTGTTGTTGGATGGCATAGACTTTTTTTGTCATCTCTTGCACAAGATTAGGCCCAATAAGCTTTCACACACTAGATGCATGCCAACAAGTATAAGTTATAAACCGTTTCGCATAAAGAGATTCATGGGGTGCCATTTGAATGATCGATTGGAAGTTTTTGTTGTAAGAGAACGCAACTAAAGGGAGATGTTGATCCCATCCACCTTTAAATTCCATTGATCATGTTCTCAAGAAATCCTATAGTATTTGAATGGTCCATTAAGATTGGCCATCAGTTTGTGGGTGATAGGTTGTACTGGAATTCAATTCAGGGCTCAGATCATGTTGAATACTTCTCCAGAATTTTGATGTGAACCTTGGATCACGATCAGATACGATAGAAAGTGGAACTCCATGTAACCTAACCACTTCCTTCATGTAAATCTTTTCAATTTGATCATGACAGAAATCTTCTAGAATGGAGATAAAATGGGTAGTCTTGGTGAGACAATCCACAATAACCCATATCACATTGTTTCCATTGGAAGTTCTTGGGAGACCAATGATGAAGTCCATAGTGATATTGTCCCACTTCCATGCTGGTATGGGTAGTGGTTGCATTACACCTTTACTAATTTGTCACTCTACCTTCACTTGTTGACATACCAGGCACCATGAAGTGTAGTCAGCAATCTCCCTTTTCATATTATCCCACCAATAATGATCATTAAGGTCCCTATACATTTTTGTGCTTCCATGTTGTATTGAGAAAGTAGAGATATAACCTTCATCCATAAGATCATTCTTTATTTCTAGAATATATGGAACACATATTATTGTATGAAATTTCAGAAAACCTTCATGATAAATATTGAACTTAGGAAACTTCCCATCCTTCATAGCCTCAAACTTCTTTTGTAACTAAGGATCTTCTTTCTGATCTTTCTTGATCTTCTCTAATAATAAAGATTGAGAAATCATTTGGATTAGGGTTGATGATTTCCCTTTGCTTATTATCCCATGTCCAGCTTTACTAGGTCCTTGATCAAAGGATCTCTTTGAATCCTCATCATGGAGAGAAGAACTGGGTCTTTCCTACATAATGCATTAGCGAGTTTGTTTGCTCTTTCAGGATGATAATGAATTGAAAAATCATAGTATTTGAGAAGTTCAAACCATCTCCTATGTCTCATGTTCAATTTCTTTTGTGTGAATATATGCTTCAAACTTTGGTGCTCTGGGTATATATCACATTTATCCCTATAAAGATAGCGCTTCAATGTATTCAGAGAAAAAAATGACCACAGTCAGCTCTAGATCATGCATAAGATAGTTCTGCTCATGAGTCTTCAAATGTCGAGATGCATAAGCAGTGACTTTGTCATTTTTCATGAGGACAAACCAAGACCTTTCATAGATGCATCACTAAAAATAATGAATCCTTCTCCACTTGAGTGTAGAGTTAACACGGGTGTAGTAACCAATATCTTCTTTAGCTCTTGGAAATGTTCCTCGCACACCTTTTTCTAGATGAACTTGACCCCTTTTTGAGTTAACTTGGTTAATGTATAAGAAATTTGTGAAAAGTTCTTCACAAAACTCATATAATATCCCTCTAAACCATGAAAACTATGAATATCTGTTATTATTGTAGGTTGAGTTCATTACTATACAAATTTTGTCTTTGCAGGTTCAACTATGAATCATTTATTGGTAAAAATGTGCCCCAGGAAAGGAACTTGTTGCAATCAGAATTCCAATTTGCTGAACTTATCAAAAATCCTTTCCTTCTGTAGAGTTTTAAAAATACACCTTAGATGATCTTCATGCTCCTCGAGACTTTTGTAATATATCAGAATATCATCAATAAAAACTATCACAAAGTTATCAAGGTATTCTATAAAGACTCGATTTATCAAATCCATAAAAATAGTAGGTGAATTAGTCAGTCCGAAGGGCATAACAAAAAACTCATAATGCCCGTATCTTTATCGGAAGGCAGTTTTCAGAAAATCTTCTTTCCTCACCCCCAATTGATGATAACCATATTGAAGATCAATCTTAGAGAATAATTGAGCCCCACAAAATTGGTCTAATAAGTCATCATTTCATGGAAGAGGGTATTTTTTCTTCAATGTGATCCCATTAAGTACTCAATAATCAATTCATTGCTGCATCGATCCATCTGTCCTCTTCACAAAGAGAATAGGTTCTCCCCAAGGAGACACACTCGGTCAGATAAAACCCTTTCTCCAAAAGATCTTGTAGTTATTTATTTAACTCCTCCATCTCCACATTTTCCATCCTATAAGGGTCTTTGATATCTGATGGGATCTAGGTATGATTTCAATGGAGAACTCTACCTCACATTATAGTGGAGGTCTGGGTAACTCCTCAAGAAATATGTCAACGTATTCCTAGATGATGGGGACATTTTTTATCCTTAAACTCTCATTTCCTTATTCTTCTTCACCGATTAACTCTATAAATAAGGATATAGGAGGTTCTTCTAGACAAAGATCGAGTTGAGATATTTCTCCTTGGAAGATTATTATAGGTTTTCCATTCAAGACTACTGATATTTCCTTTCTTTTTCATTTGATCGTAGAATTATGCATTGAGATCCAGCCCGTCCCTAGTATAATGTCAAATTCCAGAATGGGAATGAAAAATAGATTTTCGATAATATTGTGCTCAATAAAGTAAATACTAGAGTTTCTAAACATTGATGATGCTTGGATAATCCCACCAGGAGTTTTTATTGATAACTCTACTTTTAGAAAATTAGGGGATGATTCTAAATTCATTACAAATATGGAGGAAATAATGGAATTCATAGAACTAGAATGAAACAATGTACTTACTAGCTTTGAGAGATCAACAAGAGTATCAACCACCACATCATTTAGGGCTTCAACTTCATCCGTAGTGATTTCAAAATTACGACCTTGTTCCCTTGGCCATTGTTATGGCTGATGGCGATTCCCCTCCACTACCCTCAGATTTGGACATTGATTGGGAAAGTGCCCAAGTTATACACACTTATAACATTGGACATCAGGTATGGAATGCACCATATTCCCCTTTTCATTAGTGTTGGGAAGTTGTGGATTCACCTCACTATGACAATTCCACACAATGTGGCCATATCTACCACACTTGTAGCACTTCCCTCTCCCAAGCTGGTAGTTCCCCGAATGCTTTTTCCAATATTTATTACACATGGGACGTTGTACTTTCTTGCCTCATCATCCCTAATTGAAGATCCTCCCTAATATTGGCTTTATCTATCTTTTCTTTTCATTGGATTTATGATAACATTGTGTCTCACCAAACACTAGTTCGACTTTCATCGCAATTCGTATGATCTCCTCATAGCTATCATATTCTCGGTTGGCTAGATTAATCCGCAGATGAGGTCTTAGTCCACCAAAGAATCTATCAACCTTACCATTTGGATCCATGAAAAAGCTAGAGGTGTACCATGAAATCCTTGTGATGTTCATCTTGTTGCTTCCCACACATTCATTCTACTTCTCCTTCATCTAGAGAAACTCCTTCTCCATTCTTGTTCTCATTGATCGAGGGAAATAATTGTTAAAGAAGATCCCTCTGAACACTTCCCACTCCATAGCTTCAACCGCCACTCTTGGCCTCATTTTTTAATCAGTTCCCATCACTTATCAGCTTCTATTTATAAGCAATAGATAGCCAAGGTGACCTTCTCTTGCTCTGAACATCGGAGCACAAAAAATATCTTCTCTATAGAGTTGATGCACTGTTCAGTAATCATTGGGTCGGTAGATCCAATATGGATGGTGGTCGTTGACGCATAAAGGATTCAATAGAATGTTGGTCCATTCATGGTGTGATCGGTCTCTTATCTTGATTCAATTTATTTCCCATAACTTGTGTCACTTGGTTTATCATTTGCATGAAAGTTTCCATTCCTGCTTCCATCAGAGGGTCGTCAACACATGGTCTCTTACGGGCACCATTTACAAAGTTCCTCCTATTTCCCTTCATTTTATAATAGAATAAAACCTAAGTGAAAAGATTATTTAATTTATGAGTCTTTTAACTATAAAATAATTTTATGTCATAAAACATCGTGCTTCAAACAATTACATTTCTCTATAAATCCTTCATAACGATTCATAAAAAGATTATTATTAACCAAACATATCCCCCAAGAGTGTCATAACTTAGAGTGAAGCAAGGCCCATTGTCGTGTTCCTGGATACCCTGGGTCCAGCCCGAAACTCTGTGTTAGAGTTTTCACTCTTAGGTACATCTTTGCGAGAGCCACCTCTACCTGCTTGTATACTGATAGGGATGTATTTATTTGATAAACCACTTACTCAATAACCACCAAAATACCTGGAATTTTTCCTATATTTAAGCATTTATATTTCATTATTTCTAATGTGTTCATAGCCTAATTTCCTTAAATAACTAAACATTCCTTTGATACCATCTGTGGAATCCCACCATTATATTACATAACTTTTCATTACATTTTACAAACATGGGATCTTTAAAGTCTAGTGTCTTGGAAATCAGGAACATAAAACATGAAAACAATATAAAAATTATTCAAATCCACATGTATGGCTTAATAATAATTTAATATTAAGTAATATTTCTTCATCTCATGACCTGGAGACATACATCAAAGGAAAGTTTGAGCAGAAGGCCCAGTAAGGAAATCATGGGAATCTGTTTACTTGTGATATCAATAAAAATGTAATGAAAACCACAATACATGAGCAACTGAAAAATAGGAATATCATAATAAAAAGAACATGAATCCCAACATGAATATGTGGCTACAAAATTTCATATATTAATTCCTGAACATATCACTAAGGTTCATTCCCAAGGTGTCATAAAAACATTACCAAGGTTATTAACCAATGTATCGTGAAACTTGTCTTCTATAGAGATTAATTATTTACCCAGTGCATTAGAGCACTATCTGGGAACAACCTTAATATGTATTTATTTTCACGTGATCTAAATAGATCATAATCAAACATTTCATAAATAACCCTAATATATTCAAAGAAAACGGTTTCCTGTCAAAATTGTGATGTTTAAGAATTACTTAAAAATAAGATCATTATGTCATTTATAACCCATCGAAAGGGAGAGTGGGTTATATGTATGTCAATTCTAGAATAAAATAGATAACTTTTATGTTTTAATGAATACCCCTGGAAATGAAAATAGAATTGGGTATCCACATAAATAATAATAGATAATTTCTTGAGAAAAAGAGAGAGATTTTGAGATGAAAATTTGGCATCATAGCGGCTACATAACATCATTTTAGAAAACAGTAAAAATAGATGGGACAAGAGTAACCCAATAATAAATAACTCATAATATAGTATGGGTATTAAATAAAAATAAATAAAATCATGGTATGTATATTTGAATAAAATACCATATGAAAATGAAACTCGAAAGAAAAGAGAAGATGTGATTTATTTTACAAAAAATTCAGCAGCCTAATGGCATCACTTAAAAACTCAGAAAATCAGTTGATTAGAGCGGAAGGGGTCTCTGATAAACTAAACATGAAATGGAATGTAAAAAATGATATAAAATAACATAACCCCACATAATAAAATGAATACTATAAGATATAACATAAATGAAGTCATGGCATAAAAGAGGAGGGTGAATAGTTCCCTTACCTTGAAGAGTAACTTCGAAAGCATGAAGGTTGGGACCTTGGGGGATTTAGGGCACCTTGATAGGAATATTTGGGAGGTAAAAATACCTGATCTTTATTAAGGATGATTTTGGAATGAAATTAATGACTTAGTGGCTTGGTATTTATAGGAAAAGTGAGGGAATATTTAATTAATTTCCAAGGGACAGCTCATCGATGGTATTTGCAAAACCATGGGTTTGCCCAATTTATTTTCCCATGGTATTGGCCACTTGGGACACCTCACAAAATATCTTACTATTCAATAGATGGCCAGATTTATTACATCGTGATTATATAATCAATGATGTTATTAAATACCCGAAACTCAAAACTGTATTTTTTCTATTCACTAAAAATTCAACTATTTCAGAAAAATCCAAAAAATTCACCCTATCCTAATATTGAAGCTCTAAATTAAAATTTTAACTCCATTTTATGGAAATAATTTTCTAAATATTTTTAATATATTTTTTAAATTAAATCCTTATTTATTCAAAAAAAAAACAACTCTAAAATTATAACTTATTTTTTAACACCTTGAAAAATTAATCAAGGTCCCATAAAATTATCATATAACCGTAAAGTAACAATTTATGATTACAATTTATGAAAATAAATCTTTATTTTAATTTATTAAATGAATTATAAAATTGTAACTAAAATATTTATGACATACAAAAATACCAATACATATATTATGACCATTTTTCACTTTTAAGATTTCTAAATTGTATTTATACATTCATGGGTGAAGATTCTATTTTTTTGGCTGATTTACTATTCATTACTATTCATTACTATTTGTAAGGGTATATTACTATTCATACTTTATTATTCACTGAAAATTAAGTTGATCTTATTAGACAATAAATTTTTTACTGGTCACAATTATAGAAGACCAGTTTCTTAAAATCATTTCACATTATTAATTATTTAAAGTATACAAAAATATTTTAAAATACCCCATTTTCTAAAATTCATTAATAATGTTGAACTTCATCCTATATTTATCCATACATTTGAAATTCAAAAATTTAACATAATAAGAAATAAAAAAAAATTTATACAAAAGGATTACACAACGTAACTAAGGTCTCGCTACATAGCCCCTTATAACCCCTACATAGGACCTAAGTGTAAGGTGTACTATGATGATAGAATCTTGGGGTGTATTGGAAAACACTGCCAGATTGGTGATTTCTATCAGCTTGAACTTTTTTCTTAGGCGATTTTGTTCAAGCTTCACATGTTGAAGCTCGGCTTGGGATTGGTTCAGAGTAATGTCTATAGAAGCTACCTCCTTACCATGCTTTGACAAATGGGCTTTGTACACCATGAGTCTACTGGATGAGGCCATCGACTCCTCTTTCTGTATTAATTAACCAAGATCACTTGTTTTTATAAACAATAATTATAATGTTAAGAGTTTATTTTCCAATGGTCATATTGAACAATGGTCATATAATAGTCGAAACCGAATGGTATCACTTAATTTATTAAAGGATATAGTTTTGTGGATTATAAAATGAAATAAAATGCACTTGTAGGATAAAAATTTATTCAAATGGTCGGGTCATTACATTCTTCCCCCCATAAGAAATTTCATCCCAAATATTTTAACTCTTACCCTCAGAAGAGAAAAGGTGGGGGTACATTTGTCTCATAGACTCCTCTAGTTCACACATGGCTTCTTCACATTTTTGGTTTCTCTACAACACTTTACAAGGTGGGTACTCTTGTTGCGTAGAACCTTGTCCCTATGATCCAGGATCTCTACTGACTTCTCTTCATAAGAGAGGTCATTTTCCATTTGTACCACCTCTAGATTTAGTACATGTGAAGGGTCTGGAATATACTTACTCAAGAGGGATACGTGGAACACATCATGAACATGTGCTATATTTGAAGGAAGTCCAAGCTGATAGGTCACTACTCCTACCCGATCAAGGATTTCATAGGGGCCAACTTACCTAGGGATGAGATTCCCTTTTTTCCAAACCTTGTGACTCTCTACCTAGGTTAAATTCGAAGAAAGACTTTGTCACTGACATCAAACTCCAAGTCCCTTCAACGGTTGTCGGCATAACTCTTTTTCCTACTCTAAGAAGCCTTAATGTGTTGTTGGATGGCATGGACTTTTTCTATCATCTCTTTCACAAGATTTGTCCCATGAATCTTTATCTCACTAACTCCATGACAACAAGTAGGAGTTCTAAACTACGTACCATATAGATCTTCATAAGGTTCCATTTGAATGATCAAGTGGAAGTTTTTGTTGTAAGAGAACTCAACTAAAGGGAGATGTTGATCTCATCCACCTTTAAATTCTATTGAGCCTATTCTCAGCATATCCTTGAGTGTTTGAATAGTTATTTCTGATTTTCCATTATTTTGGGGGGTCAATGGCCATACTGAAATTCAATTTAGTTCTCAAAGGATGTTGAATAATTCTTTTAGAATATTGGTGTGAACCTTGGATCACGATCGGATATGATAGAAAGTGCAACTCCATGCAACCTTACCACTTACTTCATGTAAATCATGGAAATTTGATCAAGAGAGAAATATTCTTGAATTGAGATAAAATGGACAGTCTGGGTGAGACGGTCCACAATAACTCATATCACATTATTTCCATTGGAAGTTCTCGGGGGACCAATGATGAAGTCCATAATGATATTGTCCAACTCCTATACTGGTATTGGTTGTGGATGCAATACCCCATTGAGAAGGTGTCACTCTGTCTTCACTTACATACATACCAGGAACCTTGATGTGTAGTCAGCAATCTCCCTTTTCATATTATCCCACCAATAATGATCATGAATGTCCTTATACTTTTTTGTGCTTTCCGGATGTATAGAGATGGTTGATCTATGAGCTTCATCCATTAAATCCTTCTTTATTTCTTGAATAGATGGAAAACATAATCTTGTACGAAATTTCAGTACACCTTCTTGATCAATATTGAACTCTAGAAACTTCCCATCCATCACAGACACAAACTCCTTATGTAACAAGGGATCTTCATTCTAATCTTTCTTGATCTTCACTAGTAATGAAGGTTGAGAAACAATTTGGGCTAAGGTTGATTATTTCCCTTCCCTTATAATTACCATGTCCATCTTTACTAGGTCATTGGTCAAAGGATCTCTTTGAATCCTCATCATGGAAAGAACAACTAGTTATTTCTTTCTTAATGCATCGGCAACTCTATTTACACTTCCGGGGTAATAATGAATTGAACAATCATGGCCTTTGAGAAGTTCCAACCAACACCTTTGTCTCAGGTTCAATTCCTTTTGTGTGAAAATATACTTCAAACTTTTTTGTCCTGTGAATATATCACATTTCTCCCCATAAATATAGTGCCTCCATATCTTCAGAGCAAAAAACGACTGTAGTGAGATCCAAATCATTCATAGGATAGTTCGGCTCATGAGTCTTCAACTGTCAAGATGCATAATCAATGACTTTTTCATTTTGCATGAGGATGCATCCAAGCCCTTTCAGAGATTCATCACTAAAAATAACGAATCCTTCTCCACTTGAGGGAAGAGTTAACACGGGTGCAGTAACCAGTCTCTTTTTTAGCTCTTGCAAACTTTTCTCTCACTCCTTTGTCCAGATGAACATGGTCCCTTTTCGAGTTAACATGGTGAATGGATTCGAAAGCTGTGAAAAGTTCTTCAAAAACCTCCTATAATATCCTAGTAAACCAAGTAAACTATGAATCTCAGTTATTTTTATTGGTTAAGGCCATTCCTATACAAATTTTTTCTTTTCAAGGTCAACTGTGATTCCTTCTTTGGTAACAATGTTCCTTAAGAAAGAAACTTGATGCAACCAGAATTCACATTTTCTGAACATCCCAAAAATCCTTTCCTTCCATAGAGTTAGAAAAATACCCATTATATGATCCTCATACTCCACACGAATTTTATAATATATGAGAGTATCATCAATAAAAACTACCACAATGTTATCAAGGTAGTCCTTAAAGACTCGATTCATCAAATCCATAAAAATAGTAGGTGAATTAGTCGGTTCTAAGGGCATAAAAACAAACTCATAATGCCCATATCTTCACCGGAAGGTAGTTTATATAATATATTCTTTCTTCACCCTCAATTAATGATAACCAGATCAAAGATCAATCTTAGAGAAGAATTGATCCCCATGAATTTGGTCAAATAAGTCATCAATTCTGGGAAGAGGGTATTTTCTCTTCATGGTGATCCCATCCAGTTCTTTATAATCAATTCATAGCCGCATCGATCCATCCTTATTCATCACAAAGAGAACAGGTGCTCCCCAAGGAGACACACTCGGTTAGACAAAACCCTTTTCCAAAAGATCCTGGAGTTGTTTCTTTAACTCCTCCAGCACCATATTTTTCATCCTATACTGTTTCTTTGATATTGGATGGGATCTAGGTACGTGTTCAGTGGAGAACTATACCTCTCTTTCTGGGTGAGGTCCATGTAACTCCTCAAGAAATACGTCAACGTCTTCCTGGATTATGGGGACATTTTCTATCCTCAAACACTCATTTACATATTCATCTTCATTGATCAAATCCATAAAGAAGGATATAGGTGGTTCTTCTAGAAAAAGATCATGTTGAGATATCTCTCATTGGGAGATAACTATTGGTTTTCCCTTCAAGAATACTGATATTTTCTTTCTTATGCATTTGATATTAGCATTGTACTTTGAGACCCAGTCCATCCCTATTATAATATCGAATTCCAGCATGGGAATGACTACTATATTTTCTATAATATTGTGCTCACTAAAGTAAATACTATAGTTTCTAAACACTGTCGATTCATTGATAATCCCACCAAGAGTCTGGATTGATTACTCTACTTTTATCAAATCGAGGGTTGATTCTAAATTCATTGAAAACATGGAGGAAATAAAGGAATAAATAGAACCAGAATCATACAAAGTACTTTCTATCTTTGAGAGAACAACAAGAATACCTTCCACCTAAAGTTTGGTGCTTCAACTTTAGCCGTAGTGATTTCAAAATTACTACCTTGTTCCCTTGGCTGTTGCTGAGGCTGATGGTGATTCTCCTCCACTTCCCTCTGATTTGGACAGTGATTGGAAAAGTGCCCAAGTGGTCCACACTTGTAACATTGGACATCAGGTAAGACATGAACCATATTCCCCTTGTCGTTAGTGTTGGGAAGTTGTGGATTCACCTCACTATGACAATTCTGTGCATTGTGTCCATCTATTCCACACTTTTAGCACTTCCTTCTCCCGAGCATACAGTTCCTCGAATGCTTCTTCTAACATTTATTACTTGTGGGATGTTGTAATTTCTAGCCTCCTCTTACCTAATCAGAGCTACCCCTAATCTTGTATCCATCGATCTTTTCTTGTCTTTGGATTTATGAGACCATTTCTTCTCACCAAACTCCAGTTCCACTTTCATCGTACTTCGTAAGATCTCATTATAGATATCATAATCTCAGTTGGCTAGATTCTTCCGCAAACGAGGTCTCCTTCCACCAAAGAATCTATCAACCGTGCCATGTTGATCCATGACAAAGCTAGAGTTGTAATGTGAAACCCTTATGACGTTCATCTCATAACTTCGCATAGATTCATTATCCTTCTTCTTCAGCTCGAGAAGCTCCTTCTCCATTCTTATTCTCATCGATCGAGGGAAATACTTGTTGAAGAAGATCCCTATGAACTCTACCCACTCCATAGAATAAACCTTCACTCTTAGACTTGTGTTTTTAATCAGCTCCCACCACTGATCAGCTTCTCCCTCTAAGTGATAGAAAACCAGGGTGACCTTCTCTTACTCTGAACAGAGAACCATGGAAAAGATATTCTCAATGGAGCTAATCCATTTTTCAGTAATCAATGGGTCGGTAGATCCACTGAAGGTTGGTGGTCATTAATGCATAAAGGATTAAACAAAAAAATTCCCTTTATGGTGATATTGGCCTCTCATCTTGATTCAATTTATTTCCCATAACTTGTGTCAGTTTGTTTATCATTCGCACGAAATTTTCCATTATAGATTTAATCAGGGGGTCATCAGTGCATGGTCCATTACAGTCACCATTTTAACGGTTCCTCCTACTTCCCACCATTTTCTAAAAGAATAAAACCTTAGTGAGAAGATTATTTCATTTATGAATCTTTTAACTATAAAACATTTTATGTATTAAAACTTCATTCTTTAAACAATTACATTTCTCTATAAATCCTTCATAATGATTCATAAAAAGATTATGATTAACCAAACATATCCCCCTAGAGTTTCGTAACCCAGAGTGCACAAGGCCCATTTTCATATACCGGGATACCCTGAGTCAATCCTGACACTCCTTGTCATTGTTTTCACTCCTAGGTATATCTGTGCGAGAGCTGCATCTACCTGCTCTTATCCAGACATGGATGTATTTGTTTCATAAATCACTTACTCAATACCCACCAAAATGCACGATAGTTTTCCTATATTTAAACATTTTATATTATTCTTCCTAAAGTTTTCGTGGCCTAATTTCCATAAATAACATAAATTTCCTTTGATACCAAATATGTGTTCCCGCCTTTATATTACATAACTTTTCGTTACATTTTACAAACAGAGGATCTTGAATGTCTAGTGTCTTGGAAATCAGGAACATAAAACATGAAAAAAAACATGGAACTTTATTCTAATATATTTGTAAGGCTTCATTATAAGTTCATCCAAAGTAAAATTTCTTCATATCATAACCTGGAGACATATATCAAAGGAAAGGGTGAGCAGAAGGCCCATTATGGAAATCAAGGGAATCAATTTACTTGTGATATCAATAAGAACATGACGAAAACCACAAAACATGAGCAATGGAAAAAGAATCATATCATAATAAAAATGAAATTTATAACAACTTGAACACGTGGCTACAACATTTCATTTAAAAATTCATGAACATATTACCAAGGTTCATTCCCAAGGTGTCACAAAAACATTACCATGGTTATTCACTAAGGTATCATGAAACTTGTCATCTCTAGAGATTAATTATTTACCCAATCCATTGAAGTGCTATCAGGTATCACCCTTAATAGGTATTTATATTCATGTGATCCAAATAAACCATAGTCAAACTTTTCATAAATAACCCAAATATAATCAAATAAATGGGTTTTATATTAAAATTGTGATGTTTAAAAAGTACTTAAAAATAAGATCATTATGTCATTTATAACCCATGAAAAGGGAGTGAGGGTTATATGTATGTAAATTATGAAGTAAAATAAATAAATTTAGGTATATATGAATACCCATAGAAATGAAAATTTATTTGGGTATCCACATAAATAATATAAGAGAATTTCTTGAGAAAAATAGAGAGATTTTGAGATGAAAATTCTTCCGCATAATGTCTACATAACATCATTTTAGAAAATATTAAAAAGAGAGGGGACAAGAGTCACCCACTAATAAATAAATCATAATATAGTATGGTTATATAATAAAAATAAATAAGTTCATGGTATGGATATTTGAAGTAAATACCATATGAAAATGAAACTCAAAGGAAAAGAGAAGATGTGATTTCTTTTACAAAACATTGATAGCCTCATCGGTGGTATTTTCAAAACCATGTGTTTTACCAATGTATTTTCCCATGGTATTGGCCAATTGGTACACCTCATAACATATATAACTATTCAAAAATCGACCAAATTTATTACATCATTATTAAATCATCAATGATGTTATTAAACACCTGAAACTCAAAACTGTATTTTTACTATTCACTAAAAATTCAAGTGTTTCAGAAAAATCCCAAATATTTACACTAACCTAATATCGATGCTCTGAATTCAAAAATGAACTCCATTTTATGAAAATAAGTTTCTAAATATTTTCATTTTAATTTTTATATAAAATCATTATTCATTAAAAAAAACTCTAAAACTATAACTTATTTTGTAACACCTTGAAAAAGTAATCAAGGTCCCATAAAATTACTGTATAACCATAAAGTAACAATTTATGATTACATTTTATGAAAATATATTTTTATTTTTAATTATTAATTAATTATAATATTTTAATTAAAATATTTATGACATAAAAAAATACCAATACATATATTATGACTATTTTCTCACTTTTAAGATGTCTAAATTATATTTATACATTCATGGGTGAAGTTTTTATTTCTTGGTCAATATACTACTAATTACTATTCATAAGGGTATATTACTATTCATACTTTACTATTCAAGAAAAAGTGTGTTGATCTTATTAGACTCTAAATTTTTTATTGGTCACAATTGTAGAAGACCATTCTCTTAAAATCATTCCACATTATTAATTATTTAAAGTATTCAATAATATTTTAAAATACCCCTTTTTCCAAAATTCATCAATAATATGGAACTTCATCCAACATTTATTCGTACATTTGAAATTTACATATTTGAAATAATCAGAAATAACAATTTTATTTATACAAAAGGATTACACAATGTAACTAAGGTCTTGTTACATATCCCCTTATAACACCTGCATAGGACTTATGTGTAAGGTGTGATATGGTGATAGAATCTTGGGGAGGCTCAGAAAACATTGTCTAAGTGGTGATTTATATCAAATTGGAATTCTCCCTTAGGCGATTCTGTTCTAGCTTCACATGTTGAATCTCAACTTGGTCTTGGTCTAGAGAAAATCCCAGAGATTCTAACTCCTTCCAATATTCTGACAGATGGGCTTCGTAAGTCCCAAGTCTACTTGATGAAGCCATCAAATCTTCTTTCTGTATTAATTAACCAAGATCACTTGTGTTTATAAACAATAATTATAATGTTAAGGGTTAATTTTCTAGAATCCACATTTACCAATGATCATATAGCAGTCGAAACCAAATGGTATCACTTCATTAATTAAAGGATATAGTTTTGTGGAGTATAAAATGAAATAACACAAAAAAGTAGGATACACAATTTATTCACACGTTTGGGTCGTTACCATATATATCCACAACATATCCTATCAACATGAGGCATCTATATCCTAAGGGGGTCCTTTAATCATAGTACTCCTTTGCAATATTATAATAAAACCCTTCATTTAAATGGGGTTAGTGGTCATGCTTGGCATACATAACCTATCTCATCATCCTTGATTTAAATTTATTGAGTAAAGAGATTCACACAAACCATAATAGAAGTATTTATGATAATTTTATAATCATTAGGTTATGAACTTTCAAATCAAATTCTCCTTAAGATCAAAGATATGAAAACTTTTCCTTGATCTTTTGATTATTCCTCTTTGTGTGAACTTAAACTACAGAACATGGGTTGAGATTCCTAAAAATAATCTAAATGCCTCATTTTTTGGGTTCTCTATAATTACATTGGGTTTTCTATTCATGTTGGGTTTTTCCTTTCCCTTACTATGTAGAATACCCAACTCATTTGGTCAAAGATGTCTGACATAAAGTATATGCAACATTTGGATGAAGTACTAGAAAAGGCACATCCTCTCTATCAGCATCTCCAACAATAATCACCAGGTCATTTCACCACATGATATTTAATAATAAACCACCATAACAATCGAAAATAGTAATTCCACTATCCCTTGTAGTGATGGTAACTCTTATTGAATTTCATATTATCTAATAAAGGATGGATTCTGTGGGCTCTGGTTCCCTTCCTGTGGCTCTTGATAGTGCTCCTCGTCAGGCTTCCAGGGTTTCTTCTTCATCCCTGGGATCTTCTCTGCTTCTGGGGGGTGAGGAGGTTCCTATGGAAAAATCTGTCAAGGAGACCTTGTCCAGTGCCTCAGAGTCTTCTGTGGGTTTTAGTATTCCTCACATTCCACTATTTGGCTGGAGAAGCATTCACCCA
The DNA here is from genome assembly GCA_963277665.1 of Viscum album. NCBI lineage: Eukaryota > Viridiplantae > Streptophyta > Magnoliopsida > Santalales > Viscaceae > Viscum > Viscum album. The sequence continues at coordinate 152,081,835 of OY728123.1, read as the reverse complement.
TTTTTGAGGAGGGCTCTATAGTTGTGGATTTGTTTTTGGGGGAGTTGATGGAAGCATCGAATTTTCATGAGTTGTAACTAATGGCTCGGTTTGGATGTGATAAGCCTTCCCTAGGCTTCTTTATGGCCTTTGTGGATTTGTGGAATCCCCTAATTGCATCAGCGGTGTCAGAGTTCTCCAGGTTCACTTTTTTCATTCATTTTTATTACAAGGAGTATTTTGTGCATGCTTGGGAAAGGGAAGATAGGTGGTGTGGTTCGTGGAGGTTCACGCTTTCCAGGTGGTCTTGGGATTATCACTTCGGGAGATAATCAATTTGTATAGCCTTTTGGATTAAGCTTTCAGGGCTTCCATTTTTGTTTCTCAACCCATCTATTCTTCGTGCTATGGGTGATTCATTGGGCTTGTTTCTCTGTGCCGATGATAGTTTTCTGGGACTTCTGAAGGTATATTTTCCTTTTATATGTGTGGATTTGGATCTAGTGAAGAAGTTCATTTCCCGTGTCGTGATCAGATCTGATGAAGACTTCAAGTGGTGGCAGCGGCTGGTGTTCCAGGTGCCATCCCATTTCTATGTGGGGTGTGGTATTCAAGGTCACTCGGTGGGTTTCTATAGGCGATGGGTGGGATTCAAGCCTACTCAGTGGCAGGTTCCCCGAGATGCTTTAGGTTTACTCTCAGGCTCAAGGTGGGCCCCTCTATTGGGGTTCCGCCCGCACGTGGGTGTTTCCATTTTTGAGATATGATGTATCTTTTAGATTTGAAGATATATTTTTTTGGAAATTCAAGATCCTTCCACTGTGTATCTTCCAGCATGAGATTCGGGTGATATCTCATAATATCTTTTTTCAGATATTTTCAGATTTCTTTTTCAATCAAGATATATGGCATATGGGAGCCTATAAAAGGGGAAGCGGTTGGTGGCAAATCAGAGGGTCTTCCAGAAAGATGTTGTCAGCAAGGGAGACCCGGGAAGGGGTTGTCGCGTTTGTGGTGGACCATGTGACATGAAAAAAATGATGCAATTATCTTTGACATATGGTGATGTTCTTGAAAGGGTGTTCAAGATGCATTCCACCAAGATCAAGAAGGGGGATACCATGTCAGTGGTAGCATCTGCGGCGTTTCGTCGTTTGACAGGTGCGGATCAGTGGTGATAGAATTGATGATCGAGGCCATGTGTCGAAATTCTTCGTGATAGTAGTGATCGGGTGGTGTGTCCCGATTGTATATTGGTGGTACATCATGATAGAGAGATCGTTCGTGTGTCGCAATCTTGGGTGAAGCTGACGCATTTTTGGGTGATGATCTCCGAGGTAGTGATGTTTCATTGACAGAAGGGTGACGTTTTTTCACAAATTCATCATCTAATACAAGGCATCAATAAGATGTTTATCAGATAGATGGAAGATGCATATCGGGGTGTGGATTTCACATAGGTTTTCTATGGTCTCTCATTTGTAATTCAAGTTCGATAATTGCATGAATTCTTGTATTCTATGATTCATAGTGGATATTATTGGGAATTTCCCCGTGGTTTTTTAATCCTTCGCATGGGTGGGGTTTTCCATGTAAAAAACTCATGTGTGCTGATTTATTTATTCTTCTCATATCACTTCTATATTTCATCGGGTTTCTAACAATATTTTTGGCAAGCAATTTTTAGCCCGAAATTGGGATTTTCCCCAATATGTGGTATCATAGGTGATGGTTTGGGCTTGCAATTTTTGGTGGGAATTTTTTAGAAGCTTCTATGAGAATCGATGGCACGTGCTTGGGGAAGAATAATCTTTGGAATGTAGATTAAAGGAGGTTTTCCATATCTTACACCTAATTCGTTTCTTCAGAATGTGTGACTAGTGAGGAAATAATTAAAATTTTATGATTGAGGTGATGTTCTAGGTGCTCGAGATTTTGGGCAGGGGGAGAAACTTTTTCCTACAGGTGCTCTAGATTTTGTGGCGATCAAGATTTTGAGAGAACCAAATATTATTGATTTTGGTATTAGCGGCATAGACATAGATATGATGAAGACTTCAATGGTTGGATATCTTTTGCAGGGGGAGCAGTTAGGTTTCTGTCAGAGCTGCAAAAGGGTGTCTCATTTTTCTGAAGAGGATAATGGTTGGTTGGATATGAAAAAGATTTTTTTGGGTCCAACTGAGTTTGTTGGATGGTATCTCTATTGATGGGCTGAAGGTGTAGATTGTTGGAGTTCAGCCCACATGTTGGTGATTCCATTTTTGAGATATGATGTATCTTTTAGATTTGAAGTTATATTTTTTGGAAATTCAAGATCCTTCCACTTTTTATCTCCTAGCATGAGATTCTGGTGATATCTTATAATATCATTTTTGAAATATTTTCAGATTTCTTTTTCAGTCAAGATATGTGGCTAATGGGAGCTTATAAAAGGGGAAGCGGTTGGTGGAAAATAGGAAGGAGTGCTAGCAAGATGTAGCCGGCAAGGGAGACCCGGGAAGGGGTTGTCGCGTTTGTGGTGACCCGTGTGACATGATGAAAATGACTCAATTATCATGGATGTGTGGCTATGTTCTTGACAGGTTGTTCAAGATTCACTCCACTGAGATCAAGAAGGGGGCTACCGTGTCGGCGGTAGCTTGTGCGGCGTGTTGTCATTTGATAGGTACAGAGAATTTGTGACACAATTGATGGTCGAGGCCATGTATCGAAAGTATTCTTGATAACAATGATCAGGCAGCGTGTCCTAATTGTAAATCGTTGGTACATCATGATGGAAATATCATTTGGGTGTCGCAAGCTGGTGTGAGGCTAACACATGCTTGGGTGATGATCTCTAAGGTAGTGATGTTTCTTCGACATAAGGGTGACATTTTTTCACAGATTGATCTTCCAATACATGGTGTTAGTGAGATGTTTATCAGAGAGATATTGGTGTGTGGTTTTCCCATAGGTTTTCTATTCTCTCTCATTTGAAATTCATGTTCGGGCATTACATGGATTCTTGTATTCTCTGATTCATAGTGGATATTATGGGTAATTTCCCCGTGGTTTTTTAATCCTCCACATGGGAATGTTTTTTCATGTTGAAAAATCATGCTTGCTGATTTATTTATTCTGCTCATATTGCTTCTATATATCATCGGGTTTCTCACGATATTTTTGGAAAGCAATTTTCAGCCCGAAATAGGGATTCTCCCCAACACCCTCCCCTAGAAAAGGTGGTGATGGTGGTAGACTGGGGTAAGGATCCCTGTCCCTTGGATGCAAAATCGGTGGATGAAGTCGACCCCTTGGGTGGAGTTCCAAGCTCTTTTTTTGGCTCCAATCGATCTGGGATTGGTGCCTGCAGAGGTTGAAGACGACTCGGTGGAGGGCGTTCAAAATTCTATTTTGGTTTCTCAAGCACTGGACAATGTGCCTATAGATTTTGTCGACATTTATTTTTCTGACACCATACTATTATAAAATAGGCTTGTACCTCAACGGTCGGCTCGGTAGGGCAGACAGTGGGCAGCATCATATTTTTTCAAAGGCTCCCCTTCTTCTTCTTTGTTTTGGAATCCTTTCATGAGGGTTGTGAGTATTTTTACTTTGATTCATAGGGCCCTCTCACCTACTCCTCCATGATTTTATTTCTTATATTAGTTGCCTCTTGAGCTCTTTCAGATGTCCCCTTTGTCCACTGCTGATGTTCAGTTAATGAGGAAGAATATATCTTAGGAGAAGTCCCTTCTAGTGGGGGTGTTAAGGGAATTTCATGCTTTTAAGGAATCTCCTCAAAGATTGGTCATAGTTTCCCTATTGCAGGATGAGAGTGGCTCTTCTCCTCTCTTGATTTCTTCTATGTCATTAGTAGTGTTGAGTTCTGTATATGTGTTAGGCAAGAAGGTTGGTTCACTATTTATCAAGGGTATGTCGTTGGGGTCAGCTGGACCAGTGACTCTTTTGAGATCCAAAGAGTTGTTAAAGGATGATTCATCTTCCGTTGTGGGTCTTTTAGGAGGTAGAGACAACCCACTTATCTTTTAATGTTTTCTATAATCATGTGGAATGAAAGGGGTGTGGGGGCATAAGCTAAAAGAGATTTTATCTCTATGGTGTCTAGAAAACACAAAGCCTTGGTGATTGTAATCCTGGAACTGAAACATGATCCAGTTAAGATCAGTTTATTTTCTAAGAGGATGGGTTGAAGTAATTTTATTCATGCCTTTCTAGATAATAAGAACATTTGGATGTGTTTGAAGAGGGAGGATAAGGTTGTGCTGGTGGATGTTATGGCCCAGTGTGTCATTACCAGGATCTCATTCGGGGATAAAGTGGTATTTTTCTCTTTTTTTATGGTAGTGGTGACCCTCTGGGGAGGAGGTAACTTTGGAATCATCTAGGGGCATTCCATCCAAGATGTTCTCTATGGTTTTTTGTTGGATATTTCTACTCAATTGTAGAAATGGAAGATAAGAGAGGTAGATAGGGAATCTTCAACAGTGGCACGCAGGAGTTCGGAGACTTCCTCTCATATTCGGGCCTACTAGACTTGGGGTTCCATGGGAGTAAGTTTCCCTGGTTTAACAATATAAGGGGTTCCCACCATATATGGTGCCGCCTCGATAGGTTCCTTTCAAACTTGTAAGTTCTGGACTCTTTCCCCTAGGCCACGATCCCACATCTTTCTCATTTTCTATCAGATCACGCTCTGTTTCTGGTATAGTTGAGGAAATAGAACTATGATAGGCTCTTTCTAGTGTACTCTAATAATTTCAATTTGGTTGAGGGATTCGTATATATGGCTAGGTCTTCATGGGGGTCTGAAGAGGTGGAGGTGCTTGGATTGGTCTATTTGGGAATCCCTGCTAGCTCAAGGGGGGCATAAAGGCATGGTTAATGGAAAATCCCTCAAAGGATTATGGTATGGATTGCTTACAGGAATATATTCAAAGGTTGGAGGAGGATTTTAATGAGAGTTTGGATGATGCTAAAATTTTTTCTCTATGTGGTAACTTCACATTTATGACTGAGAAAGTGTTGGATATTGAGAAGGATTATATGGCCAAATCCAGGGCTAGGTGGCTGAAGGATAGTGACCAGAATATGTATTTTCTCCAGGCATGTTTGAAGGAAAAACTATTCAATATAAAGATCAACATTAAGTTGGGTGACGACTCTTTCCCCTCGAACATGGATGTCATTGGGAAATTGTCTTTAGATCACTTCTCAGAGTTGTTGGCGGGCCTTGGTTTGCGGGGTTAGGTGTATTCTGTTATTTTTGATGAGGAGGGTAACTTCATGGAATGTATCCCTAGTAAGGTGAATAGTGCTGATAATAATTCCATAATGGTGATTTTGATGGAGGATGTAATCATAGACACTATCTCCAGTATAAATCCAAATTGTTCTCTAGACCCCGATGGTTTCCAGGGGGCCATTTATGTGGCTGCTTGAGATTTCATTAAATCCTAGGTTGTTGATGCAGTGTAGGATTATTTCAGTGGTGTCCCCATCAATAGAATTGTATCTGCAACCCGAGTGGTTTTGATCCCCAAGGTTAAATATCCTTCTATTATTTTCTAGTACAAACCAATATGTCTTTGAAATTTTTCATATAATGTTATCACTTCCCTCATTTCCCAGAGACTTAATGGTTTCATCCCTCACTTGGTGTCTAAGAAGAAACATGCGTTTGTGAAAGGCCGTCATATCCAAGCTGTGATTGGTATTGAAAAAGAGTTCATTGAAAATATAACAAACTATTAGTGGGATCTAATGTGATTATCCAAATTGACTTGGATAAGGCCTTTGATAAGTTGGAATGGAGCTTCATCATTCGGGTCATGAGAAGAATGGGTTTCAATGAATGGTTTTGTGACCTTTTCATTAGGTGATACTCCTCTTTGAGTCTTTACATTTTTTTGTTAGGGAAGGGTTTTGGTTATTCAAAACCACCCATGGTCTTTGGCAAGGGGATCTTCCATCCCCTCTTCTCTTCATTCTGGAAGAGGAAGCTCTGTCATAAAACCTGTGCAGAGGATTAAAGGTTAGTAGGATCTGGCTTTATTATAACATGGAGGGGGTGGGCATTGTCTCTCATCTCATGTTTTCAGATGATATTCTAATCTCTATTAATTTCAGTTGCAGGCCTCTTAGAAGCATTATGGGGGTCATGTGAACTTATGGGGCCTTGAGTTGGTAGTTTATTAACACAAGGAAAATTAATGTGTTCTTATATAATAAGTGCCCAGGTAGGTGGTGTTTGGGGTATTCAAGAGATCCTGGTAATTCAAAGAAATAGTTTTCTAATGATATATCATGGCGCTCTAGTTTCTTATGAGAGAATCAGAAGGAGTACTTATATGGCATTATGGACACACTTTCAGGGAGGATTTCAAACTGGAAAATTAAACTTCTCTCATTTGGAGGTATATTCACTGTTATCAATTTGGTTTTGTCCATAATTTCAATGAATATTTTTTAGATCATCAATCCCCCCTAGGGAATATTGTTGAGATAGAGATGGTTATGACAGGCTTTCTTTGGAATGTGAACCATGCTGGTAGATTCTGTTGGGACTCTTAGAACCGCATGACTAAACTGAATGAGGAAGGCGGTGTGGGAATCAAGGCTATCTCCAAGGTAATGTGATCCTTGCAAGCCCAGATTTCATGGGATATTGTGGAATGGGATTCTTTATTGGATGCCTTCATGAAAAATAGATATGGTGTGCATTGGGAAGACTGGAGTTATAGAAAGAAAATGATGTCGAATATTGTTAGGTGAATGCTTGGGCTTTTGGGTGATCTTTACAATTATACAAGATGGATTGTGGGTTGTGGAACTATTAACCTTTGGAGGGATAATTGGGATGGAGAGTAGTTATTTTTCCCTCGCTGTCTAGTTCTTGGGATGTCATTCAGGGAGGCCAGCAAGTATCCTAGGTTGCAAGGGGAAATCCTTAACAATGATCAGATGGAGGTTTTTGGCAGTATTATTATCAATGATGAGAAGTACATATATTATTTTACTAGATTGAGCTCAGGTAGATTTTCGGGGTTTGACTTCAAAAATATGCAGCATGCGGACAACCCTCGCGGTGAGTGGGTGGCCAAGTTATGGTGCCCTAAGGTCCCTTTGAAGATGAGTTTCCTTGTTTGGGGGATGTGAAACCAGGCTATTCTGACTGATGATAACATTCATAGGAAGGGTATCCCTCTAGTGTCAAGGTTCGGGTGTCGTGATGTTTCGTGCTACGAATTGGTCTTTCACTTGTTCTTTATGATTTCTAAGGTGAGAGACATGTGCGGTGGTATTAATCATAGTTTGAACCTGATATGTGATTTCAATTCAGTGCTTGAGGCGATTTCCATTTGGGTTCAAGGAGATGATCAGGACAGCATGGAGAGAAAACTGGGGAGCGTCATCTTTACCTCTATTTTTTGGAAATTATTGGATAGGATAAATCAAGCCAGAACCTGGGGGAGAATATCACTTTTGTATTTGTAGATGAGAGTGAGATCCCTAGTGATTGAGTTGTGCTCTTTTCTCAAGGGGGAAATAAGTCCTAGATTCTTTGTAACTTTCTCAATAGGTCAGTTGATGTGCCAAATCCATTGGTTCAGGGGGTTAAATGGTCCCCTCCCCAGAATGGCTTAAAACTTAAAGTGGACAGTTCCTATGGGAACGGTCAGATGAAAGGAGGGGCATAATCAGAGATTCCAAGGGGTAGGTCATGCTGTCCTTTAACGCTTTTCTTGTCCTAAAAAATTCAATGGGGGTAGAGGTCAGAGCTCTCCATGTGATTTTAACAGTGTAAAATAGGTTCAGCATCTAGGTTAAGGAGGTAGAATAGGATTCAAAGGTGTTAGTTAATATGATTCATGGGAAGGCTATCATTCCTTGGGACCTATTGTATATCATGCGGGGTTGTTTAAATTTCTTGTCTCCTGGAACATCAGTGAGAAATGTTCAGGGAAAAGGAAATTTTATGGTAGATGGCTTATCTAGAGGAGGTTGTGAAGTTAACCCTCTCATCATCTACAATGCCTTGGGTTCTCTCTCAGTTCATTGTAAATCCATTATTTTAGGGAACATCCTCAGCTTGAATCATTTTCGGCCTCCCTAGAGTGCTTGTTTGTTGGTATGGTTTTGGGGGGGCGGTCTACACCCCCATATTCTTAATAAAAAATCAATTTTCATCTCAATGATGGTAACTGTTATTTGGTCGATTAGGTTAGTTTTTCTAATATTACAATAAAACCCACCTTATTATATGGTCAAAAACATGTATCACTAAATGGAAGCAACCCTTGGTAAAATTTTCATGACCATTTATAATCCATGTTTTTATTTAATTTTTAATTTTTAATTATTCATATGCCACTCCCCCATTAATAATTATGATAATATTTAATGGAAATATTTTTTTTGAACATAAAATATTAAATTCCAAGAAAATTCTGTCTTTCACTTTTAATATCAATCAGATAATTTTATCATAATATTTGTGTTGTTCCAAAGTTTGACTTGAAATTTTATGGATGTATTATAAAATGATTTTTCAAAATTTTTAATTCATACTTTGTTCGGTTAATCCCAAATTTTAAGGACATAAAATTTTCACTAATGTAGAGATGGCATGGAATAAACCGATGGGACCTTAGTCCACCATCTGGGTCATAAAATTTTCATTAATTCATGGAATTGGATGAAATTGTTTTAGATGTTTGATCACTCAATTTAATTCATTTCATTAATCTATAGTGTTAAAAAGTTTGTGTGTAAATTTATTATGAAAATTTGATCAATGATGAGTGAATTTTCGAGTTAGAATTCTGTAAGTTCTGTTGTTGAAATTCCAAATATGAACTCTCCCCACACTATATTTGAATGATATTTTCAGACATTGGGAGGGTTTCAAGTCATTATTGGAGATTTCCTTATGTAGGGATCTTAAATAAAGGTACTCCTATCATTTTTCTTCCTTTTATTACTTTTATTTTGTTCTTATAATCCCTATGAATATTCAACAAACCATATTCATTCTTCTTCTTTCATATTGTTTTATTGATTTTTAGTGTTGTAATATAATAGTGGGGGGAAATTTTGTTTATACCCATTAAAAACATTTATTTTTCAAATAGTATTTATGATGAAAATACAACCCATTCAAGAGTAATAATTTTTTTGGATGATTAATTCTTGCCTCCTTCATTATTTGTTTTGAATCCATGTACTCAATATTTTTAATTTAACATTTTTCAAGTAAATGAGTTTTAAAAGTTAACATCACTAGAATGATGGAGACATTGACCATGAGGATAATATTGTATAAATCTTGATAGTATCACATTAATTATCAAATCTAATTAAATTGGGATTGATTTATAGTGTTCAAATCCAACCCCTATACATTATAAAATTTCATTTCTAAATTGGGGGTGATGTCCTTATTGTCCACAGATCATATGTTTTCTTTTAGACCATAATAAAAGTATTTTTCTTGGATTGGAAATCATAATGTAAACTTAGGGTTCATTTTATTCAATAATTGTTCCTGAATTTTCTTCCATAGGTTTCATGGGTTAAAAAATTAGTGAATCATAATTGAATTAATTTTTAGATAAGGGATAAGGATTATTGATTAATTAAGTAGTAGATGAGGTTGACCATAATAATTATTATTATTATTTAAATAAACTAATTTATTTGTTTTCCTTTGTTGGTTCCAAAATCACTCAAACCCCCTATTTTATCAATAATTTTTCATTTCATTTCAATATTTATTTAAACCCATAGGGGGTTCTTTACTTAACTTCAAACTCAAGTGAATTACTGATGTCAATAACTCTGAAACACTTGTTAAAAATTATAAATTTTTTAATATCTTATAGTCCAATGCTCATCAAATTTTCGTCATTTATGGGAATTCAATTTTATTTATTAGTACGTTTTAGGAAGTTATTAAACTTTTTCATTCTTGGAAATGTTATTAAAAAGAAGGAATTTAATATTTATGAACCTTCCTTGACTGAAATAGTTATAATGTTAGAAAATTAAGTTATAGTGTAGGGGTGATTTATTTAAATATTTAATTATATACCTAAAATTAGATCTTCATAACCAATACCATGAATCATTTTCGAATGAAATCTATGAATTCTCACAATAGATTCCTGAATTCCATGATGAAGATCCTAAATATTAAAAGAGGTACTTATATTTGATGAATTCATTAAGGAGGTGGAGGATACATTGAAAAATCCTTCACTCCCCCAACTATATGACTTCTTCCCAATGGACCTCTAAGAAGAACATTCTCATGATTTTGATCAAATAAAGGTTGTTGAATTAACCTTCCATTCACATGTTTTTTTATTTTACATTTTATCAAATCCAATTCACTACACACATGTTTCTTTTATATAATCAACACCAATTATTTCCTTGGTGAAGATGATGGGTATGAAGTGGCCATTAGTGAGGATAAAATAGTACTTGAATTCATTGATGGGGAAGTTCCAAGGGTTGTGCAAGCTGACATTAAATCCAATAACAATGAGGGGGATCATAAAAATTTGAATTTTTCCAATTTTAATATTTATTAGATAACATTTTTAATTTATTTTTTTTATATAGAATTAGTACCTTGACACCAGTACTAGATATTATTAAGGAAACTATGCTGGTGGTGATGGTTGAAGAATACATAGCGCTCAAGGAGCTTGTGGTGATGTGAGTACCTCCTCTACATCAACATAAATATCCGCTAGAGAATGACACCAAAAATATTAATAGGGAGTACCCCCTTCATTCGTTCACCTCCATCATAATGGTTTCTTATCTCATTTTCCAATTCTTGGGGTAGGATAAATTAAACCTTTTTTGGGGGTCTCTACTACTGGTATCTTCTTATGTATATTGGGAGAAATAACATGTAGTGATTTCTTCCACAAAACAACAGAACATCATATAGATTGGGGTTTACCACATAACTTATTGGATATATTTGTATAAACACAACACCTCTTGGGGGATAACCCAAATTTATCTAACATTTATTTTATTTATTATTTTATAGAAATTTAATTAATTCTATTATATTATTTTGTAGGTTATTGAAGGTTCAAATTAGGATCTTAACTCAGAGCCACCAAATTAAGAATAAACAAGGTTGTATCTCTCCTTCCTATTTCATTTGGCATAAAAACCTATTTTTTGTGATTCAATTCAAATGGGTATATTAATTTTAGTGTGGGGGTGAAATTTTAGGAAATTTCTTTAGTATTATTTGTGTGTGTGTGATTTTTGTATTTTAATTTTTGCGATCTTTAAAAATTCTAAAAAAAATTACAAGAAATTTAAAAAACAAAAAACAAAAAAAATAATATAAAATCACATGTTCATTATATCAAGAGAACCAATAGAAAATTCATGTTTTATTTTTCCAATATCATTCTAAGCATGTCAGTAATTGGAATTTTTTCATCATTGGTGTAGATTTTAGTGAAAATAGATGTTGCACACTGATAGGATGGGTTGTATCATTATGAAACCTTTGATATTTTGACACCATTATTCATGGTGATTTTATGATAAAGTTATATCATTTAATCACTCCACACAATTTCACACACAATCATCACTTAGTAGTTTTCCTTCCCAATAGAATTTATAATCATGTTGATTTACTTTTTTACCTTAAAAAAGGGTTTTTCAATCCATTTTTTTCTCTTATAATCAATTTTTATACTCTACCAGATTAACCAATATGTGTGTAACTAATATAAAATTGTTGTATTCCCACAATTAAATTAAAATAATTAGCGGAGTGATGAAATATATAATATATGTGGATATATTGTCATAGAGATTAAAGTTTGAATTAAAAAAAATGCTTATGTGAGTGGGTTTTGGAATTTTATTATAAATGATGTAGAGAATGATTAGTGGAAGATAATCACATAAGTAGAAGAGTTTTACATAAACTGATTAAACTAAAAAGAGGATGGGGAGACAAGGCCGAAATGGTTGACACACACACACTTGGGGAATTTGTGTAATAGTAGACTCATAACTTATTTCTACCTAATTAGTGTCATTTATCTCCCTAGATTTTAATTTGATGTAATTTATGGGATAATGAATTCCTGGTACATTAATATTGTATTCCTTTTTTAATCTTTTTATGCTTATTTTTCATTCATGGATTGATAAATGCCAAAATGTATCAATTTCTAACATTCATGAAATTTTAATTTTCTTAGGTTTGAGAAAGATTAAGTGTATGGGATTTGATAAACCATGTTTTATTGAATATATTATTGAAAATTATATATATAATTTCTCCACATTTAGATTATTTTTAATATTTAAGGGAAATATATATCAGGAGTTTGAATTTAAAAATTCCATGAAAATTATGTTTCTTAAATTTTAATACCACTCTAGTGATTTTATCATATCATTTTCTATATGTTTAATTTTTATTGAAATATTATGGATATATTATACAAAATTTAAAAAAAATATTTAGACATCGAAATATTCATCCCACATTTGAAGGATGTAATAGTTCCATTAATATTGATTTGGTTTGGAATCAACATATTGTGACTTTATTCACCATTTAGGATATAATGTTTTCATCCTCTCATGAAATGGGTTGAATGTTTTATAGATATTAGAGGACAAAATTCCATTAACATCATTAAACTGGAGTCAAAATTGGTTCATGTAGTAACTAAATCCAAAATACATCTCAATATGGAGTTAATTATAGAGGAATATTCATGCATGTTCCCTTGTTATTATTACAAATAGTAACCTTGTCACACCCAATTTAAATGTTGTTTTAACACTTTTGGAAGCATATCTGTTGAATTATGAGGGGGTTTAAGAATTTATTGGATCTATTACATCACTCTATCTTTTTGGAATAATATAATCATTGTGGAAGGATCTCCTCAAATAAGGTTCTCCTATACCACTTCTACTTTGAGTTACTTTTCTTTTATTATTGTATCTATTTTAATTTTAAAAAACAATATTTTATAGCATCCTTCCATATTTTTATATTTATTCTTAGTAATGGAATATAATATTGGGTATGATATTAGGATATACCCTTTTAAAATGTTTTTTAAAAAAATTGTCTCCACTATTTCAATTCCACCCATGGAAGAGTAATTATTTTTTAGTCGTTCTAATTATTAACTCATTCATTGGTCTTTTTAAATCCATGTACACAATATAATTCCTAAAAATTTTATTAATTATTTGTTTTTTAAAATTTGAGATCACTCAAATGATTGATCCATTTACCACAAGGAAGGAATTATATGAATCATGAGAGCATTACTTTAATTGTCAAATTTAATCAGCTTTGGATTGATTCATAGGGTTCAGATCAAATACTCAAACTTAATAAATTCTCTTTTACAAAGTGGATGTTATTTTATTATTGTAGACTAATCATAAGTTAGATTTTTAATCATAATCAAATAAGGGTACCATGATTGGATGTCATTAATTTAACTTAATTTTAATTTCATTCATTCTTTATGGTCATGTCTCCATTTTCAGGTTTTGAGTTTTAAAAAATTATTGAATCATAATTGAATAAATTTTCTCATAGTAGATAATGATTAATTATTAATTAAAGAGTATATTAGGGTGACTAAAATCCTAGATAAATTTTTTATAGAAATTATTGTATTTATTTTTTTTATTGGTTCCAAAATCACTCAACAAAACCCCCATCTTTTTCCCCCCTTTTCATTTCTTTTATTTTTATTATTTTAACCTATAAGGGGATATTTAATTCACTTACTCCCCAATTGAATGACCTAATTCATCCATTATTGTTCACTTAGTTAAAATCAAAAATACTTATTGAGTGTGTGTGAAAACACCCATCAACCATAAACTGTATGCACCTATTTATGGAGTTTTCTATAATAGTATAACTGGTATTTTCTGATTCATACTAGTAATATATCATCCATGATATAGGATGGGCCACCTAAATTTTCATTTTTTTCAAATATATGTTACCTTAAGATATAATAGTAGATGTTCAAATTTGTTTAACCTAAAATATCTATAACGACATTCCCAATCACAATGACCCTAAACTATATTCACAATCCTTCAAATTTGTATATTTTTGAAATTTTTGATCCCCTATTCATGTTTGGAGTACTCTTCCAAGGTCACCATGTAGACACACTCAATTTTCTTTGTCCAATGTTTTTTGACATAAAACACAAACCATTTTGGTATTAATTGCATTATTAAAAAATTCTTAAGGAAAAAATTCATGGAACTCGCTAGGATGAAATCTCCAAAGAGAATATAGGGAACAAGTCATGTCTCTTATTGTTGGGAATTCTTCTTCCAAGATCTATGAAAATTTTATCATTTAAATGTAAATGTAAAAAAATTATTTTGTTGAAAAGCCATAAATAATTATCTAATAAAAATTTGAGTCCCTTCCTACCAAGTCTACCCAATATGTGGCTTAAAAATATGGCAATAATTAAGAATAATAAAATTTTTGCGGGGTCTATGATCTAATTCCAACAGATTTCAAGATGTTCTCACAGGGTCCCTTGGCCTAGGAAAAGAGATAGAGTACTCTATTTTCCTGACACATTGGTTCAAATATATTTACTAATCTCATAAAAAATAAATTTAGGTAAATTGATTTTTTTGAAATTTGGAATTGTTATCCTAAACTCCTCCCCTATGATACTCATTCATTAGGTTATCATTCCATATAAAAATGTCTAAATATAGTGTTATTGTGACATTATTTGTTCCTATACCTATCTATCATCCATTACTAAGAGGAAATAATTCATCAAAATGGAAAAAAATTATGTATTATAGTGATGTTATTTGTGCCTATAACCATCCTTGGGGAACATCCAAGAGGAAATCATTCATTTTAATAAACAATATCTAGTGTTATAGTGATGTTATCTATCTCTATATACATTTATGATCCATTCCCCTGGGTAAATATTTTAAAATCAAGTTTATGGGAATCATGATTGAATTTATTAATTTTTAATCTAATGGTAAAGTGGGTTAATTCCATTTTCATATTGTTTTTAGGGATTTCAGATATCATCTTTAGGCGATAATCAGAATGAAACCTGGGTAAAATAATTAACAAATGATTGAATAACATAATTGGTTTCATTTATTTTCTGAAACGAGGGTATAATATCATCCACAAACTGCATTCTCCCTTCATGCAAACAACACATCAAAAATTTATCATCAATTTTAATTTAGAAGTAAACGATCAATTATTTCACCGCATAAATGTTACACTGAAGCCTCTCTATCTTTGTAAACTTAGAATCTTCAAATAAATAATGATATTCAACCCTAGCAGTTGTATTCTATTCCCCAATCCTAGCTTATTCAATTATCTTATTATTCCCTACTATATTCCATCTAGAATTGTCCCGCTTCTATTGAAAACACTATATCATATAATTTAATTTTCAACCAATATGAACTTATTTATTTAAATATATTCATGGTGGGAATATTCTTGGGAATTAATGTCTTAGTTACTAAAGGAATCAAGCATTAACCTTTCCTGGAGAAGAATCTGTTTTCATACTTCCTCTAGAATTTATTTTTCAATAATTTACTTCACATTATAGTAGAATTTAAATTAGTTAAAAAAAATTCTAAAGTTTCCCAATCATATAATGAAGTCTGTGGAGTTTTCTAGATAATAGATAAATGGGGTATGAGATACCTCCTTCCATATATCTTCTTATATTATTTTTTGGTCGATGTGGAGCCTAGCGAGAAATTTTTTGTAAAATTATGAGTTATTCTCATAGAATTCCATGTACTCTAGGACTAATTCAATCAAATAGGCCCCTTGTGTCATACACATGAATCTAACGGGTCTTGATGAAATTTCAACCTCCATATGTCTTGATGCATGAGCTATATAAACAATAACATCTACGATAGGCCTCGTTACTGGAGCTAGTTGTATTGATAATGATAAAATTAGATTGTGTGTCAACAACCAAAATATAAAACAAATAGTTGAGAACATTGTAAATATTAGCTAACTAATAAGGGGTGAGTCTATATGGATACCATTACCCCTGGTAAGTGATTATCCTGAGAATCTACCCCACTAGGTTTATTCATTATATGTTAGCTAGAATCATGGTCATTAATCATAGATCTCTCTTGGAACTACAAGAGATATCACTCACTAACCTTATATAGATTATTGAGATCATACTATCCCCTGAATTGATATCCACATTAACTGGTGATGAGGAGTATTATTATTAAATCATGTTTTCTTAAGGACCCTTAGGGACCTCCTTAGGAATTATAGGGAGATCAACCCTTTCAGAGTCTCCATTCTGTGATACCTCTTCCATTATAGTATGGTGGTTATGAATCTCCCACTAACAAATCAATAGGGAAACATTATCTATAGAAATTTTTTTATAGATCATAGATCTCAATCAATACATCATTCCTGATAGTATCCAAATAAAATATTAATGGGGTTTACGTATATACTTCTAAATTCTTATTTAAATTCCTAAATTATTCCAGGGAATCATGGGAATAAATAGATAAGAATATTTCATCCAACATCAGTAAACCCTCAGTGAATTCAACGGGTCCTATTATAATAAATAACAATGGAATAAGTTAACATAACATCATATTTGATTTATTTCATAGTACCTGAACCATATCCTTCTCCATTGGTAGGAACAGTAGTTGTGGAAATCAAATAATTGTTTAAATCAAGCCCTTCTTGAACCCCAATTTTTATTCTTCATCACACAAACCTTTATGAGTGTGAGAACCCTGGATCCATAAGAAACTAGTTCCTCAAGATTAACAGAGATTGGGATGGTATCTATATAATTCAATGTGTCATTAATGAAATATCTTTTAAGGAGAATTTTTAACGTTGAATGTAATAATTACTCACCATACTTGGGTGAATTTAAATTTTTAATGAATTCACTTTATTTTTATTATAGATGACTTAAATTGTCAAACCAATGCAGGGAGTGACCATTTAAGGTATAAAAACTCATCCTATGGATTGTATATTATCACTTTTATATGATCTTCCAAACATAGAGATATTATTCCTCCATAATATATAGAATTTTAATGAGTGCCTCAGACACTCATCATATCTCCAGCAGTATATAATGGGGGTACAATAGGTGTCATCACCTCTTCCAATATCAAAGCCACTTATTAATTAAATAAGGGATAGAGATCTGGCTAATGAAATTAAAACACTAGTATCCATGTGACAAGATAAAATTGGAATATCTCTCATACCTCTTCTCGAGAAGAATATTTATCATTATCATCATATATAATTCTAAATAATTTTGGCAGTCAATCTGATAGAGGGTCACATACTCAACCAAATGAACAGAGATGTCTAAATCTATAATGTAATACTTGAATAATTTAGTGTGTACTTCATATGATATAATAAAAGGATTCATGATCTAGCCAAACCTTAGGATAATAATCTATACCACCTAGAGTGAATTACATATCTCCTCAATGGATAAGCTTTATTTCTATGAATCCAACTCCTTCTAGGAATCTGGATCTTTAGAGTTTGTAGGAATTAGAGGCAGGATAGCTACTCTCCTCACTATGGATAGAGGTTCGAGGTGCTTCACATTTGTATTCAGTACTTGAGATGATGAGGTCCCCTTTGATGTGGCCTTTTTTTTAGGCCTCTCCACTCTCACTTCTTATTGACCAAGCCTCTTCCCATGTCTTGTAACCTCAACAAGATAATCATGATCCTCTTCACATTCGATGTCCAAGAGTATTTTCAACTGAGGTACAATCTCACCTGACTTATTATTGGCATATAATCAAATCCATATTTAATAATAAAATATTAAGATCCCCATAACTGTGTTAGATAGGGGAAAGGTCACTTTTGTTCCTATCCTCTACCACATTATCATTTTCTAGAACTGACATGCTACCATTGGGTGCTTCTAAATTCCTTAACTATAGGAAGGGGTATGAAACCTTTTAAGGATACAATAAGGCCTCCTTCTGAAAATTAAGGTCATGTACGCTTCCTAGAAAATTTCCTCAGCTATCCTGGATACTAAGACTCACTCTAGTAAGGATCTTTGATAGACCCTATCTTTGAGAGACCATTTTAATTTCCAATGATTGTGAAGTTGGTGGTGTATATGGTAAAAACACAAACTATTTGTACCAATTGAACTTCTTATTCACCTCTCGAACATCCAAAAATATTGGTCTCACATTTCTTATACTCTCGACATAAGGTTTAAATTTAGAAATAGGGATTTACTTAGCATTAATGAAATCATACACACATACATGAGTAATCATCCAACTATATAAAACTTATAAGAGACATGAAATATTGAATAGACCCTTCCACTTGTGGACATGGAAATGTTTATGATATAATTTTCCTACCACTAATACTACCAAAATTATCCATGATCTACTCTCTAGTTGACCATCCATCACAAAAAACAAGACCCTAACTCTGAACATCAATTCGTAAGAAATAATAATATAGGCACTAATATATATCACCAATAAGGCTTCCAAGTGGACCAATATATGAACCTTTATGGGAAATTCCCTTCATTGGTAGTTAAAATATCCAAATAATATATTTGGAAAATAATAATCGGTATCTCGACACTTCTAGTGAATTATGCATGTTTAGTGTCTCTTGGAATGTGTTTCTTAACTAGTTTTTTTTATGAAGATATATGTTCACTCCAAAAAGTGGGTATCAGCCTTAGGGTGATGATTCTCTTTCACCGCACCATTTTCTAGGTTGAATATCACCTTTGAAAGTGGTGGGGTCCTTATGAAATCATCCCGTACGGACACTTGTGGAAGAAATTCATCATAAATGACTCCTAAGAATGGGTCCACATTGACCATTTGTATATCTCGGTGGATGATTCCTACCTCTCCATGTTCCAAATGAAAACTATTAGTTTTTAGGCTCCATCTACAGAGGATATATGGAATTAGATACATTTTGTGATGGGAAGTGGTTTTGAAACCCATACAACCTCATAATAACCAACTATATTAAGATCCTACACAAATTCTTTATAGAACCACCATATTGAGATGGGTCATCCTCGATCCTTACTAAACACCCCCAAATCAGAGTTACTTGTTTGATGAATAATCTGGATTCTAACATGATGTTAAATTCCTAACGATTGATCCATATTTTTGTATGTATGGATCAAGGATATGTGGTATCCCATCAAGGGGTAAAGGGTTATACTAGAGGAAATATCTCATTTAATGGTTTATTTCCTTATTAATTTTTTTAGGTGGTAATATATTTTCTCTTTCTAACTAAGCATTCCCATTGATCTAGTGATGTGGTGATTTTTCTATATGTGAAGTATAAATCAGTGCATCATTAATAATTATAAATCTTTTTAAGGGACACTTATCCAAAAACATATTGTCACATATACTTCTCCCATAAACTATGAGAGGAAATTATTATTTTCATGAATTTTCTAAATAATATCATCATAAAAATTTCCGATCACAATATCCCATATCACATTTAGTGCTTGGGAATACTCACATTATTCCTAAGTCACATTCTGTAAAATTCAAAACAGATAGTGACATCTCAAAATCTAAAAAATATAAAAATATGAATTCCCATGAGGTTTCCACATTATTCCACCACAATGACCATGAAAGATTTTAGAATACAGGAAATAACCATGCAGGAACTCAAACATTGCTCCATAACTAGGCATATAGTAGTGTAACTAAACATATGTTCAAATATAGAATAATAACTTTAAAAATAGTTTAGTAACTACACAGATTTTGGAAACCACTTATTGATCTCACAGTGGCCATTTGTTCATGGGGAAGGTAAGAAGATTTAGGCACATAGACCTTCCTCCTTACAGAAAATAATTTTTCCATGAAGAATAAGAAATAAATAAAAATGGTGCATCCATATTTATTGTAGATGGTGTGCCTCTATAGAAATCCAATGAAGTATCCACACTCACTAAACACTTTTCTATGTGTAATTCATACCTACATGAGAATATTCTAGTAAAAAAAATAATTATAAGACTTCCCTAGAATATAGTCCTCCTCATGATCCTTGGAGTGCATTATACAGGGATCATTTATTTATTCTCATAGAATCAAAATATGAATGAAAAAAGGAAATATCACATGGAAACCTATATACCACATCATTCTAAGAAAAAATATCAATTTGTTATCATCTAATTATTATGTGGTTCAAAGATTGTCACACATTATATCCTCACAATGTAACAACCTGACCTATCAGGGCCCTCATGGCTAGTAAAAAGATGTTCCACCTAACCCCAAGCCCACCTCTAATAGGCTAGGGTCTAGTAACAAGTTTTGGGAAGTCATAACGTAAATGGGAGGCCTTTTCCTTGTGCACTTGTACTAACACACCCAACTATCTCCATGAAATAGTAAAAATGTATAATAAGAAAGGATAATAATATCTAGATTAAACAATGCATCAAATACCCCTAAGGAATAAATTAGAGTAAGAATAAAACAAATGTGTAAAGGAGAAAAATAACTTCCCAACAAGAAATTAAGTATCAACTAGACAAAAAATAGAATAAAGAATGCTAATAGATCCCGGATGATGAAATATAAGATTTAACACTATACATGGCCCATACACTCGATTATCCCTAATCTCTACCAAATTCAACATCGATCTATCTTCCATATTTATAATACACCACACATGTGGGAAAATCCCATGTTGGGGTGAGTATATACATTACAAATAGGGAACCTATAAAACAAATATAAGGAAATCAGAGGACACAACATATGTTGTAATATCAACCCAAATAAATAGTGTAACAAAACCAATCAACATATGTATATATATATTCTCATAAGTAAACCCATAAGAGAAATAAAGGGGATCTAAATCTCACAACCCAACTTAGATTGATGAGTCTACCTGTAGCTCCAAAGGTATATCATCGTTGTCGAATATCTTGCATGTCTATCCGAAGAAGGTCATGAGGAGGACCCACACCTCTCCACTACTTAACAGCCTGAGGAGGAAAATTTCTAGTTCAAAGAGGACTCACACCCTTTTATTTTATGGGGGATTCCAATCAGTAGATAGATAGAGGACCTGCACCCTGGTTCATTTGAGGGATTCCTCTCAAATCATGGTGGACCCACACCCTAGTGTTATATGGGGTTCCACGTAGTATTTTTTAGTAGAGTAAATTCACTATAGTGTGTCATTGGGTACCTCTTAGAGGTTAAAGGACCCACACCCTAGAACGTCGGGGGGTGGGGGTAACTCAAAGTATGAATGACCTATGCCCTAGAGCATTAGGGGGTGAAAATTGGTATACGTCAATAGAGGACACACACCCTAGTGTGTCCTGGAGGTTCCACTCAGTGGGTAAAGGTTCCATACCCTTTTACCACACGATGGGTCCACTAAACTATTGTAAGGAATTTGGGGTACATTCACCCTAGTATAAAATGAGGTTACTAACCCCAACCTCACTCATGGATGATCCTTCCCGATCACTACCATTGTCAAGTGTTGCCTAAACAAGCGTCATGTTTGGAAAATTCCACACCATATCTCAAAGTCCACTATGAAGGATGCCATCATGTTTTATATAGAAACTACTTATGATTAGCTACTCATGGGAAAAAATCCTAGTCCATGTGAAGAATATATTCATGGTTGAAGTTTCCCATAATGGTACATGACATGTTTTAGGTCCAAACCTAGTTTGGTCCCTCAAATCTATCTATATATTCTCTCCTCTAGACACATATTAGAGTTCATGTCAATGTACATGGTGAGTAAGGATGCCTACATGGCATGTATCATCCACCCCTTTGGTTATCTTGGCCATTTCTATGTTCTTCAGGTCATGAACCTGTACCAGGCCATGCCCAGGAACTAGCCCATACCTGTTTACTCCCAGAGTACATGGAATTCTTTCTCGGATGGTTTCTTTTCCATGTACAAATGGAACACAGTTTATCCGCCTTGGGAGGGTAAAATGACATGTGGTCCCATCCACATGGATTTTGATCCTTATCATCCCTAAAAACCTTTCCACTATATCTAGGGGATATACAGTTTGTTTTTATCCTAATACAAGTTTATCAGTTGGGTATTTTTGTATAGATTCAAGAGTATTAACACATTTTTGAAATCCATATTCTCTACCATGATTTTTATCATTTGACTACTCAAAACCAATGGGATTCACCTCTATACAATTATTTCTATCCTCCGATGGTTGGAAATCAAAATTTGGTGGTCCCCTCAAACCCTGCAATGTCATATGTCAGGCCTCTATACACCAACCACATAATTCCATCACCCCTCTAAATAAAAAATATATTGAGTATCACCTGCATCCTAATGTCATTACTTTATCTATATTCAAACTTTTAGTCCATGTCAATTTCATGAAACTATAATGAATATAGGGGTTCGATCACACTCAAAACCACCTTGAAAATGTCTAACAATGACCTCATTGGCCAATAATGATGAACGTGATGATCAAGGAGAGTAAAGGCATAAGAATAAAGAAAATAATTTTTTAGACAACTATTGATGGACATATATTATACAATGGGGCTCTCTAATAGAGATATCATGGAATAAAAAATTGATTAAAATATTCAATTATGTAGATGGACCCATGTGAAGGGTTTCAAAACACATATCAAAGATAAAATAGAATTATAAACCATTCTTAAAATTTTAATCAAGGTCAGAAATTCTAATTGATGAGCCATAAATTGTTTATATATTGGTCTTTGGTGAAAAATTAATTCACTAGTGACGGAGAAGATATGTTGAATTTTATGAATCGTGATCTACCTCAATCTAATCATCATTAATCTTTTTATGATAACCTTCAAATGAATAATTCTCTGCTACTCCTCTCAAATCTTGAAAGGGTTATGCAGATAACCCTAAAAATAGTTATAATGACTTATTGATAGAAGTAGTTTGAGGTTAGGTTTTTAAAATAATTCACTTAACATATCCACCAATGGATTCCTCTACTGAATGTCTAGCACTGAGATTCCATAAGTTTCACCTAGGGTAAAACCAATGTCCTGGATTAAACCATGGTTTGAAATTTCCAATCTGAGTCTCTACTCAGAATATATTACATTATTTCTAAAAAATTTGTTTGCATGATATTAATATATTTAATATTTTTATAATATGAATTTAAAGATCACCAGAACATGGAATCTCTTTTTATCTCAGCACCTAGATTTGATCATATTTCTTAATATATTTCAGTGTTTTGTAAGGAAAAAATAGGGTGCCTACATCATTACACCATCTCGGGATTTTCAACCCTGAAATGAATATGATAAACAATAATGTGGGGATAATGAGCCCTCATCTAGTTCTCCCACTCCCATGAGCTCTCACACATGATCCTATGATTCCATAGTACATGGATCAAGGGAATGGTACATCCTCAAAGGATCCTCTTTTTTCGATCCTCAATCTCCATCAAGTACTCTTTGAAGGTGGCTCCATCCTCAACGTCTAGCTCAACCTAGTAAATGATGTTCATAGAATCATGAACATGTATTTTCATGTACAACATTTGGAAGAATTAATGCACCGACTCCAACTATGGGGGTAAGGAAAGGTAGTAAGTGACCATTTCAAACCTTCATAGGATCTCGAACAGACTGATGAATTTCAGGGATAGATTTCCTACCTATAAAAACATCTACAATACATTTCCCCAGGAGACTCTCAGAGGAAAAAAATTAATTTCTTGAACTAAAAGGTCCAAAAACATTGATCTTCATAAGATTTTTATCATCTCTAGTCTACCCATATATGATCACGGATCACCTGCACTTTCTCTATCATTGCCTGCACCATTTCTGTCCCAACAAGTGATGCCTCACTGATATTATTCCATCGTAAGGGTAACTTTCATGGTCTCCCATAAATCCCTAAAAAGGTATCATCATGATCATAAAATGATAAATATTATTACAATAAATATATACCAATAGAAATTTATCCATCTCTTGATAAAGTCTAAAATAAAAGCTCTCAATAAATCTTCCACCACCGAGAGAGTGCACTCGGTTTACCCTTACATCTGGGGCTGAAACACTATGTTAATATGCAATTGGGTCTCAAATATCTATTCTAGGAATCTCCATAACCATGACATAAACCATACATCATAGTCAGAGACAATTGTCAAGGGTGCCCTATAAAGATAGAATATATCCCGCATATACAACTTCACTAAACTCTATATACAACTATAATCTAGCATGTAAATGAAGTGTGATGACATTGTGATTTGGTCAAAAATAAAATATGTATAATCATGGCCTCTCTCTATCTATGGTATCCACAACACAAATTACATGGAGATTTCATCCCATTTAAACTCCAAGATCTCAAGAGGTTGTGTCAAAGTTGTCGAAACTCGATGCTCAGCCTTCACCGGTATACATGTGAGACATTGAAAGATAAACATAGCTATGTTATACCTCATTCCATCCCACAAAAAATACCTATGAATTTCCTTGTACAAATTCTACACTCCATGATGTACAACAAAAGGTGAAGCATGAAACTCCCTCATCACATACCCTTGCATCATGAATGGAACTATCTTCCTTCCCAGAAAAAATATGATGTGTTCCCCTCCTTTAGAAAATAAATCTAGAGATTATTATAAAGATATATGATCATGAAGAAATTCATTGTTAATGTATCCCAACTAATACTACCTTGCACACTAGAGAATAGGAGGATCTAACACTATCAACTGAAGAAAATATTCTCCCCTCTCCTCCACTAGGGTCAATTGTATGGAATCCAATTTCTAAGATGCCTCCTCCACTAAACAAGAACAGGATTTCTTGTTAAGGGAATCTAGAACCATGATTCACTTCCTTAGAGTATAGAATATCTTGAATTCATACTCTAACATTTAATATAACAAATTCATCTATGTTAGGTTTATATCTCCCTATGTGAGGTTATATCTAAGAATCTGATGGTATGAGTAAATAAAAATGAACTCTCCAAGAAGATAGTGCCTCTACATCTTCATAGTGAAGAATACCATTCCACCTCCAGGTAATGGGTCACAAAGTTTTTCATCTAGGGTCTCAAATAAATCAACCCTTGTGAAATTACTACATAAATCTATATCAACATGCAACATATCTCAACTCTAGAGTCATCACAAAACACTGGATACTCTATACCCTCATGTAGTAATCTTAATACAAGGGTACTATTAAACATTAGCCTCAAATCCTTGTAGGCTATTTGACAATGCTCGGTCCAAGAAAATGGATTCCATTTTTTTGTTAGGGTTGTTGATATGTGGTATATCCTAAATGGACACCAGGATGAAAAGTTATGGTTATTTGATGTTTAAGTAATTTTTTTTAAATTATTTTAGACCATTCATTAATTAATTTAATTTTTATGCCATCCAATTGTTATTAAATGACTATTAATCAATAAAAATTAGAAAATTATTAATTAATAATATTTTTATTCATTTTAAAAACAGTTTTCACTAAATATAGTATATATTAAGTGTAAATAAGTATTTATTCTAATATAAATCATATTTTAAAAATTATATTATATTTATATAAATATAAATATATTTATATATTAATATATTATTTGTAAAGAAATATTTTTTATTTTATGAAATATTCCCATTAGAAATTCTAGAAAAAAAATGAACTAATAAAGGAGGTCATTTATCAGCACTAGAAAAAAGTACTGATAAAGCCCCCCCCCCCCCCATCAGTTATTTTGTATTGGTGCTGATAAAGGTCCCCCTTTATCATCAAATTTTTACTAGCATTCATAATGGACCTCCTATATCAATGATTTTTTAGTAGCACTGAAAAAGGGACACCTTTATCAGTACTATTTTAAATACTGATAAATACCTCTTTATTAAAGTTATTTTGTTTTCATAATTCTTCGCACTAGATAAACCCATATTTTAGTAGTGAGCATCGTCTCATCATGAGTCTATATGACTAGACTCCACCAATTCTCAACTTCTCCTTAGAGATGACTAGATACTAGTGAAATTGTCTCATTATTTAGGGTTCACATGATCCTGAATACTCAAATCACTATGTCAAGACAATCCCACGCTACCTAGGGATCAGTTCATCATAGAACCTCAATGGCCTCTTCTACTAGAACTCATGTAATGTACTATTTCTATGTGCATCAGCATACTGCCCAGTTAGTACAAACTATTTCTCCATAGTTGGGGGTGATTCTCCTTACCTGCCTGGAAGAAACATCTCATGAGATAGCCACTAAAATGAGGCCTCATCACTCATCAGATCTTTATCTCGATCTCGAATCTGTAACCTATATTGTTGTCCTCATCGAGGCATTCTAAAAGTTATCATGATATACAATGATTAAATGAGTATAAATATATAGGGATATAACTTAATAAGGATATCCAAAAGGGATAATTGTATATTTTGCATGTATCATTGATCCATGAAACCAATGTCTCGGTATGCCAAGTGGAAATATACAATTATCCCTTTTGGATATAATAAAAATCAAGGTAACATATAGATTAAACCATGCAGGAAATACCTCTATGGAATAAATTAGAGCACAAAAGAATACCACCAAAGTGTGAAAGAGAAGAATATGTGCCCAAACAGAAATAAAGTCCCAACATGAAAAAAACTAGAATAAATAAAACTAAGATACATCAGCTCTTAATCTCCAATATTGACCACCATGTACATACCATTATCCTAATTATCCCTATGTTCCATCTAAATCACTACTGTTATGTTTGTCATCAACATAATACATGACACGTTTGGGAAAATCCAATTCATGGGTAAGTATATATATACCCAGTAGGACACCCTGATAACTAAAGAGGTTCTAATAGATGAAATGTTGTAAGTATACATCTTAACTGAAATTAAGAGGAAAACAAAAACCAATAACTTATAAAAAATCATATAAAGAAATCCATATGAGAGAGAAAGGGGATTTCCATCTCACAACCCATCCTAGGTTGATGAGTTTTCCTGTAGCTCCCAAGGTCCATCATCGATTCCCAGCATCTCGCATGTCTATTTGAAGTAGGTCATGTAGAGGAAAAGAACCTCACCATTTATCCATAGCCCAAGGGGTATAATCCCAAATCAAAATAGGACTCTCACCTAAGTACGATAGGAATATTATACTCAGTGTATAGAAAGAGGACCTATTCCTTACCGCATTAAGGATATTCCACTCAAATCATGGAGGACCCTCACCCTAGTATGATAGGGGGTACCAATCGATAGTTATTGATAGAGGACATATGCCCAAGTATGTTAGGGGGTTTCACTCATAGTGTGTAGAACCCATTCTCTAGTACGTCAATGGGTCCCAATCAATGTATGGAGAAACCACACCCTAGTACATCAAGGGGTGTCACTTGGTAGATCTCGACAGAGGAACCACACCCTAGTACGTTCGGTGGGTGCAACATATTGGGTATAGGACTAGGGACCTATTACTATAGGGTTTTCCAATCAAACAGTGTAAAGAGCATGGGGACCCATACCCTGATATGGTAGTAGGGTTTCTAACCTCATACTCTCTCACGGATGATCCTTCCTGATCACTTTCATCATCAATCATCACCTAATGAAGTATCCCGCTCATAATATTCCACATCACATCTTAATGGCAGCTATAAAGGATACCATCACATTCTATATAAAAAAATACTCAACATAGGCCACTTATGGGCCAAAATATGAGACAAAAAAGATATATTCAAGGTTGAAGTTTCTCATTGGGGTAAATGGTGTGTATGGGGTCCACATGGCATGTCTTATCCTCTTCTTCTTAGACATGTTCTCATATGGGCATGGATATGAGGCCATGTTACCATACATGTCATGTATGGGGGCCTACACGATGTGTCTCATCCACCTAGGGTCTACGTGTGTGATCCTACCTATGACGTTGTTCTTCGGTCCATGCCCGTAGACCTAGTTGTGTACCTTTTTCCCAGGTATAGGCCCATGCCTATGTACACTTAGAGTACACAACATGTCCACCCACATGGGGTCTTATCTATGTATAGTTGGCTCATAGTTTACCTACTCAGGGAAGGTCACACACATGTGGGACTATCCACATGATTTGTGATCCTTATCTTCCCTGAAATCCTAGACACTACAGGTAGGGGTGATACACAGTGTATGTTCATCCCAGTACACATTGTATAGTTTATTTTTTCATATAAGGTCTATATTCTTCACATTCTCACTAGATCTGAATTCCTTACCATTATTTCTACCTTTTGACCACCCAAAAATAATGATATTCAACTATGACCATCAATTATCATACTTTTATGGCTGAAAATAGAAAATTTGTGATCCCCTCAAACCCTACAATGTCGCATATCATGCCTTTATATTCCGGATGCATGATCATGTCACACCACCAGACCCTAGATCTACATAGTAGCACATGCATCCAGTTTCATTCCACAATCATTTTTCAAAACATCTATATATGGGTTTTTTTGTGATACTGGAACAAATATGTGGGTTCAATCTTGCTCAAAACCACTTTGGAAATGTCAAATCGCAACCCCATAGGCCAAAGTTGAAGAACATGATGAACAGAGAGGGGTAATGAACAATAAAAAAGTAGATCTTTTGTGGTGAAATTGTTCTTGTCCATTGGTTTCATAACCGGGATTTCTAAGTGAGATATAAACGCATAAAAATATAATTTGGTAAAATAATTAAATTATATAGATTGGTTCATATGAAGGGTATGAAAACACAAATCAAAGATAAAGAAGATGAGGAATACATACTCAAAATTCTAATCATTGGTAGAAATAATAACTGATGGTACCAACCATTATTATTGATATATCATTGGTGAAGAACACGGTCTCTAGTGATGGAGAAGACTCATTTCATTCACTGCCTCTCAATCCACCTCAATCTGATCGTCATTCTCCATCCAATACTGATCTTCCAAAAAAAGAAGACTCTCCTCCTCTCAAATAATTAAAGGGTTGCATGGATAACCCAAAATAGATTCATAATAATGTATTTGTATATGTAGGTTTAGATTACATTTATTAATTAAATTAATAAATTCAATTAGTTAATTCACATAATGCACCCTCTAATTGCTACCTCAAAAGAATTTTCAGAACCGAACAACATTAGGTCGCACCTAGGATAAACCCTGCATCTCAGATTCAACCATGGTATCATATATTTGATTTGAGGATCTGTTTGGGAGATATATCAATATTTTTAAAAAAATATGTTTAAAAGATATTTATATATTTAATATTTTTATAATATAAATTTTGTGCTCATTGGGCCTTGAAATCAAACATTGTCTTACTGTCTGACTCTGAATTTTTTTTTATTATATTTTAATGTCTTAAAATAAAAAAACAAGGTCACTATAAAACAACCTCCCACATATTCTAATGTTGGGATCACCCATTCAACATCCTTCTCATCATGCACAATCATACCACATGATTCTATGGTGGATACCCCTACAATATCTCACTTGTCTCATAGTACTTTCCTATTATGAACTACTTATGTAAGTGACCGTAAAAATGGAAACCTGAGGTAGAAATAACATAGTAACACACTCTCTACCACACAAACACCCATTTTGGATGTCATTTTACCCATCCCTTGCCTAAAAATACCCAAGGGTTTTGATTTTGGAAGAGGATGGTTTGGAAAGGAATGTAGACTAACATATGGAGAGTACGAAATGTTCTCAATGAATCCCGTAGATAATTCTTGATAAAATGTTATACCACACCACATGAGGTTCCTTTCATGAAGTTTATTTTGAAATGGTTTGTTAAAAATCTTAACCCATGATCCCTAATCTATCTAGTTTAGAAATATTTGTGCTCTTTGACCAAATGTAAATGTCCAAGAAATTAAACATTATATAATCATGAGTTTCAATTCAAGAATTTACTTTCCTTGACATTGAGAATCTTTCTAGGTTTAGAGTTTTTAAAAATTAGACCTTAAATCATACATTACGAAACCATAAAAAAATAGTACACTTCCATTCATTATCTATTTTTTCAACCATTTAAAATATTTAAAACAAAATATGATTTCATTTCATCAAATATTCACTAATTTTAACTTGATTTATTCCTTTCCCTTACCCATCCTTAAATCCTAATAAATTCATCTTAAAACATTGGATGAGAACAAAAAGCTCAGTAAGGGATACAAAAATAAGAAAAATCATTAGTTCTGTGGATACATGAAAACTCATCTAACGTTTACTTTTATCTTCAATGTTATTTGAGCATATGAAATAAAACATTTTCACATGAAAAAGCACACATTTTTGTAATATATAATCCTTAAAACCCATAACATAAAATTAAAACCTCTTTTAGTGACTTAGAAATTCATATAAATAAAACCCTTTCATAATATTTTAATTTTAATAACCATGTGGCTGTCATCCAATATTATAATTACTTAATTCATTGAAGTGCTATCTGGGTGAACCCATCATTTAATCTATAATGGTCTCACCTGATGATATCTCTTCCACAACATGTTTAATATATAAAAGGATTACCCAACACTATCGGGACCACCCTATGTTTATATTGTAACAAGTTCACCCAATTCTCTCTAGGCCACCCCATGTTTAAGTTGTATCAGGCTCACCAAGCACTATCTGGGATACCTGATATTTAAGATTTAATAGGACCATCCTAGGTTATCTAGATGTACCCATTTCTCATGTATAATTATCAAGTTCCATGTAATTAATAAAACAATTTTATTATTACACTTTTACATTGATTTTTTTAATAACTCCTTTAAACTCATAAAAAACCACTTTTGGATATCAAAATACCCTTTTCTAATAAAACCCCCTATTTTCAATAAAATAATACCCTTTTCTTTTGAAAATTAATTTTCAATTCAAGTATACCCAAAAATGGAAAATGGTTTTCTTAAAATATAATTTGAAACCATAAAAGGGAATATATAAATAAAATAATGGTCACGGTGGCAGAAAATACATTCTTGCTTTATACATTAAGAATATAACATCCCTTTTATCATCTATCAAAACATTTATTATAAAACACTTATAAATATTCCTTCTTAAAACAATTTAAATAATGTAAAATAATAACTAAAATTATATTTATAAATATTTTATGTCCATAAACACAATTTAAAATCATAAACATGAGAAAGGAAAAGATGGAAGGAAAATGTTAAAATAGATATTTTTTAAAGAAAAGGTACCTTGTCACTTTAAATGTATTTTAATCATAGTCCCCATGAATGGATAACATTAAAAAACATTAAATACCGTCATAATTGATAAATTCATGATATAACTTGTCAAAATGGATGTATATACAACTCATAAATGACTACATTTTTATAACATCAAAATATGTTGTGCACAAGAGATAAACTCTGAGGTAAACTCTGAGGTAAGGCCACTAAGTAGAAATATTATCCATAGTTATCTTGGATTTCATATGGTCTAGTGAACCTTGGACTTAGGTTACCCTTCTTAACAAATAACACCACATTTTTTCAGGGATAAAATTTGAGAAAGAAATGACCACCTACATCAGAAGAAAAATCTTTCCTTCAATTATCCATATAACTTTTCTGCATGCTATGAGTTTTCCCCATGTGTTGTTAAATCAACTAAACTTTCTCTACCATATCCTCTACCAACTTTGGACCCATCAACTTCCTTTCTCATATATCATCCGAAAATGTTGGTGGATAACTCCAATTTCCATATAATTCCCCAAATTATTCCATCTGTATACTATATTTGAAATTATTTTTATAAGAAATCTCCAAACTTCCTTAGTAATCTAGTGAACAAGAGTTAAGTATATCATCCATTTTTTTAAATTTACAATCATATTTTCCATTATATTTGGGATGAAAAGATGTAATAAAATTTAATTCACTAACCAAAAACTTCTAAAATCATTTCCAAAAATTGGATATGATCTTGGGATCATAGTCTGGTATAATATAGATTGGAACTCCATGTAACCAGACAATATCCTTTAGATATAGTCATGAAATATAATATAAATATATTTTTATCTCAAATGGGATGTAAATGTGAATATTTAGTTAATATATCAACAATAACTGAAATAACATTATTATCATAAGAAATTTTTGCAATCCTACCATGAAATCCATTGATATATTTTCCCATTTCAAATTCCCCACTATAAAAGGATGAACATCCCCTTTAGTAACTGACATTCTTCTTTATCCTTCTGAAAATTCAAACACATTATGGTAAATTACACAATATCACATTATATTTCATATCACACCTAATACATCTAAGGTTCTCTATGCATCTTGGTGTTACCCAGATGAATGGATAATAAAGAACTATGAACATCACTCAACAACTCTTTCCTCAACTAGGAATCACAAGGAACACATAATCTATTTAGAAATAGCATTATTTTTTCTAATCAATGCATTGACCACTTCATTATATTTTATATGATGATAATGAATCATAAATTTACAATACTTGATTATTTCCATCCATATTCTTTGTCTCATGTTCAATTATTTCTAAGTGAATATATACTTAAAACTTTTGTGATCAGTATATATTTTACATTTCACTCCATAAAAATTATACCTCTATATTTTTAAATAAAATAACACATCATCTAATTCCAAATCATATTTAGGGTAATTTTATTTATGAGGTTTCTAATATCATGAAGCGTAAGCAATTACCTGATAATTCTACATTAGGATAAAACAAGGCCATTTCAATGAAGCATCGTTATAGATGAAAATTTAACATTTTTTTAGAAGGCAGGGACGAAACTTGATAATTCACCAATATTGTATTCAATTCCTTAAAAAATCACCTAATATTTTTGTCCAAATTAAGTTAAATACTTTTTGAGTTCACATAGTCAGCGAACTAGAAAACTGAGAAATTTTTTCAACAAACTAATTGTAGTAAACTGCTAATCCTAAAAAACTACAAATCTCTTTGATATTTTTGGGTCTTGGCCATTATTAAAAAACATTTTTTAGTAGGGTAAGCATTTATTCCATCTTTAGAAATAATATTTCCTATGAAATAAATTTTTTGAAACTAAAATTCAAAATATATAAATTTCCCATACAGTTTCTTTTCTTTTAATGTTTACAAAACAACCCTTAAGTGCCTTTCATGTTCCTTTTATATTTTATAATATAACTATTTGTCATCAATAAATATTGCAACAAAATTATCCATTAGCTAATGAAAAATTTTATTCATAAGTTCTATAAATACATCATGTGAATTAGATAACCCAAATGACATAACGAAAAACTCATAATACCAATATCTAGTTGTAAATGAATTCTTGAGAATGTTTTCTTCCTTGACTTTAAACTAATGGTACTCTGACCTTAGGTCAACCTTTAAAAAATAATGATCTCCCTATAACTAATCAAACAAATCATCGATGTGAGGTATATAATACTTTTCTTTAATAGTGATGTTATTCAAGGATATATAATCAAGAAAAAAGTATCATTGAACCATCATTATATATTTTTTAAAAAATAAAAGCACCCCATGATAAAGTGATAGGTTTGATAAAACATTTTATCGAATAACTCTTATAATTGATTTTTTAACTCTAAAAGTTACACTTGAGACATTCGATAAGGGGGTTTAAGAATATGTTTAGAAAAAAAAACTATGTCAATAGTAAACTCAAACTATCAATTGATAATAAAACTAGGAAAATCATCTAGAAAAATATCTAGGTATTAATTTAATATTAGAACATCACAAATTTAAATTATTGATTTATTTTAAAAAATATGATCTTGGTTACATTCACTGTCATATCTAATCAATTTTTTAGCTTCTCGGTAGATTGTTAAAGGCATAAAATCATTAAACCCAACAATATTACAACTGAAATATATCATATAATGATAGACTAAAATACAATCTATACGAAGAATGATATCAAACTCTATTATGGTCAGTTAGAAAATATGTTTATGAAAGAATATCCCAATGGTAAAAATAGTAAAATTCTTATAAATCTTGATTTCTTAAATACTTCCATCGAGATTTTTCACTAGAAGGTCTATATTACATTCATTAGGTGATATTACAAATTTAGTTGATAATTTTTCAAAAATGACAGAATACTAAGATCCAATGTCAAATAGGGTATTGGAATATTTTGAATACACACATAACATAAATGTCACCACTTCATTAGAAGGCCCATCATCAACAATATAAGTATAAAATGTCTTCACTATAACTTTCTGTTTCTTATCATGATGATTTCTATCTGGTGAAACTGACTTTGTACATAAATTAGCATAATGACCCAACCAACTTCAAGTAAAATACCTCATTGTTGGATGGCTATTGGTTACGCCATTCTTTGGTTATTCAGGGATCTTTTAGTTATAATCATGAATTATGTGACCAAACTAACCACACTGGAGAAACTTCCCATATCAAATCAAACATTCAATTAAATTTCATTTTCCACACTTAGAACATTTTGTGGGCTTAACTCCAGACTTATTATCTAGTTGTTTCTTTGTTTCATACCACCTTGAAATTTTCTTATTATTCATGTCAGTAATCCCCATCTCAACTTTCTCGTCGCAATGAACAACTTTATCATAAATTTTATATTCCTATGCAACCAATGATATTTTTAAACTTGGTTTAAACCCTAATAAAAACCTATATATATTTCTATCAATGTACAGAATAAAATCAATCCCATATCTAGACAATATTGTTAGGTTTTCTTTATATGGAACCACATAATATTTATCTTTCTTCCTCAATTCCAATAATTGGGTTTCAATTCGGAGTCGAAAACTATTGGGGAAATATTTCTAAAGGAAAATATCCTTAAATGTTTCCCATTACATGGAATCAATATCATCTTTCACTCTATTATTCTTAATCAAAGATCGATATCGATCATCTTTACCTTTAAAATAATAAATGGAAAGGGTTTCCTTTTGAATTTCTAAACATCCCATGAAATCAAAAATCTCTTCCATAGAATTGATCCATCCTTTAACTACCATAGGGTATGATGGTCCACTAAATAATGGGGGATATTTTCTCATGAAATAATCCACAGAACACATTATCCTTCATCGTAGATCAGGTTCCTCTCTATCATGTATACCACCACCATTTACCTCTCCTGTAAAATGAGCCATTACTATAAAAAACTATTCTGTCTGATTCCAACTATCTCAAGATGCTGATTTGGAAGGATATTCTCTTCTTGGATCCTTCTGACTATAAATTCCATATTTCCTTTATGGAAAACCATTCTGAATAGAAATTGTTTAATCAAAGAAAGTTTTTAATATTTAAATTCTATATCATTTCAACTTAAACATATGGTAAAATATTTCATTGGAAAGTTATTAACATTATACTAACCTCTAAATTTTTCTAAACCATTCTTGGGTACCAACTATAAGGAAACGAAATTAAACATTACATAAGCTTGAGTTTTAATTCAAAAATTTACTTTCCTTAAATTTTATGATAATTTTAGGATTATAGATTTAAAGAATTAGGACTTAACTCATGCATTAAAGAACATAAAATATAAAGTGAACACTTCTATTTAGCATCCATTTTTTCCACCATATATTTTTTTAAAACATAACATTGTCTTATTTCTTGAAATCCTTATGATAATAGAATTTGAATCTTCCTTTCCCTTACCCATAATTAAATCCTCATAAAATCAATTAAATATTTGGGATGATCAAAAAAATCTCAGTAATGAATAAAAAATGAGGAAATCATAAGTCTAGTGAACACATGAAAACTCATATTTTATTTACCGTTATCTTAAAAGTTATTTGAGTATATGAAATAAAATATTTTCACCTAAAAAACACACGCATGTGTTTCTAAAACAAAATCATTAAAATAAATAGCAATAAATTAAATCATATTTTAGTGTATTATAGAATAATTTAAATAAAACCCTTTCAAACCATTTTAATTGGAATAACCATATGGTTGACTTTTATTATTTTCATTACCCAATTCATTAGAGAACTATTTGGGTGCACCCATCCCTTAAGTTATAATGGTATCACCATGAACTACTAGGGCCACCCCATGATTAAGTTGTAATGGGATTACCAAACACTATTTGGTCCACCCCTTATTTAAGATGTAACAGGCTCAACCGATTATATTTGGCAACCCCATGTTTAAGTTGTAATGGGCTCACACAGTGTTATCATGGAAACCTCATGTTTATAAAGTATCTGGATCAACCAATAATATATGGGTGAAACCATTTCTCATGTATAATGATCAAGTAACATATAATGAATATTTTTTAATAATACCCTTTTCCATTTTAACACATTTGAAAAACTCCTTTAAACTCATAAACAAATCACTTTTGGATATCAAAACACCCATTTATTTTAAAACACCATTTTCAATACCATAACACAATTTTCTTTTGAAAAAAAAATTCATTTCCAAAGTAAGCAAAAAAGGTAAAATTATTTTCTTTTAATAAAATATGAAAACATCAAAAATAATCTAAAAATCAAATTATGGCCACAACGATGGAAATTTTATTGTTGTCATGTATGTTAAGAATAAGACATCCCTTTAATCATTTTTCAAACACTTTAATGAAAAAATCATAAAGATATTAATTTTTAAAAATATTTAAATAAAGTAAAAAGATATTTCAAATATAATTTTTAATTATTTTATTTCTATAAAATCAATTTAAAAACATAGACATGGAAAAGGAAGAGTTGGAAGGAAAACATCAAAGGATAATTTTTTAAAAGAAAAAGGTAACTTATCACTTAAGAAATATTTGAATCATAATACCCATGAAGGGATAACATAAATAAAAAATTATATATAGTGAGAATAGATAAATTCATAATACAACATATCAAATGGGCTGTATATATACCTCGTAAAAGAGTATAGGTTTATAATAACAAAATATGTCTAAATGAAAGGTGATTGATATGAAGTCCCTTACCTTGAGTCTGATACATCACGAGTGTCTTTATCTTCCTAAATAAAAAAAATTATGGATTGATAACATTTTTAATGTTTATTATTACTTTTATTTAACTTATTAACAAGTTATATACTATTACATAACCAATTAAGTTTATGTTGGATGTTTTGACATATTCAGTATATGTGTAAAAATGTATTTGGTAGGTCGAATATGGTCAAAGGGGTCATTATATAAAAATTTCTAGAATAATAATCTTCTATATATGTAAATTATAATTTTAAAATAAATTATGAAATATGGTAAGAGAAAATGAATAGCTGATATGATCATTGAGATGGTAGATCGTACATACAATAGAGTAACGTTTCCATTTTTCAATGATCATTGTGGAAAAAAGGAATGTAATATTTTAACTTTGAATAATGTTAATTATATCATAAATAAAATATTATTTAATTATATATACTTATATATATCATTGATTTGATTCGTTTATGAAAAAAAGAGAATCACATCGTTTAGTGGAGACCATAGTCCACATGTCTGCGAACGACATTATCAATTATTCAGTGTCTGAAATGATAAAAAGAAAATGATATATTATATTTGCATAAATATAATTGTGTCATGAATATCATTATTATTTCATGTATATCATAAATATTATTTATATTCAACCTTATTACATTCCATGTAACAAATTAGTGAAAAACTCTTCACATCGCTGCATGAGGTGATAGTTTGACATACACATGAGTGGTGTTATCACATCCCATATAGCATGAAATGTAAAAAGGGTTTTCATGATAAAATGATTCTTGAAGTAAAATTATGTTATAAAAATCGTAAATATCTTATAAATAAATACCATATATACATATAATATTTCCATTATAATTCTCAACCATGAGAGGTGGTAGTGAAAAAACGAATGACCTCATTTCATGTGGTGGTAGTCCACCGTACACACTAATGATGATTTTGAAACCCATTTAAAAGATGTGTGTGTGTTTTAGGTAATAACATTAACATAAAAATATATCAATATATTAAATGTACTAAATTTACTATATATGTAACGTCTCAGTTCCGGAAGCCACTAAGAGGTGCCCCATACCCGGTTGGTCACATGGCCTCAAGTGCATTTCCCTGAACGCCAGAGGCTACCAACTAGAAGTGAGGGCCTTGGTTGTAATAGTGGGGAAACTATGCCCTCATTGGCAGAGTACATAGCAGAAGTATAAAAATACATACAATAGCGGAAGTAGGAAATATCCAACAATAGTAAGTAGGGGAAGACTGGAATAATAAAACAATTGGAGAACATATATATAAATGATGCATGATACATTTTTCTAGGAAATAAGCCAAACAAGTCAAAATGCTGGAAATAGAAACAGTTCTAAACCAATTATAAAAAAGAAAAGAAATAACAACTCCTCAGCATCGTAAGCGATAGATTAGTCCCTTACTCTCCAGCTCCACAATAATCAAGTACCTGAAATAGAAGGGCTCTTTACCTTATCTATACTATAAACAATATAATCTGTTTGGGCCCAAAATCATGACACAAATAGGGTGTGAGACTAAATACCAGTATTCAAACACCCAAAGATCTATGCCTAATAGTCAGTGAATATATGGTAGGTAAAAGTACATAAGGTAGTAAACAGGAAAGTGCTCCGCATTAAAAAATCCACAGTTCAATATCTAGCAGTAGTGAAACAACAGTTAAATCTCAAACAGTTAACCCTCTGGAAAGTACTCGTAGCCCTCACCTCTGGTCCTATCTATAAAGTACAGAAAACCCTCTAGAAATTACAGATAGACCAACCCTTCTGGTTCTATCATAATAATTTAATAAGACTCTTGGAGGAAGCGCTCAGAGTTTATCCTCTCATAGTCAAAGGTAAAGAAAGACTCTCTGGGGAAGCTCACATAGTTTATTCCCAATATAGTCTAGGTAAAGAAAGACTCTCTGAGGAAGCTCACATAGTCCATTCCTCACATAGTATAGGGTATTCAAGGACTCTATGAGGAAGATCACATGACAATTCCCCTTATAGCGTCAAGGTCTAGGACTCTCTGAGGAATATCACTCAGTCAATTCCCCTTATAGCCCAGGTCATTCAATTCAAACAAATACTCTTTGAGGAAGCTCACGCAGTCAATCCCTTTATAATCTAAAGTAATCAAGGACTCTCTGAGGAAGCTCACTCGGTCAATTCCCCTTTTATCCCCAGGTCGTTCTAGGCTCTCTGAGGATGCTCACTCGATCAATCCCCCATTATAGCCTACTACACCAGGTTTTCACGGCCCTATGTAGGTCAACGAGCATAGAATTGTAATATAGACGAAGAAAACCTACATAAATACTTGGATAAATAGTCTAGATCATAACAAGAAAGTCAGAATACAACTCTCCACCCTATGGAAATAGGCCTGGAAAATATGAATGGCAGCCAAAGGCTAAACTGGACCAAACGGTCATAAATAGGACAATTCATGGGTAAATCACATCCAAATCATAACAATCAACCCGATTAATATCCAAATTACCTCTACACATCCATACAAGCATGATAGGAAAACACCAGAGGTAAAATGGTAGACACGCAACACCCCATTCAAGGGTATTGGTGGAATTTGTACATAATACTCAAAGACTTCGAATGGAAAGGAACAAACCACCTACCTCGGGTTTAGAAGATCAATATACTTGAACCACAAGGCTTGATTCATCTTATAATGCCATATATCTAAGAAAACGCACAAAACTCTAAACCCATGATAACTCACGAAAGAGGAGAAATTGGAAAATTATGCTCTATGAGAATAGAGTACTCACCGATGTGATTCCAATGCAACTGACGGAGTTTGATTCAGAGGACAGATAGAGGCTCGGGGGTTCGTCAAAGATCTGCAGATGTACGGGTTCTCTCGGACGAACGGGACCAAAAAGAAGATGGTTTTGTTTGTCGGACGCGACCCTAGTGCATTTAATGAAAAAAAAGTAAATAACATGTAATTTTGAATTACATGGTGTGCACTCACCTTTTTCATACTACAGTTTAGTTGGCCTCCATGTCACCCCTACATGGTTGTGTGTGTTTCCATGACACAGCAAGCACACGGCCTCCAGTGGCATCGCAGTATACGGTGTGTACTCATAAAGTACATGGCATGTACTTCAAAATTTTCCAAATATTCCTCTTTTTCTCAAAAACAACTAGAAAAGATAAAACATAACTAGAAAGAAGATCTAGGTTCTTAAAAACTTCCCCCATTAAAGAATATCTTCCCCGAATTTCTCTAGCGTGGCATAGAAGAAGAAACCCCGAACAACTCAGGCCACTGAGCTCGTACATCGATCTCCCTCACCCAAGTCTCGTCCTATACTCGCCCATGGTACCATAACACTCGTACAAGAGGAACGGACCATCCACTGAGAACCTGTGTACTGTGATCAACAATCTAGATAGGATTCTCTTCAAATGATGTATCCACTTTGTGCTAAACCTCCTCGGGTTGAAAGACATGAGACGGGTCTAAAAAGTAACGTCAGAGCAGGGAAATGTGAAAAACGTCGTGCATAGCCCGATAACTCTGATGTAACTACAACTGATAGGTAACAGACCCAACTATCTCCAACACCTCAAACGGTCCAGCATACCTCGGCAAAAGCTTACCCTA
Organism: Viscum album; assembly: GCA_963277665.1. Classification (NCBI taxonomy): domain Eukaryota; kingdom Viridiplantae; phylum Streptophyta; class Magnoliopsida; order Santalales; family Viscaceae; genus Viscum; species Viscum album. The sequence goes on along the minus strand of OY728123.1, from coordinate 152,040,892 downwards.
TCTTCTAATCCTCTTGTGTTCCAACCTCGATGTGACACGCAGGAAAACTTGATCCCTGACCTCGAACTCCAGAGGTTGTCTCCTCTGATCAACATAAGACTTCTGTCGAGACTGTGCAGTATCCATCCTCTTCCAAATCAACTCTATCTTCCCTATGGTCTCATGGACAAGACAAGATCCCAGCAAAGTTGCCTCTCCTGCCTCCATCCAACATAAGGGTGATCAGCATGGCCTACCATAAAAATCCTCATAAGCTTCCATCTGAATAGTTTCTTGAAAACTATTGTTGTAGGAAAACTCCACAAGTGGTATATTCTTCTCCCAAGAACCTCCATAATACAGAATGAATGCTCGGAGCATATCCTCATGCACCTGAATCATATGCTTGGACTGGCCATCTGTCTAGGGGTGGTATGTTGTACTCAAAATTACTTGTGTACCCAAAGCCTTCTTAAGCCCCTGCCAGACCTGAGAAGTAAAACGACATCCCTGTCTTAAAAAATGGAGTGTGGAACTCCATGAAGACGTGCAATCTCTCGAATGTACAACCACCCCAGCTCATCAACCCTGAAGGTCTCCTTGATCGGAAAGAAGTGAGAAACCTTTGTGATTAGGTCAATGACAACACAAACTGCATCATTCCCTCGAGATGAAATCGGTAAACTGGTCATAAATTCCATTTCAACATCATTCCACTTCCACTCGAGAATGGATAACTACTTTAAAAGCCCTGATGGTCTCTCCTGCTCTACCTTCACCTACTGACAAGTGGAACACCTCATGACAAAACCAGCAATGTCCCTCTCCATACCTGGCCACCAATACCGATGGTGTAGATCATGATACATCTTGGTGATGCCAGGATGAACTGCCTAAACTGAGGAATGAATGTCCTCCATCAGCTTCTCATGTATATCTGTTGGCACCAATACGCATCCCTGGAAATGCAATATTTCATCCTCTCCTATGGTCCATCCAGGAATAGATTCCTCTCTTAAAAAGCTCTCTCGTAGGACTAGGACCTCTAAGTCTAATATCTTCCTCATTCGCACCCGATCCAGAAGTGTAGAGGTAACAACTACAGAAGAAAGAACCATCTACCCCTAACTATCTTGCACCTCCAAATATATCTCATAGAACAGATCCATAAGGTTCCACTCACTATTGGCCTCCTGAAGTGCCTATATCTGATTCCATCTGCTCAACACATCAGCCACTGCATTTCCTTTCCCAGGCATATAGGAAAACTCTAAATCAAAGGATTTTAGGTACTCGACCCACCTTCGCTATCTCAAATTCATATCTCACTGAGTGAAAATGTACTTGAGACTTTTGTGGTCAGTGAAAACCACAAAATTCTTTCCCAGAAGATAGTTTCTCCAACAGCGTAAGGCATGAACAACAGCTGCCAACTCCAGATCGTGCGTCGGGTAATTCATCTCATGTGGCCTCAACTGCCGAGACCCATACGCAACGACTCTATCTCCCTTCATAAGAACAGCTCCCAGCCTGATACCTGATGCATCATAGTAGATGGTATAGCTCTTGCTCGGCTCTAGTAAGACTAGTATTGGTGTTCAATTCAACCTCCCTTTCACATCCTGAAAGGTTGACTCACATGAATCTAACCATAATAACTTCATACCCTTATGGGTCAGACCTATCAATGGTGCTTCTAAGTGTGAAAAGTCATGTATGAAGAATATGTAGTATCCATCCAGCCCGAGAAAACTCCGTACCTCAAAGACGTTATTTGGATGCTCCTAGGAAACTACTACTCTCAATTTCTCTAGGTATACTAATAATCCTATCTCTAAGATAACATGACCCAAGAAGTGAATCTGGTCCATCCAAAAGTGTCAATTTGAGATATTAGCATATAAATGATGCTCTCTCAGTGTACTCAGAACGAACTCAAGATGGGGAGCATGGTTGTGTCGAGTGTGAGAGTACACCAAGATATCATCCACGAAGACCACAATGAATGAATCTAATTATGGATGGAACATTCGTTTCATCAGTACCATGAAAACTGCAGGCGCATTCATGAGACCAGATGGCATAACCAAGTACTTTTACAGACCATACCTTCTTTTGAAGGCCGTAAGAGGTATATCTGATGGTCTAACGTGAAACTGATGATAATCAGGCCTCAAGTCAATCTTTGAGAACACCCGGGCACCTCAAAGCTGATCAAAGAGATCATCAATCTTTGGCAAGGGATATCAGTTCTTAACCGTCAGCTGGTTCAACTTCCGATAGTCCATGCAAAGCCTGAGGGTACCATCTCCCTTCTTCTCAAATAGGAAAGGAAAATCCCAAGGAGAAGTACTGGATAAGATTAAACCCTTTTCCTAGTCCTCCTCCAACTACTTCTTGAGCTCTTGCAACTCAGGTGTGGCCATCCTATAAGGAGGAATGGACACTGATGCCCCTCCTAGAACAATCTCAATAGAAAATTCTACCTTACGCTCTAGAGGAAAACTTGAAAAGTCCTTTGGAAAGACGTCCCTGAAATGATCCACCACTGGAGGAAATTCTAACAGTGAAATCCCCTGGTGATCCAGATATAGACTATCAATCCGGGTTGTAACTTCTCCTTTCCCATGATGATCGGGTCGTTCTCTACTCGCCTAGACATCCCACTCACCCTTATGAAGAAAATATCCACCCTCTAGTGATATGAAACTCACCCTGCGGTGATAACAGTCGATGAATTCCTAGAATGGAACTAACCAGTCTATCCCAAAAATGACATCATAACCTGTCATTTCTAGGATATAGAGGTCCCATAAAAAGTGACATCCACCAATCTGTAGAGGGAACTCTTTGCACTAACGTACACTAGTCGTTCTAGTCCCCAACAGAGTGTCTAGAGTCAAGATATCAGTATAAGAAAAGATATAGAGCCCAAGGCTTTCCATGTCAACAACAAAAATAAAGCTATGGGAATCCACTGTATAAAAAAGAATTAATGCTATGACTGAGGCTACTATGATTGTACATTGAACGGTAGAATGTTTGGGATCCTACTCTTGCTGGGTCTACTCTACTGAAATGTCTGGCCTGTATCACGGCCCTGTGACCCTACCTAACCACTCTGAGCTGATCCACCCAGATGTCACAGAAAACTGGGCGACTAGATGCCAAGGACATGACCTCCACCTCGACCTAAATGGCCAGAAGAACTCCATTTACCATACAGTTGAGAAGCTGGTGGTTCGGCTCCTAAACGAGGAGTCATAGAGGAACCCCTTTCACCAGCTTCTGGTGAGAAGAACTGACAAAAGCGCTGAAGGTGACTCATCTTTCCATAAGATCGGCACTCCACCGGGTCTCTCGAGAAACATGTCCTCATTTGCCCGCTTCTCCCACACTGGTAGCACACCACCTGGCTACCAGAAGATGCCTCCTGCCTGCTCTGATATCCTCATGTATCCTCCCTTTGGAACTTCCTGCAATCAGCTAGCGGAGCACTAACTCTGGATGTCAAACCACCCTAGCTCATAGCTCCAAAATCCCTTAGATTGTGCTCTGTAATCAGCACCAGGTTGATGATAGTGGATATCAATGTCAACCTAAAGATGTTCACCTGGGAATGGATCTCCTTCCTGAGACCTTCCTCAAACTTCCTAGCCATGAACAACTCATCACCGGCTAGAATAGGCATGAAACACTGCAGATCCGTGAAGCAAGAGGAATACTCCATCAAAGAAAGAGTACCCTACTCCAGGCTCAAGAAATCCTGGGCTCGATTGGCCCTCAAGGTCTCCAGGTAGAATTAATCATAAAAGATACACTAGAACTCCTCCCAAGACATATTCTGGGGGCATCCCGCTAGAGAGATGGCATCCCACCACCACTTGGTGGAGTCTCGGAGCATGTAGGTTGCAAGCTTCACCCTCCCCTCTGGGGGAACCTCGAGATGCTTGAAGGTCATCAGTGTGGCTTCCAGCCATGACTCTACAACTTGTGGTCCTCCCTCCCCTGAGAAGGTGGGGGGATGCTGCTGTTGGAAAACCCGCATCAAATCTGCTATCAATGGGGCAGGAGGAGGTGATCTCTGGAAGGTCTGCATCATCCTCAAAAAACCCTCCCTAAACTGCACATCGGTGCCTATAACTAGTATAACTACTGGTGCCAAGGCTAAAAAAACAAAGGGATCTACATGAAGTCCCTGATCAGCCATATCTGGTGTCTGATCACTTCCCTACAACTGGCGGTCAACCGGGGGAAATCTAGGTGGCATGATTCTTCAAGTCCAAACACACACATAGAATCAAGAGTATCAAAGACTGAAGACTGAAGGCACAAGAAGAAAACCAGAGAAATGAAGCATTCAAGTTAAAAAAAACATGACTACACTACATGTATTTCCCCTACACGGCATGTTCCCTTAAGTCATTCACTTTGGCATGTACTCCCACCACAATTGGTCGTGTAACACCCCAATCACGCTGCATTTTCTCCAAACACACAACATGTACTTGAATCCTCTTCCCCTTCTCGATTACTTCTACATGGTTGAGCCACATGGCTCTCCTAAGACAATACTACACGGTGTCTTCAAGGCAAAGACGACATGTACTAGATAAGCTTCACCTGGCCCATGTTGTTAGTGACACGGTCAAACACATGGCTCAAACTACACGGCATGTTCTTGACAGACACGGTGTGTACGTGAAGGGATAACACTGACCCGTGATTTTTTATGACACAGTCGGGTACTTGAATCAGAATAAACGGTGTATTCAAGATGGAAATGGCGTGTATAAGAAGAGACTCCATCGACCAGTGTTGTTAGATACATGGTCGGGTTCCTAGGATTATACTACACAACGTGTTCAATGCGGACATGGCATGTTTTCACCATACTTTTCCCATCTCGTGTCTCTGCCCACACGGCCTACAACACAGTCAGAGACTATATGGCGTGTACATAAAGTACACGGCACGTACTTAAGAAAAATTGTTTCCTCTTGAATAGACGAACACCTGGTGTGTAAATAACATTACACAGTGTGTATTCTAGGTTTTTCCGGATAGTAAGCCTTAGAAACTACTCCGGGACCCAGAAAAACATTGAAATGAAAATTAGAAATGCCAAATTCTGATCTGTTAGGGCCCATACTCCCTTCGAATCAATGTTTGGAATCCAATAAAAGTTATAAAAAAGATAATAGTGCAATGATCCACCAAATTCTGGTCCATGAGGGCCCATAACACCTCAAGAACCAAATTTTTGCGTTCATTCAAGCAAACCTCTACACAAAAAATACCTTATCAATCAGTAGGTATTTCTATCAAGGAATCTATCACAACAACATGCATGTTTTACACATCATCTATCACCACAACATGAAATATCTAATGCATCCTATATGGCATGAGAAAAATGTATGACATGTGATTTCTAGAAAGTTTCTATATGATGAATGAGATGGAATACCCTCATCTAACCAGGTTTCAACCGAAATAGAACCTCAAAAACATCAACAACAATAGCACAAATCATTTGAATCACTCAAGGGGAAATTAAATCAACTGTAATAATTGAAAAAACAGAAAAATTTAAATTAACTAGGTAGATTGGATTTTCCCTATACACGGGTTATCAACTCCCAAGAACAACTCATTACGAAGTACCTATTCCATCCTATCCCTAGATAAAGGCTCCAAATAGTAAATCAAGAGAAAAGAGATCCTTTGATACCACTTTGTAATGTCTTGGTTCTGGAAACCACCTAGAGGCTCCCCATACCCAGTTGGTCACATGGCCTCAAGCACATTTCCCTGAATGTGAGAGGTTGTCGACTAGAAGTGAGGGCCTTGGGTGTGATACTGGGGAAACTATTCCCTCATTTGTAGAGTACATAGCAGATGTAAACAAATACATACAATAGAGGAAGCATGAAATATACAACAACAGTAAGCAGTAGAAGACTAGAATAATAAAATAATTGGAGCCTATATATATAAATGATGCATGATACATATGTCTAGGAAATCATCCAAACAAATCATAATGCTGAAAATACAAATAGTGATAAACCAAGTAAAAAAAAGAAAAGAAATAATAGCTCGTCAGCATCGCAAGCCATAGCTTGGCCCCTTGCTCTCTTGCTCCACAGCAATCAAGTACATGAAGTAGAAGGGTGCTTCCCCTTATCTATACCTAAAATAATATAATCTTTTTAGGCCCAAAATCATGTCCCAAACAGGGTATGAGACTAAATCCTAGTAGGAAACCACCCAAAGATCTGTGCAGAATAGTCAGTGAATATATGGTACTTAAAAGTACAGAAAGCAGTAAACAGGAAAGTTCATAGCAGTAAACAATCCACAATTCAATATCAAGAATCAGTGAAACAACAACTAAATATCAAACAAGTAAGCCTCTGGGAAGTACTCGCATTCATCCCCTCTGGTCCTATCTAAGAAGTACAAAAAACCCTTTGGGTTGTACACACAGCCCAACCCCTTTGGTTCTATCATAAAAATTTAATAAGACTCTCGGAGAAAGCGCTCACAGTCTATCCCCTCATAGTCAAAGGTAAAGCAAGACTCTCTAAGGAAGATCACACAGCATATTCCATGTATTTTCTAGGTAAAGAAAGACTCTCTGAGGAATATCGCATAGTCCATTCCCCTCATAGTCTAAGGTAGTCAATGACTCTCTGAGGAAGATCACATGTCAATTCCCCTTATAGCCCCAAGGTCTAGGACTCTCTGAGGAAGCTCACTTGGTCAATTCCCCTTATAGCCTAGGTCGTTAAATTCAAACAAAGAATCTCTGAGGAAGCTCAAGTAGTCAATAAACTTATAGTCAAAAGTAATCAAGGAATTTCGGAGGAATCTCACTCGGTTAATTCCCATTATAGCCCCAGGTCGTTCTAGGCTCTATGAGGATGTTCACTCGGTCAATCCCTCCTTATAGCCTACTACACTAGGTTTTTACAGCTCTGTGTAGGTCAATGAACATAGTAGTGGAATATAGCCAAAGTAAACCTAAAGAACTACTTGGATAAACATTCTACATCATAACAAGCATGCCAGAATACAACTCTCGACCCTACGGCAACAGGCATGGAAAACAGTCAAGGCAGCCAAAGGCTAAATAGGACCAAATGGTCGTAAACAGAACAATTAATGGTCAAAACACATCCAATGAATAGCAATAAACCCAATTCATATCCAAATTACCTCTACACATCCATACAAGAAAGGTAGGAAAACAACAGGGGTGAAACGGTAAACACGTAACACCCTTTTCAAGGGTATTGGTGTAATTTCCACATAATACTCAAATACATCAAACAGAAAGGCACAAACCACCTACCTCAGGGTTAGGAGATCAATATACTTGAACCACGGGGTTTGAATCATCTTAAAACACCGTATAACTAATAAAACACACAAAACTCTCGACCCATGATAAATCACAAAAGAGGATAAATTAGAAAAAGCTTCTCTAGGAGAAGAGAGAACTCAACGATGTGATTATAACCCAACCGACAGAGTTCGATTCGGAGGATGGACGGAGGCTCAGGGGGTTCGTCGAATATCTGCGGCCGTACGAGTTTTCTCAGATGAAAGAGACTGAAAATAATATGGTTCTATATGTCAGACGAGACCCCTGTGTGTTTAATGAAAAAAGAAAGTACATAGTGTGTGCTTATGATGTACACGGCATGTACTCACCTTTTCTGTACTCATCTTTAGGCAGCCTCCATGTCACCTCTACATGGCCGTGTGTGTGACCATGACACGGCCATCACACGGCCTCCAATGGCATTGCAGTACATGGTGTGTACTTAGAAAATTTCCATATTTTCCTCTTTTTCTCAAAAAAAACCAGTAAAGGAAAAAAATACCTAGAAATCAGATCTAGGTTCTTACAATATAATCATGGCATAATAATAATTTAAGGGGAAGGAGAAATAAATAAAACAAAAACACATGTTTATGAACGTTACCTCTTCTTTGAGTAACTTAATTTGGTTTTAAGCAAAGGCCTTAGTTTGATTTCTTCCAAAATTAAGTCTTCTAAGATTATAGGAGTGAATTAAATAAGTGATTTTGTTAGGGATTGGTGGAGCCAAAAGTCTTGAGAGATGTAAAGAGATGAGGAGAGGGTGATGCCTTTTATAAGTGGGGTGAATGGGAAACTAGAAAATATATGAAAGATTGAAAAACAGCTGTGTTTTTCCATATTAAGTGGATCAAATAATATAAAAAGGTAGACTCTAGAAGTGATAATGTCAAAATACAGCCAATAAATGAGTGCTTTAAAATTTTCTTGGTCATTTGGCCCCTTAAGTTTGTCATCTTACCACTAAGTAAACTCGTTTTAACCCTAATCACTATAATTAATTTTAATGGCTTCCACTAATCACTTTTGTTAAAAATTAATTTGGACTTTCTATAAATTAAAAATTATTCTAATTAAATGTATGGAATCCATTTTTTTAAATTAAATTCATAGAAGTAGAAAATCTAATTTTATATTAATCCCGTAGAAGCGACAATACACTGGTTTTTTAGTAAGATTATTTTTTAGAAAAAGAAGATTCTATATTAACTATATGAATAATAGTTATTATTATATGAAAATAAATTAATACACGCATATATATATATATATATTTTAAATTTCATTTAAAACATTCCCCATTATGTATTATTTTAATTAATTAAAATTTAGAAACAATATGTATTTTAAAACATTTTTTAGAAAATCACGTTTTTAAATTCAAAAACATATTTATAATTAAAACCCATATAAAGTTTATTCAAAAGAAATTAAGTTGAAAAAAATATAACTAAATAATACTTACTTTACCAAAAAATATATTCCAAACATATTTAGACTTTTAAATTATATAATTTATTAAAAATAAATTACTTTTTTTACAATAAATTGTATTTACCATTATTCACTGAAAAATAAATATTTTTTCAGAAAATCCAAACATTTCACCGAAATTTATTATTTCTATGATGGTTTAAAAAAATTATACCTATTTTATTAAATTAAAATTTCAAAATTTTGAAATTGATCTTTTAAATAAAACCTTATATGAAAATTGTGTAGTTAAAATAATCTCATTTTTATTAAAAATTAATTAATATTTTATAACTAATGTAACTATCTAATATATATTAATAAATATAAAAATTATTTATTCTATTATTACCTAGGTTTTCCCAAAATGGTACTTCTTCTATCTAGATACCAATTAGAGTCTATTCTGCTCTATGCATCCCCCTGTGGATCATCCTCCCAAGTGAGCTTACCAAGTAGAAAAGTGTCCTCCACAAATAGCCAATGTTAGATTTTATCCCTTAATAAATCCTCTATGTGTCTCCCTAGTGGACTTGTTTCCCTCACGTGGTCCCCATACAGACCACTCCCTCCATTAGGAGATGATTTTTTAAATTAAGAAACTTTTTGTGGGCTTCTATGTTGGATATACCTCCCATGTTTGGCCCCCGTATGTCTTAGCCTCTAACATGCCTTCCTACTGGGTGGTTATTCACTCCACATGCATAAAAAATTGGGACCATACTCTTCCATGAGCTAACCTCAAGGAAAAACTATTATAATAGGCTAATAATATGAATTAGGGTATTTTGGGTGTCTTAAAACCTCCTCATTCAAACACCATTGGGTAAGGTATTTGATCTCCCTATGGCCAACTTTTTTTAGGGAAACCCCATAATTTCTAATTCAAAACCTATTACAAACCCACCATACATACATTATATGTTTTTAGATCATGTTAAAGTGCCCCTACTTTAATCATGACTTCCCTTGATAAAATTAACCTCCAAATAGTCCTCCCTAATATATGGATCCCCTATAAGAATTGAAATTATACATTCTCTTGATATTGAGGGCCTTAATAGAAAATAAAACAGTGAGAATGATCTCAACTCATTTTGTATATCTTAGCTCTAGATTCCAATCAATGATCAATGTATGTTTGGGCTTCCATCATAGGTATAAGATTAAATATGGTTCCTATTAATGGCTTCATCAATATAAATCATCAAGTGGGGAAATGAGACACATTGATATTTAGACAACATCGATGCCATTTATGAATGAGCACTAGTAAAAAACATTCATATATGTATAAGACCCAATTATGCTCTCCCAATTCATAAGTAGAAACTTGAGCCTAAATTTGGGTGTATTCCCTGTCTCTCTCTCTACCTTCACCTAAAACATGAATTATGATTGGAATCAAGGGACACCCATATTCATAATCCACACTCAATTATCTATTATCCCACCATTCATGCTGAAAAAATCATTATATCATGGTATTAAACAATGTGGACAATATCTACATAGAATATTATTAAACCGCATGGACCACGTTCTCACAATACAATGTTAAACTATTGATAAAATATTCTATTTACACAATATAAAACTACAAAGAAATGTTCTTATGATATAATTTTTAACAACACAGTACAATCCTATCCCACAACATTAATATGTTTAACATTAAATACATGGGATTTGATTCCAATTGTCTGGTATATATCTGATGTTTCCTTGAGATTTAATCATAACATCAACTCCCATATCCTCCCTCATGGGGAAATATTAATCATGAATCCAATTCCATTCCCTAGTATTGGGAAATATTATTTTCAAGCATGGATATTCTTTCATCAGGTCCATATTCCCCAATGAACCATCATCTATAGGTTATATTCCAAATGAATTTAAATCTTGCTAAGTGGGAAATATCCTCATGAGATCAATGAATTATCTCATAGGACCATATTCCTACTAAAATCATTCCACCATCCAACTGTACATATTCCATGAAGGTAGCTTGAAAATCCATCCCCATCGGGCTATACTCCCTTTGAGATCCACCATAATGGTCCTATCATGCGTAAGACACACACCATCCATTTTTAGTAACATTTTGATTGATTATTGATTATAAAATATATTAAAATACATATAATTGTTCCTTTTCAAAAAACATGAAAATGTAAAACATGTCCCATTAATTGGAACTAGACCACATGGGTTTTATTTATTCTTATGAAGAATTTTATAAATCCCTTCAGATGGTATAGTTCCCAAATCCGTAAAAACTTATTACCTCCCTAGTTGGAATTTAAATATTGAGTTCCATGATATGTGGATTTAAACCATAGTAACCTAATAATAGATTATCACCTATTATTAAAATAAATATAGATAACAAGTTATACATACTAATGTTTTACATAAACATATAATAACAACTAACCATAAGCATAGGGGTAACCTATACCTATTATGATTTGGGAAGGTTTCATGAATATTACTAAAAGATATAAGTTATTAAAAAAGTATGAAATGATCCCATAAAAAGTATTAATGCTCCCTAACTCTCTCCCTCTTGACCAATATGAATCCCAAGGTGTTGTTGGTAATGTCCCAATGATCGTATGACTTTTACATGTAAGTCCTTCCTGAATCAAAATAGGCATGGAACAGATCACGTGTTGAGAGTTTCTGATGAAAGCACCTCCCTATTTCAATGTATAAAATAATGGATTTTGGGTATCAAGGATGATTTTCTATTTTAAGAATTTTATTTTTAAAGAATATATGATAGTGATTAATCCTTATAAGCTTCCCACTAGAGAACTTGATTTTTGAAGTATTGAACAAGAGGCAAGATATAATTTGAATTCTAATGTTATGAAAACTATTATATGTGGTCTTGGTTTAGATAAGTTCAACAGATTCTATCATAGTAAAAATAGAAATGATATATGGGAAACCATCTTGGATTTATATAAACGAACTAATAATGACATAAAATTAATATATAATACTTTTAAACTAAATTTTGACTCCTTCAGGATGAAATATGGTGAAATTATAAACTTAAATGAATGGTATAATTATTAAAATTATCAATAATATCACTACCTTGGGAACACATATTTCTTATTCTAATCATGATCATAAGTCCTTATATTTTTACCTTCAATGTGGAATGGAATCTCATTTACCATTTGACATTCCACACTAGTCAATGATCTGATAATAGAAGATATCATTGGGAATCTTATATTTTATGAGGAAGTGATATAATCATATGATGATGATCAAAATATGATCAATAAGTAGAATCCTTATCTAAAAGTTTCCATTTATAAATATGATTAGTAAAAAAATGAATATTATTATTTGACTAATTTGATGAAGAAAGGTCAAGTAGTTCTAATTTTTTGGATCATCTTACACATCTAGGAATAAATTTTACATGTTTTATAATAAAAGGATATGAATCAAGAAATACATCCAAAAATAAAAAAAATTGATTGAAATTCAAAATAATTTAGGTGTTGTGAGAGAAAGAAGCCTGAACATATTATGATTTACTATGCATAGTTTAAAGAGAATAAAAAATTTCAGAAGAAGGTTAATATAAAATTAGATTATAAAAAGTTGGATAAAAATAAAAAATCAATAGAAGATACTTTGAGTGCATTATAATACTCCAATATTATTTATCATTTTAATTTAGAAGATAAATCACCGAATCAAAAGACTAATATGGGTTTCATGGAATAAATTGAAGATGTACAATACTTTGATTATTTCGGTCATAAATATGATTATGAATATAATAATAGAACCATTAAAGAATTAAATTAATATTACTCAATATTATAATAAATATATGAATTTCTAAATATGTATAAAAATTAACATAAAAACTTATGATATTGTAATAACTAAAAATAATGAATTGTAAAAACTGATTTTAACCTTAAAAAAGGAAAAAGAGAAATATAATTATACTTTTGATTACTTTGATAGATGAAATATATTAATTGGAAGATGTGAAATAACTGAATAATAGTGATCGTTTATTTACTAAGAAGGATGGTTACCTCACCCAAATATTTGGAAATAACAAAAAAATATAAAGTTAAAAAATGTCTAAATAGACATGGTGAAACCCAAAAAGTGTATAGGATTGTTTTGTTTTGTGTAAAAATAAATAAAATCAAAAATAATGTTGTTTTCTTAATTTTGGAATAAATAGTCATTATAAAAACAATTATAGTTTAATAAATTATAATTTTTTAGTTCTTGAACATGATTGTATTTCTAAATATCAATTTAAAGTAAAATATAAAAATTCTGGATATATTAAACAAGTCTAGGTGCCTAGATCCTTAATATATAACATTTTTGGAGCTAAGATAATTTGGGTATCAAAAAATATTCTTTTTTAATTCCATTTGTATGAAAAATATACAAGGATAGTCAATCTAAATGTTATATGGATAGTGTCTATTAAAGTAATATGAGTGGGTAATTTAAACAAAATTCACTCATTATCAAAATTTGATAGTGGTGATGTCACATTTGGGGAAATTATAATGGAACAATTATTGGAGTTGAATAATTTGTAAATCTGAACTTATTCCTCATCCATAAATATCACTATATTGAAAGCTATAAGCACATCCTAATCAGTATTTCTTAACTTTGTGGTGATGGATTTTCAATTGTTTTTTCTAACCAGTCTTATTCAATTTTTAATAATACAATACATAACTTTAGAGAACCTAGAACTAAATATTTTTATATTATAGATTTTAACTATTTATTTAAGGAAATTATAAACTATTTTAACACTAAAATTGATGAATGTTGTATGGGAAGAAAATGATAGATATTTCAATGATTATTATTTGAGAATATTGTCCAAAAATAATATGATTTTAGATTTCCCTCAATTAAATTTTGACAAAAAGTAGTTATATGATTTATGATAAATGGTAAAGAAACGGAAGTCATATTTTAGAAAAATCATAGAGGTCACTACTGTTAGTCCATTAGAACTTATCTGCATGGATTTGTTTGGCCACTGAAAAACTACAATCCTCAGTGGAAAATAATTTTTTTAGGTTTTATTTGATAATTTTTCTAGATTTACATGGGTTTAGTTTTTTAAACATAAATGTGAATAATATTATGTTTTAATTAATCATTGAAAAATTGTTCAAAATGAAATTAATGATGAAAATATTTCACTAAAAAGTGACCATGGAGGAGAGTTTATGAATCATGAATTTGAATTTTTCTCAAAACATGGTATTAGCCACATATTTTCATCACCTAGGACACCTAAATATAATAATATTATTTAATGGAAGAAAAATACCATACAAGACATTTCTATAACTATGTTATCTGAATAGATCACACCTACTCATTTTTTGGGATAATTCCATTAATACTACATGGTATGTCATGGAAAGATTATTAATATAGTTAATATTGAATAAAAATAATATGATATATGAAAAAATAGAAAACCAAAGTTTGGATACATTAATATTTTTTAGATGAAAAATTTATATCGTGATTACCAAGGATAATCTTGGTATGTTTGATCTAGTGGATCAAGAAGGAATATTCCAAGGTTACTCATCAGTGTCCACGGTTTATATTTTTTTAACAATATGGTAAGGATAGTTGAAAAATCAACTCATGTGAAATTTTATGGGAGTAATACTTTTGATCACAAAAAGAGTAAAATTCATCATCTCACTGATTATATGGTTAACGTGAGACATAAACCTATTTGGATAATAAATGTAACGATTTTGTGGAACTTGATCATGAAAAAACTAGTATTGAAGGTTTTAAAAATAGTAAACCTATGATTTTTCTACATATATTGACTAGGAATATTAAAACCCATCACTAAAAAACTATTAAAAGAATCGTAGATGGGGAAGTTAGGATTAGAATAAGTGTAAGATATATAGATTAATTTTTTACTTTTTACCACATATTTAATCCAAATATATAAAATAATTCATCAGTGATTATAGTTGGTAGTTATAAATGCGAAAAGAGATAAAATAGTTCAAAATTAATAAAGTATGGGAATTAGTTGAAAACCACTCTTATTATCCTATTATTGAAACTAAATGGGTAATTATAAATAAGTAGGATAATTGTGGTGTAATCAATATGAATAAGGAGAAAAAACTAACTAAATATTATAACCAAGATGAAGGAATAGATTATTATGAAACATTTCCCACATTAATAGACCATAATATATTAGTATTCTTTTTTTTTTATAAATCCCATATGAACTTTAAAATTTTCAATATTGATGTTAAATCTCATTTTCTAAATGGTTTTCTTATGTGGGAATTCTATGTAGAACAGTTATGGAGATTATAGTTTCACATATTTTATTCTATTGATAATTTTAATTAATCCCACTAATGTGTTATTTTATTTTAAATTGTCATATTTTTAGGTTTTAGTAGTAAATTTGACTTAATTACATAAATGGTATAATTTTGGATTTTTTAATGTTTAAATATATTTTTAAATTTTACGTAAAAAATTTTATATATTGACTAAATTATAAAAATTATTTTTTAGGATTCAATAATTTGTGGTCTACAGTTCATAAAATTATACCAATAGTAGAATCCAATATTATGAGGCCCAAAAGGAGTATGAAGATCATGCCTTAGAATTTGTGCCCAGATATGGATGCTTTTAAAGATGGAATCATATCAAAAAAATGGATCAATCTATTGATGTGAAATTTTTCATAGAGAAACTTAATGTTGCTAAGTTGATTTTCCTCAATTATGACTACACATAAATCAACCTCTATATTGGTCATAAATTCATAGAAACTCTAAGAATTATAATTAAAATATTCATCCATTTCAGAATAATTTTTTTGGAGTAAATATACTATATATTTCTCTAAATGAATCCATATAATACCAAATTTTGTGGGTAAACATAGAGGAACTTTTAGATCAAATTTAATGAATTAAATGATCAAAATTTTGTTCATATATTGACCCTTCCATGATCTAATATTCGAAGGATAATTTTTATATCCAAAATTTTCACTTTACATATAAAAATTTACCTCCTCTTACATTTAAAGGATTTAGTAATTTTGAGTATATTTTTAGATGATATTAGAATATCATATTCTAATATATTTTCAATATTTCTTATTTTAGTTTTATTTTTATCAGAACTAGTGTTTTCTTTTCACTTTTGTGTTCTTCCACTATACCTATCTTATAAAAAAGCTGATGAGTAAATAACCGTAGTATTGTCCTTAGTGTAGGTTTTCTTAGTGTTATGGTATTATTGTTCATCAATTATCAATTTTTAATATCTGTTTGAAATATTTTAGTGATTTTATTGAGGTCTAATGAAACAATTGTCCATCATTCCAAGATATTATCCATTATTTTATTTTATTCCCTACCGTACATCAAATTCCTCCCTTCTACCAAGAATGATATTTATATGATGGATTTGGGTGTGTTTGAGGGATAAAATTACATATAAAGGATCCAGGTATTTCCAGGTTTCACACTCTCAATAAAGGTTCGTTTATTAATCATGACTATTAGAGGAGGTGAGATTTGGTGGGTTGAAAAGATATCCTAGGAATTATATTCTTTACACTCAAAGTAGGGGAGTTTGGTTCATGTATAATGGGATTAACTATCAAAGAGAATTTACAAAATAATAATGGTTAATGATGGAACCCAAGAATTCAACATTAGGACTAATTTAATCCCTGATAACAGTTTTTTAGTTCTTAATATTGTTTTATTTTCACACATTTCATATTTCTCAAATCCCACTTATTTTAATTAGGAATATTTAGGGAATTATTTTGAAGTCTCTTAAAGATATATAGATTAGGTAAGACCTTGTGATCCACTTTGTGAAAAATCTAAAATATTTCTATAGTGCATAAAATCTCTCATCAAATTAGAGTCAATTTAAGGGATTCAAGTGGTATTCACTCACCCTTTTTATTCTATATTTAGTAATTAATTTTATTTTCATTCATTTAAAAAAATAAAAAAATATTCATTGTTTATGATGTATCTCACTTAAAATTATTCTAAATTTACTAAAAACTCTCAGGTGCAAGATGATTTTCATAATGATTAATAAGTATAGTTTCATGGAATCGAAGAAAAAATAAAAAACCTGGAGAGAGAAATATAATGGATAGATTAATTTTCTTAAAAATTTTAGGAGAAATACTGAGAGAAATTTGAACTTAAAACAGTGGGGGAAGATATTCCACCAATCATTTCTAATGTTAAAAATCCTAAGGTGGGTTAGATGGATATTCTCAATGAATTAATATTATAACCCCAAACTCATCCTAGTCCAAAGTAGATCCCTAAATAACACATGAATTTAGATTCACTTATGGGAGATCATCATATTTTGGAAGAATCTTAGAATCACTTTGTTTAAGGTAACTTGCACCATGATCATTCCTTCTTTGAAAATGAATAACAAACACCACTTCATCTTACTTACTCTATGGAAGAAGAAACAACCAAAGTGGTTTAATTTGAAGAAAATATGGATGAGATAGACTACCTACTTCTATCTACTATAACTCAAATATAAGAGGAATTTTCTAGTTAAGAGTTAATTGATGATAAAAAATAAAGAAGTAAATCCTTTCTTAAACACAATTTTATATGATTTTATTTAAACTCAATTAATAAATAACTCCCCTTGTTTGAAAATTTTAGATTCAGTGATCAATTATAATTATATAGAAGATTAATAACAATAATATGATGAACCTGAGGATGAATACATTGAAATCCTTGAATATGTTGAACAATTATTAGAGGGAGTACATGAGGAGATCCCAGTGGCTTTGTATGAAGGAACCAAATTTCATGATTCATTAATTGAAGTGGAATATTTCAACACAAATTCATTTTTCATCAAATCATTTAAAAATGAAATTATCACTAACCATCCCCTTCCTAATACTATGTATGTACCATAATCAAATGAGAAGGACCTAGATGATGAAAATCCTGAAGAGACTACATAATTTGTGGTGAAAGAAAATACTAGGAACCATTAATTTTCCTCCTCACACCAAATGAGATGTAATTCATTATAATGAGGATGAATCAGATATACTATACCAATGGGTTACTTTATAGTGAGGATAAAGATAAGAGAGTATGAAATAATAAGTTTTGGTGGTTTATGAGTAAGAAACAAAGCTCACCTTCAGATTAGGGATAACCCACTGGGACTGCCTTATAGGGGTTGTTAAAATATAGCACCTTCTTGGGGGTCTAACCAAATATTTATCCATTTTACTTAATTTTATCTTTCATTTTCTTTATTTTTATTTCAGTAAATTTTTTTTGTTTTGTTTTTTATTTCTTTCTTAGGTCTAAAGTGGTAGTATCAAGGAGTTTAACTCAAAGCTACCACTGGAAAATAATGTTAGGTTGGGTATCTCATTATATATTTTTTTACCCTTATATTTTTATTTTTTTGAGAATAAATTATGTATATTTAAATCCTTTATATGGGGGTATTCGATATTTATTTATTAATTTTTCCTTTTCAAAGTTTTTTCATAATTTTTCATGTTTATATTTCTATTTTTTATTAATTTTTGTTCTATTTTTAGGATTCTCTAGTTGAATCAAATAATTTAGGAAATTCAAAAAATATTAGTATTCTTTCTAAAATTGAATGATTTGAATATTTTATAATTAAGTGATTACTGAATAGATTTTATTTCATTATTTATGTTATATTAATTTGATGAAGTATGATTGAATGTGGAACTCATGTTCACTAGTGTTGTCTAAATTAAAAATCTTTCCCAACCAGAGAGTTTTTTAAACCCTTTTTCATATAATTTACATTTATATTTCTATTAAGAGTCTTGGGACATATTTTTATCCATAAATGTTTTCTCTTTATCAAAGATGTTAGAGTCCATGGATCATTTTAATTATGATTCAGGTACCATTTTTAAAGACCCTTTTTACATTTAACACTTATTTTTCCAAACATTACTATTAACCTCCATTGAGATTTTAATAGAAAAAAATGAATTTTTATGTATACATATTACAATATATTTATCCTTTACCAACAATATATAGAAGTTAAATGCATGAATATTTTTGAACTCATGTTTTATGTGGGAAAATATTAGTTGTATTTTTTTCTTGAACAATCTATTTGAGTTGAAATGAAAAAATAATAATACATTATATATTTTTTATTTGTTGGAATAAATTTCATGATGGAAATTTGGATGGGTGTGAAAATATAATTAAAAATATGTTATGGTATTTCAGATCACTTTTTGGAGATTAATTTCCCCTTTTCTACAAAAAAAAGAAAAATAAGAGTTGAAATTTGTTATAAAATAAAGGATACAAAGGTGAAAAAGAAGGAGAAAGGAAAATAAATATAATTTAGATACTTAAATGGAAATTTATAAACAAAATAATGATATCAAGATATTTTTAGGGGTGAATAATTGTCAATATTATTGAGGATCACAAAAATCATGAGAAAAATTGTATTTATGCATTTACTTCACTTTTGAGCCTAACCTTCCTCATTTGGACACTGATATTTTTACATTTTAAACATGCCAAAAATATCCTAAAAAACAAGTAAAATCCCTCTTTATTGATTCATTTCTTATTCTATGAAGTGTATATACTAGTTTGATAGAAATCCTTTTTATATTACACATATTTTTGAGAATAAGAAATGTTATGCATAAAATCCCCTTGAGTGAAGAGAGATACATTTATAGGGAGATAAGTACAACCTGCATATAGGGATTAACCTAATATTTTATTTATTTTTATAATTAGTTAGTATTTAGGGAATTTTTATCCATTTATGAGGCATGATATTTTTTTGTTATGCTATAATCAAGTAGTTTTTTCATTAATACCTTGGGAAGATTATTTTGAACTTCGTATAGATGATTAATAGGGAGTCTAATGTTTATTTGTGGGAAACTGATGAATCAAATATATTAATATATTTTAATCTATAATTTTATTGTTTTAAACCTATAAATTTTTTATTTTATAGTAAATGGTCACATTTTTGGGTTTTAATATTAAATTAAGCTTAATTGCAAAAAATAGCCTAATATTTGATTTCTAATAGTGTTAATTTAATTTCTTATTTCAGGAAGGAAAATTTATATATGGATCCAAATTGAAAAAATATATATTTTATGCTTCAATGATAGAGGGAATAAATTTCATGAAATTGGACCAAGAGAAGAATACGTCGTTATGAGGCCTAAAATAAACATAAAAAATGGGCATTAGAATCTATACCCAAATTTGGTGACTTTCAAAAATGTACTCTATCTCCTAATTGGATAGACCAGTTGAGATTCACTTTTTTTGAGAAATATTAAATTCCAATGTTAATTTTCATCTAGATTCACTATAACACGGTGCATTAGAATTCGAAAATTCATCAAATAAAAAATATGCTTCTGAATTTAGTATGTTATAACATTATCTAAATATGAAAAAAAATAAACACCAAATGTTTAGGTCAATAGAAGATAAATAGAGTAAATATTTTAATTAATAAAATTTTTGGAAATTCATTCCGTTGATATGCCTACCATGTGCCAAATTTCTAAGGACAATTATTTGGAGCCAACATTTTCTCCCTTTTCCCTATAAAAATGTACCAAATCTTTATCTTAATGACTTAGAAATTTTGAGTATATTCTTATGGGATATGTTGATGTAATAGTATAATTTAATTTTAATATATTTTAATTTAATTTTTTCCCTATTATATCTTTCTTTTTCTTTTCAATTTTTGGGTTCTTCCATATTACATCACTAATACTAAAGATATTGAGTAACTAACCCTATGCTTGGCCTTGGGAGAGGTTTTATTAGTGATGATGAATTATTGTTCAACAATTTTTAATTTTATGTTTCTGTTTGTAATATGGTAATGGGTGTATTGGGGGGTGATGTTGTGTTCTTCAATCATTCCTAGATATTATTCACTATTTTATTTTATTCCCTACTAAACATAATTTCTCTGTCTTCTCTGAATAATAGTCTTCATATGATGGAGTTGGGTGTGCTCAAGGGATGAAATGAAATATGATGGAGATGGGTCTTGTAAGGTGTCACAAAATTTATTAAGGTGTTTGTGTCAGTATTGACTATTGTAGGATATAAGATTTGTAATATCTAAGATATATCATTGGTGGAACACTCTAGTGTTAATTTTCATCCTTTACCCCAATTCTTTTTTTTATTTGTTTTTTATTTTGATTTCTGATTGTGAATTGCAATAATTTTGAGGATTTTTTTTATTTTTAGTATATCATTTTTCCATTGTTTTTTCCTTTATTTTTTTAAAATGAGATTTTTAGGGTTAAAATAAGGTGGCACACATTCAGCGTAGGGTTTGGAAAACTATGTTCCCTTGCCCTGGTAATCGTACTACCAAGTGTTATTTTTTGGTAGAGCCCTATCACATGGTTAGTGCACGGTTTGTAAACTGTGTGGGATAACCATGTGGCATGTCCTTATTGGATAGTAAGGGGCACATGGTTGTTGTACAATTTTGAAACCATGTTTTATGTCCAGCTTATTAAAAATTTGATTTTTAAGTTTTATCTCACCCAATTTTTAACCCTAAACCCCCACCCCAAAAATCCTTACCATTTGGCCTCCACATAACTTGTAATACCTCCCCCTTCTTCATTCCTCCCTTGGGATCCATTTTAGTGGGAAACATGGATTGGTTTGTTTAAGAAACCATCATAAAAGTGCCACCTCCCTCGGTTTATCACCCCATTCTAGAGTTTTATACCACTTTCATTGGGGTTTCACTTATCTCGCTTGTAGGGTGTCATTTTTAGGGTTAGAAATTAATATTATGGGTTATACCTTGATGTTTTAGGCTTTATATTACCTCTAAAGGGTGTGATTGAGGTTTATTTAATGTTTTTTCACTATTTTACATATGTTTCTTCACTCAAGGAGGATTGTTCTATGCTTAAACATTTTTTTGGTGAATATAATATGCTTTCTTTATTTCTTAATTATTCCATATGAATTATATATGAGGTGAGAAAAGTGTATTTGAAAAAATTCAAGGTGTTTTGTTATTGAATAATGAATTCTTAAAGAAAATGGGTCTTGTTCCATGTGTGTTTCATATGTGCCCTTTTGTTTTTTTCCCTCATGGTATTTGATAAAATGTGTAGATAATGAGACACCAATTTTGAAATGCATTTCTTGTGATTATGTCATTGTAAGTGTATTTATAAATTAATTAGGGTGTATTTATTTTGAAAAACCTTGTTGTGCATCTTGAATATTTTTATAAATTATGCAATATGGTTGTTAAATTGTGAAAGTGGTGAAAATAATGTTTTCAAATATTTTTGGTGGGAATTTGGTTTAAAAATAGGTTTCTAGTTGTGGATGTGGTGGTTCATTTTTTTTGTTTCATTGCTTGGCTTATATATAAGTGAAATTGATCTTGCATGTGA
This sequence comes from Viscum album, assembly GCA_963277665.1. Lineage (NCBI taxonomy): Eukaryota > Viridiplantae > Streptophyta > Magnoliopsida > Santalales > Viscaceae > Viscum > Viscum album. Next base: position 152,018,471 of record OY728123.1, on the reverse strand, counting down.
TATGTGAAATGTTAATTGAGTATAAAGGGAATCTTAGGTGACTAAGTGGACAGACTAGAACTAGTATGCTTGTGATTCAAAAGTGGCCTTGTCCTGAATTCACCTAGAGGGATTGATGATTATAATACTAACAAAATATTGATGATTATTAGAGACCACTAGAATTTTGGATGAATCTCCTCTATAGTGGACTATGCATGAGAATAATGTTTATTGTGGTTACTATACCATGTTACACCAAGAGATGATGTAACTATGTCCCACTCTTAGATAGTTCCTATTGGGATTTCCCATGAAGTAGTGCTCTATGGTGATATCACACATACTGTCAGTATATTGTACACATTGTCGTTACATTAATGGAAATCATGTTTCTTTTGTAAATTTTTTTCCATGAAAAAAATTTAGTCTTTATTTTATAAAACATTCATATTGTTTATCATAATCTTTCATAGAATGATACCTTTTCATTTGGGTATCATCCTACTAGGATTTGTCTCACACCCTACTTACACCTTTGAGCATATGTGGACTTGGTTCTATTTGATACAAGTAAAGGTAAACTGTTTGCTAATAGTGGTTTAGGATACTATTGGTTTCCCCTTGTGGTATTGTGGTAGTGTCTTGAGGATGATGCTCCTTTCGTCATATAGTGGTTTTTGAGAAAGTTTTGTTATTCCCCTTATATTATATAGCATTTTGGTTTTTGTTTAATGTTATAAAAATGAATTTAGAAATTTTTATTCCAAGTTTGGTTGTGATTATTTAGCTTTAGTTTATTTATTATTCTCGGTTGTTTATGTTTATAAAATCGGGTGAAATTACTACAAAATAATTTTATTGATACCCGAGAACTTTTTTCTAGCCCATAGGGATCCGGAACGCCCATCGGGCCATGCCATGGACTAGGTTAGGCACTGGTTTGGATGATTTCTCAGCTTGGTTTGTGACAAAATGGTATCAGAGAAGGTTAAATATTTTTGGGACATGTTATTTGGGGAAGATTCTTGGAACCATGTCTAGGATTGTCAGGAATTGATGTTCTGGTTACAAGTAGGGTTCCTGCCCAGCACACTACGTGACGGGACATGAGTTTCCATGGGTAGATGGATTTTATTTGGGTTGTTTGGTTTTTATGGATTGTTTTGTGTTTGGGAAATGAAAAGATTGTTGGTTCAATGGTCTTAATGAGCTCAAAGAGGCTCGTAAGCCATGTGGAGTAGGAGACGTGATCCTCGAATACTCTATGTGACAGTGGTGTGATTGGAGAACGGCTGCCAACCAATGACCAAGTCACCCACCAAAACTAGTTTCCTCTTGAGAATTTTTTTTATGTCTTCTTGGTTACTGATTTTTTTTTGAAAACCCCTTTTTTGGAATTGTGGATACTATATTTAAACAAGTAGTGTTTTTATTTATAGGAAATGGGATAATTTATTTTTAGAATTAATTTTAAGGAATATTTATAAAAGTGAAATCTTGTGAAATTATTTTCTGGTTAAGTGGGAATGAGTTTATTAAAAACTATATCTTTGTAATCAAAATCAAGAGTTTATGAAATTTTTATTTTGGAAAATTGAAAAATATTTTAAAGTGGGATTGGAATCTATTGTTAACCAAAATATCGTTGAATAAATATGGATGACTTTATCGATATTTGATTCTAATAATCAAAATATGTGATTCATCAAATTTAGTTTCTTTTAAAAACAGAATTTATTTTTTAGATATTTTTGTATGTTTGTTTGAAATGAAATAGAAATGAGTTTTTATCAAATGTATTTTTATGTAATGAGATTTTTTTTCTCTAAAACATATTTTGAGATGGGATAAATTGGGTTTCTGAATTAAATCCACTGGAATTTATTTTGATAAAATAAATAAATGGTTTGATGTGTGGGTTTTCAATTTGATTTTTACTCGGTGGTGAGTCAATTCTTGAAAATGTTTTATGAATCTTTGAAGTGGGACTGAAATTTAGAAGTTCAAAGTGTGGGTTAAATTTTTTGTTTTGAATTGTGGGAAGGTTTTGTTTTGACCTGTGGTATTTCCATGAGTGACCACATGCATGGGTTTGTATGGAAATGTGAAAGGTTAAAAGAACTAGTGGATGAGTGCCTGAATCAACATGATGGGATGTGTGCGCAGTATGGCATGATAATATGCATGTTTAAGACTCTATGGAATACCATTGGTGAGTATGAAATCCACTATGGTTATTTTCTTTTCAAAAGTTATTTTATGATAATTTTTGATGTTTTGATGACCACTTGTTTTGTTGGTTGTCTTCTTGTACTTTTGGAATGTTTCTTATGGGTCATTTTGATTTTTTGAATTATTCTTGTTTGGATGGTGTTTTCATTCTGATTGCTTTTCCGTGAGTTAAGTTTGGGATAATTGTTAGTGGTTTCATTTGAAGGGTGTTTTGGGAAGTCTTTGAGTTGGTTCCCTTTGTGTGTTCAGAGTTTTTTTATGGTGAGTCTTGACCAATGGATTATTTTGGTTAGGATCTCGGTTTCCATGGTTGGTTAGTGAACACCCCCAAAAATATCCAATGGATAATCAAAGAGTGGCCATAGGTGATGCATAATTGGAAGACCCTCCAGTTAATCAATGTAAGGACTTTATTATCAAGCTTCCGAAATTGAATCCACCTATCTTTCTTCATTAATCAAATCATCTCAAAGTGGGAGAGTGGATGTGGATAATTGATAGAAGATTTAGTTTCCTTGAGTTGACTGAGTCATTGAAGGGAATTCTATTAATGGAAAGAATTATGTCATTGTTGGGATAGTCATAAAATAAAAGGGCCTCTAGATTTTATGTCACCTTATTTTGGGCATAAGATCATGTTGTTCCATTAGTGTGTAAAGTTTGGTCATATGAAGCCATTGTGTCTGGACACTCTGAAGACCTATCATGTCTATGCATTCCTAGGTTAATGGAAATGGTTTTTTTGGATTTTTTGTGGGAAACATCATGGACCTAGGTCCAAATCTTCAAAATACGCCCATGATCATTTTCAAGAGTCGTGTATTTATTAGTGTTCTATTTATGGATTCTATCTTTGTAATAATTGTTTGGTTGTAATGGTCATATATGGTGGTATTTTTTTGCTACATATATGGATGTTGTAGAATCTTCTGAGAACTTCTATTTAATAGAAGTGTGTTTTTCATTAATAAATCCCAAATTTCTTTATTTTGAATGGATGTATTTTCTGTGCGTTAATTATTACTTTTTCATCATTTTAAGTGAAAGAGGTTGATGTGTGTGCTTCTTCTAATCCTTTTCATTGGTGAAAGTTCCATGTTGGAGAAAGTGAGCCTCATGAGGTTTTTTATCCTTTTGGATCTGCTTGGAATGTTGTGTGGTCACTCATGAAACCAAAGGAAGTATCCTGACTGAGGATTGACAACTAATTGTTATGAGTCAAGAGATTATTCAAATATCACAGGTATGGTCAAAGTCCCTATATTGGAGCTCTCTTGAAATCGGGAATCATATTGGGTGTGAGGTTATTTGGCCTCGCTTGGTCTCCAGTGTTGGGTCGTGATAGTTTAAGCCTCTTTGTGAAACATCTTTTCTTTGGTAAGGTCATGTTTTGTAGGAAGTGGAACAAATTACTCGTTCTTTATTATGAACCATGTTGGTGGGAGAGTTACTCATTATTTTTGAGGAGGCATGGTCGTTTTTTTCCTTAAACTCAAGTGGTTGTACCTTTTTGGATGTGAATCTCCATGTGGTTTTCCTTGTGTTGTAAAACTGGAAAAATAGTTTCAATTTTCATTGTTCTCATCTAAGAGTGGTTTTATCCCACTAGATTGGTGAATTTTTTAGTGTTCACCATTTGGTGTGGATTTTCTTTCACCAGGTCCCATGTGGTGTGGGTTTGTTTAGTGTGGGATGTTCCTAAATTGGCCCATGTCAAGTTTTCTATATCGGTTTGCGCTGGTTGGTTCTCATGGTGGGGAGACCCATCGTGAGTCTTGTTGAGATTTATTATAGAGTAAGTCGGTGGTGGTTCATTTAAAATGGTTGATAGTCCATTTTGGCCTCCCCATGTTTATAATCAAGTTTGGTTCCTGGTGTTGTTTTGATAGTGGGTTGCCTCGTTTGGTGCTATCTGATTTAGAATTCCTCCCTAGAGTGAGAATTGGGTGTGGAAGTGTTCCCAACGGTTTCATTGAAGCAAGGTTGTGAAAATATTATTGGGTAGTTTTATACAAAGATTTCAGCTCTGAGTTTACTATTTGAGTAAACTTGGTGATTTTGGATAGCTCCCAACGGGCTTGTTTAAATCGAGAATGGAAAAAGATGTGGTTTGAGTTTTCTGACATCCTTCTAGAAGTGATATTAGTTTTTTTGGAAATTTATGTGGTGTTTTTTACTTTAGAGGTTGTATTATTTGGTAGTGATGATTTTTTTTCTGTTGATCGATCAACAGAAGTTTTTGTGGCTTTCTAGGGGAAGAAGTCATATGGTAGGGAGACCATTATGTCCTCCCAAGTTAAATATTATGTACCCCACCCCCTTCTATTCGTCGTATTCTCACTTTCTTCTCATTTGATGTTGTTGGGAATATTCTTGAGTTGTGGAGGAGTGTCTTTTTGTTCTCTGAACAATACTTGGGTTGAATTTCGGAGGGAGGAATGTTTTCAGGGTGGGGAGAATAGTCACACTTAAGTTTTGATTTTCATCCTTTCCCCTGATTTGTTTTTTTTTTATCTTGTTTTTTCTCTCTGAAGGTCTGGGTGTGACGAGCTGGAATTTTGAGGCATATATTTTGTTTATTTTTTTCCTATCATTTTCCCTTTGGTTTTTCCTTATGGTTTTGGTAAAAATTGGGGTTTTTTGGGTTAGTATCAGGTGGTACACAGTTCGTACATGGTTTTGAAAACTATGTACCCTTTCCCAGGTAACCGTATGACCAAGTATAATTTTTAGACAGAGGCTTATCACATGATTAGTGCATAGTTTTTAAATTGTGCGGGAGAACATACATCATGTCCTTCTTGGACAGTCGGTTGCAACACAGTTTGGAAAACCATGTTGGAAAACTGTGCAAACTCTCCAAGTCATCAAAAATTGTGTATTTGGGTTTTTATCTCCCTGATTTTAAAACCTAATCTCCAAAAATCCTTCCCATTCAGCATCATCATCCCTAGTTGCACCTATTTCTTCCTCCTTACTCCCTTGGGCTCCATTTTGGTGGGATATTTGGCTTGGATTATTCAAGAAATCCTTAAGTAAGTCACTTATCTTATTGTTTATATCCCTCTTCTAGGGGTTCCTTCCACTTTATTTGGGTTTTTACTTATCTAGAAGGTAGGGTGTAATTTTTAGGTTCATACCTTAATATTTTGGGTTCTAACTTAATGTTTTAGGTTTGATATTACCTCTAAAGGATGTGATTGAGGTGTGGTTGAATTTTTCCACCATTTTTCAAAAATTTCTTCACCCAAGGTAGGTGGTTTCATTCTTAAACATTATTTGGTGAATAAAATATTCTTTCTTTGTTTCTTAATTATGTTAAATGAATTATATATGTGGTGAAAAAGGGGGTTTTGAAAATATTCAAGGTTTTTTGGAATTGAAAATTAATTTTTAAAGAAAATGGGTTGTGTTTCATTTGTGATTCACTTGTGCCCTTTTGTTTTATGCCTTGAAGGTGTTTAATAAAATCTATAGATGACGAGAAACCCATTTAGAAATGTATTCGATGGTATTATGAATTAAAAAGTTTTTTATGAAGTAATTAGTGTATATTTCTTGAGTAAACCCATGTTGTGATTCTTTAAGGTGTTTTATAAAATATGAAAGATGGTTATTAAATTTTTAAATTTGTGTGAATCTTATTTTAAAATAGTTTTCATTTGTGTTTGGTTTCAAATGTGGTTTTTGGTTGTGGAAGTTCTGGTTCACTTTTTGTGTTTCATTTTTTTTCTTCTGTATAAGTGAAAGTTATGTTGCATGTGATATATGAAATATGAATTGAGCATAAATGGAATCCTAAGTGACTAGGTGGGTGGACTAGAACTAAAATTCTACTGATTTAGAAGTGGATTTGGCCCATATTCACCTAGAAGGATTGACAATTACAATAGTAACTAAATATTTATGATGATTGGAGACCACTAGAATTTAGGATGATGATCCTCTGTAGTGGCTTGTGCAAGAGAATGATGTTCAATTTGGTTACTATACCATGGTCCACTAAGATAAAATGTCACTAGTGTCCCACTATTATCTGGTGATTATAGGTATTTCCCGCTACTTAGTTCTCTCTGGTGATATCTCACTTAACATCGACATATGACACACGTTGTTGTTACTTTAAAGACAAGCATGTTTTTTGTAAACTGTTTTCTATGAAATTGCTTCTAGTATTTATTTTATAAAATATTTATGTTGTTTATCATATGATTTTAATAGCATGAAAACTTTCTATTGGGTGGAATCCTACTAAGATTTGGCTCATACCCTAATTACATTTTTGGGTGTAAGTAGAATTGGTTATGTTTGATACAGGTAAAGGAAAAGTGATTGGTGATGGTGGTTTAGGATTCTAGGGGTTTCACCTTGCGGTTGTTGTTTTGGTAGCTTGAGGATGATGCCCCTTTCATCATATGGTAGTTATTGAGATAGTTTGGTTGTTCACCTTCAATTGTATCATGATTTGGTTTTTGTTTAAAGTTGAAAACATGAATCTAAAAATTTTTATTCCATGTTTGGTTGTGATTATTCCACTTAGTTTTATTTATTATTAATTGTGGTTTATGTTTTTGAGATCGGGTGAAATTGTTCCCAATGATTTTTTTTGATACCCAACCATTTGTTGGTAGCCTGGGGGGATCGGGAATGCCCTTTGGTCCATGCCATAGACTGGGTTGGGCACTGGTTCGAATTATGTCCCATCTTGGCTAATGAAAATATACATGCTATGTTTCATACTCAAAGTTGGGAATAGAGGTTTAGGTATGATAAGATAAACTATAAAGTTGAATTTAGAAAATGATGGAACCTGAAAAGTAAACCCTAGGAAAATGTTTTTTCATGATATCATTTTTTATATTTTTACTATCATATATTATTTTCATGCATTTAATATTTCTCAAACTTCACTTATTTGAATTAGGAATAGCGATTTCTTGATAATTAAGGCTCCCCGAGATAAATGACCTACATCATACTTGATGCACCAATTAGTGAAAATTTATAAATTTTTAAGAGCATGCACAAAAAGGATCTTGAAAAAACCTCCAAGGATTTAAAGTCCCCAATTTCAAAATTATAGTTTCTAACTTGCTAAATCTCTATATGGTCTCCAAGAAGCACCAAGAGATTGATATAAAAGTTTATTCTTTTATTTTATTTAATATTTTTAATATGGGTTTGGAATAACCCACATTATTTAGGAAAACCTCTTCAAAATAGATTTTTCTTATACAAATATTTTTTGATGACATAATTTTTGGATTAAATAAATAAAAAATCATGCATTGATGTTTCAAAACTCTTATATATATAATTTTAAATGATAATGATGGGAGAACAAGATTTCTTTCTAGGATTTCATATTTTTAAAAATTATTTTGCAAAATTTTTCAAACCAAATAAAGTACTTACATGATTTACTTAAATGTTTTGGACATGAAAGTAGTAATATGTACTCAACTCTTTTGAGTTACTTTATAAAAATTTTCTGGGATGAAGCTAATAAACCAGTGAAAAAAATATTAATAAAGGAATCACTGAAATTTAATTATATATAACTATAAGTAGACCATATATTATTTTTTAACAATTTCATTGTGAATGATATCAAGAAAATCCTAGAGAACGTCATTTAAATACTTCCAAAAGACATTTATAATACCTAAAAAGAACTATTTCTATTTAGAAACTCATTATAAAAATTATCTGAATTTGATTTCAATTTTTTATACTGATTTTCGAACATATAGATTAGATATGAGAAGAAATTTTACAACCCATCTCTTTTTAGGGAAGTCATTGGTTTCTTGTTCAAGTAAAAAAACAACACTCTATTGCATTATCAACTACTGTGGTTGAACACATTACACCATGTGGTTGGTGGGAACTAGCATTGTGGATAAAACATAATTTAATAAACATTTAATTAAATTCTGATCATTTACTAATTGAATTTCTAAAACATATACTATTAACATTCTATATAATCTAATAATTCAATCTTTAAATATGCACATGAATTTTATCACATAACTTTTTAAGAGATTACACACAAAAAGATTGTATTTCATTATAATTTATTAAAACATAAAATCAACTAGTAGATATTTTTATAAATGAACATTCAAATGAAAGATTTTATTTTAATAATAATGTTTTATGTTTATTTGAATTCAAATTATTTTATTTATAATATATTTTTGGTTTATAGCTCATTCTACTTATTCTAAATAAATGAGATCTTTTTCACTACTGTAATTCCTTTTTATTGGTAAAAATATTTTATCATGTCACTGAGTGACATATAACTTTATTAATTGCATGTATTAAGTTATTTATTAATTTTTACATCATTTTTTATGTGACTCCACATATTCTTTATTAAATATTTTCTGAATATTGTTTCGAAAAAAACTTATCAATTATCAAAACTCGGAGTTATCACTTGAATCCAATCCATTATCACCCTAAACCTCATTCCCTCAAACATCAATATGTGTCTTCTTTATAACCATGGTAAATACTAAAAAAATTGGAACATTCAACTCCTGATTGTTTGATGAGATCCCAGTTTCTACACAAAGTGTTTTATAGAATGGATTTTGATCTCAATTGGGTTAATTAGAGAGAACTTATATCAAAGAATGTGCTAAATTTCATAGGATTGGAATTTTTTATAAATGTGGGATAAATTATTTCTATAAAAATAAAGAATTATATTTTCATTATCATTATAATTTCAATTTTTATGAGAGTGAGGACATGTTATTTTGAAGGTAATCAACAAGGATTCGATTATTTATTTAGTAAAGATGTATAAAGTGTTTTATTTTTCTCATGGGGGAATTTAATAGTTAAATTAATATATTAACAATGTCGATAAAGTAATCCCCACTGAGATAATGTCTTCCTTGTTTTTATTGTTGACTATTGAGAAAAAACTTATCAAGGATCTTGAATTTTAGAACAATATTTTAGTAATGTACATTTAAACTAGGATTTCCTAGACTAATATATAATTTTTTAAGGTATAGTTTAAATAAATTTAACATATCTAACTATTAATCAATGATAAGATGTTAAAAATTCCAATGTATATGTAAAGGTATATGCACCACAACAAGGATAAGTCTTCGATTATTTACCCATTTAGGAGGATTATAACTCTTATACTTCAAATAAGATAATATTGGATAACTGGGTTTTTAGTATCTAAATTCCATGGTTTAAATATTATCAAAGGTGGTTTTCAAAATAATATGGTCTCTTCAGGGAGTAACTCTTTAAAAAATACAGTAACCTTTTTGGTTAAAGAATAATTTCAAGAGGATCCTAATAATGATGAGCTGGATCATTCCATGAAATATGATGAGAAGCATGCTCTACTTGAAGGACAGGTTCACAGACCTCATTTTCTAAATGTATATGGTCGATAAGTTTTTTCATGAGATTTTTATTAAGAGGTTTAACATGTTGTAGCTACCAGGGTTCAAGATAAACTTTGTTTTTTCAAGAAATACTTGATCTTGAATACTTGTTAGTGTTTTCTAAGGATTCACTATCAAAAATAAGTATACAGAAGCTATATAAAGTTATTTCTTCTCTTTATTTGGAATCTAGTACTAGGTTAGAGAATTAAATTGATCATGGAGAGAAATAAATGATTATTCGGGATGAGGTCCAGGTTCCAACTATTGATGTAGGTGTACCTCAGAGACATAAAGAAGTGATTTCTACAGCTGATGATCAAATATATCCTAACCAAGTATCATTAAATTCTACTTTAAGAAATATTATAAATTTTTAAGGTTGTGAGAAGTGAACTCAAACACTTTTAGTAGATGCCTATAAATTTATTGAAATTTATGGATTCGATGAAGTGTTTATATTTTTTCATAGAAAAGTGAATAATTTTTTGTTTCTCATCCCATTAATTATATTTCCAATTAAACACTAATCTATATTGAAAATAATTTTTTTGTCTTAGATGAGGATGTTTGTAAAGAAAATCCGTTGGTTTGGAAATCCAAAAAGAGAGTTGTCAAATTTGAACCATCCTCTGATTTAGAATAATGGAGAGACGGTTCCTTGGATAATAAAGATTAAGGATCCTTAAACTAAATGGATAAATTGTGATTTTTTATGAAATAATATTTTCTAAATTTAGCTTACTGAAATAATATGTGGTCATATTAAAGGATTATATTAATGAATCTGTATAAGAATTAAAATCATTGAAAGATTTATTAATTTCTAAGCTCAATTTTATGAAGATTTATAATAATCTTGGTTCAAAAAATATCTTATTATATAAAAAAAATGTTTAAAGATCAATTTAATTTCATTAAAAGTATTCATAATAATCAACCATCTCAAGTCTCTATGTTTGACTTCAATGATTTTATGTCCTTACTAAAATCCCAATCAAAGTTCCTAGAGTTATGAAATGTATTTAAACAAGTTCACCTAGAAAATAATTATTTTTACAATATATAAAATATGAATTGTTTTTTATTTCATCATCCATGGATGCATTTATTGGTATAGTATCACCCATATATTGTAACATTGTCTTTACCGATACTATATAAAATGTTAAGATGCATTTATCTTCTCAAATCTTAGAGGAAATAGTTTTCAACCAAACTACTCTTCATATTTTTGAAGAACCCCTAAATTTTCATATAATTTATTAATAAAACATGTTTTCTCTTTAAAGGAAACATCATAATATTATTTTGATGAATTAGGGTGTACTGTGTGAGTTTTATAAGTTATGGAAGCTTTTATTTCTCAAAATTTTAAAATTTTGGAGGCTCAATACATAAATATAAAAGAAACTCTTAATGATTTTTTTCTTTGAATTATAAGGAATATTATAAGGAGGCTTATAAAAAAGAAACTATAGTTTATAGAAATACTTCTAAACTAAAGGAAGTTAATTTTCATAGAGAGTCTCATGATCTTACTATTTAAATATATCCTGTTAGTTCTTCTAGAATTTTAGTAGTAAAAGTAGAAATGATGAGGTGTTTAATTGTTAATTTTTCTCATAAGTTTGATATTTAAGGATACCAATAGGTTTATGGACAAAAACTATGGTTGGGATACCTCATTATCTTATACTTCTTTACAAAAGCTATAATCAAAAGGATCAACATGTGTACAGATGCACTACTTTAGCTTTTATGTAGAATATCTCTAGGTTATTCACCTACTAACAAATATCATACATCTTATAAATAACCACTCCAGATCTAAAATCTTAAAATCATTTTATTTTTTTATCTTGGTTTTATACACTATGTTTTACTCTCAAATAGATTTTAGCATTACTTATTAACTAAATATATAGTTCTATTATATTCTCTTATGTTAGGGTTGTCTAAATATATAATTCTATATCTTAATAACTTTGGGATTTCAATTGTTTATTATCTAAATTCAATGATGAATACTTATTCATTTTAGTAATCAATATTCACACAATTTATTAATTCAATGTGCTAGACTTACTGTTTTATCTCAATAAACTATCTTTCTTTTTGAAATCAATAAAAGGAGGATAATATATGAGAAAAAAATTATACATTGGATGAAAAATATATCTCAAACCAATATATTTAAATCATTTTATACAAAATAAATAGAATGTAAACTGATATAAAATTGAGAATTTCAAATTTTTAGAAATCTATATTATATTTGAAATAAAAAAACATTTATAATATGGTTTGTTATAGATATTCATAGTTAGTATTTAAAAAATGTAATTGTCATGGGTTTTATGATAATTAAAATGATGATATTTTTTAACATGATAACATTTTCCTATAATATCATAATATTTCACATGTTTTTATACTCACAAATTACCCATTTTTTACTATTGAGTTTATCTCATTTTTTTCATGTTAATATTTAATATTTCTATAAGTTTCATTTCATTTGAAATAATTTAGTTAAATAAGTGTTATTTTAGTTTTAGGAATCTTTTTAAAGTAAGCTATCTTACACCCCTTATGAAATATACTATGGGTATATTTAAATTTTATATGCTATAAATTCTATCTTTTGTAAAAAAAATATCCCCTGGAAAGTCTACAATATCTTACATTGAAATAGAGGTGTCTTACATCATACTAGATATGAAATTCCTTCTAAATTTAGAATTTTATGGACAAATATCTTAAGAGTTCAAAAATCCATGCAAACTAGATATTTAGCAAATGAAAATGTCTTAAATGATTATAAACTCTTTCATAATGGATATTTGGTAATGTTAAATATCTAATATTGTCAATAAATCTCCTAAATAGATAAAATATCCAATGCATGACCAAATTATCTGATGCTAGAGAAATTTTCTTATGGAAAAAATGTATCCAGATCTTGTAATAATTTATTATCTATATGAAATTAAAATATCCTAAACCATAGATATCAAATGGAAAAAAATATCTTATGAGAAACAAAAATATTGAGATACTCATAAATATTTTAGGATCTCAGTAATGTCTTATAGAGGAGAAAAATACATATAAAGAAGAATATATATTAAAAATTAATAAATTAATTTGAAAATTATGGATTCATTTGATAATTCTAGGACATCAAAAAAATTGGAAATGTTATATGAAACATACAAAAATCAAGATGTCATACAAAAATGATAGATATATCAATTTTTTTGAGATATAAGTTTTTATTAATATAGATTCACTAATCCAACCACTGCTACTTATATGAGAAAAATATATTCTACATTAATATTAAAGAAAATTTTGATTTATTTAAGTTGGATACTGATTAATAGAATGAAAAGAGACTTCAATATATAGTTTCTTATAGTTTTCAAGATTTTTTTTACTTATACAACATTATAAGAAATGTTCAATCATTTGTATAATTGTTTTGGAAGTGGAAATGTCTAAATGAGTAAATACCAAGTTATTATGATATTATAAATAGAACAAATAAAATATTATTTTATCTAAGACCATAGTTGTACGAAAATTCCATTCATGTAGATAATCTCATACAGAAAAATGAATTAAATATTATTGGTATTATTTTTTTATTCTTAGTCGTTTGAAGATATAATAAGTTCATTATACGAGGGATATACATATATTATGATATTCTCATGAACCACTTGTATCTTTCTTCTTAAACTCATTATTTTCTATTTATTCTTAAATATGATGAAGAAAATGAAGAAGGAGAAGAAAGTTGAGTGTTTTTTATTCTATTTTTTCTTCACATATCTATAGTATAATAATCATTTAGTGCCACAGTTTGAATACATATTCATATTCTAAAGGTTATTAATCTAATGTTAGTTTCTACATACAACTATGTACCAAATATGTTATTTTTTCTATATCTCAATCTTTATAAAAATTATAGACTCCTCATACTATGTGTATTGAAGGTCATGGATAGGTATTGTAAAGATAGAGCCCAGTTGAGAGGTATTGGATTCATTATACCAAGAGACATATACATTGACTTATAGGGCTATCCCTTAGAAAAATGGATAGTTGAGTAAAAATTACCAAACTCACATTCAGTTTTGGTGAAGTGAATTAGGGGTAGTTAATCTTGACCTAAACCACTATAAAAATTCCCTATTTCATTCTCTTTCATTCCTATTCACTGTGAAACACCTCTAGGACAAAAAAATGGTTTTTAGAGACTTGGTTTTAAGCCACTAAATAAATAATCAACATTACATGAATGGTCAATAATAAAACTATAGGAATACATTATAAGTATTGGGATATTTTATTTATATGCACCAATGGAGGTTTCTTACTTTTTCTTCAATTCTATGAATTCTCTATTTATTTTCCTGTGAATATTTTAGATAAACTATTTTATGAAAAATATTTTCTTAAACTCTTTCCATTTCATGGATTTTATTACTAATTTTTACCTTGTGATCTTAATGAGATTCCACCATTTATCTACTTCATATTTCAAAAAATAAGTAACTAAAATAAAATTCTAATACTCTAATCCCAAAATAATCAAAAATATATTTACTATTTTGTTTATCAATTTTTTAGAAATTATTATATTATAAGACCCACTAAAGATGGTGGACATTTCTACGTGATTAACTCAATAGTTATTTTTTCATTGCAAGGATATTTTGGGAGATTGATGTGGTATTTGTAATTATTCATAGATTAATATAGTTAGGTGAGAATTTCTATTAGATTTTTCACTGTATCTAATATTTTCTTTGATTTCTCATTAGCATAAAAATTTAACTATTCAAGTGCTCATTGTTCACTCAGTTCTTCATGGTTTCCTTAGTTGGTTAAAACCACTTGTATAAAAAACAATAATAACCAGATTAAGAAATTATATAATAATGAAGATTAATCATAAGATATATTAATCAATGAAATCTTCATTTCAAATTATAAAACATTAGGTTCAACCTATATTAATTTTTGTATAATAAGGTTAATCAATGTTTTATTCTCTTATTATTCATAACTTAATTCCCAAAATTAATTAAATGCCACTCTAATAATAACTGAGACAACCCAACCATAACATACATACCTAATACATCATTATACTTGTTAGTCTATTATATTTCACAAAAAATAAACCCCTAAAACCCATAATTTTAGTATATTTGGAAATTAACTAAATAAACAACTTATATTACAACCCATTGTATGTTTCTTCCATAATGTTACAACACTTGAACCCATAATAGACATATCACATGTTATATTCTTCTTCATTAACTATGTCATGGAAAAAAAAGAAATGGGTGAGATCCAATTGTCGGTAAGGGTTAAAATATATGAGATATCAATCAAACCAAAATACAAAACATAAATGAAGATCATAAGTTTTCATAATATGAACATGTGATCATGAGAAAAAAAATCACGGTATATGAACATACCACATAAGACATAATGAAATATGTATCATAAAACCTAACCATGAATCATAACATATTTATTTTTTATAGCACAAGACCAGATGCATAGGAATGTGGCACAAACACAGGTATAGAAAATAATATCTTATATCAATTCTCAATTATAAGTCCATCATTACATAGTGGACACACATGTACCATAATATATGGGACTAAGATAATCCTTCATGCTCCATAATATAAAATCTCATCAAATATATGATTTAATTAATTTAAGGGAGGGATATATAATTCAGGGTCTACCCATTACATAATGATACACCATACCATTTTCAACTAGATAAACATGAAAAAATTTATAAATCTATCATATCATGATTAACCAAGGAGAATGAAATGGGTTTTATAGAAAAAATTGAAATATATAGAAATAAATAATCCATATAAAGATATTTTTTGATTTCATTAGAACATATACCTAGGAAAATATAATAAAAATTAAATTATATTGACACAAATTAAAATCACATTAGAATAAAATTAGAAAATTGTTTAGAAAATAAAAATAAAAATCCCTTAAAATTGTTAATTTTTTTAAAAATAACTTAAAAATCAATGGGTTTTAAAAAATAATGCGAAAGTAATTTAAACTTAATTTAAATAATCATTAAAACATATAAAGGGGGATTTATAAATAAAATAGAATAAAATAGTGGGAGAAAGTGATTGTGTGGGAAATATATCAGAGGAGATATAAAAAAAATATTCATTTCACCCATTATTAAAAAATTAAAAAATATTGTAATGATATCATAAGCAATCATATAAGTAAATTTATTAAAATCATTTAAATAATCAAATTAATGTTGTTATGGTGGAGAATAATTACAAACCAAAAATAAGTTATAAGGAAAATTCCAATTATAAACATATTATTATGTCAATTATGAATTAATATGGGGGAAATGATAAGAATACATGAAAATATTAAAAATAACCCTATGAATAGTTAATAAATATTTATTTAGATATAAATTACATGTAAATTCCCTAATGAAAATTTATATATTGTCAATTTCATTTTCAAAGAGAGATTATAATATAAACCATTAAAACTTTCATAATTTGAAATAAAATTAAAATGGAAGAGATAACATGAGAAATATATATAAATCAAATGAATTAAATGAAAATAAATACAAAGTACATTTTTGGGGTAGTATATATGCAACATAATAGAAAATATGTGGTGTATATTGAACATAACTCAATGAAATAAAATTATGTTAAGAAACTCTTACCTTTACTCTCAAATCCTATTAATGTGATTTGACCCCATATATAATAGTCATATCAATATTAAAATCATAGTTAATAAAATTATTCATATATATTTCCATTTTTAATATTAACTTATAATACTTAATTACATATACATTTGATAGTTATTTTTAATTTTCATCAATAAATAGACATAGTTTTGATTGTTTTGTACGTTTTTTTGTATAGTGGCGTCAATCCTCATTATTTGATAAAAATTAATAATTAAAATATTATTAAGGGTTGTGTACTAATATTATTTTAATCATTTATACCATCACATTTTCATTTAATGGAATATGTGGGTAATTTTTTTAAGAATATAATTCGCAATGTGTAGGATTTTGGAATCTTTACTCGTAATAACAAATTAATTTATACTGATTACTCATTTATTGTGTCATAATCAAAACTCATAATCAAACCATAAAATAATATTTAATATCTTATATTTCCACCTTTTATTTTTTTATACTCATCCATGATCGAAATTATGAGTATACTATATCATTGTTCATATAGGTGGTTCAACTAAAAAAACAAGAACAAGTTATAATAATGAATGTGTAATATAATAGGGTTATTTTATAATAAAATAATTTTTATTAAAGAAAAGTTTTGTTAATATATCACCATTAGAGTGGTTAATGATATATTATAACAATGGAGATGAGAAAGTAATCAGAAAGGATAGAGGAGAACTAGATATAGTGATAAATCCCCTCTTTCCCTAAGAGAGATCCCTCATAATGACAACTTTAGGCCAAATTCATAGTAAGAATATATCCAACATGGAATTAGAATTTAGCATAGGATATTTCTGTAGGTGTTCTAAAAGAAACTAATGTATATAAGTGGCATGAGATGGGTAGAGTATGGGTACTTTACTAGATGAATTTGAGTGGGATACTTTCAATTTCACATTATTTAGTGGTTAAGGAAGTCTATAATGACATCAGAAGTGAAAAATAAGTGGAATGAAAAGAGGATAAATTTTCCCTCTATAATAATCTTTTATTTTTATATTCATAAGTTTTATACATTTTTTTAACCATGTTCTATATTTTACCATTTTTACAGTTTACTGATTTCATTCCCTATTCAACCCATCAAATTATTTTTTTCAGGAAAAATGAAATTGATCCTCTTCACTAATTTTTATTCCCATATTTGAAAATTTAATTCCATTTTATCAAGTTAAATGTATAAATATGTGAAATATAATATTTAAATTTAAATAATTAATACTTCATAAAAATAATTTTTTTGGAATAATGACAATTTCTTATATAATGATTGATTATATTTTTCTTATTTTTAATCGTAATTTATTTAATACATGTTAAATGTTGAATAAATTATTTATTATTCATTTTTTATTTTTTTAAAAATTATATTTCTATAATAATATTTTCAATATATGCATTGGTTATATATACATATATATATTTCTAGTGATCATATATATTTCTAAAATTCATATAATGGCCCTATTAACCATTTTTACTCCAATATATAGCCTTAAATACTTATCTAAATTTAATTCATCATAATATTTCATTTATTTTACTAAATTTCTTTCATATTCTTATTATTTTTCATTATTTAAATAGTTATAATGAGAGTTGGGCCCTTCAATGAAAATAGTAAGATGCATGATTTAAATTTTGTAGGCTTTTAATTTATTTTTTTAATTCATCTTATAATTTTAATTAGGATGATTCTAGTTAATTTAACATAATATATGAATTTTCATCATGTTTTAATATTATTACTTAGATGAATAATGTTTTTTTTGTGTTTCTTGTGAAATTTATTAATTAATATAGCCAAGTAATTAAAATATGAGTTGTTACAATTCCTTTCCTAACACTATAATGAATTATAGATAGAGTAAGTAGTAACACTAATATATTCACCTAAATAATTTAAAGGAATTATGATTTAAACATACCCTATAGGGAAAATTTTATTAAATTATTCTAGTTCATTTCAATTAGAAGTCATGGATCACCAAATTAGAGTTGATTCATTCTTATATGGGATAAATGTCTAATATCATTTGTGTCTCCCTTTTCTATACGTATCTCATTCAAAACAAAATTGTATATTTGTGCATATATTTTACAATAACAAGTAAAGTAATATTAACTTATACTTTCCTAAAAGTGTCTGAAATTTATTTTTTAATCTTTGTTCCCATAGTTTTCCTATACATGGGTACTATTTGAGGAAATGGTAGTGGAAATATGGAACAATTAAAATCATCATTTCTTATCTTTTTTCATTTTACCTTATCAATTTTTCCCCATTTTTGAAAGGCATCACAGGGGTAATCTGCTAGGGGATTTTTTCACTCACACTATTGGGATATATGAGTGCGGGGTGTTCTCATGTGATATAAAATCATCAATGATAACCTATGGTATTTTAAAATTTGTGTTATTATAAAGTCGAATGAAACTCACATTACTTTTATACCAAATAAAATTTTTAATATACAAAACTCTTTAATTCGTTCATCTCATAATCTTATTGAACAATTTGAATTGTCAAACCTTGAATTATAGTTAATTATATTTCAAAGTATATTTAAATAATTTCATATCCAATGATCTTACGTTTTGGATGTGGAAATTATTTGAAGAAAAATCCAAATAAATACCTAGGTTTTTTATTACTTCTCTATATTTTGTAATACTAATTATATTATTAAAAACATTTACCTCCTTATCCACAGTACTATTAATCCACTCATACTAAAATAGGTAGTCACGTTTGAGTTATATATAGGTTTCTTTTTCCAAAATGGTATCATTATTATAAATCTACTAAAAGTCCCAAGTGAGTATTTTAACTATAGTTATGGTTCAATGAAGATATTTTGTGAAGAGAAAATACCATGGTGTATGGAAAGTGTAATAATAGGTTGATATTGTGCATGTGTTTTTATTTAACTTTGTATATTGGATTATATAATCTACTTGACCATGGTATTCAAATCAAAGATTTGAATGAGTATGAATTTTTTTTCTTTAGAGTAAGATGATATCTAACAGACTTATCTAATTAATATCGCTCCCCAAGAACCAAACTATTGAGTAATATGGGTTATTTTTTATAAGAGGTTCTCTATTTTAGTGGGTATTTTCTTTATAAAGGATCCTATAAATTTGGTTTTTATCATACTATAATCAATTTTTATTATCCCTTAAAAAAATATTGCATCAAAATTTGGTAACAAATTTCATTTTAGGGATAACTAGCATAGGTTCCATTAAATATTTATTATTACTCATGAAATTTCTATCATGGATATTACACAATCCTATAAATTTAATTATGAATAAATGTTGCACAAGAGGCTGAGAATAATTTTTATAAAATGAATTTCTTCAAATCAATCTATTTTCTTATTTGTGTGGATGTGGAATAATAAAATCACTCCTTAACTACCCCATATAATGACATATTATGGTTTTATTATAAAAATAAATGTGAAATTCTTTGAGATCCTTAAATGGGTCCTCATTTAGAAAGACAAGGATCTTGGTAACAAACGAATTAAATCTGATCATGAAAATATTTTATGCATACTTTTATGAATTTAATTTCATTGATTTTTTATTTTAATTTTTTTACAATATATAAATTATTTTAAATATTTTAGTGGTAAAATGTTTTTAAATATATTTCAAAAAATAAATATAGATATAATTTTTTTAGAATAATTGTCATTAAAAAAATAAATATTCATTTTAAATAATTTATCTTTGAAAAAAATGTTTGTTTATAAGGAATAAAATATGGTCATACCACACTATTCCAAGGCATATTTTAATAGAGAAAATATATTTGTAACTTGTAGAAGGTCTAAGTATATGTAGGCACTCAGGTATCCATTTAGAGGTGTCAAAGTGGAGGGCTCGACTCAAGGAGGAGATGGACTAGGAGTTTCTTGGATGGTAGTATGGTGGATATCAACTTTGGAATTAATGCCACACATAGATTGATATATTAGATATAAGCTAATGTTAAATCAAATTTTGGATAAGTGAAATCCATATAATATTTATGTTTTTAGATGCAGTGTCATTTAGCACAAGGACCACATCATCTTCCTCTCTTATTTCATCTATATCATGAATGATTTTATGCACTTTATAACTACCATTAATGATTTAAGTAAACCAAGGGATGAACTATAATTTCAAGAATATTCATATTATAGGTTGAACTTCATGTCACTAGACTTTGATGAGGATGATACGATGATTTTTTTAATAGTCTCCTACTAATCATTATATGCATATGAGGTAGGTAAAAGAATCATGATGAAGCTAATGTATTGTTCCTATTGTTGTTTAATGGACATGAGTGTACTATAGAAAAGTTCAAATATTCAATAGTCCCTATTCAATAGAAAAATGGGCTATAATACAAAATAAAAAGTGGGTTTTGGTTTGAAGGATGCTTTGGAATGAAGAAAGTAGGTTCACCATCAAAATATATGGATATAATCTTTTCTTAGAGCCATGTGGTAAATGTGTTTAGTTTACACCATACTGAAAGATGAAGTAAAATGATAATTGCATGTGAGTTAGTGCCTTCATTGTAGGATTTTAGCTACCCTGTGGAGATCTTACATTTTCTATTTGAATTGAGTTTTGATGATTGAGGAGGATTACTATGTAATACCATCTCTTTTTATTTTTTTCTGTTGATGATGTTTTGGATGTGCCTCAAGTCACTTACCATGCCACAAAAAAGATATCAACCAAATGATATATTCTAGTCTACCACTCTCTATGCACCTAATAATAGATATATTTTAAAAAAGATTTAAAAGGATTATTCCATGTGGATTTTCATGATATAACTAGGTAATTTTAATGAAATACACAGTGGGGAGATAATGTGAGAGATTCATGGTGTAGATACAATATATATATATATATATAAGAATATATCTCTATACAGATATAGTAGTTTATTGATCTCTCATAGTTAATGAGTGATGTATAAACATATTGATAAATATAGGATCACATGTGGATGGAGAAGTTAACTCAAATAGAGAAATACAAGAAATATATATGATATAAAATATAAGTATATAATTAAGAGTGTTTTGTATATAAATACCTAGGTTTTGTGCATAGTGGAAGGGTTCATAAATGAGGGAATTCCATAAGATGTTACATTTTTGGGAGAGTGTAGGTTCTCTAATAAACATTTTATACGAGAGGGGAAGAGGAGGGTTTTATTTGACAATGATGTTGCATAGTTATGGTTTTGTTTTCCTTTTAATTTTTCATTGTGTAATGTTGTAACTACTACCTTGGTTATCAAAATAAATTCAAGTGAGATTTCCATTATTTCTTAATACCATTATTTATTTTTAATAGTTACATTCCTTCTTCTATGGTTATATTATATTAATGGTTGATGAAACATTGTCTATTATAGGATAATGTTATAGGAGGGGGTGAAATTGACGAATAGGATGACTGTGAAATGTCTCACTTTTTATTTTCTTTTGTGTTTTCATATTTATTTAGTATTTATAATTGTTATTTTTCTTATTCATTAGTTTTCTAAAAACAGTGACGTTTTTTGGGGGATAAAACCCAATGGGATATAGGGGAGTGGGGGAGAGAGAGATGAAAAAACTCCAACATTCTATAATAGGGGGATCAATGGGACTATATAGTTTTATTTTCCATTGAGAGATAGGTCTGGATACCCCCAAGACGTCATGTGGATAATAATTTGATTATCTTCACAAGTGGAGTTGAGTTTTATTTAATTATGAAAAACAATCCATTCATTTATTTTCCCTCTCTTTTTTATTTTATGTGTTAGATAATTTTACAATTAATTCAATTCACTTTCCAAGTTTAGTTATTATTTCTTGGTTTTATTATGTTTATTGTGTTCCTTTTCATAATGTCTTAGACATTAGGACTTTCATATCATATACTACATGTTATAGTTCTTTTAAATTTTTTTCATATTTTTAAATTATAAAATGATTTCAATATAAAGTAAAAACAGATGAAATCATATTCATGTTTTTATCACCCTTACCATGAAAAAGGATATAACTTTAATTCAATAGTTAGAAGAATATTTTTCCATCCCCATTTCTCGCTTTTTTATTTTATTTTATAATTCCTTTATTCTTTTTTAATTAATTTTAGATTCTTTATATTTTTTAATGATGGATGGAACATGATACATATTACCTTAGAAGGAAAGTTTTTTTATCCATATCATGAAAAATTATATTTATATTGAACCACTGTAAAGGATCTATAATCAAGAATATAGGATACCAAAATGATACTTGAGAAATATAGAGATATGAATAAATTTCTTGGAATTATATTTCAAATAATAAAATCAATATTTGTAAAGGATTGTAAAGAAAGTTGAGGACTCAAGTAAGGAGATGTAAAAGTTACAATCTAAGAATTATGTGGAACTTGAGAAAACATATGAGAGTGACGTAGAGTCACAATATTAATCCTAGGTAACTCTTATGTACAAAAAATATTTCTTCATAAAATGACCTTACCACTATAGGTCTATAGGAAAAAGAAAATGAATAATAAGCCTCTAATGAGGAAGAAAAATAAATGGAGGAAAAAGAAGATGAATGGGTAATGGTTTTTGAAATATAGAAAACCATAATCAATCTTATGGGTCTTACATCCATTATGAAATAAATCACAATAAATGAATATTTTATAGACAAAAAATATATAGAATATGATGAAGAGGATGTTGAAATCAAAAATAATTTTGAATAATTTTTTCAACTTTAGAAAAAAATAATATGAAAATAAGGAGATGAATCAACTGTATAAAACCCATGAATTCCTACTTAAAACTCTAAATCTATCAACTAATTGGGTCTCTTATTAATTTTTTATGTGGATTTAAAAGGGGAGGTGGAAATTAAGAAACCTATATATAAAAAAATCAAAATTAGTTTAATTTATATGGTTATATTTATAACATACTCCTATTACATTATCTAGTGAGGTAAGTTTGAGCTTAACAAACTTTAAAATTTTGATTTACTAGAGGTAACCTGGGTCTTTTTTTCTATTACATCCTTAGAATTTAATTTTTATTTCATAAATATCTACTAGGATATAGTTTCGATCCATTTACTCTTTTTTATCTCAAATGAATGAAACATTTCCATTCAGATGTTTATTTTATTTTAAAGGTCCATAATGGAAAAGGAACAAGATGAAAACAAGGGGAAAAGTAAAAAAGTGATTCATGATTAAATGGGTGTGTTGTTAAATTTTTTTAACCTCCTCTATTTTTTAGAATTTATATTTTGAGAAAAAACTAAAATATGCATGCCCCATAATTAGAATTATTTAATATTTTAATCTATGATTCAAAATATTTACTCAAGAATCCCATGACTCTATGTTTTAGATTCCATTAATAATGAAATTGAATGAGTGAGATAGGGGATAAATGATTAGAGATAATAAAAGTAGTGTCAATTTGATGGATAATGATTTGGGGGAACTTATAATTAATATAGATGATATTTTTCTTATTTTTCAGGCATTGAATTATTGATATCATTTTTATTGATTTTTTATTACTATGTTTTATATGATTCATTAACTCTTTATATTATAATTTATTTTCATGAGAAGTTTCTAAAAAAATTATTATTATTTCCTAACATATTTATTGAGAGATACTTGGGACATGTAAACTTACGATAACATAAATTTTTATCTAGGCGAATCTATGAATGTATAATGTCACTTTTAAAATTATTGAGGCCTTTTTTGTTTAATCTCTTGTCCTTGAGACACACCCCAGACATGAATATTTATTTTAGCCTATATAATCCATGAATTTCATTATTAGGTAAGATCCATATTACAAGCCAATTATATCATTTATTTCCCTTAATCTTTATATTTTTCATAATTTTAAATTGAATTACTATAGGGGATAGGTTTTATAGGGAGTAAAGGAATATTTGATATTCAGTTTAAGATTTTAGGTATTGTCATGGGATGTTAGGTAATTTTAATGATTTACCATTCATTATATTCTATTTCTCCCTTTTGAAAATAAATGATTTTTTTAAAAATAATTGAAAATTTTTGAAAAAAGGGTTGTGTTATGGGTGAATCAATATGAACACTACGTGATAAATTATCTTTTTTTATTACAATTATTATGGTTGGGATATAAAATGGTTTTGGTGATAGATGTGATATTTATCTGCATTACAACTTTTAAAACACAATAGAAAAATTAGATACATAAGAGGGTGTATTATTTCATTCTAATTATTATTTCATGACCTTTACTCTGAATTTGGGAAGTGGAGTATTTTATCTTTTTAAGAGGAGTTGCACATTAAGTATATTTTTGAATATCATACAGTATGATTAAGAGATAAAACGTATTTTGAGACTTAATTACTTTATATCAACTACTTATCTACCCTTATGTCTATGAGTCATGTGATCCTAATTTTGAAGCCCAAATTTTTTATTTTGATTTTTCACTTCACAATGTTTAGATTTTAGATTAAATTCCAAATTATGGATACAGAGTGTACTTGATGTTTAAAAAAACTCCACCTGTTATTGATACTTCGAGTAATGAGAAAAAATAATTCAGGGTGAGGTAAATCACAAATAATAATGATTAAAAATAAGAAATTAAAATATTTGAATAGAACATAGGATAATAAACATAAATTTAAAAGGGGGAAGAAAAATATGTTACTGATTGATTTTATAAAAAAAATATGGTATTGAAGAAATAATTTTATGTGATGCTCAAAATTAATTATCCCATTGATAATTATACATTTTTTACTTTTACATATAAATGATGGTATCTTGGGAACCCTTTTAAATTTTTGTGGAGATGATATGCTTGAGTAAAAACGTGATTTAAGTGTGGGGCTATTTAATTACCGTATTTAATTCACAATTTTTTTAATTTAATTCCATTCAATTTTTCTTTTAATAAATTTTCTTATAGCATATTATTTATTTTAATAATTTTATGGTTAAAATTTCATTTTAAAAAATTTTTGAATTTCAATATAAATTTATTTATTTATAAGAGTCTTCATTAAAAAATGTTTGTTTTGAAGAATTTAACTTTGAAAAAATGTTAATTTTTAAGGTATAAAATGTAGCCTTAACACATTCGGCCAAGGAGGTAGTTTAACTGATCTAATATATACATAGTATATAGAAGGGATATAACTTGGAGGCACTCACCTAACTATTTTCAAGTGTCAAAGATGATGTCCCATATCAAGGAGAAATTGCGTAGGAGTGTCTCAAATGGCGTCTTGGGGGATTCCAAATTGGTAGGAAATGTCATATCGATATTGATATATAAGATCTAGGTCAAAAGAAAACTATAAAATAGGAAAAGTAAAAATATAGTAACTACTTATATTAGCTGAGGAATTTTCTTTTCATACTAGGGTCACATAGTTTTACTTTTTTATTTTTTATGCAACATAGATGACCACCTACATCATTGAACAGATATTGTTGATCAAAGGAGTATTAGTTCTACCCAAGAACTTCAATCACGAACACACAACAAGTTTATATTCATGTTTATGGGATTTTATCAGGATGATACAATGATTTTATTATGTTGTGGTCACCTTATATTCACAATGGGAATTTAAGGGAGGTCAAATAATCATGTTGAAGCTACAAAGTTGTTCATATTGTTATTCAATGTACATGAGTGTACATGAGAATAGTTTGAATCCATATTAGTCACTATTTCTCAAAAGATGGGTTTCACCATATAAGACAATGTGGGTTTTGGTTTGAAAGAGTTTGTTCCATGATTAAAATAGTTTTTTTAAAGGTTGGATATAAGTTATTCTTGGATCTTTAGGGTGAAGATGTTTAGGTTGCATTGTGGGGAATGATGAAGGAAAACGATAAATCCATGGGAGTTAGGGTTTTGTTGTATGGTTTTTCATACAGTTTGAAGATCTCAAATTTTATAAAAGAATTTTTTTATGATTGTAGAGATTTAATCCATAGTATCAACTCCAGGTAGTAGTCTCAAATTCAGGAAGTTTTGGTTGTGGCACAAGTCATTATCCATGCCACAAAAAAATATCTTCCAAGATATACAATCAAATCTACCACTATCCATGGACATAATAATAGAAATATTTTAAGGGTGATTTAATTGGAATATTACATTTGGGTTCACATAATATACCTAAGGGATTTGAATATGGTAGAAAGTAAATAGATATGTTAATAGATTCAACGTAAATATATAATATTTAGATATAAATTATAATCTATCTATATAATGATAAGTAAGTTTATGCCTATGGAATGGATCAAAAACTAGGGGATTCCATAGGATGCTAACATAGGAGGCATGGTGAATGATCTATACCAAAAATTTAAAGTACTATTATAGAAGGGTTGTGCTCAACCCTGATATTTTTTCGTTAGGTTTTCTTTTTTCTTTTCATTTTTCATTTTTTAATGTTATAACTCTTACAATGGTTGTCAAAAACAATTAAAGTGAGATTTTCATTATTTCATAGTATTTTTATTTTATTCATACTATTATATTCCCTCTTCTATGGTTTTGTTTTACAAATAGTTGATGAAAAATTGACTATGTTGGGATAGTTTTATAGGAAGGGGTGTTATTGATGAAGAGGATGTGTGTGACATGTATCAATTCTTTTTTTCTTTAGAGTTATCATATTTATTTATTAATTCATTAATATTATATTATATCATACTCCCTAGTTTCTTAGAAAGAGAGAGGGTGGATATGGAATGAAACCTAATGTGATATAAGAGAGTGGGGGAGTAAAAGTTATCATAACTCCACATTTTTCTTTTTAAGATAAATCTTAAATTCATCTTTGTCAGTTATAGATTTCATTGATAGGGGTATCTGTGGGCCTATGTATTTTAATTTTATTCTAATATATATGGCTAAATAACCCATAAAATATCATGTATGATAATTTGAATATTTTCAAAATTGGATTATAGTTATTTTCAATTAAGAAAAATCTTCCTTAGATATGGTTTCCCTCTCTTCATAATTTTATGTATATGTTGAATTATTCAATCAATTATATTCCCTTTACTAGTTTAGTTTGTTAAGAAATCACAACAAGTAATTTCTATTGAGTTCATAGTTTTCACTTTCCACATGGAATCAACTTTGAGACTTTAATATCTTATACTAATTTGTAGTTGTTTTAATAAGTTATGGTATTTTGTTTTAAAATTATAAACTTATTTGAACCTGTTAGAAGTAAAAACATCATCATTTCTGATCACTTGATTTTAATTCAAATACTTTAGTGAATTTCAATCATTATAATCAAGATATTTCATAATAAATATCTGTTATGGAAAAATCCTTAACTATTCTTCAATCTTCCATGTGTTATAATTTTTGGGTTATTTCACACTCGTTATTAGGTGCTTCTCTTAATGTTATATTTTTCAAAACAACTTATTTGTTTTTTTATCTATTTTTATAGAACTATGTTATAAAATCTCTTTTTTTCTCTCTCAGTAATAGTAGAAATTAAATAAAGAGATTTATATTTTTAAGGATTAATGTGTGCTAAGATGTACATAAAATATTTATAAATGTAGTGTATGAATTATATTAATTGTTTTACTAAAACAAGATTAAAATTACACTAATTAAAATATACAAACTCTAAATTAAATATAAAAAATATCCTCTTACTAATTGTTCAAAATTAACAATCCCAAACATCGCAATTTTTTCAGTAACAAAATTAGTTTCTTGTAAAATGTCGTTTAACATAACCACGATCATCTCAATTTTTAGACTTAATTATTACATTCAATATAGAATTTAATTATTCAAAAAATCATGGGTTTAAATAAATAATTTAACACTAATCTAAATTATCAATGGATGATGTTGCAGTTGATCCTTTAGTAATTTAAAAATTAATTTCTTCATATTTCAACATTTGATTGGTTTATATTTTACACTCACTTAATGGAAATAACTAATAATCATGTATATTGATCGCCCAATACCATTTTCCAAGATAAGTATAAAAACATGACAACCATATTGAATCAATGATCATATTTCTAGTGTGAACTGACTGATTCGTTTAAAATATGATTTACTCAAAAATAACTCTCTATCAAGATAAGTTTGTATCAAATTTATAAAATATAAATACATATCCATGAGCATATGACCACACCTATGATTAAATTTTATTCCTGTTAAAATTCACTCCACCATATTTTAGTTAAAATTAATGAAAGGTCATATGAAATAATAATAATTCAATATAAGAAACAATATAATATACATATTTACTATTGACACAACCATAATCTAATTACAATTTTAATTAACACATTATAAATATTATATTTAAAATAAAGTTATTAAATAAAATGAAAATGTAAATAATTTATCAAGTTCCTACTCCTTAGGATCATCTATAATAAATTTAGTTACCTACAGATTAGTGTAATAGAGTAAATGGGGAAAGAATACTATAATACATTAACTTAAAATTTTTGGTCAAAATCCCACCCCCAATTATGGTGTTTATTTTTCCTTTTAAGTAATCAAATAATCATCCCCAAGATCTATAACATACAAATATACTAGTACATATTGAAATTATTATAAATTATGTGTCCATGTTTTCATGGAAATCTTTTAAATATTCTTATTTTCATCACATCATTCATTGTTATACTAATATTATTCAATAGGCCCTATGAACACTACAATATTCTCTTCCACTATTTTAATGAAATCTATCAAATTTTTTATTTCATTTTATAATTTGGTTAGATGGTGAATCATAATGATTTACATTTTTTCATGATATTCACATGTCCCAAAGTCCTTATCTAAGACTTAATATATGACTCACAACTAATAATATTCATATATTTTAATTATCCATGCATAATTATCTCTTTAAACTTTTGATATATAATTTAACTTTACTACATCATCCACCATATGTGATTTCAATTCTTCCAAGATCCTAAATATAATTATTGTATTAATTTAATAATAATAAAATCATAATCGATAACTTTAATAAATATTAATGATATCCTTTACCACATATAATAATATATTTATCATTTCTTATATAACTACCAAAAAATTTCCCATTCCATTGTCAATAGTTGTTGTAGGTGTACTGTTCATGTGAAATAGAATATGTTGGTTTTTTTATGATATACTCATATCATCAACTACTACACTATCAAAGCCTATCATACCCCTTTTGTATTTTGTAACATCCTTATTTTCATTAGATTTTTTTTATTGAAGTATTTTGATATTTCATATCATTTTTAGTAACCCAGTAAGAATCAATGAAATTAACTTGTCATCATTGGTGATACTTCATTTAACTTGTATCATATTTTATCATTTCTCACAGAACCATCTATAATATTCTAAATTCAGTTTTTCACTTTAGGCTGATTTCTTCCTTCACAATCAATTATGACCATGATTTTTTTCTTCATGGTTGACTATGGTCATTAGTATTTTCTTCATGGTTTGTAATTATACTTCTTATTCACCTTAATTATTTTAAATATTCAACTTAAGATAATTCATGTTCAACATTCCAGCTTTGTACGATGGACCATATAGGTCAATTTTTATAAAAATATTAACTATGTTTGATTTAATATCTTCTCATCCATCAACACTTATCTTACATCAACATTATAATATTTTTTAATTTTCAATTAAATTTAAAATGATAATAGAAAAAATTATATTTCAAAATAAACTCTAATATAGAATTTTGTCCAAAATAAATCAAATTACTAAAAATTTTATTAATTCCTAATATTTATAAACAATGAGGGGATAAATTTTTATATAATACAATTAAAAAATATTTAATAATTTTTATTTACCATGTATAATAAGAAAATAGACACAAAAAATTGCATGATTATGTGTAAGATCTCTCTTTTTGTGTGGTGAAAACATACGTTTGGGATAGAGTTACACAATTTGATTTCATAAATACTAATTACCCTTATAAAACCCTCATTAACACCATAATATATCCTTGGATGAACCTATTTACTTCTAAGATAAATTTAGAGGATTCTATACTATAGAACAATGAAATTATCTCTTTGATTAAATGGATTAATGATGGGTTGAAGTTATTGGATTCATATTTTATTAGTTCTTGAATATCTATCACTCTCTTTATAGATATATTTATCACGGTTATTTGATCCTAAGTTAATAGATTATTAAAAAAAATTATTCAAAGGTAGATTCATGAATATAATTATTAATTTCTAGGTCTTGATAGATTGGATCATGAATGTTGATAACAGATCTAGGGTTCATGGATTTCCAGAAATTCATCATCTATGTTAGGTGGATCAAACTTTTTACTTGATATATTATGATTCATAAATATAGATTTATGTGACTTTGAACTATATTTTTTGAAATCAAATTTTTAAAATAATTTCATGTAATTGATTTAATGAAATTTGGGAATTTATGGACTTATAAAGCATCAAAATTGTTATTTTCATGACAACCATAGGATTTGGTTGAAATTGAGTGATTTATATAAAATTTTAGTTTTAAATATTAAATTTAATTTATAATCAAGTTAATGGATTTCAATAGATTTTTTTTAAAAAATATTTCAAAAAGTAAATTTTTTTTGCAAATTAATCAACCCTGGGTGTGGGAAATGGCTAGGATGTGTTGGGAAATCAATGAAAATTCCAAGTAATAATCAGCAGCATCATGAATTTATATGAATTATGAGTTTCATGGTGTGTAATATTTGTGGGGGAGGTTATTTGATTAGGAAACACTTAAATTGATGAAAATCCATGGAAATTTTAGTGTTCTCATAATTGGTATGTACATTTTGTGTATTGATTAAAATTTGTTGAAACTATGCTAAATTTTGTAGCTAATTTACTACTCAATAACTGGGTGAACTGTTTATATTTACACATGTTTTTGTAAAAAATGTGGTATGAGTTTTATAAATTAATTGAAAATTTATTAAAAGCTATTTAATAAGATATTTTTTCAACACATGCTTGTTTTTTTAGATTTGAATCGATTCAATTGCAATAGATCGTATATAGTAAAACATGGGTCTGATATAGAGTGATCCTAATGAGTTTTAACATACTCACCCATACCCACACATATTGGTGTTCTTTAATATGTATATTTCTATGATATAAGAAAGGTGAATCATAATATATTCATTAGAGATAGATCATAGAAGTTACACTAGTGGAGATGCATGTCGATATCAAATTATACATCATCAGATGAGATATACTATCTGCAATGGATACACATTAGTTATTTTTGTATTGTTATGTCACGTAGGACATATGGTTATTTTATTTTCACTATGCTTTATATAGAATTTCTACTTACTTTAAAATGGTATATTTTAAATATTTGTTTTTAGTTTAAACAAAATATTGATTTTTGTATCATATATTTGTTATAAATATTTGATGGAAATTCATTCACAACAAATAAAATTATCTCCCTCATTACTAGTTTCTAGCCTCTAGTGATAGTGAAATTCACTTGGGTCCATGAGGAGATCCATCCCAACTATTTAGGAATAATTATTAAAAACACTATTTTTTATAGACCTAATTGAAATTTACTTTATAAGATATTTTTATGTAATTACTATAGATCTTTAAGACATGTTTGTGTACCCAAATCACTTTCTGCTAATAGTACTAGACCCAAACAGATATGGATATCAAAAATTCATAAACATGTATTTATTATAAGATACATTTCTAAAGAGAATTAGTAAGATTCTACTATAGTTGGACAATAGATGTTCAAGACATATGACTAGTGAAAACTCCAATTTTGAAATCCTATTAAATTCATAATTAGATAAAGATACAATTGGAGACAATTTTAAATTCAAAATAATTTATCTCAAACAAGTTGGGATTTAAAATTTTGTAAATATTTATAAAGTCAATTTTTTTGTTTAAAGTATAATATGATAAATATTAGTTATTTATGTAATGATAGTTACTCTGTTATGTTTAATAATGATGAAAATAAAATTTATATTTTGTAGAATTATTTTTATTTTATTGCAAATAGAAATTATTTTTTTATAATTGATTAAAATTATTTTATTTCTTATCATTTTTCCTATCTTAGTTATTTTTTAGATTTTTTTCTCTAAAATAGAAGACTTGAACACTGTAAAGTTTTCTAAGTAAAAATGTTTTCTAATAAGGTTTTCACTAAAGATCTTCTGAAGTTATACATCCAAATTGATATACCTTTTATTCTATTTCAAAAATTCCAACAACACAATGTTTCCTTGAAACCATAAAAAGATTTTTTTCTCTCTCTCAACCACTCGAGTTGGTACATGTGGATTTGTTTCAATATTTTAGTGTTTTTTTCTAGGTATAAATCAGTATAGTTATATCATCATTAATGAGTATTCAATATTTAGATAGTATAAATGTTAGCTCCTAAGAGTGACTTTTTATCCTAATTTTCTTTATTTTCATGTAAAATTTAGAACCTTAGTAGAATTTACATAAAACCCTGAGATGTAAACAAGGAAATGAATTTGAAAATTGTAAGTTTCAATTAATTTGTTAACTTCATAGTTACAATATCAAATTATATTCCCCTATAATACCACAAAAAGGCTATTAAAAGAATAAGTAGTCATATTTCTCTATGTTTTCAAAGACAATTGATAAAACTAATAGAATTTTCTTAAAGATCCTAAGAATTTATCTTTGATGGGAATTTGAAAATCAAGTTTTTGACTTCATTTTTTAGCTATATAAGTCTAATGAAAATTGATTTTACATTATAACACTTCAAAAAAATTAGGGTTGTTGAAAGGAGAAGAAATTTTCTACAATAGATATCCCAGGTTATACTCAATGAGTATGAGTTTATTATTAACTTTTGGGTTGAGCCTATAATTATAACTCATTTTATAATAAATAATGTTTTTATTTGAATTATGTTAATGAAAAATTCTTATGGATTATATATTGAAATAAATATCCAGAAGAGTTACTTAAAATTATTACATTTCAAAGTGTTTATTATCGACACACAATTGAACATAGTAAGATTTTCATTTAGGACTAATAATGTTATTTTTTATGGTTATTAATGTTTAAATAAGGCTCATATATTTTTAAATAGTAAAACCAATTTTGTGTAAGAATATATTAATTTCATCTTCTATGATAAAAATACATATAAGACCTAAAAATATTTTAAGAACTTATAAGATGACATGTTAAATTTTTATATTAATAAAACCTCTTAATCTAAAGTATAAGTAAGAAATTTTATATATTAATTAGATATAAGTAACCTAAAATAGTCATTTAATCATTATATTGACTGGAAAAAACCAATAAATTAATTAAATAGAATATACAGTATTCTAAAAACCCATCTTTTAAATATTGAAGAGTGTAATTTTCATAATGGGACTCAAAAACAGTCCACATTGAGAATGAAAGTTGAAAATAAATATTATTAATCAAATAATTATCCAAATAAAATTATTGATTCATTAATTTTGATAAATTTATGATATATATGAAATATAATAACTATATTGAATGCAATAAAGTATGGGTGTAAGTGAAAAAACCTAAATATTACCCCACAATTGGAACTAAGTGGTTATTAATGAATAAACTATTTGATTGTGGAACTATTAATATAAATAATTCGTTATTGGTTGAAAATTTTTATACATAATAATAATTGATTTATTATAAGGAAACTAAAAAATTGTTTCTAGAGTTCAGATTGTCAAAATGTTCTTATAATGACAAATTATTTTCAATTTCATGTTTTAAGAAATGAATTTAAGATTAAACTTTTAAATTGTTTAATTTATTTTTATATATAAAAACACTATGTATTTCACCATACCTGTTTTATAGATCATTTTTTTAAATATTTTTAACACTTTTTTAGTTTGCAGCAGACTTCAAGATCTTGGTAAGTTATGATCAATACTATTCTTTTACAAAATCATTAATTCAAAAAACATTACACTAAATAGTTTATAAAAGGTATTTTAAAAAACTATTTTGATAATTTATTTTTATATTGATGATATTATTTTCTATTAGTACCAAAAACAGTGTAATTTCATAATATGAAATTAATTTTAAATATGTTTAATGTTGGTGTTAAAATTCATTCTTGGATTTTAAATTTATCAAAACAAAAATGGTATTGTTTGGAATCAAAGAAATAAAACAAGGATATTTTAAAATATGTTCTTACGGATAATTTCAAGGGTATAAATACTCCTATGAATACCAATTTTAAAATTCACAGGGATGAAATTGGGAAACTAGTTAAGTAATCACATTACAGATATAGGATTGGAAATTTGTTAACCCTTACTGTAATTGGGTGTGAAATTTTGTTTTTTGTATATCTACTATATTTTAATTAAAACATAATTAATGACACTTGGTTAGAGTCAAAATAATTTTCAAATACCTAAATATCTAATTAAAATTTGGTTTATTTTACTCTATAGGATAATAATTTTATTTATTTTGTTATTTTGATGCTGGTTATAGTTTTTTTGAGTTAGACAGAAAGAGAAACTATGGAAATTTTAATATTTTTGTAAGTATCTAGTCTCATGGTGTAATACAAAGTATAACTTTGTTTAATTATCTACAATTAAATGTAAATATATAGTTTTATGATGTTTTTATATAAAAATTCATTAGTTGAAACATACTTTACTGAATTATGTTTCTCAATTCATACATGACCATCTAAAATGTTACCACAAGACATCCATAAATACTTCCAAAAATACAATATCTAATTATTATCCTTATATTATTTATATAAGACACCACTTCATGATATATCATTTTTATTTGTGTCATATTACTCTAGAGTCTATTGGTATTGAATTTTATCTTACTTGTTTTTTCACTAAACCTTTGAATCTTGATAGAATCAATTTTATCATGCCTTAACTTGAAATAATTAATTATCCTTGAGTGATAGAAAAGACTTCTTATTGTTTATTTAATGGTTTTTAATGATTTTTGAATTTTTCGGTATGTTAATTTTGGTTTATTTTATTATTTTATTATTTTATTATTGATTTTTATTTGAAACAAATCCACTTATGTCTTTGATTATAAAATATTTTTTGGTTTTTAAAATTAATTTAATTTATTTCAATTTAATTTTAATTTAATTATAATTTATTTTATTAATTTTGCATTATTATATTAGTATATTTTCATTAATCAAAGTATAAGTGATATAATTTCCAAAAATAGGAGCAGGTATTTTATTTAGTAATGGTAGAATTTTGAAACCTTTAATCAATTGATCTCTTCCCCTATTCTTTTTTAAACCTAAGCATGTTGAATCTCCTTGAAATTGGTTATCACCTTTGGGAAAGGAAAAACATGTTATAATGAAATCTATAAAGGAGGAATAAACATCCTAGAAGTCCATAGGGAGTGTCTTGGCCTTAACTGTTTTCCTAAATAAATACATGAAATATTGACTCATCACTATAGATAATTTCTTATATATAAAGTGGATAAATTTATTTAAATCAATATTAATGGAATCATTTAATTAAAAAATAATGGCTTTTTATTGTTAGTATTTTATATTGAGTTGGTAAATTATTTTATCATGAATTCTAAATTTATTTTAAAAAATTAGAAGGATGTAATAAAGAATATTTTGGATGGGTTTTTGGTATATATTACCTCAAAGGAATGGGAAATGTATAAAAAAACCTCAATGATCAATTCAAGGTTTTTGTTGTTCATTGAAAATGGGTATGTAAAAATATCAATGACTAATAGATTAAATGGTGAGAAAAATTATTCGAAAATTTTACACCATATTGTTTGCTCAAGGGAGTGTAATTTCTATAATATAAAAAACAATGGTGTGTATTTATTGTATTTGATGGAGATATGTTGTGATATTAAGCTTTTCATATTTTTATATAGAATATATAAGAGGTTTGTAAACCTATTTCCTATGTTTTAACCTTTAAATATGTTATTTTTATCAAATGAAATGTTAGAAGCTAAAAGACTATTTGGGATTGGTGAAAGAACCATGGATGAGTCTCCAAAAATATATCTTATCAGGGAAATTTATAATAAGATAAAGGGGTGATTAAATATTTTTAGATATAAATTTTTTGAGAGTATATGAGAACATATATAGTAATTTAACACAAACTTCTCACCCTATAACACTTAAGTGGTTATATGATCCAGTTTCGAAACCGGATGAGCTCATTAGAAATGAAAAGCAACCCGTTATTGGGCTAGAGGTAGATAATTTTTAATTAGAGTAAGAACTTTCCTTATGTGAGGATATAGATTAATCTACTGGTGATCATGAATATGTTAAGTAATATATGGATGATCAGGATTCTATGAATGAGGAGTATGATTAAAACAAGGTTAATGGTCATATTGATGATAATAAAAACCCATTAGATGGAGACGTAATAATTAAGGGGGACTTACTCAAAAATATTGAAACACTTAAGAAACTCACCAAAAAATGGTGAATTACCTTTTTATAAATTGAAATTTATAAAATTAGAGAAATAGATAATACTTAAATAGAGTGTAGAATCTATTACATAAGATAACTTTATTTGTAATTCTATTCTAAAAATGATTCACTAATTAAACATGAATGAAAAACCCACTAATAATGAAAATACAATTATAATAGAACCAAAATTGGATTCATATATTGAGATTTAGAAAGTATATATAGGCCTTTTATATAATAAATAATACTTTCACTATAAAAGACCCATGCTATTGAATATTGGTGGAACCTAGAAAGAGTAAAATTTTAGTGGAGATAAATTTGGGGGACTTTTAATTTTCAAATTTGGATTTATAATGTGACCACTATTAGTGTTTTCAAGAGTTTATATTCACAATTTTGATATGTAAGAGAAATTATAAAAGATACTAATTTGGAATTTGGTTATTTTCAGTATTTGGAAAATGGATGATTTTGGGGGACTACAACTCTAACCACTAAAATCATTTTGACTATTAATTACATGTTCTATGGGATGAGTAATGGATCTATGTCATCTTCCCCAACACTATAAATAAGGTGGAAGGTTACCAGGATCCTAATGATATTTTATAAACTTCTAATGGAAAATATATTCCTCACTTTAAATCAGGGGCCTTTTGATAATTTTTGGGGAGTTATTTTAAACCTCTTGAGGTTTCTTATTCCAAAAAAGCCACATAAATGGGATTTTATACCTATCCCTCATATTCCCCCTCTTCTTATTCCACTTTTTATCTAAAGTGTTTTGAATCATTTGGATTCACTATTGTAATGTGGTCTCTCTTCTTTATTATTCTTTTAATATTCGTTATATCCTTTCTATGATTTTGGTTGATTGTGTTATGACTTTAATTATGTGATTTTATTATATCATATTAACATTTATGTTATCAAATGGGTCTTTCATATATATTGAATATATGATGCTCTTTATGGTTGAATTCATGCTATTGGATTTCCTTTTGTAATTAGTAAGTATAATAGAGATTTTATCATTGAATTTCATCAAAATTTTGAGGAATTGGTGTTTAATTGGGTATAATACATTATATTTTTTCTCAAGGAGGACCCAGAGCCCATTGTAGATCATATTAACCCCATGGATACCTTTTTTGGTATTTTTATTCCACTAGATGAGTTTTCAGGATTTTATGTCAATTATAAGATTTTATGTGAATTGAATGACTTGTATAATTATAAGAATTATGATGTATTAAGTACTCATTATCAAAAAGGATAAATTCTTTGATCCTATATTAATAAATATAATTTTTTATAAGGTATGTTTCCATTAATCATTCATTATTTGTTTCATATGATTTTCTACCCACTTATTATTATATATTCATGTGTGATTATTATTATTATTAGTGTTATTTTGTGTTTTATTAAGTCCCCATAAAATGGTAATGCCTTGAGGTATTTTAATAATAATAAAAGGATCACTTGGGTGGTGTTAGTTTATGTTCTGGTAGACTTCTATTTATTGTCATCACATAAATATTCAATTTCTTTTTGAAATATGAAAATGAATTATTATAAAATAGGGTATTTAATTAGAATTTAGATTGAGGTCCTTGGATGTGTAACTATGATATGGTATGGCTTTCAAATGATTTCAAAAGGAAATTTTAAAATGAAATATGTGTTTGCTTAAATGAAAGTGATACAAATCATGTATTATGAAATGGTTTGTTTTAATTGACCTTATATGGGTGGTTGTGAATTTTCATTAAAAATCTTGACTTATCTATTGATTGATGGTTTCCTTAAATGTATTATCCTATAGGATTATAATTTATGATGATTGGTTTTATTTGGTTTTATTTGGTTTGGAATTGTGATATATATCATTTTTATTATGAATATATTGATACATTTAGAGGTACCCTCTTAGGTGATGATTGATTTTAAGAAACTTTGGATTCCCTAACTGATTGGACATGATTTGTGGGGGTTTTAATGAGAGTTTTATGAGATATTACCCATGGGTTATGGTCAAGGTATCATTTTACTCATGTAAAGGTTTGAGTTAAATTGTATTGATTGGGTGGCTGTTAATGGAGTAAACTATTGAACTTGTGGTAAGTGATTCAATGTTATGGTTTGGACCTTGTATTGTTTTTACTAAAATCTATGGATATGTTTAACATACAGTCCCAATATTGTTAGAATCTGTGAAAAGTGTTAGGATCTTAAAATAGTAGTGCAATGGGTTCCCTCTATGGTGTAGTTGGATTTATAAGTGTGAAATATAGATATTTGGACATAAAATTATAGGTAAATATGTTTATCTAACAAACCTTATATATAAAGGTTGCATATTGAGTGACTATAGGGACTGAAATATAACCTAGATTGTGAGTTGATGTTGGTGACAACCTCATAGATCTTATTCAAAATTTAGTGGAACATTGCTTACTTTATTTTTGTGGTAACATGTATGGACTATAATATTACCAATTGATGATAGTTTTTCCCAAATAGTTCGCATCCCTATAGGTGATTAGACATAATGAATAGAGGGTTACGATCTAAGAGATAGAGCGAGATGCCACAAGGTGTGATAGATAATATCTACCTTGAAAGTGTTTTATCTTCCTCTAAGTTTCACTAGGGTAAAACTATATCCATCACACATGATTAAGAGATAATGATAATGATGTTGAGATAGATGTTCGATGTGATCGATCAATGTGTAATTTTAGTTCAATATAATCATATAGTGGGTGCAGCCCCTAAACTAGTACAAAAAAGTATTTATCATGTTGTAATTTTAATGTCAGTTATTTATAATCGACATGCAATGTCATATATATTGATTTATCACATTGGTTATTATATAACTTACATGATAAATGATTTATCCCACTTTATCACATTGGTTATCCTAAAAATGATGTGATAAAGAGTGATTTTTACGTCAATTATAGAATAACCGAAATTACAAAGAAAATTTCATTGCTTTATAATGTCAGTTATTATATAAAAACATTGTAAATAAATTTATCATGTTATTTATACAATAACCAACATGATAAATATTTTAAAATTTTCTGATTTCCCATTTTGAGTCATTGCGGTGTTTTTTGATCTAGTGAAGGCAGACCTGGTTCTCCCTCATGTGGGAACCCTAAAATTGTTTCTTCAATCCCATGGCTTCCAAACTCATTTTCTAGCTTCATTCATTATCTTTTTTATCGATTTATATATTCAACTAACTTAAAAATCTCAAGTAATCCTCAAACACCTCTCTTTCGGTTGTTCAATTTCATGAATTCCCTAACTCACTATTTTTTATTTCATTTACTAAAATATTGCACTACAATATTGTTTAATTTTCTCATGCTATCACATTGAATCTATACCTAGAACATGGAATTGTATCCATACAATAACATCATTTTCTCAAAAAAATCCACAATAATGTTATATTATACTTATGAATTTTAGGGAACTTTCCTTGATAATTGGTTCATGGATGAACAATGATGGATTTTATATATTTTACGATACAGGTAATCATTAACACATGATTTTTAGTTTTAATTTCAATCATGAAATTACTTTTTAAAAATTTTATTATTCATAAATTTCGTATTTTATTCTCTAGTTTCATAGTCTTTTCATTTAATTTGATGGGTCATGTTAAATATATTTATACATACACCCAATATGTTTCAACATGTTATATTAACATGATTAATTTACAACATAGTGTCTTATAAACTAAAGTGATTTCATAGGAAATATTAATACATACTTCTAAAAACATATCTTATACCTATGGTGATATATTTATATTGTATAATATAACCAAATTAATCATTTTAAATTTGTGTTTCATTGAGTATGGTTCCTCACCCCATGAAATCCACAGTCATGACTAGTGTTATGATAAATAATAGAAGATGATTTCAATGTGGTGACCCTTGGAAATTATACATGTATCACATCTCTTAGAAATATGTTATACTATAGTGTGACATAAAATGTGAGTGAATTATTATATGGATTCAAGGGTTTAATTCTTATGTTCTTATTTTTCTATGAGTTACATTGGAACAGAAAAAATTGACAGGTTAATAATATATCACACTAGTGGATGGTTATTTATTTTTACATAGATGTTTTTTATTATTTTTCAAAAAAAAATCATTAAAATGTGAGTGAATTATTATAAAGAATTAGTTGAGTTAGGTAAACTTCATTAAATGTATAAGAATTATCATATATTTTTTATCCCCACACCAATTTCATTTTGATTCCATATGGTTCCCTAACTAAATCCATTGTTAAAAAAACAACTTACAACCTTGATGAATATGAATATCTAATTTCTGAATGAGTCTATATATTAGATCCCAAAATTTAGCCTATCTATATTTTCTTTTTTAAATTATTTACATGCATATATGTTTATAATTTACCATTTATATTTAAATTTAACTCCCATTATTGTGTGGAATTAATAATTATAATTTTCAAATACACATATATTTGTTTTATATTTCAAAATTGTTTTACTTTAAAATTATGTAATATTTCATGTAAATATAAAATTGGATAATCTAACTATATTTTAATTTTTAAATTATTTCCATGCATATATTTTTATTATTTATCATTTATATTTGAACTTATCTTCCATTATTATCTAAAATTTATAATTATATGTTTCAAATACACAAATATTTGTTGTATATATCCAAATAATTCTTCTTTAAAA
Organism: Viscum album; assembly: GCA_963277665.1. Classification (NCBI taxonomy): domain Eukaryota; kingdom Viridiplantae; phylum Streptophyta; class Magnoliopsida; order Santalales; family Viscaceae; genus Viscum; species Viscum album. The sequence continues at coordinate 151,976,553 of OY728123.1, read as the reverse complement.
TTATGGAATATTTCATATAAATATAAAATTGTATTTTCCTAAGAATATGTATATTTTTGATAGTTGATATAGGTAATAAGGAGTCAAATTTGGATTATGGAATATTGAATGTGTGAAGAATATGAGGAAGGTGTTGATGATTTTTTGGAATTTTCTAAATGAAATGTTCCAAACAAAAACATTTTTTTTGTCCATGCTTAAAATGTTTAAATATGAATAAGTTTAATAGTATAGAGATCAATGATAATTTAATTTTTCATCGTTTTAATCCAAGTTATATCCCTTGGATTTGGCATGGTGAAACTGGGAAGAGTTTCAGATCTATTGAATATGATACATTTAAGATGGTAACTCTGATGAAATTGAAGGAATGATTCATGATATTGAAGTAGTGGCAATTGTGAAAGAACCAACAATTGAGCATCTATATGGTGATGTAGAAGAACATGTAGCGTCCTAGTTCCAGGTGCCACCCCAAAGTGCCCTGAACCCGGTTGGTCACATGACCTCAAACACATTTCAACAAATTCCAAAGTATGCCAACTAGCATTGAGGTCCAAGGTATGATAATGGATAAACTATTCCCTCATTGTAAAGGTATTAATATAAGAAAAAAAATATTAAACAATAGAGGAAGAAGTACGTAACACCCCGAGATTTTATAAGAAATATTCTTTTTAATTTCCATGATGTCTTGGGTTGTACGCTACACCAAGATTATCTTTTGATATATGCAGCACCGTATTAACTTGTAGTATACACAAACACTATTATTGTCTTGTGTTGCACGCAAGAGCGACCTTCCTCAATAGCGTGTGTTGTACGCAATACCGAGTTTCACTAAATAATGATATATTGTTCTTATGAACTAGCCGTTAAGAATAGTATTAACCGCATTTTGAATTTTATAACATTATAATTCATCGTAATCATTTTCCTAAACATGTTACGAGAACAAAATCAATTTTTCATATAAAGGAAATATTTTTTTCCAAAAATACAGTTTTGCCGCCATTTGATGGTGCACCAACTTTAAATTTAGTTTTTGACACGTTTATGAGTTAAATTTGAAAAAATAAAGTTATTTATTGCAATAAGTATATAAAAATTTAATTTGGATAATTTTTTATTATTTTTCTGCTAACTTTCATATTTTGATGAATAGTAAAAATACGCTAAATTTTAATTAAAAACAGCTTTTTTCATCAAGATAATTTATATGGATAAATTATAATATTAAATGGTTTTAAACTATAAATAGAATATATTTTTACCATTTAATATAATTTAAGTCATTATCATTAATTTTACATTGAATTCATAGGTAAAAACATTTCAATCTTTTGCAATATTTTAAGTTTTAAAACCCATTTTCTCAACAGCAGGATTAATTTTAAATTAAATACTGCAACTTCTATGTTTTGAATTTAGAAAAATTGATTCCATATTTGGAATCATTAGGTCAAAATTATGTTAATAGGTTACTTTTTATTTTTATACATTGTGAATAGTAACTACTGAAATTTTATTTACTACAGTTATAGGTAAATCAGGTAATTAATGGTTAAAATAATATTATAAAATTACCATAACACTTGTATTAATATAATTGGATGACTATATATTTTTTTTAAATATACTTGGGTCAAAAAGGTATATTTTGGAAACCACTTGGATGTGATTAAGACCTTTAATTTATTTTATTTAAAGAAAGTGAAATATGTCTCCCACAAAAATTAATAATTAAAGTATTTTTAATATAAGATTATACAAAATATGAATTTGATTATAAATACTCATTTTAAATATAAAATTATTCTATTCATCATGGTAATTTATTTGTGATTTTTAGGAAATATATATTTACCTTAATAGCTTATACATTAATGATACAAAAATTATTTATTTAGTGAAAAATCAATAATATATTTTTTATTAAAATAATAATACCCATAAAAAGGACTAGAAACTTGACCAAACGTTATTGGTCGAGTAGATATATAACCTAAGCATACAAGGGTCGACTTGTGGACCATTGAGAGCGTTATAAAACAGATTATGGCATTTATATTATTTTATTTTAAATGATGTCAAAGTTGTCACCTTCATAATTTAATAAACATATCATTATAAATGATGGGTGTTTTAGAAGATAAATTCGACTAAAAGTATTATTATGAAATCTATTAGATTTATCTTCATCATGGTATTTTATTATTAATTTTTTATGCAATAAATTAGTATATTGAATAATTACACAATAATGTTGTAGTAATTATTTTTTTAAGAAAAATATCAAATAAATGGTTTTAAAAATATTAAAATAAATATTATATGAACTAATTAGTTTTCTCCACAAATTTTATAGAATAATATGACATTTCAGGAATATTTTAAATATTTTCTTTGAAATATATCTTCTGTTTGGATTTTATGTAAATTCAAATAAGTGAATAGTGTCAAAAGTGACACTATTTCTATTTTATAAAAATAACATATTATTAAATTGTTTAAAAATAAAAAAAATATTTGAAAATTAAAAATTTAAATTTATATGGTCTAAAATTTTATAAAACATCCAATTATGGAAAAATCACAACAAATAAATAAGTATTTATAACATTTTAAAATTTAGAAAATTATTACCACAAATAAGATTAAATAGATTAAATATTGATAAATCAAATTGATAAGGTTTAAAATAATTTCCCAACATGTCTAAATTTTATTGGTTTATGACATTACAACCCTATCTTATCTCATATTCTAGTTGAGTCATTTTTGGATATTTTTAAGTGGGTTTTGATTTTATTATTAACTAATATTTTTGAGGTTTCCAAAAGTGCCCCTCTCTTATCTTATAAAAGGGCACCTCATCCCTCTACTCCTCACACCATTTTTAGAATTCAAGATCAGAAAATCCATTACCATTAATATTCTAAACTTCTACAGTAACATTTTGGAGATTATGGTCTTCTCAAAAGACCAACTCTAGTCCCTTAAGAGGAAGTTCAAAGGAGGTGCGTCGAAGAAGAGGTAATCTCTTCTACCGATTCTTTCTAGTTTATTTATTCTTCTACTTACACCTCATTTGTTGTTTAATTATAATGTAATAACATAATTATCACTAATATACTTATATATTATTATAAATATGAAATAAACCTATTTCACCTTCTACCAATTCTGTGAAAAACGAAATCACTGAGCGTGCGTACGTACGGAATACCGTCTCCACGTCGTGGTGTAATCTGTTTTTCAACCACCACCTTACTTGGATAGGTATAATGGTGTAAATAATAACTATATATGATTATTATAACATAATACTAATTCTGAGATATTATATTATCCACTCCAATTCCATTCAACAATTATGGTAATGATTTCATCGCTCGTGCGTACGTACAGATTACCATCTCCACGATGCGATGAGATTCATTCTCCATGTTAACCATTCAAAAATGATTATAAATTATATATAATGAATAATACTGAGACATATGACATAATAACTCTACTTTATTTATGTGTATATATATTTTATCTACTTACTTTCATTCAAGTCGATAAGGAAATGAAAACATTGTTCATGCGTACGTACGGCCTGCCGTCTCTATGAACGATGTATTTCATTCCATTTATCGATCTATCATATATATATGTATATATGTATATTCTAAATATATATTATATTTAAATCATTATTTACATTAAGTAATTAAGTAATCATGATCTAAGAAATCATATGAATAATTACAAGTCAAAACATGTATGATGAATGAAACAATTTTACCCAAAACACTGCTTTAACATGGAATTGGAAAATAAACGGGTAATATAAACTCGTAAGTGAATCATATATGATATCATAAATATTATTATGGTTCTGATACAAGTTAATAATATGTTTAAACCCACTATACAGGTGTATCGGACACATACGGAAAAATTGGACAAAAGGTAAGGGATTATTTCGTCTCACTTTTATTTATGTGAGACATATGCCTCAATCACCATCTATTTATTTTGTATGGTGTTTATGCTTCCCATGAATGTTTTATGATTTTTATTATGAATGATAGGATATTTAAATATGCATGTAATTTTATATATGACATTTATGATTTCACCAATCATAAATGGTAATGGATAATTATTTCAATCTTGTTCTTATCTGAGATTGTTTATTCATAAGTATTTTCTAGGTTTATGTTTATCATAAATTTCCATGTTTTCACAAAACAATTTCATTAAATGTTTAATATTCTTCCATGTATGTTTAAAGTCATTCTTACCCTTTTATGACTTTTTCCACAAGGTATGGAAGGAATATTTCTTTTGTTTACCATACGAGGTACTTTTTGACTTTTCCAGAAAAAGTATGAGGAGAATTTTTTTTAACTTATACGACATGAATGGATTTTTATGGTTTCATAATGATTTAAATTCATCATGATTCCTCTACATTATTTCATGATTATTTTCATTAAAAAAACTTTATTTTAAAATTACATGGAATTTTTTTAAAATAAAATGATTTCGAATAAGAAATGATATTTTATTCAAGAATTCATTTCAAGTGTTTTATCAAAACAATTTACCATCTAAGATGAAATTATATGGTATGATTATGTTTTAAGTACAATGTCTTTATAATTTACATGGTTTGATTTATCTTATGAAGAAATGATATCCATTTGTTTTATATGGATTATGTTAGGATGGGATGATGTTTATGAAACCCATTTTATTCATTGGTTTATAATGAATGATTTATGTTTATTTTGTGGCACAAGTAAGAATGATTTCATTATGAGATTTTTGGGACCTATATCTCCCCCCAATTCATTGGGTAAGGATTTATATATCATGATATAGACATGGATGGAATGAAAAGTAAATCTGGTTCAGTAATACATGGCTGGAACGTCAAGTAAACCCGATTCAGTAATGCACTTTGTCAACTATGATGGTCTTGGCAGCAATGTCTTGGCTACTATGGAAATAATATCATGTGAATAATGGTTTTCCACAATTACATGTTTTATTACCATGATATTTTATCATTACTGATGTTCCATTATGATCTATTCCTTACGTACTTCGATGTTTTATGTCATTGCTCAAGATTTTGATGTTTAAACATTATGTTAATGTTTTTAAGTACAAATGTATATGGTTTGTTTTATTTTATCCATTATTACCTTAATGAAAATTTGAGCTCACCCTTTTTATGTTTTCCTTTCCCCAAGATATAAATAAAGTTTTTAGGTAGGAAAACAAAAGTGGAAGATCATGATGGGAGATGTTGAATATCTTTCACCATCATTATAAGATTATGTTCCAAGATTCCAAAGACACTAAACTATTATGATCCTTGGGTGTCTGTTTTTGTTATGTATTAAGTATTCCACAAAAGTAATGTAATGTCCATGTACGTCAATCTTGGTTCTCTACAAAGTAATACCACACAAAAGAAGTAAATAGTGGAAGACTGACAGTAATAAAACAACTTGAGCATATATATAAATGATGCATGTCACATGTGTCTAGAAAAGAATTCAAACAAGTAAAAATTATATAAATACAGTACTAAACCAAAGTATAGAAAATAATTAAACTCCAATAACATCGCAAAGCCTCATCTTGATACCATGCTCTCCATATCCAACTGCAATAAAGTACCTGACGAAGAAGGGCGCTTTCCCTTATCTATACCTACAACTATATAATCCTTTTGTGTCCAAAATCTTGACCCAAACATGGTGTAAGACAAATCCTAGTAGGCAACCACCAAAATATATGTTCCTAACTATAAGTGAATATATATTATTGTTAATATTTAGAAATAAATCAATAAACTGGGAAGTACTAAAAAGTAAACAATCCTACAGTTTTCGATAACATTCATTTACAATCGTTAATTATTCAATCCATTTAATAATGAAATCCTGGGATCTAGATTATTCTTTGTATCCCTTATGTAATTGAAAAAAAGATGTCTCATAAGGCCATCTAACAATCTAGTAAGACTAATTCCAAGCTTTTGTTTTGGCTTGGCAGACTCATCATAGTCATTCAATAATTCAAAATCAACCCTCTAGGAATGTTCTCATAGTCTAACCCCTCTAGTTTAACATATCATCATTTCAATAAATAATGAACCTCTATGAAATCTGATACTGTATGACCACTTTGGTCCCACATAGCACTAATCATTTACAAACGACCACCTGGGAAGCTCTAATGGTCAAAACCCCATTGGTCTGCGTAGAAACAATTAACTATAATAACCACATGATAGCTCTCATAGTTATTTACCTAGGGTCAAACATTCATTTAAAAATGACCATCTCGATAACTCCCACGGTCTAACCCCTCTGGTCTATGACCACCTATCATCTCTCATAGTCAATACCTTTGAGGTAAAATAACAAAAATTCAAACATAACTGAACCTACTTCCGGAATCTCTTAGAATCAATTCCCCTTAGTCAAACTTTTCACAATTCGAATCACATGCATCTCATATAATCTTTCAAAATCCATCCTAAACAATTCAAGGCATGAAAACCAGGTATCCCTCAAAGGAAACCTAGTCCAAATATCCGTAAAAAGTCAAACATGGAATTCTCTCCCACGGGGTGTCCCACAACAAGGTGAAAACCCTTATTTCTACATAATCAACCTTTCTCAAACTAACAAACCATTGAAAGTATTAAACATGGTCAAATTCCAAAATACACAATACCCTAAACATGGTTATTTGGAACTTTAAGCATATATAATCCAAATAAAATCAAAGAAAGGCAAAAACCATCTACCTTGATTTTGTACGATCAACACTCTTGAATGTCAGCCCTTGAATCAGCCTAGAACGATGTATATCAACAAAAATGGTAAAAACGATCATCCTTGAAATACCCATGAGATATGAGGAATTAGGAAGAGATGCTCTAATAAAAGAGAGAACTCACTGGTAGGAATCCAACACACCCAATGGTGTCTCAATCAGAGCTCGGATGGAGAATCGAGAAGAGATCAAATTTCTTTGGCCATTTGTTGTTCTCCTGTATGAACAAAGCGGATAAGAAGTGTTTTTTGGAGATGAGACGTGACCTCACTCTGACTCATCAATTAAAAATAAAATTACATGACATGTTCATTTAATTTACATGTTGTGTACTAGCCTCAATCGGACCATGCATTAGGCGGTCTTCCAGGTCACCTTCATGGCCATGTACTCGGCCGCTACACGACCAGTACATGACTACAGGTGGCAACTGGGTACACATCATGTACTCATAATTACACTGCATGTACTTAGAAAATTCTCAATTCTTTATCTTCCTAAAAAACAACCCTAATTCAAGATCCATACCTAAAATGAAGATCTGGATTCTTACAAACATCCCTTATTAAAGCAATTCATCCCCAAATTTCCCTTCCATGGGTCCTGAAGAAGAAACTTTAAACAACTCTAGCCAATTTGATTGAATGTCGGCCTCCCTCTCCCAAGTCTCATCTTGTACTCGCCTGTTATACCATAAAACCCATACTAGAGGAATAGACCGACCATGTAGAACCTTTATGATGCTATCCACAATCTGTATAGGGTTCTCCTCGAAGGATGCATCCACCTACAACTCAACCTCCTCGGGTTGTAAAACACGATATGGGTCTAAAAAGTAACTTCGTAGCTGAGAAACATGGAATATGTCATGCATAACTCGGTACCTCTAAGGTAACTAAAACCAAGAGGAAACTGGTTCGACCCTCTCTAAAACCTAAAATAGACCAACATATCTTAGTGAAAGCTATTACCATCTCCTAATCCTCTTATGCCCCAACCTTGGTGTGACACATAAGAAAACCCGATCTCTGACCTCAATCTCTAGAGGTTATCTTCGTCGATCAACATAAGATTTCTATTGAGGTGTTGTAGTATCCATCCAATTCTGAATCAACTCCACCTACGCATTGGTCTCCTAGATAAAAAGAGGTCCCAGCATAGCTGCCTCTCCTTCCTCCAGCCAACATAAGGGTGATCGGCATGGCCTACCATACAAACCCTCCTAGGGTGCAATCTGAATTGTTGCATGAAAACTTTTATTATTGGAAAACTCCACTAGGGGTATGTGTATCTACCAAGATCCCCCTAAATCTAGTATTCATTCTCAAAGAATGTCCTCCAAAACTTGAATTGTGAAATTGGGTTGTCCATCTGTCTTGGGAAGGTAAGTTGTACTCAGAACTACATGTGTACACAAAGCCCTTTGTAGTCCCTGTTAGACATGAGAAGAAAATCAGGAATCCCTGTCTGAAATTATAGATTTCGGAACCCCATGAAAAAATACAATCTCGTAGACGTAAAAACTTAAAATCTCTTCAAAACTAAAGTTTCACTTGATCAACAAGAAATGTGAAACCTTTGTGAGTCTATCAACAACAACCCAACCCGCATCATTCCTTTGAGGAAACCTCATTAAACCCATTACTAAATCCATCTCGACATCATTTCACTTATTCTTAGGGATAGGTAAATTCTATAATAGCCCTTCTGGTTTCAAATTCTCCACCTTCACCTACTGAAAGGTGGAAAATCTCATAACAAAACCAAAAACATACCTCTTCATGCCTCGCCACCAATACTGACGGTGTAGATCTAGGTACATCTTGGTGACACCAGGATGAACATCCAAAACTGAGGAATGAAAATAGCACAATAGATCCTCGCGTATGTCTACTGATACCCATACGCACCAATGGTAATTCAAAACCTCATCCTCTTTTATGGTCCAACTAGGAGTAGGGTCCTCACATGGCACACTCTCTTGTAGGACTAGGCCTTCAAAATCTGATAGATTCCTCATTCGCACTCGATCTAGTAGAGTAGAGGTAGCATCTATAGAAGAAAGAAATGTATACCCCTATCTATCATTCATCTCAAAATGAATCTCAAATATCATATCCATAAGCTTCCACTCACTATTGGCCTTTGTAACTACCTATATCTGAGTCCACCTACTCTACGCATCTGTCACTGCGTCACCTTTCCCAAGAATGTAGGCAAGCTCAAATTCAAAATACTGAAGGAACTCAAACCACCTTTTCTACCTTAAATTTAGATCACTCTAAGTAAATATGTAATTGAGACTTTTGTGTCTACTGTATACCATAAAATGATCTTCCAAAAGATAATATCTCCAACAGCGCAAATCATGCACAACTACTGCTAACTAAAGATCTTGCATCGGGTAATACCTCTCATGTGGCCTCAACTTCCGAGACTCATACGCAATGAATCCTTCCCCCTGGATAAGCATAGCTCCCAGCTCAATACCTGATGCATCATAGTAAGTGGTGTATACCTTTCTTGACTTTGTAAAAACTAGTATCGATGGTGAATTCAATCTCCCTTTCAACTTGGGAAAGGCTGAATCACAAAAATATGTACGCAAGTACTTTTCACCTTTCTTTGTTAGGCCCGTCAGTGGTGTCGATATGCGTGAAAAGTCCTATATAAAGTGTATGTAGTAACCAGCCATCCCCATAAAACTTTTTACCTCAAATATGTTCTTAGGATTCTCCAAGGAAACTACAACTCTCACTTTATCTGGGTCTAATGATACTTCTGTCTCTGAGATAACATGACCCAAGAAATGAATCTAGTCCATCCAAATGTATCATTTTGAGATATTATCATTAAAATGATTCTCTCTCAGTGTACTCAATATGATATCAAGATGGATGGCATGGCCATGTCGAGTATTAGAGTACACCAATATATTATCCATAATGACTACCAAAAAGAATCTAGGTAATTATGGAACGCTCGATTCATCAGTTCCATGAAAACTGCCAGCACCTTTGTGAGACCGAACAGCATAACCAAATACTCATATAGACTATACATACAATGAAAGGTTGTAATGGGAATATTTGATGGTCTAACGATCAACTGATGATAACCAGATCTCAAGTCAATATTTGAGAATGCTCGGGCTCCTTGAAGTTGATCAAAGAGATCATCAATCCTCAAAAAAGGATAGCAGTTCTTGATCGTCAACTGGTTCAAATTCTGATAATACACACAAAGTTATAGGGTATCATCTGCCTTCTTTTCAAAAAGTACAAGTGAACCCCAAGGAGAAGTATTGGTTCAGATGTAACCGTTTTCCTACAACTCCTCTAACTGATTCTTGAGCTCCTGTAACTCTTGTTTAGCCATCCTATTATGAGGTATGAACACCGATGTCTCTCCTGGAACCAGCTCAGTAGAAAAATCTACCTATCTTAGGAGGTGAACCTGAAAAGTAATCTAGAAATATATCTATGAAACGATGCATCATTATAGTATATTCCATCTATGAAGTCCCATGGTCATCCAGATATAAAATAGCTATTCAGGTTGTGGTTCCTCCGAACCCATTATTCATAGGTCCTTCTCTAGTTGTCTGGACATCCCATTTTCCCTTGTATAGAAAAGACCCTCCCTCTGGTGATTTGAAACTCACCCTGCGGTGATAGCAGTCATCAAAGTCCTGAATAGAGACCAACCGGTCCATTTTGAGAATGACATCGAAGCCTGTCATCTCAAAGACATAGAGGTCCCATAAGAAATTACACCCACAAAAATCAAGATGGAATTCCTTGCACTGACATACACTAGCCATCCTAATCCCCAACAAAGTGTCTAGCATCATAAAATCATCTAAAGATACAGAGCCCAAGGCTCTCCACAATGGAAAGAGATATAAAACTATGGGAAGCCCTAGTATCGAAAAGTTCATAAGTTAAAACTAAGGCAACTAGAATCGTACCTACAACCATAGAGGGTTTTGGATCCTACACTTTCTAGGTATGCTCTGCTACAAAAGTATGATATGTACCGCATCCCTGTGATGCTTCCTGACTACCCTAATTTGATCCACCCTACTGTCGTTGAAAACCTGTAGCTTGACTACCACGACCACAACTACCTCCGCATCCGGAATGGCCCGATGAACTCCAGATTCCTGATAGAGGAGAAACCGGTGGTCCTGATCATGAAAATGGAGTCTTAACCGATCCCCACTAACTCACTTCGAGAGAGAATTTCCTGCATAAACACTAGAGATAACCCATCTTTCCACAAGATCGTCACTTAACTGGGTCTTTTAGACCATGTTGTCTCATATTCCCACTCTTCCCACAATAGTATCATAGCTCCTGGCTACCTAAAGAAGCATCTCATGAAATATCCCTATGGCACTTCCTGCTATATTTTGATGGATTACTATCCCTACATTCTAAACCACCCTGGATAAAAGCTCCCAACTCCCTTAGATTGCGCTCAGTAATAAACACCTAATTTACTATAGTAGTTCCCGAAGTCATCCTGAAAACATTCAACTGCGATAAGATTTCATACCTAAAACCATCGTTAAATCACTGATCTAGTGATAACTTGTCACCTCCCAAAACAGGTGTGAAGTAATGAAGCTCTATAAAATGAGAATATTAATTCATCATTGAAAGAGCGCCCTAATCTAAATTCATGAACTCTAGGGCTCGATCAGACCTCAACATCTCAGGGTAGAATTAGTCATTCAATGTCCTTTATAACTCTTCCCAATCCATATCCTGATGACATCCCGCATGTGAGATAACATTCCACCATCTATTTTTGGAATCACGTTGCATGTGCATAGAAATATTCACCTACCTCTTTGAATGCATCTTTAGATGCTCAAATATGGAAATTATGGCCCCCAACCATGACTCTGTAGCCCGTGGTCCTCCATCCCCTAAGAAAGTGGGATGCTGCTACTACTGGAATACCCGTGTCAACTCTTAGATAGTTGGGTCAGGATGTGGTGCTCCCTGTAAATTTTTCATCATCCTCATAAATCCTTCACGGAACTGTGCATCATCACATGCATCTGGTATAACAGCATGTTCGAATATGGCCATGATAAGAGGATCTACCGGTAGTCCTTGATCAACCATTTTCGATGTCTGATCGTTTCCCTATATTTGGCATAAAACTAGAGGAAATCTTGGAGGAATGACTCTATAAGCTCAAGTGCACGCTTCAGTTCAATATTATCATGGAAAAAAACATAAAAGTGCAAGAACATAATATGAAAAAGAAAGTAGTAATGTTTTACAAAATAGGGTTACACGGTGTGTTCCCTTAAGCTGTTAACATGGAATGTTTCTCTACCTAACCTGATCATTTAACACCATTACACACAGCATGTTCCTCCTAAGACACAACATGTACTTGAATCTTCCCTCCTTCATAAGTAATTCTACATGGCTAAAACTACACAGTTCTATCCCGGGAAACAGTACATGGTGTTTTAACCCTACAAATGGTGTGTACCACTTAATTCCCATCCACCCATGTTGTTGGTCACATGTCTAGATAGACGGTTGATAACTACACGGCGTGTACATGATAGACACGACGTGTGCAACTTATTTTTCATCCACATGTGTCGTTGGTCACATGGCCGGACACACAGTTATTTACAACATGGAATGTACTTCTAGTACAAGTTGTGTTCTACCAAAAGATTCCCAACCCTGTTTCTCTGCTCACACAGTCAATCACACGGTTATGCACTACATGGCGTGTACTCCTAGTACACGTTTTGTACTTAGGAAAAGTCAGTTCTTCCAGAACAGAAGATCACATGGCATGTGTTCATAACACCACACGCCGTGTTGTTTGGGTTTCTAGAAAGTAATCCCTTGAAACTTCTTTGGAACCCTTAAAAACATAAAATTTTGTCCAATTCATGATAAATTCTGACTTGTGAGATCCCATACTCTTGTGAATTAAATTTTGGAATCCTTATTGATATCATAACTTGATAAAATTCAATTAAAAATTCAAATCCAAGAGGGTCCATAAGACCTCAAGGACCAAAGTTTGGAATCAACCTAAATAAAATCACAATATTCCAATACCCTATCAAAATAGAAGGTATTCTATCACAACATCTATCACAACAACATGCATATCTTTCACAACATCTATCACAACAATATGAAATCATTAATTCACCCTAAATGGAATGAAAATAATTCATGACATGTGATCTATAACAAGTTCCTATATGATGAATGAGATGACATACCCTCATCTCATAAGGTTTCTACAAAAATAGAACCATAATGATATCAATAATAACACCACAAAACAAGTGTGTCACCCAATGGTGAAATCAAATCAACTGTAACAATTACAAAACCAAAAAAATTGTAATATTTGAGGTAACATGGATTTTCCCTATAGACAGGTTAGCGACCCCTAGAAAAGGATTATTACCAACTACACATTCCTTCCTATCCTTGTATATAGTCTCTAAAAATTAATTAAAAGAATAAAATCACTCATCTGATACCACTTTGTAGCATCCTGGTTCAAGGTTCCACCCCAAAGTGCCTCGAACCTGGTTTGTCACATGACCTCAAGTATATTTCCCCAAACTCTAGAGGCTTCCAACTAGTAGCAAGGGACAAGGTCTCATAATGGGAAAAATATTCCCTCATTGGAAAAGTGTACACTATGGAAAAAAAATAGTAAACAATAGATGAAGGTGTAATACCATACAATAGAAGTAAACAACAAAAGACTGATAGTAATAAAACAACTGGAGCATATATGTAAATGATTCATGTCACATGTGTTCAAGAAAGCATCCAAAAAAGTCAAAATTTTGGAAATACAATACTAAACCAAAGTAAAAAAAGCATTAAACTCCAACAGCATCGAAAGCCTCATCTTGGTCCAATGCTCTATAGCTCCAACCACAATCAAGTACCTAACGCAGAAGGGCGCCTGACCTTATCTATACCTATTACCATATAATTTTTTTGGGTCCAAAAGAATGACCCAAATAGGGTATGAGATAAATCACAGTAGGAAACTACCAAAATATCCGTGCCTAACTATCAGTGAATATATATAGAAGGTAATATGTAGAAATGAATAAATAAAATAGGAATTAATCAAAAGTAAACAATCCTACATTTTTCAATCACATTCATTTAGAATTGTTAATTACTCAATCCATTGAATAATGAAATCTTGGGAACTAGCCTGAGATCTATATCCCTTGTGTTATAGAAAAATATATGTCTTAGAAGTCCATCTAACAATATAGTAACACCGAGTCCAAGATTGTGCTATGGTTTGGAAGAATCGTCACAGTCATTCAATCATTCAAAAGAAAACTTCTGGGAAAGTTATCAAAATATAAACCCTATGGTTTAACATATCATCAATTCAATAAATAATGACCATCTGGGAAATCTCACACAATCTAACCCCTTTAGTCCCACATAGTAGTAATCATTTACAAACAACCACCTGGGACGCTCTCACGGTTAATACCCCTTGGTCTGCATAGCAACAATAAACTATAACAACCACATGAAAGCTCTCACAGTCAACTCCCTAGGGTGAAGCATTCATTTAATAACGACCCTATGTGTATCTCTCATGGTCTAACCCCTCTGGTATATAACCAACCGATAGCTCTCATAGTCAATACAGCGGGTAAAACATAATAATAATTCATACATAACTGACCCTACTTTGCGAATCTCTCATAGTCAATTCCCCTTGGTCAAACATTTCACAATTCAAATCACATGCATCTCATATAATCTTCCAAACTCCATCTTAAAAAATTCAAGGCATGGAAACTAGGTATGCCTCATAGGAAACCTCGGCCAAACGACTATAACCAGTCAAGCTAGGAAAATACACCCATGGGGTGTCCCATAACAAGGTATAAAACCTTATGGAAGAGAAATCACCCTATATCAAACAAACAAACCATAGAAGACACTAAACAGGGTTAAATTCCAAAATAATCAATACCCTTAACATGGGTATTCATCACTTTAAGCATATGTAATCTAAATATAATCAGTGAAAGGCACAAACCACTTGCCTTGATATTGTACGATCAAAAATCTTGAATGTTGTCCCTTGAATCGGCCTAGAACGATAAATATCTACAAAAGGGTAAAAAACTATGATCCTTTAAATACCCATGAGAGAGGAGGAATCATTAAGAGAGGCTCTTTGGGAAAGAGATAACTTAGCAGTGGGAATCCAACTCACTCAGCGGCGTCTCAATCGGATCTCAGATACAGAACCAGGGGGAGCTCGAATCTCTTCAGCCATTCGTTGCTCTCCTATATGAACCGAGGGGAGAAGAAATTTTTTCTGGAGATCATACATGAACCTTTTCTAAATCATCAATTAAAAATAAAAGTACACAGAATGTTCATTTAATGTACATGACATGTACTAGCCTCAACCGACCCTCACTTTAGGTGGTCTGCTAGGTCACCTACACGGCCATGTACTCAGCTTCTACATGGCCAGTATATGAGTATATGTGGAAACTAGGTACACGACATGTACTCCTAAGTACACTACATATCCATAGAAAATTCCCAATTCTTCCTTTTTCATCAAAAAACAACCTGAATTCAAGATCCATACCAAAAATGGAAATTTGGGTTCTTACAAAACCAATATATCCTGGTTGTACGGATTTTACAGTTTTATCATCAATGTTATGATTAATTAAATTGATGAAAAAACATGGTTGGAGTGACAAAAATTTTAATAATTTTCTCAAATTGTTGAAATATATTTTTCCTAAAGACAATGATCTTCTTGATTCACATTATAAATCATAGAAATTACTATTCCCTATAGGATTAGTGTACAGAAAATGCATGTTTCCTTGAATTTCTATGTTCTATATTTGAAGGAATATGAATTTTTATCTTTGTCCTAAATATGGGACATCACAGTGTTAGTTGAATTAAAAAAACAGGCTGATTTAGTGGTTACAGAGACCCCTTACAAGGTAATTTGGTATCTTTCTATAATTCCTTATTTCAGACATTTATTTTCTAATTCACATGATGAAAATGGTCAAAATGTCATACTGATGAGTGGATATGTGATGGAAAAATACATCAACCAGTTTATTGTCCATAGTGGAAGAAAATTGATTATTAGATTCATACATTCAGAAATAAAGATATATATTTCATACTTGGACTATGCACATATGGAATGAATCCATATCAAAGCCTTAGTATGAAACATAGTTCATGGCCTATTTTATTGGTAATTTACAACTTATCTATGGAATGTTTTATGAAGATTAGATATGTCATGTTGAGTTTAATGATCTCTAAACCAAAAGCATCTCAAAAAGATATCTCTGTTTTCTTGTCACCATTAATTGATGATTTGAAACTATTGTGGGAGGATGGTATTGGGGTGTATGATTCTTATAAAATGGAATATTTTCAACTGCATGTAAGTATTACGTTCATTATAAATTACTTCCCAGCCTATGGAAAATTGTCTTGATATAGTGTTAAGGGGAATAAATCATAACCAATTTACGAACAATAGACTTCATATTATCAATTGCATCATGGGTGAAAAATAGTATAGATGGGTCATAGAATGTTTTTGTCTATGTATTACTCTTTTAGAAGACTAAAAAAGGAATTAAATAGATCACAAGAATTTGATATTTTTCCAAAACATTTATCCATTGATTAGTATTTTGGGAGGGTTCAAAGCCTTGATGTGACATTTGGAAAGACACATAAATCTGCAAATAATAGAAATATTTGGAAGAAATGGTCAATATTTTTTGAGCCACCATATTGGATATATCATGAGGTGAAACATATCATTGATAACATTCTTGTAGAAAATAATATATGTGACATCTTGGTAGAATCATTGTTATATATTAAAAGAAAGACTAAAGATGGGTTGAATGTAAGATTGTACTTACTATCAATGGGAATAAGTTTAGAGGTAGCTCCCACTCATAATGGAAAGAAAACATTTATTACCCTGTCTTATCATACATTATCCAAGAGGGATAAAATTAGGTTTTTTCAGTCTCTTAATGATATCAAAGTGTCGTAGGGATATTATTCAAATGTAAAAACATTTGCGTCTTTAAAGTATTTGAATTTTATAGGTTTGAAATCTCTTGAATATCACATAATGATGCGACCACTTTTACTGGTTTCATTACTGGTAATATTGCCCATATGTGTGAGAAAGACTATCATGAAGGTGTGTTATTTTTTCAATTCAATTTGTAATAAGGTGATTGATCTGAATTCTTTGAACAATTTGGCAGATGAAGAAATTTTTATACTTTTTCAATTGGAAATGTATTTTCCTCTATCTTTTTTAATATAATGGTGCATTAATGGTTCATTTGTTTCGAGAAATAATTCTTTGCAGAACTATATATCTACATTAGATTTATCCTTTTGAAAGTTATATTAAGATATTTAAGGAGTTTGTTAAGAATATATATCAACATAAAGCCTCCATTATTGAAAAGTATATTTATGGGGCGGTCGTAATGTTTTTTACAAGCTACTTGTCTGTGGTGGATCACATTGGTTTCCCTCCATCTTTCCATGAACGAGTTAATAATGGGGGAAGGGGGATTTGTGGCTTGAATGTAATTTTTTTTAGTTGAACAAATAAATAAGGTATATTTATACATCTTGAATAACATATATGATGCTCAATCATATATAACATTTCTTATTAATGTGTTGAAACAAATTCCTTCAAAGAAGAAAGAAATGTGGATTTTGAATGAGCATAATATAAAACCTTATCATGGTTTTAAAATACCATGCTAGGAAGATAATATGAATCAGAAAAATTAAGATGGTTAGTGGATAGTCAAATTTTAAATGTGATTATATGGTCCGGTTATGACATTAATTTCTATAAATTTCATACAAAAGATTAGGAAAACATAAATATAGTTCAAAATAGTGGTGTATTGGTGTTCCCAAAAGCAATGAATTTTTCGAGTGATAAAGATAAAAACCCAATTTATGCATCAAGTTCATATTATATAGTCATTTAAGAAATATGGGAGGTTTATTACATTAAATTTAAAGTCATAGTGTTTAATTGGGAATGGTTTATTACTAAAAACGGTGTTAGACACGATGAATTTAGAATGACACTTACTAATTTGAATAAATTAGAAGACACAACTGATCCTTTTATAATGGAAAAATGTGAAAAAAAAATATATGTTACTGATTTATCCAATATGAAATGGTCTATTGTTTTACAATGAAGAAAACAATATTTTAGTGATGATCAACATGATGAAGATGTTGAATTATATGAGATCTCTACTTCCATGTAAAGATTAACATATAATAATGATGAATATGTCGTAGACATGGTTTGAGCCATAAGAAATTAACATGATGAAGGAATTTGGGAGAACAATCCTTTAGTACATCCCTAATATTAATAGGTAACATATGTTTATTTCTCGTTAACTTTTATAAATTTCAAAAATTGATAGATATGTTAATTGTTTATTTATTAAAACATGTATTAAAACTAATAAGTTAAATTTTTTGTTTATATTAGTTCATTTTTGTTTACATTACTATGTATTCCATTACATAACATATATATTTATTGATTTTATTGAAATACAATTATTTTAAATCTAATATTATAAATATAAAAAAATATTTTATAAGAGTATTTTTAAAAAATATTATTCTTTGTGTAAAAAATGATTTATTAAGTTGGACCGTTTTTAATATTACTACACCAATTTTGGATTTAATTTCATTAATTTAAATAAAATTTCAAATATCATTACTATTTTTATCATTTAAGTTAA
This sequence comes from Viscum album, assembly GCA_963277665.1. NCBI lineage: Eukaryota > Viridiplantae > Streptophyta > Magnoliopsida > Santalales > Viscaceae > Viscum > Viscum album. The sequence goes on along the minus strand of OY728123.1, from coordinate 151,957,814 downwards.
CATTAAAAAATATTAATATTAATGTGTTAATTTTTATTTTACTTTTGTGTTTCATATTTTTTCATTTTTTATTTACATTAGTTCTGTAATAGTTGAATTTTTATATTTGTGTAGTAAATGTTTTTTCCTATATTTGAATGATAATGAAAGATCAATCAGTTGATCAAACACATACTTCTAGAGATGATCGTACACATTCCTCTAGGGATGAATGTCCACATTCTCCTCTCAATGATCCCTATCCTTCTTTACAAGAGTCATATAGTCCCACAGATCCAAAGGAGAGTTTGAGGATTGGTAAATGTGCCAGCGCACATTTACCAAAATTTTCAGTTGCTCATATCCAGGACCAGAGGATAGTGGTTGGATTTGAGGATAATTATATTCCAATAGGTCCTAATAAAAAACAATTCAAGAGCTTTGTATCAGTTTAGGGTAAGATAAAAGTCAGTATTTTGATTAATGATTGGAGAAGTGTTGATAATGTAACACTACCTTAGTTGTGGGAGACCATTTTGGTTTTCCCATCTATTATTGTTTTACTAATCTTGAAATTTTTATAGTAATATATGTTTCCCCCTTATTTATCTGATGAAATATTATATACCCAACACTGGAGGAGTCTGGTGAAAATGTTTATCACTGGATTCTAGGATATGGATGGATTTCAAATCAACCCTCACATCTAATTTCATTTTTTGGGAACATGAAACATCATAATTTATGTGATATATATCCTTTTATAGATGAATACACACAGAAATAATTTGTTGAAAGTAGAAGACAAGAAACATTTTTGGTAAGTGCATTGTGAAAATTTTGCAGTTTTTTTAAATTAGTGATCTCATTAATGGTTTCTTATTCTTAAATTAAAGTAATCAATGAGATATCATCAGGATATCCAATCTAGAAACATATACTCTCATACTTTATCTCGGGGATGCTATACTTCTTTGAAAGAACAAATGATGTCTGAAATTTTTCAAAAACTAAGAGATGAGTCTTCAAGCTCTAGAGAGGATTCCGCTCAATCCACCCTAGCTAGACATGAGAAATGTAAGAGGGGTAAAATGAGAAAAATGTAAAATATCCTACGAAATAATCGAGGGTTGTAGCTGAGAGGATTGTAATATATTTTATTTACGATTTATTATTTTATTTAATTTAATTAAATTCTTTAGATATTTTGAATCATTGCATAATTTTTCAAATAATTGATATAAGATTATCTTGAGGAGAAGAGAACACATGGGTTCTCTATAGTTGAGGGGAGGTAGGATATTTTATCTATAGATATTTAGAGTCTAAAGTTCATAATATTAATTTGATGATGGAGGATAAGATAATAACATTGGTACATTCCATGTTTTCATACATAAAAATACAATTTCAAACTGTATCCCCCACTCCTCCACCTCTAGCAATAGCTACCAATCCTCCACCACCACCTATAGACCTACCTTTTTTCGTACTCCTAAACTTCCTCCTCCACAAATTCCCAATTATTGTTAGTAATATATTGATGATCCTCAGTATCATATTGTTGCATATGGGATGATATTTTATATTATATATACCATTAATTATCAGTATTTAGATTAATTGCATCATAGGGTAACTGTATAGGATTTTATATATATATTAGTTATAGAACTGATACCTATAGATTAGTTGTGAATAGTTCAACAATGTATCATCCACATTTTAGTTGGTAAATCTCGAAATCTGTGACATATTACCATATAATTATGTGTATATTTAGTCATTTATTTAATTTTTGTATTAAATTTGTTTTAACATTTGAATGTTAATACATTTATCTATTTATTTGTTGGAATAATTTATAAGTAAAGTAACATTGTATATCCAACAATAAATACAAATGGAATGGTCAAATCATTTATCTATTCATTTGTTTTATTCATTATACATGTTAAAAACTTTATTTTTAATTTTTATATTTTTTATGACTCTTTCCCTTTAAGTGAATAAGAGCTCACATACATATAAGTTGAATGGGCAACTCATTTCACAAGTTTTGTTTTATTTTAGTTTTTTAGTGGATACTGTAACTTTGAACATGGTAATTGTAAGTGTTTATTTTTCTAGTTTTTTTGGTTGGATTTTATTTTTTTTAGTTAATAATGTAATTTTGAATGTTTTAATTGTGAATATATATTTTTTAGTTGTTTTTATTCTTCTCTCTATTTGTTTTTTGGTTTGGTCGGAAGTGGAGAGGAAGGTCTAAAAGACTGAAAATTAATATTTTTATTTTCCAAACACTTTTGAGTAAAAAGTAAGAAACCAATAAACTCTTTTGCAGAAAAGTGAAAAACCATACATGACTTCACAATAAACATCAAACACAATTGAAAATGGTCAACCAAACAACTAATTCAATATAAAAAATCAACCACACCATCATTCAAATTGAAAATCTTCACAGTAGGATTCGAAATCACCCAAGTGGAGGCTAAGGAACCACCACAAAGCAGAAAGCACAAACCTCAGAAAAGAATGATCAAACCTCCGAACTGGCCCCCTCGAACTCCACTGATGTGACCATCGACACTAGCCCAAATCCACAAACCCACCAACAAACTCCTGTCAGAGGTCACCCAAACCCTCCAAAGACATGATATGGACTCCCGAAAATCCTCTAAGAAGAACACATCCACAAAAGGACAATGAAGAATCGTGGTCAAGGAAGTCAATGTTGTCCTGATTCCGCATCCTACTCTACAGAGAACCACAACCCAACCTCGAATGTCAACGACAACCCCTTTTGAGATAGAGGCAGTTCCCACAAACCTCGAACCAAAGAGATTCGAATATTCACAAATCAAAATTCATTCCACCGATTCCACATTCAACTAGAAGATCCACCAATCTTGAGCCTTCAACATAGTAGACAAAAAAACCAAAACCGAAACTGCGATTCACAGGTCCTCAAATGATTACCCAACCACCCAAACACAAGCTAGCCAGATTCATCATAGACTAGAAATCCAAGATCATTCGGGATGAACCCCCATGCTCCATGAGACTCCCACCACCATTGTAGTCATTGAGGAAGAAAGCCTCGAGAAGTGATGGAGAGGGGGAGGGAAGGACCGAACCAGCGAAATCCAAACCGCAATCCAATAGATCCTTAAATTTAAAAGACATCAAAACAAATTGAAAAACCAATGAAATCAAAACTATGAGAGAGTTGTAAAAACATAGAAATCCAAAACCAGAAATGGCCCTCCCCCCTCTAAACCGCTTCGGAGCTGACGCCAAGCCACACTGGATGAAAAATCCAAAAGCGTGCCAAAGTCAACGCTGATCCATGCCGACAGCAGGTCGAGCCATCACCGAGCCACACCGACACCAGGCTGATTAATAACATCATCTAATAAATGATGTAGAAGAGAAAAAAAAATATGATGTTAAAAAGCATTTCTACACTAGTTCTATGACAAATTGAGATACATAGAATAGATAAATATCTACACTATGGGTAATCTATAAAATAACTCTGATGAGTATTAGTGAGTAGATATAGGGTATAAACTAATATATGGGTTCTCTATTATTTAATTATTCTTCAGAGCCATTAATTATTAACACAACTGTTTATCATGGGATTATTGTCATATTTTCATTTTTTGGGGCCCACTTTGATCTTCCTTAATGTGTTTATTATCATTTGATTTTTTATTGATTGGTGATCCCTATTTGATCACATATTATTGGATTTATTTTATGATTATTATTTACCATGATATATTGGATTTTTTATTAATGTTTAGTGAGACTAATGATGGTTCAAGTAGGACTTTGAGGAGTTTAGAGTAATTTTTTATGTGAAGTGAGACCTATTAATTATCATATCTCATGATAAAAGAGTGGCCTTATAGTGTACCGCATTTTACACATGAGTGTATACATATCAATGACATGTATGTGGGTACCTTGTCTTTGGTTGGGTAGTATTAATGTGTCTCCTTGGGAGTGTTCATATCATCTAATACATTATAGTACATGCTTATGATGGTATTTCTTAATATTTCATGTAATATTTGTTTTCAGTGGGTTGAGTAGTAATTTTTATAGACATTCACATGAATAATATTTATCACTATCATTAATTTAGTTGAGGTGAGAAGGGTAATCATTTAACTTTATTAGACTAACACCTAGTTTATATACATGGTGTGGGTTTTAATGTTCATGCGTAGAACTTTATGTTTGTATATCGATTCAGGATCCATCTTAGAGTTGGAAGGGTGAAAAAAGATGTGAACAGTTATAGAGGATGAATATTCCATAGGTTATAGTTTTAGTGTTGTGTTGGAGACCAATGTATTTTTTATTATGTTTATTATATTTTATATTTATTGACCATAGGGACCAAGTTTAATTTTATTTATATATCATGAGGTATATTAGTGTGTTATTGAGATATTATATGTATGCATCATGTAGACTATTTTATATTCCATATTGGATTATGGTATACCAGTATGGGTTCCAATTTTTATTCTATATATTGTTATATCCAATGTATAAACAATTTATACTGAATTTTTAGTAGATTTTTTAATCACTCTTATAAGTTATATGAGGGATTGGTATCCATTGTTCATACCAGACCCTTGTCACTAGTCAGAATCCATTGGTGTAAAGGATAGAATAATTGATTTATTGAGGTATTAAATCTCAAACACGTGTGAAAGTAATAATTCTAAGATATTATAGAAAAGGAGACCATGGTTTATGAAATTATGGTATTTAAGAAAGATTAGATAGATAAGGATAGACAAGTTGAGTAGGAAAACATATTAGTAACTAACCTAGTTGAGGTTGATCTACTAGTTATTTCATTTATTATAGTGAAACATGTGTAAGAATAAATACAAGTTAAAAATAATCTTGAGGAATATTTTGAATAGGTTGTTTCATTTTAAATCCAATTTCCTATGCCTACTGACGTAAAACCGAGGTTGGACACTATGGAAGAAGAGTTTTGATTGAATTCCTAGATCAACTATCTTACTTTATAAATTCAATTAGAGGTAGAATAATATAAATTAACTACTAATAAAATGTAAATAACTATGGTAGTTATAGTCCAATAAAAACATATGTCCAATGATGAGTTGGAAGTAGTTAATAAGGCAACGATTTATTTCAAAAACATTCAGTTTCAATACTTTGATAATTATTATAATGAATTAAGAAATGTGGATTAGAAAATATCTAATCCATATATAGTAAAATATTATAGGAAATGTTTTTTTTATAATTTCATGTGATTAAATCAAGGTTTTATAGATAATAGAATATGATAAGTGGTTTAAATATACATTTTAAAAACATGATTCTTCCTCATTTTAGTGATAGTTTTATGTATTAAATTTCATTAAAATGGTTTTTTACTTTCCTTTTATTCATATTTTTATAGTGGTAGGGGAGTTAATTCAATAATATTTATCAAAAAATCTAATTCCACTTCTCATTATTTATATTTAAATGATAGAAGGATAATTTTTTTAAGAATTTGGGTAATAATTATCATCCTCAATAGCCACACCAATTTCTAAATTTAGACCCCTAGTATCCCTCTCGACTATAATAAGCCTAGTACATTGATTATTAAGGTTATTAGTGACCAAATAAGTTATGGTATAGTTTATAAATTTTAAGATGAGTGGAATGCTCACACTGGTATAATAAAGTGAATAAACACCAATGTAAATAATGAATTCATGTTAAATGATGAGTTAATGGAGAATTTGTTTATCAGTTTAGAAGAATGTATTCAGTTAAATGATTGTTTTGAGATAATTATGGTAAATGGGTTGGAAATATTTATAATTTTTATTATAGATATAAACTAAAAAGAGGATAATGCCTCATAATTAAATATTGGTAGATTTATTTCCATATCTTCTCTTAGTTATTCATAATTACAAACAAGATGTCATGAACCTTTTCCAACATTTTATTCTTCACTAATATCTACAAATAATGGTAAGTACCTAGTTAAATACATTGGTTCATCATATAAACATCGGGTTGGGGATTAAGGAGGGAAAATTTTGTTTTTGATTTTCATTATCATTCATGATTTTCCATTTGTTAAAGTATTTTTTTAATTAAATTTTTATAAATGAAATAAATTTTTTTATTTTTTTACTTGTTCCTATATAAATTGAATTATTTTTTTATATTTCATATTTATAATTCATTAAGATATAATTTTTAAAATTACTTAATGTATATTATTATAGAATTTTGAACTCAAGTACTTATTTTATTATTTTACTCTGATTATTATAATATAAAGTACATTTTTATAATCTAATTTATTTATTTTTATTTGATATATATTTTAATTAAAAAAATTGTGAAATATTGTAATAATATTTTTTATTTTGAAATTATATTATAAATTATGTTATATGGTTTACATAGACATATGATTTAAACTATCATGCTTTTTAAATATTAAAAGGGGATTCTTTTTCCTATCCAAAAAATTTCTTGTTAAAATACTCAAAAATATTTCTTAATATGTTTTTATATGTTTACTCTATGTTAAGGATGTTTTTTACCTAAATAAATTGTATTTTATGGTTACCTATACTTAGTGAAAATTTGGAGATTTTGGGATTCTTGATCGACCGTGAAGAAGGGAGAAAAGGAAATAGTGATGTACTTTTATATATTTTCAAATGATCTGAGTCAATTGAGAAGTTAAATTGATCTTGTCATACATAATATTAAATTATATCAAATATTTTTTTTAGATAATGGTGAAAACAATTATATTTTTCCATGAAGTTAAATGGATTTCTCCATAAAGTTTAAACAAGTCTGTCACGAAGTATATTTCAAAGGTTTAGTTGACCGGGAAGTGTCAAAATCAAGAAATTAAAATGAATATCATTTCCAACTGATCTTATTATGTAGTTAATCAAGGACCTTATTATATCTTGGATTTATGTGGTTTGAAAGAAACATAATTGGTAAAAACAACATCCCAAATAAGAACTAATCAAAAACAATATGAGAAACGTAATAAGGTTGATCCTAAAATAAAAACATTGTTCCTAGAGGATTTAATTGATAGTAACACCATATCATAGAGAATAAATACCTAAAATAACCATTTCTAAAACTAGAACCCTAAATTTTATCAAAAATCATTTATGTATCCCAAAAAATGAAGATAAAGTTTTGTGGGATTTAGAAATAAATTTCCAAAATATTTAAAGTAGATTTGGAGGGATATTTTTAAATGTTTTCTTCTAAAAATAAAATAATATTTTCTATAATATTAAAAAATTAATCTATATTATATTTTCCCTTTTTCATAAATTTTATAAGGATGTGTTATTATTTTTTCATCCTGGTAATATGCTCCTAATACAGACCCACAGTAGGAACTAATTTATCTAAAATAATGATTTGAGTTTCCATCTCTAAATTATATGAATTTTGAATAACCTCATACAAGTATTGTACAAGGGTTGGTTATATATTTACCAAATTTTTAGATTATTAAACATTTTCTATCATGTTGTGGGTCCAGACTAACCACATGAGATCTAACATTACATTTTTCTTATTGTGTTTTTTTGGATTCAAGTAGACTAAAACCTTCCTTATCCTTCGAGCTAAAAAATTACATGGTTGAGGGGAGTCCTCAATCAGATTATCCCTTACATAAAGAGTAATGGGAGTAGATTTATTAGTTTCTACTTTTGGATCATGAAATGTGTTCTCTAAGGGAAATTAGCTATCACCTACTAGTGGAGGGACTAGCTTATATGGTAGAGGAAAATCTTAAATCATATTATTCTTCCACTTATATGTAATGAGATTATAATAATTGGATTCCACGATAAGATCATATATATGTGTTTCATATATTGGTACAATAATATCTATTCATAGAGTATAATACTTCATCCTAGGAGTTTCTATATCAGCTTGGGTAGGTCTCAACAAGATTGAGAAAGTATCCATGACTTTATCGGTCTCTTTATAAGACAATTAGGTTGATAAAGGGTAGTATAATTGAATTTTTATTGGTATTTAAGTAATATTTTTTTCTAAAAACAAAATTATCATGACCTAATTTATAATAAAAAGATAAGAACAGGGGAATGTTTCCATAGAAGATCAAATAAATGAATCCCATTAAGCCACTTGATTCCAAATTAAAGAAGGTAAGTCTATATAAATTTTAATTTCAATGACACTTCTAGCCACTTAAGGCCTATAAATTTTGAGTGCAACAACATTAGTTTTGATGGGGTCCCTCAAAGGTGACAAATGGAATGAAAGGAATCCACATTGAATAAGCAGACTGGTAAGAACTCAAAAGTGACCAAGAGAGGAATGATTAGGTATTTAAAGAAAGGATTAAATTTCAATGTCCATTTGAGTAATTTAAATAGAATTACATTAAATAAATCAATTATATAATATCTAAAAATGATATAAATTGATGGAAGAAGAAAATTTTAACAAAAAAGTCACTCATCATTCATCTAAATTGAACATATTCTAAAACAAAGGTTTTTTTCTTCCCAATAAGTGCAAGATTAGGTATACTGGTGAAGATTTTAACTATTATAGAATTCTAAAAATATTAATAAACCATGTATACCTCATCCTTTAATAAATATAAGGTATTAATCCCTTTTTACATGTACGGAGAAGTTAATGAAGACACCCTTATACATATCAAAAATTATACAATGCAAAACAAGAGATCGACAAAGGAATCCTATAGTCTAGTATATAAAATAAAATAGTCATAATAACTCAAATATCTAGTGAAACAATTAAAATATACAGAAAATTTTATCTAAAAATAAACAATAGTTTGGCTGCACAACCTATATATATATTGTATAATGAATAAATATATTTTATACTAGATTATAGACTAACCCACTATAGAGCCTCCAACCAAATCCATCAGCCTCTATGAAAATTCTCATCCTGAGACTTTCCTTTATCTAAAATTTGATACCTTAACAATCATTAGACGTGAAGATTTACCCATATACATAAAAACCCATGTCATGTATACAGGTGGAGTGTGATTTTAATGACTCGGTAGGATTCCTGAACTCACGTCAAATCACTATGTTCTAATGATCAAGTGGATGAATGTGAGATTATGTAGTGAGATCCTCTCAACCCATGTAAAGAATATAACAATAATTCAGATGAAATATAATCAAAAATACTTTTAATCATGGTATATAGGTCACCTGCACCACCTAAGATACAACAATATTGTAAAGATGTTGATTAGGTCTAGCCTATAAATCTCATACACAGATACTCTCACATAAATAGTTATATATAGTGAAAATTCACTCTCAGATCATCAGACATGATCATTATGAGGTCTCGCCCCATGTCTATAATGATACTAATAGGTTAAAAAATTATCACCATGATGTTCCTAGTTGTGAGAATGATAATTAATGTGAGTTTATTGAATCAGTTATCATAAAAAAATTATCATAAAACATACTTTATACTTGTGCTAGTTAGTTCATGGAATATTCAACAAAACCAAAACAATAATTAGTGACTGTGGTGTACAAAAATAGAAAAAATACAATAATTTTTATAATGTTTACCACCTATTTAAATGAGGCTAATAATGGTTGATTTATGGTTAGTATCATATATCTTAAAACGTTTTTCTTATTATGAATGAAAACTGAGAGGAGAAGGAAGATTGTACTGGACTCCATGTAAGTTGTTAAGAAGATGTACAAGGGAAGGAATATCAATAATGAGTATATTAATGTATTAATTATCCACTTTTATCCTCCACATGTTCATATAAATGAAGAAATATGTGTGTACCTTATTCTTCTCTTAAACATGATATGTTACACCCTAGAATGGTCACTATAATTTTTGGAGAGATATCTGAATTTTATTCAAATGAAACTATTTTTATATATTGTCTTTAAAACAAAGTTTTATTGGTATGATATATGGAATGGTTTCACTTGATCAACCATAAATCATAAAAAAATCTTAAAATCTAAATCTCCTTATAAAATTTATGTTCAATTTCTTCTTCTTATTCACATATTTGACTAAACCCAAGATGTTTTTTACTATAAAAAATGATGTATTTTTCTACTATATCTCTATGATCACCAATAAAAGAGTTTCTTCCTTCAACACCATGATGTAGTCAGTGAAACCATGACTTGAGTTTTGTGATCATGGATTAAAATGACATTAAAAACCCTTAAATCTTCATTAATGACCATTATCACTTCAAAATATATTTTTTTCATTAAACCATTATGTAGTTAACAAAATCATTAATTTTTTTCACTATTACATGGATAGTGGCTTCATAAATCCTCATGGGTGGACTTTATTAGACCACATTGATCATCTATAACTATATAAATAATAATAATGACTTTCTGACTAGAATTATGATATCATTATTCTTCACATGGTAGAAAATGAGTGTTTCAAATATTTTATGTAGTGAGCTATGGTTTTGAACCAAATGAATTTTTTAATGGATTATTAATTTTTCCCATTAGTGGATGGGGTGTTTTAAATTTCAATAACCAAGGTGATTTTCTGAGGGTTTGAACATCAAGATATGATTTTTTTCAAAAATTATTTATGGTTTGATGGAAGACCCGGGGTTTGGATGAACATTAATGTAATGAAGGATGACCTATGTTACTGAAAATTTCTCCATCTAGAATTTCACATCATGTAATTTTTAAAAAATGTAAAAGGGTTTCACAGCATGCGACAGGGTTTGAAGCTTAGGGGGATCACCTGAGAAATTCATTATATGTAACTATTTTTCATGTTAAAAAACTAGTCCAGGACATGAAAATGTTATGCCCCATGAATCATGTCAGGAAGGATTTTATGAAAGAGATAGAGGGGCTTGGACCATTATTTTATCCTCACACTGGACGGTTCCCAGATTCACATCTCCTCTCCCCGCTCTCATAAGGTTCTTGAGATATTTCTTTTCTAGTGTCTGTCTTTCTTTTTTCTATCTCATTAGTTGTGTAGTGATATTCTCTCGAGACCTCTTACTTTATATTTATTTTTTCCTCACCATGATTGGTATTATTTTTGTGTGACCTAATATTACCTATTTTCTTATAATTTATCAAATATTCCATTTTATATCATTTAATATAAAAACCCTAATCTTTATTTTATATTTAATCATGATTTATTACATGGATTTTCACTTAATACAACTCAGAAGATTGAGAGGTCTAGTTTATTTGAAAATTATGAATATTAAATAAAAAATTAAAACATGAAATAAAATATATTTATTGAAAAATTAGTTTAAATGAACAAAACATTCCTTCGTACTTAACGTTGTATGGGATAACCTAAGGACATACATAAGAAATATGTGATCTATAAAGCCCAGTAAGGGAGAAAACAAGGCATAACATGAATAAAACAATACATGTTAGACAATAGGAATATCAATGGAGCATAAAAGGAACAAGAATATAAATTCATGATAAAGAATGATAATAATAATATCAAATTTTGTAAATAACATGAAACATTATATTTGCATTACCTAAGGATCATTGCACATGGAGGATCATGATTCAAAGCACATTGCATGTAAAGTATCATGAGTCAACACCCATTGCACATGAAGTAGCATGAGTCCACACCCATTTCACATTAAGTAGCATGATTCAACCAACATTTAAAATTAATTATAATTAGTCAATATACATTGCACATGATGTATCATGATACTAATCATTACCCAATTCATTGGAGCGCTATCAGGGAACACCATTCGTAATCATTTCATTTTCATACTTAAGTGTGCCACATAGATCATACAACATGGATTCAATAATAATCATATTATATTCCAAGATAAAGGAAATGTGGAATACATAAATATATATTCATAATCAGTAAGTAATTGTGTATTATGTTGAATACCATTAATAGAGAAATGGGTATGGTATTAACTACACAATGATTTTGGCATAGGAAATCACAGTGCGATTTTAGCAGCATAACGACGTCGTATAAAAATTGATAAAATGGGTTGATGAGAGGGAAAGGGGTCTCAAATAATTTTAAAATTAAATTTAAAATAAGGGGGTGGGTAATAATGTATCCCAACTTAATAAATAGTAAATTAAATCCCATGTCATAAATGAGGTGCTTGATAAAAACAAGAGAGAGAGAAATCCCTTACAAAATTTTGGAATAGTAACAGTATAGGTATGGGTCCAAATGGGGGAGGATAAATGATAAATCATTGAAATAAAATCAAATTTACTATAGGTAATTGATTATAAAAATATCAAAATATAACGAATTGAAATTAGAAAGACTAATTTCAAACAAGGTTCATGAATTAAAAGGAAGAGAGGAAGGTAAGGATCCCTTACTTGGATGTCTAACCCAAAAGGCTTGGGAGATGCTTCTTAGGATATTGGGGGAGCCTTGGGAGGAATCTAGGGAGTAGAGGTTAGAGTTTCATCAAGCTTCAATTAGTTTTAGTTAATATAAATGGGATTTTGGGTGGGTTTATATAGGAAAGGAGGAGACTTCATAATAAAATATTCAAAACCAAAAACCATACCATGATTTTATACCATGGTTTCTATAAAATGGGAGTGGAATAAATTATTTTATAAGGCCTAGGGACAAATATATTAAAATATTTCCCTTTATTATGTGGAGTTGAGTCACACTTTCAAAGAAACGATTTTAAAATAATGAAATATATTATATATCTTGGAGGATTTAATAAGGCTTTTTAAAATAAATAAAATAATTATTAAATCATATCATTTTATATTTAAAACATATATTTTTACTAATATACCTTTTATAGTATTTATTTCATCATTATTATGTCATTATGATGTAAAACACACACCATATATTTTTATGGTATTTAATTTTTACCCAAAAATTTGATTATCTCATAAAATTATTAAAAATTTCACCATTGGATAATTTTTACACCCTAATACCAAAAATAATATTCATTTTATCTAAATTATTTTATAAATTTGTAAATTTTCACTTTTAAAATAAAAAACTGACTTTATTGAAAATTGACGAGTTTTGACAAAAAAAGGTTTTCAAACCGTAATAAAAATTAAATTTGACTTCATAAAAATTATATGAACATCTATATTTAATAAAATTAATTTAATAATAATATTTTCATAAAATAATATTTATTTCAAAAATACATTAACACATCAAAATAGATTTCTTAATTGAATTTGAATATTAACCAAAAATACAACTTCTTCATTTAAAAACATTGGAAAAGTAATAATAAAAGGAAGAAAATATATTAATTATTATATAACAAAAATAATATACATATTCCTAACACTATGGTCTTGATACATATCCCTTTATTACACCAGCATACGCCCCATTAGTAAGGTATGCATTGGTTGGGATTTCATTGGGTTGTTTAGTGAACATGGTTTGTGTAGTGATCCTGATGAGCTTGAAATTATCCCGTAAATGGTTTCTATCATTCTTATGTTGTTGGATATCATCGTGGAATTATTGTAAGGAAATTACCAAAATTTCTATCTCCCTCAGAAGCTTTGATAAATGGGCTTCCAAGGGAACAATTCTATAGGTTGAGGTCGTCACTTCCTTTGTCTGTGTCAAAATGATTTGTTAAAACCCTTTATTTATACTAGTCATGTGATCACTATTCAATGACTATATTATCAATGGTAATGATACATAATGGTCATTGAAATACAATTTTATATAACAAAACAAAAGGAGTGCATGGGTTTTTTATATACATAAGACATTTAATTAAATAAAAATGGGTAATTTTATTCATAATAGTTGGGGTCATTGCAACCTTCCCCCCTTACGAAATTTCACCCTCAAAATTCATTTTTTCCATACTAAAATAGATGGGGGTAACTCTGCTTCATCACCTCTTTGGTTTCCCATGTTTCTTCTTCAAAATTTTGGTTTTTAAACAACACTTTGATGAGGGGCATTGTATTATTTCATAGAAAATTTTCTCTATGATCTAAGATCATCACCAACTACTCCACATAAGAAATTTCATTCTCTAACGGTACCACCTCTGGCTTGAGTACATGTGATGGGTTAGGAATTTAATTTCTTAAGAGGGATGCATGGAATACGTCATGTACTTGAGATAGGTTTAGTGGTAGTGCTTATCGATAGGCCGCTACTCTAATGTGATTAAGGATCTCATAAGGGTCGATGTACCTTAGACTAAGCTTTATCTTATTACCAAATCTCATCACTCTTTTCTATGGAGATATATGGAGGAATAACATTCCTCCAACATCAAACTCTAGGTCTCATCAACGATTTTCGTCATATCTCTTTTGTTGACTCTGAGCCACTTTGATGTGTTGTTATATGGTCTTAACCTTCTCCACTATTTATTCAACCATTTCAGGACCTAGAAGTTTTCATTCCTCAACTTCATCCCAACATGTTAGTGTTCTTCACCTCTTCCAATAAATTGATTAATAGGGTGCCATTTGAATTATTAGATGTAAACTATTATTATAAGATAACTCCACCAAAGGAAGATGTTGGTCACATCCACCCTTTAAGTCCATTGAGAAATATCTCAATGTATCCTCAAGTGTTTGGATAGTCTAATTAGATTGTACATTTTTTTTAGGGTGATAAGACACGCTGATGCTCAGATCAGTGTTTAGAGCATGATGAAGACTTTTCCAAAACATATAGGTGAATCTTGGATCTGGATCAGCTAGAATCGATAGTGGTACTCCATATCGGCTTACCACTTCTTTGATTTATATCCATGCTAGTTTACCCAATGATAAATCCTCTCAAATCAAAATGAAGTGTCCAGTCTTTGTAATACAATCCACAAAAACCCTGATATCATTGTTTCCCATGGATTACTTTAGAAGTATGGTGACAAAGTATATGGTGATTTTTTCCCATTTCCATGTCAGTATAGGAAATGGTTTCATAATCCCCTTAAAATTATGTCTTTAAGACTTCACTTTCTAAGATACAAGACACATTGATGTATATTCTGTGATCTATTTATTCATGTTATCCTAGAAATAGTTCTCTCTAAGATCTTGATGCAACTTTGTGTTTTTTGGGTGAATGGAGAAAGTCGAATTATGTGCATCATCCAAAATTTCTTTCTTTATCTCATCTTTTGATAGAACACAGTCTTGAACCAAATCTCACAATCCTTTTTTCATTAACAAGGAACTCTGAGGTTTTATATTTTTTGATAGTGTTCACTTTCTTCTAAATTCCCACATCATATTTTTTAGCATCTTTTAACCTTTCCAAAAGAGATAGTTGAGGAATAATTTTTTAATGGACTTATGATGTTCCTTTCATTATGATTCCCATTTCCAAATTATTCATGCCTAAGAAGCTTGTATCCTTATCAATTCTTATCAATGATAGAATTTCAGGGTCTTTTTTACTTAGAGCATATACCACCTTATTCACTTTCCCCTGATGGTAGTGGATTGAGTAGTTATAATACTTAATGAGATTATAATGACTAATATTTTTCCATTTTTATTTTTAGAAAATTTATGGAAAAATTCCAAGACCATTTTTTGAGACGGCATGTGATTCTGAGCCCCGATGTTCCTGGAATTTTCTGTCCAAAAATGATAAGTTTTTAAATAGCATGTGTGAACAGCATTTCTAAAAAAAGTAGAATAACTATGAAATGGGTTCCTGGATCAGAAATATGAGGGCCCTGTTGTATTTATGATGGTAGTTTTACCCTAGGCATGAATTATTTTTTTCGGTGTGGGCCTCCAGTGAGAAAACCCGAAAATGGCATAACTGTAAATAAAATAATTAAAGTTATTTTATTTTTAAAATCCATATAACACACTAATAGTGACTCATATTAAATATATGAGACTATTGTTGAGCCTATGAGGGTGTGATTTTCTTAGGTAGAGCCTAACATTGGCCGGCATGAGCCAACTGTGGAAAGTATTTTTTGGGACGTGACTATAAATAAAATAATTAAATAAAGATTATTTTATTTTCAAATCCTTATAACTGATAAACGGTAACTCGGATTGTAAATCTGAAAGTTCTATTGATCTCGTGATGGTGTGCTCTCCTTAGGTGGGGCCTAACCTTGACCATCACTGGTTGGCGGTAAAAGTTAATTTTTGGGAGTTTTAAAGGAAAATAAAATAAACTTAAGAAAGTTTATTTTGTACAAAAAATATTTTGCTGCAACAAAACATCGAGCCATCTATTTCATTTCATAAATGAAACAACATAATAATGTTTCAACTCAATTGTAATAGGAACTTTGTTTCATTTCATAAATGAAATAGTGGAATGATGTGGTTACACAATGTAATAGAAACACTGAAACATGTTTCCTCCATTTAATTGTTTTACAGTGATAGGGGATCATTGGAATGATCCTAGATTTTATTTGAGGCTCAGAAGGAGTGGAGTTGGAAAGTAGAGAACGGTGAATAATGATGAATTGCCTTAAGTTACTACCTTCCCCTTCGAAGGATCTCGTCATCAAGAAGAGTGATGGACCAGGAATTGATGAATGGAGGTTGAGCAACTCTATTCTTCTTGTACAAGAAATCTGATTTCGGATATGGGTTTATTTATAAGTGTTTACATTTCCCCAAATCTTATTTTCTAAATAAAGAACACAGGTTAATTCACTAAAAAATTGACCCGCGGTTCGATCATCTATGAGGGAATGGAATTCTGCATGTGGGGAGTTATGGGAAGTTGGATTCAAATTTTAATTATCCTTCGTTAAACACCGAACAAGGAAGAATCACACATACATGAACAAAGGTTGTGGTTCATCCTTCATTTATTCCATGTGTATTCTTTTACTCTTCTCTTATCTTCTGTTCTTCATGACGTGACGACAACCATGGTTCATATAGGACCATAGCGACGGATCACCCCGGGCAGGATTTTGTGGGAGACGGTGGCACCAGGTTGAATGACCGCTGACATGGGATTCAGTGGTGGTGGAAGGAGAGACACAGTCAGGTGGTCCATGATGGTGATGGAAGGTCGTGGCCTGGAGGGTCGTTATAGTGGAAAAGGTCGCTGGATCAAATGCCGACGATGGTATAACCCACCGTAGCTGCTGAGGGTGGTGAACCAAGGACCCCGACAGGCAGCTGATGGCAGCAGCACGCTGGAGTGGTGGCACATGGAAGTGTCTGTGTATGGGAGGTGGCGTGCACTGACGACGTGCCGTAGTAGAGGAGGCTATGGCAGTGTGGAACCATGACATCAGTGGGGTGCCGCATCAGGTGAAGGATGCTACAGCCAGTGGGCCGCGGTTGTGAGAAACCACGACATCAGTGGGGTGCCGCATCAGGTAAAGGATTTTGCAGCCATTAGTCCATGGAAGTGCAGAACTGTGGCGCTGGAAGGATGTCGCGTCAGGTCAAGAGGCCCATGGCTGGTCCGCGGGTTGGTGCAGGTACACGGTTCGCAGGACTACGTACAGAGGAGGCAGCCAGCCGATCCAGCCGCGCGACGCAGTGCTTGTTGCGTCCAGTCTTGACCAAATCGGCCTGCTATCACAGGACGAGATAAGGGGAAACAAGGCCGCTAGGTGGCCCGGATGGGCAGGAACATGTCTGCCAATTCCGGAAGGGCTACAGGACGATCGGGCCACCATGTGTCTTGGAAGGTTGAACCCTTATCTCAATAGGCCTAGTCCATGAGGCCTAATGGATCTGGACAGTCCGAGTTAGATCTGGGTTAAGTCGGTGGACCCCGGACCAGTTCGGGTTGGGTCGCCCCGGCCAGGTCGGACCAGACCCAGACCCCACCAACTCCTTTTCAGTAAAAAAGACATAACTTCCAAACTGTATGTTCGATTGATGAGCCATTGTGGCTTTAGGGCCATCGCGATGAGGCGGCCCTTTTGGAATACTATAAGTGAGTTTCCTTGGAGGTGCAGTTATGGCCTATAGATTGAGTAGAATATTCTCCCAAAATCAATCACACTACAAGTGAAAATCATGCAGTTAGATGTGACGAGTAGGAAGTGACTAGCGGACCTCAGTGGCCCGATATCCAAGAGGGCGTCAGTGGCCCAACAGACAAGTAGACCTCAGTGGGCTAGTATCAAAGTAGACCTCAGTGTCCCAACAGACATGTGGACCTTAGTGGCCTAGTAGCCGAGAAGACCTCAGTGGCCTGACAAACGAGTGGACATCATTAGCTCGGTAGTTGAGCGGACCTCAGTGGGCCAGAAGATGAGTGGACCTCAGTGGTCCAACAGACCTCAGTGACTCATTGAGGATGAGTCCCTCGGTAGTGCAGGATGTTCAGCATTAAAATTGATAATCTTGCTTTTTATACCTTAGGTTATACCTGTGTGAGGTGACTCTAGTGACTCTCTTGACTATACTTCTTAGAGGCTATACTTCGTGTACCTATTTTTTTGTCTTCTTTTTGTATTGCTTTGTGGTATATCTTTTTGGATTGGGGTCCCTAATGAGTAATTTTTTACTCACCCCTACATAGGATTCACCCGCATTTGTCATGTCTTGTGCAGATGATCAATGCTTTAACATAGACCTTGGTGGACTAGGGCCAGGTAATGCTTAAAGTGACCCGATAGACGAGACGTGCTTCTACAACTTCAGATAGATATTTCTATACTAACACTTCAGGTAGGGTTTTTTGTGGATGAGTTCCAGATACCTTCACTTTTACTTTTTTGTTTTAGTTGGGCTAGTATTATGGCCCTGTTTACCTTTCAGTTTTCTACTATTGTAACTTGTTTTTTTTATATAGTGTATTCACCTTCTAGCATATGGGGATTATATTTGTGTGCATGTGTATAGGTAGTTAGTAAAATTACTCCCATTTGTTTGGGATATGCCTACTCAGTGCTAGTCTTCAGCACCTATCCTGTGGGAGGTGGACTTGGCCTTGAGGAACAGGTCATGATAGAGTGGTATCAGAGGAGGTAGGTTCTACCTTAAGAACCTAGAGACCTTTAGTTTGGCTTTGGGAATAGTGTTATGTGTTTATAGTTAGAATTTCATGCCGAGGAATCTAGTGTTGGTGTGACGGCTGATGTATCCATAAAACAGGAATCTGAATTCTTCTTTTTGACTCAATACATGAAAATAATAGTTGCAGAAAAAAATGATGGTACATGAATCATATAGGAATGGGTTGAGTTTTCCATGTCCTTCTTGAGTCATCTCACTAGGTATATTCTATTAATCATGGTACATCCTGTTTTTTTACAAGATGCTTCCATGTAGACAGCCAGCCAAGATTCCACCACATGATCATGAGGATGATTTGTAAGGTGGCGATATGGGAATACGGGTTCATAGCAGATAAAACACCACTAGGTGGTGTACCAACTATACCACCACCTATGGAGTAGCACATGGTACTCGTATTACTGTTGGATGAGATGTGTGGGCTGATCGCACTTCACGAGTTTCAGCAACAAAGACTCCTAATGTTCTGAGGTGATCCTGACTCAAAGGTGGATAAGGTCATGATTGAGGTGTTGATGGAGTTTTTCATCTAGTCAGGACCCCATTAGATCAAATGTAGGTCTTATAAGTGAGCCTTCTATGTGGCTCAAAAAGTTGATGGTGGGTTTTAGATTACCTGATCTTACGATGAGGTCACTCTTCTATGGATAAAGCTTGAGATCCTTTATTAGAGAAAGGGATCATGACATACAATATAAGGGCTATGTGTTCCAAATATCTTCTATAACGTTGTAAGGTTGAAATTTTGGTAGCTATGTATTCATCGAGTCATACTGACCTTTCTAGGTACTCAATGAATATGATACGGCCAGTTCTTCGGGGATCGAAACTCTGGGTGAGGTGTGCTTAGGGACATCTGAGCTGACACTATTCCTCGGTGCATTCCTACTTATTCTAGGGTTCTGTATAGAACATTTTTGGTTGAAATTACTTTGGTTGAGTAGATATAGCTAGTGGATATCAGTAGTGGGAAAGAAGGAAGTCGACATCTGTCTTAGTGACTTGGACATGTGAGAAATTCTGAGAAGACGTCCCAAGACAGAGGATCTACAGCCCAAGGCTCATAATGTGAGTCCAGTCGGCCTAGAAAGAGGTAATTCTTTTCAAAATACGGAAAAGAACATTTTTCTAGAGATTTTACATCCTATCTTGCTGACAGTGAAATGGTGTATGAGCCACCGGGGCAGGAACATTGATAGGAATAGATGAATTTGTAGGGCGAAAAATGTGGTAGAGGATATAGGAGAGCAGTAGGAGGTGGTATACATTTTGATATGTTACAACGTCCACCCCAATGTTTTCCACACTAGGCTCAGGGGGATAAAGGATATGGTAAGGAGTAGATGCATGTGGTGAAGGAATATGACCCAAGGCCTCCAGTAATGATTCGAGGTACAGTCTGTGACTACTCTTAGATGGCATATTAATAGAAAGAGGTTCTAATCATTCCTTCTCTTCATGAATATTGTTCATGACCTAGAGTTTATTGTTAAACTATTTACTTGACCCTTGCATCTAGAGAAACCTATGGGAGGAGACTTAATAATCACACTTATGCCGATGATGTGATCTAAACCTTAAGGAGAGAGTTTCGGTTGGAACCCCTTAGAGGCAACATCGAGACCTTATGATATTAGTTTGGGTATGGACTGGTCATCCACAGTTCATGATTAGAAAGACTATTTTAGGAAAAAGGGTGTAGTATGTCCATATTAATGGAATTTTGTTTTCCTTGGTCGGTGAGAAAGGGAAACCAGGAAGCACAGAATAGACTCATGCATTGGAGGATGCATCCGATCACTATTGAGTTGGATAGCCTTACCCTTGTGGTAGTTGATGTTATGAGTTTTCAGTTCCTGGCAGTAGTGGTGGAATATGAAGACGTCTTCTGTAAATATTTTCCAGGTTTACCTTCCCATAGGTAGATGGACTTCTACATTGTTATACACCCTGAGATGGAACTGATATCAGCATCAGTATATTGGGTGACTTTTATATAGCTTTACAAGGTGAGGGTGTAGGTGGAGTACTTTCTAAGGAATAGCCTAGTAAGACCCAGTTTTCAAGGTTATGTGTGGATTTCCAACAATTTAACCAAGTGACTGTGAAGAACGAGTATCCACTACCAAAGGGTTGATGAAAACATTGATCAGTTGTTAGGGGAATCCTTTTGTGTGGATGGAAAGGTGTATGTAGGATTTTTATTAGTTAAGATAGAGTTTGAAGATTTCACTGGTCTTGATTTTTCTAGAGGAGGGAGTTGGGTACGTAGTGTTCTGTGATGCATCAGGGACCATACTTGGTTGTGTCCTAATGACAAGTCAATAGGTGATTGTCTATCGTTCATGTCAGTTGAGACCACATGAGTATAACTACGCAACCCAAGATCTTGAGTTGGTAGTGGTATCCATCGCATTGAATATGTGGAGACACTACCTATTGGGTGAACGGATTACTGTCTACTCTAACCACAGGAGTCTTGAATATATCTCCTCTCATAAGGATTTTAACTTGGTACAAAGACGATGGATAGAGTTTCTCATGGAATATGAATTCAAAGTAGTCTATACTCTTGGTAAGGGAAACATGGTAGCAGATGATCTTAGTAGGAGACCCAATTCATAGTTTTGGAATGAGGAAATAGAGGTTTTGGACTCATTACAGTTATCCTTCATGAATAGAGTTGAAGTGTCTTACCTCCCATTGGTGGTTGTTACCCCTCCCCTCTTAAAGTGATTCGGGAAGGAACAACTCGATGATACTAACAGTTAGACTTTACATTATTAGTTTTCCATAGGGAATGGCCTTGATGGATATTCTAAATGTGGTGAACATTTCATTCCTTTTAGAGGATGCACAGTATAGTTAGTGTATATCTAGAGTTGCGAGATGCATCTGGATATGAAAGTGGGTGTCAAGGCGGGCACTGAGGATTACAGAATAGATTGAAGATGGGCTTACATGTTGATATAAAATATGAGCACTTGGTTAATTAGTTTCATGGGTTTTCAACACACCTTATGAAGCCCTTATTCCTAGAAGGGGTTTCTCTTTTGTTCATTGGGGTGAAAATAAGGGAGTGATAATGAATATATATGGAATTTATGATAATTTTATCACATATGTCTAGGGACATGGTATTTTCTAGGAGATCGTTGACCAACTCACCATATTGGCCACTTCATAGATTCTTAGTAATATATCCCCGTAGAGGGCTTATGATACCTCTATGGGTAGGATATATATACACAAACCATCATACGTCATTGACTAGGGAGAGTTGGATGTTGATGACGAGGTGACTTTTGTGGAGTTCCGATAGAGATCGAGGATCAGCATGAGAGGACCTTCCATGGGAGATCAATTCCTCTAGTGTGTGTTTGGTGGTATCACAAGAATCTACAAGAGAGTACATGGGACCGAGAGGTTCAGGGTTGTGATTTTACCCTCATCTTTTTGGGAATCCCTTGGTTTGACCTAAAAGGAAGTAAATCCTTAAGGTGGGAAAGTTTTAATGACTCGAATTTTCCCTGTTTTTCTATAAAATTTATGGGAAAATTATGAGACTAGGAACTCAGATGGTGTGCGATTCTAAGGATTGGTTTTCCTGGAATGGTTCATTAAAAAATTTTATTTTTTGAAATAGCACATGTGAGAATTTTTCCTGAAAAAGTGGAATGAATCTTAAACAGGTGCCCAGATTATTAATTTGAAGGAACCATTGTATTCCGGATATAGGGTTTACCCTAGTCGCGACTTAAATTTAATCAATACGGGCCTCAAACAAGAAAACCAGAAATTGCATAACCATAAATAAAATAATTAAATAAGATTATTTTATTTTTAAAATCCTTATAACTCATGAATGGTGACTCGGATTAGAAATCTGAGACCACCATTGAGCTTGTGAGGGCGTGATTTCTTTAAAAAAATCCTAACATTGGTCGGCGTGGGCCAAATGTAGGAAGTAGTTTCTTGGACATGATCATAAATAAAAAAATTTAAAAATATTATTTTATTTTAAAATCCTTATAACTCATACAAATCATATTGGAAATCTAAGAGTACCCGTGATCTCATGAAGGTGTTATCTTATAAGGTGGGGCCTAACCTTGACTAGTACGGTTCGAGGGAATAAGTTAATTTTTGGTCATTTTAAAAAAAGTAAACATAAGAAAATTTATTTTATCCAAAACAAATTCGCTTCAATGCAACATTGAGACAAATATTTCATTTTATAAATGAAATGGCTTCATGATGCTGCAACTCATGTGTAACAAGAATGTTGTTTCATTTCATTAATGAAATAGCATAACGGTGTGGCGACTCAATGTAACAAAAATTCTAAAATGTGTTTCCTCTATTTTATTGTTTAAAAGAGACTGGGGGTCATTGGAAAGATACTGGATTTTCTCTGATGCTCTGGAGGAGTGGCATTGGCAAGAAGCAAACAGTGAGGAATGAAAAATCACCACAAGTTCCTTCCTTCCCCTTTGAAGGATATCGTCATCGATGAGAGTTGTGGATTGAGAATTGATGAACGATGGTGTATTGACACTGTTATTAATTAACGAGCAATCTGATTCCAGGTAAGGGTTTATTTCTAAGTGTTTACCTTTCCCTCGTTCTTCCTTTCTAAACCACGAATGTGGGTCAATTCACTAACAAATTGACCTGCAGTTTAATCGTCTATATGGGAATGGGATTCTTCATGGGAGGAGTTATGGGATGTTGGATTCATGTTTTAGTTATCCTTCATTAAACTCCTAACAAGGAAGAATCACACTGACATGAACAATGTTCATGGTTTATCCTTTATTTTTTCCTGGTTCATTCTTATACTTTTACCTTTTCTTATGTTCTTCATGATGTGATAGAAACTGTGGTCCAAGAGGGACCGCAACAGTGGATCACCAAGGGAAGAAGGCTAAGGTAGATGGTGGTGCCAGGTGAATGACCACAACAATGGGAGCTGGTGGAGGTGGATTGAGATCTGATGGAAGGCGGGCCACGATGGTGATAGAAGTCCATGGCTAGGATGGTTGCAGCGGCGGCAAGGGTTGCTGACTCGAAGGTCGGCGTCGGTGGAACCTGTGGCGTCGATCACAGGTGGTGAACCAAGGCCCCCAAAAGGCGGCCAGCAGCGGAGGTAAGTAGAAGAAGCTGCGTATGGGAGGTTTCATGTTCTGGTTACGCGCCATAGTAGAGAAGGCTGCGACCAACAGGTTGTAGTGGTGTAGAACTGCGGTTCCAGCGGGGCGCCGCATCAGGCGGAGGAGGCCACGACCTACAGGCCACAACAGTGTGGAACCACAGCACAATTTGGGTGTTGCATAGGGTCAGGAGACCCAAATTCTATCCATGGGTCTGTGTGGGCATGCAGTTGATAGGGCTACATGTCGGAGAGGTGGTCGCCTAAGTCAGTCACGTGACGCAGGGCGGACACGACACCTACCACATCCAGGCGGGAGAAAACTCGCCCGCCAACGTCGGTTGGGCCAGAGGAGGATCGGGCTTCCAGGCAGCCCAGTGGTCTAGGTCCATCAGGTCTAATGGAGCTAGCCTTGGGCCTGTTCAGACCGGGTTGGGTCGGACCAGACCCAGATCCTGCCGACCCCTTTTCATTAAAACAAACATAACTTCCAAACCACATGTTCGATTGATGAGACATTTGTGGCATTAGGACCCTAGTGATGATGAGGTCCTTTTGGAAAACTATATGTGAGTTTATATGAATGTTGAGTTATGACCAATGGATTGAGGAGTATATTCTCCATGAATCATTCATGCTGTGAGATGAAACCTTGTGGCTGGATGTGACGAGAAGGAAGTGGATAGAGGACCTTAGTGGACCAGTAGCTGAGTAGATCTCAGAGGACCAGAAGATGAGTGGACCTCAGTGGTCCGGTAGATGATCAGACCTCAATATCCCAATAGATGAGAGGACTTTAGTGGCCTAGGATCTGAGAAAACCTCAATGGCCTGACAATTGGGTGGACCTCAGTGGCCCAATAGCCGAGAGAACCCCAGTGGCCTGACAGACGAGCAGACCTCAGTGGCCTGACAGACCTCAGTGACTCGTAAAGGATGAGTACCTCAACAGTGTAAGATTTTTATCTTTACAACTGATAATATTTCTTTCTATACTTTAGGTTATACCTATGTGAGCTGACTCTTGTGACTTTCTTGACAGTACTTCTTAGAGGATACACTTCATGTACCTCTTTGTTAGTATGCTTTGTGTATTTATTTTTAGTGTATATTTGTTGTTTGGGGTCCCTACTAAGTATTGTTTTACTCACCCATGTACGGGCTTCACCCACACGTTTCTTGTCTTATGTAGACAATCAACACTTTGATGAAGAACTTGGTGGACCAGGGCTAGGTGGGGCTTAGAGTGACCCGATAGACGAGATTTGCTTCTGTGACTTTAGATAGCAATTTATTTACCTAACCTTCAAGTAGGGTTTTCTTTGATGGAGTTCCAGATACCTTCACTCTTACTTTTTTTAGTTGGGCTTGTATTCTGGCTCCGTTTACCTACATTTTTATACTGGTGTACCATTTATTTTTTTACTTAGTATATTAACTTTATAAAATTTGTGGCTTGGAGTTGTTTGGATGTGTACAGGTACATAGGAAAATGCCTCCCATTTTTTTGGTATATACCAACTTGGCACTAGTCATTAGCCCCTAGCCTTTGAGAGGTGGGCATGGCATAGTTACAGTATGTGCCCCGGGGGATGGGTCGTGACAGAGATCTAACCATCTTCGTTGGTTCATATTTAGATATTTCTATGTGAATATATATTCTATACTTTTTTATCCATTTAAATTTCATACATATACAAAAATAGATAATGAAACTAAATTTTCAACACAAATATCATAGCTGTTAACCCCTGATCATGTGTGGGGTAGTTTTTCTCATGAATTTTAAACTAATTTGATGTGTAGGTAATGGATTTAATTTTACGTCAACACACATCCCAATCCTTTCTTTGCAACATCACTAAAAATTAGGAAAAGATTCCCACTTGTTGGTAGTGTGAGCACATGGGTAGTGATAAGCCTTCTTTTTAACACCATGGTTTTTTCTTCACATTCACCATTCCATGAAAAATTTACCACCATCTGAGTCATCTTGGTGATAGGGTTTGAAATTCATGATAAATGTCTCACAAATTAGTGATAGTATCCACCTAACACAAGAAATCTATGGATATCTATCATATATTTTGTCCTCATTCATCCCTCAATTTCTTTTTTCATTTGATGGATCCACAGATATCCCATTTATTGTTATGATATTCCCCAATAATGAGACTTCTTTCAATCAAAACTCACACTTTTTGTACTTTGTATAGAGCTTCTCCTTTTGTAAGGTCCTTAAAACAGTGCTCAGATTCTCCTCATGCTCCTTGGTTTTGGAGTATATTATAATAACGTCTATAATGAATACCTAAAATTTGCCGAGGTAATCTATAAAGACTATATTCATCAAGTCCATAGATATTTTTGGACCATTAGTGATTCCAAATGGAATCACTATGAACTCATAATGCCCATACATTGTAGAAAAAGCAGTCCTGAGGATTTCCTCCTTCTTCACCCTTACTTTGTAATATCTTAACCATAGATCCACCTTGGAAAATTATTGTACTCTACATATTTGATAAAATAATTCATGAATTCATGGAAAATGATAATTTTTCTTTATTATGATTTTTTAAGCTCGTGATAATCAATGCAAAGGTGCATTGACCCATCCTTGTTCTTGACAAAGAGGTCTAGTGCACCCATTGGTGAAGCACTTTGGAATATAAACCCTTCATCCAAATTCTCATATAGTCATTTTTTAGCTCCTCAATTTCAACAACATCTATTATATACAAAGTCTTGGATATTGGAAATTCCCCAGGTATAAGTTCGATCGAAAATTTTATCTCTCAGCTAGGAGGAAGACTAGGCAATTCCCCAAGAAAGACATCATCACACTCCCTCGCAATAGTAATGTATTAAAGGATGATAATTTCCCTATAATAAATCATTTAATCTAGATAAACTTTCTCATAGGTCTATAATATTCATGTTTAAGATGATGGTGATAAAGAAGATTCATCCTCCTTGAACTTTTATAGAATCAGGGGTCGATTCTCCATACGGAGAGTGATTTCCCTCTCACGGAAATTTATATTGTTTCTATATAGGTAAATCCAATCCATGCCAAGAATTTCATCAAATTCCACCAATATTAGTTTGAAAAGGCTATTCAAGAAGTTCAATCCAGATATTGTGATAGGTGATGAGTTATATACATAGGATGCAGTAATTGTCACATTTTCGTTTTTCACCAACATATCTACTTCTAGGATTTGTAGTGGTGTTTGAATAGTTCTACCAAACTTTCATGTTATAAAATAGTGTGTAGAACTATGTACAATAACCCTACCATTCACTTTTTTATTCTGGTTTAACATTACCCAATATAGACATAAGGGTGAGTAATTTTAAACTATTAAACACATAAAAGGGAATCCAATGACATTAAAGGATGACTTATGAATTACATTTATCACCTTAACTTATGATTTTATAGGATCCAATCTATGTTATCCATTATCTACTTCCAAATCATATCCCACATGAGTGTCAAACTAGGTGTACAGTAAGTCTAGTTTTCATGTACTAGGTTACCCCAATTCAAGCGTAGAATACCTTATTGGAGTTGTTACTGCTAGGTACATCTGTGCTAGAACCACATCCACTTTTAGTATCCAAATAGAGATGTATTTTCTTGGTAAACCACTTAATTTATACATACCAAAATTTAGGGATGTTTTATTACACTTAGTATTATCCCTAAGGGTTTTCACTAGGGTTTTCTAATCTGAATCCCAAAAATAAATAAACCTATCCTCTGATACCAACTATAAAAACCCTACTCTTCATTTCATATTTAATCATGATTTATTACATGGGTTTTCACTTAATATAACTCATAATATTGAGAGGTCGAGTGACTTTGTAAATTAGGAACATTACATAACAACTTAAAACATTAAATACAATGTTTTTATTAAAAACGTATTCTACAATACCACAACATTACTTCATATTTAACACTAAATGGGATAACTTGAGGACATACATAAGAAAGAGGTGAGCTATAAAGACTAGTAAGGGAGAAAACAAGTCATAACATGAAGAAGACAATACATGTTAGAGAATAGTAATATCAATGGAGAATAAAAGGAACGTGAATATAAAGGGATGATAAAGCATGATAATCATGATATGGAACTCTGGAAACAACATACAACATGATATTATCATGAACCAAGGCTCATTGCACATGGAGGATCATGAGTCAAAGATCATTGCACATGATGTATCATGAGTCAACACCCACTAAAAATGAAGCAGAATGATTCAACACCCATTTCACATGAATTATCATGATTCAACACCCATTACACATGAAATATCATGATACTATTCATTACCCAATGCATTGGAGCACTATTAGGGCTCACCCTTCATAATCATTTTGTTTTCTTGCTTAAGTGTTCCATATAGATCACATATTATGGATTTATTAATCATCATAGTTTAATCCTTGATCACAGAAATGTGGAATAAATAAATATATATTCACAATAAAAAAGTATATTTGCATAAAGGTTAATACCCTTGATATAGAAAATGGTATTGTATTCACTACACAATGATTTTGGCATGGGAAATCCCGTTGAAATTTTGGTAGCATAACGTCGTCATATAGAAATTCATAAAATGTGTTGATGAGAGAGAAAGGGTATATGATCATTTGAAAATGAAATTTATAGTAAGGTAGATATTTAATAATGTATCCCAACTTATGAAATTGTAAATTAAAGGGAATATCCTAAATAAAGTGCTTGATAGAAAGAGGAGAGAGAGAAGTCCCTTACGGGAATTTCAGCATAGTAATGGCTTAGGTAAGGGTCCAAATGGGGGGGGGATAAATGAAAACTCGTTGAAATAAAATAATATGTATAGTAGTTAATTTATTATAAATGGGTGAAAATATAAATAATAGAAATTAATGAGGAAAATTTGAAACAAGGTTCTTAAATTGAAAGGAAGAGAGGAAGGCGGGGATCCCTTACTTGGATGTGTGACCCCAAAGGCTTGGGAGAGGCTTCATGAGATCTTGGGGGAGCTTTGGGAGGGCTCTAGGGAGTATATAGAATAGTGTAGTCTAGATTAAAGGAGTTCAAGTGATGATAAATGGGAGATTGGGTGGTTTTATATAGAAAAGGAGGGGGTTTCTTTAATATTTTGGTTTTGGAAACTTCATAATAAAATATTCAAAACCACAAAACAGCCTATGGGTTTTCCCATGGTTTCTGGAAAATAACAGTGGAATAAATTATTTTATAAGGATAATGGCTAATGATATTAAAATATTTCTGTTTCTTATGTAGAGTTGAATCACACTTTCAGAGAAATGATTTTAAATTATTAAAATATATTATAACTTTGGTAGGATTCACTAAGGCTTTGTAAAATAAATAAAATAAATCTAAAATAAAATTATTTTATAGGTAAAAAATATATTTGGTGGAATATACCTTTTATGGTATTTAGTACATCATTATTGGTCTATTATAATGTCATAAAACACACTGTATATTTATACAGTGTTTAACTTTTACCCAGAAATTAGACTATCTCAGAAAAGTATGAAAAATTAACCATTGGATAATTTAAAAATATTGATTCCCAAAATAATATTAATTTTATCTAAATAATTTTCTAAATATAGGAATTTTCAATTTTAAAAAGAAATATCAGCATTTATTTAAAATTAACATGTTTTGACAAAAAAATGTGTTCAAATCATAATAAAAATTACTTTTGACTTCGTAAAAATTATATGATCAGTTATATTTAATAAAAGTACTTTAATAATAATATTTTATAAAAATATTATTTATTTCAAAAATAAATTAATTCATCAAAATAGATTTCTTCATTTAATTTGAATATTAACCAAAAAGACTACTTGTGCTTCAATAATCATTTTAAAAGTAACAATAATATGAAAAAATATTTATTATTATATACAAAATATAATGTACATATTCCTAATTCTAGGTTCATGATCCATATCTGTTTATTACACCAGCATACACTATAAGAGTATAGTGTGCTATGGTGGGGCTTTGATGGGGTCGTTCGGTGAACATGGTTTGGGTCGTGATCTCGATGATCTTGAACTCTCCCATAAATGGTTTTGATCATGAATAAGTTTTTGGATATCATCTTGGTCTTGGTCTAGGGGAAAGCCAAAAAGTTATATCTTCCTCAGAATACCTTACAAATGGGCTTCCTAGGGAATGATCCTACTGGTTGAGGTCATCACTTTCTTTGTCTGTGTCAAAAGGATTTGTTAAACCCCTTTATTTACAATTGTCATGTGATCACTATTAAACAACTATATTATCAACAGTAAAGATACGTAATGGTAATTTAAATCCATTGGATATAATAAAACCAAATGAGTGCATGTGTTTTCTATATCTATAAGGCATTTAATTAAATAAAAAATGGGAATTTTATTCCTAACAGTTTGGGTTGCTACATTTAAGATAGAGTTAATGGTCTATAATAGATAAGTGGAACTCCCTTATTATAATGTAGGTGATCTATAGCTTTTCCCATAAATTATATCTTGTTTTTAATTTATTCCATTGTGTTTTGTACTATTATTTTCATGAAACACCTCAAAAATGTAGAATTAATTATGTAGAACCTAAATCCCTAATTCCAATAGCCCTTGTATATTAAATTGGAATCACTAATGGTTCTGGACCGTGAGTTTTAACCAACCCTTAAGGGTTCATTCCTTGAATTCCCTAAATTTATCAATTTCATTTCTAGTGAAACCACCTTTTGCAGTTTTTTGTTATATAAAATGAAAACGAGAGAATTAAATGACATTTCTTAAAGTGTTGAAGGGTTTAATGCTCCACCCTATTATCATATTATGACCAAACCACCTATTAAGTGGGTTTGGTTTGAATATTTTGAATGGTTGACCTAAATTAAATGTAATGTGAATGGTAAGAGCATGTCATGTGACTTTTATTAATTGTGTATTAAACCATAGGCTAGTAAATGAATTTGATCGATTATTTATTCCACACATGTTATGATGACCAATATTATACCTTTTCATGTATGTAATTAACTTATTATGGAAAGTTCACTTATCCCTCATATTATTGGAAATGGAGTTAACTAATAAATGAAATGAATAACTTGTATTGAAATGGTAAATGGGCATAATGTCACATATACTTGTGATACTTGGGAATGGAATACCTTGTATATTGTGATACTCAGGAATGAAATCCCTTATACATTGTGATACTTTGGCATGGAATCTCATATACATTATGATACTCGGTCATGGAATCCATTATACATTTTGATACTTGGGAATGGAATCCCTTAGGCATTGTGATACTTGGGCATGGTGTCCCTTATACATTATAATACTCAGGCATGGAGTCCTGTATACATTGCGATACATAGGAATGGAGTAACTTATACATTGTGATACTCAAGCATGGAGTCTCTTATACATTGTGATTCTCAGGCATGGCGTCCCATATACATTGTGATACTCGAGAATGGAATCCATTATACTTGTGATACTTGATCATGGATTCCATTATACATTGTGATACTTGGGAAAAGAATACCTTATACATGTTATACTCTAGAATGGAGTCCCTTGATACCTTATGAGATTCATACTACTACCCATGGATCCCTAATTTACGCCTCGAGTCCTTTATAGTAGTAATATTCATATATATGTTTATAAATGTCACTATGTAAATTGACCATATATATATATATACATGTTGCTTCCTTTTAGATATATTTTGTCTTAAGTCAAAGAAGGTATGGTCAACCAAGAGTCCTTGAGAAACCTGATACTGACTTGTTTTATTTATTTATTTAATTCTTTATCAGTTATACCTGCACCCTACTATGTTTTATATTCACATATTGGATAGATTTGGACACCATTGTTGGAAGAATACGGAGTATATCTCACACCCTTCTTAGACCTCCATTACATTGGGGTGACCAAATAGACCTGATGATTATAGGTTTGGGTTCATTAGGATATGTTTGTGGTGTATTCTTGTTCCTGGGGATTTTGGAGCACATGACAGAGCCAGAGCTCATGATGCACATAGAGAGAGCCTTGGGAATTTTATTTATTTATTTTATACTTTTATTGTATCATGGGAATTATGTTTACTCCCATGTTTGATTTTTCAAATTTCTAACATTCATGTAGGATTGGATGTTTGTAATTTTCTGCTTTTTAGTATTATTATGATCTTTCACTATTTTTCTTTGTTCATTTATACTGCTTCCATTATTGTCTATTTCTTTATTCACTTATTATATGCTGATACTTCCATGTTACTCTAATAATGAGCGTATTATATCCCCATCATACCAACATTAGAACATCACAATAAGTCAGAAACCTATGGAATAGAAGGTGGTGTTCCTATGTTCATGTGGTGACTAGTTTGACTATAGTTAATAGATTCTGTTGGTTCAGGATGTTACAAAATGGAATAAAAGGGTTTTTTTTCTTTACCATTTAGGCTGGTATATATGAGAATATGAATGTGTTAGTTCATGGTAAATATCCATTACTGGGATTGATCAAACCATGCATGGGTAAAAGACCATGTTTCAAAGGATGGGATTATTGTTCGGGTTGTTTTTTGTTACAGTTGATTATGATTTCACATTGGGTGATTGATACCCTGGTTTTGCTTACTAATCTATGAGTTTTAGGGTAATTTACACTTTTACCATTTTAGTGAGGAAGTATTATTACATGAATCATGATAGGAATAAATGGATTCTCATTCCATGTATATGTCATGCCATATAGGTTCCATTATACCTGTGATATGTGCTTTGCATGATTATATGCCAGATTTCTCATATTTATTTAGAATGCATATCTACTCAGCCTATTTAAGTAATTTTTAGCATGCTTACCCATGTACCATAATGTGTGATTTATATCACTCTTAGCTGTATACCATTATTGTGTTTTTTCCTATTAACGTAGTAGCCTTCCATGTTTAGTCGTCATACTTATGTTCTTATTCAGCATGTTTACATATAATTACTACTTTGGGATCATTATGAAAAATTGTTAGTAAAATAATGTGTCTACATTAACATAAGTGGTTTTATTCTTCATATCTTGATGGTGGAATTCAATTTGACTAATTGATTATGAAATTTTTGAGCCATGAACTAATAGTTTTTTAAGCTAAAACATAATGGCTACAGTTAAACGAGAGCCATTTTTCAAACTATAAAGTGTATGGGTTCTTTATAAATTGGGAAATTGTAACCCATATAATCGAACCATTGTTTATTATATTGATATACCTAAGAAACATTGTGTAAATGTAAAATCATCTAAACCTTACATATTACATATATTGGTTTAGTATGCCTTTTCTACTTAGCATGACTCAATTATGTTAGCTTTGTCTTTTTAGGTTTATGTGACAGAACCCACTAAGGGGGATTTAAATATTAATTTTGAAAATGTTTTGGGTTAAATATTGATGAACCCATAATGAATTAATGATACCCTTATAGGTCATCTTGTTTGGACATTCTTTAATACATAACCCCATGGGATATGTTATGTTATATAGGGATGGTGATTTAATGTTTCTTCATCCACTTATATGGTGTTATATATAAATATATAGTGGAATATAACTTAACCAATCCCCAATTTAATTTATAACAAACCATCTTTCCACTTTTGAGTTGGAATTATATGAGGCATTAGTTAATTAAAATTCTAGTTACAACCTGAATGGACTTTTACACTATATTAAAATTAACATTATCTTTACTAATCTCATTTTTTGGATAACCTCCTTAATAATAAAATGATGTTTAAAATGGGGTTTATAATATGAATTTCCTAAATAAAATATTATGTATGGTTTTCCTTATAATTGGTACTTGATGTATGAAATTTAGCCTTTAAATGTTTATATATATAATTTGAATCAAGGAAATGTCTTAAATGAAGACCTTAAGGTGGTGTTATCGCTTTAAACCTCTTGAAAGGGTAGTTTCGTTGTTCTTTGATATTTCATTAAAAAGGGAATGTAAACATTTCCAATAGGATTATTTTCACCTATAGGATAGGTATTAGGGCCTATTGACATTTTTAGGAATGAACACTTGTTTGGATCAGTGATTTATGCTTTAGTAATAGGATAACTTGAGGTAGGTAGCACCCTTATAAATTTAAAGCATCCCTAGTTGATCTGTTAATATTTCTGATGTGTGGTAATATTTAGGTTATATTTTTCCTATATAGGATTATTAGTTTCTAAAATTACTCCTTTGTCTTGATGGGTGGATGTTTTATAATATTACCCTTATTATGTGCATGAGTATTGATAAATACTTAGTTCTAATGGGATAGACATTTATAGGTCATAGTCAGCCACCTAGTGGGTTGTGTGACCCCACTTTCTGTTCTTCAATGTTGGATGACTTGGGAGGTCATCATCATGTTTTATAGTTGTGTGGGATAGTTTGACTTTGGGCTTGTAAGTTTTATAGGCTATTAGAAACTGGGATACATAGGGATTATAAGCCTTTGAATAGTATCAAGGATGTGTCATTTTTCATGTGAAATTTCATGGTAATATATGATGATATATGCAGTACTTGTCGAGTTTATAAAATGGTAAAACCAACCATATGAGTTTGATGGTAATCATTACAACCTTGAACTATTACACTTTTTTCAGGGGTCATATTTGAAGTATAGTGACCTTGAATTTAGAGTAAATAACACTAGTCCCAATGCTTGAGATTATTTCAAAAAAGGGTCAGCTATTTTGACACACTGGTCGATTGGTTTGGGATTTTATGTCTGATGTTATGGTGTGTGTGGACAGAACATGGGAGGAGTGTCACATATATTTTTGAGGGTGAATATGATCTATCACACTTCTAAGTAGCTAGTTCCCTTCTCCTTCCATGTTAGAACTTGGTAAAAGTTTGTTGGATATCTCTAGGACCCACCAACTATGGTCGATGGAACATGTTCTATTGGATGAGTTCCCATTCTCAATTAATGAATACTATGACACTCATATGGTGGGTAGTGCCACATAGAATAGATTTTAGCATATACTTACAAGTAAAGGTAACTCAACACCACATGACCTATTCATAATGGTCAGTAGGGATTTTCAAATTCCTATGAGGTTGATAAGCTTTCCAATGTGTCTGAGCTTGTAAGGCAGCATAACGATGATACGGTTGGCTGAGTACATAAACCTTAAAAAACAATGTTGGTCAAGGATGGAATCTTATGGTTTTTATTGAGAAATCACGGGAATCCATAGTAATGTGGGTATCATGGTCATGTTATGATGATTCATTTATAGGTGTTTTTGAGATTCTTTAAAACAGGCATCCTGAGGTGGTCCGACTGTCCTTTCATTTGTGTATTTGGATTACAGTTGGCTTGAAACCATAATAAGAACTTCATATTGAGGTAGTGTGAGTATCTAGGGTACTTTTTGATGTAATTTAAATCCTCTTAGTATACCCTTTTCATATTGATGATCACATCCCCTATCCTGGCATCATCTAGGATACACAGAGAGAGCATCAATTATATGATGATCTAAATTAAAATGCCCTTCCTTCTCGATAAATAGACTCTGTGGGGATACACTCAAAAAAGAGAGTTGTTTTTTTGAACATGGATAGTCCTGAGTGATATCTGGGTTCCTGAGTAAGAATTACTTGGATAGAATCATGGACACCAGTTGATTATTTGACTCAATCTCCAAGAAAGATATCATTTTTTGTCACAGTCAGTGTTCCTGATAGGACATAATATCAGCAATGTACCGACATATCGCCTATAAACACAAAAGTGTGGAATACCTTGGATGAGATCCTTAGACTACTATTAATGATTTATATGTTACCCTGGTTATTATTTTCTCTCAAATGAGATGTTTTGAGCATGACAATTCATGTGTGTTGGATCGGTTATACACCCATGTTTGAGTTGGGGAATGAGAAAATCGATGAATTTTTTGTTAGAGATGTCACCAGAAGATGGTTATGGAATTTGGTGAGTTTTCTTGGTGCAAGATTGAGTGTATTTTATAGAAGGCATCATGTTGTATTTTTGATGCATCGGTTTCCTAGGTTGTGTGCTTTCAAGATAGTCAATCGATAGTGGAATGTCATCCTTTTCTTTTCTTTTAGCTAAGTGTGGTCAATGAGTTACAATACCAAGCACATTTTTAGGATGAAATGAGTACTATGAAAGGATTTATGAGGAAATTTAGGTAAAATTCAGCTTGAATGGACTAAAGGATGTCAATTTGGAATCGACTGTGTGATCTAAATAAGAAGTGTGTTGGGAGCATTGTTAGAATGATAAAAGTCTTTTCCATAATGAAATTCTAATGTTGTGATTACCATAACTTGGAATTTGTTGTAATATATTAGAACCTATGGAGGAAGTTACATGGGTTGGTGGATTAAATATATGATGACCTGATTATGTATTGTGTTATATAGACTCAAGTTAGAGCCGTCTTGATGATCTGATTTAAATATGACTATTGGATCGTGTTTAGATGGCTTATGTACCATTTTA
This sequence comes from Viscum album, assembly GCA_963277665.1. NCBI lineage: Eukaryota > Viridiplantae > Streptophyta > Magnoliopsida > Santalales > Viscaceae > Viscum > Viscum album. Next base: position 151,920,941 of record OY728123.1, on the reverse strand, counting down.
TTAAAGGTTATTATAGAAGGCATGTTGGATGTTTGAAATTAAATGTGACCATTTCAGAATAATTTTAATGACCTAGGTAGGGTATATTATGTTTTTTGTTTCCCAATGGTTTCTTGAGGATGATAAGTTCTAGGGCGGGCAGATTGTAGTGTCCTGTAGTTATGAACCAAATGGAAATTTCAAAGGAATGTTGAGTTTTTTCAATGGTGGAAGGTTCGTATTAAATTTCTGGAAGCAAGGCAAGGTTTTGAGTGTTTTAACATACAAAATTTATATTTTTGGATTTATTTTATTGTATGGTAGAAGCCCTGAGGGTTCTAGTGAACACCAAATGAAGGAAATGTGGTTCGGGATACTGAATTTTTCCCCATCCATAAATTCATATCATGTAATATTTACACGATGTGAAATTTTTTCACAACATATAGTGGGAAGTGAAGGCTCGGGAAGCTCACCTGAGGAATTCATGACATATAACTAGATCCATTTCTGGAGACTGATTCACGACCGGAAAAATATACCCATCGTGAATATCTTAGGGAAGGCTATTTAAAAAGGGCTCAACAGATAATTTTATCCTCTCATAAGAGGGGGACCAAGCTCATAGTTCCTCTTTCCCCCATCATAGGGTTCTTGATATATTCATCATCATTTGTCTTTCTTGTTTCCATCAATCTCATTGGTTGTGTAGCAGTAAGCTCTTGACACCTCTTTCTTCCTTTTTCTATTTTATATCATTATCTTTAACATTAGTTTAGTGAGATCTAATAGGCCCTATTTTCAAAGTGATTTTAAAGTATTCTATTTTATCTCATTTTGGGTTGAGTTGAATGCCAATAATGGATAAGTGGAACTCCCTCTGTATAAGGTACGTGTTATTTAGATTTTACTTTAAATACTGGCTTGTTTATAATTTACATCAATCTGTCATGTGTCAGTATTTCCATGAAATAACTTTTAAATGTGGAATTAATTTTTTAGTACCTAAATCCACAATTCTAGTAGAAATTGTATATAAAATTAGAATTGTTAATGGTCATAGACCTCGATTTTTAATCACCCATTAAGTTTGAATCCCTTGAATTCCTTAAATTAATCAATTTTTAAAAAAAAACATTTTGAGGTCAATTCTTCTATAAAAAGAAAATTTTAGAACTAAATGAAATTGATTGAGTTATTTAAGGGTTTAACACTCCACCATGTTATCCCTTTATAGATAAACCACCTATTAAGTGGTTTTGGTTTGGCTCTTTTAAATTATTAACTGAATTCAATGTAAAGTAAATGGTAACACCATGTGATGTGACTTTTATTAACAGTGGGTTACTCCTTGGGATAGTAAATGAATTTGATAATTTATTTATGGAATTCATGATATCATGGCCTATATTATACCTTTTTAATGTATGGAGTTAACTATTTTTTTAAATTTTACCTAGACCTCGTATTATTGTTAACAGAGAGAACTAATAAATGGAATGAATAAATTTTATTGAAATGGTAAATGGGGATGGAATCCCTTATAATTATGATACTTAAGAAGGGAATCCCTTATACATTGTGATATTAGGGCTTGGAGTTCCTTATAAATTGTGAAAGTTTTTCATGGTGTCTATTATACATTGTGATTCTCATGCATGGAGTACCTTATACATTGTGATATGTGGTCATGGAATCCCTTTTACACTGTGATACTCAAGAATGGTGTCTATTTTACAATATGATACTCAGGAAAGGAATCCCTTATACATTGTGATACTTGAGAAATGCCTCCCTTATATATTTTGACACTCAGGTATGGTTACCATTATACATTGTGATACTCGGAAAAGGCATCCAGTATAAAATTTGATACTCAAACATGGCATACCATATACTTGTGATACTCAGGAAAGACGTCCCTTATAAATTATGATACTCAGGCATGGCCTCCCCTATAGAAGTGATACTCATGCATGAAATACCTTGACACATTATGACATTCATACTACTACCCATGGATTCATGAGTTACCACTTAGGTCTTGGCTAGTAATAGTATTCATATACATATATATGGCTATAAAATACACTCCATATATAGATCATATATATGTATATATATGGTTACTTGTTCAGAGATATTCCAGTTTATGTCAGAGAAAGTATGGTCATCTAGGTGTCCTTGAAGAACTTGAGCATGACTTGTTTATATTTTTTATTTATTTACAGCTTTATTGGTCATACATGCACACTGTTTTATGTAATATTCACAAACTGGATAGCTATAGACACCATTGGTGGAGGACTACTGAGTATATCAGACATGTTGTTTGGGCCTCAATTACATTGGGGTACCAGAAGAGACCTTCCAACCCAAATGGTCCAAATGCCATCATTTTTATTGATTTTTGATCACCACCCTTTCAAGGGATGAGGTGGAACCCTTACAAGGCCCATAGTCTTAGAGATTACATGACCCGTATGCTTAAGAAATTACATGACTCGAAGGTCTTAGGGAATTCAACCAGACTATAACTACAAGGAACCGCCCCTCCCCAGACGCATCTACATCATGATGGTAGATCTCCACCTTCGTATGGATGTCTGGAAAGGCTTCCCATGAAATCACAGGATTGTCCTGATGGCGTAACCATAACCTCTCATTCTTCCAAATCCATTCGGTTCGTCTTGGGTGAGTTCAATTTCTCTGAATCCTCCTCTGGGGATGCTCCTTTTTTTTAGAGTCTTTCTAGGGTAACTGCAATGATCATGTGCCCCAACGGCCTTGAGGTGACCCAAAGGCCTTAACGGTGGCCCGAAATCCTTACTGACCCGAAGGCCTAGGTGTCCCGAAGGCCTTAAGGACTCAAAATCCCAAACTGGTGGCCCAAGGTGAATAGTTCTGGATACTAAAGTATAGAACAGTACATAAAACAGTAATTAATATAGTATCTACTACAGTACCTGCATAGTACTACTATAGTACCTATTACCGTACTGTTACAGTACCCTGAAAATATGCCTCTTCCTGGTTTTGATCCTGGGTCTCGTGGATGCACTTAAGGAGTCATCATCAACTGGGCTGAGGCTCATGTGCACCAGAAGAGACTTCATGGTTGAAGGTTTAGGTTCATTGGGATATGTTTGTGTTGTACGCTTATACCAAGTGAGTTAGGAGAAAAGGACTAATCCATATATCATGATTCTCATGGAGATAGGCTTTGGAATTTTGTTTAGTTTTTTTATACTTGTTTTATGTTTACTCCCTTGTTTATAGTTTCATATTTTGGATGTACATTCATGATTGTATTTTTAGAAAATTCTTTTTTAGTATTATTATGATATTACACTTTTTATATTCGTTCATTTATACAACCTCCATTCATGTTTATTGTTTTATTCATTTATTATATCCAGATATCTCTATGTTACTCCGATCATGATGGTATAATCTCCCCACCATACCAATATTAGATCATTGATTCTTGTTGGCACCCTATAGAATATCAGGAGGCATGCCTGAGGTCATGTGGTGAGTCGTTTGGTTCCTGTTTATAGAGCCTATTGGGCCAGGATATTACATTTTATACAAAGCATAGTAATAAATAGGGTAATGTTCCTCAACTTATTCACAATCCTATTTATTAGGCTGACTAAAAATTAAAATTTATTAAATATAACCAATAATAATGGAGGAAATCAGGTGGCTGAAAATAGTTAAGGATAAGGGTATCTTCATTTAATGACCACAACCACAGTAACCCAGTGCATTTGTCTTATTTTATTACATTTTAATAATATTTAAGTAATCAAATCCATAAGGACTGAATAGTTTGGTAGTCATGATAAAGTAGATATATACATGATTCCCATATTACATTTGAAAAAACAATTACAACATTTTTCTTGATAATATCATTATTCCCTCTATAATATTATTTCATATCATTTTAGTACACTTCCTAGTATCCTATTAAAGGAAAAAAAAACAAGGGTGAGTTTAAATTCATAGTAAGGGATAAATATAGTGGAAGATATCATGTATCAAATATAATAATAAACATGGTAATGTAAATAACTAAGCACACAATTAATTTTAATAATTTTTCTATAATAATAAATATTAAAAGTGAAATAACTAAAAACACATTCCATTTAATTAATAAACAGAGAATGAAACACATCATGAGATAATATAATTGTGAAAATATCAGGGATATCAATAACATAATTCTAGAGGAAGTAAATGTTTATTTGCTATATTTCATGATCTCAGGAATCATGATACCTCTACTATTGAGACCTTTCATAAGAAAATTTCAAACTGATGGGTAGGTATACACCAGAAACCCATTTAACTAAGGCTATCTAAATGATTCATCTCATGAGACTACTAATGATTCATAGGAATATCAATAACTAGGCACCACTTGTATCTTCATGTCCAAAAATAGCCATATATTGAATAATTTATTCAATTCATGAACAAAATTCATTATCTAAAACTATTTGTATGGATTCAAGAATACATATTTTTCAAAATTTTCCCAGTCAATTAAATAAATATCAATTTCAAATACCACATTTATAAATTATATATTTTTTATGAAATAAGTATATTCATGATAAATAGTGTGGATATATAGTGTACAATTAAGGTCTAATGATCATAAAAAAGTAGATATTTCAAGGGAAAATTAATGACTACAAAAAAAGAATCAAGAAAATGAATTTTGATACTTTCCTTGGTCAAAATGATCATTAAACATCTAGTGAAATAATAAGGATGGTATTAATATAAAATATCCCCAAACTAGTATAAGTATAATAAAGGGTTGTTGAAATTAATAAATAGAAATAACGTAAAAATATCTTTTAAAACATTCTTGAGGAAAATATCATTTAAAATTTGGAAATAACATTCTAAAACAAAAAAATTACATAACATTAGAAAAAAAAGAATTTAAGAATATTATTTTAAAAATGTAAAGGAAGAATGAAACAAATGAGAGTTTATAATGTCATGAAATTTTATATATGTCATATAAGTTAAAAAAACATTCCTTTGACATTTTTATAAAATAGTAAAAAGATCCTCAATTGGAAAGAGACAAGAGGATTCTTTTAAATAAAATTTGTACAAATAAAAACATGGGTAAATAATTATTTAATTTATCATTTGGATAATTTAAAAACATTTTTGAAACCATTTACTATAAATATTAACTTTTAAGAAAAAGTATTTTCAGTCAAAGAGAGAAATAAAGTCGGATTTTATTAAAAACAATATATCAATCATTTTAAGTACCAAAGAGTGTAAAAATTTAATATTACATGAAAACATCATGAATAAACATATTATAAGAAATTTAAATTGGTTTATTATAAAATGATAATATAATCTCATTTAATGAAAATTCAAGAATAAACAATCCAAACAAAAATGAGATTGTGAAATAAACCCTTACAAAGATCATTAAGTTGAAGTGATAATTAACCAATGAATCAATTATATATATCAAATGTAAATCCATATAAAACAAGTGTAAATAAAAAAAATTATATTCAAAATTAATTACACACATAATCTTAAAATATTAAAGTCATTGAAGAAGTAATATAGCTTAATAAAAAGAAATTGAGTTATGAAATTATTTACAGCTTGGTATCTTTTAAGTCAGAAACAATCAGGATGAAATAATTAAAATTAAAACTAAAAATACACTGAATTATTAAATAATCATTATATTAATTGTAAAATGGAAGGTATATATACCATATAAATTAAATTTTTTGCACAACATTATAGTATTCCTTAATGAAATGAAATTGAGACGAAATTTCTTACCCCACACTTACTTTTTGATTAAACATTTTTTAACCTATTATATAATGGATTTAATAATATTATTAATTTATACCAGAAATATATTCATATTTATAATAATATATTATCCTCTTATAACATTAAACCACCCATTTTCTAAAAATATTTCATTTTCTTCATTGTTTCGGGTGTTAATTGCCTTGTTTTATCATTTGTGTTGTGTCATGAATATTCTGGTTCATGGGTATATGATATAGATACATCATATATAGAATGATATTAATGTTTTAAATATCATTTATAGTCATAATATAAATTTTTTTTAATCCTACCTAAATGTTGTACATGGAAAATTAATCACATCGCTTCATGGAGATGGTAGACCATACGTACGCACGAGCGACAATATCATTCCACTAATGAGTGAATGGATAGAGAAAGTGGGGGATATATTAATACTATATAATCAATAGAATATCATATATATATATCCTATATTAATTAAATTTATCCTTATTACTTTCGATGAAAATCATAAGTGAAAAAACGAATCACATCGCTTTGCGAGGCGGTAGTATGTCGTGCACGTCAACAACATTATTATATTTTAAATATAATGGAAAGTAAGAAGGTATATGTGATATTATAATTAAATAATTATAAAAATATCCAAAATATAAAATATATATATATATCTGTTTTTGTGTGTGTGTCTGTGTTTGTGTGTGTGTTAAATCCATCATTATATCCATCCTTGAAAGGTGGTGATGGAAAACGAATTACATCGGTTCGTAAGGTGGTAGTCCATCGTACACATGATCGATGGTTTCATTTCCATTTGATAGAAGAGGATATGGATATTGGTAATGATATTAAAATAATAATTTATAATAATATGTAATATTTTTATGATATTATATAATAATTTTTTAATAATATTTTAAGGATGTGGAAGAAGAAACAAAATGAAATTATTTTTTAAGAACGTTACATCTTCTTCAAATGACTTCTTAATGTTTGAAAAAAAGGGCTTCTTGGGTTGTATTTATGATAGAATAAGTTCTAGGATCTTTTTATAGGATTAATAAATTTATTTTTCAAGGTATTATACAGAACAAATAGCTTGGATTTGTGAAGAGGGGGGAAAAGAGTGTCCTTTTATAAGTGGGGGAGAGGGAACACATGGAATTTTTGAAAAGAATCAATTAAAACATTGTTTTTATCATGCAAAAATCCTCAAAATGAGTCATCATCCAACCATATAAGTGATAAGGTTTCAATTTGGTTATACAAGGGGTTTTTTAAAAAAATTTAGGTCATTTGTAACCCTTATCTTCTTAGTTTAACCCTACAGTTAATTGGTTTTTACCTTCACCGCATTATTTAATTTTTACTAATTTTTATATTTATAATGGAAAAAACATAAGTTGAAATTACTATATAATATAAATTATTATTATAAAATTTATCAAATACATATTTAAAAATTCAATTCATAGAAGTGGTAGAATCTAATTTAAAATTATACCCACAGACGTGAAAAAAATGTAGGTTTTCAATAAGAAAATGCTCATAAGTATATATGGTTTTAATATCAAAAGTCAATATTAAATAGATTCCAATGACCTAAAATAGTAAAATTTTAACATAATTGAACTTATTGTACTTTTAAACCAAATAATAATGTATTTAATGATGTGAATTATTTAAACGATAAGGATGTTTTCAATAAAAATAGTTATTTTACACTATTCATTGAAAAATAAAAGATTTCAAACAATTACCAAAAAATCACAATAATATAATTTTTAAAAAATTATTTAAAAAATTATTCTTTTTTCAAATACATTTTCTAAAATTTTCAAAAATCATTTTTAAATTTTATGTGAAAAGCGCGACTAAACCATCTTTTTTACAAATACAGTTTTTTCATAAAACATTTCTTTTTCCTTCAAGTGACGTTTTCCTGATCAATATATAAACAATGAATTTGTTTATACATGTTTAAACAATATAATTTTCATAATTTAGTTAATACTATTCATATATTCCAACTTAGTTACTAGGTTATAATAGTCACATTTCAAATAATAATATTTTAATAGTCTGTTGTGTTTTTTTTAACCTTGGTGTTGTGTGTATCATAAACTATCGATGAGATTGAATTAATCTAAAGATAAATATATAATAAATCAAAAGTTGTTATATTCTCTTCAATTCTTGATTTTTCATGTCATATATAATCCATAACCCAATATTATTCATTTAAAAACCCAGGGTGTTTCATTTTCCACACCTTCAATAAATGACGTCCTCAGAATTTGATCTTACGCCCAGAAATCAAGAGTTTGATATTTAAATATTACTTTTTTGAAAACATTATAAAAAGTTTTTATAAAATATAATCTTAAAAAATGATAAATTAAATTACAAAGGTTATAAGGAAGAACACATAACTAGGTTTCTAAGTAGGTTAACATTGGTGAAAAGTGTCAATATAGATATGGAAAAAATGTGTAAATAATTATCGATAATGATAGACGTCATTGGTAAAAAGAGAGTGAACGGTCAATGGAAAGTAATGGACCTCAAATACGTAAATATGTGTTTATTTAAAATATTGTGTTATTCATCAGATATGGTGTTAATAAGATAATATTTGTGTATCAAGATCATTCTTCCTAAAGTTGAGGAATTATTTTACTGTCTAATATACTTACTTGATATGTTTTTATTTCAAAAGAATAGTTTCATCATTTCTTGTGATTATATCAATTTCCAATTCATTTTTTACTCCAAGAAATTAATATACAAAAATTAATTTTTATGTCTGGAAGCACTAAAATTCACTTTTAACAAATCATAAGATCCATAAAAGAGTTACAAGTCTTTCAATCTCTCTCTAACTATTTTCCAAAACCAATATGGTTAGCACAAGTTATACAACATAATACATTAATATATAAACCTCAATAGTAACACTAATAGTTCATCATTAATATATATTCATCAAATAATTAAACTAAAGAATGTGGCACACTAACCAAGACATCATGTAGGCATATCATAGGCATTAAACCCTTATCATCTTTTGATTTTTGGTTCAAGACCCATGGCCTTGACGGACTAATGGGATTTCACCTAAAATTAGAGTCTTCCTTTTTCTAAAACTATATTAAAGTAGTTTCTATAATGTTCCCAAATGGTGATGACCCATAATTATAGCAACATCAATGTTAAAATAAACCTCAATGTTACTCATACCTTTAATCTTAAGTCCAAAAAAATTAAATATATTCTTCCTAAAATAAATTTTTCATATACTAAACAAATGGTTTTTATTACTAAATGTTTTATAAATATATCCATAATCATGATAAGTTCCCACCACAAAAATTTACAGAAGGGGTTTTTAAGACTAATAACTTATGATAAACCTTAAACTCATAAACCCCTGATGATATATGTAAATATTATATTAATTAAGAAATATATTCTTCTAAAATTTTACATAATTATTAGATGATTCCTAATTCATACAACCAAAATAACATCGGAAAAAACTACAATTTAGTTCTTGAATCCCAATGCATAAGTTTTATTAAAACATAGGTCTATACTTGGACTTGGGGTTATCATTTACGAGAGTACATTGGCTCAGCTAATGTCTAGGTTTCCTATATTTAATGAAATTAACTATAAATGGATCCCTAGGATGTGATTTATTTTATTCCATTATACAATTTATTTTTCCTTAGTAATTCATTTTTTGATTCCCTTATTTTCAACAAATAAAATATATTCCCATTAAATTCAAAAATTATCATGGGTGTCTATTTCCACATTTATAGCTTGAAGTAAATTGAGCCTTCTTTCTTCCATGGTATCTATCAATAAAGATTTTAGAAAACCTCATCCTTCTATTATTTGGTGAGTTTAGGTGTTGGTTAAGGTATAGATTGTTAATCATATTTTGGGATAACTAATTAGTAATGATCACAATATCTTTCACTCCTGTCATCATTCCGATAGTTTGATGATATTAACCTGATTATTAATCATATTAAATTTTAAAATGATTCCTTTGGGTTTCATCCATGGAATAAAAAAATCATAGTGTGAGAAATAATAATCATAGTTGGAAAACCATATAATCATGAAGAATCATTTAGAGGATGTCTAAATCATGACACCTTCATTTCAATATAATACAACATTGTATTTACCTGGGTTATTAATTTTTATCATCTATTCAAATTATTTCCAATGATTTGTAAATAAAATGTGAATTATCCTAATCACAACCCTCATGAGTGTCAAACCAGGTACACGAGGAGGCTTGTTGTCTTATAACAAGTGATGATTGGGTCAATCCCAAGGCACCTTTTTTAGAGTTATTACACCAAGGTACATATGTTCTAGAACCACATCCACTTATAGTATCCAAATATGGACATATTAATAGTAAATCAACAGAATCTCTACCTTACCAAAACTTTAGTATATTCTTCTATAATTATCTTTAATCTCAACCATATGGTTTTGATCCCCCCATATATGTTTTCAAAAATATAGTTTATAAGGTTTCTACAAAAAATCATTTGATACCAACTATAACAACCCTAACCCCAGTAACCTAGATTTGGTATCTTACTTTATTACATTAGCATAAGATACATTAAATCTCATCCTAAATGACTTAATAGTTTATTAGTATTCATAAAATATGTATATACATGATTCCCATATTACATTTGAAAACAAAAATTAGGAAAAAAACAATAATATCAGTATTACATCTAGTATATCCTTGTATATCATTCTCAGTACAATTCCTAGATTTTTGGAAAATGAAACAAAATAAGGATCATATCAAACTCTCAGTAAAAGATAAGTATGGTGGAAGCTATCCTGAATCAATAACGTAATAAACATGGCAATGTAAATAATTGAACATGCATTCCATTTAAATAATTTTACAAGAATAATCACTATGTAAATGTAAATAACTAAAAACAAATTCAGTTTAATCAATAACATGTATATGATAACCGGATATAGCATAATCAATATGGTAAAGGTAATTTACTGAAAACACATACATTTAATCAGTAAATTGTGAATGAAATTCATCCATAGATGATATCATTTTGAAAATATCATGGATAATAATAAATAAATTCCTGATAAAGGAAATTATTAATTATTTTACATCATTATCTCAGGTATCATGATACCTTTATAGTCAAGTCCTTTCACAAGAAAGTTTTAAAGTGATGGGTAAGGGTACACCAGAAACCCATTTAACTAAGACAAGCCAACTGATTTTCCACATGAGACTACTAATTAATCAAGGGGATATCTATACCTTTACCTCATCCATATTTGCATAACTAAAGGATTCTGCATATATCAAATAGTTTATTTAATTCATGAACTATATGCATTATCAATATATATATATGTATTGAGTAATGAATGCGGATTTCTCAATATTTCCAGAGTCATTCACATAACAGTCAATGTTAAAACCCATATGTAGAAATGATATATAGATTAAGAAATAATTATATCCATGATAAATAATATGGATATTTTTGGGTAATTTAATTTCTAATTATGATAGGAAATTTAATATTTTAAGGGAAAGTTAATGGCTATAAAAATGAATCAAGAATGTGAATTTCAATATTTTAGTTGGTCAAAAATTATCATAACCCATCCAAATAAAGAATAAGGACTGTATAAATATAAAATATCCCCAATGTATTATTAGTAAAATATAGTTTGGTTGTTTTTTATGAATATAAATTCCATATAACTATCTTTAAAAACACTCTTTATTAAACTACCATTTTAACTTTGAAAATCCATATTTTAAACAAAAAATTTCTAGAATATAAGAAAAAACATTTTCTTTTTAAAATAATAATGTAAAATTTTAAATTAATCATAAAATAAATGATAGGTAATGATGGAAGGAAATTTTTTACATGTCATATAAGTTAAACAACATTCCTCTTACACTATTGTAAAAGGGGTAAAAAGATCCTCATTTGAAAAGTGACTAGAAAATTCCTTTCAAACCATTTTGTAAAAAATAAAACATGGGTAAAAATGTATTTTACAAATCATTTGGAGAATATTAATAAATTTTTGAAAACAAATTATGAAAACATAGATTGGTATGAATTTTTTTTACCAAATATAGAAATAAAGAAATATTTTATTTAAAATATTTTCTCAATCATTTTAATTTCCGAAGAGTGGTAAAATGGTATTATTACATGATAAAATCATTAATTAAAAAATTAGATAAAAAATAAAGTGGTTTGTTAACCAATTATCAAATAATTTACTTCAATGGAAATATAATCATAAACAATCCTGATTAAAATGAGATTGTGAAATAATTATTTAAAAAGATCATAATGTTGAAGTGAGAATTAAATAATGAACGGATTATGTGTATCAAATTTAAATCCACATAAAAATGTTTAATTAAAAAAATATATTCAAAATTCATTACACTCCTAATCTAAAAATATTAAAGATAACGAGTAAGTAAAATAACCCAATGAAATGAAATTGAGTTAGGAAATTATTTACCACATAGTAACTTTTAAGTCAGAATACCATTGGATGAAATAATTAAAATTGAAACTTAAAATACAATGAATTATTAAGGAATCATGATATTACATGTAAAAGGTTCATTATATGCACCCTATAAAATAAATTAAGTTGATAACATTTCAATATGCCCCAATGAAATGAAATTGAGACAAAATCACTTGCCTCATGATTTCTTTTGTTTAAATATTATTTAAAATATTATATAATGTTTTTAATAATGTTATTAATTTATACCAGAACCATATTTATATTCATAATATAATTTATTTTCCAATTAAAACATTTTACTGCTCATTTCCTCATAATATTTCATTATTTTTGTTATTTCGTGCGTTAATTTCCTTATTTTCTCATTCATTATTTTCCAAGAATATTCTATTTAGTGGTTATATTATATAGATAAATAAGATAAATAATTATATTAATTTTATAAATGTAATATTTACTCATTAGATAAATTTTTATAGTCATTCCTCAAGGATGAATAAAGAAAATGCATCACAACGCTTCGTGGAGATGGTAGGTCGTATGTACGCACACGCAATAATATTATTCCATTAATGAGTGAAATGATAAGGAATTGGGTGATATATTAATCATACATAATAAATATAATCTCATATATATCACATAAATTTATTATATTTGTCCATATTACTTTCCATGTAAATCCTAAGTGAAAAATGAATCTCACTGCTTCGTGAGGCGGTACTTCTCTGTGCACATGAGGGACATTATCATATTTAACAAAATAGAAATTAAGAAGTTATATGTGATATTATAATTATATAATTATAATTATATAATAATTATCCTATAAATGTATTAATTACATCATTATATCAATCCTTTAAAGGTGGCTATAAAAAAAATTACATTAGTTCACAAGGCGGTAGTTCGTCGTACACACGATCGACGACTTCCTTTCCATTTTTAAGGAAGAGGATATGGATATAGGTAATGATATTAGTGTAATAAAATATAATTATGTGTAATATATTGAGTTTTTATATAATACATTTTTAATAATATTTCATTTAGGTGGAAGAAGAAAAAAAATAAAAATGTTTCTTTAAGAATTGTACCTCTTCCTTGAACAACTTAATTACATTTTCACTAAAATATTTAATAAGTTATATTTACGATTGAAAAAAGGAATCTAGGAAGTTGGTAGGGGGTAATTAAGTGGTTTTGGATTGTATTCGATAAACCAAATGCATTAGGAAGTTTAAATAGGGGATGATAGTGGGTGGCCTTTTATAAATGGGGGAGTGGAAACCTGTGGAAATTTTGGAATGAATCAATTACACCCACATTTTATCATTCCAAAAGACTCAAACATTATTCATTATCAACCCTTATATGTTATTGGGAAGAAATATTCCCATAAAATGGTTTTTTAGAATTTTTTAGATCATTATTAACCCTTATCTTATTAGTTTAACCCTATAGTAAATCAGTTTTTACCTTAACCACAATAATTAAGTTTTTACTACATTTACTATTTATAATGGTAAAAAATTAAGTTGAAAAAATTAAACAATATAAATTATTTTAATTCCAAATATTTAATCTATTTTTCAAAATTTTACTCGCAAACTTTCATAATCTAATTTAAAATTACACACATAGACGCGAGTAAAAAGCAGGGTTTTAAAGAGAAACTTCTCACAAGTATAGAAGTGTTTAATATCAAATTTCAATAAAAATTTGATTAAAATGACCTAAAATATTAAAATTTTAATATAAATTAATTAATTTTACTTTGAAAGAAATTTAAAATTTAATTTAACAGTGTGAATTACTTAAAATAATATGTAGATTTCAATAAAAATCAATATTTTCACTATTCATTGAAAAAATGAAACATTTTAGAAAAAAATAAAATAATTATAATATAACTTTGACATCATTATTTTAAAAAAAATAGTTTTTTTTCAAATAAATTTTATAAAAGTGGTGAAAATTAATTTTATATTATGTGCACAAAGCATTACTAAACCATTATTTAGAAAAAATACAGTTTTCAGAAAAACAAATTATTTTTCTTTAAAACGATTATTATTTTAGTCCTAATCAACATATAACTAATTAATATGTTTATAAATTTTCATAATTTATTTATTGCTATTCACTCCCACCAACTTAATGGCTAGGTTATAACGGTTATGTTTCAAATAATACTATTTTAATAGGGTATTGTGGTTTATCTAAACCTTGTGTTGCGTGCATCACAATCTATTTAAGAGATTGAGTTTTTTTAAAATTAAATATATTCTAAAGTCTCAGGGTATTATATTCTCTTAAAGTATTTTTGTTTCATGTAATATTCACTATCAAACCCAAAATTATTCTTTTAAAAACTTCAGGTGTTACACTTCTGCAACAATATCCTTACAAACATATGGAAGGGAGATAAGTAAAGAGAAGATAGTGAGGGGGTATGAAAATTATACAAAAGAATATAAGATGTATGCCTCTCTATTATCTTAATTATAGATGTGTTAGAACTTTATGTGATGTATGGTATTTTTTTCATTTACTCATGATATAAGAAATTGACCAGTGGTAAGCCTAATGGTCATTCATAACATTGAAAATTAGAGAAAAATACAGTTCTGCCGCATTGAGGGAAATACCTCTAACCCGAAAAATAGTGAGGCCATTAGGAAGATCATTGGATTATAAAAGAAGTGATTTACCTTCAATATAGAAGGTTTTTTAATCCAATACCAAGGATCCAATTTCGTGTGAATAATTCATACACCTATCATATTGTCATTGGCACATGATCCATCTATATTCATCTTCAAATTGGTATTTGGAGAAGTCTAGGAAATCTCGCATCTAGAATGTAGATTTTCATATATTGGGGGTCTGTTAAACCAAATAATGTAGTCCGCTATTTAGTACCACTATTCTATGCATATATGTCAACAATATTTGGGAGAGAATTAATTTTTATTTTTTGTATATTTCATGCAATTTCATTGAATCTTATTTCATCTAGGATTCCTATATAGACCAAAAGATAGAAAATAAAGTAATATTTCCACCTAATTTTATAACATAGTTCACTAGAGGACATAAAAATAATTATTACAATATGATATTAAATGTATCAAAAGAATAAATGATATATAGACATCCCCACAAGAAGTTCCAAACAAAATCCACCCATTCATGGGTGAGGAATAGATGATCAGTCATTTCTGAGTGGTGTCTAATGAAAATGTAGAATTTAAAAATAAATTGAGTTCCTTATTATTAGACAAATTTTTTATTTGGAATAATAAAATGATGCTCTCTTCAAATAATAGAAATAATTTTAGCTGGAATGGTCACGTCCCAACATAGAGAGCCTAAAAAAATTTCTTCAGCCAAAGTCCACAGAATCTTGTTGAAATTCTTTACATTAAAAAGTTCAGAGATGGATGAAATAAAAAATCATATATCATATTTATTAACAAGACTAATATTTCCAAGTTTATACCATTGATAAAAAAGTATAAACATAATTAGTGATCTGGGGGAGGACTATACTCGATTTGAAGCTGATATTAGGAGTCTGACAATATGGTAAAAACAGATCTCCCAGCCAGTTGTTTTTCTAGAAATAAATTTCACTACACCTAATCACCATATTATATTTTTGAATTAGAAGATGAATAGGGATTACAAACACTTCCATAGGGTATAGTATAATCATCGGAAGTTACTAATAGAAACGTGAATAATACCATAATTTCTCTTAATATAGATAACCCACAAGGAATTTCCTACAATGACATCCCATGAAATCTTGGCCACATTAAATACATGGTTTTTTCAAGGTTTATAATATTTATCCCCCCTTTAATAATGGGTCTATCCTTAATCCTAATACTAGCCCAGTGGTGTATGTATTCCATCAGTGATTCCCATAGAAAGTTGTTAATAGAATTATCAATCTAGAAAAGGACCCATTTTAGAACTCATATGTATTCCATTATTTTACTGGGAATATAGGACATTACATAGTTTATAGGAGTGATATGCTTGATATTACACTATGGTGTTGTTTCAAATTTTTTAAATTTTTTTATTTCATTTTTTAATTTTTTAAATTCAATCATTATCAATAGAATCCATGTGTATATTAACAATAAATTAAACAAAAAAACACATTAAAAGATCATAAACTAATAACTCACTAAAATAATCCATAATATTCACTTAATGTAAGATTTTTCAAAATAACATATTAAAATATAGAGTAGTATTTTAGAGAACACTCCAACTCTTAGAGTACTGAAAAGTTTATCTACTAATCAAGTATTTTTTATAGTTACTAAAAGTATCACACATTCTCAAATCACACAATAAGTTATTTTCAATGCCCCTTGTATTATTAAGTAATATGCATTTAGATTAAAATGAAATTTCATTAAACCAACATATCATCATGATCCCCTTAAGAAAGCTCCACCTAAATTTATTCCTCTCCCATTTCTTTTTTTCTCGCTTGATTAAAAAATTTTCCCCTCAGTAATAATAGTTCCAAATATATTATTCACCATTTTAATAAAATATAAATAAATAAAAAATGATATATAAGTGATATAATTATATTTATTTTGAGAATTAATTCACTCCCAAAAATACACATAAGTTTATTAACACACCCTTTATCAAGAGATTCATCAAGATATATGTGGCTTGTTCCTTTATTGAAACATATTCCAAGTTGATCTCACTATATTAATCCTTGACCTTTAGGAAGTGGTATTTTATGTAAATATATTTTTACCTTGAATGTTATATTATATTATTCGAAAAATTGATTACACTTTTTTTCACACCCAATAACCAATGGATATGTATCTTCCACCCTAAAATTTTCAAGATATAATTTCATTGAAATCATGTGAGTTATACCTTGTGATGTATCAACATACTCATGTCAAAATGTACTAAATGGGATTAAATTTTACTTCTTATATTGACAATAAATTAATATTCAACTAATAAATAATTCTTATATATGAGTATACTTTAAATCACCAATACCACCTTTACAATAAGCATTTGAAAAACTATAAATATGAATATATTTATCTAGGAAATATCTCAAAATATTCTCAAATTTTACTTAAAAATAATATAAGATCTACTTCACTACTATTATATGTGACTCCTTTGGGTTACATTATAATTATTCACATAAAGTTATAGTATATACAATGTTCAGTCTAGATATCATCAATAGAGAAAAATATTAATCAATCTCCTATAATCTTTCGGTTCCATCACCTTTCTATATTCATCTGTGAACAATTTAGTCTTAATAATGATAGGCATGGGTACCTCCCATGACTCTGACATACAAGATTTATTCAAAAAATAGTGATCATATATTCTTACGGAAGTAATATGTAATCTACAATATTAACCATTTAAAAATACAAAAAAATTACCATTTCACTAATCGTAGAAATTTTAAAGTCTTATTTTATTTTGGAAAAAAATTACTCACATGAATTCACTGCATTCATTGAAAAATTAATTTCATAGAAAAATAATATCATAATTTTTGAATTGATGTTTTTTCTTTAGAATTGGGACTATTATACACTTTACATCTCTTGAATTTGATGCTCTTAAAATTATTTTTGATCTTCAAGTTCCATTATTATGGAACTTATTTAATTCCTTATAGTTATTCATTTAGCTTCATGAATAAAACCATTGATTTTTTTGTTGTACCCCTATTCATCTTGTTCTCGGTTCAACAAAGAATACTTCACATCAATTTGAGAAACATTAAAAAAATTGGAAAATATTACATGAAAAAATATTATCACATTACATAATTAAACTAGAGGAGAAGTTTCATCAAAATAAATACCCTCAACATGATTATATCTTTTAAAAATAGATGTTCATTATTTCATGTTACCTCGCCTTTATTATTGAGATTATTTCAAAAAATACATTTTATCCTTATCACATTTTTCTCATTATGACTTGTCGCTAACTTTAGTATATCATTATTATAAGTATAATTATATTCTTTCCCCATTTAAACTATAATTATCCCCCGAGAGGTTGAACTAAATGGATTTAAGTTGCAGGGATCCAAATGACCACACACACACCTCCTTGTATATTAGTGGCTTCTGACTAGAAATGAGGTTCAATATGTGATTGTGTGGAGATTATACCCTATGATAAAAAAACATAAATTATATAACAATAAATATCAATAACAACTAATATAACACAAAAAAAATGGATAACATACCACATTCCCGGAAATAATGAATATCAACAATGTCATGTTAGTAAGAGTAAAATGGATCACCTGTGGGTTGATCATACACTGACATAATCCAAAATTTTGAGATATTGGTGACAATTTAAAATATGGAAACAAGTCTTTTTTTGGTCTCTCATACTAAGACCAATCATGCTATTTCTGATAATCCATTTAATGAAAGGCTATTCATCTATACATATTCCATGAGTTATAAATTTTTCATGTACTTTGGGGTTCCCAAGAAGGGTGTGACTATAAAATCAGCAGTTCAACACCAATAGTGTTACCATATAATATACACAAGAATATTGGTACATTAAGAGTGAATCATATGTAAAACTTGAATTATGAGAAACCCTCACTCTACTTTTTTCTCAATAATCCATGGGTGAGTAACCTACTTACATAGGATAGTGTTAGAACTAGATGATGTATCCATATTTTAAATACAATCAAAGGAGGAATTATCCCTCACCCCTTATCTTATGAATAGGTGAATTCATAATTTCTAAACTCACATATTCTTAGTGAATGATGCATCACCACACAATTCCTCTAAGAGAATGATACATCTTTATCCCTTGGTGAGTATCTCATCCAAGAATATAATAACATTAAATAACTTATGAAAAAATATACAATGAATCCAAAAACTACTTCAATGATAAATATCATATCTTTAGGCCTCTCACCTATAAAGGATCTTATCAACCATCTGATGTTCAACACCACCCGTGCTCAGGTGCACAAAATCCCATGGACTCGACCTAAATGGTGTATAGTAACACTAAACTATTACAAAAAAAAACCTCGTAAACCATAATCTCCCTATAATTAGAAAATTTTATATCACCATAACATCAAATAATATCACACTATAGAATTACATCACCATCCAACAACGAGAATCTCCATAATTACAGGCAACACCATGAATAGCTAGTCAATCAAGCCATTGATCTATTAACCACATTATATAACTACACCAATATAGAACCACCCAAAAGATCACTTCCACAAAAATTAAAACCATATGACACCCCTATTGAATTAAAAAGATCTAATTCAGTCTCATTTCCATTCACTCATGCACCCACACCCACACATGTAAGTCACACTATGAAATAACTCATATAAGTAGTGGAAGTATCTAAGAATCACCAACCTAGTAGTTTTTGGAGGCTTCTTGTCAAATTATAAATTACAATTCATCCTATGGAACAAAAAATATAGAATTTAAAGAAAATTACCTAAAATAGATATTTTAGTTGAAAACTTATGTAATACGACCAATGCTAGAAATGGATGATAAAAGATGATAGACAACATGAAAATTGGTACATAAATAGAGTAATTAACCCTTTTGAGAAGAAGATAATATGTAGGGAGGGGAGAATACAAGTGCATCTCTATAAGGGATAAAATAAGTGAAAAATATTATAATAAAATATTTTAATTAATGAATTTAATTTATATTTTAAAAAATAATAACCCATGTACCCATTGTATACCAGCCCATATTTAAGTAGGTACCATGTACTCAGCATTTTCTCATTCCAAGAGTACAGGGAGGTTGGTTTCCTTTCAAGAACTACCCCTTTCCAATTAGATCCATAGATTACCCAGTATTAGGATGTTGGTTACCTAATTCAAATTTTCTTCAAGGATTGATAACCCATACTGAGAGTAACTCCCCAAAATCTAACTCTCAGCATCCACCAACACAACCTGCATCTCAAATAAGACCAATTAAACATGGTTAAGATAGTGTTAAACCAAAAATACCATACCCAAACACTCATTCCATTAAAACCATCCCACCATAGAATAACTCATCCTTGATCTATCTTAGACCATGATAAGAACCAACTTTAACCATACCTAAGAACACCAATTATCTCACTCTCAAGGCATTGAGATAGTGTTGAATACATCTATCAATTCCCAATCGTCCTAAATAATTGACGCTAAATTACTTATTTTATCAATAAATACTCCTCACTATAATATTCACCTACCTAGTCACACCATAGACAACCCTCCTATCATGATGATGATATCATACCAAACTATCACCCTGAAACCCACAAATATTGGTCATTAAACACACCACCACCATGCATCATACTCAATGCACAAAACATTTACTATCACATGGTTTTTTATCCCAATATATCATACATTATTCATAACTTCCCATAAATAAAATATAGATACAATATTTTCATGTCATACTTTTAACCATCAATGTATCACCATCCATCTTTTAAAATATCACCTTAACCCCATGAAACTAATTTGAACTAAATCCTTAAAATATCTAACCACCCTACAGATTCACACTCTACATTGGTAATCACCCACACTATTGATAATAATTATCTATATCCTAACTTTAGTACACATATGATCCCCAAATAATGCATCGTTGAACCACTCTCAACCCTACCTCGTATTCTTGAGTCTTACCAAGTCCCTGACCACTAATTGGATATTAGAACAACCAATAGTACCACTCCAGATGTCCTATCAGACCATATAATTAAAAATAATTGGGAAGATGATAAAAAATAACTATAATGTTACACAAATTCATTCACTAATAAAAATTATAATATGATCTTATCTAAGTAGTTAAATAAGGTATAAATCCTAGACTGCCATATTGGGACTCCCCACACACATGCTTTCGACAACCCAAATCTACACAAACATCCCCTATAGATGTTATTTTTTTGGATAGATGTGTGGAAACAATAATTTACCAAGGTATTAATTACTTTAAATATTTATCAATCCTCATTTATTTTAGTTTTTTAGTAATAGGGGAATTAATGGTGGCTAGGGGGTCTGTTTTGAGAAAACAAATCGTCTTTTGAGACATCCGTCATTCTACAAGATGCCACCAGGATCCTAGTGAATAGTTATTAGGTACATGAGGGTTAATAAATTGGAATAAGTGGACCTATTTAGGTCATTGAGTGGTCAGTGACCCTAGATTAGGTACTTGGTGTCCACCAAGTACATGATTGTATGCTAGTATATACCTGATGGGTCTCTGGATTGTTTTTCTTAATTTAATTTTTTTTAATTATTTGTTTTATATTTTTAATTAAATGAGGTTTCATATTCATTTTTCATATTCAAGTAACCAATTGAACCATCCTCTATATTCAACATTGTTTCTTCACTCCCAAAGGTTAGATCTCCCTTGTTTCTTACCAAATTCAAGTGTTATCACTCCTTAGGAGTCATCATGGGTGAGTCTATTCATTGTATACTATGTCTTCATCACTCTTCTTGTGATTTTAGATATTTCAATCATTTATGCCTAGATTACATAATTTTTTCCAGTTTTTTATTTCCAATGCTTGATGCACATTTTTTTGTTAATACTTAATGTACGAGATTCCATTAGACCATGGTTGGTGGTCCCAAACTAATCCTAAAGGTTTATGATCATTTCATTAAATGTGTGATGATTAGTATTTCCATAATTTGTGATTGATGAATAATTAATCTAAAATTCTCTTCTTTGATCCTGACTGAGTGGGTATAGAAAATTAGATCCATGATGGTCTCATTTATTATCATTCCTTAACATTGTGATTGTCGATGACAACATGTTAAATTTAACATGATTTGTACCATTATGATTGAGACCCCATGGGTGGTTCCATGAGTTATATAGTGATATTAAATACCAATTTTGGTTATTTTATCATCCATGGACATAGGATAGGTATGCAAGTGAAAATGGTCATTTTAATCCCACATGGAACTCATGAGTTTCCCTGGGGACTTTGGCTAGATGAATTTGTATAGGGGTGAATACTCCTCCCCAAAATATTTTTTAGTCCAAGTAGGTTATTCCTTTGTTATGTATTTAGTTAATGTGTTTTGGGACTAAACTTGTTATAATTTAAAGGTTTTTGTATGATTTTATAAACTTGAAATTAATTATTTATATTATGATGTTATGCATACCACCTTAGTATTTTAGTTATTCATATGGAATAATATGTATTTGATTCAATTTTGGAAATAGTTGGGAAGAAATTAACACATGTATTATTCCTTCTAGGATGAAGAATTTTATTCCCACTGTTTTTCATATTATTTTAGTTGGGAATTTATACCCATGGTAATGGTTGATTATTCCCAACTATATGTTATTTACCTTGGTGGTGGGATGTACAAACCATGATCTGATGCTTCCAAGGAAGGGGATGAGATTCACATATTATCATTGTTATTGTGGTATGTGATTCCATCTCATTTAATTTTCCCTAATACATTATATTATTTTCCCTATTGTGGTTATAGTCATGGATAGGGACATTATTCCTTTACTTGATGAGGTTGATTGTATGTGATCCCTAGTTGTCTATGTTTTATTGGGAATGAAATTACCATGGTTGTGACTCTACTATTAGGGTTTATTGTCCTTGTATTGATTATTATGACTCCATTGTAAAATTAGGACCACTACAAAGGCTATGTTACTAGGACACATTTCCAAAGTATTGGTTATTATGCCATGATAGGATGTTATTCCAATTAACTATGACATGGGATGTGATATCCAGTCAATGTTTATTTAATATGTTTAGAGACACCTTAGAACATGATAAAGCATGTATTTTTCACACATGATTGGTTTTTTATCACCCGTGTTTGTGACATATTTATTATTACCAACATTTTTTGTTTATATTTTTTGTTATTATAACTCACTATACATGAACTATCTTATATTGGACTTATTTAGGGGTACCATTCATAATTTCCTACTAAGATTTACTTGAAACCTTATCAAGTATATGGTAAATAGAATATAATTTATGATTTTTTTACATGCTAGGAAAATGGATATGCTATGAATTGCTGAGATTTATAGTTTGGTGGGAGATAGAAAATGAGACCATGCATAGACTCAGGGCTATTTTTCCTATGATCTCAAATATTTTTCATAAATTTGGATTTTGTGGTATAAAATAATACAACAAGAGACAAATTTTTTTCATGTATTATTGTATTAAATTACTAATTTACATTTTCTATATCATGGGAGTTTTTATTTATTTAAAAATGTAACTATAATGACTAATTTTTTTATTTTGGGGTGATTTTTGATTATTTCTTCAATATTGTTTATGAATATATATACCAAAGTGAGTATAACATATCCCTTATACATAGAGTCACTCCACTATTTGGAAGAATCTAGAATATGAGGAGTAATTATTGAGGTATGTGGAACTTGGTTTAGTAATAATAGAGGAAAATTGGATTGAGGGTGATAAATAGTGATATCAGATCCATGTTTCTCTTTTGACTTAATATTTAGATTGTAGTAGACAGAAGATATTATTTGTTCATAATAAAAGAATGAACATATTATTGGGTGTAGCTAACCTATGTATCAGTAATGGAAGGATTATCAGGGTTGTGGTTGGTTTTCTTGGTATGTGATTTTACAGTTGGGCTATGTTTCAAAATATGATGCACTAAAATATTTATTTTTTGTTTATGAGTTTTATTCCAGAATTAGACTGTAAAGAGAGCAAGAATTCTTGAATTAATCTTGGAAAATAGGATTTACATTACATTTACATGATTTATTATATTTACGAAACCTAATTATGAAATGTGGCTCATTTATTAGATGTTCAAGTAGAAAATTATATAAACTTTTACTATATAACATGATGGTGGAATTATAATTAATAGATCTATGATTATGTTTTACTGTTATTATATTAACAATTTTAATCCTATATATATGTGATTCTATCCATAATATAGAGTTTTTAGTCGTTGATTGAGAGATTATATAGGGTTAAGCATGACCCCTAGCATTCTAGGGTTTTTTTTTGTACAATGTAGCATGACACTTTTCTTGATATTTCTCATCCAGTATATTATATCCCTACCTATCATACAAATGAATCTAAGTCATGTGTTTGGAATTATAGTGACATGACACTACGTAGATCGCCCATTGAGCACTAAGAGGGAGTAGATGATCATTCCCAACTAGTTGTTGAGAAATATCCCCTTGTTTCACCTATACCTCCTCTTGATAAATAGCTCTAAGAGATTATTGTTAATTTTATTTAGTCTTTTAGACATAGATAATTAATAAGTGAGCCTTTGAGGTCAAATACTACTATATAATTTTAGTTATATAATTTATCTATATTTACTATATAGGGTTGGCCTCTGGATATTGGGATATGGTTTGATTTTACACAGACTTTCTTCAATCATCTAGAGACATCCCTTGAGAGTTGGGTAAATCTTATAGTGTATATGTTATAAGAATATTATGGAGGTGGTGTTATGTCCTTGTCTATTCCAATCATCATGTTTGTTTATATTTGAAGGAATTTGAATATTTATTTTTCAGAATTTATTTTCCATGACACTCATAGATGACGAAGCTCAGTACTTTATGCATTTGGTTTAGGGTAGAATGTCATTGATCAACTACTTTACTCATTTTATTGAGTTAGTTTATTTTTATCCTTCCCTATAAAGTAATGTTATTCTAATATTTTTCCTTTTTTAGGATGGATTAAGACATTATATTTGGTTTTAGATGAATAGATTGTATCTTATTTACATTTATGAGGTTGTAAATAATTACCCCATTATAAAGTGAAACATTTAAGAGGATAGGCCTTCTAGGTAGACATGTTATTAGGTTGGGTCTAGGAGAAGATCTACAGGTATTTAGAAATCGAATT
The DNA here is from genome assembly GCA_963277665.1 of Viscum album. Classification (NCBI taxonomy): domain Eukaryota; kingdom Viridiplantae; phylum Streptophyta; class Magnoliopsida; order Santalales; family Viscaceae; genus Viscum; species Viscum album. The sequence goes on along the minus strand of OY728123.1, from coordinate 151,895,447 downwards.
TCAATGATTTTCTACGAATTGGTGAGGGGTAGGCTAGTTGAGGCCATGGATATTCTTTTTCTCAATATGGGAGTTCCTTGATAGTATGTTATCAGTTTTATTAATCGAGTCATACATGATTATAGAGCCTGTTGGGAAAAAATCCCTCAAGGTAACATTGCAGTATTTTTTGGGTTGATTGTGTTTGTTGACAAAGCAGGTTTCCATGGAGAATTGTCGAGTTCCCGAGAAGTTGTTGACAATCAATGTTGACAAAGAACGATGACAAAGGAAAGAACGATCTGGAGGCGGTACAAAAGAGCAGTACAAGGTGGCGCCGTTTTCCGGTGTTTGCCAAATTTTTTGGGGTCCAAAATTTGGAGTTTGGTGAGCATCGCGAAAAGTGGATTTCCATGAAGAGCATAATTTCATATGGAAAAGGCATGAATTTTGCTATGCTAGGATGCATGGTTTGGAAATCGCGAAGACCAGAAGAATGGAGGTGGTGGTGCTTCGCGATTACGTCAAGCTTCGCGAACGGCAGAGGCTGAAGCGCATCGCGGCGGAGAAGGGCTTTGAGAGAGAGCTTCACGGCGAAGGCGCAAAGGAATGTTGGGCTTCGCGAGGGAGCTTCGCGGCGAAGGCGCGAGCCGCGAAGGTAAGTTGACGGTGATTCTTCGCAACTACGTCAAGCTCCGCGAACGGATAATTGCCGTGGAGCTTCGCGATTTGGACAGAATTCCTGCAGAAAATTTGGAGCTTCGCGATTTGCAATGACGTGGCATTGACTTCACACAGAAGGGATGAGGGTCGGTGGAATCGCCTATAAATAGAGGTCGGCCCCTTCGAGCGAAGTAGAGAGAATTTTCATAGAAAATACTTTGCTCTCGATTTGTGAAGGTGGTTCGCGGAGCCAGTGTGCTTCGCGAAAGAGGTGCTTCGCGGCGGCTATTGTAGCTCCACGAATCCTATGTGCTCCGCATTGGCTTACATAGCTTCGCAAGGGACGTTGCTTTGCGACGGCTTGAGCATCGCGAGAGTGCTTCGTGAGGGAGCTTCACGACGGAGCTTCGCGAGTGAGCTTCGCGAAAAGGAAGGAGCTTCGCGAAGGCTTGTTTGAGCTTCGCGAAATTGGGAACCTCGCATTGTAGGGTATTTTGTGAAGGTCTTTCCAAAGGTAGTTTTCCCAGTGGATAGTGGCAAAGAGGTATTCATCAGTAGATGAAAGTTGGACTTCAACAGAGCATCTACACACAGAGGAAGATGCATTCATTCATGCAAATGAAGAGACCTACAGGTCTATAAACTGTGAGTGGATTCCTTCCAAGAGTAGTGAGCTTAAGAAGAGGAAGAAGGTGATCCTCTCCACCGGCAGTGAGCCAGAGAGAGAGAAACAGGGAGTGACCCTTGGGAAAGCAGTGAGCTGACCCTAAACATTGTAAAGGCAGTGATCCTGGGCATAGAAGTGATCTAGCCCGAACATTGTAATCCACAGCTAGTGAAGTTTAGTGGACTTGGTACGACCGGAAACCTGTCGGCGTATGCTCCTTGGACGTAGCCCTTAGCGGTGAACCAAGTAAAATTGATGTGTCTTGTGCCTGCTTTACTTTCTTTTTATGTTGTGCAACAGGAAAGAGAGATAAGAGTGTTTTGCTTAACAGCGAAACAAGATCAGAACGGGCTTTAATTTTTAATTAGTCATACCCTGATTCACCCCCCCTCTCAGGGTATTCAGCCTAGTGGACCTAACAAGTGGTATCAGAGGGAAGGTTGACAGTTTTTCTTCTCTCAAATGGAGGTCACTAATCATATAGGGATTCCGATATTCGACGGATGTAATTTTCAGATATGGAAGAATCGAATGAAACACTATTTCCGATCTTTGGGAATGGATGTGTTTTCAGCAGCTATGCATGGTATCACAGCTGATATTACTAGTGGTGCTTTATCAGAAGCTGAGCACAAAGAGTTGGATGATGATTCCAAAGCAATCAATGCCTTAGGGGGAGCCCTCTCTAATCCCATATATACAAAGGTTATGTCATGAAAAACGTCACATTACATGTGGGAAAAGCTTTTGAATATTTATGAAGGGGATAAAAAAGTCAGAGAGGCAAAGCTGCAAGTGTTGTGGAACAAGTATGAAGATCTCAGAATGAACCCGAATGAGTCTGTTGATGCATTCTTTGATAGGGTAAATGTTGTGGTAGAAGACATGCGGGGTCTTGGAGAAATTATGGAAGACATTAAAATCGTAAAGCACATCTTGAGAAAGCTTCCACCTCGGTTCAATCCGAAAGTTTCTGTTTTGGAAGATAAAGATCTGAAAGAGCTGACATTGGATAACCTACACAGCACTCTTGTTGCATATGAAATGAGAAATGATGACAACGATGCTGTGGAAAAGGGGAAATCCAAAGAGGTGGCATTTAAGGCCATGAAGAGGCTCACTATTGAAGATTCTCATGAGGAAGAAGTGTCAGATGAGGTGATGTCGTTCCTTTCTTCAAATCTGCAAATAGGAAAAGGAAAGTTTAAAGGGAAACTTCCACTAGCATGCTTACGATGCGGAAAGGTTGTTCATCTTGCTGCAAGATGCCCCAAAAAGTTTCAAGAAGAAAGCGATGAAGATGAAGTTGAGATTCCCATGAAAAAATATTCAGCCTATGTGAAAGGGAAGAAGCAGTTCAAGAGAAATTTCTTTAAGAAGAAGAATCTTCTTTCCCAAGAAATAGACAGTTCAGATGAGTCTGAGGGTGAAGAAGTTGAAGAGATAGAAAACTGCAAAGATTGTGGACAAAATGCGATGGTGGCTATTGCCAGTAGTGCTCTAGAAAAGAAAGAAACTAAAACTGATGAAGAAGAAGAAGAAATTGAAGGGAGGGTTGACATGGAAGCTGAATTAGAAGAAGCTATTTAAGATATAGATGTTTGGCGAGCAAAAACAAAGAAAGCCAACAAGATAGTACGTGATGCCAAACTCTACATGCAACAACAAGAAGAAGAGAAGTCTGAGCTTGAGAAAGAAATTGAAAATCATAAGTCTTCCAAGCCAGAGTGCATAGAAAAGGTTGATGAGAATAAGATCAAGATTGAAGAGTAGAAAACGGATATCGATTGCTTGAGTCGAAAAGTGAAAGATCACGTCAAGCGTATTGAAGAGCTTGAAGAGGAAGTTGTCGGTCTGCGGAGAAAATTTTAAGACCAGGAAAAACCTTTGAATCCCAACACGTTCTTGGGAAATCAGGTCGTTACGAAGACTGAAAAGAAGAAAGAAGAGCCTAGTAGTTCAACAGGAAAGAATCAGCAATTGAGCTCAAAATTTAAGGCTGATTCATGGCTTAATCAGAAACAAAAATCTGTGGCAGTTGAAGTTAGACCGCAAGCACCTGTCCCGAGATTGAAGGAGGATCTGAGCACAAAGCAGAATCAGAATACTCAGAGATCCAAAGGTGAAACTCGTAATACTGAAGTAACATGAAGGAATGCACCTTATATCAGGTGTTATTGTTGTGGAAAGATGGGACATTCACAGTATGTGTGTTCCATAGCCAAAAGATATTGAAGGGAACAAGAACAGAGATGGCAGCCAAACAGAGAACGGTTTTCCAGAATAGATTTTGAAGGACACTGTTTTTGGTGCAGAGGATTTGGACACATGGCTAGGTACTACACTCTGACCATTCAGAAAAATGTGCCAAAGCAGAATCAAAATGTTCGCAAGCAGCAGATCAGTAAACCGACAAGTGAGTTAAAAGTTCAGAATATATTTGCAGTTTTGCAAGATGAAGCTGGTCCATCATACTCTGAGAAAGAACAGAAGCCTCAATCCATTCCGAGTATGAAAGAAAAAGTATGGACCAGGAAGAAGAAAATTGAGAAGGCCGTAATTGCTGAAATTGCCCATAAAGCATCAGATCGTTCTGGTGTTTGGATCCTTGACAGTGGTTGCACATCCCACATGACAGGTAATAAGGATCTGGTTACAGGCATAAAATATGACAAAGAAGGAGTTTTCAAATTTGGAAATGATGAAGGCCTGAAGATTGTTGGCTCAGTAAAAGCCATGTTTGGGGGCAAAGAAATGAGACATGCTGATGTCTTGGTGGTAGAGGGTCTCAGTCATAATTTTCTTAGTGTCAGTCAACTATGTGACTCTGGGCACTCTATCCTATTTACCAAGAAGATGGGTTTTGTTAAAGGAAAAGACGGAATTGTCATTCTTCAGGGAAAACGAACAAAGGGGAATCTTTACCTGGTAGGTGGGGAAGAAAATTCATGCCTTTTATCCAGAGAAGAAGAAAATCAGTTGTGGCATAAGCGACTTGGTCATCTATGTCAACCATCTATGGAAGATCTGGTAAAGTGTGATGCTGCTAGAGACCTTCCCAAACTATCACGTGATCGCACTCATACGTGTGATGCTTGTCTACAAGGGAAGATCATCAGGAAGACATACAGGCCAAAGGAACAAAAAGAAACTCGAGTGCTCGAATTAGTGCATTCTGATGTATGTGGACCCATATCACCACGAGCTATAGATGGTCAAAGGTACTATGTTCTTTTCATTGATGACTATAGTAGAATGGACTGGGTATTCATCATTACCCATAAGACAGAGGTGTTCAGTTGCATAAAGCAGTACAGGAGGGAATTAGAAAAGATGCTTGGGCAGAAAATTTTGAAGTTTCGTATTGATAACGGTACGGAATTTACAAACAATCAGGTTGAAAACTATCTCGAGAAACATGGGATAAGGCATCAAGTTTAATCAGTAAGAACTCCCCAACAGAATGGAGTGGTTGAAAGGAGAAATCGGATCATCAACAACATGGACAGAACAATGCTTATCGATAAGGACCTACCGGAGAAATTTTGGAAGGAAGCAGTTTTGACATCGGTCTATGTTTCAAACAGGTCTATGTTATGTCCGAAGCAAGGGAAGACTCCATATGAACTGTGGTATAGAAAGAAGCCAACGTTGAAATACTTTCAAATCTTTGGAAGTAAGTGCTTCATTCTCAACAAAGAACATCATAGGAAGTTTGAGGCACAAGGAGATGAAGGGATATTCCTTGGATATTCAGGGAAAAGCAAAGCATATAAATTCTTCAACAAGAGACTGGGAAAAATTGTTGAGAGCAATGATGTCACTATAGTCGAAAATGAACAGACTGCTCAATGGCCCAGTGAACAGTTTCTGGATGAAAGTGATGATGAGGTAAGCAACACAGGGGGAGTAGAAGTGCCAGAGGATGACTCAGAAGAAGATACTGATGATGAACAAGAAAGTGTCAAGTCTGTATCTGCAAGTAAGCCAAAGAGTCGAGCTGAAATTGATAGGCAAAATATCATTGGTGATCAGACAGCTCTAGTTCAGACTCGAAGAATGAAGTCATTACAGTAGACATCGTTTTTATCTCAGGTAGAGCCAAAATGTTTTTCCGATGCAGCTGAAGATGAAAACTGGGTTCAGGCCATGAACGAAGAACTTGATCAGATTGAGAAGAACCAGACATGGGAGATTGTTTCGAGGCCAGTAGACAAGAATTTTATCGGGACCAAATGGGTCTATCGCAACATGATGAATAAATATGGCACAGTAATTCGGAACAAAGCACGACTTCTGTGCAAGGGATACTCCCAGATAGAGGGAATATATGTTGATGAGACATTTGTACCAGTTGCAAGGCTGGAGACAATCAGATTATTTTTGGCCATAGCAGTGCGAAGAAAGTTCAAAGTGTTCCAGATGGATGTCAAATCCGCATTCTTGAATGGGGTTCTGGAAGAAGAGGTGTATATTGAGCAGCCAGATGGTTTTCTCATTCATGAGGATGAGAACAAAGTTTGCAGACTGAAGAAGGCGTTGTATGGGCTGAAACAAGCACCAAGGGCATAGTACTCAAGGCTTGATCAGTACTTGAAGAAGCTTGGTTTCCAGCGTGGAGGGGTTGACTACAACCTCTATTTCAGCAATGACAGTAATCAAAGGATGATGGTGCTAGTATATGTCGATGACATAATTTTTGGCGGATCAGATGAAGCTCAGTGCAGACAGTTTTCCGAATTCATGAAAAATGAGTTTGAAATGTCAATGATTGGAGAGATAACATTTTTCCTTGGTCTACAGGTGACACAAGGAAGGAATGGAACTTTCATTTCTCAATCCAAATATTCCAAGGAGGTTCTAAGAAGGATTTTAATGGATAATTCTAAGGAGATGAAGACTCTGGTTGCTACCCGGATGAAATTATCAAAAGATGAGGATGGCAAGGCAGTTAATATCACAGAATATAGGCAAATCATTGGGAGTCTGTTGTACTTAACCGCAACAAGGCCTGATATTGTTTTCGCCACATGACAAGCAGCGAGATATCAGATTAATCCCATGGAAATTCATATGCTCGCAGTGAAAATAATACTTTGGTATATCAAGGGCACAGTGGAATTAGGACTGACATATACTGAAAAATCTCAGACAGAGTTAGTAGGATATACTGATGCAGACTGGCCGGTTCAGCAGATGATAGAAAATCAACGTCAGGTGGTGCATTCTATCTTGGTGGATTGTGTATCTCTTGGCTAAGCAGGAAGCAAGATTGCATTTCTTTAAGCACCGCAGAAGCTGAGTATATTGAGGCCACTCAAGTATGCACACAGTTATTGTGGATGAAACAGCAGCTTGAAGATATGGGAGTTGAAGTGAAGTCTCCGATCAGAATCCAGTGCGACAACTCAAGTGCTATAAATCTTAGCAAAAATCCCGTCCATCATTCAAGGACAAAGCACATTGAGATTAAGTATCATTTTATCAAGGAGAAGGTTGAGCAGGGACTCGTGAAGTTGGAGTACGTGCCTACAGAGCTACAGGTTGCAGACATTCTGACAAAGGCCTTACCCAAGGAAGATTTTGAGCGGCATCGACTGGCTCTGGGAGTTCAGTAGACTCCCCTCCCTTGAAATAGTGTGGATGTGCCCCCCCCCTCTCCCCGAGGTATGATGTGTTTTTCCCAAATGTGCTGATATGTGTTCTCTACCATGTTACAGACTCCAACGGGGTGACCTTTGGGTTCGTTGACAAAGGGGGAGAAAAGTGTTTGTTAATGGGGGAGAAAATACTGATTGTTCAAGGGGGAGACAGTGTGGAGATTTGATAAATCATAATTGATACGGGGAGAAGCTGACAATTGGAGCATCCAGAAAGAGAGAGCAATGAGAAAGGGGGAGATTTTTAAATCTGACGATGCTAGAAGTGATCGATCAAAGCATAGAAATCACGACAGCTGAGGATCGTGATAAAAGCATAACAGTGGTGTTGGAATGGTGTGAGACGGTGTCCAGCTATTCCCCAATTGGTATCTGTGTGGTTCAACAATTGGTATCAATTTAAGAATTTGTATCAGGGTGGAATCGACAATTGGGGTCTGACATGAAGTGATTCATTGATGAACTTTTCATACTACTCTTGTTTCTCACGCCGATCATTGATCCTGTGGGCTTAGAGTACGTGTTAAGTGACTCCTTTAACGCTGTCAGAATCGCTAGGGGAGAATGGTGGTAGCGGCTGGAAGAAGACTCAGTGAGGTATCAATGTGCAGAAAATCATCCTGAGCAGAGTTGTGAAGAGTTGTCAACAAACCCAAAGGGGGAGATTGTTGGGCAAAAACCCCTCAAGGTAACATTGCAGTATATTTTGGGTTGATTTTGTTTGTTGACAAAGCAGGTTTCCATGGAGAATTGTCGAGTTCCTGAGAAGTTGTTGAAAATCAACGTTGACAAAGAACGATGACAAAGGAAAGGACGTTCTGGAGGCGGTACAAAAGAGCAGTACAAGGTGGCGTCGTTTTCCAGTGTTTGCCAAATTTTTTGGGGTCCAAAATTTGGATTTTGGTGAGCATTGCGAAAAGTGTATTTCCATGAAGAGAATAATTTCATATGGAAAAGGAATGAATTTTGCGAAGCTAGGATGCATGGTTTGGAAATCGCGAAGACCAGAAGAATGGAGGCAGTGATTCTTCGCGATTACGTCAAGCTTCACGAACAGCAGAGGCTAAAGCGCATCGCGGCGGAGAAGGGCTTTGCGAGAGATCTTCGCAGCGAAGGCGCAAAGGAATGTTGGGCTTCGCGAGGGAGCTTCGCGGCGAAGGCGCGAGCCGCAAAGGTAAGTTGACGGTGATTCTTCGCGACTACGTCAAGCTCCGCGAACGGATAATTGCCGTGGAGCTTCGCGATTTGGACAGAATTCCTACAGAAAATTTGGAGCTTCGCGATTTGCAATGACGTGGCGTTGACTTCGCACGGAAGGGATGAGGGTCGGTGGAATCGCCTATAAATAGAGGTCGACCCCTTCGAGTGAAGCAGAAAGAATTTTCATAGAAAATACTTTGCTCTCGATTTGCGAAGGTGGTTCACGGAGCCAGTGTGCTTCGCGAAAGAGGTGCTTCGCGGCGGCTATTGTAGCTCCGCGAAACCTGCGTGCTCTGCGTTGGCTTACATAGCTTCGCAAGGGCCGTTGCTTTGCGACGGCTTGAGCATCGCGAGAGTGCTTCACGAGGGAGCTTCGCGACGGAGCTTCGCGGGTGAGCTTCGCGAAAAGGCAGGAGCTTCGCGAAGGCTTGTTTGAGCTTCGCGAAATTGGGAACCTCGCATTGTAGGATTCTTTGCGAAGGTCTTTCCAAAGGTAGTTTTCCCAGTGGATAGTGGCAAAGAGGTATTAATCAGTAGATGAATGTTGGACTTCAACAGAGCATCTACACACAGAGGGAGATGCATTCATTCATGCAAATGAAGAGACCTACAGGTCTGTAAACTGTGAGTGGATTCCTTCCAAGATTAGTGAGCTTAGGAAGAGGAAGAAGGTGATCCTCTCCACCGGCAGTGAGCCAGAGAGAGAGAAATAGGGAGTGACCCTTGGGAAAGCAGTGAGCTGACCCTAAACATTGTAAAGGCCGTGATCCTGGGCATAGAAGTGATCTAGCCCGAACCTTGTAATCCATAGCTAGTGAAGTTTTGTGGACTTGGTACGACCAGAAACCTATCAGCGTATGCTCCTTGGATGTATCCCTTAGCGGTGAACCAAGTAAAATTTCTGTGTCCTGTGCTTGCTTTAATTTCTGTTTATGTTGTGCAACAGGAAATAGAGAGAAGAGTGTTTTTCTTAACAGCGAAACAAGATCAGAATGGGCTTTAATTTTTAATTAGTCATACCCTGATTCACCCCCCCTCTCAGGGTATTCATCCAAGTGGACCTAACAGAGCCACTTACCTCTAGTGGATTATTTCTTTTGTAAGAATATAGTGCATCAATAACATCTCTACTATATTTATTCTTATCCAATTAGTGTTCATGGTGATGGAAAAGAACATGGATTAATAGTAGGATTAGGTGTGGAACTGTATGGTGGTAGTTGTTTTTCATCCACCGGTTCAGGGTTTGGAGATGATCGTGGTTCTCAAGTTCAGTAGAGATAGTAAAGAAGTCCTCCATAGGGTATCCAAGGTTCTAGAGCCCAAGGAAGAAGCCTGAGGGAAGTATAACTACATTCCCTTAAGTTGACACCGACTGAACCTGATAAGGGGCCATTGAATATTCAAGGTATGATCATATCATTATATAACATTGTTTCAAAATCTATTTAATATGGGTTCATCACATTCTTTTATCTCTACTTAGTAAGTTAATGATTTAAGGTTGACCATCAAGAACCTATATGGAGTTATTTCTACCAATACATCCTTAAGGGTGAAATATGAGGGTATTCATTGATATTATGAGTTCTCCCTCATGATTTGGGGATATTACCATCCATGGGTTTCCAATGTGTTATATATGTGATATTAAGTATGGAATGTTTGACTCATTATCAAAACAAATATTTACTATTATCATTGGTGGGTATGTTTAATGTTAGTTAAGCGTGATAGTTATGACCTTTCTAGTGAGTGATATTTGTAAGAAGTTTATTCAATAGTTGACTATTGTTAACTGGGGATGATTTTAGCCCTGTTTTATAGTATTATTCTAAATGATAAGGAGACCCATTGGACTCTCCTTGATCTTATTGTTGACTGGTTCCAAAAAACATTTCTCGGGGACTTCTTCGAGTTGTTACCCATGATAGAGGTCAAGTTTATGATCGATATTATTCCAGTTATGGAGCTCATATATATTCCTCCTTATAGGATATCTCTTAAATATATTAGATATATAATGTTTTAGTTAGTGAATCTTTAGGTACAGGGTTTTATTCACCTAAACAACTCTCCTTTGGTTGCTCCTATTTTTTTTGTCTAAGGTGGATGGTGGGTTACGGTTGTGTGTGTATCATTGCTGTTTGAACTATAATGTACCTATTTTTCCATTTTAATACTTAAATATATATTAATAAAATTTTTTTAGAGCTAGGTTTTGAGATGGTGTGAGATTCCATGGCATTGTGAGCCTAGAATTTATATTATAAAAATGATACATATATTAATATCACCTGAATTTAATTTTTCAGAAATAATGGAATATCTATTGAGTGGAGACATATATTGGAAATAATGGACCATGGTCAAATATATAACATGATATTTACCATAGACGTGACCTATGGTTTATAGGAATAATACGTTCAATTGAGGTATCCTTTGGAAGGTGCATTAATTAAATTAATTAATTTATTTATTTATTTATTTATTTATTTAATAAACCTTACCTGAACCTCCCTCTATAAATACATAATTATTATGATTTTCTTAGGCTATATGTATAATACTTTCTATATCTCTAAGGAGGAGGAGATAATTCTTCATTGGTGAATTAACATTGGAATATGAATGGTGATCAGATCAAGGTGGATTGAGAGGCAGCGAACGCAGTGAGTCTTCTCCATCATTAGAAAACACATTCTTCACCAAAAATAGATTTGTAATCATGTTAGGGATCATAAATTATGGTTTCTATCCTTTATTAAAAAAATTATCATGGATTATTAATCTTCATTACCTTTGATCTTCATTTTTACACACTTTTCATGATCTTATTTGGATAATCGAATTGTTTAATGAATTTATTTTTCTCAGGCCATGTTATCTCCCCCAGACACCCCAATTATGTAATAATTGTACAATAAATATTAAAAACGAATTATTTATGTTTTTTATTTTTTATTTACCCCTATATTCATCAAATTATTCACCTTTGTCCAGCATAGTAACAATTCAGCATTTTCATGTTGGTTTGAATGTGATCGAACCCCCAGATTCTTTTTGGTAGCATTAATGATGCATGGATCGATAGTTTGGGGATGGATCAATGAATGATGTGGGATAAAAGTTATAATATAGAGATATAATATCTATAGGGTTGATGGGATCATGAAGTAGGTGACTGAAGGCCTGACATGTGTTGTTGTGAGGTTCGAGGGTATCACCGAATTCTGATTTTCAGTCATCAAAGATCATGAATCGAAGGATGAAGAAGAATCCCACCAATTTCCGATTAAAAATGGAAAAAAATAATGGATGGGAAGCTATATGCATAGAATAGTATGGGGAACTATTTTTCTTGGGAAAAATAGGAAACACTAAGTGTAGTCTAAGAACACATGTTGTGTAGTCCCACCTTGCTACATTAGAAAGGGTTTTAGGGAAGATAAGGATCACACACTATGTGTGGTCAGTCCCACATTCCATGTGACCCTCCTCTGGTGGCTAAGTCATGTTCCAACTGCACATGTCCAAGACTCTATGTGGGAGGAAACACTATGTACATTGGGATTAAATGGGCATAGGATGGTACTCGAACATATCCAAGTACACGGGATGGCCTGAAGGACACAAGCATGGCTACGACTACATGGGTAGGATCCAAGTGGCTAAGACATGTTGTGTAATACCATTTCATTCCATTTATTACTAAATGGATATGAAATCTTTTTTATAATGTAGAGATGGCCAAGACTCTGAGTGAGGTCACACGCTGTGTAACCCCTGGTACATGTCATGTACCTTTTCTCTGAGACTTCTTCATCTCGTATCACCTTTGTTTGGACTTGGATTTCAGCATGTGACTAGATTATCCAGAGTATTCATTTGATTTTGAACATGATGGTGGCCTTATTATATCAATAAAGGATATGATATAGGGTATTTTGACCGGGACACAACTTTAACTGAAGCTTGACGATGGTGGTAATCCGGCTGGATCATTTGGTAAAGAGGTCGGGGTTAGAACCCCCCTGTTGCACCAGGGTACGAGTACCACATACTATTTGAACATGTTTAGTGTCACCCTATGACATACTAGGGAATGGTTCCTCTACCCTCTAAGTGGTATCCCTTTATATACTAACATGTGAGTCATCTACCCACTGAATGGCACCCCCTAATGTTTTAGGGTGTGGGTCCTCTACCCTCATAGTGGAACCCCCTGACGTACTAGGTAATGGGTCCTCTGTCCACATAGTGGAACACCCTAATGAACTATGGAATAGTTCCTCTATCAATACCTACCAATTGGACCCCCTCTATATTACTATAATGTAGTTCCCCATACTTGTATTGGCAGCCCCCCCAAAACACTAGGGTGTAGTACTTCTATCAATCTACTATGTGGAATCCCCATAATATACTAATTCACAGGTCCATTTATATTGGATATGGTACCCCCTCAGGCTATGTAATAGTGGAAATATTTGGGTCCTCCTCATAGATTTCTCATAAATACACACGAGATGCTTGGTATCGTTTATGGACCTCTGTAGCTATAGGCAGGATCATCATCCTAGGATATGCTATGATACGGAGATCCCCTTTCTCTCTCCCTGGGGTTTCTTTATGAGTGTATATATATACTTTATTCAGTTTCATTTACCTCTTTATTTGGGTTGAGATGACTACTTCTATCTTATCTATCTATTTTTTCCTTTTCAGTTATTTGGGGATCATATTGGGTATGTATATACTCACCTCTATATAATATTTTCCCTCATGTGTCTTATCTTATACAGATGAAGAACAGTGCATTGGTGACATCAGTGGAGCATATTGATACTCTGGTGCATAGGTCTCATATGGAGGTCGAGTTTAGAGATCTGAATTTGGTTGCTCTTAGCTTTCATTATTCTAGTTTTTTTCATCTTGGGACTTTTTTTGGTTGGGTGTGTATTTCTTCCCTTTACACATTGGTTGTATTCTATAATACTCTGATGTATTCCCTAGAAAATTCATGAATGGTTTAAAATATATGGTTTTTCTTTTATTATTATTCATTTTCAATTATTCATGGAGATTGTTGGGTTTGTAAATACAAGTATATTTGAAAAAAGGCTCCCATTTACATTATTCCTTATCAACACTTGTCCCTAGCCCCAATATAATTAGAGGATTGATTATGTTTGTGAGTAATTAGCCTTCTATCATCCAGGTGGACCCCATTGGGTCTGTAAATTACAGAGTTTTATCTGATGTGGTTCATCCTGATGTTGGTGTAGACATGGACCCATTGTGAGGATTAGTTGGGAAAATAGAGTAATACTATTAGAGTGTCTCTGGTGCATATTTCAATCTAGGGAACCCTTTTTTGGTGTGCTAGCCCACATATCCATTTATTAGAACTCTAAATACCTAATTGTAGACTCTCCATACTAAAACATTCGTTTCAAGGAACAATGGTATATGATTTGTATAGGATTGAGTATTTTGACTTTCCTTCTTGAGTCAGATCCCCATATATATATTCTCATATTATCGTGGTATTTCTTGATCAATTTTAGGGTGATTCTAAGAATAAAACCATCCAAATTATTGATTATTAATCATGATGATGATTCGATGAGTGATGAGGCCTCTTTTCAAGCGTTATCTCATGAGGAGGTTCCTCCATGTAGGAATATAAAATCACCCCTCCTATTGAGATGTAGTTAGTACCAATAGGGAAGGATGAGGATGTGACAAGATTAGCTCAATATGTGATTTCTAATGCTAGAGGAAATTGAGGTTCCATCATGATCCATAATGATAGTAAGTGGAGGCTTAACTTGAGTCATTGATTCAAGTATTTAGGTTAATGCATACCCTGACTGATCAGATGGTTGCGCTAACAACTATCCTTTTCCATAGAGTACCTCGGTGATGCTGGATTCTAGTCTTGTAGACTTATAATGTGACAATGATCTCATGGAACAAATTCCAGTAGTTATTCCACGAACTATATTACCCCTTATTCTTGAACTCATTTTGGATTCAGAAGCTTTTGGAGTTAAAATAGGCCAGTATGATATTTTCTGAGTGTTCTATGAGGTTAACTGGCCTTACATGATACTCCATTGATAGGGTGAATGTTGGTTACTTATGGGCCTGGAAGTTCGAGTAAGTTCTCTATAGTGAAATTCATGCTAGTATGGTTACCTTGTACATTACCACCTATGCTGCAGTTCTATAGAGGGTACTAGTGAAGGAGATATTTCATTCAAAAGTATGTTAGTTAGTTAGATATGTAAGTTTTTATTAGGTGGATGATTCATCTACAACATCTAGAAGGTTCCATTAAACTGGATATCAATATAGAATGTCTTCCCATGGATAGTCTTAGCCACATGGATATGTGGAATATGGTTCACAGATAGGACCAAGTCATCTTGGAGAAGAAATGTTTTTTTAATATGATGGGTGAGGTCACATGGGATGTGATTACCCAAACCGATGTGTTGAGGGGAGAAGGAAAGTATCAGATGGACCTTCATGGAAGAGGCATCATGGTGATTTGGGTTCTTCTAAGTGTTGTGAGGGAATCCCCAGGGAGGCGGTGCTCTAGAGGAGTGGGTGGAGCTATAATAAAATGATTTTTTGGTGGAGGGATACATTATGAGTTGCTTAAACCACCACCAGGTGGACCATGCAAGGCTCAATGAGCTAGAGGTTGAGGCCATGGAAGTCATCAGGACATGGATATTTATTATTTGGCATCTCACAAGATGATACAGGGTATGATATTTGTTTATTATACACTATATCTGGTACTTTTAGACATATGTGTGAGTTAGTGCTTCATTTACATATCTCTTTAGCAAGAGATGGATCTCCCAATCGAGACCTTATCATAAAATATTTTTCTAGAGGTCTGACTATGTGTTATTATTCAATATCACTTATCTTCTAGCATTGTGAGCTGCCAGTCAATGGAGAGAGTTTCTCATGGGACCTATTGGTCATCATGATGAAACCTTATGACATAATATTAGGTATGGAGTGGTTGGCCATGGTTCAGTCCCAAATTAACTATTATCATAGATGGTTTAGTTTCCCATGGATTGGTGGGATGAGATTCTCCTTTTTCAGTGAGAGATATCTCATAGATTAGTGGGTGGGTCTTGCATGTACATCCCAACACCCATCAATTTTTGATTTTATCCATTAGAATAGTGGGAACTCAGGCATCTAGATTAATTCAGTAGTGGAAGAAGTTAGGGATGGATTCCTTATCGGTGTTACATGACTACCTCTAAGGTGGGATATGGACTTCTATATTGAATTTCACACTAGGACCATACCGATATCTTCTAAAGAATATAAAATGTCCCCAAACGAGATTTGGGAGGTGAGGGTGTAGATGGGGGGACCTTAAAGAAAAGGGTTTTATCAGATCTAGTGTGCCACACTAGGAAGATTTTTTTTTCATGAAAAATATGGATGGGATCTTAAAATTTTGTGTTAATTATCGTCACCATAACCAAGTAATGATAAAGAAAAAGTACCCCTTCTATTGGATTGATTACCTCTTTGATCAATTTTGAGGTGTGAGTTAGCTCTTGAATATCAATCTCAGGTCTATTTACCACCTGTTGAGGGTTCCTTAAGTGAATATTCTAAAGATGACATTCATATTTTGATAAAGACACTAAGATTTGTTTATGATGACATTTGGTGTGATAAATTCCCCCACTATTTTTATGTACTTGATGAACTTGATTTTTATCCAAACATGAAAAAATTCATGGTTTTCTTCTTTGAGCACATAATATTTTACTCTATTATAGATAAAGAGCATGTAGATCATCTGAGGATGGTCATAGGATTACACCAATAGAACTATATTTATTTCAAGCTATCAATGTTCTAATTCTTGATCCATGAGGTTCAATTTTTGGGGTATGTCTTTTCTGAGCATGTATTGGGTGGGGACTTGATGGAGGTTGAGGTAATACTTTCTCGAGAACCGCCCAAGAGAATATTGGGGCATGCATAGGTTTCTTGGCTTTGTGTGGTACTACATGAGGTTATTATTAAAATTATTCATTATTGTAACCACATTATCCTCCATAATGTGTAATGAAAAGTTATTTATGTATATCAGGTAGTGTCAGAGAGTATTTGAGAAGTTAAGGATTAGTTTGAGTAGTGGTACTGTGTTAATTATAGAATAAGAGGGAATGGAATATGTAGTTTATTTTGATGCCTCTGGATATAATCTTGATTTTAGGTTAATATAGAGGCCGGTAACGATTGAATATGGGTCAAGGTAGTTGAGACCCCAGTATTAGAACTATGTGACCCATGAACTAGAGTTAGAGGCAAAAGTGTTTTCTCTAAATATATCAGGAAATGAACTTTTAGGAGAGTGATTTTTTGTTTACTCAGACTAATAGAGTCTTAGGTATATATTCACATAGAGAGATATGAACTTGAGATTTAGGTACTGGTTTGAGTTCTTATAGGACTATGACTTCATGATAGTATATAATTTTGGCAAGGGAAAAGTAGTGGTAGATTCCCTTAGTATGAAGTCCTATTCACATTTGGTGGAGGAGACATCTGTGCAGTTGGATTCGTTTCATCTAACCCAATTGGATGAGAGGGTGTATATTGTCTTCAGTAGATGGTGTTGACTCCTCCACTTATACACCATGCGAAGGAGGATCAGTTGGGAGACATAAACTATGAGGTTCTTTGTGATCAGATACCTTTAAGAGATTCAACAAACATTTTTTTCTAAAGGAGGGGAACATTCCATCCTATTTCATGGATAGTGAAGGTTTGGGGCGCAGCAAAAGAGTGGTTGGAATGATACCCAACTTTGATTTTTTCCATGATCAATGATTATTCTGGAATCAATACGGCAATGAACTCCAATCTCCACGGAATATAATCAAATATTTAGATAAATAAGAAGGTACAAAACCTTAGAGAGGATCTTTCACATCATGTTTATATTTAATTTAATTAATTTCATAAATAAAAATAATACCTGTATCGTTGGTATTTTTCTTCATTGATGATGTTGATCATCCAGAATGACTATTCTGGTTTATCTCGTTGTTCTTTTAAGGATCCAAACTAGAATCCCTCTAGTGGTGATCCATATGTGCTCTGATGGCATCCGTTCGACACCACTCATTCTCCAGGTGCTAGCACGGAGAAGCGAGTGTCTTGTGTCGGTCGTTCTTGATCTCTTGTTCTTTGGCCTTGAAGAACGTCTCTCGTTCTTGAGAGGGGAGATAAGAGGATTCGAGAGAGAAATTTTTTGGCTGAACAATTCTCAATTCACCAGGTGTGCGGTGTGGTGTCTGGCACTATAGGCGTACTTGCCTATTTATATACATGTAATTTAAGTTACAATATTTAATTTCATAGCAACAATTCAATATATTCATGAACATAGAGAAATCCCATGCATTTACTAATAATACCGTGTCATTATTTATGGTGTGCCAACTTTTGAAAAATGGAATTATAAATAAAATTATTCATCGTAAAATAATAGCAGCATTGTTTCAATTTGTGCCAGCTAGTTAAATAATTATTTATTTTATAAAAAATAATTGTTTTACTACTCGACCGACCTTGGTCTGCTCGATCTCCACTTCTATTTATTGAACACCTGAATAAATAAATAAATAATTTATTCCCTTAAATAAATATTTTATTTACAAACTAGTAAATAAATATTTACTAAATGTTCAATAAAATAAATAAATATATTTTATTTAATTTATGAGATCATTGTAACTTGAATAAAATTATTCCACGGCCATGAGAATAATATTTATTTCATTAATTAAATTCAAATAGAATTTAACCGAGACCACCAAAAACACTTAGTTTGTGAACCTCTAGGATTCTTTCTTGTTGGCATTAGGTGGCCTTGCCTAATGTCCAAGAGTACTATCTAGCAACGGGTCAAGCCACCCTGGATAAAGAACATAAAGTCACAAAAATGACATATACATAGGAACACTCACTGTTTAATATAATACTTTTGTCTCAATATCTCATCAAGAAGGTTTCATGATTGTGTCATCAACTTTTATGCTTGATACGTCATTCTTTGACTACCTGAAATAAACTCAACGCTACACCATGGCTATGGAATTTCATGCGATGGTTCTATTTCAATCAAAGGGCCAAGATATCAACCTCCATAGATGGAGGGGACAAATCCTTCCTCGACTTATCCATTAATAACATGCCAATCGTGGTCACCCAACACACCCTACTTCCTGCCAACTGTCTGCATGACGTTTTTCGTCAGTAAATCAAAGTGCAGAAGTCATATCACATATTAATGATAATGTTAGAGTCTAAGGATATTTACACACACTCGTAGATAGAAATATCTGATGACACCGAAACATGTGGAATTCCTACTAGTGTGTATGTTCTCATAATATCATATCTTGGATATTAACAAGTGTGAACTCCATGAGAGGAAGTCTCATCTGCTTACAAGTACTCACACCTGAAGCTCTGCATGCTATGTGTCCCATCGTAACATGGCATCCAATCACATAACTATATTTAAGAATATTGTTATAGCATTTCACGGTTCTCATCATAGCGGGGAACTTCCATGACCATATCAATGTGACAAATACTCTACGACATTATTAAATCATAGTCATGCAGAACAATGAACAATATATAATAATACATTAAATATCCATGTAATAAAATAAAAACTAGTTGGTTTTAAGAAACTAACTCTTACAAACTCCAACTTGAACTAGAGCCAGCTACCTATGACTTTCAGTCCGCTAGACCTCACATGATGATCATGTTTCTACTGAGTCAAGGATTTAGTTAAGGGTTATTCCATGTTGTCTTCCATTGAAATATTTCTCACAAAAACTTCACCTCTCTAATAAAAATACATCAAGAGATGATACTTCCGAAGTATGTGCTTCGTCCACTGATTCAACCTTGGCTTTTTCGCGAGAGCCACCGCTGCAGTATTATCACAGTATATTGTGATGGGATCTTTACTGCTAGGTATCACATCTAACTCCTAGATGAAGCTTTACATCCAAACTGCTTCTTTAGATACCTCAGAAGCTGCAATATACTCATACTCTGCTATAGAATTTGCAACCACACTCTTATTTGAGCTCTTCCATCTCACTACACCTCCATTCAAAGTGAATATGTATCTCGTTTGCAACTTCATGTCATCTTGATCAGTCTGGAAACTGGCATCTATATATCCTCTGATGACTTGTTCCTCATATCCTCCATAAACTAGGAACATATTCTTAGTATGCCTCAGGTACTTTAGGATAGTCTTGATTGCCATCCAATGGCAGTCACCTGGGTCAGCTTGATATCTTCATACCACACTCAATTAGTAGGTGACATCCAGCCTAGTACATAGCATGGAATACATGATTGACCCAATCGCTAATGTGTATGGAGTCTTTTCCATTATCTTTCTTTCCTAATGTGTCTAAGGACACATTTTCTTGGAAAGATGAATGTCATGTAATGCTGGAAATAATCCCCTCTTGGATTGTTCCATACTGAATCTCTTCAGTATCTTATCAATGTATGTACTCTGACTTAGGCACAACAATCACTTGGATCTATCATGATATATCTTGTTCCAAATAATATATGCTTTCTTTCCCAATTCTTTTATGTATAATCATTGATTCAACCATGCCTTAACAGACTCTAAGACTGGTATCTCATTTTCAATAAGTAATATGTCATCAACATATACTATTAGGAAAATGAATGCACTCCCACTAAACCGTTTTAGACACAAGGCTCACATTCATTCTTGATAAAACCAAATTCTTTTATGTCTTCATCAAAATGAATGTTCCATGACCGGGATGCTTTCTTTAATCCATAAATGGATTTATGCAACTTGCATACCTTATTGGTATCCTTTGGAGTCACAAACCCTTTAGTTTGTGTCATGTAGACATCTTCCTGAAGGTTCCCATCAAGGAATGTAGTTTTGACATCCATTTTCCAAATCTCATAGTCATGTTAAGCCATAATGGAAAGTATAATTCTTATGGATTTCAGTATTGTAACTAGTGAGAAGGTTTCATCGTAGTCAATTCCTTGACGCTGTTTAAATCCTTTTTCAACCAGTTGTACCTTATAGGTACTAACTTTTCCTTCCATGTCCAGTTTCTTCTTGAATACCCATTTGTAACCAATAGGATTTACATCAACTAGAGGATCTACCAAAATCCAGACTTGGTTTTGGTACATGGAATCCATTTCAGAATTCATGGCTTCTTGCCACTTGGAAATGTCTGTTCCACTTACTACTTCCTTGTAGGTTAAAGGATCTTTATTATCAACTAATAAGAAGTCACCTTCCTCAGTAACTTGAAAACTATATCATTCCAGTTCTCTAACCTCTCTTGTACTCCTACGCTGTACTTGTGTCTCTGGAACATATTCTTCTTCCATGGGGCTTTGTGGAATATGTTCCTATACCAACTCTTGTGTACCTTGATCCTTGACTTCATCGAAGTCTATCTCGCTCCCACTATCTCTTTTGGATATGTGATCCCACTCAAGGAATATGGAATGTCTTTCCACTATAATATTTTTGTCTAATGGTTTTTATAGGTAATATCCCCTTGATTACATGGGGTATCCTATAAAGGTACACTTTGTGCCTCGGGGTACAAGTTTGGTACCTAAAGAGTCCTTAAAAATGATTCGCTACCCCCACACATGTAAATTTTATAACATGGATTTTCTTCCAATCCATAACTCGTAAGGAATACCATTTATCGATTTAGTTAGTACATGTTTTATTATATGTGTCACTTTTTGTAATGAATATCCCAAAAAGGATAATGGAAGACTCACATGAATCATCGTTGATCTCACCATGTCCAATAGGGTGTGTTTTCTCCTTTCGCTCACACCATTCCACTGGGGCATGTTTAGTGGAGTGAGTTTGTATAGGATCCCAAACTCCCATAAGTAATCAATGAAGTCTTGATTAAGATATTCTTCACCTCAGTATAAGTAGAGTTTCTTAATATTCTTACCAAGATGTTTCTCAACTTCATTCTTGTATTCTTTGAACTTATCAAAAGAATCTGACTTATACCTCATTAAGTAGATATATCCATATCTACTAAAATCATCAGTAAAATTTATGAATTCTGAGTACCCTCCCCTTGCTTCAACTTGAAATGGTCCACACACATCAGTATGAACCAATTAAAGAAGTTGTTTAGCCCTTTCACCTTTCCCACTAAATGGGGATTTGGTCATTTTTCCTAGTAAACATGCATGACATATACCAAGTGGATTTAGTTTGAAATAATCTAAATATCCATCTTGATGTAACTTTGTCAAGTGTTTCTCATTTACATGACCAAGCCGGTGATGCAAAAGTTGGGTGTGGTATGAGTCATGTGATGTATCTTTGTTATTTATTTCCATTACTTGGTTTGTGTAATCCAACACATAAAGTCTATTGTACAAATGTGCCCAACCATAATAAGTGATATCTTTATAAAAGAAGCAGCATTCATTTACAAACTTGAAAAAAAATCCATATGTATCTAACTTGAATATATAAATAATTTTTTGAGTAACAGAAGGCACAAAATAACAACCCTTTAACACCAAGATCATCCAAGTAGGCAACATGAGGTTGTAGTCCCTGATAGCTACAGCAGTAAGGTTGGCTCCGTTGGAATCTCTTATATCTACCTCCCCTTGATAAATCTTCCTGAATATACTTGGTTCTTGTATTTCGATACATATGTGAGCACCACAAGCTATATCTATAACCAAATTTGTAGAAATAGATAGAGAAAATTTGATAAAAAATGCACATGAAGCATCCCCTTACTTCTTAGGCTGGGTTCAGTTCTTCTTCTAGTGGCCCTTCATGCCACTTGTTAAACAAACAACCACCTATTCCCTTGCCTCCCCTTTAATATTCCTTTTCTTGGATGGTCGTGAAGAATATTTGGGCTTAAATCTCTCTGCCTTCCCCTTCCTCTTATTCACCATAAGGACAGAAGACTTTTCACCCTTCATATCTTTGTCCACTTGGTGAATGAGGATAAGAAGATCAGATAGATACTTCTCATTGTTGTTCATATTGAAATTGACAACAATGTTAGAGAAGTTATAAGGGAGTGATGTGAGAATGAGATCGATGCCTAGTTCTTCGGAGTATTTAAACCCTAGAACATCTAGGCTCTCAGTGTAGCCAATGAGCATGACTACATGAGGCCCATCTGGGTCACCTTCTCCAAGCTTAATCAGAAAGAGTGCCTTAGAGATCTCAAACCTTTCCTGTCTTGCTCTCTCCTGGTAAAGAACACGGAGGTTCTCTATAATTCTATAATCATCTATGTTTTCATGAGACTTCATGAGCTTAATAGACATTTATGATAGAATCAAACATTGATCGTCGACCACATTGTTCATATGTTTCTCATAGACCAGGAAATCCTCATCACTCGCCTCTTTGGCAGGCGGATCGGTTAATGTTGACTCCAGCACGTAAGACTTTCGTTCATGGTGTAGGATAACTCAAAGGCCTCTAAACAATTCCTGGAAGTTACTGCTGGTGAGGATGTTTTTTTATCTAGAATTGATCATAGGGATAGTGTGTTTGAATATTTTATAATTTTTATTCTAAAATTAGAAGAGAAGATCATTAGTACTTTCTTGATTACATTTTATAAGAAATAATAAATTTTGTTATGTCTCCAACTATTTTATCAATTCCCAATATCCCTCACCATTGAACTCGGAATGTCCTGTTCCAATGAAATTTTAGTGGCAAGGATCTATATTCCCCTTTGCATAACCCCAAATAGGGTTGGTCAAGCTATTAGAAGGTATTTAGGTAGGCAGGTATTTTCCAACATCACGCTTTTAGCTCCTTGATATGTTGAGTGGACTCCCCAATCCTGAAATCATGACTTTGGATTTCCTCAACTTTTGCCTCCAATATTACACTAAGTCTAGAAAGGGCTACTCTTCATGAATTAATAAGCATAATTAAACCCGAAACCTTTCATAAGGGCTTCCTATATAAAAGTATGTGTCCCAACAAGGGTTGGTCAAACACATAGTTATATTGAGTTTTTCCCTCAATCATGTAACGGAAGGCTAGTTCTGACTTAATATTATATTTGAGGGATTTTTTATCACTTATGTGTGAATTTCTTATTATCATTATCACATGCTTGTTAATATTATGTGGAACTTACTTAAGTGATTAACCATGTCTTGATAATAGTTACTAATAAGTCTAGTTTATTTTAGTTCTATCTTGCATGCTTATTTAATTCATTAATTGTGTTATCATGAAAACACATCCATAATGATAAACCATGCAACTAACAAAAATAAAATAAATTAATTGGAATGGTCATGATCTTTTATAATGGTTATTTTATCTAGAGGTTGATAAAATAAACCTGCCCAAGGGGATAAACACCTTGAACCTTTTGGGTTCGTTTTTACACCTTCCACCTGTCCACCTCTGTATCTCCTAGGATTGGATTCGTCTCAGCTCCAACTTGAACCGCCTCCACTATCTTGGGAATTCAATCCATTACATGTTCCTTTTTTAACTCAAATTTAGGTGAGGGTTTAAAAGGGGTTTTACATAAAAGAAACCTTGGGCACGGAGGCAATACATATTAAGGAAGAGAAAGATCGCAGGCCAACAAATTTAATTCAAATAAATAAATTAAAAGAAACCATCCACATACAGAGGACTTGTTCTATATCATGATCATCCATACATGCAATGCTATTTATGAATAAATAAAACTATAAATCAATTCTTTAGTCATTCCTTTTTAAGATAAATCACGCTTGAATCAATTAATTATCATCTTTAATAAATCAATCCTTTTATCTTAAACCCTTTTCTAAATTTCTTGGAGATTCTCATCCATCATAATTTTAAACAAATAAATTCATTTGAAATTATCTTTTTTCATAACTTGTACCTTGGAGGCAACCCAGTTAATTCCTATTCATAACTACCCAATTAGTAGAAATGAACATTATGCAAATGTTAAATTGAACACATATTTATAAAACACCTATCATGTGTTGTGCCTCAGCTTTATGCCTGAGAGATGGTACACCTCTCTGGGGTTTGTATAATATAATAATAAATTTTAATAAATCTATGGAATTTGGATGAGTACACAACGTGTAGATCCAACTACACATCATGTATTATTTTAAACCATCTATCTAAAGTACATGCCCATGTAAATGACGTGTGAGTATAATTTGGAAATCTTCAGAGTACATGGCATGTCTAGTGGGCCACACACCATGAAGTTCTTCATTACACAGTCTCCAACTGGGAAAGCTATTTACGGGGTACACGGTCAAAATCTAACCTGAAGGGACTACACGCCGTGTCCATTGGGCCACACGGTGTGTAATTTGGGAACTACATGCCACCTGTTCTTGGTCAACACATGGAGTCATTTAAGACTTAGAAAGACTCTAACACATGACTTGGTTTAGCGGACCGATCCGATGCATTGAATCTTGAATACACGGTTTGTACAATCGAATGCACGTTGTGTGTTTTGGTGTTGTACGAACAAGAAGCTTTGGCACCTTCGGATGAGATCCTCTATTTTATTTTAATCAAAATTAAATGAACATATTGTTTTTGTAAGGTGGAAGAGAAATGAAAGAGGAGGAATATATCTTGAGATTCAGATTTTCAGAACGATTAAATTGAATTGAAACAACTAAATTATTAAATGTGTAATTCTTCAAAGATATATTTAAATAATTATAAACTATTATGTAACCCCTCTGATACCACTTGAAGGTTCCGAGTATAGCGGAAGCGTGGTTGGAACAGTACCCAATTTTGATTTTTACCATGAACAATTATTATTCCAGGATTAATTCGATGATGAACGCCAATCTCCATTGAATATAATCAAATATTTAGATAAATAATAAGGAGGACCAAATCCTTAGAGAGGATCTTGCACATCATGTTTATAATTAATTTAATTAATTTCATAAAGAAAAATAATACATGTATCTTTTTTATTTTTCTTTGATGATGATGTTGATCGTCCAAAATGACCCTTCAAGATTATCTCATTGTGTTTTTAAGGATCCAAACTAGAATCCCTCTAGCGGTGATCCACATGTGCTCTGATGGCCTCCGATCGACATCGCTCGTTCTCTGATTGCTAGTGCGGCGAAGTGAGTGTCTTGAGTCGGTCGTTCTTGATCGCTTATTCTTCGGCCCTGAAAAATGTCTCTCGTTCTTGAGAGGGGAGAGAAGAGGATGTGAGAGAGAAATTTTTTGGCTCAACAATTCTCAATTCAACTGGCGTGTGGTGTGGTGTATAGAATAATAGGTGTAATTTCCTATTTATATACATGGAATTTCAGTTAAAATATTTAATTTAATATAAATAATAAAATCCATTCTTGAACATAGAGAAAACTCATGCGTTTAATAATAATATCGCTCCATTATTTATGGTGTTCCAACTTGTGAAAAATGAAATTATAAGTAAAATTCCACGTCATAAAATAATAGAAGTATTATTTAAATTTGAGCCAACTAGTTAAATAATTATTTACCATCTTGCAAATAATTATTTTACTACTGGACCAACCTTAGTCCACTCAAACTCCACTTCCATTTATTAAACACCTGAATAAATAAATAAATAATATTTTTTCTAAAATAAATATTTTATTTACAAACTAGTAAATAAATATTTATTAAATGTTCAATAAAATAAATAAATAAATTTAATTTAATTTATGCGATCATTGTAACTTGAATAAAATTATTCCATAGTCTTGAGAATAATATTTATTTCATTAATTAAATTCAAATAGATTTTAACCAAGACCTTAAAAAACACTTAGTGTGTGACCGTCTAGGATTATTTCTCGTTGGTATTAGGTGGGCTTACCTAAAGTCCAAGAGTACTATCTAGTAACGGGTCAAGGAACCCAATAGAAAGAATGTAAAATCACAACAATGACATCCACATACAAACACCCACTGTGTAATATAATCCCTTTGTCTCAATATCTCATCAAGCAGGTTTCATGATTGTGTCATCAGATTTTATGCTTGACACATCGTTCTTTGACAACCTGAAATAAAATCGCCGTTACACCATGGCCAGGAATTTTGTGTGCAGGTTCTAATTCAATCAAATGGCTGAGATATCAACTTCCATAATTGGAAGTGACAAATATTTCCTCAAATTATCCATTAATAACATGCCACTCATGACGCACCCAAAGTACCCTACTTCCCGCCAACTATCTGCGTGATGGTTTTCATCAGTAAATCAAAGTGTGTAATTCATGACACATATTTATGATAGTATTAAAGTTTAAGGATCATTACACATGCTTGAAGATAGAAATATCTGATGAAACCAAAACATGTGTAATTCCTACTAGCAGATCTGTTCTCATAATCTTCTATCTGAGAGATTACGAAGTGTGAACTTCATGAGAGGAAGTCTCATCTGCTTACGAGTACTCACACCTGACAGTCTGAAAGCTATGAGTCCCATCATAGCATGTCATCCAACCACAAAACTATAGTTAAGAGTATTGTTATAGAAATTCAAGGATCCAATCATAGTATGTAACAGCCATAACCTTATCAATGAAATAAATAATCTTGGACATTATTACATCATAATCATGCAGAACAATGAACAATATGTAATAATACGTTAAATATCAATGTAATAAAAGTAAAACTAGTTGGTTCCAGGACACCAAATCTTACCGATAGATGGTGGTTATAGTTATGATATGATAGGATGTGAGGAGGGAGTTTCAGACTTCCCCTTTGGTTGTACATCCCAGAGTGGAGAAGATGTACAAGGACCTTCAGTATCACTTTTTGTGGCCTGGAATGATGTGTAGTGTAGATGAGTTCATCTCTCGATGTCCCGAATGTTAGAAGGTGAAGGATGAGTAGTTGGTTATAGAAGGTTTGAGAAAGCCTCTTGAGATCCAAGAGAGTAAATGGAATGGAATATCCATGGAATTTGTAATTGGACTTCCCAAGATAGCGAGAGGCCATGATGTTACCTGGGTGATTTTTTACTGACTCATGAAGTCAATATGCTTACTTTCCATTAGGGATCAGAGTTTCATTTAGAGTTTGGGGTAGTAGTACATTTGGTAGATCATTCAGCTACATGGGTTACCCTCTACGATTGTCTTCACACATGATTCAAAATTTACATCGTGATTATGGAGAGGCATATAGAAGGAATTAAGGACCTAGTTTCAAATGAGCATGATGTTTCACCCCTAGATGAATAGTAAGACTGAGTGAAATTTCCAGGTGTTGGAAGATATGTTGTGATATTTTGTTTTGGAATTTTTTCAAAGATATTAGGATCACTTTCCATTGGTATGGTATACTTATAATAACCATTATCACTCTACGGTCAGTGAGGCACCGTTCAGGACCTTGTACGGGAGACCCTATAGGTCACCCATGTGATGGATTGTGATTGGAGAGATATCTCTTATTGGGATAGAGATGGTGTAGGTGACAATGGGAAAAGTTCATGTTATCCATGAGTATATGAGGAAATCATAGAACTAACTGAAATATTTTGAATATTGACATTGTATTCCCTTGGAGTTTGAGTAGGGAGACCATTTTTTCCTAAGAGTCTCACCACAATAAGGATTGAGAAGTTTTTTACAAGGAGGAAATCTATCTCTAAGTTTCATCAGACTATTTGAGATCCTACTAAGGGTTTCATAAATTTATTACCACCTAGAATTAGTCCAATGGTTGGATTGGGTGCATCGAAACTTACATGTGTCGCTGCTAAAAAGATACATGCATGATACAATAAACATTATTTATATGGTTCAACTAGACATTGAATATGAGGACACCATCATAGAGAACCCAGTGGTGATTTAGGATCATAAGGAGGTAATATTGTGATTATAGGTGATTTCCTTGGTTTGTGTACTATGTAACCATGAGAGAATATTGTATAGCTCTTGAGAGTGTGAGAGCCAGATGCAGACTCCGTATTGCCACCTTTTTTTAGCTTTTTATTTTCAAGGATGAAAATACATGAAGAGGGTAACAATGTAGTGATCCTGTTAGTTTATTATAAGACATTGAAATATATTAATAAATATTTTTCAAGCCAGGTGTTGAGACGGTGTTAGATTTTGAGGCCCGGTGATCTCAAAATTGTTATTATAAAAATATTATATATATTAATATATTTCATGCATAGATTTTCAAAAATAATTGAATTTATCTTGGATCAAAAATATGAGTCCATTTTTGATTCCATAATATGGGATTTATCTGAGGCATGACATATGGTTTTTCGGTGCTAGAAGTTCAGCTGAGGAATCTATTGGCGGGTGTGTTAAGAGAATTGATTAATTTAATTTAATTAATTTAATTAATAAGCCCAACTAGAACCTACATCTATAAATATTTCCTTATGAAAATTTCCCACAGTTATCCTCATAACCCTTTCTATATATGATAGGATGAGTAGATCATTCCTTATTCACAGAACAATATCGGATGATGAACAATGATAGTATAGAGGGGGGTCGAGAGGTAGTAAATGCAGTAGTTATTCTCCATCACTTGTAAATTAATACATCACTAAAGATTGATCCATAATATATGTAGTTATCATAAACTATATTTTCGACCCATTATTCAAATCATGATCTTGTATTCTTAATATTCTTTATCATTGATCTATGTTTTTAAACCTTTCACATAAGCCCGTCTGGATAATTGAATTATTTCATCAATTTATTTCTGTTATTCCATGTTATCTCCACTATACATCCTTATTATGTAATAATTATCAATAAACTATTTTCCAATGAATTATTTACTTTTTAATCTTTATTTCCCATATCTTTTCATCGTGATCTTCATTGTGGACCTACGGGGTCCTGATTCGACATTGTGTGGGCATGTTCGAGTGTAATCGGATCCCCAGATTCATTTTGGTAGCACAAACAACACGCAGAAAAATTATTTTTGGATGGGTAAAGAAACTATTTGTGATTAAGGTTATATCCAAAGATCCAGGATTTTTAGGTGCAATGGGGTCATATAGTAAGTGACTGGAGGCACGACGCGCAATGATGCAGGCATCGAGGGGATCGCCGGATTCTGGTTTCCATCCATCAGAGGTTGGGAATCGATGGCCATAGGTGACTCCCACGGTTTTGGCTATTCAAATGGTGGAAATAAATATTTATAATCCTGAATTGTAGAACAAAATTCTAAACCAAGGTTTCTTTGGAAAACTCGACTACACTGTGTGTAAACAAAGAACACATATCATGTAGCCTCAACTAGCTATGGTGGTTAGGGTTTTAGGTAGGATAAGGATCACATACCAGGTGTGACTAGGACCAAAAACCATGTGACCCTCACTAGGAAGATAATCCATGTTCCAACTGCACATGGCTTGGAAATTGTGTTGTAGGAAATGTCATGTACTCTATGAGTACACGAGAAATGAGCTGGTACCCAGACATGGTAAGGTATATAGGCATGGCTCGAAGTACATTGGTGTGGCCAATATCACATGAGTAGGCCCTAATTGGATGATAAATTTCATGTAGTAACCTTAAATTTCATGTATAACTACATGGACAAGAAACTCATGTACAGAAACAGAAAAATCTAGGAGGTCAAGTGAGGTCACACAGCATGTGACCCCTGGTACAGGTCATGTACCTTTTATTTGGGAATTCTCCATATTGTATCTCCTTTTTTGGAATCATATTTTGTCCTATGAGTTTTCTATTATGGGTGATTTTCTACAAATAATGAAATGGATTCCATCATAGTGGAATATGAGATATGATGTGATTTGTTCCATACAGGATGCTTCGTTAGGTGACTCTTGATGATGGCGGAGATCATGCAGGATTATATGAGAGAGAGATTGGGGTTGGAAACACCCTTGTTTCACCTCAGTGTGGGTATCCCATAATAAATTCAATAATTGAGTGGAACCCCTAAATGTACTGGGGTGTGAGTCCTTTACACTCTATGTTTAACCCCTCAAATGTACTATAGTGTGGGTCCTCTACCCTCTAAGTGGCACCCCTTGATGTATTAAGGCATGGGGCTTCTACCCTTTTAGTGGCATCCCCCTAACGTACAATGGAGTCAGTACTCTTAAAATGGAGTGGCACCCCATGATGCACTAGAATTCGGTTCCTCTATCGATACCTACTAATTGGATCCCCCCATCATACTAGGTTTTGGGTCCTCTATGTTTTGAGGGGATTCCCACTGATGCACCAAGGTGCGGATACTCTATCCATATACTGAGTAGAATCCCCATAACGTACTAGAGAGAAAGTATTATTTCTATTATAGATTTCACCCCCTATTTCTATGGATTTGTGGAGAGGTGTGGTTCCACCAAATGACTTTCTCAGGCAAACATACAGAATACTGGGCATCATTGATGGACCTTTGGAGTTGCAGGCAGACTCATCATCCTGGACTGGGCTGTAAGATAGAGATCCCATTTCTCTCTCATATGGGTTTATTTATTATTATTATTATTATATATATGTGTGTGTATATATATATGTATGTATATATATATATTATTGGGTTTCATTTCCCTATTCCTTTAGGATGAGATGACTACTTCTATTATGTCCCTTTATTTCTCCCTTTGTGATTTTTAAGGCATCGTACTGAGTATATATATACCCAACCCTATATGACATGTATTACGAAAGTGGAAGCTATTTCGGTAGTGAAATTGGTGGATCATATTGATACTTAGGTGCATAGGTCGTGTATAGTGATCGAGTTTGTAGATCAGGATTCGAGCTCTCTTAGCTTTCTTTATTCCATTTTTTTACAGGTTGGGACTTATTTTCTGGTTCGGTCTGTATTATCCCCTTTACACATTAGTTTTATTATTTCATACTTTGATGTATTCCCTAGAGGTTTCATGCATGGTTTACCCTACATGTTATTTTATTTTATTATCATACCACTTCACTGCTGCATGGAGATTTTTGTGTGTGTACATACAATTACATAAGGTAAAGGCCTCTAATTTACATTATGCCTTCTCAGTGCTTGTCTCCAGCCCTTTTCCTATTTGAGGTAGGCTTGGGGTTGAGACAACATGGACTTCCTCAAACTAGGATTGCCTTTTTGGGTTGGGTTGTTACCTGAACCAATTGATAGTTAAGAACTGGTAACCTCTTCTTCATATTAACAGTTTTTTGATTAACTAAGTGGATCCAAGTGGGTCTACAAGATTGATTTGAGATCAAGTTATCATCAACTATATTTGAGTACATCTAATATTCCTTGTAAAATTTTTAGGAGAGGGTATGGCTGGTATGAAAATATTTTTTTACTATTCAGATTGATGAACAAGATAAATGTATTTATGGAAGAGATGAATCTAGTCTTTTATCATTATTTATATTACATTTTAGTGTTATTTTTTATGATATTATAGTATACTCCTAGTCACAATATGACCATGTTTTAAATTTAAATATTTTTATAAACATAATTAGAGATACTAGATTCATCATTAAATCATTCTCTTAGAACCATTTTATAATAGTTTCAAACTACCTAATGAATAGAAATACCCATTCTATTGATAAACTAAGCATATTATATGTCCATGAGAATGTACTTCTTCACAGTTTATCGAGGATTTTAATTATAGATAAAAATGATCAATTCATGTCTATATTATGGTATATATTATATAATATACTTGAAAGTCAACTGAATTTATGTACAACATACAATACCAAAACATGTTGGAATTTTGGGTATACCATTAAGATTCTGGGGGAAACACTATGGGCATGTGTCCCTGGTTTCAACAGATCATGGGCGATTTGTCTTACACTTCCCAAGTTCTCATATAAAAATAGTTATTTGGAATCAATTCATATTTCACTATTTGATGGATTATATAGATATTCCTTTTATTCCTATCAACATTGGTTAGAGGAAGGGGAAGCAGTTATTTTTAGAACAAGTCTCATTTTATAAATGTTGAAGAATATCTGATTGATCTATAAGAGATTAACTACTATGTAGAGTAGTTATAAATCATAAATAGACTATATATGTCTTCCCCACTAGTTTGATGTGGGAGACTATATTTTCTTATAAGCTTCTTCACATTTGGGATTTTTTCATATTCATAGTTAAGGGAAGTTGACACCCAAATATGTGGGGGCCATTGAGGTTATCAAAAGGGGCAGTATAGTGGAATACCGATTAATAGTTCCTTGTATTTTCTATGATATAAATGATATGATTCATGTATCTAAGCTCATATTATACCACCCTAATTCTTTCCATGTGATTACCATTGATTATTTTGAGCTACATTTGGATGCATCATTCGTGGATCGACCAATTCATATTGTTGATTGAAGAGAGAAGAATCTACATGGGGATATGGTTATTTTGGTGTACATTAAATGGAATCATATGTGTTATAGGTGGAAATATGTGACCGAAATTCTAATATATTGTGTTTTAGATAGTTTTTTTAGAAAGGATGCTCTGTAGTAATTGATAATTATCATGGATGAATCTTAGTGATGAGATACCCAATGGTGGGTGGTTGGAACACCCTCCATTTAACAATGTATGAGTTCCTTTAACTTTATGTCAAATAACATGTATTTCATCTTATTTATCATTGGAGATGTTGACAGGTTCATGGAGGTCCATTTTGGGAAATAACATACTATGTTATAGGATATTTTTTATTTTGATAGATGCCATTGGGTACCCGATTGATTGGTATTGAAAACCCCGTGGGTTAGGTAGGGGAGGAGGTAGCTTCTAGAGGTCCACTGGTAGATAATAACCCTAGAAAAGTTACATGGGGGTCATCGAGTATCCAGTGGTATAATGGTGGGTTCCTAGTGGGTATATGGATTATTTTTTAATTTAAAATTAATTTAATTATTTGATTTATATTATTAATTAAATATGGTTTTTCATAATTTTATTCAATCCATAGGTTTCTCAAGGAATATTAACCCTATCCTCTCCACTATTTACTCCCAAAGGCTAGGTATCTCTTATTTCTTGATGGATTCGAGTGTTGTCATCCCCAATGAGTTTTCATAGATGAGTTTATTCATCCTTACAATTTTCATAATTGTTTTTATTACAATTTTTGTGGAATATATTATTCGTTACTAAATTATAGCCCTTTTTAGGATTTTTGATTTCTATCAATTATAGCTAATTCATTTAGTGATACTCTATGAGTGGGAATCCATTAAATCGATGTAGTTAGTCCCTAAATAACCTTGATAGTTTATGATCGTTTCATGTGATGTGTGTTCCATGGTTTTACCACTATGTGTGATTGATTGGAAATGAATAATAAATGGTCTCCATTAATTTTGATTTAATGGGTATGGGAGTTTAGGTTCATGATGGAACCATTAATTATCCTGTGTTTACACAATAACTATCGATGATTGCATGATAAATTTAAAGTTATTTGTACCATTATGCTCAGAAACCATTGGTAGAATTCATGTGTTATAAGATGGAATTATGGACCTAGTTTTTTTCCTTTAGCCTCCATGGGAATAAGAGTGGTATGTAATTGTAAATTGTTATCTTGAAACCATATTGAACTGGTATGTTTCTCTATAGGATTTTTTCTATATGAATTGTTATTGGGGTGAGTGTTCTCCCCCCCCCCCCATAAGTTTGTTGATACTAGATAGGTTATTACTCATTAATGTATTTAGGTCGAGTGTGAAGGGACCTACCTAGCTATAATTTAAATCATTTTGGTTGATTTGATGACCTTAAAGATAATTTTTTATATTATGATTTTAATCTCTTTTTCATAACACTTTTTGATTTTGGTTAATATTATGAGATGATATTAATTTTATTCCAATGATGGATATAGTTGGGACGAAATTAAAACCTATATTTATTCTTTCATCATAAGTGATTATATTCCCACTAATTTTTTATGTTTATATTTATGATGTTATTCCCATGGTAAAAAAACATCATTCCCAGCTATATGTTATTGCCCTTGGAAATGGGATTTACTTCCCATGATGTGATGATTACCAGGAAGGGGATAAGATGCTTATATCACCATGGTTTTTTTTGGATGTGATCACCTCTCATGTGATGTTTCCTAGGGGTTGGGATGATTTTCCATCTTGTGGTTGTGGTTATAGAAATAAATTTTATACCCTTTATTGGTGATGTTGATGAGTTGGGATTTTAACTAGTGTATGTCGGATCTAGGATAAATCCCATGATTGTGACTATGTTATCATGATGTACCACCCACATATTGATTATTATGTTATAACTATGATGTTATTCTCACTATACATGTTATTTTACATAGATATATTTCCCAAGTATAGGATATTATTACATGGAAGGATGTTATGCCCATTTACTATGACTTGGGATGTAATAACCAATAAAAATTTATGTTATATGTTTAGAGACACCCTATCACTAGATGAATTAGGTATTTGTTTCTCATGGGTTTCTATGTTGGAGCCAGGATTTTGATTAATACAGCAATTTCTTATTTACAATTATTTATGAGCATTTCACATAGTACATACACTTTCTTACAAAGAAATTTTTTAGGGGAACTCTTCATGGCGGCCTATTGATTTTTACTCACACCCTAATGAGGAACCTCGATACCCAATAAGTATTTATATTTCATGATCCAGGTATGGAAAAGGGTTTTTCTATCTATGTATGATATTTAGAGCTTAGTAATAATAAGATTATGGTACCAAACATGGACTTGGGTCCAATTTTTCTATCATCTCATATATTTTTCTTGCTTTTGCGAAATTTGGTATAAAATCTACCCGTGATAGATATTTTTTTATATTATTACTATATGGAATTAGCTTTATTCATTATATTATATAATAAGAGTTGTTATTTAATTACTAATATCATGGAGATATATTGTTTACTTTTATTTTTTATATTTTGAAGTGACTATTGAAAACATTACTTATATTGTGATTATAGCTATCTATAATAAAAAAGATATATTATCCCAACATTATACATAGACCCTCATTGTTGGTCAGAAGCCTATAGAATATGATGATTCTTGTTTGAGGTATATGTCACCTGATCTGGTCAAAGTATAGGTGAACCTAGTCCATAATTCTATAGGGAACATTGTCATTAATAAAATTTCATTTTTTAAATAATGTTTGGTTTAATAATTTAGAAATTTAATTCAATCAAAATATGTTCACTGAAACCCGAAGATTATTTTAATTCCATCCCTAAAATGGCATACTGTGGAAATATCATCTACAAATAATGCCTATTTGAAAGGAAATAGATCCCTAAACTTAGAGTCATAATCCTTAATGGATACACCCCATACAAAAAATGAATAAACTAATAGGCTCACTAATCTCATGTAATCTTAGGAAATAAATGTTCAAATGAATTTATCTCAAAATATTCCCAAGTCATTTTCCCATGCATGTTAGGATAAACATATGCTTCCTACTAATTTTTTATTGGTCCCCTAAACCTATATGTCACCAATTTCACCCTCCACCCTAAAGTACTATCAATAAGATAAAAGATTGTACAAACTAACTATATATAATGTTAAAATTCCTTGGTTACACCCTCTCTATAAAACAATACAGTATTCTAAGACTAGAAATATAT
This sequence comes from Viscum album, assembly GCA_963277665.1. Taxonomy (NCBI): domain Eukaryota; kingdom Viridiplantae; phylum Streptophyta; class Magnoliopsida; order Santalales; family Viscaceae; genus Viscum; species Viscum album. The sequence continues at coordinate 151,859,455 of OY728123.1, read as the reverse complement.
TTTCTTACACACCATAGATAGATTAAATCCTTGAGTCCCTCGATCAATACTTAAAAGAATCTATACTAATCTTGTCTTAATCAGATCATAAAAAACATAGCATAGCTAGACACTCTATATTATATGAAACCTCTACTTCGAACCCATGTTTGGTTCCTTAATCAGGTATCCCGATAAGAATAAACTTTGGTTTCATCACATTGAAAATCAAATACCATTTTTAATACATTTACCATATCTTATATATCAAAATTAGACAAATTTGTAGCATGAAATACATATCACTAGCCCATACACATCCTTATCTACACGCCAATATCTTATGAATCTACATTATGACCCCAACTACCCATGAAAAGAAATATAAGATCCATATACCTGATGTTACCATATATCCATAAAAGTAGTTTAGTTGAGTATAATGCCACCATTAAGTTATATAATTAAAAATTATATAAGTTATTTCAAACACTTTAAACAGACAAAAAATTTCTAGAATTATATAATTAAACATGTTAAGTATACATATGTTTTATGACTCCTACATAACAGAATTGATTTATAAACAAACAACCTCACACCTTTACAGACTAAGAGTTAAACCATATCTCTAATAACCATTAAACACACATCATTTTGAAAAATCATTAAACCATGATGTAAAAAACATCAAGAAGTATTAGGAACCATGAAAAATTAGGCATATAATATACATAATTTAGCTACTAATCGGTATGGGGTTCATTTTAAAGTCACAACCATCTTAGACCTCCAACTACCATTCCAAAATAATTAAATAATAACTTACTGTGATACCACCTTTTACTTCTCCCTCAACCTAGTCAACCTAAAAAGACGTGAGCCAATGGGTACCAGATGACCTTAGGCATGACTCCTCATACATGAGAGGCTACCGACTAGTGATGAGGTTCTATATGTTATAGTGGAGATTCTATTGTAATTCCATAAGATTTTAGTATTAATTTCCCTTTAAATAAATAATATATTGAATAGCTTGTTTCATATGTAACACTAAACTAAAATGAAAATTGTGATACTTCAAAATAAAATTAATTAATTTGACCATTATAATAAAGAAATTAAATTAGTATATATAAAAATAAGTAACCAAAATATGATAGAAAAAAGTAATGAAACTACCTCAGGTGGTATAAGTATTTCTTATAAAGCATGTTTTCCATGATTGGAAGGGAAGTAATTTCTACAGGGTTTTCCCTAGACCAATACCAAGTTGAAATCCAATAAGTGAGGCCAAAGTGAAATCATTTATAGGAGAAGTTAAATCTTATATAAATCTCTATGGGATCCATGAAAACTAAATTTCCACCTGGAACAACCATCAGCATTTATGTTACCCTTAAGTCATATGTAGAGGTCATAAGGGGTTTTTTAAGTAAAAGATAGAATTATAAGAATGTTACATGTATTTTAGAAATTTGTAATTTCAATAAAATTTACTAAATAATAAAATTTTATTTAATAAAAATATTTATATGTGATTTTATTAATTATGATTAAATGATTAATCAATCATAAAAAGTTGGTAATATAAATCATTTAAGACCTATTTTCAAAGAAATGTATTATTATATATAATATGTATTGTTGTCTTAAGAATCTAAAATTCTTGATTTTAAATAGTTATTTAAAGTTTTCCAATTTAAAAAAAAAACATATTGACACTCAATCCAATTTTTTATTAAATATAAACATAGATTAAGAGAACATAATGGTTTTTAAATATCACATTTCTGTAAAAAAAATTCATTTCTATAAAAACTATGTTTTGACTTAAAAGTTTTATTTCCGGTATTTAGTCAATTATTTTCATAAAATGAATGTAATTTATTAGATTTATCTTGACCTTATTATCTTAGGATTAATTTTTGGTATTTTTCTAAAATGGTTGATTTTAAGTTAATAGTGAAAATAACATTTTTCACAGATACCGTAGCATTTATATATTTATAATCATGTAAGCGTGACATAAAAATTTTAAAACATTATCAAAAAAATTATCTATGGTCTAAAATTATTCATTCAAATATATTATTTTGATTTTAGAAAAATCATTTTTTATGTTCTGGAAATATAGTAATATTTTACTCTATTAATAAAACTATTGTTAGTTTTTTATGTTAATTTAGTATAAACAAGGTGTATTAAATTTTTTGATGATTTTAAATCCTCCTAAATCTTATTCAATTAAAAATTAATAGATTAATGTCTTTTAAATAAACGATATTCATAATTTTATCATAAGTTCATTTTTTATGTTTAAAAATACATTTTTTCTAAAAGAAATTTGTAATGAATTGCACATTTATTAATTTTGAATGAATTTTTATCAATTTTAGAAATTATATTAAATAAAATATATTGAATATTTTAAATTATAATGTTCAATTTATTTAATAAGATCCATTTTAATTCTAGGTATTAAATGTAAATTACTTAGTTAAAAATTATTTACCATATTAAAGGTTAAAATGATAAAAGGGTTAAATAAAAGGATAAAAAACTAATAAATATAAAAAAAATGTTCTCAAAATGAGTGTTTGAAGAATTTCACAACCTTAAATTATCCTTCCATCTATTATTATTCACTTTTCGAGTCACTTTCCTGGAATAATGAGCCTCTTATTACAAAAATTCCACTCCTCGCATTTATAAAAGGATCAATTCACCGCCTCACTTATCCTCAAACCAAAAGCCCCTTATTTCAACCATCATCATTCCAAATTCTTACCAAAAACTATTATCCACGTTCTAGACGTTCTTTTATCCCAAAAATACCACCCCGAAAAGGCTTAATCAAATTTTCAATGTATTTTTTCCATGGAGTAAGGTATAAATTCCCAATGATGAGCAATAGAGGATGGTGTCACAATGTTTCAAAAAATGCTTAGAGTGGCTCTTAATGATGTGAATGATTTTTGAAAAAATAAACATAAACATATTTTATTTCATGAATACAATTATAGGAAAATAAGTATAGAGGAATACATTAATACACCGGATAATATGGCCTACCAATTTGAGGCGATCTAGATAAGTAGGTAATATCTATGGAATGGAGCCTATATAAAGTGAAAGATTATAAATTATTTATTTTTTTGGGAATGTTTTGGTAATCTCATATATTATTTAAATTTTTGTTTTATCCATTAATTTTAGGGTTCCCACTCTCCCCTTAATATTTCTTTTGAAATATAAATTTTAATTTTCAATTAGGTAGAAATTTCAAAACCACTCTTTTAATTTATATTTCATTAAGTCGTTTTAATCTACTGAAAAGTATATTATACCATAATAAAATAATAAAATAATTATCATTACTATATTTAAGTTTTATTGTATTTTTATAATAACAATTATCTTCATTCTTCACTTCTCCTCAGAAAAATGAATATGTTGTGCATACGTACCAGTGGACTACCACCTCCATGAATGACATGTTATATTTTCATCACCACCCTACATTGATAATTCAAAAAGGGTATTTAATGAAAAAATATAATATTTATATCTTGATTAATATTATTAAAATTTAAATTATTCTTTAACTTTTTTCCACTAGTGGAAAATGAAAACACCTTTCACGTGTATGTGTGGACTACCGCCTCCATAGAATGATGTATTTCATTTTTCATCAGAACCATAAATATATGATTTGAATAATATATTTAATTATTTAAAATTATTTTCATGAAATTATTAAGGTTTTAGAAATTTTATATTAATATTTAACTCATTATTAATATACCATCGTTTTTTCATCAAAATTTACCGAAAAACAAGATCATCACTGATTCTGTATACATTAACCATGAAAAAAACTCTCATAAAATGAAATTAGAACTTTATAAATCATTTTAAAGAATATATTATATTAACTTGTTTTAGTATATAAATTATTAAATTTTTATCAAATAATGGGAATTAACATTGACATTTCAAAGCATGCGTGAAAGAATTAACATGACTAACATGTCGTGATGATAATAAACATTAACTCTCTAATGAATGTATACTTAGTGATTATAATCAAAGAGTAAAAAAGGTAATATGAATGGAAAAGGTTATAAAATAGGTTATTTAGTTTTTAATTTCTATTATATACGATGTTAATCAGCTTTTATGGAAGTCCGGAAGAAAAGGTAATGGGTTTTTTACTTAATTTCTTTCCTTGAGTCATAATTATTCCTCTCTAAATATGATTTTATAAGATTTTGTTCTTATATACTATTATGATATTAGATTTAATTTCCTCTTAATTTATTTGGGAATTACATTTTATCATCAAATAAATATTCTTTGATGGATTTCATTCTTCTTAAAAATTGAGGATGTTAAGAATAACTGTCATCCTCTCCAAATGATATCGTTCCCTTCTATATCCATATACACTCTTACATCCATTTTTCTCCTTTTTTATTTCAAAATCTAATATTTATTTTTTTGGTGACCTTCAAAGTTATAATTATGTTTTTTCAAATCAAATATTTATCACTATTTTTACAATTTGGGTTTTAATAATTATATTTTTAATATTGAAATTTTCCCCCTTCATGTTCGTATATTTTTTCTTCCACGTCATTTTTCCTTTGGAAAACATTTATTTATTTTTTAGGTATTATTCATTGAGATTTATTAATAAATATATTTTGAAAATGATTTATAAAAACATCTCAAAATTCTTTTTTTAAAGTGAATCATAAGTCTATATCTTTACAACAATGTTAAGAAATGTTTTCTAAAGGCCTTTTTTAGGTTACTATTTCATCTTCTTATTTATTTACAAAAGAATTATACCTTATATAAAAATGTTTTATGAATAACCATATAAATTAACTTATTAAATAATTTTTTGAGTGATTATAATTTAGTTATGAATCGATTTAATTCTTAAATTCATTTTATGTGATACCATTTGGAAAATGTTATGAAACATATTTCCTTTACATGGATTTCTTATGGTATGATGAATGATTTATCATCGTACACATATGTATGTATATTGTTGGGTGGGATATTATATCACCCACTAATTTATTGGATAAAGTTTTTTATCTAATGATATAATTGTGGGAACTAAGTATTAATGCTTTCTCCACTATTGGAATTAGGAGACAATGCCTACATTACTATGTTATGGAATCAAGTAGTGATTTTTTCTCCACTATGTTATAGTAAATTAGTAGTAATGCATGTTTCACTATTTTATTATTGATATACTTTTATTTTTTCCACATCCATTTGTTTTGAATCATACTCATGTTATGATCACTTATGTCGTATGGTATGCTCAGGTCCTTGATTTATTTCCTATCATCTATGTTTACATGGGTATGATATCATAACATTATATTCATGGACTTATTTGGGGATATATTATAAAATAATTTACTATAATTGATGTGTAAAAAAGGGTATCATTTGAAAAGACTTATTGTGGGATATGTTGAAAATATTATAAAATAAATTATTTATGTATCTATTCTGAAATGAAACAAAACCATTGGGTTATGGAATGTGATAAATTGTGAGATATAATGAATAATAACGTGTAAATAAGTATTTCATATGGATATTTATCTTTTTTAACCTTAATTATACAATATGATATAAGAAAACATAAATATAATGAGGAGAAACAACAATAATAGTCAACATAACACAACTATACATAATATACCACATACCATGATATAATGAATATATAAAGTATCATATTAGTAAAATAAGAGTAAAGTATATCTTTAGTGGGATGATCATATACTAAAATAGTAAAAAATTAAAAAATAGAGAAGAAAAATCATAATTTGGACCCAGGTCTCCACATGGACCCTCCCCCTAACACCAAATACACTGCTCTCGATTAACCCGTAAACGCAGGGTCTTTATACTTACCTTTTCCATGAGTCATAACTTTTATATGTGAATTTGGGTTACCATGTAGGTTGTGAGTATAAAATAAATATAAAACCACAACAAATTTCTCTAGATAATATCCAAAAGTATACTGGTTCCTAAAATTTCCATCGTAGGACAAACCAAAATGATGAACAACCCCTACTCCACTTGTTTATCAACAAGCCTAAGGTGTGTTACATACTTTCTCCGACCAGTGTCAAGATAGGGTGATATACCCAAAATCTAAGCACACACTAAGGGATAAAATTCCATCACCACTTCTATCATAACCAGTGGAATAAGTCATTTCCAAAACCACAACCTCTCATTGAATGATGCATCACCACACAGTTCCCTTAGAATAATATACCATCTCCATCCCATGGTGAGTATCTCACCTCTGAACATAATCACATTAATTAAATTATGACCAATATATATAAGGAATCCATCCACCAATTTGATGATCAACATCATCATCCTAAGACACTCAAATATAGAGGATCTTTCTAACCATCTGGTGGTAGACAAAACCCCTCCCCTTGTGCTAATATTCCCATATCCTAAACCCTAATGGTGTGAAGAAACCCCAACCTTATAAAACCATGAAACCAATGATCCACCATCACCCCATCATCTATTAATGATATATCACGATCACATGAAACCATATAACCTCATTTAATTATGTCTTCATAAAACTATAAGCATCATAGTAATTACAAGTAAACCCTTGGTTGCCAAGTCAACCAATTCCTCATTCTATTTACTACCATATAACAAAAAACCATAATAACACTACACAAAAGAGAACTTCCCCTCATAGATGACCCTAGGAAACATCACTTGAAACATGGATACCCTAGTCGGTCATTTTCTTCGTATCCCACACACCTCTAGTCATTCTTCCAAATCACATTTAGAAAAAACTCATATAATAATAAAAGTATATATGCGCCACCAATATAGTATTAGTTGTAGCCTCATAATAACATTCCATGGCCCAATTTTACCAAAGGTATAAGAAATATTGAATCGAAAGAAAACAACCAAAAACATATAATTTAGTTGAAAATTTTTATAATCAACACAACACCAAAAATAGATAATAAACCTTAACTATATAGACTCCATGGGATAGAGTTCAAAATGATTGGCCCCTGGATAGAAAAATTACCTATTGGGAGAAGAGGAAAATGGAAAGGGTTGGGAAAAGATTCAAGTAAATAAATATGGGAAAAATTTAAAAACACTTCATTTTATACTATAATTAACATATATAATTAATTTAATTAAAATCTAGAAAAAAAACCTAGGTACCTAGTGGGTACCCAACAAACTACCACCAGGAACCCATTAGAATGGTTCAAAGTGGCCAATTTCCCTTTCAATGACACCGCCTTCAAGGTGGAGCCACTAGGTTCCCAATATCAATCCATCATGTAAAATTTTGGGTTTTTTGATATATTCTTCTATATATAAATTTGGTTTCTTTGATAGAAAACATTATATGCAACATCGAGTCTAAATGAGCCGCAATATACTATTAAAATATTATTATTTAATGGGATAGTCATATCCTAGCCATTAGACTATAGGGTATGAATAGGACTAATTAAATTAATAGAAATATATTTTTTAAACATGTATAAAATGAATTCATTATTTTTCAATTGATTTTAAATGAAATAAAAATCATTTTAAAGTAAAATATTTGTTTTTCTAAAAAACTATTTTTTTCGTGCAATGTGTTTTATATAAATAAATTAAATTAATCACTATTGTTTAATGTTTTTTATAAAATTTATATATTATATATTAAATAAAATGTTGTAAAATTCATCTAATGTTTTTTCAATATATGGGATAAGAATAAATCCAGTTTTATGATTAAAAATGTATTTTTCTAAAAAATGGGTTTCATCACATCTGCGCACTATATTATAATGGATTTATGACATTTATTGAAATTAAATTTTAAAAAAATGGAACATATATTTTGAATTAGGTGATTAAAATTTGGTAAATAAGACACATTTAATTATGAACTCTAAACATGGTAAATATTTATCAACTCGATAAGGGTAAAATGGGTAAAATAGTGTAAGCACTTTGGGATAATGATTTAAAATTTTTATAATACTTAACTTTATCCTATTATATGAGTGTATTTCAGAAATTTCCATCCAATTCTCAAATATAAGGACACATGGATCTATTTTTATTAGATAATAACCTATAAATTATTTTAAGAAAACCATAAATATAAAATGTCACCATCTTTACTTTATTATCTATAAAAGTGTTACATAAGGATAAAAAGAGGATAAGTGTGGATATAAATATTTATTTTAAAGATAACTTAACTTTTTTATCATGTGAGTTTACATTTAGTTTTTATTTATTTAACAATTTTTCTAAATGAATATGCAATGCTGAAATAATATTTATTTATTTAATAGAAAAATAAAATAAATGATTTTAAAAATATTATAAATAATATAATTTGGATGAATTATTGTGATACACTAATTGTTTAGATAAATGAAACATATTATAGATGTTTTAAAGGTTTATATTTGAGTTAATTTTATTTCATGATTTTTTCAAAGGCAGTGTAATTAAATAGCTTCAAAAATAACATTAATGATATTTTATAATAAAAAAATAAGTAATTAATTGATCTAAAATTAATAAAAAAACAAAATTTGGTAAATTTATTTTTATATGGTAGAAACTAAAATCTTTAATCCATTTATGGATCACTTAACATTTTATGGTAACATTATTGACCCTCAAAGTGAAAAAATCATTGATATCGTGGTAATTTTCAAAAGGGTTAACAGGGAGTTAAAAAAAATGATATGGTTGAAAATATAAAAAAAACTTGTAAAAAACTTTATATGTGATTAATTATAATAATAATCATATTCTATTTGAATTATACCTATTTGATGATATTTTACCATGAAAATTAATTTATATTAATTTAATAATTTATTTAATTTCAAGACTGCCCCAGCCCTCACTTACAAAAGGGAACCTATTACCCTATTTTCCTCACACATTGTATGGATTATATATCATAAAAACCTATACCATAATACCTTCACTGCATATTAAAGATTATTTTCCTTCTAAAATACCATCCCTTCAAGGATTACAGTGCAATCCAAATGAGGATTCTCAATGAAGAGGTATAACCCTTAACCAAGCATTTTCAATTTTATTTCTTTTTTTATTCCTCTAAATTCAAGGTATCTATTATAAAATAATTAATTAATTATTTTTCATAATATTAATTTTTATTATGAGAATGTAATAACCATTATCCTCCTTGTTCCCGTTAATTGGAAAACAATAATGTCACTCATTCGTACTTGTGGAATACCACCTCCATGAAGTGACTTGAATTATTTTTCACTTATGGTTCACATGAATAATAATGATGATAAATTTAATGAATATATATATATATATATATGATAAATAAGATATAATAATTATTCTATAAATTTTAGTTACTATTTATCTTTCTTTCTCTCCATCCATTGAAAAGTGAAAACATTATTTCGGCTTATGTACGACCAACTATCTCCATGAATTGAGTAATTGATTTTTTTATCTCTAACCTTTAGGGATGATTATATTTATATATAGATAATATATATGAAATTTATATCATAGTTAAAATTTTGGGGATAATTTAACCATCATAAAATTATAAGGATTGGAACTAAAAAACCAAAACATTTATGAAAACGGAAATAGTTAACACCTAGAAATGACCATTTTAATAAGTAATTTTTAATAAATGAGAGTTAAAATGTTATGAGTGGATCATATATGACATTATAAGTATGTAACTAACTCTATTATATAATTATAATAAATTTAATCTTGTTATTCTCGAGGTTAAAGTGTTATCTCATTAATTCAATTTCAATGTAAGGGATTTAGGTTAAAATCTCATTATTTATCAGGATTATTTATGATCAAGTCTCCGATGATAAACTTTTATGACCTATCACTAAATAATCCCATAAATGTTATTCTCATACGGTTATTTCTATATATTTCATGATTTAATTTCGTTTTCCTCTCTTTAATTACTTGAGATAATGAAATATTATTTTGAAGGAAAACAATCTTTTTTTATCACTTCAGTCAAAATTTTCTTTTCTTCAGTGTCCATGTTTTCTAAAACGATTTTCAATTATTTTTTTAAAATTCCCATATAATTTTTTAAATTTTTTTTTTCCCATGTTTTTTTCTTAAAAAAAATTATAAAAGTAATCTCCTTTCCATTTTTGGAATGAGGTACTTTTGACTTTTTACCAAAAATGTAAAATGAATCTATGTTTTTACAAACATGACATAAACGTAATTTTCCGCCATCACTACCACTCATTGTTTGAATATTCCTTTAAAAATTTCAAAATTCATTTTCAAAGAAAATATTTTCATTTTAATTTTTTAAATTTTAGATTTTAAATATGTGATTTCAAAATGAAAAGTGTATTTTCCTCAATAAATATTTTAGATATCGTTTAATAGAATTTTTTTAAAAGATGACATCCTATGATGTTACTTATGATTTAATAGGGATATTATTAAATGATACCATAAACATTAATTCTTTATATGTCTTATGATGATGATGATTTATAAATTGTTCTATTAAATTTATTTCTTTCTTATGGGTTACATAAGTTATGTAACTTGTTTCTTTTCCAAAGTTCATTCTTTGAAAAAGTGATGAAATGTTTATGAAAATCATTTCCTTTTAAAATATTTTTAAAGGATTAATGTTTTATGATCTTGTGGAACACATATATATTATTTTTGTTATGTGATGGGTGGTCCCAAAATTATATATCCCTCTATTTCATCATGTAAATATGGATATATCATGAGATAATAAGGATTGGAATAGAGAGTGTACTTAGTTCATTAAGGGACATTGTCCACTATGATACTATTGAGAGAGAAAATTGACAAATACGATGGAACGGGGAGTAAACCCAATACAATATGATAGTCTTGGGCACAGAATCCTCAACCCAGTTGGTGAGGTCTCTATAAGTTCATCCATGAGACCCAGGTTCAAATTCTGGCGGAGGCATAATTCCATGTTACTAGAGAAGTACTGTAGTGGGCACTATAGCAACTCTATAGCAGGCACTATAGCAGGCACTGTAGTAGCACTATGTGGGTATTTTAGTAGGTACTGTAGAAGTTACTATAGCAGGTATTGTTTGGTACTATAGTAGTCATAACTATTCACCTTGGGCCACTGGTTTGGGCTTGGAGTCCTTAAGGCCTTCAATCCACCCATGACTTTGGGTCAGTAAGTCTTTCAGGCCACCTTTAAGGCCTTTGGGACACCTTAAGCCCCTTAGGCCACCTTAAAGGCCTTTAGGGCAACCTAATATGGAGATAACCAGATAGATTCTACAAGGAACCGGCTTCAAAGGAGGATTCAAGAGTAGGGTGCAGTCACTAGAGCACGGCTAAATGGATTTGGAATATTGAGAGGGTATAGAATTTTCCATCGGTATCGGTTTGGAGCATCTCTATATAGGACATATTGCCAAATATACATGAAAAGGTGGAAAGTCGATCACAATGAAGATGTTGGGGAAGGGCAGTTTCAAGTATTCATAGTCTATTTGATTTCCTTAAGACCTACGGGTCCTGTAATGTCTCTAAAGCCTATGGTAAATGTAATCTCTAACACTCTCGGGCTTGTAAGGGTTCCCCCTCATCCCTTAAAATGGGGGTTATAAAAAATAAATAAAAAAGAAGGATAGTCTTGTTATTGGTCCTCAACTACTAAGGAAATTACTGTATATGATTATGTGTATGCCACAAACTTATGTCTTATTCCAATGTTATGCTCTCATGGAATTTGTTATTTAATAACATTATGATTCATATGTTATGAACTACTAATAATTATGGAATAACTCTAGATTATGATATATGATATGCAATTCATGGTTTTTTAGATGTTTTTCTCATGTAATTATACCCTTATTCTCATGTTAAGTTTATTTGATCATTTATATATCACCTTTTTATACTTATTAAGAATAAGATCTCATCATTTCTTATATTTCATTTCCCCGAGTTATGAACAATGGAAGTATGATTATAATATCCTGGACTATCTTAAAGTATGTTTTTGTTTTTGTTTCAGTTTGACCTCTTCTTTTTGGCTAGATAAGTGTTTCCCCATGTTTATGTGAAGGCTCTAGGGTGTTCCAGGGGTTTGGGACAAGATAGAGGGAGAAAAGGATTTCCTGGGTATGTTTCATGGTTTGCGCACTATTAGGGAAAACCATGCAGGAATCCCAGGTTTCTGTGAAACCTTGGATAGAGGCTTACACATAGTTGGAATACAATTAAGAAACCCATGTGATTGAACCATGTGAAGGGTTGTTTTTTAGTAAGGGTCTCACACACAGTTTGTGCACGGTTTGGAAAACTATTTAGGTAAACTGTGTTGCCTAGAAACTTTGAGAAAATTAAAAAATTTCCACTCTGGGATTTTAAACCCCAACTCGGGTTTCTCCTCTATTTCACCCCCCATAACCCTAGTGACATACTTGGATGAACCCAACTTCAAAGAGGTGATTATCCTTTAATTATTATCTATTTGGATCATTGTTGGTTGCATATCGAAGCCCCGGGAAAGTCTAATATCCTCTTTGATTCCTTATTTCTATTAGGGTTTTCATCATTCTCTTATCCCCTTCTGAAGCACTAAAACCATATTTTTCTGGTGAGATCTAGGTTTTGGATTCAAAGGGTGTTTGAATCCAAATCCAAGTCTATTATTAAGAGTGTATTCATTATCTAATTCAAGGTGAGTGGTCTACAAGTATTATCCTATTGTTTTATTTTAGATTTGTGCATGGATGTTTGTGTTCTTATTTCCCCCTAATTGTGTTCTTGGTCCTATTTTAGTGTTTGATATAAAGGGGTGTCTAAGTGACCAATTGAAACCCTCACCATCCTCGTGGGATGTTTAGAGGATGACTTGACCATTCTAGGTCCACCCATGGGGTGCACCAGCAATCCTGGACCTAGAGAGTGGTGGGGTTAAGTGAAATGTTAGCTAATAATAATGTAAAACCCATGAATAACATGTTTTAATGGTTAATTACTTTGTAAATGGAATGATAATAGATATTCCTAGGGTTACAAGTCATAAGGGGTCGTTTAAGATGACATGGAAATGGGGAAAATGGGTCAATTGGGATTATGTCATTTGTTTGATGGAATTTGGTTCGAATTACCTAAGAGAATTAAGGAATATTAAATGGTGAATTAATAATTTTATGATGGAATGGTAAAGGGGGAGTATGTTAATGGGTTGTAATAATGAAATGGACAAATATGTTGAATTGGTTAATACATGGGAATTGTGGAACACCTAAGGGTTGAATGTAATAATTGGTTGGGTTATGAGATATGAGAAATGTACTTGAAATTCATAAGGGATTGAAGGCTTGTGAAATATTAAATGGGCTAAATGGGTAAATGTACAACCATTTATGAATTTAGATAAGACATAGCGTTTGTTGAATACACCTTTAGGGTTAAGAAATGAGAATGGGAATTTGGATAAATGGATATGAATTGTAAATGGTAAATGTATAGATGGGTTATGGCATAGTATCAATTCCCATATAGTTTTTTATGTATTTTTATTTCCAATGGAATTGTTTACACTTCATTTGGTTATTTTATGGTTGTGTTTATTAGATAAATAATCATTTTCACATGGCTTGGTAGAGTTGGGTATTGACTTGAGGTTCTACACCCATAGGTCAAGTTAGACTGAGGCTCTAAACTCCACCCCAAAATTCCAGGGTTGGGTAAGGGGATGAAGGTTCTATTCCTCTAATGGTTTCCTTCCCCCTAGACTAAGGCTTCAAGGTGAGGATAATTTGTTGATGTGATATGTGCATCCCTAGTGAGATAAAGACTTTATTTATTTCCCCTATGTATAGTTATTCTTTCCTTAGACCAATGTATAGATGATGTATACACCTAACCCAAAGAGAATATGTTAAAAATGGATTATTTAGTGAAAATGGTATAAGAAATGGAATTGGGATAAATGATAATTATGAATTAAGTGAATCTAGGATATCTAATGGCACCCAAGTTGTCATTGGTTTATTTACCATTTATTTTGTATCTGCATGCACTATCTATTAGACTAGATATTTTGTAGACAACATTTGTAGTGTCCTACTGATTTGTTTACTCACACCCTGGTCGGGCCGCCATTGGGTACCTGAGTAGATCTCTTGGTTGCAGGCCAGGACAAGGGCAGAGGACCTAATTTCAGATGTTGAGTTGGGATCAGTATGTACACGGGGAAGGATCTAGACTTATTGTTGGGACCCATTAAAGTTTTGGCCATTTGTTTTATTTTGGGTTTCTTTCACCTTACACTACTCGTACGACATGACATCATTTTATTTTATTAGTGTTTGTACCCCATTTGGGAAACGTTTGGTAATGCATTTTTATCGGTTGTACAAATTTTTTTTGCTATTTATATTTTTTTTGTTGTGGCTTACTCTGGTAAAAAGGGTATATATTTCCCAACGTGACCCATTAGACCCTCACTGCTAGTCGGCAACCTTTTGCATACAGGGAAGCATGCTTGAGTTCATGTGATGACTTGGCTCGGGGCACCCGTTTAGTGGATTCTGGGTCAAGGACATTTCAAAGTGGTCTCAGAGGAGTTATTTTCTCTTGATTAATATTTGGGGATGGTAGAAAAGATATTAGTATGTGTCATGAATTCGTAATGAGCTGGTTCTTGGGAGTAACTAACCCATGTACGAGGGAAAACCCAAGTCACCTTGGGTGGGAATTGTTGTTCTTGATGTGTGTTGTTACAATTGAGTGATATTTCACTGTTGGGTGATGCAAAGGTTGTGTTATTTGATAGATTTTGGATATTTCTCTCATGGATAGAATGGAATGAGGTTGTGAATTCAGGCATCATTTTAGAAACCTACCGATATAGGTGGCATGCATCATTATAGGCACCCACAGGATGGGTGTGTGGGGAATGTAGAGAGTAGAATGCATTTTAATTTTTGATAAATATGAAGAAAATGATTCCTAATGATGGTAATGAAAATGAGTGAATGAAAAGAATCCAAATTAATAGTTAAGGAATATCATATATAATGAAATTTTGTGACCGAATTAAAATTTTGGGATGTGATAAATTGAAAAGGGTAATTTGGTGTCTAAAAGAAAAATGAATTCATAATGACGGTAAAATTGTTAATGAATTTTCCTAATTAAAGGAGTAAATGAGTTAAAATGATGATTATAACAAGTTGTGAATTAGGAAATGTGATTAAGAGGAAGGGATCATGTTGTAAAAGAATAATTAGTTTGAAGAGGTGTTGACGAAAGTATTTTGATTAAGTGAATTGGTTACCCTATGTTGACCATGAACCATAATAGGAATAGTAGAGGGCAGTTTTCTAAGTGTGATGATGATGATTGAGATAGAGTATCATGAATGGTTTAGTTAAGATTGATAGCATGAGATATTTTCCATCTATGGTTAAATCATGTTGGTTATTCTTGAAAGTGTTGGGTGAATGATAAGTTTAAAAATTAAAATGACTTATTTTATTGGTGGGTATCCTTTGTGTTGTAAGTTTGACCCTTTTATGTGTAGGTTGGGGTAGTGAGAGTTCCCTAGTTTGAGACTTTGGACTTGGATTGTGAGGCCTTTCTAGTTATGATATGGCCTAGGTGTGTGGTTAGGGAACCCTTGGTGGGGTTGGGCTGTTGGGTTTCGAGACATTTTTCGATAAAGTGAGTGTGGAAACTCTCGTGTTTTGTGACTGTACGAAGTGCATACTGAACCATAAGGATGTTGACTAGGTCTTGGTGATGTTGTGAGTAGATACCTTTTGAGTTGCATTTTGAAACTTGTAGAGGATGTTTTTCTCATATTTCTAATGAATGTGTACACCCTTGACACAGAAACTAGAGTAAATGGTTGTTTTGTGCACTAGGAATAGTGTGCATCACGATTGGGGTAAGAGTACCATGCACGAGCATTGCTTTGTCTGTTCCATGATATGTATGGTTTGGAGATAGGGACAATGGATTTTTCTGGTTTTGAATCCAGTCTAGGGAGTTGGTATCATTCAGCCTTCAAAGAGACCTATGAGAGACGTCGGACATGGTATCTAGTGCCTTTGGGTGTGTCTCGTACATGTAGATGTTTTGGACATTGATAGTGGAACCTAGAGTGTTGTATGGTGTGTATTTTTCTTAAAGGGTTAAGTAGGACCAATAATGGTTGGTGGTGCTACTCGAATTGTGGATACGTGATGATAGTTTCAAAAAATCAAAGTTGACCTCATGAGATGTTAGGCCAGTGGTGCAAGTACTTTGGAATATGAAGCGTGGTAGATTCTTCAAAGGTGGTGTCAATTCATACTAAGTATCACCCAGTTTTAGTAAATGGTATAGTTATGTCTGGTTCTTTCATAAGTGAACCCTAATGGTTGTGATAGGAGGTAAGGTTTGTTTCAAAGGGTTGTATTGTAGGGATTCCAGACTAGCCTGTTAGATGATGATTAACAGAGGACTCAAAGATTTTTTCAACCAAAGAGACAAGGGTGGATGAAGTGTGGTTATATGCTTTCACTCGATGCTAACACTCTATGTGAGAGTGGTCACATGGATGAACTTGTTTGTATGAATGATTTTGGTTTTTCGGTGAGATGTAGAGGCCTCCTTAGGGATGAAGAGTCTGACTAACCAAGAAACATGGTTAGGTAAGTAAGTGAGTGATGGACTACAAGAATATAAAGGTTGATTTTGAGAGACTTTTTATTTGATTGGTGTGATAGACCATTGTTCATTGGTTGTTAGCTAGTAGGGAAACATTAGAAGAACTCGAGAATTTTGGTGGAAGTAGTTCCCCATAAAACATTGGTTCACGGCTGCTTGGTGATTTGGTCATGGTGTGATGGTTAGACTTGGTTGGAAATCACACATGAGTGTTGGTGGTTAAGTGTTGATGATATGTGTTCGTCAGGGAATCTTGATATCCTTTCCAGGTCATGTTGTCTCATAGTTTGACAACATAAATATATAAGTTGGTGGTGGAGTTCTTCGAAAACTTCTTATCGTACCTTAGCTAGTGACGAGTAGGCCCGACATCTTGAAATATTCCTAGGTATGTTGAGAAGCTTTGGTTTTACGCCAAGAAACATAAAGGTGACTGGTTGGATGAGGGACATCATGGAGTTTACGAGCAAGGGAGTAGTATGTGTGCTGCCTGAGGATGGAATTTACACTCTAAATGTCTTTGGATGAAGTCCTCTGGATAGACTTGATGTTGTAAAATGTCAGGGGTGTCGTTCATAAGAGCCTGGAATGGGCACTGGGTGATTTTCGTTTTCTTATTTTTAGGAAATGATAGATAACCATGTCTATTTTTTTGGGGTTTAGCTTGTAATTGAGTGTAATAAAAGGTGGTTTTAATCCCTCTTGATAGTATTAGTAACAACACTTCTAAGGTGGGGAGTGATATTTCAATCCTGGATGCGGAGAAGAGAATATTGAGTGAACGTAGTAGACCTGAGGTGCGAGTGAGAAACATGTGACGTGCATGTCAGTTTCCTCAGAGAGGCATGTGGGACTTGGATGTGGTGAATGGTGGGTTTGGTGTTGTCTTTGAGATCAGGTTGATTCCAATTGAAGCTTATGATGTGTGTTCTAAGTCATAGAGGGGTGTGGTTGGATAGGAAAACAAGTGTAGGCAAGAGAAGTTGGGTCCTATAACTCCAACCAAGATTGGGGTTAGACTCAGGTAATTTTCCATATGTGGTTTTGGAATGTCTTGATGTTGAGGGAACCTCAGCTATGTTATGTGGTGTCATGTTGAGGGTGATGTCTGATGACAGTCTGGGTGGAAGTAATGCAGTGATGATGGAATTATACTGGAATTCAGGGAGCGACCTCAGTGGGTGAGTGAGATGATAATGATAGGCGTCAAGTCCAAAAGAACCTTGTGAAGGTGAGTAAGGGATAGCATACCATCAGTGGAAGGTGGGTGTTCTGGGACAAGCCAGTCGGGGGTGGTCCGACCAAAGATGGTAAACTTGAATGGGTGTGGTGAGGGTGTCAGAGCTCCAGGTACATGTTGTAGTAGAAATAACCTTTTTAAATGAAGTTGTACATGAGTGAAGTCAATTTGATCTTATTCCTTGAATAGATAGTGTAAGAATGTCCTCCCAAATGGTTTTGACAGTGTGACTAGATGACAATGTAGGGTAATTCCCTTATGGATGCTTGGGCGCGATGAGTTGAAACTTGTTAGGTGATGGGAAATTTGGATGGAGATCGAGGGGTTTTTCATCAAAATTGGGAGTTACAAGTAATTGAAAATAGTGGAGAGAACCATACCAGATAAATATTCGGTTGACTATATGATCATAGTTTCGAGTTTAAAGGACTAAAGTAGTTACTGTTCGGGTGAGTTGGCCCTAATAGAGAGTTTTGGCACGGATTAGTTTGGATGAGTAGCTGAGAGCTTGGGTTGTGTTTGGATGTATAGTTGTGTAATGGAATCGTCAAGAAATGTGGTTGGAAGGATCATATGTTTTACTCTAGGTTGTATTGGGTTGGTCACCGTTAGAGTTTGTAAAATAGAGGAAATGAAACAAAGTGATTTGGGTCACAAGTTGTAAAGAGGATCAGGCCGATGGGTTTCTAGTTGGTTTCACTACAAAGAGATGATGTTGTTTTTTCAGTTCCCATGTGTTGTAACTTGGGAGATATTGCACATTTTTTCTCTCTGAAGTTCTTTGGGTTAGGCATGGTTGAATTTTATTTATCATTGAGGAGTTTTTAGTTCGTGTTTTGGTTGTGGTGAGAAAGACATGTGGGGTAAGTTTGTTCCCTTGATCTGTGTTTGGTGGGGTTTGTGATGTGAAACCAGAAACATGAAGGATAGGAATGGATAGGCTGGCCTAGTGGAATGAACTCTAGTTCGGAAGCATAGTAATTATTGGAAGAGAGGATCAAGGACGAGCCATTATAATGTGGGAGGTTGTAAAATCCTAGACTATCTTAAGGTATGCTTTTTTATGTTTTGGATTGACCTCTTATTTTTAGCAAGATAAGTTTTTACCAATGTTAATGTGATGGATCTAGGGTGTTCTGGGGGTTTGGGACATGAAAGAGGGAAAAAAGGGAGTTCATGGGAATGTTGCATGTTTTGCACATAGTTAGTGAAAACCATGCAGGAATCCCTGGTAACTATACAGCCTTGGATAGAGGATTACACACGGTTGGTGCATGGTTAAGAAAACATTGTGGATGAACCATGCGAAGGGGTGTTTTTTGGGAAGTGGCTCATGCACGGTTTGTGCATGGTTTGGAAAACCGTGCAGGTAAACCATGCAGCCCAGAAGCATTGAGAAAATTACAAAATTTTCACCATGGGATTTTAAACCACAACTTAGGTTTCTCCTCCACTTCACCCCTTGTAACCCTAGTGACGAACTTCGATGACCCAATCTTCAAAGAGGTGATTCTCCTTAGATTCTTATCTGTTTGGAGTGTCGTTGGATGTGGATCAAATCCTTGGGTGTGTATAATCTCCTCCTTGATTCCCCTTTTCTATTAGGGTTTTCATCTTTCTCACATCCCCTTATGATGCTCTAAAACCCTATTTTTATAGTGAGATCTAGGTTAGGGCTTCAAGGGGTGTTTGAATCCGGATCCAAGTCTATGATTAATCACGTGTTCATCATCGGATTCGAGGTAGGTGATCTACAAGTATAATCTCATAGTTGTATTCTATATTTGTGCATTGAATTTTGTGTTCTTCATTCCCCCTGATTGTGTTCTTGGCCCCATTGGAGTGTTTGATATAAATGGGTGTATAAGTAACCAATTGAAACCCTCTCCATCCCCATGATATGTTTAGAGGATGAATTGACCATTCTAGGGCCACCCATGGGGTGTGTCGGTATTCCTGGACCTTAGGAGTGGTGGGGTTCAGTGAAATGTTACCGAATAATAATGTAGAACCAATGAAGAACTTTTTTTAATGGTTGATTAAGTTGTAAATGGAATGATAATAGATATTCCTAGGGTGACAAGGCATAAGGGGTTGTTTAAAATGACATGGAAATGAGAAAAATGTGTTAAATGGGATTATGTCAATTATTTGACGGAATTTGGTTAGAATTGCCTAAGAGGATTGGCGCATATTAAATGGTGAACTCATAATTTGATGGTGTAATAGAAAGTGGGAGTATGTTAATGGGTTGTAATAAGGAAATGGATGAATATTTTTAATGGGTTAATACATGGGAATTGTGGTACACCTAAGGGTTGAATTTAATAAGTGGTTGGGTTATGAGATATCAGAAATGTACATGAAACGCATAAGTGGGTGAATAATTTTGAAATGATAAATGGGGTATATGTGTAAATGTACAACCATTGATGAATTTGGCTAAGACATAGGGGTTGTTGAAAACACCTTAAGGGTTAAGGCATGAGAATGGGTATTTGGATAAATGGAGATGAATTGTAAATTGTAAATGTATTAATGGGTTATAGAATTGTATAAATTCCCAAGTTGTTTGTTATGTATTGTGATTTCCAATTGCATTGTTTATGCTTGGTTGTGTTCTGGTATGGTTGTGGTGATTGGATAAATAAGCATGTGAACATGGATTGGTAGAGTGGGGTATTGACTTGAAGTTATACACCCACCACTACTAGAAAAAGGGCTTTTTGCGACGGGCCTTTTGCGACGGGAATAAATCATGTCGCAAAAGATCCGTCCAAGAGTTTATTTGTGACGGGGGTAACGACCCATCGCAAATAACCAACTATTTGCGATGGGACTTCGTCTCCCGTCACAAATAGTTTGGCACAGATAGCACGCCAAACCGCGCTAAGGTTATTTGCGACGGTGGGATCTCACCGCCGCAAATAGTTAAGTATTTGTGACGGGGCCTGTCGCAAATAACCGGCGGCAGTTTATAGCTTTTTGCGACGAGACACCTTTTGCGACGGGGCCTGTCGCAAATAACCAGCGGCGGTTTATAGCCTTTTGCGATGGGATGTCGTCCTGTCGCAAAAGGTGTGTCGGCAGAGACTATTTGCAATGGGTCCCGTCACAAATAACTTTTTAACCGCTGACAGTAATTAATGCGGGCGTAGGTATTTGCGACGGGTTCCATCGCAACAGATACTACTTGCGACGGGATACCCGTCGCAAATAATCTAACCTATATATACCCCTATCGGTGTTTCCTCTCATTTCTCTCAAATTTTAGATCATGTTTCTCTATAAACTCGGATTTTAGAGAGAGAATTTTTCGAAGTTAATTTTTTTGTTCACGAATAAGTTGTGAAGTCATCTGCATCCATAGAAAATCAGTCTTAAATGTATTTATGTTTTTTTAATTTATTATTTATTTCATTTTTTTATGTTAATTTTTTTATTGTTGATTAGTTGTAATTAAATTAAATTTAAATTGTTTTGTCATTAGTATTTATTTGCACTAATAAAATGAAATTTTTACTATTAATTTTTAATAATTAGTAGTAATTATTTATTATTAACGATAATTAGTAATGTATATAATTAATTTGTAATAATTAATAATAATTGGTAATATATATCAATAAATAGTAATAAATAGGAATAATTAGTAATAATTAAGAAACATTAGTAATAATTAAGAATAATTAGAAATAAATATTAATAATTAGTAATAATTTGAAATAATTATGAATAATTAGCAATAATTAGAAATAATTAGCAATAATTAGCAATAATTAATAATAAATAGCAATAAATAGAAATAATTAATAATAATTAGTAATAAATTGTAATAATTAGTAATAAATTGTAATAATTAATAATAAATACTAATAATTACTAATAATTGCTAATAAATACTAATAATTCGCAATAAATACTAATAATTAGGTATAATTAGCAATAATTAGAAATAATTTGCAATAATTTGCAATAATTAGCAATAATTAGGAATAATTAGGAATAATTAGCAATAATTAGGAATAATAAGGAATAATTAGGAATAATTAGCAATAATTAGGAATAATTAGCAATAATTTGCAATAATTAGCAATAAATAGCAATAATTAGCAATAAATAGCAATAAATAGTAAAAAATAGGAATAATTAGTAATAAATAGGAATAATTATTAATAAATAGGAATAATTAGTAATAATTAGGAATAATTATGAATAATTAGGAATAATTAATAATAATTAGTAATAAATTGTAATAGTTAGTAATAAATTGTAATAATTAGTAATAAATACTAATAATTACTAATAATTACTAATATATACTAATAATTAGCAATAATTAGGAATAATTAGAAATAATTAGCAATAAATAGAAATAAATAGCAATAATTAGCAGTAAATAGCAATAGTTAGTTATAACAGAAATAAATATTAATAAATTGAAATAATTAGGAATAACTAGGAGTAATTAGTAATAATTATGAATAATTATGAATAATTAGGAAGAAATACTTATAATTAGTAATACTTACTAATAATTAGTAATAATTAGCAATAATTAGGAATAATTGACAATAATTAGGAATAATTAGCAATAATTAGTAATAATTAGCAATAATTAGTAATAATTAGAAATAATTAGCAATAATTAATAATAATTTGTAATAAATTGTAATAATTAGTATTAAATTGTAATAATTAGTAATAAATTGTAATAATTAGTAATAAATTATAATAATTAGTAATAAATACTAAGAATTAGTAATAACTACTAATAAATACTAATAATTATAAATAATTAGAAATAATTAGCAATAATTAGAAATAATTAGTAATAATTACCAATAATTAGAAATAATTAGCAACAATTAAGAATAAATAGTAATAATTAGTTATAAATAGAAATAATTAGCAATAATTCGCAAAAATTCGCAAAAAATAGAAAAAATTAGCATTAATTAGCAATAATTAGCAAAAATTAGAAATAAATAGCAATAATTAGCAATAATTAAAAATAATTAGCAATAATTAGCCATAATTAGCAATAATTAGTAATAAATAGTAGTAATTAGTAATAAATAGCAGTAAATATTAATAAATAAGAATAATTAGTAATAATTAAGAATAATTAGTAATAATTAGAAAAAATTAGTAATAAATATGAATAATTAGTAATAATTAAAAACAAATACTAATAATCAGTAATATTTACTAATAATTAGGAATAAATACTAATAACTAGTAATATTTAGCAATAATTAGTAATATTTAGCAATAATTAGTAATAATTAGCAATAATTAGGAATAATTAGCAATAATTATGAATAATTAGCAATAATTAGTAAAAATTAGCTATAATTAGTAATAATTACTAATAAATACTAATAATTACTAATAATTACTAATAAATACTAATAATTAGTAATAATTACAATTAAATACTAATAATTAGGAATAATTAGGAATAATTAACAATAATTAGCAATAAATAGGAATAAATTGTAATAATTAGCAATAATTAGGAATAATTAGGAATAATTAGAACTAATTAGAAATAATTTGAAATAAATAGAAATAATTAACAATAATTAGTAATAATTAGCAATAATTAGTAGTAATTAGGAATAATTAGTAATAAATAGGAATAATTTGTAATAATTTGTAATAATTAGTAATTAATATTAATAAATAGTAATAAATAGTAATAAATAGTAATACTTATTAATAAATAGTAATAGTTAGTAATAAATAGTAATAGATAGTAATAAAAGGTAATAATTAGTTATAAATAAGAATAATTAGTAATAATTAGGAATAAATACTAATAATTAGAAAGAAATAGTAATAATTAGTAATATTTAGCAATAATTAGTAATAATTAGAAATAATTAGGAATAATTAGCAATAATTAGGAATAATTAGCAATAATTAGTAATAATTACTAATAAATACTAATAATTACTAAGAAATACTAATAATTAGCAATAATTAGAAATAAAT
Organism: Viscum album; assembly: GCA_963277665.1. Lineage (NCBI taxonomy): Eukaryota > Viridiplantae > Streptophyta > Magnoliopsida > Santalales > Viscaceae > Viscum > Viscum album. Next base: position 151,835,421 of record OY728123.1, on the reverse strand, counting down.
AGTAATAGTTAGATATAATTAGATATAATTAATAATAATTAGTAATAATTAGCAATAATTTGTAATAATTAGTAATAATTAGATATAATTAGATATAATTAGTAATAATTAGTAATAATTAGTAATAATTAGATATAATTAGTAATAATTTGTAATAATTAGAAATAATTAGTAATAATTAGTAATAATTAGTAATAATTAGATATAATTAGTAATAATTAGTAATAACCAGATATAATTAGTAATAATTAGATATAATTAGATATAATTAGATATAATTTTATATAATTAGATATAATTAGATATTATCAGATATAATTAGATATAATTAGATATAATTAGATATAAATAGAAATAATTAGTAATAATTAGTAATAATTAGTAATAATTAGTAAAAATTAGTCATAATTAGTCCTAATTAGTCATAATTAGTCATAATTAGTTAGAATTAATAATAATTAGTCATAATTAGTAATAATCAATAATAATTAGTCATAATTAGTAATAATTAGTCATAATTAGTAATAATTAAATATAATTAGATATAATTGTCCATGATTGGTTGATCACCTTAGAAGTAGCATTGCAATAGGACAACCCAAGTCATGTCTTTCTCATCTATAAGAATTATCTCACATGAACCTTTACATAGACCATTCTTCCTTGAAAATTTAAGGAAAAAGATACTGATGTCCCCTCAAATTTTTAAGGAAGAATGATCTGTGTAATGGGAGCGAGATGATTCTTAGAGACGAGAACGATATTACTTTGGTCTTCCTATTGCAACACTACTTGCGAGGTGATAAACCATGTAAGGAAAATTATAGATTTTACATTGGACATGGCTGACACAAACTATTTATTGCGCATGACCTGATAATTGGCGACCCTTTGAGATTTGAACATGTTAAGAATAGAGCAAAGCCTATTGCGAATATTGATAATTTTAATATTTTCTAAATTTATTATTATTTTATTAATATTAATATATTTCTTTCATAAATATTGATAATATAATTTTTTTATTAGTAATAATTAGATATAATTATAATTAGTAAATGAAAACTTCTTGGATAATGAAGGGAAAATTTATAATCATCTCCACAATGATGATTACCAAATTTCATTTCATTATTCAAGCAGTTTTCATTTTTCTAGGTATTTCTAAGTATTATTAAATTATTAATAATTAGAAATAAATAGTAATAATTAGTTAGGAATAGGTAGAAATAAATTTTAATAAATTTTAATAAATTCCAAGAACGTGGCACAATTTCCAGTTGATTGACGACACTCCTTTTGCTCGATGACTTTTCTCCTTTCAACTCTCACCGACTCAAAACAATATGAAAAATGTGCAGCTACATAGGCATATTCAATCTCGTATACACGAGATTGGATATGAATTCATAGGATCATATTTTTTATAATGTTTTCAGGCGGTGATAGTTGGAAGAAGACGATTCATCGATGAAAAGGAGGCTCTTTTGTCCGACAGCTCATTTACTTGCATCTTTCTCACACTGAAACCACAATGAAGAATTTGGTCGGAGATACGTATATTCATTCTTATACATACAAAAATGAATATGCGTACGTCCGACCAGATTCTTCATTGTGATTTCAGTGTGAGAAATATGCAAGTAAATGAGTCATCGAATAAAAGAGTAGCCATCAATCCACTGGAAATTGGGTCGCCTTTAATTAATGGTAATTATTAAGAAGTAGTAGTAATTATTTATCTTCTTTTTTCAGATAGTATTTTTATAATTTCAAATTATTCCAAAAAAATTGATGATTTAATATTTTGTAGAAAAATATGGAATAAGGAAGTCGACAATAGTCATTATTAGATGATCGCTCTTGGATAAATCAGCGCAGAAATACAAATTGTTCTGTTTTAAATCCTGTATATATTGATGGTTTTGAATCTTTCTTAGAATTTTCACCATCAAATCCAAAATATGTTTCAGAAGGCACAATTAAGTGTCCTTGTAAAAAATGTTCTCTGAGAACATTTGACACATTTGACAAGGTTGGGGGACATCTCTTGCGGTTTGGTTTTCAACCAGATTATGTTTTTTGGTATCAACATGGTGAACGTAGTTCTAGAGAAGATACTAATAACTTGATTCAGGATCCATCACGGTTCCCAAATTTAGTACATGATGTTACAGGTCCATATGTTCAACAAACTGAAACTCATGATGATATTGATTTAAATCCTGAGTTGGCACCATCTAAAATTTATGAGTTGTTGAGGTCTGTTGAGGATGAATTATATCCTGGTTGTAAGATAAACAAATTAGAAGTGGTTGAAAAATTTATGGCTATTAAATCAGGTAATGAAATGTCAAACAACTATTTTGATCAGATATTTTCTTTGGTTAAAACATTGTTACCAGAAGGAAATATGTTGCCTGTAAATTACTATGAGAGCAATAGGTTGGTTCTTAATCTAGGCCTTAGTTATCGAAAGATTCATGCATGTGCAAATGATTGCATCTTATATTCTAGTGAAAATGAGTTGTTGGATAGTTGTCCAACATGTGGACAATCAAGGTATAAATAAGCTCAACCAGGGAAGTTTGGATCGATTCCTGTAAAACAGTTGAGATATTTCCCCCTTACATCCAGGCTGAAACATTTATTTATGTCTCATAACACAACGTCAATGATGCCATGGCACAAAACCAATATTTCAAATGGTAAAAGCTTGAATCATCCATCTGATGGTGATTCATGGAAAAATTTTGATCGTTTGCATCCGTCTTTTTCTTTAGAAGCCAGAAACATGCGATTGGGTCTTTCTATAGACAGTTTCTGTCCATTTGGTTCTTATGGTAGTCAGTATTTATGTTGGCCTGTCTTTATAACTCCGTACAATCTACCTCCATGGATGTTGATGAAGGATCCCTATATCTTTTTGACTATATTAATCCTAGGACATCCGAAAGAGAATATTTATTTTTATTTGAAACCATTGATTGATGAGTTAAATGCATTGTGGAGTAATGGTGTTAGGACATATGATGTTGTTGCGAAAAAAAATTTCACATTAAAAGATGCATTGATGTGGACAATTAGTGACTTTCCAGCATATTGCATGTTATCTGGATGGAGTACACATGGTCCAAAATCATGTCCTTACTGTATGAAAGACAACAAATATTTTATGCTCTTCAATGGAAAAAAACTTGATATTTTGACAGTCATTGCAGATTTCTTTCAACCGATCATCCTTTTCGATGGAACAAATCTCATTTCAAAAAAAGCACGATTTAAAGGGATGAACCTCCAAAAATGATCTCAGGTACAGAGTTAAAATCAGTTGTATTTTCATTACCTACCATCACATTTGGGCCAATAGTAAACCAACAGAAAATTCATGGCTTTGGGAAATAATATAATTGGATAAAACGAATCATTTTTTGGGATCTCCCATATTGGTTTGATTTGTTGGTCTTCCACATTTTGGATGTTATGCACATTGGGAAGAACTATTTTGATAATTTATTTCATACATTTTTGGATACACCAGGTAAAACCAAAGATACTGTAAAAGAATGATTAGATCTTTCCCATATTTACAGGCGACCAGAACTTGAACTATTTGAAAATGTCAGATCACAGTGGTTAATGAAGCCAAAAGCAGCTAATACACTGTCCAAAGTGATTAGTTTATTATTTTTTTAGTGGATTTCAGATTTGAGACTTCTAGATGACTATTCTTCCAATTTGGGCAGATATGTTAAGAATAGTTATATTACCGGATTAAAAGGTCATGATTGTCATGTTATAATGGAAAGACTTATGCCGATTGGATTCAGAGGTTTGTTGAATTCTATGATTTGGGATTCGATAACAGATGTATCATATTTGTTTTGAGACATTTGTGCAGCGACAACTGACTATGATGCGCTATTAAAACTAGAAGAAGATGTCGCTGTAATTATATATAAACTGGAAAATATCTTACCCCCTGCTTTCTATGACTCAATTGAACATCTGATATTACATTTTCCATATGAATCTAAATGTGGTGGTCCAGTAAAATTTCGATGGATGTACCCATTCGAGAGATGCATGAAAAAATTGATGAAAAAAGTACGTAACAAAAATCAGTTGAATGCTCAATAACTGAATCTTATTTGCAAGAGGAAATTGCTTTTTTCTGCTCTCACTATTTTGAATATGAATATCCCTCAAAACAAAACTACATGGGATGGAATGAGGGAAATGTTAATGATGAAATGGAAAATCATTTATCATTTTTTAATCAGCCAAATCTTGGATTTTTTGGAGTTCAAGAATGATGGATTTCAGACGATGAACATCACAGAGCTCATACATATGTTCTTCTCAACTATTAAGAAATGACTAAATTTTTACTGTGAGTTCTTCTATAACTTATTCTATAATTTCTGTTATAGTATGTAAACTTATTTTGTTTGTAGGTTATATGGTAATCATATCTAGAAATAAGTTCCACAAATTACAACAGTTGATCTCGAAGAACGCAGACAAAAAAAAATTTCTCAATGGTTTCAAAAGATGGTAATATAAATTATTGATGGATTAATATCAATTTAGTATACTATTTATTATATTAATAATTGTTTTACAAATTTTCAGGTGTCTCAACATGCTAATAAAATTGATAAGTGACTGTGTATATTGAGTAACCCACCATCCAAAATGGTTAAATATTATAATGCATATGTGGTGAATGGTTTTCGATTTCATACACGTGCATATGGGGAATCAAAAAACAATGAACAGTGGAGTTTTTTTGCGAGGATCACATCATAGAGAAACAGAAGTTTACTTTTACGGTATTCTGGATGAAATTATTGAGCTATGTTATCTTGTAAAAAATTATATAACAATGTTTAAATGTTAGTGGTTGGATACTGAGAGAGTATTACATGTTCATCCGACTCATCGAGTCATTGATATTAAATATTAAAGTCTTCTTGCAGTAAATGAACCTTTTTTACTAGCTCAACAGGCACATCAAATTTATTACACAAATTATTGTGCTACTTCAAGAGACCTGGGTGATTGGTGGAGCATAATAAAAATGAAATCTCAGGAAAATCAATTTACTAAAACTGAATGTGGTTCCACTGAAGTGGAAGAAATTGAAATTGTTCAAGAGAATACTCAAAATCCATCTTTTTCACAAAGAAACGTGAATATTGATGAGGACACCCCACAATTAAGGGTCCATGGTGAAGAAGATGTTAATGGTGTTACAAATGAAATTGAAATGACAAGGGATGATGAAAGTGAAACTCATATGGATATTGATGATGCTGAGGAGGAATATGAAGAAATTGACATCGTTAGATATGAAGATGATGATGAAGGTGAACATTGGCATAGTTAAATGCTGGTTATGATCATAAGTAATATATATATATAATAGTTATTTTCAACTATCTGCTAATAAAAATAATTTTGTGTTTCAGATGGACTCTGATCTATTGTGTGAGTTAGAGGAGGCTGAACTACCTTTGGATGAGGGGGATGTGGGATCATCTGACGCTCAGCCTACTAGTGGTTCAGGAGGTACGCCGAGGGGGAGCAGTCTTGCGTGACTGATGATTCCTGACTCTTTCCCAGAGCGATTTCCATGTCGTGGCTTCGATTCACACACATGGAGGTATGGTAACCTATATATTTTAGTCATATTTCATCAATTTATTTATATATATACTAATTGTTTGATTATTTATTATTTTTTCACAGTTTTTCTCATGTAGTTGTTGGATAGAGGAGAGTTATCTTGCACAATTATTTTTCTCAGTTGTGGACCACACGGGAACAGATTCTCGTTGATGTGCAACTCGGCATGTACAATCATTAGCTGGTACTTAAATAAATAATAGTTATTTTTAAATTTATTTTATTAATAACATGATATTATAAATTATTTGTAGGGTTTATGGTATCCCATCGATGATAGCATGCGTGACGATATCCATGCAGCATGGACGGTGGCTATGCGTGAGTGTTTGCGTCAGTTTTTTCACAATTTGAAAAAGATGGCCATTAAGAAAGCAGGAGAAATGGTATTTGATGAGCCTTGTAGAGACCACCGACCAGAGTACATTTCATCTCAGGTTTGGGATGGATTATGTGCACACTGGTTAGGTGGTGGATTTCAGAGGAGGTCTTCATTGGGTCGGTAGAATCCGGGGAGATAGGAGGTGATGCATCGAGCTGGTAGTCGTACAATCAGTAAGCATAGAGAGCCTCTGGTAAGTATTTTTTTAAATATATTATATAACTTCAAATATAAACAATTTATTTTATATTCATATAGGCAGTCGAGCATCCCAATATTACAGAGTACGATGTTTATCGGAGGATGTACAATGATCCAGCCACCGGAGAGATTAGAAGTGATCGCCAGCGTCAGATTGTGGTTAGTCTTATTTTTTCAGTTTGACAATTCAATGCATATAATATTTTCTCAATTTTAATTTCAAATTGGAATTGAAGGATTCATATGAGGCTGTGACTTCTCAGACACAGGCTGAGGGGTAGGACGAGGCGACTGATCAGACCAATTCCCACCATTTCAACGAGGTGGCATTGATGCAGGCGACTCAGTGTGGCTTTGAGAAGGGACGAGTAGTTGGTATCGGCTCTCATGTGACTCCTAGTACATATTATAGTATTTTTGCGATGTTGGCATCCAGATCGAGAGGATCTTGTGGAGAGGCATAATCTTTTGGCTCACAGTATCAGGAGCAGTTCCAAGCTCAGAATGACCTTATAGAGAGTTTTGCAGAAGCAGCAAGAAGAGATACGTCAGCAGCAGCAGCAGCACGAGGAGGAGATGCGTCGATGGCAGCCGCAGGAGTAGCATCACGAGGAGGAGATGCATCGATGGTAGTAGCAGCATCACGAGCAGATGGAGTACATGTTTCGTCTGACTCGTAGTTTAGGGATGGAGTTTCCTCCACCATCTCTTTCAGCTCCTCCACCTCCTCCAGAAGACAACCCCCCCCCCCCCCCCCCGTGATTTTTTTATGTCAAAAACATTTGAATTTAAATTTTTTTTAATATGAACTATTTACAGTTTCTATCTTTTATATCGTTGCAATTATTACATAATTTAATTTTTAATATTTTATTATTTGTTTTTGTGAATATTGAGAATTTTAATTTTTTTTATTTTTTTTTTATTTTTTTAATAATACTAATATTATTGTTTCATTAATCATAATTTAATTAAGTATATTTTTTAGTATTATATTCTTTATTATTCGTTTATTTTACAAATAATAATAATAATAATAATAATAATAATTTATGATTTTTTTATATTTTTTGTGAATATTGAGAATTTTAATATATTTTATTTTTTTATTATCTTAATAATATTAAAATTAATTTTTCAATAATCATAGTAATATTTTATGATTTTTTTTATTTTTTTGTGAGTATTGAGAATTTAAATTTTTATAATTTTTTTTATTTTAATAATATTAAAATTAATTTTTCAATAATCATAATAATATTTTATGATTTTTTAAATTTTTTTAAATATTGAGAATTTTAATATTTTTCAGTTTTTTATTATTTTAATAAAATTAAAATTAATTTTTCAATAATCATAATTTTATTAAATTTATTTTTTTAAAAAAAATTATTTATTATTTGTGATGGGATCTGTTGCGACGGGATCCCGTCACAAATAGTCTAAATAATTTTTTCTTAAAAATGGTATTTGCGATGGGATTACCGGCCCATCGTAAAATATTATTTGTGACGTTACCATCAAAAAAGAGCTTATATATATATATATAAAGTATATAATCGGAGAATTATTTGCGACGGTGAAGTTTCCCGTCACAAAAAATATTATTTTCAACAGGCCCATCGCAAATAATATTTTTTGCGACAGCGTTTTCTGCAATGGGATTTTTGCGATAGGGCCCCGTCACTAAAACCTATTTTCGACGGGATACCGTCACAAATAACCCATCGCAAATAGCTTGAATTCTAGTAGTGAATAGGTCATGTTAGACTGAGCCTCTAAACTCCACCCCAAAATTCACAAGTTAGGGAAGGGGACTGAGGCTCTATTCCCCTAATGGTTTCATTCCTCTCGGACTGAGACTTCAAGGTGAGGATAATGTGTTGATGTGATATGCACTTCCCTAGTGAGACATGGACATGATTTATTTCCCCTATTCATAGTGATTTATTACCATTGACCCATGTATAGATGATTTATATGCCTAACCCATGGAGAATGTGTTAAAATGGATTATATAGTGAAAATGGTATAATAAATTGAATTAGGATAAATGCAAGTCATAAATTAACTGAATCATGGATATCTAATGAAACCCTAGTTATTATTTGTTTATTTACAATTTATTTTTTATTTTCATGCACTATCTATTAGACTGGATATTTTGTAGATAATGTTGGTGGTGGCCTTCTATGTTTTATACTCACACCCTACTCGGGATGCTATTAGGTACCCGAGAAGATTTCTTAGTTGCAGGTCAGGACAAGGGCAGAGGCCCTTCTCTAATATGTTGAGTTGGGCTTAGGATGTACATGGAGAAGGATCTGGATATAGTGTTGGGACCCATTGGAGTTTTGTCCATTTGTTTTATTTTGGGTTTTTTTTCACCATTCACTACCGGTATAAAATGAAATTATTGTATTTGATTGGTGTTTGTACCCCATTTGGGAAATGTTTGTTTATGCATGTTTATTGGTTGTTCATATTATTTACACTATTTATATTTTTTCTATTGCGTATTACTCTGTTAAAGAGGGTATAGTTTACCAATGTGACTCATTAGACCATGGCCACTAGTGGGAAACCTCTGGAATATGGGGAGGCACGCTTGAGGTCATGTGATGACTCTTCTCGGGGCACTAGTTTAGTGTCTTTCAGGTTTGGGAAGGTACAATAATAGGTATAATAATGGTTCACAATATGAAGAACTTATTGAGATATGATGTAGATATCTTATGAATAAGTTTTTATGTATCCATGTTTCCAAATATACAAGACCTATATGATTCTGTCCTGGATTATAATATTATGTAATGAATATTCATCTAATAATATGTGATATTTTTGTATGAAAAGTATGTTTCATTATATTCAGTATCATAGTAAGGTTTAGTTACCTCTGAAAACTAGGATTAGAAATATTTTATGATAACCCTTGGAATAATCTTATGTATATGATAATATCCTCTGTAATGGTAAACAAAGAAGTATGGTTTTCCTACTATAACATCATTGTCTGGATACTACAGGTGGATATAGTTTTGGAATAGACACATCTATTGGTAATTACCTATAAAATAGTTGGTCAATTATATTTCATCCATCATTCTAGTGCATAGTGAGTGTTCCCTTATTGTGAACATGGATTGACACTCCTAGGGGATATTCTTAAGATTACTCAAATTTTATTTATTAACCATTAATAAGTTTTTAAATAGATGATAACAATGAATGACATAGGTTAAACCTAAGGTGTCATAGACTAAAAATAATGTGTCATGATTTAGACAAACTATAAATGATTTTTCATTATTTTGTGATTTCCCATTATGTTTATTTTTGTTCACACTATTATTTCTATTATATTAAATGGTTGGAACCTAAAGGAACCATGTTAATGCAGGATATTAAGGAAAATAAAATGATTTTCCTACTATGAAACCAAACTTTATGGGAGATGGGATTAAAAATCTTGTTTTTATTCTTACTTAACATCATATATTTATGGATCATGTTGAGCATCCAAATGAGAAATTGAGGGAACAATGTTTTATTGAGACCTTCATGAGGCAACATCCACCTTATTTTAGTGGGTCCAATAATCCACTAGTTGTCATGAAGTGGATTAGTACCACTGAAAATATATTTTCTATTATCCAGTGTTTGGAACAAGAAAATATTCCATCTGATATTTATAATTTAAAAGGAAAATAAGATAAATGGTTGAATCTTATCTTGAACATGAGGAAATGGAATGAAATTGAGTCCATGGAGTGGGATGAGTTTTAGAGAATATTTTTCAAAATGTACTTTCCATGTATTCTTCAAATGAAAATAGAGAATTAATTCCTTGAGATAAACTATAAGGATAATGATTTTACTAGTACTAATGAGAAAAGTTTTACAAAACTTGTGAGGTACACTTATATTTTTATCATACAGCCTAAAATTCAGTTTGATCAATTCTTCAGTGGCCTAAAACAAATTATTTGAAGGGTGTTATCTATAAGGGACTTCCGTAACTATAAATCATTCATTTGATATGCTATCATGGTAAAGATATAGATTAATGTTAATAAAAAATAGCATTGTTTTTAAATGAAAATAAATATAGAATTAAAATGAAATTATAAAAACCATGGAGAGAATAAGATGAGTATTCTTTTATGCTCAAAGTTTGGATGGAAATATAGTAGAAGTTTTATTTAGGGGACTAGTAAATATTTGAAGTTTTCATAGGAAGGCCATGGGAAATAAAATATTGAATTGATATGAAGAGACTAGTTAATTAAAGGAATAATGAAAAGTCACCAAATAATTCAACACCTGCACTCTAGTGTTTAAAATCTATGTAGTATGGGTATTAATCTAACCATATATCAAATACAAATTTTAATAAAGATGATTGATGTCAGCAACCTCTTAATCCTAGATACAAAAGGAAATATCATGCGGTCACTATTACTAATGTGAAAAATGAAGTGGTGAAAGGTACACTTACCATCCATTATATAACTATTAATGTATTATTTGATTTTGGATCTACCCACTATTTTATATTTGAAAAATTTGAAAAGGGTATAATAGTACCACCTTAATGATTATATGTTGAATTAGCAGTGAAAACTCTAATGGTATGATGATCATATCTGATGTCTTTGATTATTACCTAATTCATTTTTATGGGAATGTGCTTCTTGAAAAAATCATTATTCTCCCTCATTTTGAATTCGATTTTATCAAAGGAATGTATTATATTTTATTACATAAATAAAACATCAATTTCTATGGAAGGGAACAATGTTTGATATTTTGTACTAACATATAATCGTCTATTAGTGTGATGATAAATATTAACTTCTGATGGAAATTAAATTCATTATATGGGTGACAATTCATATTCAAAAAGGGTGTCAATATCAGATGGTTGGGGAGAATATCAACATTAATGATATGCCTATTTTTTTGGATTTTATTGATTTCTTTCCAATAGATTTTCCTAGTCTTAAACTATATCATGAAGTTTATTTTTTTCAAAGAAACATATTACTCATGATACAACATTTTAAAATACTAATTATATAATAGCCCTGATTAAATTATAGGAATTGAAGAAGAAACACCATGATAATTTAGATAAGGGACTCATTCATCCAAGTTATCTAATTGGGTTGTACTAGTTATTTTTTTAATAACAAAGATGTTACAATGTGACTCTTAATTGATTATTAAGAACATAACAAGATCCCTATCAATAAAAAGTATCTTATACCTCATATTGATGACTTATTTGATCAATTTTGTAGAGATAAATAATTTTACAAGATAGAACTTTATTTGAGATATCATTGATTGAGGGTCAAGAAGGAGTAAAAATCCAAGATAGTATTCCATATAATGTATGGACATTATGAATTTATAGTGATGACATTTACTTTAAAAAAATTACCCTACTATATTCATGGATTCAATGAATAGATTCATTGGAGATTAACATGATCAGTTTTTGGTAGTCTTTATAGATGATATTATTATATATTCAAAGAGTAGGGGAATATCATCATGATCACTTAAGGAATATACTGAAAACCCTAAGGAAGGATAATTTTTATGAAAAATTTACAAAGTATTAATTTTGGCTTAAAGAAGTTTCATTTTTGGGTCATATAATCTCAAGCAAGGATATATCAGTGGATCCATAAAAGATGGAAGTTATCAAATGTTGGCTCGGACCAACCACTATGAATCAGATCTATAGTTTTCTTGGTTTGGAAGGATATTATCAATGATTTGTGGAGAATTTATCATGACTATCTATTCTACTAACCATGTTATGTTGGAAGGGAGCCATGTTCCTTTGTAAATATGAATGTGAATAAAATTTAAAGGAACTGAAGAGAATTTTTGTTAGTGAAAATGTTCTCACAATACCCTGTAGTGGAGAAGGGTTAGTGATCAATAGTTATGAATCAAATAAAGAAATAGGATTCATTTTCATCTATATTTATAGGGTAATAGACCATTCCTTGTATTAATTGCTGGTTCATGAGAAAAAATTTCCATCTCATTATTCGGAGTTAGTTGTGGAAATTTTTAGATTAAAATTTTGGAGGAATTATCTTTATAAATTAATGTGTGATATATATAAATATAATAAAAGTTTTAAGTATATATTCACTCAAAAATAGTTTAATATGTTCTATAGAAGATGGTTGGAATTGATTAAAGATTATGAATGATCAATACATTACCACCCTAAGAGAGAAAACATTGTGGTCAATGCTTGGAGTTGAATGGAACTTACTATCTTGTACATGTAGAAGATAAAATAAGATCAAATATTTCTAGACATTCAAAGGATGAGACTATAAATCTTGAAGTAAAGGGTAAAATATTATCATTATGAAATGATTTCCTCCATTGATACATATTGGAATTAAAGAGGCATAGAAGGAATATATGAAACTATAAAAGTAGGTTAAAATATTCTTGATTTCAACCTTGATTATGATTGAATGATAAGGTTCAAAAAACTTGAATCTGTCATATCAATACCATTCTTGAAGAATGAGTTCATTGATGGATCTCATAGTTCATCATTCATTATTCATCCTAGAAGTATAAAGTTTTATAGATATCCGAAAGAGCATTTTTGGTGAGATAACATGAAAAGAGATATTATAGAGTTTGTTTCTATGTGATTTTTATGTCAGTAAGTTAAATCCAGAAGATATAAGTCTAAGGGGATGTTATGAACATTACCTATACCATAGTATAAGTGGTAAAACATCACCATGAATTATCACAAGACTCCAAAAAATTTATAAAGTCTATAATGTTATTTGGGTTGTATCCCATCACCTTATGAAGTCATAACACTTCAATTCCATCAGATAAGATTTATCTCTTAATAATATTTCTAGAATATAAATTAAACACGTGGAAAGGTTTCACATAATACAACATTCTATTGTATCTGATCAAGATCTGAGTTTTACCACAATGTTCTAGTGAATTATTTAGTAGGCTCTAGATATACAGTTGAGTTTCAGTACTACGTATCATCCTCAAAAAGATGATCAATATGAGATAACCATTCAAACACTAGAAGATATTATGATGTAATATTCTATATATTTCAAGGGTGGTTGAACCAATACCTTCATATAATCAATTTTTCATACAATAATAGCTTTCACTAAATTATTTCCAAAGATCGTTATAAATCCCTATATGGATATAATTGTATAAATCCAATGTTTTGGGATAAATTAAGAGAAATAAATCTATTATAACCTAATATAGATGAGGAAATGTCAGAGAAAGTCAGATCCATTCATCATCATATCATGGCATCACAAATTTGAAAGAAAAGTTATGCGTACAATCATAGGACAAATATGTAATTTGAATTTTTTTTGAATATATTCCTATGATTTTCTTCCTATAATAAGGTTATGATATTAAAAAACAATAAAAAATTTATCCCTAGTTGTATTTTTCTCACCTTCGTTTTTGGAATTTCGGTTGTGGTTGCTGCTACTCGTGGTGGATTTGGGTGTTTCTGTGTTGTTGTCTGCTGGTCATGTTTTGGAATTTTTGGTTTTTGTGGTGCGAACCCGAGGTGTGATTGAAAGAGTGAAGGATTCATGGTGGAGGATCTTTTAGATTTCTATTTCACTACATATTTCTCATGATGTTTGGTGAAGGAGGAGTTGTTTTTCGAATTGTCGGAGGATCCATTTTGGTTTTTGAGGTTTTGATTTAACTGTATGTTGGTGTTCAATCTTTGGCTTTGAGGATTTTTTCTTTAGGTTCTCTTTTGTTCTATTCTATATTTGACTTAGGTGGGGGGGCATATGAAGAATTCGTTTTGGGGTTGGTTTGGAATTTTCTTTGGGTTTTGGTTTCGGTTCTGGATGTGCCTCTATTTTTTATTGAAGTTCAAAGTCCATTGAAATTTTGGTGTGTTTGCAACCAACTTACTACTTGGATCTGCCTCAGATGAGCCAAGAGGGTATGCGATGGTAAATGGGAGGGGCATATCTTATTTCTTGGTTCGGGTTTTACTCTATAATGGTGTTTATTGGTTGTAATGTTGGATTTTGTGGTTTCTCACGTTTTTCCTCAAAAGTGTTTGGATAATAAAAAAAGTTAATTTTCAGTCAGTGTGAAATGTGTTTTTATCTTAATAAATTAAATTAATAACTATTGGGTAATAATTTTAACTAAATCTGGGTATTATATATTTAATAAATGTTTTTAACATTCATCTAATGTTTTTTCTATGAGTGGGATAATAATAAATCCAATTTTATTCTTAAAATTGTTTTCTTCTAAAACAAAACTTTCCATCGCATTTGCGCACATAATTTAAAATGAATTTTGACCAATTATATAAAAAATAATCCCATATTTTTAATAAATATATTCAAACTTTTTAAATAGTTCCCATTTAATTTTATTCATTATGAATAATAACCTTGGTAAATATTTGTCACCTTGATAAGGGTAAAACGGGAAAGCAGTTAAAATGGGTGTAAAACATAGGAATATGGATTTAAAATTTATATAACACCTATATTAATCCTATGGTATGAGTTTAATTCATCAATTTACATCCAAGTATAAAATATATGTCCACTTGGTTCCATTTTCATTGGATCATGATCATTAAATTATTTTCAAAAAAGAATAAATACAAAATTCCACTCTCCTGACTTAAATATCTCTAAATTTTTACATAAGTATAAGTAGAGGATAAGATCACTTATAAATGATTAATTTAAATTTAAATTAATTTTTTATCATGGTAATTTATATTTAATATTTATTTATTGAAAAATAACCTTGAATACTTATGTAAATTCAACATGGTATTTATTTAATTAATAGAAAAATAAAATAAAAGATTTTAAAAATATTAAACATAATATAATTTCGATGAATTATTGTGATCCAAACTTTTTTTAAAAAATATAACCTATTAGAGATGTGTTAAATTATTATATTAAAATTCATTTTTGTCATTATTTTTTCAAAATCGTAGTAAATGAAGAGTTCCCAAGATGACTTTAATTATATTACATAAAAATAATATAATATTAGTTGATTTAAAATTCCTAAAAATACTATATTAGTCCAAGTGAATTGGATATGGTTTAAAATATCAAAAAAATTTATATTTATGGGACAATTTTCCTTTTATGGTAATACTATTTAACTTTAATGATTAAAAAACATTGATATCACATTAATTATCAAAAGTGTTGACGGGGGTTAAAACAAAATGATAAGGGAAAAAACAAAACAAAAATTTGTCAAATTTTTATTTTATGAGATTATTTATACTCATACTGATATTATATTTTAATTATATCAATTTTTAACCATTTTTCAATCAAAATTAATTTATATTAATTAAGTACATTATGTAATTCCAAGAGTTCCCCACACTTATAAAAGGCATATCTTCTCCTCTCTCACTCTCTCTTTTTGAGCCATATATATCATAAATATTATAAAATAATACCTCTATATATTCCTTCTAAAAATCCATGAGATTATTCTATTTCCGAATGACAATCTCTTTAAGGATTAAGGTGTAAAACAAAAGAGTATTCTCAACAAAGAGTTATAAATCTTAACTGTCCATTTTCAATTTTATTTCTTCTTATACTTCCTATATATTCATGTTATCCATTATAAAATAATGAATTAATTATATTAAATAATAATAATTTATATAATAATAATTTAAAAATCATTATCCATATTTTTCTCATCTGTTGAAAAATGATAACATCGCTCATGCATACGTGTAGACTACCACCTCCACAAAGAGATGTGATACATTTTTCACTTCAAAATTAAATGAATTGTAATTCTGATAAATTTAATTAGTATTTATGATAAATATGATATAATAAAGATTAAATATATGTGAATTATTATTTTCTTTTCCGTCTTTCAATCCTTTGAAAAGTGAAAACAATGTTCATGGGTTTGTACAACCTACCATCTCTATGAATATTGTATTTAATTATTCTATATATATCTTTTATGGATGACTCTAAATATATATATAATGAATATATATTATATTTATATCATAGTTAAAATTATTTATATGATTTAACCTTGATCAAATTCCATATATTGGAACTACATAATCAGAACTTTCATGAAAAACAAAATAGTTAACACATAAAAATGACCATTTTAATAAACAATTTTTGATAAATGGTGTTCAAATGTTATAAGTGGATCATATATGATAGAATAATTGTGTAAATTACTTTTTTATAGAATTATAATAATATTAAATTTATTATATATGAGGTTAAATCATTTTTGAAGTTATTAAAAATCAAGGTAAGGGACTTGTGTTACAATATCATTGTTTATCAAGATTGTTTATGATCATGTTTTTGATGATGGTATTTTATAACCTGTATCTCCAGAATATTAGGAACTATATTCTACCATGGTTATTTCCTGATATAATATAATTTTATTTCATTTTTATCTCTTTATGTACACAAGTATCAGAAAGAATATTTTTAAGGAAAATTAAATTTTTTTCTGTCTTCGATTAAAAATCATTTTTCTTCTTTTCCCATGTTTTCTAAAAATATTTTCAATAATGTTTTTACTATTATAATATGATTATTTAAATTAATTTTTCCCAACATTTTACTCTTTAAAAAATGGTTTAAAATGAATCTTATTTTTATTTTTTTGAATGAGGTATTTTTGTCTTTTTATCGAAAATGTGAAAAGAATCAGTGATTTTATGTACATAGAATGAATGGAACTTACCTCCACCATGAACACTCAATGATTTTAAGATTAATTTATAATTTTACAAGGTTATTTTTAAGTAAAATTTTTACCTTAACATTTTGTAATTTTTGTGATTTTAAATAATTGATTTCATAATGAAAAGGGTATTTTCATCAGGAAATATTTCATATATCTTTTAAAATAATTTTCAGCTAAGATGACATCTTCGAATATTACTTATGATTTCATAGGGATAAAATCCAATGATTTAATCAACTTTAATTATTTATATGGATTATAATGATGATGATTTATGTTTGATTCCATGAAACTAGTTTTTTTCCCACGGGTTAATTAAGTTTTTTAACATGTTTCCTTTCCACGGTTTATGCTATGATGACATAATGAAATTTTTATGATACCCATTTTCATTTCAACATTTTTGATATTATGAATGTTTTATTGTCTTTTGGAACAAATATGTATTATTATCATTATTTTATGTGTGATCTCATAATTATATAGCCTTCAAATGAATTTAACATAGATGGATATCCCATGAGTTAATAAGGACTAGAAAGGATAGTGAACCTAGATCAATAAGGGAATTTGATCAAAATGATATTATTGGGAGTGAACTAGGACTATATAATGGAATATGGAGTGAAACTAGTCTATTATGATAGTCTTGGTAGTGATCCTTGACTACTAAGGAAATGAATTTCTATACTTATGTGTATGTCATAAACATATATGTTTTTCTAAATTTATGCTCTCATGGATCAAATTATTTGATTACTTAATGATTTGTGTATTATGAACTATCAATATTTGTTCCATGACTTGAGATTATGATCTATGATATGAAGGGTATGGTTTTCAAATGTCATGATCATGTTAGCATACCCTTATTCTGATGTTTTGTTTCATTGATCATTGATATCTCCCTATTTTCTCTTACTGAGAATCAGAGCTCACCCTTTATTAGGTTTCCTTTCCATATGTTATAAAGAATGTTTTTAAGTATGATATATCTATTAAGGGTGTTATTCATTAAGAATATAGTGGGATATGAAGTAGATCTCTTATAAGAAAGTCATTTATGTATCCATGTTTCCAAAAACACTAGACCTAAACAATTTTGGCATGGATCATAATGTTATGTAATGAATAATTGTCTAATAATATTTAATATTTATGTATGAAAAGTATGTATTGGTATACATCGTTTCCTTAATGTCATCTCCCTTAAAATATAGATGTCCCAAATCGAAACTAACTCTTGAAAACCAGACTCCGAAACTATTTCGAAACCTTAAACACTTTGAATAGGTGAATTACACATTCTTTGGCTAGTATTATGCCCAGAATAACTTAATTAGTATAAAACACCCTAGACTAAGACCAATAACCTATTCCAAGTCTAAAGTAATCACAATACCTCAAGTACGCCTCCCCATTCTCCAAAGGCTTTTGATTAGTAATAAGTGTCTTAGGTGTTACCTTGGGGAAACTATACCCTCATACTAGAGTGATATAATTGCATAAATATCATATAATATCCAAAATAAATAATCAACATATATAGAAGAAATAAACATATCCAATCAATGAAAAAATTAATATTGCATACAATTATACATCACTATTGATCTCCCATTAGGTCGATTAAATATATAATTTAAAAAATAAAAAAAAACAATGAGGGGATTCCACTATACATAAGACTCATCACATTTTGGTATCTAAATCTCCATTGATATTATCATCCTAATCATGAAATATTAAACAAATTCCCTACTTGAACTTGAAAACATGACATCTGCCCAGGTACTATAGTGTCCCGGTCATCCAAACAAGGTGTAAATAAATATCAGTAGGCCACTAAAATCATTCTCCCGAACATAACAAGTATAGTAGTGAATGGATCATGTGATATGATCAGTGTAATAAAAACCAAAGTTAAAATTAAATAAAATAACCACTTTAAAACCTTGTTTTATAAAGTGAAACATGAGATCAACCTTACTTATCTCATATATATTTATATGTCTCTGATCATGTCACAAAAAATCTTGAGGGAACCACATCCTACCCCAGAACAAATAATATCCAGCAGATGTTCTGTATCCTACCCTAAAAACTAAACTGAATATAATACCATACATGGATGGTATTGGATATCTCTAAGAATAACCCACAACAACTAATAGGAACCATTCATTTTACTATAACTAATTTACTTTCACCCAGCGGGGGGGCATGTCCTACTATGGAACATGTAGAATATCCCCCATCAAAAAACACTCTAATAAACCTCATATAACATACACTTGGGAAAAAATATAAACCTCATTTAGCATACACATATGGGGAAACTCTCCACATAACCTTGTATATCATACACATAGGGGTCACATCCCCTAATCAAATCCATCATATATTATCACCCTAGGGGTCACATCCCCTACCCATAACCATCATATACCATCCACCTAAGGGATAACATTCCCTACCCATAAATATCATGTATAATCCACCAAGGGGTCACATACCCTACTCAGAAACATAATGTGTTATATAACCTAGGGGTTTCCCTCCCTAACACATCATATCACATACACCTAGGGGGTCATTGATCACCCTATAACCATACATATCATCCACCTAGGGGTCTCATACCTTACCTAAAACCACTAATTGTATATCAATGCATCAAGGGATTCATCTTACCATAGTACTTTTTAGCACATATATAACATTTGTGGAAAAAATTCTAACATGTAATAATCATCATAAATTATCCTCACATGGTTTTTCAACACACCAAACCAATCATGCATTCCCCTGGTTTACCTCACAATCACACAACCTGTCCCTTTCACCATGTCTATACTAGACCATAATAATACTAACCTCTCCAAATTAATTATGTTTATTCTAAACATGAAACCCAATAACCCTATGAGGTCCCCAAGGTCATATCATAGTCTGGAAACCCTTCCTAGGTTACTCTTTCAAATTCCCAAAACACAGGCCCAAACCCATCACATAGAGGGAATAACATCCCACAAAATTTCCATGATCACATAATGTCCAAATTAGTCTCATGGGTAGTACCATACCTATGTCACACTATAGGCATAACATAAATCCCATCTCTCTCCCAAGGTAAATCTCGGTAGGTCCACCGACACCCAACCTTCACAAAGTCTTACCCAAGGCATACCCACTCGATTAATCATATACCAGTGGGGTAGTAACATCTAACCCAGTCTATACTTAACTATTCCAAAGTCTTTCAGTGATATTAGGGTTCTTATATGGCCTTTCCCTAGGCCATTCATTAAAATCTATCACTCTATCTCACACTGATAGGACAAGGGTCACCAATTCCAAGGTCTATTATGTTCATCCATTTCATTTCATTTATACCCGTCCAAGGTCTACGTATCTTAAGGATCATATTATGAATAAGACATTTTCTGTTGGTGGTTGAATCATGAACCAGTACTTAAGGGTTCAACATGGCCATTGAAACATATATTCTACCTATAAACATTTTCAAACAATTAATTTAATTTTAAGTTCAATAATCCATACACAGATAGATAGTTTATCATATAAAAATAAACACAAGAAATATAATTTTAGGGATATGTTTATATACCCCCTACCTCATACATAGAGTTAGCATCCTTTCCCAGCTCCTCTCATCCTTGGCCAAGGCCATACAATCTTGTATAAACATTTGATCTCTTATAGCATTCCATAAAATTAAAAATATTTAATTATAGAAATTTAAAATTTATTATTGATTTTATAAATGCCTAAGAATTCAGCAGGTGGCATGAGGCATCAGAACCAGGGGAATTGGGGTATATTCAACTCCTCCCAAGAACCCAAACCTAAGCCACACAAAATCCTAAAATTACTCACCTCGATCAATGTCCAACAAAATCCAATTTCATCAAAACCCAGTAAAAATAGTAAAATGAAATTCTTCTAATGATACAATAAGAAAAAATGTGTGATCATCCTTTTAGTATGCCCTCTATCAACCACAAGAAAAATTCCCAAGAAATAGGATGATTCCACCATGATTTAGTGGAATCATCTCTCAAAAACCCTAATCAGTTCTGCTAAAATTATAACAAAATATAGGAGAAGAATAAAAAGGGAGAAATGGAGAGATGTTATCTAAATTTCACATAATTAATCACTTCTAAATGACCTAGGTCCCATGGGGATAAAAGGGGTAAAATAAATATCCAAATAATTTGATCATTCCATCTTTATTATACTTGGAATGAAGGAGCCTAAGAGAATTCCAAGAATATCTAGAAACTAGGTTATAACAATACCCTAAGGTTCATGACACTCTGTCACCAATCCAAGTCACAACATGTCTATAATGGTTCATAGAACACCCACCCTAACAAAAGGGGAAATCACCCTACCAAATAACATCACAGCATGAACCCTATGGGCCATAATATCACTTACCCTAGAATAGTGGTTATCCCCATGTCTAATACTACCATGATGTGACCCCTATGAATCACATTTTGATTCACTTCACCTAGAATAGTCAAAGAAATATTCATAATATCTCCTCTCTCTTGGAGCACACTACCCCTATGCCCCTTCCATCACACCCCTATGGTAGGCTAACACAGTGCAAGCCTCATAGGTCATAGTACGATGGGATACCTATAGCTAAAACTAGTAAAACATTTACCCCAACCCCACTCCAATTCTCAAAAAATCAGTAGAAATACCTCTTAGGAGTTTATCCACATCCAAAAACATCTTCTAAGAATATAAAAACCCTTATAATTCTAATCAGAATACTTGTTCTTGAAACATCACATACTCCATGATCAAAATTAAAATTCATTCTAAATTTTAAAACCCATGAAAACAAAGGTTTTAAAATATCCCCAGCATAACAATTCCCATCCTCAAGAAATCATGGTTGTCCTTTAACCATAAATATTATACTATCATGGTCATCTATTCACCACTAACTCAGTATGTTCTAACCAAAAATGTCGAATGATCCTCCTCAATGAAACTCCAAACTCAAAATAACATAATTCACTAAATCATGAGATACTCACTCATCATTTCCACTAGTTCTAAGATGGTATTCAACTACATTTATCTATCATAAGACAAATATGTATAAGAATTCATTTATTCTCTTAATTATGGTGATTCCCACTATAAGACTCCTCTCATAAAGTCTGATTTTGGGTCTTGGTGATTCCAACCATAGGAATCATATAACAAACACACATTAAATGGTTTATTAAGGAAATCAATCTGATTTCCATCTCACTGCTTCCAATTGTAGGAAAAACACAATTTTATCATCCTCTATATAACTTTTATCAAAAGTTCTTATCCACACCTATATATGTGCCACCACATCACCTAATCCTGATGCCTAAAATTTTGAAGGCATCTTGAGATCCTCAAATACAGTCAAATTGAATTAAAAACCTAGAACATTGTGTATTTCCACGGTTTTATCCTTGAAAAACCAAATTCACCTTCATAATCCACCAACAAGCACCAGTGCACCTATGATCTGATTTACCATAGACCATGCTTGATTCCATCATGATCCCAATTTAAATATCTATACTCCATATGAATCCACCTCCATATCCTAAATATGGTATTTAACAAGGAACCAGATTAAATCATATCTTTCAACACACTTGAATTATGGTTACACCTCAACTATCTATGAATAATCTCACTACATCCATGACCTTTATAACATGGGGGACATACCTCTACAACTAATTTGATTCTCCCCACCATCGGAGTATCCTTATCATCAATATATTAAATTAAAATTACCATTTTATATAACCACCTCTCTATCTCTTACCACACATATTGCCTAGATGAATTCATCCCTCTCATACCCAATCACCATTGAAAAAATCAATTTCTACCCATTCCCGGTACTCTAGGAATGTCATCCTCGACATCCTTGAAAATCTATCTCTAATGAGGGTCACACCCTATAATTTCCAATAGTTTTATCGAAATATTATGGATTATATTAAAATATCACTTTCTCTCCAACCCCTATAGGTCCCAATACAACACATGTGTCACTCCTCTCGAGCCACACTCACCCATCATATCAACCACAGTCACATTGAAGGGTCGATTTAACCATGCCACCACACTAGGATCAATCCGTAATATATTTGTCTATTAATGATGAAACATCTCACATCATCAATGAATATCTAGGTATCTATTACCATTATTTTTTTTATAAAATCCATCAATACTAGACCCACGCATGGCATCCCACTGATCCACAACCAAATATACATTATGCATACCCAGTGTGCACTTTCCCTAATACATTGTGGATTCTCCCATAATCCCTAAAAACAATCCCTTTACTATTACCAAGAATAATGAACCAATAGAGAACCTATAATAGGATCTTATCCACTTTTCATA
Source organism: Viscum album (assembly GCA_963277665.1). Classification (NCBI taxonomy): domain Eukaryota; kingdom Viridiplantae; phylum Streptophyta; class Magnoliopsida; order Santalales; family Viscaceae; genus Viscum; species Viscum album. Next base: position 151,811,864 of record OY728123.1, on the reverse strand, counting down.
TAATGATCATCTGAACACAATGGCTGTATTCTCTTATGCTACCCAGTCTCACAACCAAACATGGGATTCATGAGTCACACATCATCAAACCTAGGATCATGAACCTACACACTGACCATGAAACCCACATGTCATTATCATCCATCTAAAATAATTTCTTATTGATTATACTCCAATAAAAATATAGGTACCTCCCACATGCCATCCCAATTCATATCATATCCATATTCGGCTCCCTTACCTCATTAACAGACTAATCATGCCTCTTATGCATGCCATACCTGTCATGACTCAAGAACCATTCATGCCTCTACATGCACAATATGTGAGGAATATACATTCATATAAAACATATATTTTGGCACTAATTGTGAAAAAATTATAATTTCTCTAGGATCTCCCACCTAGTCCATAAATATACCCTACACAGGTCATTGATTATAGGAAAACATCTCTGATCTTTCTAAAATATCAAAAGGAAACTCATGTTCTGACACGCCCACTATAGGTTTCAGATATATCCATATCAGGAATCACATTTCATGCTGACCACCTACACTCAATCATCTATCCTCCATAGTAATTTCCATTCTAGACTACCCCTTCAAGGACCAGGTCACATCCATGTGTATATAAAGAAATCATCCTATAATGATTTGTAAAGAGTAAAACCATAGTTTAATGGTTAAAATAAGTATAATTCCACCAAGAACATATATGTTAAAATTACTTAAAAGTTTTAATTGAAACTTTAATTAGCCTAACCAGAATCACAATCACCCAGATGGGGTATATCCCCAAGGAATCCAATTCTTGTACTGACCCACTAAGGGTCACTATACATTCCTTTCATAGATTGACTATATAGTTATCATCAAAGAATATACCACAATGGGATATAGATGAATTTTCATTATAAGTAAATACAACGGTTTAGATAAGTAAAATTATATGAACAAGTTATATATAAAAATTCCATATAAGTTATTACTGACACTTTAAATAGTTTAACCCTCTATCATCAATGTAATAAATCACTTACAAGCACAAAAATTTCATGTGAATCTTATGTTCAAAGAATTATGAAAGTACAAGGGAATGTTTTAAGTAGATTATAAGATCCAAAACCATAAATAAATATATAATAAATAAATCATAATTCAATAAAAATATTAATTTTAATTATGAAAAATAAGAGTATCAATCTGATATCCGAAGTAACCAGGACTTCCCACCCAAAATATTTTCATGATACACCTATATGAGGTATATAATAATATTCAACATGTACCTATTCCCATTCTAATATATCCCAACTAGTACTAAAAATAAAAATATGCTCGAATAACAAATTTTTATATCCCCCAACCTAGGACCACTCACCAGTGTCCACACTAGACTTGACATAATACCTTAGGCATCCCTCCCCATATAATAGAGGTTATTGACTAGATGTGAGGGTGTAATTTGTTACTATGGGGATATTATACCCTTATATTAGTGATAAAATATTAAAAAATTCATATAATATTGAAAATAGATATTTAAATTATGAAAATGTAATAAACATAATCATGCTATAACAAATGAAATGCATTTTATAGTTATGTGTCACCACCAATCTCCCACTGGGATGATCTCACATACAATTAAATAAAAGAATTAAATTATAAGGAGGCTCTACAATTGTCACCAAGACTTATCACACTATAATATATTAGTAACTGATGAGATGCTCTATCTTGATTATGCAGAACTGGGCCTTTACCCTAGATAAACCTACAATCATGAGGTATACTTGGGTAACAAAGTTCCAAGGCCACCCGAGCAGGGTGTGAGTAAAACTCAGTAGTTTAAAACCAATGTTGTCTCTAACATAACCAATATTTTTTTTATACACCATTTTATATTCTCATCATTATAAAACCCAACTTCATAGAACAATAAAATAACCATTGTTGATCTTAGGGATCTAAGGTGACGCCTAGGATCAATCATATCTTCTTTAGTGAGTGGTGGATTTCACTGATCAAGTCACACAACCTCTGAAAGGAACCATATCCTACGCTGAAACTAGGTAATATCACCTAGGGGGACCAATATCTACCTTGAAAACTATACTTGAATATTATACCAACATCATTTAGTGTCAGATGTCACTAATCATAATTCATACCACCTAGAGATAACCATGTCCTGACCCAATAACTAATAGAATGTCACCTAGGGTAAACTTGTCCTACCATGGAACCTCCTTAATATAAATTAGGGGAAAAATCACCCCAAAACCAAATATAACATACACCATTTGGAAAACACTTCACAAACCCACATATAAGATACACCAGGGGTAAATTATCCCTAGAACCTCTTATAGAATATACCTTGGGATAACTCTCTCTACAACCTCATATTAAATACACTCTTAGGGTTACATAACCTATCCAAAACCATCATGTATAATCCACCTAGGGGCCACATCCCAAAACCATCATATACCATCCACCCATGTGGTTTCATCCCCTATCAGGAACCTTCATATCTCATTCTCCTAGGGGGTCACAACCCCTACCTAGAACCATAATGTATCATTAAACTCAGGAGCACCCCCCTCCCACCCCCCATAGAATCTTATATCACATACATCCAGGGGGTCACAACGTACCTCATAACCTTTTAAAACATCTAAATGGTTGATTTCAACCCCTACCCAGAATCATTATCAGGCCATCCATCCCTAATGGGATACATCCCACCCTCACAATAGATAACACATATATCTTATGGAGGGAAAATTACTACCCCATAACACCCATCATACAATGTCCTCGCATGGGTTTACTTCACATTAAACCCATCATAAATTCTCTAGGGTAGAAAATCAATCATAATATCCATCCCTATCACCATGTCCATAATTAGGCATCACAAAACTAACCTCCCTATACTATCCCACTTTAGTTTCATCATAAAACTAAGGAACACTACAATTTTTCTTAGGTCATATAATCATCAAAAATACCCTAAATGGGATCCTCTCTCATATTCTCAACTATCATGCCCAAAAAAATCACTCAAAGGGAATAGTGTCACTCAATACTGATATAATTTCACCATGTCCTAACTAGCCTTTGACATGAACCAATACACTGGGGTCCATCCTGGATGGAGTTAAGACAAGAATTACACCCCAAGACCACCACCAATAAGCTAGTAAATGGAAACTAATACTAAGTAGGCATATCACATACATGGGAGGACATATCCCAAAGTACACATACACATGTGTTCATCTTTGTACACCAATATAATAATGAAACGCATACTTTAAATTCATGAATAACATCTATACCAAATCATAGTATAATAAAAACTACAAAAAAAGTGAAAAGGTTTAAATACTATCCCTTCATGAACAACAAAATATCCTAACCTACTAATAGATTGGGGTAAGATACCCAAAATCAACACCTGGATCCATATAAGGTTAGTCTAGAATAAATAAGCTCCAACTATGCTCCAAATTATCTGAGTCCTACTATGAATCCAACTAATGAACTATCATCTATATAATATATGAAATTTGTGGGTAGATCCCTACCATGGATGAAATTTTCATTTCAGTGTCAAACCGGAGCCCAGTTTTAGTGATGCTGTGAGGATATTTTTCCTTGGATTTATCTAGGTTTGGGATTCCCCTTTTTGTGGAATTTATGGTTTTTCCTCTATGACCTTTGTCTCTTCTTTGAAGGGATCTCTACTTCTCAACTCATAGATTGTCTTCTATTCCTCTTAGTCTAGTAGGTTTTCATCACTTTCTAACCCTTATTTTCCTCTTTTGTGTTGTCTTACCTCCCTGGTGAAGTTGTCAGTGACTCCTACTCCACTCTTACCATCTGCTTCTACATTATGATCATGTTGGTCCATATCACTGGTATGTTAGGATGGTTTGGTATGTGTTTACTGAGACATCATTAATATCTCAGGTGTCACAGCTTGAGCTTGGTATTTTTGGCATTGTATTTATATTTATTTTCTCTTGAATGTATTTGTTTCATATGTTGGTGTTTGTTATTATTATTATTAAATACTAGAGGTTTTTAGTTTTTCTGGTGTTATGCTTCATCTAGTGGTTTGATGAAGGGGTTATTTCATGTAGGTTGATGGTCCTCAGATTGGACGGCTTTTGGTGGTCCTGGCACAGGTCGCAGCTCACTATTGAGGATCGAATCCAGTTCAACTATGACATGTCTTCATGTTCTATCGCTCTATTCTAAGTTAGTTTGGTGCAGTTGCTTTAAGAATTCTTTTTGATATTATATTCGAGTGGTCAAATGTATTTCAGGAGGTGCGTCTTATGTATAATTTCTCCGGTGGTGTGTGACAATGGTGGTGGTGATCGGTTGTAGAGCACATAGACCATGTACTGGGTTTTCACTTCTTCTGAATTTGAATTTGTACTATTTTTCTTATTTTTATAGTTTTTGAATTTTACGTTTCAGTTAGTTTTTTTATGATTTTGTAGTGGAATTTACTTTTGGGATGTTGGTATCTAAATTATATATGATTTTTTTAGGGTTCTCACATAACCCATAAAAGTGTTTTTTCTTGAAAATAAAAATATTCATTTGGAGGAATCAGAGTATGAGATAATAACTATAACCATAACCCAGTATTCTAAACAATAAGACTAAATAAATAAATAAAATGGTTCTATATCTCCATATCCATCAATGAATTATTATTCATCATGTAGATTCAAAGGTTCTTCTATGATTTCCATCAACATGCAAAACCACATAAGAATATGTGATGTGGTTCCACACCTCACCATTGGGCTTCATAGACGAGGTGGCATAAACTCTATCCATTCATCTCATGTGACCTATAAATAATCCATTTATAAGGACCACACCTCACTACTACACTTCATAGCCAAGGGGGTACTATCTCCAGAGGAAGACCATCTCTATGCTAGATCTCAAAGATAGGTGGTTCCACTCTTTATATAGAAGAAACACGCCCAATATAGTATTGGGCCATCCAAACCTAGTTGTATAAATAGTATATGGTACTTTCTCCCTAGTGTGGCATGGAGTTTTCCAATCCTATTGACACTATTATGATCAAACCTCATCACTATCACTGACTATGCGTCACTGAAATAAGTGTACCGCTACATCACCTCACATCATATCACTGACTTTGAAAAAAGGCCACTATAAGGTCCTATATTAAAATTTTATTAGGATGGGATACTCATGGACCCAAATAAGAGTCTCAAAGAAGGATATATTTTATGTATAATATCATGGCCTCTAATGTTCCCTAAAAGGAGTAGACGGTGTTTCACTTTGAGTTTGGCACTTCTTATGTCTCACTATCATACATGGCATGTCTTCTTCTTGATAAAAGGAATTTCCACTAGGGATACATAGTTTGAAATGTTTAGAAAATAGTCAAAATGGGCCTTGGGGTCCATCCCACGTTCTCTAGTCATGCCTGTGTACTATGGTCATTCCCATGCACTGGCCATGTCAGAGCTCGTTCTTGTGTACTTTTCAAATTAAATGGAATGTGCCTATAACACACGGCCTGTAAGGGTTGTGTCATAATTCCATGTTTGTCTTCTACCCAATCTTGGGTACCTTTTAAGGTATACAACATGTTCCTTTCCACACACAACATGTGGATCCAAATTTACTCCAATTAATTTACTCCTTGTACATGTTGTTCCTTTCTCCAATGGGTACATTTCATGTGATCCCACCACACAATGTGTGGGGTCACATGGCCTCTTAGGTGTGACTCCATATACATGATGAGCTGGCTAGATAAGGGTAACGTGGTGTGTAGGGAAACCACACATAATTTTATACTTAACTCAACACATAAATCCTATCAATCACTCAATGGTAACTACATAGAATGTATTCAATTAGACTAAATAGTGTGTAGTTTGAAATTTTCTAGAAATCCCATAATGCTTCACACATTTCACCTGCATCATTAAAGCATCTGAATCCACCACTAAAATCACTAATAATCATAGATCGACATTTCACCAAGCCTCACCGTTGATGGAGGATGGATTCTATCCACCCAATCAAATCGACAATCATGCACCATCACTCCATAACTCCAAATGTCAATCTTGCAAATTAGTGCCCTTTGATCCATCACTGGAACTTCTATCATCATCATTGAACCTTAATCATAGTGTTAGAACCAATCTTTCACCTATTGTATTGATCTATTGTGCCAATTATCAGTTTTGAAACTATGAATTACTAGGGATTTTTCAAACCTCCATCTAATGGAAATTCCAACGATGAAGGCATAAAGAAAAATAGGATAAATGCACCAAAACTAAATAAGAGGAATGGACCTTATCCATTTTTTGGGTTTGAATAAAACATTTATCATTATAATGATGAATGATGATCAATTATGGAGGAATAAAACATATTTTTAATTCCAAAACATAGGAAGAAAAGATTCATACCCATAAAATTTGATCAACCCATGAACCAATTTGTTCGAGGGTTTGATTCATGTTCAACAAGGGATAAAAAATGGAGATAAATATATATAAAAAACTTCAATACCTCTAGTTTGGATTGATCATTGGTGAAGAATTTTTTTGTATCATCACCATTGGTGATATCTAAGAATTCATTCGATGATAATGATTATCGCAATACTCTGATCGTCAATCTATGATCCTATAACCATCCTCTGATTCACTCACCACTAAATCTATCTATCCTCTAATTCACTAGGGTAATGAGGATAACCATAGGAAATTTTACATAATCAGTTTTAAAAATAGGAAATTATATTTTTTAATAAAAAAGTAAAAAAATTATTTAATTTATTTATTTATAAACACACCCATGAACATTCATAAACCAAATTCCTGATGTGCATAAATATTATGTTACCCCTTGGGTGAAACATACACTCTTGATTAAATGGTTGTCTCATATTTCCCATCCAAGACTCCATTTGGAATTTATTTCATTATTTCTAAAAAAAATTTGTTCACATGATATATTATTTTTAATATTTTTAAAATATCTTCACTAAGGATCCATGTGTCGGTCGAGAAGAAACACCTATTGAACTGGTCCTTGAAACTTATCCTAATCACTCAATAAATCATCATCACAACACCATATCAAAATCCTATCTAGATGTTTCGTATATACATCTTGAAATTTTTAAAGACATACCATGATGAAATTTCATATCATGAGATTTGACTCAAGAAGGACATGGAAACCAAAACTCATTCTTTAATGATGCTTGTACTAATGTTTTCTATACAACTAGTTCCCACATGTGATGAGTCAAAAATATGGTTTTTAGAGTCATGGTGAATGGATATGTTGGCTACCACACTAACACTATAGTCCCTGGACTGAAATTTGAACTCGATAAACATTAACACTATTTACATAGTTCCCCAAACTATCCTCACAACTAGAAAATATCTAAAATTTGGTCCTAATATGACATCCTTTGATACAACTCCCTCATGAACTAACCCATCAAGGACCACCTGGTCGATGGTAAGACAATAATGATACCCCAATCTCACCTCCAATAATCTAGAGGTTGGGGACTAACATTAATTAGGCATATCACAAACATGGGAGGACTTATCCCAAAGTACATGTACACACCCACGCATCTCCATACACTATTATAATGTATAAACATACACTATAAATCAATTTATAACTTATCTACCATATATAAGTATAATAATTTGTACAACAAAGAGAACTGATCCAAATATAAGCCCACTATAAACTGTAAAATACCCCAACTTGCTGATAACACAAAGGGATCTCCCTAAAAGAAACTCCTAGATCCATCTAATGTTGTTCTAGTGTAAATAAGATCCAAATAACCTCCACCTAATCAATGTCCACTTAAGAATAAAATTATTTTCATTTTATATAAATAAGACCCAACATGTGTGGGTAGATCCCATGTAGGGTTTAGTATAAATAGACATAGTAAGATGCCTCAAAATCACAAAACACATATAATCATGTGAGAGTAGTCATCTCATCACCATGAAGTCATGTAAATTAAAATATGGGAAAATAACCATAATCGTAACCTAGTATGATCAATAAGAATCCCAAATAAAGAGAGAAAGGGGACCTCCATCTCCACAACCATCTAAGATTGATGAATCAACCTATATCTCCAAAGGTCCAACTCAAATGCCCAACATCATGCACAACTGCACAAGAATATGTGTGTAGGGATTGTATCTCACCATTGTACTCCACACTTGAGGGGTCACTATCTGCAATGTAGGACTTTCTCCCTACCGGATCTCGAAGATGATGGATTTCACTCCATAGATATAGGGCCCATGCCTAATGTAGTATGGTAGGTTTCCAACCCTACCTATGTATATAGTATGAGGGACTTGAACCCTAGTGTGATAGGGGGTTTTCAACCCCATTAACACTCTGATGATCACAATCGATCATTATCACTTGAAATTAATCCCTAAAGGAAGATTCATTCCAGAGTCAACTTGTGTTATATCATAGATTCAAAAAATATGGCCACCATGAAATCCGATATGGAAAATTGATCAGGAAATGATACTCAAGGCCCAAATTTGAGTCTTGAAGAAGGGGATGAACTAGGTGGAAGAACAAGGGGTCAAAATTTCCCAAAAATGAGTATATGATTTTTCCCATGGGGTACATGGTGTGTTACACTTAGTTTAGAACTACCCATGTCTCACTGTCTCACATGGAATGACATCCTTGAGACATACGACATGTCCACTAGGTGTACACAGTTTTTATAGGTCATCTGGAACTCAGAATGTTTTTTATGGTCTAGCCCATGTTCTTTAGTGGTGCTGATGAACTATGGTCATTACCATGCATTGGTAGTTTCCAAGCCTATTTCTATGCACTTTTTGATAGAGTGTGTTCCCACAACACAAGGCACGAAGGGGTCGGGCCGACACTTGGTTTTTTCCATCTTCCTAATCGTGTGTAGCTTCCAAGGTGCATAGTGTGTTCCCACCACACATGGAATGTGGAGATACATGGTCCCCTGGGTGTGTACTCCACATATATTCCTAGACATTCACTAAGGGGTACATGATGTGTGATTCTATCACAAAGTGTGTATGGTCACATGGCCTCTTGGGTTTGTACTACCTATACACACCAAGATGGATGGCTAAGGGTAACATGGTGTGTGGGGAAAACACACAGTGTGTGATACTTAACTCATTTCATAAACCCTATACAATGATAAAAGGTAACTACACGGCATGTATACCACTAGACTACATTTTTTGTAGTACAAAATTTTCCAAAAATCATAGAATTCTTCACTCATTTATACTATGTCATTGTCACCTCTTATTTTACCCCCAAGTATTCCAATAACCAAGAATCTAGGCTTGAATGAGCCTCAGTATAACATGTGGCTATATTTCTAGCCACTGAATCATATCATGAATCATCTTTCATCACTTTTCACCTCCCAATTCCAATCCCATGAATAGACCTCCTCTGATCCATCACTGGATTGTGTTTCATCATTTTCAAACCTTAGTAGCACCATTGATCCTGGTCCTAAACCCAAAATATTGATATGTTGTTCCAATTATTGGTTTTGAAATGGTTAAATATTTGGTAATTGTCGAACTACCAACCAAAGAAAATTCTATTGATGAATGCATGAAGAAAAATGGGTGAAATTCACCAAAACACAACAAGAGGAATAAACCTTGACCGCTATTTTTGTTGGTCTCAATCTGTATCTATTATAATGATGAAAGTATATGAAAAATTACATATGAATAATTATTATCAATTCCAAAACCTAGGAAGATAAAATCTATACCCAGAAATAATGATTCACTTGTGAATAAATTTGTTAGAAGGATTAATTTTAGTTCGATGTGGGATAAACAGTGGGAATAAATCTATATAAGACAACCAACCCACCTCTAGTTTGGATTGATCAATGGTTAGTAATGTTTCTATATTTCAATCACTACTTCCATTATAATGATCCATATGGTACTCTGATCATTAATTTATGATGCCATAATCATCCATTAACAAAATCACTACTGGATTTCTCTATTCTCTCATTATCTGGGGCTATGACACTAACCCAAGGTAATTTTCAATAATAGGTTTTAAAAAGGTAAAATTAAGGTTGTTGGTTAATTAACCAAATAAATTAATTATTTTATTTATTTATTTTTCAATCCTTCTATTATCCTTCATAAACCTAACACATTACATGAACAAAGAATATGTCACACCTAGGGTAAAACCTATACTCTAAATTTAATTTCGGACACACATTTCCAATATGAGATTTTGTTTGGGATTTTTCCTATTATTTCTAAAAAACTACACATGTTTGATATAATACATTTAATATTTTTAATATATTTACATTAAGGATATTTGGGCCCTAGAATCCCTTGTTGGATCAGCGCCTTGATTCAAAAATCTTTCTAGATTTATTCTAATGTTTTATAAGGAAAAATTTATATCCTTATAGAAAATACCATAAACATATTTCACTAGAGAGATGGAATAAATACCATCTCTTTTAAAGGTCATTCTAGGATGATTTTCTCATACCCAACCTTCCAATAGTCCCACCCATGGAAAACCCACCTAGGCAATCATCTAAAATTTGGGAAGGAACAATCTCTGAACTCTCTATATAACTATTCCAAAGGATACCAATCATCTCAAGGTTCTTATATAGCCATTTCATAGAGTATTCATTATAATATATCACTTTATCTCACATAGAAAGGGTTATGGTCACCTATTCTAAGGTCCACTATGTTAATACATATAATTTTATTTATTAACCATCAGGTTCAACATATCTTAGGCCTCCTATTTATTAATAATCTATCTAACATCAGTGGTTGAGGAATCAACTAGTGTTTCAGGGGTTTTTTATGGCCCTTGACACTTGTGTTATATACAATAGAATTTATTTACAATTCATTTAATTTTAATTTTAATCACTCATACATGAGGATGTCATATATGACATGCACATAAACATAAAGAATATACTTTTGGGGACATATTCATATATCGCCTACCTCATATATTGAGTTAACATCCTCACCCAAATCTTCTATACATGACCAATCCCATTCAAGATTTTGTGAACTCTTGATATCATAATCCATTCCATCACATTAAAAATAATTAATTATAACCATTTATAATTATTTTTTTAACTTAATTAAAAAATTAAACAATTCTAAAAAACCCATGAGGAATAGTAATAATGAAAGCATGAGAAATGGGGTGTAGTCCCTCCTAAAACACACCTATACCTAGTCCAAAAAAACTAAAAATTTACATACCTAAATTGAGGACCAATAAAATAAAATTTCATCAAAACACAATAATAGTTCATAGGGATACAAACATCCAATGAAATAGGAATAAATGACATGAGATCATCCTATTTTTACATCCTTTATATACCACATTAAAAGGTCTAATAAATCATGATGATTCAACCATGATCCAATGAAATATTCTTTCCAAAATCATAACTAGATGAGCTAAAATTAGAATAAAATGAAGGATAAGAAGAATAAGGGAGGAATGGAGATATATTAACTAAATTTAACAGGAATAATCCCTCATCAATAACCTAGATAAAAGGGCGATAAAGGATGATTAAAGGGAGAGACAAAGAGGGATCCCCCTCATTCTTCCCTCGGCTGGGAATAAAGGAGCCTAAGGGAATTCCAAAAATAGGACCCCTTATAAATCACCAAAGGGACCTAAGAAACACAAAAACATATTCCATGGTGTAACCATGAAGGTCGTCGTATGACACTCTCTTACTTAGCTAAGGATAGGTGTGTACCTCCTACCAAATAGTTTAACCACCCCATGTAGAGGGTCTATCCCTCAAACTGACACCATCATGGGGTGGACCCTATGTGTTGTGGTGTAATCAACCTATGCATATGGGTCATTCTCTTTCCTATCGCTATTTCTGAGTGACCCTTATGGGTCATGGTGTAATGTGATTCACCCAAGAGAGGCCCTAGACTTCTGGTCATGTCTTATCTCAGTCACAGTGTGGTTCTATTATTTCCTCTACTGTGACACCCCCATAGTTGGTTTTCATAACATAACCATCATAGGTTACGGTGTGATGGTATTCTTATAGCCAAAACCAGCCATAGGGTCACCTTAATAACACTCTCATTCTCACCAAAGAAACCAAAACACCTCATGATCCTTTATCCATATACAAAATCATATATTTGAGATATAAAACTCTTTTTTATTCGAATATGAATCCATTTTTTCATAACATACCCTAAACTAGGACCAAAATTCAAATCCATTCTGAATTTCCCAACTTATAATGGTTCTAGTTTTTTCACCTCAACACCTAGACCATAATAGAAATAATACAATCATTATGTTATAAACCCTATTCAAAAACATTAATTTCCACCTGTGTAAGTACACTTGTATGAGGTTCCCTAAACCCACACTTCTAGTTATCATGCTAAAAAAACATACTTGTAAACATTAACATTGATACCATGTGAGATGATCCAAGATAAACTTGCACAAATTCCACTTATTATTACATTTAATAATAATCTCACATGAATAATTGAATATTTTGGATTAGTTTCATTGAGGACAAGATATATAAGTAATTTATTTTCAAAACCATGGGAATATATCCCCATAATCAAAATACTCTAGGCTCTATTCTATACTTCCAACAATTTATACTTATCTTCATAACCTTGGTAAAGGAAACATAAGAAAGGGGTGAGATGAAATTCTCAGTAAGGGAAAACTTATCAACATGTCATCAGGGGTTAAATCATAAGAATGCGAGAAAGCATGGGAATGTGAGGAAAATATAATTAAAAATAAAAGGGAACAATAAGTGTTGTATGTAAGTCATGATAGAAGGACATGTAATCTAAAATTAAAAAACATATACCATGAAAAATGTGTGAATAATCATGCAACATTAAACATGAGATAAAGAGAATAATCATAGGAAAAAGGTTATAACAAAAGATTGTGGTATAAACATTAAAATAGAAAACATATGACATTTTATTCACCAAGACATTCAACTCATAGTAGGCTTGGGCTAATCACTCATGTACCTTCTTGTGCTTGGGATAATCCTTACATGTAACCTTAGGCTAGGGAAAAAACCTCTCATGTATCCATTTGGCTTGGGAAAAATATTCTTGTATACCCTTTATCTTGGGATAAATTCATTTTTTTCACATTGGCCTTTGATAAATCCACTTGTGTACACTTTTTCTTAAGATAAATCCTCTTGTATACACTTTATCTTGGGATAAATCCTCCCATTCACCATGTATCTTGGTATAAATATTCCCATGTAACCATTTGATACCATGAGATATAAACATTACCAATGCATTGAATGGTGTAATAAGAACCCACCCATCATTCATACATACATATGTGTGCCACATGAAAATAATAATTTGTCCCAACATTATGAACCCATGAAAAGAAAAATGGTTTTTGTGAAAATTCAATATAGTATCAACAAAATTGAACTAAAAAATTTAAATGTTTGATAACTAAAATACAATAACCAAAAACAATATTTTACAAGAATTTTTATAGGTTGATTCATCAAAAATAATTTCAATGGAAATAAATCCTTTAAACATAAAGGGGGGAATTGTGGTGACATATTAAGATGTTTTATAAAAAAAATTATCTTGTGTGTAAAAGAATAAGTTATAGTCAATTTTAGAATTAATTTTTAAAAAAATTAATTAAAAATTTTAGAGAACATTTACTTTTAAAAAAGAAAAGTCAATAATGGATCCTTGAAAAATATATAAAGCTCTAAAAGATGTGATTTGATAACTTTGGAAAATATTTACATTTAAAATGGAAACATAAATAATAGAACCTTGATATGAAATAAAGGTCATCAAGAATAAATATTTAGTGGAATATAAAAAAAGTTATTTCAAAATAATGGAAACCCATTTGAATATTTTAAAATACCTTTATTAAAACCCTACATCATAAAAAGAGGCAATAAAACATCCATTTCAAAAGTGGAAATGTAAAATAGGAAGGATACAGAAGTAAATAAATATTTATATTTAAAAATAATAAAGTAAAAAAAATTAGGAATACTAAACAGGGAAATCTTAGGAAAACCATCTTTAAATAAGATGATATTTTTTTCATTAAAAAAATTACACTTTTATGAGAATGAAATTCATCCAAAAATAATTTTTGAGTTAAAAAGATAATTTTCCACATAGTGAAAAGAGTAAATATCTTATTAAATATAAAATATTATAATTCACCAAAAATATAATAATTATGCATGACAAATAATATTTTAACTCAAATAAATTATATTTGAGTTAACAAAAACACTTATGAATGTCAATGAATCAAGAAAATTGTGTAAAGAGATATATGTGGTAGAAATGAAAATCCCTAGAAAACAAGGATCAAATATCACATAATAAAATCAAAGAGAATAATGTGACAGAATTATATGAAATTAGATTAAGAAAATCAAGCATAACTAAATGAAATATAATTTATATTCCAAATACACTTACAATAATAGTAATATAAGAATTAGAGGGTTGCCATAAAATTGACATTAAAATATCATGAAAGGAGGTATATTCGTTATAAATAAAGGAAATGGGCCAGTTAAAAAACTATATAAAATAAATGGTGGTGAACAATATCAACCAATTATAATTGATTTGAAAATAAGACCATGAAACCCTAATATTAATTCTTGACTTCCACTAAAGTGCTTAAATATCATTGAGGAATTTGGTTTTACCGTGGAAAAAACCTTAGATATGGAGGTTTTAAGATAATATATGGTGAAAAGAGGCTCAATTAAGATGAATATGAATCAAGGGGAATGAAAAATTATAGATTTATAATATCAAACTGAATATTTAGGGTGGTTTTGAGGAGGTGGTGAGAGGCCCCTTTTTTAGGCAGTGAGAATTGATTTTTTGTAATTATAATTACTTAATATAAAAGGAGCACATGGTAAACATGTCAAGTTGCTCAAAAAAATTAAATAATAGATTTTCGGATTATTTAAGGTCGAGAATACTGAGAACATTAATTTTTACACATGTTTTTAAGTCCTTTAGTCTTATAATTTCCACTTTTATCATTTTTGGTTATGTTGTGGTAACTAATTTTAACCTAAGTAATATTATTTTCTTAACTAAAAATAAAATAAACCTTATTAAATAATTTGGACCTAATAAATCTAAATATTAATTTCATTTTATTATATAAAATTTCTATGTGTAATAAAAATTAATTTTAACTGTAGCGCATTTAATGTGAAAAAACTTCCTTTTAGAAAAAGTGTTTTTTAAGATTAAAATTTTTGTGTAGGGTAAAATGATCCATGAATTTTATTTTAGTGAGGTGAATTTATTCATTAGTGAAAATAATATTTATTTGAATTTAAAATAAATCAAAAAACTAATTTTTAAAAAATATTATTTTATGAAAATAAAAGACCAGAAATAGATTTTATTGTAAAATATTAATTAAGTTGTTAAAAAAAAGTTTTATAAATTCTTAATAATATTTTTAAATGTATATTTTGTAACTTAAATAAATATTTTATAATAAAAATGTTTTATAATAATTTATTTTATACTTTTTTTATAATATAGTCATAAAATTTGTGATTTTAGTAAAAACGTTATTTTTAACTATTCACCTAAAAATCAATTATTACAGAAATATTTCAAAAATTTATCCTATGATAATATTGATATGTTGAATAAAAAAATTTATTTTTTCAAATTTAAATTCTAAAATATGATAATTTAACTTTTAAATAATATCATAAAATATAAAATATAATTTTTTTTATAAGAAATAAATTTTCAATGTGTTAACTATTATTATTCTTATTTTTAGTCAATTAATTTTAAAATTATTTTTTATCTACTATTCATATAAAAATACATTTTATTAATATTAAAAATATACATTATCTATAATATATTTTGTTTCCAAAAATATTACATAGAATAAGATAATTTTAAAAGAAGATTATACATTTCTTAGAATAAGTTAATCTTATTAGTTATATATATATATACTAATTAAATTTCATTAAAAAATATATTTATTTATACATATATTTTATAAAGCGATCGCCTATATTTATACCCAATAACTTAACGGCTACATTATAATGGTTATATAATGTTTTGTGGTTTATTTTGGTTCATTGTTGTAGGTGAAAAAAAATAGTTGAAGATAGTATTAATTTAAAATTTCTAAAATATTAGCTTGCTAAATTATACCCCCTTAACTAAATTGTGTCCTTATAATTTTTATTTATTAATCATTGATTAAATTATGTGAGGGAATTCTTAACATATATATAATTTGGGGTATAACTTCTTATACGACATATACCTTACTCTCTTAGGATATATTAAGATACTTATCTTTCATCAAACAAAATTAATATTTCATACAATTATATACTTAAGTACATATATACCCTAATCATACAATCATTAAAATATACATTTATCAAAACAATATGAATCTCAAATGTAATAACCATAGTGAAACCATATATTCTTCAATAATTAAAACCATCTTTAACCCTCAAATGTTATTAATTGATAGTTCATAAAATTGCACACTAGAAAATATATACCAGAATCCAAAAAATGTGATGAACTTCAGAAAAAATATCTTGATTCACTTTTTCATTAAATAAATAATCATTTTCATGGCTATAAATACTATCTAACTCAATTTTCTAAATATCAATCAACCCTTTATTACCACAATATTAATCATATATTAAACCAAATATTTTTTTCACATCAATCATGTGTTCTCCTATAGTTATCCCCAAAAATATAACCTTGTAATAAAACCACTCTTCAAGGTTATTGATTCTATTTAGTTTAAGTTTCCAAACCATTAAAGAAAAACTACTATGAAAAATTCTTAAATTCCTTATATAGTATGTAAGACTTTTATAATATACCCGAATACCATGGATAAATATCACTCACTAATAAATATTTATAAGAGTATAAAAATTTAATTTCTATTAAGATATCAACCTCACTGCCTTAGGTAATACTAGGAAAATCAATTTTTCCATCAAAATAGGTATGTACTATGATTATCAACCTTTTAAGTATGATACCATGTTCAGTTATAAAACATATTCGTTTCTAGATACATAACATTCTTTGCTTCATTTTCCTCATCCTATCTTAACTAAATACTAAATCTAAAATTGTTATGATAATATCCAAAATATGAATATGAAAACATCAATCTAAAGATATATTCCCCCATGTAACCTTAATTTTTAATATATAATACTTTTGGTTCATTATATATCACTAGTTATTTAATCTATGGTTATCCATGGTCATTTTTCTATTAATATTTCTAATCTAATTAGTTATCATCATACTCAAATCCTTCTTAATTTTTTATTAAAGAAAATTTGAATTAGCCATAGCGTATCCCCTGGGTGTGTCAAACCAGGAGTGTAGTTAAGACTCTTTACTGTTAAAGGGGTGAATATAGAATTCATACTCAATCCACCTCTTAGGTTCACTACCCTTAAGTAAGTATGTTATAGAGTCTTCATCCACCTGTAGTATCCAAATAGGGATTTAATTTATAGGAGAACCAGACAATCTCTACTTTGATAATGTTTTAGGATTTTATCTGATACATATATTTATCATTTAAATCCATAATTTTTTCACTAATTTTCAATAAACTAATTCCCAAAATAACTAAACCATACTTTTATACCAACTAAGGTTACCTAGACCTGCACTCCCAGTTTTAGTCCCAAAAACACATAATTTTACAAATTAACTTTTATACCATGTGAGATGATCCAAACTAAACTTCAACAAAATCACATTAGAGTTATATCTCACAATAATCTCACATGTGTCAAAGAATATTTTGGTTTAGTGTCTTTTAGGAATATCTATATAAGAAATTTATTTTACAACACATGTGAACATTTCTCCATAAATGAACAGGTCTTGACTTCTCACAAGTTGTACATATCATTATTACTTGGAGTAGTAAAACATAAGAAATGGTGATCTCAAATGATTAGTAAAAGAAAACTTATCAGTATTTCATCAAGGGATAGATCATATGTATATTGTAAAATATGTACATGGGATAAATTTCTTATCAAAAATAATATGGAACAATAAGTGTTTTCTATAATTCATAATATAAGGACATGTCATCACAAATAAACAAACATATATCATAGAAAAAGTGTGTGGAATCATGATAAATTAAACATGGAACAAGGATAATAATCATAGTCATAATATTATGACATAATATTGTTCTATAGACATAATAATATATATCATATGTCAAGTCTACCCATAAAGACATTCATCACATAGTAGGATTAGCCTAATCACCCGTGTACCTTCTAGGGCTTGGGATAATCCTCCCATATACCCTTAGGATTAGGATAAAACTTTTGTGTACCCCCTTAATATTGGGATAAATCTACTCATGCACCCTTTATATTGGGATTAACTATCCCATGTACCCTTTTTCTTGGGAAAAATCTCCATGTGTACACATTATCATCAGATGAATCCTCTTGTATTCCCATTGTACAGGGACGAATCCGCATGTGTAACCTTTTAATCTCATGATATATAAATATTACCAATTCATTTAAATTAGATATAAGACTCCTCCAATCATTAATTCTATATATGTGTGCTTCTTCAAAATAATCATTTGTCTCCACATTAAGAACCCATGGAAATAAAAAAGGGTTTTGGAAAATTTTAATATCTTATCACTAAAATGGACCTTAATGGTGTTAATGGTTCATAACCAAAATTAAATCACCCAAAATTTTATTTTATAAGAAAATTTATAGGTTCATTTATCAAAAATAAGTTACAATGAAATAAATCCAATAGAGATCAATAAAAAAAATTGGAAAATTAATAGAAGAATTTTTAGAAAATGATTTAATCCTTGGTGTAGAAGAAGAAGTTATAAACACTGTGAAAATTAAATTTTTAAAAAGATTAAATGAAAACTTTTTTAAAAAATTAATTTTAAAAATAAACTTCAATAATGGGACCTTGAAAAAGAGAAATAAATATTTCAAAAGGATCATATAAAAACTTTTTGTAAACATTTACTTTTAAAGAATGAACCCTCATAATATATCATTGAAATTTCATAATGTTTATTAAAAAATAATGTGGTGTGGAATATATAATTTTTTTAAATCATGTAAAACCATGTGAATATTTTGAATTACCTTTTTTGAAAACCCACATCCTAAAAAAAGGTAATAAAACTTCCCTTTCAAAAGTGGTTTTGGAAAATAAGAAAGTCACATAAGTAAACACATATTTGGATATAAAAATAATAACGTAAAACCTTTTCATGAATAATAAACATCGAAATAAAATGAAAACCATATTTAATGGGTATGATAATTTTTTACTAAAAACATTTCACCTTTATGAGAATGAAATTCATCGAGAAAGAATCTTTGAATTAAAAACACAATTTTCTTCATAGTGAAAAGATTAAATACCTTATAAAATAAGAAATAGAATAAGTTATCAAAATTATAATATTGATTCTTAATAAATAATATTTTAACTCAAATAAAGGATACTTCAGTAAACCAAAACTATTATAGAATCCATGAATCAAGAAACATTTAGAAATGGGTTTATGTGGTAATAATGTAAATCCACAGAAAACAAATAGAAAATTATACAAAAAAATATCATAGAGTATAATTATCTTAGATTATATGAAATAAGTTTAATAAGAACCATCATAAATCAATGAATGGTAATTCAGTCTCCAAAAAACACTTATTGTAATGGTAACATAAGAATAAAAGGGTTACTTTGATATTAACATTCAAATATCATGAAATGAGAAATATAAATTACACTTGAATGGAATGGGGAAGTGAATACACCATATAAAATAAATTATAATATACAAAATAAAACATTTATCATGGATTTTAAAATGATACAAAGAAACAACTACCTTACTTCTTGACTTATACTAAAGTTCATGAATCTCATTGAGGAGTCAGGCTTTCCTTTAGAAGACTTCATTGAAATAGAGGTCTTAAGACAATATCATATAACTAGAGGCTCAAGAAAAAAAATATTATTATAGGGGAAATAAACAATTTAGTGTTTTAAGAGGAAACCAAAATTTTAAGTTGGACTTTAAGGGGGAGTGAGAAGCCCCTTTTATAAGAGGTAAGAATGGAATTTTTATTATAATATTCACTTTATATAAATAAAAAACATGTTAAAAATGTACAGTGGATCCAAAAATGGACATTAATGGAATGGGGGATGATATAAAGTTAGTAATCCACCAACCATTAATTCTAACACATATTTTTTTATCACTTTATTTATGTAATTTTCAATTTCACTATTTTTAATTTTACCATTACAAATAATTTTTACAAAATTAATATAATTTTAATGTTTTAAAATACAATGGAACTTATTAAATAATTTTTATATAATTATTTCAAATATAAATTCCATTTTTTTAATATAACTTTTATGTGTAATAAGAAATATTTAACATTAGCGCATGAAACATGTAAAACCAACTTTAATAAAAAGTGTAATTTTAAGATTAAAATTTATTTGTAGGTTAAAATTATCAATTTATTTTATTATAATGGTATAAATTGGATATTTTTAAAATATATGAAATTTATTTGGCTTTAAAATCATTCCAAAATATATTTTTTACAAAAACGATATTTAATTAATATAAAATTACAAAAATTGTTAATATTGGAAAATATTACTAACTTGTAAAAAAATGGTTTTCAAAATTTATTATATTATTTTGAAATGTATTTCTTCGGTAAATAAAAAAATATTTGATCAATAATTTTTTTATAATTTTTTATGCTATAATTACTTCTTGATATAGTCATAAATCCAACGCTTTTAGTAAAAAACTATATTTTTAACTATTAAACTAAAAATAATTTATTTCATAAAACTCTAAAAAAATCCTAATAAAAAAATTTATTCTAAGTCCAAAAAAGTAGTTCATTTTATCAAATTCAAATTCAAAAATTTATGAATTAAATTTTTCATTAAAATCATAAAATATAATGAAAAACTATTTTTATAGAAAATAAATTTTCCAATTATTAACTATTCTTTTTCTTATTTTATATCAATTAATAATAAAATTAGTGTTAATATATTACTGATATAAAAACTATATTATTCATATAAACAATGTAAATTATTCATAATATATTTATTATTCTAAAATAAAGCACATAAAAAAGATAATTTTCGGGAAAAATAAATTTTTAGCAAAAGGTGATCTTATTAGTTATCTATCTTCACTAATTGAATTTTACTAAAAAATATATTTATTTCGATATATATTTCATAAATTTATCACTTATATTTATTCCTACCAAATTAACAACTACATTATAATGTTTATATAATGTTTCAGGGTTTGTTTTGGTTTGGTGTTGCTTGTGAAACTAACTATTGAAGAAAGTATTAATTTAAAGGGTCTAAAATATCAGGTCATTACATTGTATGATTAGAACTCTTAAAATTTCACCATGTTCAGAATCTACAAGTTCTGTATCTAGTGAATTTATTTTGTATCCAAATGATATCTATAACTTGAGAACATAGAACCTTTTTTGGATGTCCATTATCACTTAAAATTTTGAAATCATCTTTTTCATAATGTTAATATACTACATAAATTAATATTTTTCATTATTTGTATATTATTTCCTCTATGATATTATTTAACATCGTCATTAAATGGGAATGATATTTATGAAGTTACACAGTTGTATATCATAATAACATAAAATTTATTTACGATTTTATTGAGATTCCTTTATAACACTTATTTCTTCTTCTACCAGTGTACAACCATGAAAAATACTTCAATATACTCTTTGAGGGAATTTACCCTAGTTTTTCACTTATATACTTATAAAACATGGGTTACTAAATAATCTCAAGATCTTAAAATTAGGTTTATTTTTAAAATACATCTCATGAGGTGTGTTAACTGAATTTGGTCAAAGATAATATTGTTTTTGATTATAGATAGCCACTATAGTGGATTGTTTTCAAATATATCCTGAAGTTCCATGAACTAATAACGTGGTTTTTTAATTTTTAACCAAAATTCAGTACTTATGATCCATAAATCAAATTTTTTGAGTTTTTTCTGGAGATTTATATCATGCCTTATTCCTTAATTCTCAAGATATGCTTCAAAGACTTTTTTGTATTTAGATTTATTTTTTGAATGATATATTTTGAGGTAATAACTTTTTACTTTTAAGAATATAGCTAATATATTTTAAACAACATGAGGGGCTTTTATTTGCTCGACATAAAAAAATAAGTCTAATCAGTAAAACCATCAACAAATGTAATGAAATAATTATCTTTATTAGATTATTTTTGGAATCATCAGTCCATATACATGTAAATATATATGTTTAAGTGGACTCCTCATTTTGATTTCCATATTTTTTAAATTTTTCACCTTATTACCTTTTTCATAAATTGCACAAATATTTATTCTTTATCAATAAATATTTAAAAAATTTCTCACATAGTCATAATGGAAATATATCTTAATGTTATTTTGGTACAAATGATCATTTATTTAATGTAATTTCTATTTATCCTCATTCTAACTCAAACATCAATAATTGTTTTCATTACTGATGTAAAATACATTCTCACATGTTCATTATCCAATCATAATAATTGACTAATTATTTAAACTTCTAATGAAATGTCTATTTTTTCAAAAATCAACTCATTCATATTTTTATGCAATTGAGATACACTCAAGTGGGTATGTCTCAAAACCATCAACAAAGAGAATATCATTTGAAGTAATATTCTTTTCACTAATTTAATTTATTCAATTTTTTTTAACATTTATATAAATATCATTACTAAAGGTAATATACCCTAAGTCATATTTTTTATTCCCTTAAATATGTTTTTTATTTTTCGTCATGTGTGATGAAAAAACACTATCCAAAATCTAAATCCTTTAATTATTCAATGTTTTTTAAGAGAACAAAACCACCACTACATGTTCTTTTTAAATACTCTTATTATTATAATGGGTTTTAAAATTATTCTTTACTTTATCTAATATAATAAGAAGAAATTATTGGTGGTGTATTTTTATCGATCACACCTAACACGAGTTTACTCAAGTTAATCAATGTTTTTTAACACTTTCACATTTTATTTTGGTTTAGGTGTTTATTTCTTCTTTGAATTTTCAATTTTTCACCCACTCAAATAATATCATATTCATGACTAATGAAAAAATTATATTTTATTAATAAATATAAGCCTTCTGGGTATAACCTTCATAGTTCCAAAATTTTAAATAAATAGAATTATTCTCATTAGTTGAATTTCTTTTAATATCTTCTTGTTTCCTTTCTCACTCATTATCAAACTCAACTTATTTTATTAAAATTTAACACTCTTATTTGAGCTTATAATATCAATGTATTTTCCATTAGTCTTATCATATAACTCCTACTTTTATACACCATTTTTAGTTACTTTTAGTATGTGTACTAGATATAAAAATATGAGTATCTTCTTTTCAATGTGAATTTATAAATTTATTACCGATTGTTTCATCATGATATTTTCCCTAAATATCTTCTTGTGTGTCCAAATTGGGTGTTAATTATTTATTATGATAGTAATAAAGTTATTTAGTGTATTTAGAAACATTATCTAGTGATTTTAATGATTCACCTACTTCTTTAACATAATTTTTGAAATTAAACTAAATACACATCAAAGAACCTACGACTTCATGTAGCTTTGAATAAAGTAAATAAACCTATTATTACATTGAAATAAATAAAGTTGTTTTTTTATTAAGAATATAATCTCTTTCAATAAGAATATAATTTATATTATATATCTTCATAAATAATTTAAATTCCTTCTCAGCATCCATATAATCATTCTATGTATCTAAGAGTTTTCTTCAATGATACATTTTATTTCTCAAATTTTTCATTCTTTTGAGATAAATCACAAGTTAATTTATCAATTGGAACACCATATTTTTTTCTTCTTCCTCTTTATCCCGTATATTTTATTCTTCTACACTAGAGGATTCATTGGGATGTTTTTATAATACCATTAAATATTTGTCAACTTTATCCATCAAATATTCCTCTTCCTCTTCACATTCCATATCACAAGATGATGCTTCAGGTTTAGATAGTAAATTACTATTTCTTAATGAATTATATTTCCTAATAAAATTGGTTAAATTATTTTCACTATAACCATTAATAAAAAATTTTTATCGGATGATATTTTATATCGATCATAATTTTTATTTCCATTATTATCCTTAAGGAAATTTTATGATAAATTTAAAATCTTTATATAATTTAAGAAGATAAAATGAAGTTTTTATTTCATAATTTACATTATTATTTATAATCCTTTAAATAAAAATGACATAAACTAATTCAAATTAATTATATATTTTATAGCCTCATATTATTCATTAGGATATTTTTGTCATTAATCATCTTGATTTTAAAGTCTTTCAAGGAAAACTTCTTTTTATATATCGCTTTATTTGTGAAAGAGGATTTTGTTCTCATCTCAAAAGTAATCAAGGTGTTATTCTGTTTTTCAATAATAAAATTATCTAAGTATGGATATTAAAGAAAATAAATCATAGAATCAGAATTATCTAGTAGGATCCCCATAAACTTCTTTACAATGTTTTAATATTCAAGTATTTCACAATATATTTCATTAAAGATAAAAAGTTGGTTCACTAATATAAAAAAGTTTTGCACTGATTCATCCTCATCCATATGTAAGTATTTAAATTGAGTATGAAAATTTTAATATTGTGACTCTCTCACCTTATTTTCTTCTTCATGAATATCATGTAATATGATCCATATCAAATTTATTATTTTAATACCTATCAATCTTATTAGTTCCTTCTCAAAGAGAGATGAGAGCAATTAATTGTGATTTCTTATATTAGTTACCATATTCTTTTGATCTTGTGAAATAAAAATTTCTCCCATATCGGTTACATTAACTCCTTTATCTATTTTGTAAAGTACTTATAATATAAATGATAATAAGTGTTGAACTATCCTCTCCTTCTATAAATAAAATACCTTCCCATCATACATGGGGTACCCATTATTTTAAAAAAAATCATTAATCTCCATGAATACTCTTAAAATAAAAAAGATATGACCAATAAAGAAAAAACATGGATCCTTAGGTGTGGTAATTTGGTTAATTATTAACTATATATCTTCAAATATAAACATGGAACCTCTACTTTGATATAAATTCATGTGCCCAAGTGTGATAATGATGAGCAGAAAAAATAAGCTGAATAAGTTTACTCAAAATATTTTCCCACAAACCATACTTGATTTTTTGATTAGTGAGTAGAATCATTTACAGTATATTTAAAATAATGAGAAATAGTGATGTAATAAAAAATATAACACAAACACAAGATTTTTTACAAGGTTCTCCAACTATTTATGAGTGGTTGGTTCTTTGTCATCAACAGGTGGTATCCCATATCTTATTAAATTTTTTCTTATTAGAAATAAAAAATAAGGGAGTATAAATATAATAATAGACACCATAAAAGTATACAATATACATTATAAGAAAAAAAAGATCAATAATGTGAATTTGAAATAAATAAATCATCTTCATCCTCCTTGAGTGCCTATAATCTAAAAAAAAATTGTGAACTCTATTCAACTCTCAAACATGACTCTTTGAAACCTGAAAATAAATTAAATTTTTTTAGTAAATATATCTCTATTTTATACAAGGAATACTCATTTTTATAAATATTTTGTCAAATCATAGATTTATAGAATAAATAAAATAATAGGAAATCAAATAGGGCCCAACCCCCAATAATAAACCATTAAATAATAAGGAAAACAAGAAGGACATACAATTTATGCACAACGTAAAAAAGTTATTAAAATAGTAATGGTTTGAAATCACATAAAATAATAGATATCTTGTCTCTCACACAATTACCATACTCATCTCACCAACCCTCATTATAATTATTGGCTAAAACCCATAGAGTATCTTCTACATTATCCCATATATCACAGTTCATAACTATGGTTGGATCCTTCTACAAAGTTGTATAACACTATTGATATATGATTATTATTCATATCATGGATCAAGTCTCTTTATTATCATATTATGTTCTATATTCATGGTATTACCATGGTGAAACTTGGTGGATGAAAATCCCCCCTTTAAGGTTTGTATTCTCTCATACACCAGTAAGTGCAACCTTCTCTCCTAGATATTAATCAACCAATGCACTGTATCTAGTTTCCAATGGGATAGAGCACTACAAGTGTTGACCTATAACCAACTAATAATATTATCATATTCATATGTTTCCTTATATGAAAATTAATTTATACTCTACTTGAGTTTGGATGAAATCTCTAATGTAATCATAGGAATCCCACCTATTAGTGTCATATCATGATCAAAATTGTCATCCTAGAATCAGATTCAAATAATAGGTTCATCATAAAATCATCCCTACTTAGAAAGATAAAATATTTATAATTATATCTATCATAAGTAAAAATCCAATCACACCAAGGAAAAACCCACTCTTAAGTTATCCCATAACCCCAATACCAGTTGAGGATTAAAATAACACATGAATTATCTTCCCAAACCCAAGCTCAATTACTAAATGGAATAGTTCCTTGTATAACCCAGAAAATTTTAATCACTTCTCATAGGATTTATAGTGAACTCCTATACCCATAACTCAATCAACATAATGTTTTTCACACTCTTATAATGGAAATAACCATCCTTGATCATAATCCATATATGATATCCCATCCAAACACACGAAAACATCATGACGTAACTCTATGTATTCAAATAATTGAATAGTTCTAAAATCTATTATAAAATAAATGAGAAACTTCCAAGGTCCCATAGGAACACATAGTCAACAAGTGACTCATTATACATACCAATATATATTAACTAACCAATCATTAAATGAATGCTTTCACATGTATTTTTCAAACATCGCTATGTAGGAACGAAATCCATTAAAATTAACCATAAAATTGGGAGATCACTAAAGATTGTATGATTTAAAAAATGTTCACAAGCCATGAAAGGAAAATTATACCAAATAATTTACTAGATCATTCTATATTTACTTTTCCTTAAAACATAATTCAAATTTATCTTTAAAAAACCATCAAAATTCATATCATGTCATCTTTTAAACATTAAAATTGCATAGCCAAAATTAGTGGAAATTCCCCTTAAAAATTATTCCTTTTCCCTTTGAAATGTAAATTCAAAATCATTTATTTCCTTTCAAATATCTTTTCAAGTTATAGAAAATTCATATTATAAAAAACAAAACAAAATGAACTCACACTAACCATGAAAACTATAAAGTTGTCTAATCACACTAAATCAACTTGGTCACCAATAATTGAACTATTTTTCAAAATTATATAATATTTTATTGACTATTAAACTGACCTAAAATTTTCCAATTTTATAAGGTCATTAAATACCACACAATCATACATATCAAAATAATAATCTTATGTGATCATAATATAACCAGCTGAAAAACCATCACATCCCACAACATTAAAATAATCAATGACCAATTACCACCTTCCTCAAATGATATTCTATTTATTAATCCACACTCATGTTTTTCATATTTTATTCCATTGAGTGCTTATATCATCAAAAAAACCAAAACATATATCTTAAAATTGCACATAATAATCAAAAAATCAATATAAAATGATAAAAATTCATATTGTGATGTAATTAGATTGATAAAAAAAGAAACTTTTTACAAATAACTCATAGATATCTCTCGATACTCTTGTGATAAAAATACATAAATTTGGTACCCTAAATCAATATTAAATTTTTAATAAAATTGATAAAATCAAAATAATAACTTATCAAGTGACTCATTTTCACTAAAATAGGGAGAAACTTTATATCTCCATCCTATCTTGGCCTCCATTATCCACCACACACAAAATGCCCATTATAGTAGAGTTACTTCAATATTTTCCCATGAAATATTCATCTTAATCCAAAAAATATAATTTAAAAACTTAGAAAAAAAATAAAAGGAAAGGAAAGAGAAGGGGAACATATTACCTCACCCAAGAAAAAAAAATTACATGAACCACCATGGATCAATGAATGATAAGGAAGTGATAATGATTAGAAATGGTGTGGCCTCCCCTTCAATTCAACTGGACTATACAAGAAACCCCCAAGAGAGTTTAAAATAGAACCCCATGAATAAAAAAATTTCCCTGATATAAATGTGGATTTTGGGATCTATCATAAATGTTGTGATATAGCTCAATATACTAATAGGGAGATAATTAACTTCTTAGTGGTCTGCTACCAAGATTTTGCTGTAAAGGGTAGTGCTACTGCGCCACTATACAACCCACCTAATTTTTTATGGGATGCCATCATGGTTTTTAAGGCTAATATAGTAGCCCAACAAACCTGGTTCCACACACATCATAATAAATTATCTCTACTATAGTTTTTCAAGAACCAAATCATAACTCTTTTGACACCTTAATCAATCACTCTCTCAATCCAAATTTTAAAATTGAATGTCACCTGGATTTCATTCCATTGAATTTTTTCTCTTTACAGATTCAATTAACACATAATAATCTGGGGTATCACAAACTCCCAATCATAATTCTTTTCATCCTTAAAAATCGAAAAATACTCAATGGAACAAAATCCATGATCCATATCAATTTTTAATTCTTCACTAAAAAACTACATTACATACAAAAATGACTATTGCCCTCTCAATGTTAAATTTTGATCACCCAAGTTCACAACTCACTACCCCCAATATCAAAACTCAAATAATTCACTAACATGCCCTTTACTCCCAAAATAATACTGGTGAAGCTTTCTAAGTATTATAGAACTTTACACTACAAATAAAAAATGCCAAAAATATAACTTTACTTATAGTTCTATTCATTATAGGATGAACCAATTAAAACATGACACATGTTGTATAAATTGAACTCCCATAAATTATCGTACCTATATCCCCAATATTCACCCAAAAAACCACCTCTTAGAGACTCTACTTCATAAATTTCTTAGATCATTAACTACACACAAATCTATCATTTCTCACTAATCCCAAATTAAAAACATAAAAATAAAATTACTAAGTCCACTCCCAATACTTTCTTTAAAATATTATAACCTGGTAATATACCTACTACTTCCTCATATTTATGAAATGTAAAATAATTTTACAATCCCAAAAATTACTGATGTTTTCACTCCCTTGGTATATAAGGTTTTTCTTGTAAGAATTGTAAAATGAAAAACAATAAAACTCATTGGTATCTTTTCTAAAACCTATTTACTTGTGTTTACATGAAACATTTTATTTTAAAAGATCCTATTAATTTCAAAACAATTATCTCCCAGTTAATTTCATTTTAATCAAAACAATAAAATATTTTTACATAGTTTTTTCCTCACATAAATTTACTTCTTAAAAACTATGTTTCTTCCCAAAATATGAACATCAAAACTATTTTATAACAGCTAGAAACAATCATATTCAATTAATATATCACACCAAATCAAAGGAAATCCTACTATCCAAATCAATAAATTTGATTCAAATAATTTATTTAATAATATATAAAATATATTATTATTTCTATCTATAAATATTGATTTATGTTGAGGAATCATATCAATCAGTACAACCCCAATGTTTCTATATAATTCTATAAGCTTTCCATTATCATTATGCATGGACACTATAGAATCCAAATACTTTCCAAGACATATGGCTTATCCTAAGTTCCATATATTCTATAATCAAAATTCAAAAATCAAAACATCATTCATATCTAGAGTGTATACTCTCAACACTAAAAATCCCAGAGAAACATGGGTTTAAGTATAGTCATGTTAGCTAGAAATACTCGCAGTCTACCTCCCAAGTACCGAAATATTGTTTTAAATACTAATTGAACATGTTCAAACACTAATCATTCTCCAATTAATTCATATAACCTCACCTGTCCCTCATTACCATTCTAAATCACATTTTAGTGTTCACCACATCACCTTAGGTGTGTCTCATCATACATTAGAGGTTGCTGAATAGAGGTAAGGAACTAAAACAATAATGAGGAGATTATTTATTTAAATATAATATATAAATTTAACACCTAAATAATTGAAAACTATTATAAATATAAATAAATAATATACTGATTCTAGGATTTAATTAATACATCTCTAAAATAGTCTCACAACCTAAAGACTGATAGGTTTAGCGTGCTGGAGACTAGCTATATAAACATATTATTTTACAGAACCTTTTGAAGTTTATCTTGGTGAAAACTCTTCCATACCCTCTTCTAAATATATCATTTGATAAAATCAACTTCATAACCTAGTGAATGGAATAAAGGGGTGACATTGAATTCTTAATAATGGAAACTTGTCAAACATTCATAAATTTTAGATCATAAACCTGAGGGGAAACATTATTTAAGGAGATATATAAGATAAAAATATCATGGGATCATAATTTAAAATCAAAATAATTTATTTTTCATTATGGGTCATGGAATATAAACATAATACTCAATAAATGTCATCAAAACCATATCATATAATCATATAAAAAAATAATATAAAACATAAAATCATAACACAAGAAAGTGGAATATCTTCAGAGAATGTAATATCATATACACTTGTAATATCTTGGAAATACATAATTTATTAGGAAAAACAAGTGGAAAAATCATAATCATAGGTAAACATTTCATTATGGACTAGGAATCACCACCTATTTCACATATACCGCTACTTGATTCCTATAGTGGGGAGACCATTCTATATGTGATTCCCATAGTGGAGTGAGAATTACATACTCAATTACCATAGTTATATAATGACATATAAAACCTTAAATAATGAATTAGAAGGAGATATATGACCCCATCCATCATCATCCATATAGATAAGTGAAACATAAAATCAAATAATTCATCTTTTCATAAATAACCCAAGGAAAGAAAATTGGTTTCATAAATTTTTCAAATTGTATCAAATAAAAAATTATCATTTGAAACCAAAAACATGATCACCCAATATTAGTATTCAAAAATAGAAAATATAGGTTGATTTAGGAATTATTACCCATTTAGGGTAGAATACTTTGAAAATGAAAGATAAATCACAATAATAATTTTTCTTTAAAAATCCTTTCTTAATATCTTCTTAAAAAGATGGTATTTTAAAGTCACATTCCAAAAAAATTAAATTTTTAAAATGAATAAAAAAATTGAATCATTTCTCAAAAAAATTCCAAAAAAGATACCACAAAAATAAACAAATAATATATCAAAATTTTAATTAGAATGAAAAATATCACTGAAAAAAATCATTTTAATTATTTAAAAATTCATTTATTGAAAAATAAAAATCATTAAAAGGATAAAGAAATCATTGTTCAAAAATGAATAACGGGGATTAAACTTATCATTAGATATAATAAAAATTTGATTTTCCACTTGGAAATTGATAATATTTATGGAAAGTAAAAAAACATGGATATAAAATAAATATCCATTAAAACAAATGGGGATTATTCTTAAAAAATAATTTTCAAGAAATAATATAATCATAATAGAAGAATAAATTATTGTGAAACATGATTTTACTACAAAAAATATATGAAAAAAAACATCATAATAGGTTAGAATAGATCAATCAAGAAATATAATATTCAAAGAGGTTTGATAATGACCCAAGGAAATGATTTGAGTCATAAAACCACGTTACTACTTATCGAGAATTTAAATAAATTCCTAGTTAAATAGGGAGATTAGAATTGTACATAAATTTCCATAAATAAAATTTAATTAATGATATAATATCTCAAACAGGTATTATATAAACCACATAAATTTAATTAGGTGAGTAATATAAAACATGTCTCAAAGAGAGGAATTTGAGATGAAAACCCTTACCTAGTTTCATATTTGTTCTTCACACATGATTAATATAATGAATAATAAAAATAATTTTATTAAATGACTTCCCAATAACCTTATTCCTATATATTTAATTTAATTTTTACCATTAATTATGTTATTTTATTTAATTATTTTATAGTTTTTCCTTGTGTTTGCGTAAAAATTGAATCTGTGTCGACTTATTTTGGAAATATTTGTGATTGAAGATGATATTTACTAATAATTTAAAAATATAATATAACCATTATAAAACCAAAAAAATATTTAATTTCTTATTAACTGATAATAAATATTTTATTTAAGCTCATATAGTGATCCATGATAGAGTTTTATATCATTTCTTTAAGTAGGTACCAAAACATGAACATGCTATATCTTGATGGTTGAGTATGGTTAATTAAGTGTATAATATCATTATAATAGAATAATAATTATAGTATTGATATTTTTTAAGTTTTCTAATCATATATTAAATGGTTTTTATAAATAAAAAATAAAATTTGAAAAATGTAAATTATTACTTCGGTTCGGCGTTAGTTTGCACAAGGCACTACTAACATTATTTTGTTTTTCTAAGTATATGTAAAGGAATAAAAATTTAATGTTAAATTAATATAATGAAATTTTAGTATACTTATGATACTGATTTTAGTATATTAATAATTTTATAGATGATTTAGGAAGTATAACGGTAAAAGGAAAACAAAGAGAGAGTAATACTCAAGTCAGAAGCTTGAGTTTTCACTTAGAAAACTCCTTAGAAATGAAGTCCTTAAGAAAACTAGTGGTAATGAGAAGATCATGGAATTGGGAGATAATTACAGTAGGAGAAATGGGGAAATTTTAAAAGGACAAATTTTAAGGTAAGATGAGTCTTAAAGTGGTGAGGATGTTTCTCTTTTATAATTGAAGAGAAGGGTAGTTTTGTGTAAAACCCTTACATTTTAAATAATGTTTCTATTAAGGAGTCGAAGGAAAAAAGTGAAAAAGTGGAGGTGAAGCTGGGAGTGGGTCAAAATATACCCCAAAAATTCTTTTGAAAACATTTTTTAACATGTTTTAGACTTTTACTCATAGTAAAATACTTTTTCTGTTTTCACTTTTTACCATGGCAACTATTTTTTAACCTTAATAACTAATTTTAGTGACACAAATTAAAATCGACATTATTACCTAATTTTAAAATTCTATATTTAATTATATAATCATATTATCATATCAAAATTTTAAATTAATGAAATGTTAATTTTAAAATAAACACACTTAAGTTTATAAAAATATATTTTAGAAAAATACTTTTTTTCATATTTAAATTTATATATAAGAAAAAATTATTTTTGTTATTAATTTTAATAAAAAATTCGAATTATTATAAAAAAATAAAATTTATGAGTCTTTTATGGAAACATATAAAAAAAATATCACCATAAAAATACATGATTCAATGAAAAAATAGAAAAATATTTTTTATTAAAATATAATTCTAATTTAGTTATAAATAATTTTACCATGGAATTTATAAGCCTAATTAATATATTAAAATTAAAAATATTATTTTATAAATATATATTTTATTACATAAAATGTTTTTTAAACTTCTTGGTTATTCTTACATAATTATTAAATCTTAATAATTATTATTTTCACAAAAAAAAATTGCATTTTTGACTAAAAAATAATATTTTTAGAAAAAATTAAAAATTTATACTGAATAAATTTTGATATGTGGAATTAAATTTTTTTTATCAAATTTAAATTATAAAATTATAAAATTATAAAATTTAGTTTTTAAAAAGACAATATATAGTATAAAGAAAACAATTTTCATTGAAAATAACCATTTTCAATATCAACTCATATTAAATATTTATCTTTTAAATGTAATAGATTTTACTAGTTTACCATATTAGTGTTTATTATATATTTATCAGTAATTTTATATTAATATTTTTTAGTTTTTTATTTTGGTTGTATTGTGTAATTTATGTTATTGAACATAACATTTTTTAGATGGTCTATAATTTGGGGTTGTTACATTCTGCCCTCATTAAAAAAATATCCTCAAAACATTTTTTCAAAGAAATAAATAGGTGATGGTAATTTTTCTTTATTACATCCTTGATATTCCATGTAGATTCTTTAAAATTTTTATTTCTCCATAGAACTTTGACCAGATGAGTGGTCTTGTTTCATAACACCTTATTTCTTTGATCTAGAATTTTCACTAGTTGTTCCTCATGTAAGTAATCAAGTTCCAGCTATACAGCTTCTGAGTTCTGTACTTGTAATGGTCCTAGAATTTACTTTTCCAAATTTAATACACTTAATACATCATATAATTGGTGGAGGTCAGGAGGGAGTTCTATGTGATAATTTTCGTCCCTGACATGATCAAGGATCTTGAATAGACTAATGTTCCTAAGGACCATCTTGTCATTCTTCCCAAAGATTATAAAGTTATAAAAAGGATATATCCATAGTAACACCTAGTAAACAACATTAAACTCTAGATATAAATTATTATTATATGTATAATACCTATATCTACTTTTTTCATCATTCACATGTCATTAAATGGTTAGAAAAGTCCCCATAATTTCTTAAACTAGCTCTGGACCTGTCAGCTTCCTCTCACTGACTTTATCTCAGTATGTTCAAAACTTGAATCTCATATCATTCATTGGCTCATATAGTTCCATATTAATTTTATAATGGAAAATATTTTTATATGATAACAATACTAATGGTTTTTTCATCTAAATATCCTTGTAATTCCATCAAACAAGATCTCACTATATCCTTTGGAGTTTTAATTGTCCTCTCGAACTAAAAATCCATCTGAGGGTGATAAGAAACACTAAAACTCAAAAATTTCTCCAATGATTTATGAATACTTCTTGAGAACCTTGAGTTAAACCATATATTCTTATTAAATTAAATGGATAGTTCCACCCCATGCAGTCTTATAAATTCTCATATTTAGTCTTAAAGAGTTGTTCAAGATAGAAATCTTCTTTAACTACAATATAATATTATAACTTTGCAAGGTGATCGACTATAAACCAAATGGAATTATAAGCTTTTGATGTTTTGGGGATTCCTGTGATGATTTCTAGGGTTATTTTTTCCAATTTCCATATTGGTATGGGTAATAGCTGCAACATACCCATAAAATTTTATTTTTCAGCCATAATGTTTTTCCATACCACACATCAAGATGTGTATTCCATGATTTCCCTCATCCTATTATCCCACTAGAAGTTTTTATTTAGATATATATAGCTTCATTCTACTTATATGAATATAGAATTATTATTTATTATCCTTAACCTAAAGTTCACTCTTTAATTATGGTTTTTATGGGGCACATTTTCAGGTTCCAAACCTTATAACTCTATCATTATAAAAGTTGAACTCCAAAATACTCACTGCCTTTTTTGTACTTGTGTATCATATTTCTGGGATTATTTTATCTTAAATTGAATTGATATTTAAGAAATAATTTGTAGAATATTTAATTTATCTCTTTCCCTTATGATTTTTAGATTCATCCATTTAAAATACATGAGTATTGAGTCTTTTTCAATAAACATCATGGATAAGATATAATGATCCTTCCTTCTTAGGGTGAAACCACCATGTTTTCCTTTCCATGGTGGAAATATATTGATAAATCATAGTACTTTATAATTTAAAAACATATCCATTGTCACATGTTTATATATTTTGTGTGAATATATAATTTAAGCTCTTGTGGTTTGTATAAAAATCACACTTCTAACCATAGAGATGATTCCACTAAATTTTCAATTCAAAGATACATGCTGGAAACTCTATATACAGTGTTTGGTAGTTATTCACATAAGTATTTAATTTATGTGATATATAAGGAATTAAACTATCTTTAAACATAACATTGCATCCCAAACCTTTCAAGGAATCATTATAATATATAATGAACCAATATTCACTATAGAGTAGTGTTAGTACATGTTTAGTAACCAATATCTTCTTAATCTCTTTGAATATTTCCTCACACTCCATTGTCTAGAGTAAATTTACTCCCTTCTATATCAACTTGGTTAGTGGATTGGATAGTCATGATAATTTTCTCACAATTATCTGGTAGTATATATCTAATCAAATATAATTTTGGACCTCTATCACAGAGGTTGGTATTGGCCATTTTTCAATTACATTTGTCATTGATGTTTCCATAGATATACCCTCACTAGTGATAAAATGAACTAAAAAGGATACTTTTTACATCCAAAATTCATATTTTATAAAATTAGAATATTATTTCTTTGTGTATGAGGTCCATAGAACAATTGTAAAATTATCTTCATGTTCTTAATCTCTCTTAGAACATATGTGAATATCATCAATAGAAACATCCAAAAGAATTCAAGGTGATCTCTAAGGACTCTATTCATAAAATCTATAAAGATGTCAGGATAATTTGTAAGCCTAAATGGAATCACTATAAATTTGTAGATTCCATACCTTGTGTTAAAAGTTATCTCAAGTATATCTTATCTTTTTACCATCAATTAAAGATATGCATATCAAATTTAAATCTTTAAGAAATATTGGGCTCCTCGTAATTGATTAAACATAAAATAAATCTGGGTTAGAGGATATTTATTCTTTATTGAGATCTTTTTATGTTTAAAATAGTCAATGTTGAGGTACATTGATCCATCCTTCTTATTAGAAAAATTATTGATGCACCACAAGTAGAATAACTTAAGCATACAAATAACTTATCCAAATTATCTTAAAGTCATTTATTTTTTTTATCCAAACTCAATCTGGCCTTTCTATAAGTACTCTTTTAGATAGGAACATCCCCAAGTATAATCCAAATTGAAAAATCAACCTCGCACTCTAGGTAAAGGCTGATAATTTCATCTGGAAACACATCAATATACTTTCATAAAATAGGATTTTCATCTATTTTGAATTCATCCTTGATCATTTGAGATAGCAGTACCACATTGTTGGGTACTATAACCTATATTCTAGAATTTTATTTTGAAGAGATATCATAATCTTCCATTCAAAGATATTTGATCATAGGATAGTTGGGGTTATGAAATGAGATCTCCTTATCCTGATAATTTATATATTCTCTATACTATGGTAGACAATTCACATCCTAAATTACATCAAATTCAACCAAGTGTAGAGGAAATAGATTTATAGGAAATACCTTCCCATGGATCATTGTCATAAAAGAGTTATATATACTAGATACTATCACCATTATTTCAATAGTTTACATAGATAGATCCTTATCAAAGTTATGAGGTGGTGAATTTATATTCATTATAGACTTGAATTATATAAAATAAGGTTAAGAAACTAAATCAAATAAGAAATTTATGGGTTTGTATTATTATAAAAAAGTGTAATTTTCACCACATCATTATCATATTTCACCTTGGTTGTAGTGGTATCATAAGATATTCCTTAATAACTTAGTTTATAAGGTTATTGGAGCATATTTAATTCAATAGATATGGGGTTAGTGTAGTTATTTTCATAGCTCCCAAACTCATTTCACTTGAATCATTGAATCACAAGTGGAGAAATGGTCATAGACTTGTTCTCCTATATGGTGTTTTATAGACTCTTAGAATAACATTGGTTGTTTGGGGGAATATGTCATGTCTCACCACACTTAAAACACATTTTTACCTTTAATATAATTACCTGAGTGTTTTCTTAAAAAAATTTATATGAATACAATTGGAATTTCTTTCCCCCTTATGGATTATCATCATAGTTTATAGGATAATCCACTTTTATTTTCTTATCCATTAGATAATGGATGACCCAAATTTTCACCTTTACATTTAATGAAAACCAACAATATCTTTATTGATTTTAAAGTCTCTTGTTGATAATTCACTTTGAATATTTTTTTTAAATCCTCTAAAGAAATGGTCGATCTTGATTTTGGTGAGAGATATAACCATAGGAATATTGTGTGAGCCCTGTGAAGTTCACCTCATAAGTGTAGAAAGAATCATACTAGATTTTTTTTAGCTCTAGTACTTTCTATATCATCTTTGTGTGATAATTTATAGGAAATTTATTTATGAATAATAATTTCTTAAACTCATTATATTCCATATATTCTAATTCATTTTTTTATTATTAATTTTATTCCACTATTTTCCACCCTCCCCTTCTAGATTATACACATCCAAAATGATGTTATCATGATATAAGTACTATATAATAGAAAATATATTTTCCATTACATTGATCCATTGCTCACTAATAAGTATATTAGAAGAGACACTAGAGTTGGGTGAAAATTTTAAAATGAAATAATGTATAGAAATTTTCTCCTCCTTTGGTGTTTTTGGGTTATCAACATGATTTTAATTATTATTCATCAATTGTTGACAATTGTATGAGCATTTCTATGAGGTTTTGTAAAACTCATCCCATCCTATATGATAGTTTATTCTAACAATCACCACAGTGTACATGGAAATTATTATTATCTTGGTTCCTTATTGTTCTGGACACTAATAAAAATAAAATAATGTTTAGGGATATAATTTATTATATGTACTAAATGAAAACTATTATCTTATAATAATTAAATCATAAATGATGTACAAACCCTAAAATAGAAACCACTATTATTCAATCAAGGTAATCCACAGTAATTTTCTTATTTGATTCTATAACCTAATTATTTAACATCATACTCAAATATTTCAATATTTTTTGTAATGATAATTCGATTAATCATAGCATATCCCCCAATATTGTCAAACTAGGTGTGCAATTAGGCCTCTTTGTTAAGCATGAGGTCATAATTGAGTTAATACCCAATACACCCTCTTCAGGGTAATTACCTCTAGTTAGATCTGTGATGGGTCCTTCCTCTAATTCTAGTA
The DNA here is from genome assembly GCA_963277665.1 of Viscum album. Taxonomy (NCBI): domain Eukaryota; kingdom Viridiplantae; phylum Streptophyta; class Magnoliopsida; order Santalales; family Viscaceae; genus Viscum; species Viscum album. Next base: position 151,772,595 of record OY728123.1, on the reverse strand, counting down.
TCAATAAAAGAATTTAATTTATAGTATAAACACACAATATCCTATTTAAAAATAATCATGATGTTATCCTATACTTATAATCATCCCTTAGATTTTTCACTAGGGTTTTTACTAATGTTCTCTAAACTGATCCCAAAAATTAATAAACCATCCTCAGATACCAACTATGGTGACCCAATATAAATATACATAAATAATACATTGATGACATGATTTAATTAATAGATATCACAAGTAGTCACACAACCTGAGGATCGATAGGTTTAGTCTCTTAGAGACTAGCTACATAAACATCTTATTTTACAGTACTTGTTAAAATTTATCCATAGTCATACTCTTATAGACCCTCTTTTAAAAATATTATATGATATAATCAACTTCATAACCTAGGAAATTGAAACAAATAAAATGGGTGAGATTTAATTCTCAATAATATAAACTTATCAACCGGCCTTAACTATTAAATACCAAACATGAGGTAAAACATGATTAGGGGATAAATATAAGATAAAAATATCATGGGATTATATGTGAAAAACATAAAAATATATTTATCATCATGGATCATGAAATAGAAATATCATCCCAAAAAATCGTCAAAAACAAGGCTGAGAATCATATAATGAATATCAAACATGTCACAACTCGTCCCCCAGGGCCTGTGCCATGTCTACCACAAACCCGCCTTCCATAGGCCAAGGGTTGGCAACTAGAACTAGAAAGGCGTATCCCTAAAATGGGAAGTCATTGCCTCAAAAACCAATACACACACAGAGAGGGAACACTATATATAAGTAAACAGAATTGAAGAAGAAATCTACAGCCACCACTAAGTGTAAAAGTGAGTACTGAAAGTAAAGGGGCCATAACACAAGCCCAACTGAAATATAAGTACAAAAAAAAACTCATGAGGTCATCCGCCAAGTTTTCTACATGAAGGGTAGGTACATCTCGTCACCGCAGCTCTCCACATCTACCGGTCACCTCCGTACACCGTATCTCAGTCACCTCTGAGCACCATCAATCCCTAACTCCTGAAGACTCAATCTAGTTGTACTTCATTTTCACAAGACACAACAAGGTGCGGGCAAAGCCTGTGCATGGGTGAGTATTACAATACCCAGTAGGGACCCTAAGTCCCCTGATGGTCTTCCGAAATTCGACAATGGAAAATCCACAAAGCATGATCTCAAACACAAAGCATAAATCAAAATATAGCTCACACCATGTATAACATAAGTACAGAAGTATAGATGATTAGTCGTAAGGATATATAATGTTATTCAGACAAGGTTTATACTACTAATCCACACATGATCGCTTGGTGCTGATCTACATAGGATCGCTAGGTGCTGAACCACACAGGATCGTTAGGTGCTGATCCACATAGGATCGCTAGGTGGTGATCCACACAGGATCTCTAGGTGTTGATCCACACCGGATCACTAGGTTTTGATCCACACTGGATCACTAGGTATTGATCTACACAGGATTACTATTCATTCTTCACATGTCATCCAACCACTAGATTCACATACATAGTATGCTTGATTCTGGGAGGATCTAATCCTCAATCCATCAGTTATAATTCAACCAGAAATATTTCCCACGAAGAAGAAACCCAATGTTCTTTCATTTAATAAGGTCTCTAATGCAATTGATGGTGCGTCAATCGGACACTTGGTCTGAGAGTTATAGGCATTTTACTACCGAGGGCCCAGTTGGATTTGGGTACGATCAAACCCAGTCATAATCCAACATTCTCCAAAACATTGGTGGAGTATCATAAAAGGATATTCCTATATCAAAGATTCTAACACCATAGACGGCTCATCAAACCAATGTTTGGTTTGTAAGATACAAAATTTTGTGAAAACCTGGGCCACAAAGGGTCTGGGTCCTGTTTGACCCAGCCTGCGCCGAACCGACTTAGTTCAGGTATGACCCGGCTGAGCCGTAGACCAGACCGGCCTGAACCAGCTGGGCAGCGGCGGGCTCGGCCCACTGGTATATGGACCGACCTGGCCTGAACCGGTTGGGTTGGGCCGTGATGGGCTTAGCCTGCTGGGCAGCGGACAGGCCAGGCCCACCGGCTGGGCGCGACCTGTATGACGGGTCGCATGGCCCCTCTTTCTTGAATGAATCAAAGAGACCTTACACTATTCAACTGACGATGCCATGTGGTGCCGCCTTGTTGTCTTAGAGATCCACAGGGTGTGGGTTCCCCTCCGCAGCGACCTCCACCTACGGCGCGCGATGAAGCGCCACCCCTCTGCCAACGTAGCTGGATGAAAGTCGGCCGCCCTTTCTGGTCCGTCGCAGCATTGAGCAGCGTCGCCTCCTTCCATGGTCATTGATCTTCAGCCACTTCCTTTTCCCACCGACACTGGTATATGGAGTCGTTGTACCGGTACCGCACCGACGGGTCTTCCACGGGCCACCAAGTGAGCTCAGATGGTCTGTTTTCCCTTCTAAAAGTTCGTACAGGCCTCTCGAGATGTTGTCATCACTGTGTGGCTCCATAGTTTGTCTTTCTGATCTGTTATCCAATTTCCCACGAATAACGCAACAAAGATCAAAGCAGCGAAGAGTTTTTTCCTTGTTCGTTTGTCCTGCGCCCTCCGCGTTAGCATCATATCAAGGCTGTGATAATCAATAATTGAAATACAAATCGAAAACCGCACTCAATGAATTCCCACAACAACCTCCCACAAAAATGAAATATTTTCCAATCAACTCGTTAATTGGTTGACCTGTGTTTTTCGTATCAAACAATAATGGAGAGGAAAAGATCATTTAAACGCATAAACAAATTTTAATCCCTACCTCAAGAATCATTGGTTGATGTCGTGGTTCTGAAGGGAGGATCTGTGTTCATTGAAGACGTCGGCGTTTGTCGATCTTGGATCATTTCTTCAACAGGCATTGTTAAAACCTCCGTTCTTCATTGGTGGAAGGTGTTGTAGTACTTCATCAAAGGTTCCTCACTTATGTGTCAAAAACCCATGCCTGAGCTCTATTTAAATGGATGAGGGAACCAACCATGTTGCATAAAATTAATGTGGTTCATTTTTATACCACATTTAATGTTCCAACTTCCATGTTATGCAACCCAAGGTTTATTCCCTTGAATGACCCATTTAATTATGCGGTCCCTCCATGTCGCTCAACGGTTACTAAAATAAAAGAAATAAAATAAATTTTATTATTTTATTAATCTTCAGAAAGTATGAAAAACTAAATTTTTCTTCTGACTTACTGCAGTCGAAATTAAGCCTCCCTTAAAATAATATCGATACTTCGAGTTCAACATTGCCCTTGGATTTCAATTCTGAGCACCGGTTCAAAAGTTAGAAAAATCCCCTTCATGTTTACTAAACGTACCATAAAAAATTTTCAAAAATTATTAACAGTCACCCTCAACCCACGTTGGTCATGTTTAGGCTCTGCCTAAGGGGAAAACGTCCTCACGAGCTCAATGATACTCTCATATTTTTAATCCAAGTTACCATTTAGGAGTAATCGAATTTAACAATAAAATAATTGTTACTTAATTATTTTATTTACGGCAAAAAAATAACTTCCACTATTGGCCCGTACCGGCCAATGTTAGGATCTTCCTAAGGAAAGTATACCCTCATGAGTTCAATGGTGGTCTCATATTTGTAATCCAAGTATCTGTTCTTATGTTATAAGAATTTGAAAAATAAAATAATATTATTTTTTATTTTATTTACAGTTATGCCATTTTTTGGTTTTCTCACTGGAGGCATGCGCCGACCAAACTTAAGTCACGCCTAGGGTAAACCCGCAATCTTGAACACACCATTGACCTTAGATTTATGATCTGGGAACCCATTTACTAGTTAATCTACTTTTTTTGGAAAACCACTCACGCATGATATTTAAATCTTAACATTTTTTGACTGATCATTCCAGACACTCCGGGCTTCATAATCACGTGCCGTCAACTTTTTAAGTCTCATAAAAATTCCATATAATAAAAGAAATTATACAGAATTTCTGGGAAATTACAAAACAATACGTGGAATCCCATTATAAGAAAGAGGAATATATTTAGAACATGTAATATCAAAAAAATCTGTCATAGATCAGATATAAAGAATATATTATCAAAAATAAGTGGCGCAAACATAATAATAGGTAAAAATTTAATTTTGGAGCAGGTATCACCACTTGATTCCCATAGTGGAGCAGGCATCCCTACCTGATTCCCATACTAGAGTGATCATTCCATAGTAGATTCTCATAATGGACAGAGAATTCCATAATCGATTCCAATAGTAATCTCATGAGATATAGAACATTAAAAAATGATTTAGAGAATGATATATGACCTCACCTATCATCATTCATACATATGAGTGCTATATAAAACTAAATCATTCATTTTCTCATAAATAACCCATCAAAAGAAAATAGGTTTCATACCTTATCCAATTAGTATAATATAAAAAATGATATTTTGATTTCAAAAACATGATCACCTAAAATGAAAGTTTAAAAATAAAAAATATATGGTGATTTATAAACCATTAATTATTTTTGGAAGAACCCATTGTAAATTGAATAAAAAACACAAAAATATTTTTCATTAAAATAAATTATTTGCATCATCTTAAAAAGTTTATTTTCAAGTAACTTACCAAATAATTTTTTAAATAAATAGAAATCATCTTAAAACATTTCTTCAAAACAAATTTGAATAAGTATTCATTGAAAATAAATAAACAATATTTCAAAATTTTATGTATACGGAATAATATCACTGAAAATAAAATCCTTTAAATTATTAGGGAAAACATTTATTGAAAATCCACATTGTTAGAAGGATGACTAGAATTTTGTTTTAAAATGAATAAACGGGAGAAAATAGATGATTGGATATAAAAAAATTGTGTTTATACTAGGTAAAGGAGAACATTGGTTTGAATTAAAAACATGGATATGGAAGAAAAATTCATTAAATGAAATGGGAATTCTTCTTCACAAAAATTCATTTTCATGAAACAATAGAATCATTAAGGAAGAATAATTTGGTGTGAAACATGATTTTCTTAAAAAATAAGTTATACAAACAATATAACATCATCATATGTTACAATATGACAATAATTGAATATAATATTAAAATAGAAGTGATTATGACCTATGGATAAATTTTGAGTCAAGAAAACCACTTACAACTTGAGGGGAATTTAAATCAAATCATTATGAAAAATAATAATTAAAATTGATCTTAAATTAACATGAATAAAAGTTTATTCATGATATAATATTTTAAAAATTAATTATATAGAACATAGAAATTGAATTTAGTGCATAATATAAAACATGCCTCAAAGAGATGAATTTGAGACGAAAACCCTTACATTGTTCCAGATTCGTTCTACTCAAGAACTTAACTTACTAAATAATCAAATTAATTTTATTAGATACCTTATTATTATATATATAATTATATATTTAATTTAATATATAACATTTATTATAATATTTTATTTGTTTATTAAATAGTTTTTCCTTGCATTTACATGAAAACTGTATTGATGCTAGTTTATTTTTGTAGTTTTAGCAATCAAATGTTATATTAAAATAATAAGTTAAAAACTTAATATAACCATTTTAAAAAAATATAATATTTATTTCATTATTAACTTGTAATAAAATTATTATTTAATTTCTCATAGTCATCCATGATAGAGTTTTATTGTATTTATTGAAGTAGTTTATTAAACCAACCCAAAAATTAACACTCTATATCATGATGGGTGAGTATGGTTAATGAAGTACATAATATCATTACAAAATTTAATAATGATTTTATTTATATTTTAAAATGTTTTTCAATCATATTTTATCTGTTTTTTATAATTAAAAAATAAAAAAAATGAAAAATATTACTTTGTGGAGGCGGTAGTCCACACAATGCATGGGAAACATTCTTTTGTTTTTCTATGTGAGTAGAAAAGAGTAAATAATTATTTTAAAATTAATATAATAAAATTTAATTATAATAGTAATACTAATTTAATTATATTAATAATTTTAGAGATGATTTAGGCAAGAGAAGAGTAAAATAAAAACTAAGAGAAAGTAATACTCAAGTTGGAAGATTGAGTTTTATCTTAGAAATCTCCTAACAGATGAAGGCATTAAGAAAACTAAGGGTCACAATAATAATATAGAAGTGGAATATGATTATAGGAGGGGAAATTTTTTAGATTTTTAAGAAGAAATTATAATTTAAGGTGACTCTTTAAGTTGTGATGATGTTACTCTTTTATAAGTGAAGAAAAGGGTAATTATGTGTGTAACCCTTACATTTTCAACAATGTAAAGTAACTATTCATGATTCAATGGCCAAAAATGGAAAACATTGGAGGGTAAAGTGAGTATGGGTTAAAATTTACCACAGAAAAATAATTTGAAAATTGTTTTTAGCATTTTTTTCCTTTTCCCCTTAGTAAAATACTTTTACCCTTTCCACTATTTACTGGGGTACCTATTTTTAACCTTAATAACTAATTTTAATAATCCAAATTAAAATTGAAGTTATTAACTAATTTTAACATTTTAATTTTAGATTTTAAAATAATTCCATCATATCAAATTTATAAATGTTTGAAAAGTTAATTCGAAAATAAACACACTTTGTTGCATAAAAGTAGTTTTTAGAGAAATAAAATGTTTCATCTCTAAATTTATATATAAGAAAAAATTATTACTATTACTAATTTTGATGACATAGATTTATTTATTATAAATATAATAACATTTATGAGTCTTGAAATTCAATCAACTATAGAATATCTCCTTGAAAATAATTGATTCAAAGAAAATACCAAAAATAGTTTTTATTAAACATACATTTTAATTTTGTTCTAAAAATATTTGGCATGGGATCTATAGGCTCAAATAATATATTAAAATGAATAATTGTTTTTATTTAAATACTTATTTTATTATGTAATTGGTTTTTTAAACTTCTAGTATACTCTAAAAAAATGATAAAACAATAAAAATTACAATTTTGTGCAAAAACTATATTTTCGACTAAAATAGGAATTTTCAGAAAAATATAAAAATCATAATAACTAACTTTTTATATGAGGAATTAAAAAATAATTTTAATTAATAAAATTTACATTATAATATTTTTAAATTTAATTTTTAAAATAAAATTTATAATATAAAGTAAATTACTTTTATTTAAAATAACATTTTTCAATATCAATTCCTATTAACTATTTATCTTCTAAAGGTAGTATATTTTTGTAGTTTTGAATTTTAGTGTTTATTATAACTTTATTAGAAATTTTATTCTAATATATTTTGGTTTATTTATCTTTCATTTCGCATGTAAGACATTTTATTGAACATAACATTTGTTTTACAAGGTTTGGAATTTTGGGTCATTTCATAAATATTCCAAAAATAAACATGACACATTTATACACTAGAAAGACCTATGGAAATACAACCTAGAGCCAATTGTGGCATCCCACTGTCTATTATATAAAATATAATAATCTACATAATGAATATATCCAACAAAAAAATATAGATATACATAATAGTGAATTTATAAACAAAAAATAGTTCATCTCCATGGTCAATATATATATATAATTAAAATAGAATGAGGCTCAAGACCCATTTATTAAATTGAAAAAAGAGAGACCCTTATCAAATTTGGAAAAGGGGGAACCAATAACAAGGCCTAAGGAAATTATGCCAATGAAAAAATGACTCGAAGGTCCTAACATGGTTCAGAGTACCCAAAAACCCAATCTACCAAAATGATTGGCTATAAGATCCAATATTAGATATCTCCATGATATTTCAACAAGAAAAACAATGCTGGTACCCCCCCCCTTAGAATAGCTAATAAATCAATAAGAAGTATGCATCTTAGAAAGTGATTGTCATACGCCTCGATTCCCCCACTTCCAGTCATTACACACATAAATCCTGATGAAGATGTTGGGCTTAACTCACTATATAGTCTATTATTGATTCCATCAGCTTCAACAATATTTATAATCCCAATATATATCTCTAAATCCAATAAAATACCTAAACTAGCATAACACATGATGTAATTCCCAAGTACATGAAAACTCTTGTTATGTATACAGGTAGGGGTGAGTCTAATGTATCGATATGGTTCCCCCACGTACCTTAAATCACTGAGTGTTAGTCATAAAGTGATACATGTAAAAGATTATGGTGAGTTACACTCATTACACCTAAAAATAGATATCATACATTAAAATGAAATACCATCATATATTTGTGACATCATTTCATAAAAGGCACACGCACCCCCAAGGATACATTAGTACTTAACATCTATAGGTCATGTCTGGCATATCTATTATAGATAGGCACAATCACATATCGATAATAACATATATGAAAATTAATCTCATTTCATTAGTCACAAGAAGGAATAGGTCTCACCAGAAATCCATAATGAATCTATCAACTCAATAGAAACCCACATAAAAAATGAGTTATCTCACTCCCTATTAATATCTAAAACTTAAAATATCATGGGAAATGATAATAATAGTAAGATATGAAACATAAAGAAATCAATTAGGGACCAACTATAAATTATCAAATTAAAATAAAAAAAAGAATCACTAGTGAAAAGTTACTAAAGATACAAATAACAATTAAACAACAATACCATGATAAAACAAATGGGTAGTAAAAATAATGGGTCCCAACAATAAAAAATAATATATATCTCATCTATCGCACCATTACTTATCTCACAAAAATTTTATTACAAAAGATATCATTCATACCACCAATAGAGTATCTTCTACTCTATCTCATATATCACATGTCATTATAATTATTGGATCCCACATTATAATGGAATAGATCTACAGTTATATATAGATCTTTGGGACCGAATATCAATAATTAGAATCATCGAATCATGTTTAATAGACTCATATTATTATGTTGTATCCTAGAGGAAGATAATACTCCCTCAATATAGATACTTTCTCATTCACCTATGGGTGTACCCTTTTCTCCTAGAGTTTAATCCACTATCAAACTACATCTAGCCACCAATGAGGAAGAGAACTTCTAGGGAGGAACTATCATCAATTGCGTATATCATAATTTATGTGCATGGACTTATAAATAAATAATTAAATTCTACACTCTATCTTGAACACAACCCATGAGTTTTCCCTAAACGTCATCACCCTATCGAGGCTATTTTTTTGTCAGTAATGTTATCATAGATATCACATTTGTATCTATGTTCCATAAAAAATCATTCATTCCTATAAATCTATGAGCCCAGTCACTCTATCTTACATAAGTATTAACCTAATCACACCAAGGAGGGTAGCTGCTCTACTCTAATATTAAGAACCCAACCCTAACCAATGATTAAACCTTCTTGAATGGCCCAAATCCCTTCTTTTTTATTGTTTTTTGAGAAACCAACTTTAAAAGGATGAGGGGGAAGCCTTAAAATCCTTGTAGTCTTAGAGATTACATTTCTTGTAGGATTTAGAGACATTATAGGACCCTTAGGTCTTAAGGAAATCATACAGACTATGACTACTTGAAAATAACCCTCCCCAGCATTAGTATCATGATCAACTCTCCAACTTTGCATGCTTGTTTGGATAGCTATCATGTACAGAGATGCACAGGCCCGGTATTGATGGCAATGAAATACCCTCTCATTCTTGTAAATCTGTTTAGCTCTGCTCTAGTGAATGTGCCCTACTCTTTAATCCTCCTCTGGAGCTGGTTCTTTGTAGAATATATCTGGGCATCTACATATCAGATGTCCCTGAAGGCCTTTGAGGTGGCCCAAAGGCCTTCAGGTGGCCCGAAGGCCTTGAAGGTGGCCTGAAAACCTTACTGACCCGAAGGCCTGGGTGGATCTAAGTCCTTAAGGACTCCAAGTCCAAACCAGTCACCCAAGGTGAATAGTTAGAGCTATTGTAGTATCGAACATCACCAACTACAGTAACTACTACAGTACCCACATGGTGTTGTTATAGTACTGCTATAGTACCCAGAATTATGCCTCCACCTAGTTTCGAACCTGGGTCTCATGGATGCACTTAGATAGACCTCTCCAACTGGGATGAGGCTCATGTGAAACCAATTATTAAACCAACTTTGACACTATCTTCTTAGAAATAGCCTTATCCCTTAATCCAAACAATATTGGGTCTAACCTATAACATGGAAATCATAATCCATATGTTCATTGGTAAAATCCATTACAAAAACTTTATCAATTTGTGTCAAATTTCAACACCTTCCCCAATCACAACACATGTGTGATTTTACATCGATGTCTCCGTAAAACCCCATGATTGGGCTTCAAGTAGTCTAGTGACCAAAGAGTCAAAAAATCTATCATAATCTTTAAGTTTACCTTCTAAGGTCCCAAATAGACACACATTTAAAAAAACTCATTATATATCCCAACCCAGCCTAAAAAACCAATAATTTAAGGGATGTTTTCACATGAATTCATCACACACCATTATGTCATCTCATGTTGCTATAGAATCATTCCAATGTAACTATTAAATAAATAGAAACCTCAAGAGAACAAGGTATCAAAAAAGGTCACTTCCCACATGAGTTAAATTAGATAAAACCAATTAAAAATATTATATATTTAATTTTAATTAAATAAAAATTAAAATATCTCTTCTATAAACCATTTGAATGGAATACCATGTCATTTTTGAAATATATAAAGCCCTTAGAAAAATCCAATAAAAATACCATTGAATATAATTACTTTTAAAATTTGAAATATCATTTTAATATAATTCATTTCCTTTAAAATATCTTTATAAAAAATTAGACATTTTATCTTATAAAAATATTACTAATCATTAACTCACACCACCATTAAAACTATAAAGTGGATCATCAACACTTATTCAACTAGGGGGAAACCAAAAAATCCATTTCACTTATCAATGTAATAATTTTGAGAATATTAATATTACATGACACCAATAAATTTTATAGGGCTACACAATGTCACATAATCATTCTGATCAGAATAATAGTCACATGTGAACATAATATAACCACTAAAAAATCCAATATATCCCAAATAATAAAAATACTTAATTATTAAAGGTCCCCTATATTATATGATGTTTCATTTATTAAACCACAATTTTACCAGTCATACTCAATGGAAATGAGTACTTATCTCATCCAGAAACCCTAAAATTCATAAGTTGAATATTCTATATAATACTCATATAGTTAACATAAACTCATAAAAATCATAATGAATTTTAAAAACATTGATAACTCAAGAATCAAACTATATAATTCTACTGGATGATTTTTCCCCCGTATAATAAAAGTTACCAATTCTCATAAATTGAATTGTTATTTAATTTAACCTAAAATTGTTGAAATCAAAAGAATAACTCATTGAAAAATTCACCTATACCAACAAGGTAATAAATGATATGTTTCCATCCTCTCTTAGTATCCTATATCGACTATACATGAAATTCATATCTTATTATAGTGATTTCAACATACTCTAGTGAAATAACCATCCAAATCCCTAACTTGGAAACTCATAAATTAGAAAATAAAAATGGTGAAGAAGTAATATAGGATGGAAAAGGTCTTTCCTTACATTGACCAATAAACATCACCCAAACCCCCACCAATCAACGATGGAAAGTGGGGGTGATGGAGGTGAAAAAAGCTAGCATCCCCTTCCATTTGGTTGAACTAGAAAAGAAACCCCTGAGGGGGGTTTAATGTTATCCCCCCTTCAAGGACCAAATGGACCCCACATAAAAGTGGGAGTCAAGATCCACCTCTAGTAGTCCATTGTAGTGTATGAAAAAACTCCATGGACCTCCATAGTCGTAGTGGATTACCACTAGGATTTTCGTAATTTTTGTTGTAGTCCATGGAACCCATTTACTTAGACCTAACAATAGATTATGTTTTATGGGTTTTCATATGAATTCATCCAGGCCCAATTCCTTTATTTAAACACATGAGATACTTAAAATAATATCCATCTCAATTTAAATCCAAAAAATTAATACCACCCAAATTTTACTTCACTAAGATTTAAGGATTTCTTGATTCCACTGATACCTAGTAACGTTGGTCATTACAACACTCTTGTTTACATGAAGTTAAACCATGGTACATCTATATATAACTAAATATTTATGACTATGATTTAAATAAATTAAATAATATAAGTTCCATTAAATAGTTTGTTAAATTATTTAAACCTTGTCTAGGTTTTAGACTCAACTATTAGATTAAAATAGAACTTAGTTATAAGATTTTATTTAGTTGTGACTATAATGATTGTGGCCCAATAACCTAGAAAACAATGATCTAGGTTGTAATAAGGCCTTAGGGGAAACTACCATTTTCCATAAGCTAGTGTAAACACCTATTTATTAATATTATTTGGGTGTGGGGTAGTTTTCCCCCTTAAAAAAGAATAACATAAACAACGGGTCTTCTAAAATCCTTATATGACCCTTAGGGTTGATAGAAATCCAAACAAAAAAAATTACAAAATCTATTATTTCTGTAATTGAACATAAAGATACTCAATAAATAATAGGTGAAGGAACTATACGAAACAACATAAATATAAAAAACTAGATAAAAATCCAAATAAATTTCATAAAGTGAGTGAAATTAAAAAAAAACTCAGAAAAATAAGATAACCCAAACATGACCTAAGAATCCATGTTGGGAGATACTCTATATGGAAAATACATAATACCAATTATAGATTTCCCTTGTATATCTGATCCACACAACCATTATGAAATCCAAGAGGATTCACAAGTGCATCAAACTCCAATGGAACCCCAATTCCAGTAGATCTATGAGTATTTCACTGCTAAATAGATACCTCAAATATATAAAATGAAGTTTCATGTCCATCAAGTCATCCATATAGAGTGTGAGTATATAAAAACTCAGTAAGGAATCACCAAAATTCCACAACATAGTATTGAATAACCAGATGTATATATGAATAGGTCTACTAATTTATTTATATAATAAAATAGTTTTATAAATCTATAGAAAAATTAATGTAGTAGAAATATGTTAATGAAATATATCAACTAATATCAGTTATAACTGATAAGCCCTTATATCAAGAGGGTCCATAATGTTCATTTGAAAGGATAATTTCAACACTTTCTAACCTTTTGAAAATCATAATCCACTTCTTTAAAAGTATATAAATTTATAACATTTATACTTCCCGAGTTCATAATATTTTTTTGTAGGAAAGTTACTGATTTTACTGAATAAGGAATTTCATTTATAATGGATGAAACATTATTAAAGTTTTTTAGACAGATTATATCATAAGAAACTTCCTTACTAGATGGACATTTACTTTTTTACATTAGATAGACTAACACACGCCTATCATGGGGCATGGAAAAATAAAATTATTTTCCAAGTGAAACACAGTGGATGACCAAGGTTGTCTCAATTGAGGAGTTTCTTATTTTATTCACCTACTTGGTCTAAATCACTTAAACTATCTCTTTTTATTATTTTCGCTGTTATATATGAAAATAGGGATGAATATTTTTTGTTTTTTGTTTTAAATTAAATGCAAAACTAAAATTAAAACTTATATTACCATGAAAATCTAAACAGGATGAGTTAAGGAAGAATGAACTTGGTTTTGTGTTTTGTTTTGGGTTCAATCACTATTATCCATTATATTTTTGATTTTAGTTTTATAAAACAAACATGAAATATCAAGTTAAAATACTATTAATTTATTTATAAATTGTAGAAATTGTTAAATTCTTAAAAAGTATCAATTACACCTCCTCCATTAATCAATGTTGATGGCATACCTTAGTCTAGGATGTTCCATCTTCCAGGACCCAACCCTATAAATGTAAATTCACTCATTTATTATATCAAATACATCATGTGAATAACCATCCAATAGAGAAAGGTAAAAAGGATTTATATAAAATAATTGAAATAGACTGAGTTTCATGTCATTGGGGCAGTCACCACATTGTGGATATTAACCTCACCCATGTATGCTAATAAAAACTACCACAAACGTAAAATAAACAATAAGAAAAATTCAATAACACCTTGACCTACCCCCATTCCAATCCTCTAGGACAGCCCATCATTTTTTAGGGCAATAAGTCACTTTAGTGGAGTGGGAAGAAGAGAAGAAATAAAAATAAAATAAAATAAAATAAAGAAAAAATATAAAAGAATGATGATGAGAAAACAAAAGAATAAATTAAAAAGAATAGTTAAGAGTGATAAAGAGATTCAAAATAAATTAAAAAAAAGAATATTAAAAAAATTAAAATAATAATTATTAAAATAAGAATAATAATAATTTATAAGAAGGAGAAGAATAGAAAGGGGAATGGGTGTTACACTTTAAAATAAAAATTCATGAAATTATTTAATAACAATAGAATTAAAATTACATTAAAATTAAACTAAAACAAAAGAACTAAAATAAAATATAAATTAAATAGAAATAAGGGGGAAGAATAATAGTGAAGCATGTGGACAAAGCCTCCATGGGGTGGAATCCCTCCTCGTAGTGTTGAGATGAACATGTGGGAAGAGGATATCCCCAACATGAAATCGCACACACATGAACCACATGTGTGAATTATGAAATACCCACATATGGCAGGTGTTTAAGGCAATATGTGGAAGAAGCCCACGTAGGGCAGAGTTTTCTTTAGGGATGGATAGGGGTAGCTTCTTCAGTGTGCATGCATGGAGAGTTCCACATGGTAGGGGCATTTGGGAGTGGTGGCAGGTGTCTCTCGGCTATTTTAATGGTGGAGGATAATAATGGAGAGTAGTGGTGAGGGAGCTCAAGTAGTGGTAATAATATCAAGATGTGAAAAATTATTCTCCTCTTCTTATCCATCCTTTACAGTGATCGGGGGAGGCTCGAATGACCATTGGGGTGATTATTTGTTACTTCATAGGTGATCGATGGTCCTCCAAGGTAGTGGTTGTAGTGATTTTGGTGTGAAGTAAGGGCATCTAAAAACATTGGGTGGTGAATCCATAATAGATATGTATTGTATTTTGGTTGATGTAGAGGGTGAAAGGTGAGTTAGAGGCGGTGAGTGGTGAAGTAAGGTTGATAATAGAGGCAGAGTGTCATTTTATGGAAGAATATGGTGGAGCTATAGCAGATCATAGTGGTGCACTGATCCCACCTCGAAATGGATGGGTGTATCACGAGCCATTTTAAGGTAGGAGGTGGGATAATTAGCTTAGAAAAGTTAGTTAGGAGCGGGAGGACACCCACTGCCACCATGAAATTCCCCGTCCTAATGAGCTGCTCCCCCCTTCTACATGTGGGCTTGACCACAACACATAGGTTCTTTCTTGGTCTACAGCTAACCTATTCTTCCTGTGGATGTGATTACCATAAGAACCTTCCTAGGATTGATGCCCTATGTGCAAGCCTTCCACTAGGCTGGCCCTCTTGGTGGCCCTCATGGCCAGGTGACTCCCTCTGGGTCACCTATGTGGTGTGTGGGCCCCTTAATTGAAGGATGTCCAAAGTGGATATTTTTTAAAAAACTCCTAAAAAAGTTAGAATATTTCATAATATTTCATATCATCTATAGAAAAATTCAAACATAAAATTCATCACTCATTTATACAATTAAATCCACTTTTTATTCCATAATTCAACTTACCCAATATATATTACAACATTAAAAGCCATGGGTATTAACATTGAAAAACATCAAAAAGTCATCATAATTTTCAATAAATTATGCACCATATTTGAGTCTGTAAAATACACCCACACTTAAATCGTTCTTATCCTTAAATATAAAATCTCAATAAATAATTAAATAGGGAACCGATGTTATCATTATTCAAATTTCATGGAAATAAAATTAAACAATCATCAATGTCAAATAAAAATGTCAAAATCCACATAAAATATCAATTCAATTTCCGATTTTCCAAGAAAATAATTAATTGATGTATTTTACTTTATCCTTTTTGAAAATAGTGTAATTTTTTCTTCAAATCATAAAACATCTTTAATTCATTATTATTAAACATGACAAATCATAATCTACATCACTTTTGAATTTTTTCACTCAACACTCATGATAAAATTCGAGTAAATTTATGCTTGTATCATGAATACATGCTCCTTATCCATAATCCTATAAATGGTCTACTTTATACAAATTTAAATGAAGAAAATAACATAAAATCTCTAGGGATTACAATTAAGGAATTAATGTCTTTGAGGCTTAAGGTTGGTATGAATTGAATTTTAAAAATTAATGCTCAAGGTGTAGTTTTATCTCTAAAATCCTAAATAATGATATTAAAAGTAAAAGTTCAATGAAATTAACCTCTTAAAAAGGTAACAACTCTCAACTTCCCTAAAAATAAAATTAAATATCATGATAAAATTAATCACAATGAAACATTTTTTCACCCTCTTGAAATTTTTATTTACTTTTAGAAAAAATTTCAAATAATATTTCCATTTTTTTCAAAAGTTATGATTAGAATAAAACTCACATCCACCACATGACTACATATGATAAAAATCATTGGTCTAGTAATGGTGATTTTTGGTTTTCCCAAATCACAACCCATTTTTTCTCAATTTTTGGTTCTTTTTGTCATTTTATTTTATTTATTCAAGAGTGTAAAAATAGAGATGTATCATTAATGAATCAATAAACATAATTTATTCCCATAATAATTACCCTCAAACTTATTCCCTATAATTTATTTCTTTCTTTTACCATAATTTCCTTCACCCCCACACTTCAACTTTAAAATATCATGCACTTATTAATTGGATGGTAGGAATGGATAAAAATGGATTGAAAAGTGGATCATTCCTAAAAATTTCATTCATGGTTTCTAAGGGATAAAGAAGGATTTATGTAAATGTGGTATTTTAAGGATAAGTGGGTTTTCAAAATATGAATCAATAATTTTAAATGTGATTTTGTACAGTCACAACTTTGATAAGTTCAAATGCATGTTTTGGTTGGTGACATGTCCCAAGATCACTCAATAAATTTTCTCAATAATAAAATAGGAAGTACTTTCTTTCAAAATCCTCTTAGGAAAGGAAAATATGATTTGGTATAATTACTCAAGGAATAAATAATAATAACAAGTAAATTCACATGAATTTAATAAATTCAAATAATGAATTTTTTTTGGAAACTTTCGATTACATAAATAAACTAATTTCCTAAGTTCATGAGTCCCCATTTTAATATCCATGTTTCACTGTAATCATCCAATTCTTCATTTTACTCATTCAATATTATTAACATTAAAATCTAAAATATGGTATCACAAGATTCCTAAGAAACTCATGTCTATTAAACTTAGTCAATTAAAGAATGAATTTATGAATGGGAATGCAATTTCATCTTTAAATCTCAAAATGTGTTGTTGGAAAAAAATGTAGAGAGTTAAAAAAGTTAACACCCTTTCCCATTAAGCTTATCTGTCTTTCCTCCTTTATTGTTGGTCTGCCTTCTTACATCATGAATCTATAAAATAAAATTACTCAATTAAGCACTTGGATCATGTCATTAAGACTTAAAATGATACGAGGTAGTGGGTTGAAATCTATAATAATTCAGAAAAATTAAATTGAAATCTAAATTCCTAGAAAGAAAATGTAAGGGATAAATTTTGTTATGATCCCACAAGTGAGCCCTGAATTTTTTCTAAATATAGAGGGAAGTTACAAATTTTATCCAGAGTTTGATGGTGGATAATGTTTTTTTTTATTTTAACCACCACATGTGGGTTTTCCCATCTTTTACTTTATCCTTCTTAGTGAGGAATGACCCATGGATAGTGTATACTTGTAACACCCCAAGATTATATGAGATAAATTATTTCTAGTTTCTTTGATGTACTGTGTTGTACACTACACCAAGATTAGTTTTCACTATACACAACACTGTATTATATTGAGGTATACACAACACTATGATTGGCTTATGTTAAACAAAATTTCAAGTTATTTTTCTATAATTCATTTAATGCAAGATCGAGTATAAGTGAACATATAAATATTATTATGTTAACTTATAAACTATATGTTATACTGATGGGAGTCAATAGTATTAATTTATTTATGAAAATATTGTTTATAAATTCATTTAATTAATTATATTGTGAACAATTATTTATAAATGAAAATAAAACCCATTTGAATTAAAAGGAAATGTTATTTCCCTAAAAAACTATTTAAATGAAAATAAGTGAGTTTATAAAATAATAAAATCACCCTTTATGGATTTTATTCTTGAAATTTATATTTAAAATATTCAATTTAATGTTTAAAATTCATCTTAAATGTTTTCTATACATTATATAAGAAAAAATTCAATTTCACAGAAAAAATGAGCTTTTTTCTAAACATATTGTTTTACCGCCTTTTGATAGTGAACCCATTTTAAATCTAACTTTTAACCCTCATATAAGTTATTTTTGAAAAAAATAAACTTATTATTTGGAATAAGGACATAAAAAATTAATTTGGTTGAAGTTTTGGTACATTTATGATAATATTCATTTTTTAATGAATAGTAAAAAATACTGTATTTTAATTTAAAACTACTTTTTCATCTGATTTTTTTATAGAAAGGTTTTCCTTTTAATTGGTTTTAAAGTATAATTATATTATGTTTTTATAATTTAATCCTATTTTTATCATTGGAAGTAATTTCACATTGAAATTAGATATAAAATCACATTAATCTTTTGAGGGTTTTACTTTTAAAACCTCGTTTTCTTAGTTTGAAAATGGGAATTAGTTTTAAATTAATTACTTCAACTTATGTGTTTTGAATTTTGAAAATTGGATCCCATATTTTCAATCAGTGGGTAAAAATAATGTTAATAGGTTACTTTTATTTTTTTGGATATTAAGAATAGTAACTATGATAATTTTTATTTACCATAGTTAAAGGTAAATCAGGTAAATTAGGGTAATAAACAATACGATAATGATAATAAAATTATCCTAAAACCTACCAAAATACTATTTGATTAATAAAATTCATCCAATATCACCTAAGGGTCAGAATTTATTCAATTAATGGACTTTTGTCCATGAAAGTGATGTAATTATAATTAAAACAAAAGAAAGTGACAACATGTCACTCTCTTATCTCTTATAAGTATAACAATTTTAATATAGTGATAAACTTTATAAAACATAGAAAATAAATAGTCTAAAAAATAGAATTAAATTATCTAAACCATGTGTATTTATTTGGAATTTTTAGATATATAATAACTACCATAAATATAGACACAATAGTGATAAAATAATTATTTTATTAAGAGAAATATCCAATAAATGATATTATAAATAGTAAAATAAATATTATTTGAAATAATTTATATCATACACGATTTTTAGGTGAATATGATATGTTATAAGATTATTTAATGCTTTTTTTAGAACTTGTATCTCTATTTGGATTTGATTTAAATTTAATGAAATGAATAGTTTAAAAATTGACACTATTGATATTTTATTAAAATAATAGTTTATTAAATTATTTAAAAACCATAAAAAAATTAAAAATTAAAAATATGATTTTATATTGTATAAATGTTAATTAATTGTCCAATTATGAGAAATTTACCCCATATAAGTAAACTTAATGGCCTCTTAATAATTAAAATCTTGTTACCTCAATTAAAATTTAAAGAGAGTAATTTAGGGTAAACTAAAACGATAAGGTTTAAAATAAAATAGATACGTGTCTAAAAATTATTGTATGATATTATTTAGAACTATACTCATATTATTATCTATATATATCAATTTTTAGCTGTTATAATTTGAAAATCAATTTATAATAAAATAATATTTCAATACTTCCCTAAAGTACCCCTCCTCCCTCTTACAAAAGGCCACTACATCTACCCACTTACTCACACCTATAAGGCCCCTTGTATCACCCAAATTATACTCATATGATCTCCCAACATACCTACCTTATTCATAAAGTCCACTCTTTGGATATAAATCCATCCTAAGGAGATCTTTTGTGCAAATCAAAAAGAGATACTCGAAAAAGATGTAATTGTCTTGTCACCTCTTTCAAAAGTATTTTATTCTTATACTTAATCTTCTTATGTTTCTTCCAAAATAAAGTAATAAATAGAGTATATTATATATTATTATATGTTATTATAATTATGGTAAAACCATATACCTCCTTTTATCCATCCCACTAATAACAATATCACCATGTGTGCGTACGTACAACTTACCGTCTCCACGTCGTGGTGTAATTTGTTATTCAACAATAGTTAATTTGGATGGGTATAAAGATGAGTATAATGGATGTAAATAATGAATATAACATAATAATTATTCTTTATAATTAATATATCATCTAATTTCATACCATTTAACCATTAAGTGAATGATATCATCCCTCGTGCATACGTACAGTCTACAGTCTCCACAATGTGATGCGATTCATTCTACATGATGTTCATTAAACCATGATTATATACATGAATGGAATGAATAAATAAGATATATATTATAATATTATTATTATATAGATGATATAACTATAACCTAAGAAGTGGAACATGAACTTATCTGACAAAACTTGCATAAGAATGTAAAGGAGTTAATATCTGAATAATGTGTGACAATGAAATGATACTAACAAAAAGATAATAATATGATCATATTTGATATCATAAAAATGACTATTATTCTGGAATAAGTCAATAAAAAAATTTGAGTCATTATAAATCAGTTTCCTATACATACGAAGGATATTTGACCTATGGTAAAGGATAATTTTACAATCTCATTATTATATGAGATTGTTTATACGTAAGTATTTACTATGGTATATTTATCATCCAAGTCCATGTTTCCAAAATATAGAGTATTATTTCAATTCTTATACTATTTTTTTAAAGCCATTTTTACCCATTGGTTAGTTTTTATTAAATGATATGGAATTAATCATTCTATAGTTTTCCATACGAGGTACATTTTGACTTTTTGGGAAAAAGTAGAAGGAGAATGTTTTTAACTTATACGGCATGATCTAATTTTTACATCTTCGTAATGCCTTATTTCTAGGAATATTCCTTTATAATATTTCAATTGAATTTTTAATTAAATTATTTTCTTTTAAAATTTTGTGTAATTTTCGAAAAAGAAAACATTTTTGAAGAAAAAAAAGGATATTTTCCTCATGAATTAATTTCAAGTGTGTTAATAAAAATTACTTCCCATCTAAGATGACATTATTTAAATGGGGTTATATTTCTATGTCCATTATTTCTATTATTTTACTAAGTTTACGATGGAATTATATTAATGAAATCCATTTGTTTTATATCGATTTTGATGGGATTATGTTTAAGACACCCAAATTATTCCTTAGTTAATGCTATGATGAATGATTTATGTTATTGTGGAACAAATATGTATGGTTTTAATTATGTGATGGGTGGGACATATATCTCCCTCCAATGCATTCTGTAAAAATTTATATCTCATGATATATAAATGGTTAAAATGAAAAGTAAATATAGTTCAGTAATATAGGGCTGAAATAGCAAGTAAATCTTATTCAGTAATACAGAGCTGAAACAACAAGTAAATCAAGTTCAGTAATACAAGGTTGGAACAAGGAGTGAACTCAGATCAGTAATGTACTTTGTTAGGTATGATGGTTTTGGAAATGAGCCTTGGATTATATGGAAATGATTTTCTATGCTTACGTGTTTTCCATAATTCCATGATTTATGTTAATTCCATTTTATCATGGTTTATGTTCCATTATGATTTATGCCTTACGTATTGCCAAGATTTATTTCATGACTCAAGATTTTTATTTTCAAATATTATGTTCATGTTTTTACATTCTAATTTTTATGGTTTATACTATGTTCTCGATGTTTTTACTTTCTAAGAATTTGCGATCACCCTTTTTTATGTTTTCCTTTCCCCGGGATATAAAGAAAGGTTTTAGGTAGTAAAACTAAAGGGGAAGATCTTTGTAAGTGATGTTGAAGATCTTTCACAAAGTTAGAAGAATGTGTTCCAAGTTTACAAAGACACTAAAATAATACAGTCTTTGGGTGTCTATTTTTGTAATTTATTAATATTTTCACAAAACAAATATAATGTCCATGTACGTCAATATTGGGTCATTAGATATGGGATCAAAGTGAATGTTTAGTTAACCTTTTGAAACTAGGATGTTAAAACATTAGTGAGATAGCTATAAATTATTATAAGTATATCTCTAGGGATGTCACTATGGGTAATTATAACTATAGGTTACAATACTAGAAATATTCCTACAATCATGAATAATGTAATGTTAAACCTAATATGTTAGAGACTGAAAGTACCCCCTGATTATGTTGTTTTCCAAATATGATTTTTGCCTCTTATACTATTCTTGTTTGGTTTTAGATGATGGATGGAACCCAAAGGAACCAAGTTAATGATCAATGAATTGTGAAATGAAATGATTTTATTCCAGAACAACCAAATGTTATGGGAGATGGAATGAAAAATATTATCATTATACTTACACAAGCTATGAATCATTCTAAACATCCAAATGACCAGAGAATGGAACAACATTCTGTTGAGTCCTTCAGGAGGGAACATCCACCTTCTTTTGGTGGGTATTCTTATCCACTTGTTCCTAAACAATGGATTGGCACCATTGAAAAGATATTTTCCATCCTTCACTATTCAGAAAATTAAAAATCCATTTTGGTTGTTTATCTTTTAAAAGGTGAAGCGGACCAATGATGGACTCAAATCAAGAATAGAATACAACAAGATGAAATTAAATCCATAGATTGGGATGAGTTTTAGAACATATTTTTCAATAAGTATTTCCCTCATATTCTTCAAATGAAGATGAAAAAGGAGTTACTTGAGCTTAAGAAAAAGGATAATGAATCTATTCCTACAAACGAGAAAACTTTTACAAGACTTGCAATGTATGCTTATGGATTTATCATCCAACCTGATGGTAAAGTTGATTGATTATTAAATGGATTGAAACCAAGTTTTATAAGTGGGTAAGATTTAAGATACTTTAGTGGATATGATGATATTTGGCATTGTTATATCAAGTTATAAATTAAATTTGGTGTTACATATCAATCTCATGGTTTTGGTAAGAAATGAAAGATGGAATTCAAGGGAAAACCTCAAAAATGATGAAAAGAAGATAAATTTTTCCTTATGATCAATGTGTGGAAAGAATAGTGGTGGAGATTATATTAAAGGGACTAGAAAACTTTTTATTTCTGTAAAAGAAGGTCATCGGGTAGTTGAGTGCCGAAATAATGTGAATATGGTTGCTAATGATGTGAATAGATAAAAGGCTATACAGAATGTACCACCCACACTTCAATGCTATAAGTGCAAGGAAATGGGGCATTATGATAACTAATGACCTAATCCAAGGGTTATGGATGATAACCAAAGTCAAAAACCTATTAAGGAAAAAAGACAAATGAAAACTCACATGTTGTAATTATTGGTGATATTGAGCATGACAATGAAGTGGTGGAATGATTAAGTGTTTATGTAACAGGATTCTAGAATAGTGTTGTAGAATCTCTTTTATAGTATTATGGAATATTGAAATATCTATTTATTGTTCCATTGTGGTTTTACATAAGTATATGGTATCAGTAACTATGAAAAGTGATTCATATATTTTTAGAAAATGCATAATAAGTGCATAATGATTGGATGAAGAGATAATGAGATGTTTGATAGTATTAATGACCTCAGGACTGATATGATGACAAAGTGATATCATAATTTGAATATATAGAATTTATGTGATTTTTGGTATGTGGAAAGAGTTAATTTTTTACATCATGCATGTTTTAACTAAGGTTATATCGTAATTCAAGTTATTACCATGTTTCAAAAAAATACATGATTAAGGTATTAACATATTTGGAATGTGACAACCAAGAACTACCTAATTAGACATGGGAGATAAATGTTAAGCCAAATAAGTTCACCTATTTATAAAGTTAAATATTTTTATTTTTTGTAAAGATTATAATATTATCCATTTATGGATAGTATAATTTATACTAAGGTTGAATTTTGTAAGATTAATGTATTATCTCGCTATAGGTGGACTTATGCATATATGATAACCCGTGCTAACATTTTTTTCAAGATAGATGGAATGGCCTTTAATTATATTTTTGGATCTCATTATCTGATAAAACATTAGGAAGGACAAATTAAACTTAATTTATTTGAATAAGATTAGAAGTGTAAATTGTTCAAGTCTTGACCAATGGTGAGATTGTACCAAAATCAAGTATGTATTTATTCTCATTCAAATTTATTCAAATTTAAGAAAGGAATCTTGAAACAAAAAATGTAATCCTAGTACCTAATTATATGATGAATGATATGGTACATTAAATCATCACATATTAATGGATTTCTGGTTGTTAACTTTCTCCAAACATTTTTCTCTATCACTATCCATCAGAAGTTGATGTTTATATTTTTCTTTAATATCCATTTTTTCACTTCCTATCAATGTTCTCCTATGTTGAAACGTAGTGATGAGTTACTTTGGGTGACTATTATGTTTCTAAATTTCATTTTTAAAATGAATTTTTAGTATTATTTTTTACGATGTGGGTTTCTATGGAAGAAACTTTCAAGTAGTAAACCTTTTATAATCTCGACGAATATTGAGGGCGATATTCACTTTAAGGGGGTAGAATGTAACACCCCAAGATTTTAGGAGACTGATTCTTTTTAATTTATTTGATTCCTTGTATTGTAAAATATGGAAAGATTAGTTTTCACTATACACAACACCATATTAGATTGCAGTATACACCAAACTATGCTTGGATTGTGTTACGCAAAATTTCAAGTTCTTTTTCCAAAATTCATTCCACGTAAGACCGAGTATAAGTGAACAACTAAATATTATTATGTTACCTTATAACCTTGCTTTTAAAATGGTTGGAATGAAAAGTATTAATTTATTTATGAAAATATTGTTTATACATGAGTTTAATTAATTATTTTGTGAATAATTATTTATAAATGAAAAGAAAACCCTTTTTAATTAAAAGGAAATGTTTTTTTAATCTTTTTAAATGAAAATAAGTGAGTTTATAAAATAATAAAATTAATATTTATGGATTTTATTAATGAAATAGATATTTAACTTTTAAAATTCACCATATATGTTTTCTAGATATGATATAAGAACAAAATAAATTTTACCGATAAAATGATCATTTTTCTAAAAATACAGTTTTACTGCCCCTTGATGAAGAACGCATTTTAAATATAGTTTTTTAAACTTTTATAAAATATTTTTGACAAAATAATATTTTAATTCAGAATTAGGACACAAAATTTTACTTTGGTTGAATATTTGGTATTTTTCTAATAAAATTAGATTTTTTAATGAATAGTGAAAAATACTGTATTTTAATTTAAAATTGTCTTTTCATCTGATTTATTTTTATAGAAATGTTATGATTTTAATATGTTTTAAATTATAATTATATTATTTTTTTATCATTTAATCCAATTTTTTTCATTGGAAGTAATTTTAAATTGAAATTAGATATAAACGCACATCAATCTTTTGATGTTTTTTATTTAAAAAAAAACATGTTTTCTCACTTTCACAACGAGAATTAATTTTAAATTAATTACAGAAAATTTTGTGTTTTGAATTTTGAAAAAATGGATTTAATATTTTGAATCAGTGGGTCCATAGTATTTTAATAGGTTACTTTTATTTTTTTGGATATTATGAATAGTAGCTACGATAATTTTTATTTACCAGTGATAAAGGTAAATCGAGTAAATTAGTGTAACAAACAATATGATAAAGATAATTAAATTACCCTAAATCCTACTAAAATACTATTAGACGAATTAAAGTCAACCATTACCACCTAAGGGTCTGAATTTATTAATTTAATGGATTTTTTTCCATGAAAGTGATGTAATTATAATTAAAACGAAAGAATGTGATAACATGTCACTCTCTTATCTCTTATAAGTATAATAATTTTAATGTAGTGATAAAATTCATAATAAATCTAAAATAAATAGTCTCGAGGTATATAATGAAATTATATACATCATGTGAATTTCTTTATAATTTTTAGATATCAAATAATTACCATAAATATTGACACAATAGTGATACAAAAATTATTTTATTAGGAGAAATATCAAATAAATGATATTATAAATTGTAAAATAAATATTATTTGAAATAATTTATCTAATAAATTATTTTTCTAGGTGAATATTACATTCTATAAGATTATTGAATGATTTTTTTCTAATTTATATCTCGTTTTGTAATTTATTTAAAGTCAATGAAATGAATAGTGTAAAAATTGACACTATTGATATTTTATTAAAATATTATTTGATTAAATTATTTTAAAATCATAAAAATATTTTAAAATTTCAAAGTTTATTTTATAAGGTCTAAAAGATAATTAATTTTCCAATTATGGGAAATTTACACCATATAAGTAAACTTAATATCCTCTTAATAATTAAAATGTTGGGACCACAATTAAATTTTAAAGCGAATAATAAAGGGTAAACTGAAACTATAAGGTTTAAAATAAATTAAATACATGTCTAAAAATTATTGGATGAGATTATATAGAAATATAACCATTATATACAATAAATATATCACTTTTTATCTATTATAATTTGAAAATAAATTTATAAAAAAATAATATTTCAAGACTTTCCTAAAGTGACCCTCCTCCCTCTTATAAAAGGTCACCACATCTACCAACTTACTCACACCTCTAAATCCCCTTATCTCATCCAAATTATACTAAAATAAGCTTCATAAATCCCTTCATTCCTTCTAGAGTCCAAAATTTGGGCATAAATACTTCCCGAGGAGACCTTTTGTGCAAATCAAAAGGAGATACTCGAAAAAGAGGTAGTTGTTTTATCCCCTCTTTCAAAATTATTTTCTTCATATACTTCCTATTATTATGTTGTTTTCATACTAATGTAATAAATCTAGTATCTTTTACATGCTGATATTTTATTATAATTATTTTAAAATCTCATACCTTATTTTATCCATCCTAGGAATAACAATTTCACCATGTGTGCGTATGTACGGCTTACTGTCTCCACGCTGTGGTGTAATTTTTTATTCAATAATAATTAATTTGGATGGGTATAATGATGAGAATAGTGGATTTAAATAATGAATATAAAATTATAATTATTCTTTAGAATTAATATACCATTAAATTCCATACCATTTAACCATTAACTGAATGATATCATTGCTCGTGCGTACATACGACTTACTGTCTCCATGATGCGATGTGATTCATTCTACATGATATTCATTAAACCGTGATTATATACATGAATAAAATGAATAAATTTGATATATATTATAAAAATATAATTATATAAATGATATAACTATAACTTAAGAAGTTTAACATGAAAATATCTGAAAGGACATGCCTAAGAACATAAAATAGTTAATATCCGAATAACGAGTGACAATGAAATGTTACTACCAAATAGATGAAAATATGATATTATATGATTTCAAAAAAATATTACGATTCTAGAATAAGTTAATAACATTATTTAAATCATTATACGGGAGGTTTAGATAAATACGGAGAATATTGGACCTAAGGTATGGGATAATTTTATAATCTCATTATTATCTGAGATTATTTATACATAAGTATTTACTAGGTTATATTTATCATCCATATCCATGTTTCCAAAATATTAAATATTATTTAAAATATTATAATATCTTTTAAAGTCAATTTTACCCATTTGCTGAATTTTTATTAAATGTTATGGAAGGAATCTTTCTTTCATTTTCCATATGAAGTACTTTTTTACTTTTCTAGCAAAAGTATGAGCAGAATGTTTTTAACTTATACGACATGATCATAATTTTACGTCTTCATAAATCCTTATTACCATGAATCTTCCTTTAAAATATTTCACGTTAATATTCAATTAAATTATTCTCTTTTAAATATTTTGTGGAATTTTGAGAAAATATAATATTTTTTAACAATAAAGTATATTTTCCTCAAGAATTAATTCAAGTGTTTTATTAAAAATTATTTTCAATCTAAGATGAAATTATCTAAATGGGGTTATATTTATATCCCCATTATTAATATTATTTTACTGAGTTTATGATGGAATTATATTTATAAAATCCATTTGTTTTATATGAATTATTATGGAATTATTATTAAGAACCCCATTTTATTCCTTGGGTTATGCTATGAAGAATGATTTATGTTTTTTTGGAACAAATATGAATGGTTTCCATTATGTGACAGGTGGGAATTATTTATCCCTACAATCTAGTGGGTGAAGATTTATATCTCATGAGATATACATGGTTGAAATAGAATGTAAATTTGGTTTAGTAATATAGGGATATAATGGAAAGTAGATCTGGGTAAGTAATATAAGGCTGAAACAACAAGTAAATCTAGTTCAGTAATACTTGGTTGGAATGAGGAGTGAAATCGATTCAGTAATTGAATTTTCCAGCTATGATGTTGTTGGAAACAAATCTTTTCTAAAATGGAAATTTTTTCTATGCTAATGTGTTTTCCACAATTCCATGTTTTATGTCAATTATATTTTATCAAGGTTCATGTTCCATTTTTATTTATTCCTTACATACTTCCAAGATTTATTTCATGACTCATGATTTTGATATTCAGAAATTTATGTTCATGTTTTTACAATATTACGATTAAGGCTTGTTTTATGTTCCCCATGTTTACCCTTACTAAGCATTTAATCTCACCCTTTTTTATTTTTTCCTTTCCCCAAGATATAAATAAAGATTTTAGGTAAGAAAACCAAAGGGGAAGTTATTTATGGTAGATGTTTAGGATCTTTCACTAAGTCAAAATAACGAGTTCCCTATTTCCAAATACACTAAACTAATTCAGTCTTTAGGTGTCTATTTGTGTAATGTATTAAGATTTCCGTAAAAGAAATTCAATTTCCATGTACTTAAAGCTTGGGTTGTTAGAATACCTGATCCTACCCCTTCACAATTAGGAATATATTTCATGGTAGGGGTAGGATGAATTAATAATCATCCTCCTCCTCAGTTTCTACTTATACAACCTCCTTCTTCTCTTTGAGTTCTGTCTTTACATAGGATGTATGAACTGAATGATAAAATATAGAGTAAGTAATTATTTTACATGAATAAAATTTAAATTTGAAATTTTAATAAGTAATTTTTCCCCTTAGATATGAGAATCCTATTATCTTATCTCCTTAGGCTCAGAAACATGGGTTTTATTGTGGGCTTCCTCATATGTATGTTCATTAAAATCAGAGATCTACATGTGTTCCTCAACAGGTACATTCCTAGTTTCTTCATCCTCCTCTATGGAATAACAAAGATTACTTGAATCTTTTAAATACAAAAAATAGGGAGTGATGCACAATTTAACTTGAATGAAATCAAATTAAAAAAAGTTTGAGAAAAGATAAACTTTTTTAGTTGGTTTAGCTACAATATCTTCTTTACTGGTGAGTGCATATTTGAGTAGATTCTCTTCGGATAAAGGAAGGTAGTTGGGATTCTACATATTTTCATAAAATTACATCATGTGGATGGATCCCTCATCTTCCATGGATAGAGTGAAATAAAATGGTACTAGATATTCTACATGGTAAGGATTTGGGAGATCAACATGTACCTCATACTCATTCCAGAAGTCATCAAGATCTTGTTGATCTCCTACAGTTAACTTAGCAGAAACGTTTCCCTCATCATGAATCCACTCTAGAAAATCATGGTCTTTTTGGATTTGAATATTTATAGGGTTGGGTTGTGGATAATCCTCAAGCTTGGTTTATAAATCTTTGATGTATTTATTAAAATTGGGAAGCTCCAGTGGAACTTCTTTCTTGGTCTTTATTCTTTGATAATCCTTGTTTGATTTATTAACCATATATTCCAGTTCCTAAAATTAAATCTCGATGTTATGCCCATTTATTATAATCTTGGACATGTTAGTGAGTTCATCAAATTTTTTTAGGAGAACCACCTCTTCATCATTTTGAAATATTAGTTCTTTCACCTAAGATTAATTTTTCTATGAATTGAAAAAAAAATATCATTTGAAAATATCATGGATTTTTTAGTTTTTATTTTTTTAATAAAATATATAAAATATATATATAATATGAAAATCTGAAATGTAATAAAATATTGATATGATCCCTAAAACCAAATTATTTTTACTTCATGCCTTTCATGGTGTGTGGAAAAAGAAAATTCTTTTCCTAATGCAGCACAGTGGAGGACCAGGGTCATCTCATTTGAGGATTTTTTCAGTTTTTTCACCAACTTATTCTAAATCACCTAACCCATCAATTTTTTTGTTTTTATTATTTATGAAAACAATGATTAATATTTTTGGGTTTTTGATTTAAATGAAATTAAGAATTTAAATTCTAACTTATACTACCATGAAAATCTAATGAGAATGATTTAAGGAATAAATAACTTGATTTTGGGTTCGGTTTTGGTTTCAATAATTATTCTCCTTTATATGTTTGATTTTTGTTTCACAATACAAACATAAAATCTCATATTGAATTACTATTATTTTATTTATAAATTTTGGAAATAATTGAATTCCTAAGAAATATCAATTCCACCTCATCTTTAATCAAGGTTGATGATGCTCCATGGTCTAAGATGTGCCATATTACATGACCCGAATCTATCGGTTACATTTCACCCATTTATTATGTCAAATCCATCATGGGAAGAACAAACCAATAGAGAAAGGGAAAATATATTTAAACAAAATAATATAAATAGATTGAGTTTCATGTCATTGGTGGTATTCACCACATTAGGGACCTTCATCTCACCCATTCATGCTACTCAAATCTACCACAAATGTAAAATAAACTTTAAGAAAATTTCATGAATACCTTGTTTCCCCCCCCCAGGCCAATCCACGGGGTTATCCTCTCATTTTCAAGGGTAATAGGTCACTTTGGTTGAGTGAAAAGAAGAAAATAAATAAAAAAATAATATAATAAAATAAATAAGAAATATAAAAGAATGAGGATGAGAAAAATAAAAAAATAAATTTAAAAAAATGGGGATGAGAGAGAGATAAATAAAATAAAAAAATAATGTCAAAGGAATGATGACAATAATTAATGGAATAATAATATTAATTGAGAAGATGGAGAAGAAGTTAAGGGGGAATGGGTGTTACACTTTAAAATAAAAATGAATGAATTTATTTAATAATAAGATAATTGAAATTAAATTAAAATAAAACTAAAAAATAATTAAATTAAAATTAAAATTAAATTGAAATAAGGGGGAAGAAGAACAATGTATCATGCTGCCCAAGCCTCTATGGGGTGGATTCCACACTTATGGTTTTGAGATGATCTTATCCACAGAGTAATAATCCAATTTATATAGGTAGTGGGGGAGGGGCTCTACCTCCCTCTTCAGTGGTGATCTCCCATTCTTGAAATCGCACCCATGAGACCTATGGGTTGGAATTTTAAAACACTCATAAATAGTTGGTGTTAAAGTTTGTATGTACAATGAGTCTACTTAGAGTAACATCTTCTTCAGTGGTGGAAAGGGGAAGCTCATTTGGTGTGAATTCAGGGGGAGTTCCACATGGTAGGGGTGTTAAGGAGTGGAAGGAGGAGGCTCCTGGAAATTTCAGTGGTGAGAGATAGTAGTGGAGAGCAACGGTGGAAGAGCTCATGCAACGAAAATGGTAGCTGGAGGCGAGCGACGACACTCATCTTCTCCTCCATCCTTCACAGTGGATAGAGGAGGATCTAATGGGAATCAGGGTTATCATTTGTTACTTTTTATGTGATACTCAGTGATCATAGGAAGTGGCAGTGGTGATCATGGTGCAAATAAGGGGCCTTTGGTGACATCGGTCAGGGAATCCATAGTGTAGATGCGGTGTATTTTGGGTGATACAAAAGGTGGAAGGTGATTCAAAAGAATTGTGTAGTGAATTGAGGCAGAGAGTAGAGGTGAATTAGCAGATTGAAATGAAGAATGATAGTGCACTGATCCTACACAAAAATAGATTTCTGGATCATGAGCCTTTATATAGAAGGAGGTGGGATCATCAGCTCAGCGAAGTCATTCACGTGCCATAATATTCCCACTATCACTGTGGACCACCCAATCCCAGTGAGCCATGGCTCCCTTCTCCATGTGTTCTTGACCACCATAAGCAGGTGCTCACTCAGGCAATTTCCAACATGTTCCACCCATGGATTCGATTACTATGGGACCCATAAAAAAAATTGGTTCCATGTGTGAAGACCTTTCACTAGTTTGGCTTTCCTAAGGGCCTGCATAGTCGGGAGACCCCTTTGGGGGTCGTCTAAGAGGTGTGTGGGCTCCTTGGTTTATGGTTGGTCCAAGTGGCTATTTTTTATAAAAACTCCAAAAAAATTATAAAATTTCAAAAGATTTCATACCATTTAGAAACAAAATTTCAAACTTAAAATTCAATAATCTTTTATAAAATTAAATCCTCCTTTAATTCCACAATTCAAATTACCCATTATTTATTAAAACATTCAAAAACATGGGAATTAACATTTAAAAACAGCATAAAAAACACCACAATTTTACATGAAATATGCACCAAATTTGTGGATGTCAATAGATGATTAAAAGTTCCCTAGTATGAGGTTTAAAAAGATTAGCAGATGATGTACATCAAAGTCCCACTTGATGAAGTTCTACCAAGTCTACCATTCATACGTTATCATATAGACGTAGACATGATTTCTAAAAGAAATTTTATAAAGACAACCGAATGAGTAACACCATACATTCCACTAGATTAAAGATATTTATTCGATTATATGGGACATTTATACCCTATAGTGATGTATATCATAACGACTATTGGATGAAGATGATATACTAAACTTTCCAAGTGAAGATAGAGTTCATCTGATGTGGGTGCAAACACCACTAAAAAAATTGAAATATGACTGTTGGAAGTTTGTCTATAAATAGAAGTTATATTTGAGGAGGATGAATATTTTTTCAAGTAATAGATTTTAAGATTATAAAAATTTGAAAATATAAAGTTCCAATGACGTTTTATTAATTTCTTGTTACTCGAGTGCACTCCATTGTAATTTTTATAGTTTTTTTAAGGAATATATTTTGCGGATTATTTTAAATTCCATGAGATATTTTAATTTCTTAATCGATGGATCTAATATGGTTTGATTGAGGGATTCCATTGTTAAGTAATACAAACTATATTCTGATCATTTTGATTGAGCATACTTGACGCTAGGAAAACATAGGTTTTATAAAAAAAATTATAAAGTTTTTAAAAACTTTTCAAACTCTATTTATAATGTTTTTGGAATGAATATTCATCCGATAAAATTCCTAAAATAGGTTGGAAAATTTGTAATTTTATTTTATAATCAATAATTCACCCCCCCCCCCCATCTTTTAAATAAAGATGTACTTTTTGAATCAAATATTTGGTATCTAAGATGGTTTCTACTATTATAAACTTATTATAAGAGAATATGTTTATCAAAAATAGTGTCTTTGTTTCTAATATAGATGTTTTTTCTATTGGTACACTTTATATTTTAAATCCAAGAAGACCGCCAATATTTTATGGTGATGATTATGAATATTGGGGAGATCACATGAGAACATTAATTATTAATACTACAATAGAAAATTTTATTAAGATGAATAGAGGATATAAAATTCCTGATAAAGAAGTTATTTATTTCACAATATAAGAGAAACATGAGTATAAACATAACTATATAGTTAGAAATGATTTATTTTGTTATATGATAAGAAAAATCTACAATTAGATTTCATCTTATGAGATAAAAACAATATATGGAAGAAACTTAAAGTAACTCGCATTGGATTTACCAAAGTTTTTGAAAACAGAATAGTTGTTCTTAGAGAAGATTGTAGAAATTTTTGTTTTCTAACTAGAGAATCTTTTAATAAAATGCAGTAACACTTTATAAAAAATTTAAACAATCTACAATCTCTTAGAGATAAGGACCTAAACTATGATCCGTTGTATGAAAAAATTATAAATATCGTGAAAAATGAATGGGAATATAAGAGAACAACTCTTGATGATACAATGAATCTGGAAAATATAATATTAGATCATATTATTGGTACTCTCACGAAATATGAGGGTAGATTAAAAAGAGATGAATAGAAACAGAAAAAGAAGAATGGAGTAGTTTTTTATTTTAGGACTAATGTTTCTAAAAAAGAAAGGTAGGTTGATAACTTTCATAAATATTATAAAATAAAAAATTTATAGTTTAGGCTAAAAGAAGTATATCTGCTCCAACGGCCTGAAGGCCTTCAATTTTTTATTTTATATGATAAAGCACCCTTTTAAGGGATGAAGGGTGTGGAATCCCAAATACATCATGGACATAGGACTATAAACTCGAAGGATAGAAAGAATAAAAACTAGAAAGACATCACTAAACTAATCCTCCCCAACATTTGAACTTGAAGAAGCTCTTCACCATTGCAAGGACAATTAAAAATCAAGTGTCATGTGTCTAGAACATGCCCAATCCAATGGTTAACGCCATACCCTCTCAAACAACCAAATCCAAAAAAACTCGGCAAAGATGAAGCACCAGCTCTGAAACCTCTTCTAAAATCTGTTTGTGAAGTCATTTGGATCACAAACTTCCCTCCTTAGAACAAAAAAACATTCAAGAAGACAAAACCACCATGTTACGACACTAAATCCCAAGGCCGCAAGGGACCATTCCACCAAATCAGTGCATACAACTCTGATACGATTACCAGAGAGACCCACAGATCACCAATAGCACGCCAAAACTAGCTCAACACAAACATTACAAAATAAAAAAACCCCAAAAAAAACTGCACAAAATCACCGAAGCAGGACCCTCCCACTTCAAGTCATTCTAGATCCATCTTCAAGCCACCGGAAGCATGACAAAGGCGATACCTAGCTGCGCCAACCTGAACTGAGAGATAAGTCGTATCGGACCACACACCGGAGAGAAACAATGAGTCTGAGAAGGTAGATCACACCAGGCCTCACCGGAAGCAAGTTTTCATGGCCAAGTAGCAACTGTCCAAGAAGGTCAGAGCCATAGCTTTCCACGACCAGCTGAGAAGAAGCCGATACAAAGTCAATCCACCTTGAAGAGCAACAACGCCGAACCACGCCAAAGCTCCACCGCACCATACCTTTTCTAATCCACACTGAGTAGAAGCTGAACCTGTCGATTCGTGATAGACCTAGAAGGACGGGTTATGCCCAACTGAGCGGAAAATGGTGTGTCACTAAACCCCATTGAAGGACAGACGCCATCGAACCTTGCCAAAGCCCTGTCGTGTTGCACCGATGCCAATCCACACCGACTCGAATCTAATCCATAAGAGGCTGAATTGAGACCTAACCAAACAGAAGGGGGGAGGAGAAATGATACCTAAGGAAACCCTAGTTGTCGCCGCAAGCATGAGAGATTCTGGTTAGAGGACATACTGATCCTCCTACTAAAAAGAAGTATATCTGAATAAAGTAAAAATAAACTTCCCAGGAATGCTCAGATAATGAGAAAAATCATTTGAAAAACAAGTTTTGGTATAAATACAAGAAGAATATGAAATATATAGTTGATAAAAAAAAGATGATTATTGCATGATATTCTACAATTGTAAGAAACTCGATCATATAGGACTAAATTTTCCTAGACTATAAAAGAATGTTCGGAAACACATAATCTTAAGAAAGATCTATATGAAAAAAGGGGGAAATTTTTGAAATCCACTAAAACATAGAGTGCAAGTGGTGGAGATAATTCTTATGAAAGTTCTTTTGAAAAATGTATTAATATTCTTAAAGTTCATGGTTTTTTTGTTCTGATATTCTGAAGATTAATAAATGCAACATGGCAAAGGTATCCACTAAATCTTTAACAAATTTAAATATGAATGAAAATTATCCATATTTAGATAAATAATTGTCTACTTCTTCTGATGAAGAAAATGATATTACATCAAATGATGATTATACATTAACAGTTTTTGAAGAAGTTTCAAGATATAAAACCTTGCTTGAAAAAATAATAAAATTTTAAAAAACACTTGAACATGATAAGGTAGAACATACCAATGAAAATTAAAAAAAATTAAAAACTTTCCTTAGATATTTTAGATTTACTAAATAATTAGATAATAAATCTAATTCTACCTTAACTAAAGAATATCAGAATTTGGTTGAATAACTAAATTATAAAATATTAAATATGAAAAAA
Source organism: Viscum album (assembly GCA_963277665.1). NCBI lineage: Eukaryota > Viridiplantae > Streptophyta > Magnoliopsida > Santalales > Viscaceae > Viscum > Viscum album. The sequence goes on along the minus strand of OY728123.1, from coordinate 151,736,048 downwards.
CTTTTATAAAATTTTACTTCTATGATATAAAATTTTGATACTATGTATAGAAAAATGAGATATCCTAGAAATACATAGGGATTTAGTTTTACCAAATTAAAACCTCATTTTCATAACAATTACATTATTAAAAAAAGATAACCATTATTTATTAAATGTTAATGTTGTTTAAATTGGAAGAAAAATGTTATTTAAACAAGGTTCAATATTTTAGTTTTAAAAAAGATCATATTTCTAAATAATTAGCAGTTTTACAACATAATAAAGTTAGATAAATGTGGATTTTTATGATTTTATTTGGTAATAATTATATACCTGAGAAATTTTGGCTACTAAAATATTAACATTTCTATTTCAGGGAGAAAATAAAAGTACCAACAAAAATTATATTTTATGTATGGATAGTAAATATTCAACACATATGACTAAAAACATGAATTTTTATTGAATATTATCAAGATTAAAAGTTGAAAAGTCACTTTAGAAGATAATTCTCAAGGATAAATATATAGTATATGTGATATTCTACTTATTGGCAAAACTTAAACTTCCAATGATTTATTTTTTATAGTAATCTTTTAATATCCTCATTGTCATAATTCAATTACACAATGAATTATATCTTGTAAACTTCTATAATGATAAATATTCTATTCAATGTCCAGAATTTAAATTTATTCTTTCTACTAATATACATGATAATGTATACACTCTAAAAATAGAATCTATTAGAAGATAATATATACCTTGTCTAAGTTCAATGGAATATCAATATTGGTTATAGAATAAAATTTTAGGAAACATTAATATAATAACTTTATCAAGAATTTCAAATAACAGACTAGTTAGAGATCAACCTGGGATTAGGTTTAACTCTTCTAAAGTTTGTGAGCCTTATAAATTTGGAATGAATCATAATTTAAACCTTAAATATATTTGTGAATTTTCATATTATTATGATTTATATTTAGATTACATGTAATTATTTTTTCCAACACCAACTAAAATTATTGGTGGAAAGTACTATGTATATATTGTAGTTTATGACTACACTAGATACACATGGTTCTATTTTATAATGATAAAGTCTGGGGTATTTTCTTTTTTAAAAACTATATATCACATGTTAGAAATGAGAAATTTATACCTTTAGTTACTATTCATTATAATCATGGTGGAGTATTTGGAAGTTCATATTTTGAAACTTTTGGTTGTAAAAAATGTATAATACAGAACTTTTCATCTCTAAGAACCCCTCAGTAAAATGGTGTAGTTGAATGAAGAAATATATTTATTCAAGAATATAATATAAACATGTTGAGAGAATACTCAATAACCAAACTTTTTTTGAAGTAGTTAGTACGTCCTGTTATACTATAAATTGATTTTTACTTAGAACATTTTTAAAAAAAAACTCTTTATGAGTTGTAGATAGGATGAAAGCCAAAATTTTCTTACTTTGAAATTTCTGGATGCAAAGAATTCATCTTGAATACTAAATATAATTTGTATAATTTTCTTCAAAAACTAAAGAAGATATTTTACTTGGTTATTCTATAAAAAATTAGGGTTCTCAAGATTTACATAAAAATAAAAGTATTGTAATGGAAATAGTGCATGTAAAATTTGATGAAACTAATCCTTTTGTTTTCAAGCAACCTCAAACCACATATTTGGATGATCTTTCAAAAATTATTTCTCAAACCATGTTATAAAATTCTTCATAATAAATAATAATTGAGGAAATATTTTTTGAATTTATACCTCTTCAAGAAAATCAACATGTTGTTGAAGAAAATTGTTTTGTAAACCGAGAAAATCATAAAATATTAAGGAATCATCCCATTGATAACATCATCGATGATGTAGATCAACCAATATAAACTAGAAGTTAATTAATAAACAAATGTTCATATTGTGAATTTATTTTGAAATTTGAACCTAAAACTTCAAATGTGGCTTTAGGTTATCATTATTGGATAGAGCAAATCTTCATCTGATAAACTTACTTAAAAATTTAAAATTGGAAATTTTTAATTCATAAAATATAATCCCCTCCCTCTTAAAGATAAACATATACTAATTTGATCCTATATTAGGTATCATAGTTGGTTTCTACTTTTATAAACTTGTAACTGTAATGTGTTTTAGTAGAAAATAGAATCATTGTTTTTAAGAAGGTAGGTTTTTCTATTCATACACTTGAAAATTAAAATCGAAGTAGACCACCTATATTTTATGGTGTTCATTATGAATATTAAAGATATCGCATGAAAATTTTCATTATCAATTATAGTGTGAAAATTTTTATTTTGATTACTACAAGATATCAAATTCTAGATAAGGAAGTTACTGATTTCATAAGAGAAGATAAACATGGGTGTCGACTTAACTAGAGATTAAAAAATAAAATGTTGTGTTGTATGGTATAAAATATCTATAGTCATATTTCATCGTGTGACATAGTAAACAATATATAGAAGAAACTTTAAGTAACTCACTATTGAACTACCAAATATATTGAAACAAGAAGAGTTATTCTTTGAAATGATTTTAGATTCTATTATTATCTACCTAGAGAAAAAGTTTCTAAAATGCATTAATGTTTTATGTAAATTGTAAATAGACTATAATATCATGGAGATAAAGATATAAAATATGATAAATTTGTTGAAAGATTATTTATATCATGATAAATAAATGGTAATACAATAGAATATATCTTAATGATATAAATAAACAAAGAGTAGATGGTTTTATTGATACTCTCATGAAATGTGAGGGTAGATTAAAAAGAGATACAGAAAACGAGAAAAAAAGAATAGATTGTATTTTTCTTCTAAAAATAATATATTTAAGAAAGGTAGATTTGTTGAGAGAATTGCTAAATATTTTAAAAATATTGAAAGAAATTCATCTAAAGAAAGTGAAAATGCACTTTCCCAACATACTAATATAATGAAAAATATCATTAGCAAGAAGGATTTTTGGTATAAATATATTAATAATTAGAAATATATAAGTGATAAGAAAGACACATCTAAGATGATATGTTATTATTGTATTAAACCTGGTCATATTAGACCTTATTTTCCTATACTAAAGAAGAAGGATAAGGAACATAAAAGGCACAAGAAATTTTTATACGAAAAATGGGAATAAAAGTTTTAATGTCACTGACACATAGAGTTAAAGTAGTGGAGATGTTTCTCTGAAATCTCTTCTAACAACATTAGTGATATTCAGAAAGTTATTAATTTCTTTTGTTGATATTACAAAGTTCAATAAATACTAAATGTCCATGGAATCTACAGAATCTTAAAAAAATTAACTTTTATTAAAAATTATCTAGATTCAGATTATGGATTTTTATACTTATTCTCATAAAGAAAAATATATTACATTTATTGATGAGGATACTTTACTATGTTTTGAAGAAGTTTAATGATATGAAACCTTACGTGAAAAATAATAATAAAGTTTCAAAAAACATAGAACATTCTATGTTAGATCTTTCCAAATAAAATTCCAATTTTTCAAAACATTCCTAAAAGATTTCAAATATTACAAAATAATTTGATAATAAATCTAATTCTTCCTCAACAAAAGAATATCAGAATTTGGTTGTAAAAAACTCTAAAATATTTAGTTTTAAAAACATATATCAAATTTTACTTCTAGGAAGGAAAATTTTGATAATATGTAAATAAAAATAAGATAGTATAAAAATACCTTAGGAATTCATTTTACCAAAGAAAAACCTTATTTTCATAAAAATTAATTTTTTATGAAAAGTGCACCTTTATTTACTAAATGTATAAGAAATATAAATTGGGTAAATAAATTTTCTTTAAATAAGGTTTAATATTTTGGTTTCCATAGAGTTTATATTTTTAGATAATTATCATTTGTACAATATAATAAATTTTGATATATGTGCATTTCTAAGGTTTTACTTTATATTAATTATATACCCAACAAGTTTAGGTTCCAAAATATTAATTTTTTTATTTCAACAAGAAATAAAAATTACCAACAGAAAATATATTTGGAACATGGATAATGGTTGTCCTATAGATAAGAGTATTTTTCAGAATATTATGAAGATAAAAGGTAGACAAGTCACTTTTTGAGATAATGATCGATGAGAAATATACGGTATATATGATATTTCAGTTATTGGTAAAATTTTAGTTTCCAAATTTTTAAAGGAATTAAGAACAACATCGTTAGTATAAGTCAGATATATAATGAATTATATCTCATAAATTTTATAAAGGATAAATAAACTGTTTAAAGTTTAGAAGGTAAATTTATTATTTCTACCGAGAGGCATGAGAATTTATACACTCTAAATATAGAAGTCATTAGAATCCAAGATCTAACTTGTATAAGTGAAATGTAAGATTAATATTGGTTATATAATATAAGGTTAAGTTACTGTAATATAATAAATTTAGTCAAACTTTCTAAGAAATTCTTAGTAAGAGATCTTCTAGATCTTTAAGCTTAACATGTCTAATTTTTTTATCCTTTTTAATTTTGAAATAAACATAATTTAAGATTTAAATCTATTAGTGATGTTTCAACTTATTATTATTTAAAATTATTTCACATGTAATTATTCAGTCCAACAAAAACTGGAAGTATTGGTGGAAAATAAAATTTATTCATTAAAAGATAACTACAATAGATATATCTTGGTCTATTTTCTAGAGAGAAAGTAAGAATCCTCTTTCATTTTAAAAACAATATATCCCATGTTAAAAATTATAAAATTATACTTTTAGTTACTATTCATAGTGATCATGGTGAAGAATGAGAAATTTCATATTTTAAAATGTTTTTTGTAAGAAATGTATAATACATAAATTTTAAACTCCAAGAACCCCTTATAAAAATAGTATTGTTGAATGAAGAAATTTAGTTCCTAAAAAAATTACTAGAACCATATTGAGTGAATACTCAATTGTTAAATTTTTTTTGTAGAATCTGTTAGTACTATCTACTATAATATAAATCAAGTTTCACTTATACCTTTCTTAATAAAAATTCTTATGAGTTGTGGAAAGGAAAGAAGATAAAACATTCTTACTTCAGAGTTTTTTGATGTAAAGTATTCATATTGGGTACTAAATATAACTTACATCAGTTTTATCTAAAATATAACAAAACTATTTTCCTTGGATATTCTAAAACAAATAAGGCATGTTGAGTTTTTAATTAAAATACAAGTATTATGAAGTAAAAATATATATAAATTTTAATGAAACTAATCCCTTTGTTTTTAATCAAACACAAAACACATATTTGGATGATATTTCAAAAATTATTTTTCATCCTATGATGTAAAATTATTTACATAGAATAATAAGTGAGGCAACATTTTTTGATGTCATACCTCTAGAAGAAACTCAACATTTTTTTGAAGTGCTGAATTTTACAAAAAAAATTAAAAAAAATAAAGAATAATCCCAATGATAATATCATCAATAATTTAGATCAACTAGTCAAAATCAAAAGTTCCTTAAGAAAAAAATGTGATCATTATACATTTTTATCAAAAAAAATTAACTAAAACTCTTAATGAGGCTTTAAGTGATGAAGATTGGATAAAGGAAATCTTAATATGATAAACTTCTTTAAAGTGGATTGAAAAATTATAAGTTTTATTTTATAAACTACAATGAAACCCTCCTCATTATTTTAGATAAACTTATAGTCTTTTGATCAAACATTTGGTATCATAGATGGTTTCTACAATTTTAAACTTGTTACAGTATCATTTTTGAAGAAAATTATATCTCTGTTTTTAAGATTGAAGGTTTTTCTATTAGGAAACATGAAAATTAAAATCCAAGTATAACACCTTTATTTGATATAGTTGGATATAAATATTTTAGATATCACATAAAAACTATCATTGTCAATATTAGAGTGAAAATTTTTCTTATGATGACTAGAGGCTATCAAATTCTCGATAAGGAATTTTCCATTTTTGCAAGAGAAGAGAAAATTTAGTATCAAATTAAATATTGATTAATAAATACTATTTTTTTAGGGAAATAAATATATATCTCTAGATTTCATTTTATGAGATATCAAAAAATATATAGAAGAAACTGGATGTAACTAACTTTGTAACTACAAAAGTTATTGAAATTAGAAGATCTATTCTTAGATAAGATTATGGAGATTTTAATTTTCTACCTAGAAAATATATTACTAAAATTCATAAATTCTTTATGAAAATTATAAAAAGTCTAAAATATATTAGATATAAATATGTAACATATTATCATTTGGTTTAAAATCTGGTTTCTATCATGATAAATGAATTGGAATCTATGATAAATTCTCTTAGTGATACAAAAAAATTACAAAATTGATCTTATATGATCTTATTAGTACTCTCATGAATTGTGATAGAAGAATAAAAAGTTATTTAGAAGTAAGAAAAATAATAATTTATTATATTTTTCATCTTTATCTGATGTATCTAAGAAAGCTGGATATGTTAAAAAAATTAAGAAGTCTTCTAAAAACGAAAAATCAACATCTATGATTGAATATAACACATTTGAAGAAAGTGAAAATGAAAGTTCCCAAATTTATAATAGAATGAAGAAAATAATTTGCAATAAGGATTTTGGGTATAAATACAAGAATAATCAAAAATAAACAAGTGATAAAAAGATGATTCAAAATGATATTCTATGAGTGTAAGAAACATGATCGTAACAGAACATATTATCCTAGACTGAAGAATAATTACACAAAATAAAAAAAATCATGAAATTTATATAAAAACATAGGGAATAAAACTTCTAAAGATTCTAAAATTTGGAGGAAAAATGGTGAAGATAATTCCTCTTAAAGTTCCTTTAACAATATTATTGATAGTATGAAAGTTCTTGGTGTCTATATTGATATTAAAAAAATAAATCAATTTTACTTGGCTATGGTATCACTAAATATTTAAAAAAATTGACTTTTATTTCAAATTATTTCGATTCGGATGATAAATATTCTACTTCTTATAATGAAGACAATGACATTACATCTAATGATGTGGATACTTTACCATGTTTTGTAGAAGTTTCACGATATGCAGACTTGTTATAAAAAAAATAATGTTTCTAAAAAAATTGAACATGCTAAGAAAGATGTTTCCAAAAATAAAATTTGAAATTTTGAAAAAAAAATTAGTGATTTCATATCTTACTAAGGAACTAGATAAGAAATATAATTCTACCTCAACTCCTAAAGATCACAATTTGGTTATAAAACTAAAATTTGAAATATTTGGTTTAGAAAAATATCAATCAAATATTACTTTTTTCAAGGAAATTTATGATAATATATACAAACAAATTAAGCATCCTAGTAAAACCCGAGGAATTGGTTTTACTATAGAAAATCCTCATTTTCATAATAATTACTTTTTCATAAAAATAACACCCTTCTTTACTAAATTTCATATGGTGGATATTGGAAGAAAAAATGTTATTTAAACAGGGTTCAATCTTATAGTTTTCAAAAATATTATATTTCTAAATAATTAATTGTTTTATAGCATAATAAAGTCGAACATATGTGGATTCCTAAGGATTTTTAGACTAAATATTATGTACCGAAGAAAATTTTGGTACCAAAATCTTAAATTTTATATTTCTAGGATAAAAGAAAACTACCAACATAAAATATATTTGGTACATGTATAGTGGATGTTCCAAACATATGAATGGGAAAAATATGTTTTTCCAGAATATTATCAATATGAATGGTGGAAAATTCACTTTTTGAGATAATTATAAAGGAGAAATATATAATATATGTGATATTTTAATTCTTGGTAATATATTAATTTAAAATGTTATATTTTTTGTATGACTTAAGCACAACCTCATTAGCATAATTCAATTTTTTGATGAATGATATATCATGAACTTCAAGAGTGATAAATGTCTTGTTCAAAGTTCAAAAGGTAAATTTATTATTTTTGCTGATAAGAATGATAATTTTTATACTCTAAACATCGAAGGATTTAGAAGCCAAGATATATCTTTTCTATGTTCAACGTAAGATAATTCTTGGTTATGGAAAAGAAGGTTAGGAAACTGTAATACAGGAACATTAACCAGACTTTCTAAGGATTAAATATATATCTACTATAGATTAGGTTTAACTCTTATAAATTTTGCGATCCATTTCAATATAGAATGAAAAATATTTTAAGATTTAAATCTATTAGTTATTTTTCAAAATATTATTCTTTATATTTAGTAAACAAGGATTTATTTGGTCCAACACAAACTAGAAGTATTATTGGGAAATACTATGTATATTCCTTATTTGATGACTACAATAGATATACATCGGTATATTTAAAGGTGATAATATGAAAATACTTTTTCAATTTTAAAAACTTTGGATCTCATGTTAAAAATCAAAAAAAATTATACTTTCAGTAGCTATTTATAGTGATCATGGTGGAGAATTTGAAATTTCATATTTTAAAACTTTTTTGTAGTAAGAAAGGAATAATGCATAACTTTTTAGCTCCTAGAATCCCATAGTAAAATGGTGTAGTTGAATGATGAAGGAGATTTAATCAATAAATAACTATAACCATGTTGAGTGAATACTCAATTGATAAACACTTTTTGGATGAATCAGTTAGTAATTCTTATTATACTATATATCAAGTTTTACTTAGACATTTTCTTAATACAACTTCGTATGAGTTATGTGAAAGAAAAAAGCCAAAACTTTCTTACATCAGAGTTTTTGGATAAACATTATTCTGATTTAATACTAAATATAATTTAAATAAATTATCTCAAAATATAAAGAATGTATTTTCCTTGTAAATTCGATAATAAGTAAGTTCAATCAAGTATTTAATAAAAATAAAAGTACCATTGAGGAGGAAATTTATTAAAAAATTAATGAAACTAATCCTTTTTCTTCAAACAACCTCAAACCACATCTTCAGATGATCTTTCAAAAAATATTTTTCAACCCATATTGGAAAATTCATCACAAGAATGAATAACTAAAGAAATATTCCTTTTCAGCTATACCTATAGAAGAAAATAAACATGTTGTTAAGGAATAGTGTTTTACAAACCCAAAAAATCAGAAAATCTTAAGGAATCATCCAACTGATAATATCATAAATAATGTAGATCAACTAGTCAAAACTAGACATAACATATTAAATGAATGTGAACATTTTTTCATTTTTTCATAATTTGAACATTAAACTCTTGATGAGGATTTAGGTGATGAAGATTGGATAAAGGTAATACATGATAAAATCAATGAATTTGAGAGGAGAAAAGTTTTCAATTTGGTAGAACATCTTAAATATATTCCTATAATTTGAGTAAAATGGGTTTACCATAATAAATTTCATGAAAATGATGTAATTATTAAAAATAAAGGGACATTTATTAAAAAGGGTTACAATCAACAAGAAGGTTTCAGCTATAAAGAAAATTTTTTCTCTAGTATCTAGAATTAAATCTATTTATATACTTCTATCCTATTTAGAATTATTAAATTTAACTCTTTATAAAATGAATATGAAGTGTGATTTTCTTAATGGAAATTCATATGAGGAAATTTATGTATAAAACCCACATGGTTTTGAAAATAAATAATCTCTGGATAATGTTTTAAAACTTACTAAGACCCTTTATAGACTAAAATAATCCCCAAGAGCCCAGCATGATAGACTTATTGGATTTTTTTACAAAAACAAATTAGGGGAGCTATGGATCCAACACTTTTTATTAAAAAATAAGGAAACCATAATTGTTAAAATTTAAGTTGAATACATTATATTTGGCTCAACTCAAAAATTAATTTCTCAGTACTTTATGGATCTTATGAAATCTATGTTTGAAATGAGCATGACGTGTGAAATTATATTTTTTCATTGTTTTCAAATTTCTCAAAAACCATATTGAACTTTTTTCTCTAAAGAAAATTATTGAAAATATTTATTAAAAAATATTTGGATATGAAAATAATAAGAGTACTTGTACACCCATAAAAACTGTAAAAATATTAGATCATGATGAATCTGAGAAACTAGTTGATCAAAAAAAATTAGAAGAATGATTGGTAGTTTAAAATATATCATATCTAGTTTTCCATACTTAACATTTTATAAATGTTTAAGTGAAATATTTCAAGATAATCCAAAGAGTCTCATTTTAAAGATATAAAATTAATTTCTCATGCTCATAAGGGAGATATGGATCTTGGACTATTTTATTCCATTGGAAATGATTTTGATTTAATAACTTTTTTAGATACTGGATTTATAAGATTTAAAATAGATAGAAAAATAACATCTAGAACATTTTATTACTTATGAGTGGACATAAATTTTTGGTCTTGTAAGAAACAAAATTCATTAGAACTTTCTACTACTGAAGCTGAATATATATTAGTTAGAAGTTAATATACTCAGGTGTTGTTGACGCAACACATACTCACTGAATTTGGCATGATTTTTAACAAAACTACTATTTTTTGTGACAACACAAGTTCCATAACCCTTGGTAAAAACCCATTATATCCCTCATGATCTAGGAACATAGACATAACACAATATTTCCTTTGAGAACACACATAAAAATAAGATATCATTTTGTAATTCATTGGAATACAATAATAACTTGTTGATATTTTTACAAAACCACTTAAATATGAAATATTTGAATATACTAAATTGAATCCTAGAATGGTCAAAATAAAATGATCACTTATATAATTATTTTTATCTATATCCTTATTGAAATGAACCCCTTGAAAATGGGGGAGAATATTTTATTTATGTTTTAAAAAAATAAGTTTTTATAAAAAAATTCAAGAGAAAATTTTTCAAAAAACAATTCTAGAAAAACTTTTCGTACAAATTTTCCAGACAATGTTTTCTTAAAAAAAATTCTAAGAAATTTTTTCTTAAAAATTTTCTAGAGAATTTTTTTTAAACTTATGAAGTTTAACTAGATTGAGATTCTTCCAAAAGATCATCAGACATACTATTTCATTTATTTTTTAGAAACCAAGAACTCCTTATTACTAGACAAAATTTTATAAGAAGTTTTATAAAATTTTCTCTGAGAGGTAAATGTAAACCGTTTCACAATAAATTTTTCAATATAAATTTTTATAATCATTTATATGTTGTTTATAAATTTTTTATGAAATTTTTTTCTTTCACAAAATATTTTTTTCCCAAATATTATGTTTTATTTGGAAATATTTTTGTTTGATAAACTTATACAAAAAATAAAAAAACTTCATTAATTCAGATATATTTTTCTCATTTTTGAGAAATTTTATCTATTTTTAATATTTATAAGGGTTTGATTATAATTTTTTGGATTAGTTTGGGAACTGAATAGAATCTCTTTAGTGTCTATATAAATAAGAAGTGGGTCCCCATGCCTTCACCACTAATTGTCTTCAGTAGAGAGCTATTATCACTCAGATTTCATTCCATCTAATCTTTATTAGTTTTTAAGATCCTTCAAAGTTTTTCTTATAAAGAGAAATTAAATCTTATAGTGAGTTATCAAATAGATAATTATTTAAAAATGGTTGATAGAAATAAAGTGCTATGAAAATTTTGATTAATTATTACAATCTGTAATTTTTTTCCAAGGATGGGAATCTTTATATGTTTCTAAGGAATAATTTTATTTACTCTATCATGAGATTGTTAAAGAGTTTTATATGTCACCAGTATTTATTGAAGTTGATGACCTAAAAAATTTATACATTACTCATTTTTTGAAACCCAATAACATTAATATCAAACAAGTGGATTATTTGGTTGAGATACCATTAAAATGAGAAGAAAATCTTATAACCCATAAATTTTTTAAAGAAATATATAGTTTTTAAAAGTTTCATGCATAAAAATAATTTTTTAATTCATCTGAAAAAAGTAAGAAATGTTTCAAATATTTCACTTGATCTAATAATAGTTTCTATGGGTTCAAAATTTCTTAATTATGAGGAAAAGAGATAGCAATTTCTTAAAGGTACCTGTTATTAAAATATTTCACTTCTTATGAAACATGAGAAAGTTCAATATAATGAAGTGCATATTAAATTTCATTAGGTAATAAAAGTTGGGTTATTAAATATGATGGTTCTTCTTTACCCGTGATTTATAAATAATTTTTTTCTAAAATTTATTAATGATCAAAATATTAACATTGTGGTAGTTCTATTGAGTTATAAGACATCATATTTTAGAGAAAAAACAATAAAAATAAATATTTTCTTTGTTTCAGATTTGAAAATATTTGTTGATAAATTAGAAAAAAGGTTCATACAATGGTGATGTTTAAAAAATTAAGTTAGATGTTTTATAAAAGATAAAAGTAGGTGAAAAATATCCCCCAGTTCTATGGAAGAAGGAAAAAACAATGTCTAATGGTTCCTTTTCAATATTTATCAAAAATAATAGTGAAAAAAGATGATAGACCATATTTTGGTTTTGATGTGGCTGAGGCTTTGGCTCTGAAAGATAAACCCTATGAAAAACTCAAATAAAGATAGATAAAAATAGGATAGCATGAAAATAAAGAAAATAAAAAAATTCTAAAGACTTCTTAAAGGGAATTTAAAATATTCACTCAAGAGAAACTTTTGACCCAGTAAAAAGTTCCTCAAACTGAAATTTCTCTATCTATTCAACCATAAGAACCTATTTCCATTCAATTAGAAGAAAAATCAGCTCATGTTTTAGTAAAACCTCTATATTTTATATATAAAAAAGGTAAATAGGTTTTCATTAATGAAATCGAAAATTATGCAAATAAAAAAAGTAAGAATTTCATTGATGTAAACACTCTTTAATTAGTGATTTTTTTGAAAATTTAGGGAAATTAAGTTGATAAAGAAGGATGATGTTGTTAAAGAATTGAATCAACACTTGTATTTAGAAGAAATGTCAGCCTAAACTTAAACTTCCTAATCTCCTAAATATCAAAATAATTTTGATCTCAACCAATCTAAAGATTATGGTACCTCAGATGATTATGATCAAAAATCCACATAAAAATAATATTAATAATTTATTTCCTATGAAGAAGTTGATGTAATTAAGATTTCAAAATCTAATTTTTTTTAAATAAAATGAATCTGAACATTCAAAGAATTATTTATATTTTTTTAACTCTTGATAGTATTTGGATGTAATCAAACTCAAAAACATTTTGGAAGTATATTTTTTGGATTGATGTTATTCCTTATATTTTTTAGATGGATTTTTTCTAATGTATTTAGATTAATATGTTTCCATTTTTTATGAATGTATTTATTGGATGAATGTTTATTGTCATATTAATTTTTTAATGAAAAAAATCTCTCTGACATTTCTGGTAACACTTTATACTACCACCTTTAAATCCTTTCAAAAATCATAATAGAGGGGAAGGGATAAAGAGTCTAAACTTTTGAACAAAATGAGATAAGATTTAAACTTTTAGAAAAAAAGGAGACAAGAAGTAAGGGGGATAATTTTTAAAAAAAATCAATTAATAGGGAGAAGATCAAAATTATGTAAGACAAATGGAATAAGTTATTTAATGTTTTAACTTTAATTTTTTTATTTAAAAGTTTTGATTTTTAATTTTTAAAATGGGAAGATTTGTGAGCCTGAAGGAAACATTCAACACTATCTAACCTTAATTTGGAAAATCTAAATCAACTTCTTTAGACATTTATAAATTTATAAATTTTATAATTCCCATTTAATTAAGTTGTTTTCTAATAAATTTGGATATTTTACCAGATAGGGAGTATCATTTCCAATGTATAGAACTTTATTAAAGTTTTATGGACTATGGATATCATACGGAACATATTTCCTAGATAAAAAAATACATTGTACATTATATGGATAGATACAAGTTAACTGGATAGAGGTTTATAGTTTCTAGATGATGAATTATAACAAAGTCCTACTTGATGAATTTATAACAAGTATACCAGACAAACATTATCAAATGGAGGTATAAATGACTTATATATAAACTTTTATAAATTCAATTAGATGAATAACTACATACATTCAACCTAAAAAAAGATCTTCATTCTACCAGATGTAACCTTTATACAATGTAGTATTATTTATAATAATGATTATCAAATAGAGATTATGAACTAAACATTCCAAGTGAATATGGAGTTCATCTGATTCTATTGCAACAACCTCTGAGAAATTGGGAATATGACCACTGGGAGTAAATATATAAATAGAATTTTTATTCTAGGAGGAGGAATATTTTTACAAGTATAATCTTTTAAGATTTTAAATCATTGACTATCTAAAGTTGTAGTAAAGATTTTGTGAAGTCTTTTTAATTGAGTGTGATCCATTTTATTCTTTATAAATATTTTTTTTAAGGAATTAGTTGTGAGTATTATAATAAATTTATTAAGATATCTTTATTTTGTAATAAGCATGTCTAATTTGGTTTGATCAAGGGATTCCATTATTCATAAAGATAGGTTATATTCTATTTATTTTGATATAGGGTTCCCAAGGCTAGTGAAATATACATTGTGTCTGATCTTTGAGGTCGAGGTATTCTTTAGAAAAGGAAGATAGACATTTATGGTAAGTTTAATACCATGGATACCTTGATTCTAGTTTAATACTTCCTTAACACTTAAGGATAAAGTGTGTATATATTATTAGAAAAGTTTATGTAAGTTTTTATTAAATAATTTGTATAAGTTTTATAATAATTTTTTTACAATTTTTTATTCCATTATGCATGATTAAGAAAAGTTCTCTAAATTTTGTTATAAACTTTTATAACTCTAATTATTGGGTTTTTGGGAAAAATATTCATCCGGTAAAATTAGTTAAATAAGATATAAAATTTTAATTTTAATTTTATAGACTACAATTCACCCTCCCCTATATTTTAGATAAACATATACTCTTTTGATAATATACATTCCTTTCTTACCAGCTTTGGGATTAACCTAAGATCTAAAACAAATTAGGTCCACCCCCTACAGAAGGAAAATAATTTACCTATAAATAGATTACACATGTATATATATACAATCAAATGTATGAGTATATGTCTATGGTTATAAAAAAAGTGGGTAAAAATATTATTTAATAAATTTTCATCTCTACAGGGATAAGTTTTGGTCTACTTATTAACTTGGGTGTGGTAAAGTTATAGTGAACCAATTGAATTTTTAGATTTTTTTTTAATGTATTATAAGAAGATAAATGTATTTTTTTTGTTTTTCATTCAATATGTGTGTGTGATATAGATATAGTAAGAAAAAAAATTCTAAGGGGATTTGATTTTTTATGTGATGTGGGTGTAGGGATTTCTATTAGAAATTGACCTCATGAAGCCTACCAAGTGGATTGGATGAAATAAAATCATTAGAAACAACACGTTCCCCTTAAAATATACTCTAATGGTTTCTAATGTTATACGTATAAGGAAAATATTCCTTGTAAGGTTTCTCTTGTCCCTTACATAAAGTGGTTCATTTTCAAATTTTAGGATTGTATTTCCACTACACACCTAGACTCTCATACATCAGGATGTAGTGACTAAATATTATATTCATAGTCTAGGATTACACACTCAATACCTCACCATCTTCCTATGATCATCTAATCAATGAAAAATTAATTAGAAGAATTAAGAAATAATAATGAATAATGAAATATCCGGGTTTTATAAGGTATGAATCACAATAATCATTCACATTCCCTTATCTCTAACTTGAAAAAGTATCCTATAATGAGTTAATCAATGAAAAATAGAGGAAGAAAAAATTCCCCTTCATATATGTGTTTCTTAACCTCTGCTACTCCTTATGCTACAACTTCTAAAACTCCACTTCCAAGGGATATAATGGAAGAATTAATGGGTATAATTTTGAATATAAAGGAAGATATTTCAGGGTGTTAATTATAATGGATTGGATAGATGACTTGAATGGAATATAATTTTTATGGTTTAGAGGGTGTATATCAGTGAATGGAACAAGCTACTATTAGAATGATAATTCTATAAAAAAAATCCCCAATCACATTATTACAACTCATGGATTGATCTCATAAATTTCAATAAGGGTCCAAGATATTTGTATTCCTTGACTTCATGTGAAATAAAGTGGGGAA
This sequence comes from Viscum album, assembly GCA_963277665.1. Taxonomy (NCBI): domain Eukaryota; kingdom Viridiplantae; phylum Streptophyta; class Magnoliopsida; order Santalales; family Viscaceae; genus Viscum; species Viscum album. The sequence continues at coordinate 151,719,847 of OY728123.1, read as the reverse complement.
TATAAATAATGTATATCTTACATTTATCATATTCCACATGTAGTCTTTACAACATATTACTTGATTTAGGAAAAAAAGAATGTATAAAGATTCTTTACCTTTTCCATGTTTCCCATGGGTAATTGAGATGTTATCTATGGATTTATTAATCTTGAGAATTATTCATGGAAATTAATTTTAATTACCTATATTGTGGCTTCAATAGATTTCACTTTCACTGTACTTCATCCTAAAGATACATTAAAAAGTCTTAGGATTATTTAGGAACCTTAACATCTATTTTAGATGAATGGGGATGTATTGGATGATCTTGGAAATACATTAGGTTGTGAGGATTCATCAGTGAAGGTTAAAGATATGACGGAACTTGGGAGTGCTTTGGGAAATCCTAGTAATGTGTTAGACCCCAGTATAGAAACAAGGGAACTTGAGGATGCATTTGATAACATGGGAATTCACTTGAGTTACTCTTATACAAGGGAGTTTTATTCTTATATAGCTGATAAAATCCTATATTTGTTTATATATGATCCCCATTTTATTCTGATATAGATCAGAAGACTCCTTAGTTTATTTATACATTAGGGGTGTGATCTTGAGAAGATATTGATGTTTCTCATATGAAGGGATACCAAATATGTTTATTCTTACATGAGCTCCCCTTTTGATATAATTCATAGGTACCTTGTTCCACAACCAAAATATACTCCTTTAATTCCATGAAAAAAATCACAATTTAATGTCACAAATTAAAACCCCAAATAATATTTCCAAGGAAATATATATTCATACAGTGTTAAGGAATAAAATGTTAATAAATTTATTCATTTTAAAAAATAAATCAAAAACACTAAAATTTAAAAATATTAATGAAAAATAATGATAAAAATGAACTAACCACATTCCCCACATATAATCATTACTTATCTTCATGAATGTTTTCCCAAAAATCATCACACTAACAATTCATATCCCATAAGCATCAAGACAAAATTCATTTAATTTTAAGATATAAGAAATTATTTGGATATGATTGTTAAACATGAAGCACCTTTTCAATTTACACTCACTAAAGTTCATTATATCACTTCATAATTTCACTTAATCGAGTATTTATTACTAATAATTAACTAGATAACTCATTTTTTAATTTGTTCACAGAAGTTCAACTTTCAACTTACCCTCCATTCCCCTCAACAACATGGAAATTGTTTTCCACTTTTATCCATGTGACCCACCTGGAACTAAAACATCACTTAAAAAAATAATCTTACAATGTCTCAAGTTTTTCCTTATAGGACTTTGGAATATTTGAAGGAATATTTTCAGAGCCAGGTGCTGAGATGGAATGAGATTTTGAGTCCTAGTGAGCCTCGGTGTTGATATAATAAAAATATGAAATATATTATATCATGTAAGCATAGTTTTTGGGGAATAATATAATAACACCTAAAATGAGTCCTAGATCAGAAATAAAATACCATCGTTGAGTCCATATGTGGGTTTTATACTAGGAATGACATAATATTTGTCGTCATAGGTAATTTTATTAAAGTGCATTCAAGAGATAAAAAAATAAAATAAAATTACTTATTTATTAATATATTTATATATTTTTATAAAATAATTACCTAAACCACTCATTATAAAAGGATTGTTGTGAAAATACCCTAGGGTTTGTTACATAACCCTAGGGATTGAGAGGATCAATTTGAGGAGTTTTCTTAGAAGATTCTCATAAGACCAACAACGGATCAAGGATTGGAAATCAGTGAGCCAATCAGAGATTGTGAATCTCACCAATGAAAAAAATGAAAATCAATCTTCATTAGTGATTGATTCAACTTGAGGTAGGGAATTTTTTTTGAATGGTTTATTTCCTTGATTTATTATTCCCAGATGAGCATGGCTCAAATCAACCAACAGATTGATTCACGGTTTGATCATTATACAGGTGAGGGTTTACTTACCTAGGATTATGGGGAATTATTTTTTTATTGATTTTAATAATTCATTATAATGTAAATTATTATAGGAAAACCTAAAAAATGATTGATCTCTTTTCATCATTTAAGTTTCTTGGATTTCTCTATTATTTCTTTGCAAGATCATCATTATCAATTTATTTGGATATAAATTTAAAAAATACCCAGTATTCTATCATTGCACAAAAATTCTTTAGTGCAAAAGATCAATTCCACTGAAGAGGGTAGGTGATTTAGAGTAAAATCTAGGTTAAATGATGATGTAATATGATCATAGGTAAATCAGTATCAGATCAGTGCTTCCCCGATTTGTGTTTTGGGAACGTGGTGATGGAATGATGTGGTGTTGGTGTCTTTTCAATTAGATTGAAGGTTAAAATATAGTTGATTGTGACATATGGGAATTGGTAAACATATATCTTCAATATCTGAGAAAGATTAGCAGTGGATCTAGAGTCTACGGCGACACAAGAGAATTCATGAAACATTTTTGAATTTCATAAAAAATCTAGACTACACGACATTTAGTCTGAAGAACACACATCATGTAACCCTTATTCTATAGTGAAAGGGTTTACGCATAGATAAAAATATATTACACGTCGCGTGACATACGTAACACACCATCTGACCAGGTGTTGGTGGTTCAACATATACCCTGAACAGTACACAGTAACCAACACGGTTAGGCACACGAGCCTTAGTAGAGTACGTGGGAACAACCCAGCACTCAAACACAACCAGGTACTCAGACATGGCTAGGTGAATGGGAATGGCCATATATACACGATCATGGGCTGGAAGCACACCAAGTACTAACTCGGCCTCTACATGTCTTGAATATCTTAGACGTGTTTTGTATTTGTAGAAATATATTTCATGTGGGACTACAAGTCATGGAAAGATATAGGGGAAGGTGAGACACATCATGTACTATATTTACATGTTATGTATTTTATCTAGGTTAGACTGAGTCCCTTCATCTCTTCATTATAGATCTAGTTTCTTTGGGTTAATTTCCTTGGTCTATCACTATGAGGGTATAGTGTGTCATTAAGTCCTCAACTTAGGGCTTCTATCCCCTTTACAGGATGAATCTTAGATAGAGTTCTTGGTGTCCCTCTATATGACTTGGGGTGTGATAATCTATCATTCCTTCATTAATACTAGGAAGGTTTCAAGGTATTTATGTGACCACCATGAATATGGCATTGATCCCCTATCTACTAGATTATTCAAGTAGGGTTCCTGGTTTCATTGTATATTCAATCACCTACTTAGTGGGTTATTCAAGTAGAGTTCTCGGTATCATCATACATATGAACCCCTACTTAGAAGGTTATTCTAGTAGGGTTTGTGTTGTCCCCTAGTGACCCTAGGTGTGGTCCCCTATATTGGTGATGAGATATTTAGAGATCTAGTGAGTACTTCTTTGGTGAGACCCGATGAGCATAACCTCTCATATGGGTGCCATCAGTGATAGCATAGCTCCTGGAGTGAGATCTCCCATATGAGAAGTACCTAATAGAATAGAGTATGGATGGAAGTATGGTTGATAATCCCATTGAGACTTAGATTATATTATTATTATATCAATTGTTTTATCATTCATATAGTTATTTCTCATTTCCTGATTGACATGACTAGTATTGATGAGTTGACAACTCTCTTTATGATTTATGTTAAATGATCTCAGGTTGTTCTACTAGGTATTTTTATACTCACCCTAGTATGGGATCAGCTCATAATTTTCATGTATTATATATAAAACATGATTTTTTAGGAGTCTTTGGAGGACCGGGTGCAGGCGGATAATAGGGATCTAGAAAAAATGACGTTTATACCATTTGTTTCATATGATATTAGTCTCCTCCTTCTGAGAAGGTTTTACACTTTTACAGTTTTTAGTGGGATTATATTTGGCCCCTTTATTCCATTCAGGTTTCTTTTTATACTCTTATGTGGCATAGATTTTATGCATTAATTATTAGTATCAGTTGTTCTTAACTTTCAAAATTGCATAGGCCTGCATATGTGTGTGTGAATATAGGTGCAGTAGGTAAATTCCTGTCATATGTGTGATATGCCTACTCAATGTCGGTATCAAGACCCTGGCCTTTTGGATATAGTATTTGAGTGTCACACTTGGCTTATTTTACGATAGGTGGTCCCTTATGGTTCAGTTCATGATAGTGTGGTTTAATAGAGGTTTTCATCTTAGGAAAAAAATTTAGAGATTTTCTAGTTGTGAGGTTTGTTTTGGGATTTATGGAAACAGTGTTACTATATTTTGAGTTTGGATCTTAGGATAGGGACTCTATGTTTATGTGGAAGATAACATATCCATTCACCAGGACTCTAATAACCAATTTTTTTAATTGAAACATATATCCACCAATTAAAAGAAAAATATTGGTAAATGGATCACATAGAAATGGTTTGTGGATTCTATGTATTTCTTGAATCATCTGCCCAAATATACTCTCTTGATTGTGGAATATCTTGAAAAAAGTTCATAATTACTCTAATATAACATCAAACTATGATTTTGAGATAGTTTCATGATGGTGACCAGTTGAATGATGAGGCCATAGTTTAGGGGGACACTTTCTTAAGGTGTTTCCCCATGGTGTGCATGGAGTAGTACTACCACCTGTTGAGTATCACATGGACCCATCCTAGTGGTCCGGGTGGATGATCATCCACATGTTGAGAATTTGATGGCCCCAATAGGATAGGACGATGGTACACATAGTCTTATCATTTTGTGTGAGTTCCATTTACAAAGATTGATATGGTTTTATAGAGATCCATAACCTTAGGTTGTGGATGATTGGATTGAGGTGATCATCCAGGTTTTCTAGCTTGTGAAAACCCCAGATTGATCAGATGGTTGTGCCTGTAACTGGTCTTTTCCATAGAGTAGTAGTTGGTTCCTGTGGTTCTAGTAGAGTGACTTAGGGAATCGATAGTGCCCTATAATATTGATTCATGATGTGTTTTTGTACATTAAATTAAGAGGGAAACTTCCCCCATCAAGTGTTTTTCTTATAACATAATCGAAAATTGTATTAGTGATTCAATGTCTCTCAAAGAGGATAATTTCAAGGTGTGGTGTATGAGTTACTTAAAATTCTATGTTTGAGATCATTTAGTGTGATAATGTGTCATAGCGGGCCCTAGATGTGGGGAATAGGTGGGAAGGGGAGCGATAGATTTATGTTGTTGTAGATTGTGTCCCAGATTCTTCATGTGTATGTTGAGGTACGACATGTTTCATTTTTTGCTTTAAATTACATTTTTTTCAATGATTCATAATCCAAATTTCCCCTTGAAGTATATCATATTTGATACATAGTGATAATAGTGTAACCTTTTATCCAGACCCTTGTTATGGAAGCTCCTTTAGAAATTATTGGTTATCACACACTTCTATTCAAAGTGTGACCTAACATGGAAAGGAGAGAGAGTGCCTCATGTGAAATCTTCTATAGAGATAGGGAGCCTCTAGGATGTTTTCCTTGATATGGGATAGTTATTTACTATCCATACCCATTTTTCTTCAACCAATAAGGGTTGTTGTGTTTTTGAGTAAGTGGGATGAAGTTTTTATTTCTATGAGAGAAGGAATATCAAGAAAATCAAGATGATCTTGCATTCAGAAGGATACAACAAATTTCTTATCATTTGGATGTTATTACCCTTGTAGTAGAAAATTATTTGATCTTTTAGTTCATGCGATGTTGAGAGGTATGAGGATATTTTCCATGAAGATTTTCCAAGTTAACCTCCCCATAGAGAGGTTTGTTTCTATAAAGAGGTGCCCCAGAGATGGGTCAATATATTTTCTAGAATATCAGTGTACCCCATCTAGCAATGAGAGCTGCAGGTGTGGTTAGATAAATCTGTAGAGAATGGGATTATTCATACCCGGTGTGCTCACCTGTGTAGCTCTATATTGTTCAACTTTAAGGAATATAAGAGATTAAGGTTAGGTGTGGATTGAAGTCACCTAAACTAGGTGATTATTAGGGAGGGTTATCCACCCCTAAGAATCAATGACTTCTTTGACCAGTGGTTAGGGGTGAAGTGGATCTCAGAGTTTCACCATAGGAAAGGATATCAATATCTCTAGGTTTGAGTGGAGCATGTACTAAATATGTATTTCTAAATTCGATACAGTTTATTTGATTTTACGGTGACACATTTAAATGTGTAAGATTCCCCATCAATGTTTGTGAGACTTATGAATTGGATCCTTTGAAACTTCTTGGATCATTTTATGTTAGTCTTCATATTTGACATCCATATGTACTTGGAATTGGTGGTAGAGCATCTGTGACACTTGATAATAGTTCTAGACAATCTTTGAGATTATCGACTTTATGGGAATATCTCAATGTATTAGTTATAGATTTATAACTTCCACTTCTTGTGATATGTCTTATTGGACGTGGGAGTGATAGTATACCCAAAAAAGGTTTAGGTTGTTCTAGCTTGAGAGACACCTAAGGGAATGGTCGTAATAGATGATGATCACAATGAAGTTTTTCATCCGCTATTTTTTAGGGAGGTTAATAAGCAGTTGACCCCTTTTAAGTTGATCCATGAGAGTGAGGATGGTATAGGATACCTCCAGTTGATGATTTTTGTCCCTCCCCTTTTTTAGTGAGTCAGGGATACATAGCTTGGATATATCGATTGCATGATATTTCATGACAATATATCCACTAGACATGTTCTTGATGGATTTTATGTAGGTGGGGAGCATGTCATCATTGATCAAGGATACATATTGGCATAAATCACATAGGGGAAAGAAGTGATAAGGATGTATCTTTCCCTTATTAGTACACCTAGGAGATGTGTGGATGTACCAATATCCTTCAGAATTTGAGTTGGTAGCCAAGGATGTGTTAGTGTGTTGTTGAGTTAAACTCTGGGTGTCTCACCTATTAGAAGGTGAAGGTCAAGGTGCTTTGATGGAAGTGGAAATGGGATGGTATACTTGTGGTTCATGATAGGGATTCCAAAATGAATGTAAGGTCATGATGCTATTTGATTAGTCATTGGATAAAACCAAGTTTAACCACTTCTTAACCATCCGAGAGTAGAGCACAGTGAAGAGTTTGGGATGTTTTTTCTTGTAGAAGTTTGTATTACTTCATAGAATTCCATTACTGATAATTTTAGACTATGATACCGACTTCAAATCATGATTAGGGAGGATGTATGAGGCCCTGGGACTCAGTTTTAGTTAAGCGTTGTTTCTAACCTAGAAATATTTCTATGTAAAGTGGATTTCCTGAGTTCTTGTGAACATGCTTCAGGTTTTCATGTTAGTTATAGAACATAAATTGGAGGATCATCTACCATTAGTAGAGTTTATGTATCACTATAGTTACCACTCCTCCATCAGTGTAGCACCATTTTATTTCATATATGGAAGACTCTATAGGTCACTGATTTTTTGGTTGGATCCAGAGATAGGAAGGGTTTTGGGCCTATAGTTAGTGATAGAAATGGTTATAAAATGTGTAGTTTATCCCAGGGTGGATGTGTACTGCCTGAAAACGTCTAGGGTCCCATGTGGACCAATAATGATGGAATTTATATTACAATGAGGATATCGTGAGTTCTGACTGATCTTACCGTGAAATTTATTATCAGGTTTGGGATAGATTAGCGGGATATCTCCAAGGTGTTTACGCTCTTTTCTAGTTACTAAGTTGGGTGGTGAGATGGCGTATCGCTTGACCCTCCAACTCTAATCGGACTAGGTGCATGGATTTGTTCACATATTGCATCTAAAGAAACAATTGTATATATCATTACTCAATGTTAGCCAGGATGAGATATATTTTGAGGGTGTAGTTACATTTTCAAGGTGCCCAGTGGAATTTGAGAACTGGTAGAAAGAGATCCTTCATGGTAAAAATATTTTCTTGCATGTGTGTTTGTTGATAGCACAAGAACCTTTAGAAGGGATCATGTGAGTGGGATACCCAGATGAGAGCCTAGGATCCTCACTTGTAAGTACGATTTCACTTTCTAAGGTGAAATCCTGGAATGTGGGGAGAATTTAATGTCTCTATTTTTGCATCATAGGAATTTGGAAAAAATTGGGGAATATTTTCGTAGTCAGGCAATGTAATGGTGCAAGATTAAGAGACTCGGTGAGTCTCGGTGTTGTTATAATAAAAATATTATATATATTATATCACATTCACAAGGTTTTAGTAAAATAATGGAAAAACTCTTGAAAAATTTATTCAATTAGAATGATAAGACCTCCATTGAGTCCTAAATTAGTTTTTTACCCTTATCGTGACATAATCATTTTTGTCATCATGCATTTTGATAAAGTGCAGTCATAGGGGAAAATAATAAAATATATTTATTTATTTATTTATTATAACATATATACCTAACCCATTCATTATCATAGTCATGTTATAGTTATAACCTTAGGTTATCTTCATAACCTTATGAATTTAGAGGAGTCGTCGAAAGAGCATTCTTGGAGGATTCTTGGATGACTAATGGAGGATCAAGGATCAGAAATTAGTGAGCTAATAGGATATTGTGGATCTCACTAATGATGATAAAAAAATTTGTATTCATTTGAGATAAATCTCACAAAATTTAGGGTGTTTTTTCAATGGTTTATTTCCCTAATGGATTATCCATCAATGAACGCAGATCAAATCAACTAACAGATTGATTCACGGGTCGATCATAATGCAGGTATGAGATTAATTACATAGAATTATAGGGAATTTTTATTGTTGTTTATTATTTATCTTAATTAGTCATTCTAATGGAAACAAATAGGGGGAAACCCAAAAAATGGATATGGTTTTTTCTTCCTTTATGTTTATTTTATTTCTCCCCTATTTCTTTTCATGATTATCATCAGATATTTCTTTATCTTTTGGTTTGATGAATACCCTGTATCCAGTCATTGCATGGTCATTCTATAGTGTAACAGATTAATACCATGGTTCCATGTTTTTTATCTTGGGTGAAATCAATGTGTAATAATGATGGTAGATGATCATTAGTAGATCAATATTGGATGAGTGTTTCCCTAGTTTGTGTTTTGGGAGTACATTGAAAGTGTGATGAGGCCGGGGTCATTTTATGATTGGATTGAAGGACATAATCTAGCCAATGGTGATAAAAAAGATTAATTCAACCTAGATCATCAATATTAGGGTGATATTATCAATATATATAGTAAATTATATTTTCAATGAATTTATGAATCATTTCTGACTTTCCGAGAAAATCCCAACTTCACGAAGTGTAGTCTGAAGAACACACACCATGTAGTCCTTCTTCTATGGTGACATAGTTTATGTATAGATAAAAAGATCACATATCATGTGAGTACATAGGAACATACATGGACAAGAACTGGGGTATGGGTAGTGTACACAGACATGACCTGGTACTTAGAAACTACCAAGTACTCAAATATGGCCAGGTATGAAAGCACGGCCCAAAGTACACGGTAACATTCAGATGTACATGATCATGGGTTTCCAATACATCAGGTACCATCCAGACATAAACATGCCACGTATTTGAATAAATGAATGGTGTGTTGGATGGGGAGACATGGGGAGACCCAGGGTTGGTGAGACACATCATGCACTCGATGTATATGTTGTGTACTCTACCCAAGGAAGATTGTGAACCTTCATATCTACAGTATTGACAAGGTTCAGTTGGGTAAATTTACTTTGTCTATACCAATGAGGGTATAGTGTATCATTACATCCTTTTTTAAGGTTGTGATTACCTATATAGGATGAGTCTCGAATAGAGTTCACGGTGACCCTTCATATAACTCGGGGTGTGATCCTATATCATTCCTTCAATCATTCCGGGTAGGGTACATGGTGTCAATGTGACCTCCATGCACAGGGTTTCAACCCCCTATATAGAAATTTATTCAATGAGGGTTTTTAATATCATTATAAATTTGATCCCCTTCTTATAGGATTATTCAATTAGGATTTGTGGTATTATTGTACATATGGTCCCCTACTTAGTGAGTTATTCTTGTAGGGTTCATGGTTTCCATAAATAGACCTAGAAGTGATCCCCTTTCTAGGTGTTGAGATCATTAAATATTTGGTGATTACTTCTTTGTAAATACCCTATGAATAGGACCTCTCGGATGAGCATTGTTAGTGATAGAATAGCTCATGGAGTGAGATATCTTAGACAAGTGTTACCTTGAATCCTCAAGCAAAATCCTATAGCCGGTAGTATGGTTTAGAGTCTATTATAAACTCAGAGTATGTTATAATTATATCTGGATTTTTATTGTACCTATGGATATTTCTAATTTCCTAATTAAAATTCATTATATTGATGAGATGATTATTGTCTTGATGCTTTATTATTAGTGATTTCGGGGTGTCCTATTGGGTATTGTTATACTCACTCCTACATGGTTTGTTCCCCCACATTTCATGTATTATATAGGTTATAGGAATTTTTACTGAGTCCTTGGAGGGATGAAAGTAGGTAGAGAATAGCGAGGTAGACATACAAAGTTTTATACTAGGTGTTGCATCTGATATAAATCCCCTCCTTCTAAGCAGGTTGTACACTTTTTCTGTTTTTGATAGGCTTGCATTTGAACCCTTTATTTATTTTGATACCCTTATCATAATTTGATGTGGGATAGATATTATTCATGCATCATTGGTATAAATTTTTTTACCTTTCAACATTTTATAGGTTAAGATATGTGTTCATGCATATAAGTGTCATAGGAAAATGCCTCCTATATGTGTGATAATCCTACTTAGTATTTGTCTCCAGCCTCTAGCCTATTTGAGGTAGGATTGTGGTATCACATTCATCTTATAATCATCCAAGTGGGCACCAATGGGTCAGGTCATGAAATATCCATTAATATTAATTAAAATAGTCAGGTCATGGAAATAGGGTAATGAGATATGACCTTAAAGTAGTTATTTACTTATATTTGATGGATTTTGTTTTTTCCTCATATTCCAATGTTCCAAGATATTTCAATAAATTCTATTTTTCATCCTAATTTCTCATAATACTCAAATTCAAATGTTTCATTTGGTTTTTGTTTAAGTTGAAAAATTTAAGTGTTACTCAAGTTTGGTAATAATAAATCACTCAAGTTTAGGTTTATCAATCCAATGAAAACATGTAAAATTTTGATACAACTAAGTCCTATGTTATTAAACATTAATTAATAAGTTCCCCAATAGTAGTTTCAATGTTTTAAATGTGATTTTTTATACTTGAGAAATGATAGATATATTTTTATCATGAATATTCAATTCAAAGATACAACACAATACATATTTTTTCTCCACCCACCCTTTCTTTTAAGTGTGTGATCAATGAATTAACAATTGTAAGGAAGTAATAATGCTATAAAAAGTGAATTTAGGCATGCTAGAAATAAAATTAAGGGTTAGTATAAAAATAAATCTTTAATTGTAGTTTTTTACTAGGTATTTTATGTCATATTTTTTCTCTAAAATGTTATGTCCTTATTTTAAAATTATGCTCTTGTAAAATATCAAGTAAAAACTCAATGTGGTGGAATTTTATTTAAAAAAAATAAAAATGAAAAATTAAGAAAAAATGAAAGTCCTTATATTGGGTTTACTCTAAAGAAGAACTTGTTTTATACTCTCATCTAGAATTCTTCTCCTTCAGCTCATCCATGATCCCATGGTAGTTGGTTCTTCTTTAGTAGGAACCCAGGTGGTTCCTCTATGAATGACTTCTCTTGTATGATCAAATTTTACAGATCTTTCATAAACATTTTCAAATTGTAAACTTCCATATTTTCTTCAAATATATATCCAAGATCTTCATATTTCCCTTCGTAGACTTCAATAGCTTCATTTAGTAGCCAATGCTTAAATATTTCTTCAGGTTTTGACTTATCTAGGTTTTTTATTTCAACCTTGAAATAGTTTTTAATCAACATTGTCTTCTAGATTTCTATATATTTATGTGACTACACATAGTCTTCTTCTTCTTTTTCTTGGGATATAATTTCCTAATTATACATAATAGTTTGAACTTACCCAGAATAGATAAATGATTTTATATGGAAAATGGGTGATCTTTGATTTCTGTAAATACTTCATTCAAGTGTTAGAATATGGGGCATGAAGTGTTATAGATATCTTTAGAAAAAATAAACCTCATATAAATATCTCTTGAATTTTTTTTTTGGGATGAAATTCTCCTTAAATTTAAGATTCATCATGGTTTTCTAATTATGAATTCTTAGTGAACATTCCCACATTTTAATTTTTAATGGTATAATTCCCCAAATGTAAAACTTTGTATCACCCAAAAATTGAGTCTCTTTAATAGATGCAGTGATTTATTTATTCTTCTTCAGCCCTTTATTTCCCCTATTATGTTATTCATAATCAATAATCTCCCCTATTTTTTACTTTTTAAATCCTTTACTTGGTGGTAGTTTGATAAAGGTTGACAGTATCAGTTGCAATATATTTTTTCCCTTTATACCCAGCCCATGGATCTGGACCCCACCCTTAGTCTGATGTGATATAGTTTTATTATAGTTTGAGACTATATTTTGGATCATGTATGTTGTTTTATCTCCCCTCACCTATGTTGGGTTTCTCATACAATTTTCTACATTTTTAGGGTTTATGTCTCTTTTTTTATCTTGTTTATCTTCTATGGATTCTCTTATTAACTTTCCCACTACACATGACCTCATATTTGGAAAAATATGGATATGTTTCAATGATTTTGGATCGTGTTAGTAGAATATTATGGTGGCCAATATCTTTTTAAATGCTTAGTGATTTTTTGAATTTTCTATATTTTAATTGTTCTTGGTCCTTTCTCAGCGGGTTATGGTTAGTTAGTCTTCATCATTATATTTTTTCACCACTACTCTTTTTAATTTTCCCACAATTATTTACCTAATTTTGGTTAATAATGGTAGATAACATGATGGTTAGGGATTATATTGGAATAATTAATCAGTTTCAGATCAGTTAACATCCCTTTATTTATGAAATCCTTATTTTTTATTACATAACTTCTCATTAAATTTTACAAATATAGGATCTTTTAATTTTATTTTCTTGTAAATAATGTACATAATACCTGAAAACTTAAAAATTTATTCTAATACATTTGAAATTATTCTTCATTGGTTCATCTTAATTACATTTACCACATCTCATAACCTAGGGATATACATCAAAGGAAAACGTGAGCATAAGGCCCGATAAGGGAATAATAAAGAGAAACAGTTTACATGTGATCTTGGTGAATATAAATAAAAACAAAGGGAATATAATTATGTAATGAGAAAGTGAACATGAGGCATATCATAATAAAAATAACATTAATCCTAACTTAGATATGTGACTACAACATTTAACTTAGACGTTCATAAGCATATCACTAAGGTTAATCACCAAGGTGTCGTAAATGAAAATTACCATGGTTATTCACTAAGGTATCATAAAACGTGTCATCTATAGAGATTAAATTCATTACCCAATGAATTGGAGTTCTATAAAGTAACACCCTACATATGTATTATTTAATTTGAGCCCCATATATCATAATTATACATTTCATAAATAACATGTAGAGAAAAAATGGGGTTCATATCAAAATCATGGAATTTAATAAGTGCTTAAAACCATGATCATTATTCATCCCAAATAAAGGTAATTCAGGTTTAATGTATGTTACACTAGTATAAAAATGGTCTTTCATGTCATTTTTGTAATTTTAATGTCAGTTTTTAATCTATGTTAAAGCCACTGGTGAAAAAATATGAATTTTGATGTTGTTTTTTTAAACCAGGACCAAAAATGACTCACATCTATTTTTTGATGTCGGTTTTTTAATAAAAGATACCAAAAATGATACTAATTTGTACTTTTTTGCATCATTTTTGAGAAAACGGACACCAAAAAGTATCTATAAATATATTTTTCATCGGTTTATAAGAAATCGATGTCATATTTTCGATGTTAATTACCATTTTTCTAATAGTGTTAATACCATAATAAAATAAATAATTTTTACATAAATTTGAATACCCCTGGAAAAGAAAGAGGCTTGGGTATTCACAAAAAAAGAAACTAAAAGATAATTTCTTAAGGAAAAGAGGGAAATATTGAGAAGTAAATTTGGCAGCATTACAAGGTATAAAATGTGGTTTTAAAAAATGGTAAAATGAGAGGGGGAGGGTCTCCCATTAATAAAATATAATTTAGCCATAATGGTATGATATAAAGGGTAATATAATATAGTAAACATAAAATTTAGAATTCATATACGAAAAGAGGTTCTTGAATCGAAAATAAAAGAGGTATAATTCCCTTATATTGAAAATTAACTACTAAAACTTGAGGATTGGGACCTTGGGGGATTGAGGACACCTTTGGAGGACTATTTAGGAGGTAAAAATAGCATATATTCATAGAGGATAGATTTTTAGTTAAATTAAATGGATAAATGGGTGGTTATTTGTAGAAAAAGTGGAGGATTTGTTAATTAATTTCCAAATATAGGCATTGGAAATCTAGGTTGTGGAAAATGAAAGACCATGGGATTGACCATGGTTTTTCCCCATGGTTTCAGACATTTGAGACATATTTTATTCTATTTTAACCCAAAAGAACCTAAAATCTTATTATATCACTTAATTTTTCAAGAAAAAGTAATGTTTCAACAAAATAATATTTTTAATCTTAATGTTTCCATTTTAGACATTAGAAAGTAACTTATAGGTTTGGAAACTGATTAAAATATATTAAAATAAGTTATATTCATAAAATAAAATATTTAGAGTTGTGAATTATGTTTAACTTATTATTACATAATTATGACATAATTATGAATTCATTTAACATACCGAAAAACCCAATCATTATTTTTACAAATCATGGAAAAATAAAGTATTTTAGAAAATTATCATAAATTTACCCTAACCTAATTTAAATCTGATGTTTAAAAAAATATTTTTGTTTTTTTTGAAAAGTCCTATAAATATTATAAATTTAACTTTTAAATATAAAAAAATCCTTATTTATTAATAAATAATGGGTTGAAAATGCATAGTAAAATTTATGAAACTTAAAAAATTTCATAGTCACAATAAAATTATTTTATAATTTATATTTAAATAAGAGTTTTTTTAACAAACCATTTTATTAAAAAATAAATTATTCATAATACCATAGTTTATATAAAAATTATATCTTTTCTGAAAAGTACAATTTGTGTTCGAAAATTCAATTTATGAAATTCTTCATATATTTTATTATGAAAATATATTCTTTAAATGGAATTGATAGAATAAAAATTTTATTTATAAAAATTAATTTCAAATCAATTAACTATATCCTTGACATATAACCCCTCATTACACCTACATACTTCATAAGAGTAAGGTGTGTGATGATGGTAGTTTTGTGGGTTGTCTTGACTAACATCGACCAAGTGGTAATATCCACTAACTTGAACTTCTCCTATAGGAAATTTCATTAAATATTTACTTTTTGAATCTTGGCATGGTATTATTAAAGTTAAAACCTCATTGATGACACCATCCTCCCAAGTTAATAAATATGGGCTTCAAATGGTATGACTCTATGGGTTGAGTCCATTGATTCTTATTTTTTGAATCAATTATCCTTTTCCATTATTATTTATAAAAAATTAATTAAAATAGTAACATTATTACTAAGAGTATGGTTTCCAATGGTCATATTGACCAATGGTCATATTTTACCAATAGTCATATAACAGTCGAATCCTAATGGTCACATTTCCCTTTATGCAATATAAATACAACTTCATTATTAAAGAGATATAGTTTTGTTGTGTATAATATAATTTAACAAAACATTTTTAGGAAAGAAATATAATTTAAAAATTCAATGTCATTGTGTTATTCTAGTATTTTGAAATATCTTATCTCTAATTCACTCATCTTTACAATTTTTATATAGTTTTTTATTGTTAATCTGGTCATTGGTGTCACCCAAGCCTCAAAGTCCTTATCTTATATAGTTCTCTCGATCCCACCTCTCCAATAAATATTTAGGGTAGCTACATTTAAGGGTATATTTGTGGATATCTTTTCTATTAGTGGTATCATGTCTTCAACATGGTGATTTATTCTTGAGTAGAGGTTGTTGTGCTTATTTGGGATTTCATACTATTACCTCATCATCCAAATTAATTCTTTGTATGGAATTATTTTTCGATTTTGTGGTGAACTAGTGGGTTTTGGTATTTTATTTTCTTATAGATCCCTTATAATGTGATGGTTCTAGTGTGGAAGTGAATATGGAATTCTTAGTGGTTTTATTTTGATGTAAGATTTTTTAATTTTTTTGATTTAGTTAAATTTTTCAAGTAATCATTTTATAATTGTGTTTATTCTTATTGAATATTCATGGCTATTTTATGGTTCCATGGTGGCCAGAATTGGAAATATCGTGTTAGAGGGTGATAGATTGGCCTGATGATGTTGAATAAATGATGTGTTTATATTAACGGTGACTTGATGTGACTTGCCTAATTGATCATGTAGCTTGATACAAGCATAGGATTGATCCACATGTCGGGTAATACTTGACTTTGAATTTTTTTTTTTGAATTTGAATATGTTTTTTCTCTTTATGGTAGTTTGGTGAATGTATTTTCCTAGTAATGACTAAGTATATTATTATGATTCATACTCAACCCATAAAAATTTTCCATATTAAAAATATAAAATTGGATTTGTGAGAGTAAATCCTTCCACTTGTTCTTCTCCCATGATACTATTCTTTAATTCTGGAGTCTCAGTGGTATTCTCTTCCATAAAAAACCCATGAAATCCATCTAATGGATTTACTTCTTCATTTCTATCTTCAGTTGAAGGTTTCTTTAAATCTATTTTTTTGTTTCTTATTCCTCTATTAATATCTCATAAATGGATTTGTGTGGAAATATCTTCTCGAAATACCTCCCCATCATTATGGTGATATTCATGACATAGTTTATTCAATAAAATTAATCATTTTTTGCATAAATAAGTGATTATTATCATTCTTTATTTCATTCATCCTCTCCACATGAGCTCCAAAACTATTTATGTATGCTTGAGTGTTCTTGGAAAGTTGATTAATTCTAGTATCCATTCTTGAGAAGTTTTATCATGTGGCATTTATGGGTTCCTTTTTGGTTGTAATGATTTCTTACACTCTCTATTTATTTCTTGAGAGTTTTTATTGAATTCTATAAAGGTCTTATAAAATCATCTCTACCTCACTATCTATCTTAGAAAAATATATTTATTTCTACACATTTGTTTCATGAAGAGTAGGTTGTAAATGCATTTTTAGATCATTATTTCCACCTTTCATGAAATTATAATACCCCCTTGATGTTATACTGATATTATCCCTTAACTCTAGTTTTTTTTGTTCCCAAGTTCAAGAATTTATATAGTTCCCATCATTAAAGAACGTGATTCATCAAAAAATAATGAAACTTATCTCTCTAAGATTGATTGATTAGTCTTGAGTATTCCCCATTCATTGTATTTTCAATTCCAAACATTTCCATGTGATTTACCTCTAGTTTAAATGGTCAAATAGTGTTTCAATTCCATAATTCTCATATAGATTTGGGTTATTATCAATATCTCCCATTCATTAGCATTACTCTGATGTTTTCCATTTGAGTTCTTGAAATGAAATATTAATGTCCTTCTTGAATTTTTTCAATTTAAATATTAACCCCTTGGTTGGAAGTGGCACTAAGGGCCTTTGTTCTTATTATTTCCCTCACATTTTTCTCCACAAATTTGAATCCAAATTATTATTAATGACCCTGGGTTCCATGGTTTTCTTATTTCTATAAAAACTTACAACTATATTATCAAAAAATTCATTTCATATTTGCCTGATACCATCAAAGAAAATATTTATGGGTAATTAGAGAGGGATTTAGTGTGTATAGAATTATTTATAGTATCTCTTAAAAATCTTCTAAGATTCATGTAAGTCCTCCTATTTTCCTTGATTAAAGTTGAGGATTCTCCTCCTTGTTTCCTTAGTTTTATTAATTACTTCCCATGTGTCAAAATAATTCTCATTTTTATTGATAAACCACCTTTTCTACTCCCCATTCAAGAAATAGGAAAAAATTTAAACTTATATCCTCATAAATTAACCCCCTAAAATGGAATATATTCACTGATCAAAGCCATTTTTTTCCATTTTCCAAAAAAGTCGGTTTTAGGGTTACCGGTAGCTAAACAAACAGGTAGTGGAACTCAAAAATCAATCATCGCATCATGGTACTCAAGTATTCCAGTCTAATTTTCAAATTTCAAATCACAAAGATCGATTGAAATCATACCGCGCCTTGGTCCATGCAACGCCGCACGCCATGCGATCCCTCGTGACACACAAACACATCGAGCCGGGAACCCAAACATCATGCGCCTCCATTGTCACATCATAGTAAGTCGCCGGCGAGACCATCCACCAGAAATCATCATCTTCGGCCCATCATCAACCCGCCGTAACTCTCCCTGATCATCCTTATTAGATCGACACACCACCATCGACAATGTATACAGACATCGACGCTTAGCTGAGAATGCACGTCGTCACTGGGAAATCCATCGCCCATCCGACTCACAAAACAAACCATTAGAGAAACTTCACACACTGCATTCCAAAGATTATGAACCGCTACTATAAACGAAGCAACCCCACCGCACCCAAAGGCACACTCGATCTCCACAGCTACAGCAACCTGGAAAGGAAGATTAACCAAGGAGCTTGAAACTAGGTCAACGTCGCCCAGGACTAGATGACCTGAAATCACGTCAAGGGACCATCACCGTTGAGGGGATTCGAGCAGGACTGAGCTAGCAATGCCACTCTGGGCTGGAGCTAGACAAAACCAAAATGCGGAATAACCCCCACTGGTTTCCAAAATAGGCAAACCACATGAAGCGTGAGGTGCGAACGAGGGATAGGGAAACTCTTCCAATAGTGATGCCGCAAGAACATAAATGAAGACTAAAACATCAAAAACTTCAGATCAAACCCAAAACCTTTAAAAAAACTTACAAAAACGCTGAAATCCAGTACCTCCCCCCTCTGAGGTTCTCCAAATCGATTGACGAGCCACACCGGAAGCGAAGCCGGAGCTGTCGCCAAGTCGCGCCTTGTCGCTGAGAAAAAGAGGACAATGTCATGTCAATCCATATCTATCCAAGCCCGGAAGTTGATGCCACACCGAGCCGCATCATCACAGAGGTTGAAGTCGGAGACAAAGTCGCACCAAGCCATGCAGCACCAAGCCACTCCGTTGATGAGATGATCCAAAGGAAGTCGACGTCGAGACCGAGCAACGCCAGAAGTGGGAGGAAATCAAAACAAAATAAAACCCTAACCGCCGCGAGAAGAAAAGCAACCCCGCTCAAAGGAAAAAAATTCATATGTTATATCTTGATGCATGATTTATTCCCCTTAACATAGGGCATTTATAGGTCCTTTATTCTTGGTGGGGTATAATTCCACATTTGTAATTATATATTGAAATGTTATTGTACTATATTTTATAGCCATAAAATAGGTTGGTTTGGTTCTATTTCCATGCCTCTCTAGTGTACTAGAATTATTCCTCTAACATATGTTTTATTTTCATCAAATTAGTGTTTAAAATTTTATCATTTGTAGATTATGAATCTGTAAAATATTCACCTTAAAAAGATTATTTTTTCAGTTAGTACAAGAAGTGAATTATAGTTTCATGTATTTTTGTGATTTTTATTATTTTTTACCTAAAAAGGGATAAACATAAATGAATTAAAATAAGTATCCATATAAATGGAACCAATTTTTGGTTTCTAAAAATATAATCACAAATAACCATTAATATTTCTTTAATTTCAGAGGGATAGGTGTTGGACCATTTGTTCACATAGTTTTGGAAAAGGTTTAGTAACTAAATATAATTTGGGGAAATTTTGTAATGGAATTTTAATAATTTAAAATTGTTTTTGGTGTTTTCTTTTTAACATGTGTGTGTGAATGGATATATGTAATAGAAAAAAAATAAAAAATCCATGGGGATTTTATTCTTTATGTGAAGTGTGAGTAGGTATTGACATTAGTAAATGACCATGTGAAGTATACCAAGTGGATTAACCAATAGACAGACATTAGAAACATAATTTATCCCTTAAACACCACTCTCATGGTTGTTAAGGGCTTAATAATAAGGTCAAGAGTTCCTATAAGGTTTCTCTTGTCCTGTATGAGCAGTTCTTCAGGTTTAAATTCTATGATTATGTTCCCATTACACCCCATGGACCCCCATCGATCAAGATTTGGTAATCAAAACTAAAGTGCATGGTTTGGGATTACACACTTGTTACATCACCCTATCACTTTGATCATCTAATTAATGGTCATTTAATTAGAAACATCAAGAAAAAATAATGAATAATGAAACATCTATGATCCATAAGGAATACATCCAAAAAATCATTCATAGATCCCTCATCCCCCACCTATAAGACTAGCCTAGCATTCTTAGAATAATGAAAAATAGAGGAGGAAAATTTCCCCCTCAGGGATATGTTTTTCTTCCTCCTCTACTCCTTAGTCTATATCTATTGAAACTCAACTTATAGGGTATGTAGTGGTAGAATATATGGGATTAGTTTAGAATATAGAGAAATATAGTCAAGAGAGTGAACGAAAATAGATTATATAAATGTCTATGATGGTATATAATCCTTATATTCGAGAGGGTGTGTATGAGTGAATGGATCAAGATTCACTTAGAATAAAATACCTCTCCAAAAATCCCTTCCACTAGATATCAAAAAAAATTGTGATATCTAAAATTTTATCAAGTTTATAGGAGATTCTTATTCTATAATTTTTCATTAAAACAAGTGCGGAAGAGAAACAACTTATCTCCCATAATTATTGATTTCCATGTCTAGTATTCTCAATAGATTCCCCAATTTAGGGAAAAAGAATGTATAAATATTTTTCACCATTTTCATATCTCCCATATGTATTTGAGATGTGATATGTGGCTCATTTCATCATGAAGATTATTTAAGGAAATTAATTTTATTACCCACACTAAGGGTTCACTATATTTTAGTTTCACATAACATATTCCTGAGGATGAATTGGTAAATCCTGAGATTACATTGGACCCTCATCATCTATTTTTGATGCATGAGGATGAATTTTAGGAGCTTGAAATTAAATTGTATTGCACTGTTTTTCTTGAGAATGTTTTGGTACGTGAGATGGAATAGGGGGGAACTTTAAGATATTTTCGCTAGTGTAGGTATACATTAGAGTTACTCTTATACAGTAATACCAAACCGAGTTATTACTATTAGGTCTGATGAAACATCTAAACACCAAGAAGTTACACCTACAAATCATACAAGGTAGAAAAAAATTACTAGAACAAAATCATGTTAATGATGTACCAAAACATAGAAGACAATACACACTTAAATATTAACACCAAAACTAACACTTTGAAAAATAAATAATGAAAAAAACTTTTATATTGTAATGATTGAAATAAATAAAAGAAAAATAATAATTCAAGTGTTTAAAATGGTTTGGACATTAGTCTTAATCCAATGGATTGATATTATAATCAATTTGATCTAATATATGAAAGATAATTAAAATTCTCAAAAATCATTAAAAAAATGTTCCTGCCAAACTAATGAAAGTATATTCTATTCAATTTAATTGGTAACTCCATCATTAAATATTCATAGAGAGTGTACCCACTGAGATTATATCATTATGGTCATCCCTCCAATTGGTAAAGTAAATCAACTACCTAAACTCATTTTGTTTAATAGTGAATATGTTCATAAACTCTAAGAGTTTAACCTTATATATTCTCTATTAAGGACCTTATATATTCACTTTTACACAAAACTACTAGTGAAATACTCTTACGTATCCTTTAGAAAGGAACTTAAATAAGTCCTTCACATATTCACACTCCACCTTAATACTTATAAAGGTTAATTTCTAATTTCCTAATCATTACTGACATCATTTGATTTATCTATTGTTTAATTTTCAGCTATTGTATAACTGATACTCCACCATCTCCATATAAGAATCGATAATTAGTATTTTGGAATATCTACTTCCATTAGTTTTAATAAATTATCCAAAAAAATATTTTTATATGAATGTAAATAAAAATATTCTACTTGATAATAATTTTCTAGGATTCAACACCAATTCCTCTATTAGCACATTCAAAACTACTTCTTCTCTCAAACATTAGTTTCATATATATAGTCCCTTCACTCTGTTTTTAGTCATCTCAAGCCAACAGAAGTATAGAATTTCCTCAACACATATTGGATATAACCTTGGTCAATATATCTACCAAATTATGAACTCCATTACAATTTTTTTGATTTAATACTTTTTTCCTTAATAAATTTATGAAGAAGTGACACTTCAAATGAATATGATTTTTCTTAGAATGAAACATCGTACTGTTGTCCAGGTGATTTTCACTTTGGGAATCACAAAATAACAACATATTATCCTTATTTTGATATCTTCCATAAACCAATTCATATAGATCAATTCCTTCCCAGATTTTATTAAATTATCATACACTACTTCTATTGTTAAAAGTGAAGCAACCCATTGAAGCTTTCATATCTAACTCATTATTGTGGTTATAAAAGAGAACATATAACCCATAGTGATCCTCTAAGAATGTATGTATCCTCTAAATTATGAATCTAAAATACCTTGAAATGACTCATCCATTTGGAATCATAGATAAAATTCTTTGAAATCTTTTAGATACTAGAGAATCCACTTTATAGATTCTCAGTGCTCTCTTATAGGATTTTCCATGACCTGCTAAGAACACCCACTACTAGTGTAATATCTGACCATTTATAAACCATGAAATATATAAAATCTTCCAATAACTGATTTAAAAAAGGAACCTTTGATGTGTATTCATCCTAATATTCCATTCATTATGTCTTATCATTTCAAAACATGAAATTTACAGCCATAATAGTAGTTATTATCTTGGCCTCGCTTATCCCAAAGTTTTCCACTACCTTGGGAATGTAGTAAAACTGAGTTGGGAACAAAGTTATTGAACTTAACTGCCTTTTAATTTGTGTCCCAAAAACAAATTGGACCAAAATCCTTCATCTCTAAACTTTTGAAAAAAAATTATTTCATCTCATCAATCCTTTCCTTTCCTAAATTGGCAATATGCATGTCATTAACATAGAGAAGTAAAATAATCAAACTCATATCATAAAACACTTTCTAGTAAAAACAATGGTTATAATTTCTATATATTAACTTTGGTTCTACCATAAATTAATTTAACTTCTAGTCCCACTACCTCGATGCTTACCTCAACCCATAATGGATCCAACTCATCTTTCTTGTAGGAATTAAATTGTGTTTATCCATAAAAACTTTTAGATACTCTATCTAAATTTCTTCATCTAATTATCCATTAAAAAATAGAATTAGTCACATTTAACAACTCCAAATGAAGACCATATATGGAAAACATACTGATCATCATTTTAATAGCCACTTTTCTAATGCCAGTGGAAAAGATATTGGAAAAATACATACCTTCTGCTTGTTGGAAACCCTTTACGGCTTGGTTTTACTTGTACCTTAATATTATGTCTGCTTATTCCTTTAACCAATAAACCCATTTAATCTAAAGTAATATCTCCCCTGTATTATGTTATTTTGGATCCTATGTTTCATACATTTTTAAGGAATCCATTTAATACCTCATCACTAACTCTGATTGATTTTAGTATTTTAGACTTATAACATCTTCCAAGATCTTAGGATCCCTATCGCTGGTGAGAAGAAAATAATTCAGATCATTTTTTATCTCTATAATTGGTGATAAATCCTAACAAACCTTGGAAGATATACTTTTAGACCTACTCCTTTCAAAATGAATACATTTAGAGCATCACCACCCAAATATCTTCTTCAAGATTCCACAGTCCTATATATTTCTATTACTTTCAACCATAGAGACACCATTGGAACTTGACTAACATGCCAAAATTATTTTAGACAATTTTGTGTTTCCACAACTAAGATACATTCTAAATCCACTAGAACATATATAACATCCATACTTCTTTTCAGATAATCCTTACCATGTAATGCTACTTTGATCTCATTAGCAACTCCCACTAGGTTTTAATATTTCTACAAAATAATCATGAAAGATTAAATTTTAGCTTATGATAACCATTATAGAGTTATTATTCCATATACAAACTCCAAATTCTTCATCTCTATATCCTACAAAGTAAAAATTTTAGGAATTATCCTCTAGTTTATACCTCTTCTTAACATCCATGTGGATATAGGTGAGTGAGCCAATGAATATAAGATGAAATGTTTTGATCCTCATTCTAGACCAACAGGATTCTGGAATTACCTACCCCAATAGAGATGTTGGACACCAATTTAGATAGTATTCCAAAAAACTCACAGTTTCTAACCAAAACTCTTTAAAAAACAATTTGAATTCTCAAGATTATATCCTTCGTAACTAATTTCTGATTCATTCTCTCCAAAACCCCATTTTCTCTAGAGTTCTTGGTATGGTCTTCTTAAATGGTACTCCCTTCTGCCAACAAAACCTTTTGAACTCCTTAATTCTATACATTTTACCATTATAATACCTCAAAATTTTCTAATTTCTTATGGTATCCTTTTCCACCATGGATATCATCAAAAAAATATTTTGAATACCTTGGGCTTGTACTTAATAAATAATTGCCAAAACTTCCATTTCACATCATCGATGAATATAACATAGTTCAACAATCATCTATGAGAAAGAAATCAGATATATTCCTTATATATCCATATGATCCTACTCTAACTTTTGGTCTATGAATTATTCTCTTGTTTAATACTTCTCATTTCCAATATTTATTACTCCTTTAGTAGCCAATATATCTATCCACTTCTCATCCAAGTGATCGGTATGTTCATGATATAACATTGAAGATGTTACTTTTATGAAAATAATTAAACATTTTGAAATTCTCTTTATGTACAAATTTTCATCATTCACTCCTTTTTCCACCAGTATGGACATTCATGTAGCTTTTTTCACTCCATCTAAAAAGGTTTTATTGAAACTAACACCATTTAACTATCCTACCATGATTTTTTAAGCTTTTCCACAGTATGTTATGTAATATTTATAATTCCATCATTATTCTATTCATTTTTTTTGAATAAAACATCACTATTTCCTAAATTAATGAGAGATCCACCATCCACATGGTGTACCTTATCATAAATTTGTATAATTACTTATAGTATCTCTCTCAGATTTATTGTAAAAAAATGATCCATATTCCATAATCCAGGAATCAATTGAAATGGTGAAACTCTTAAAAATACCACTCATATATTTTTATATGTCATTTATGGATGCACTTTTAGAAGCATATCTTTTAAAAGTGACTCTTCATTTACTATATTCAGATTTCAGATTTCCTTTCTTCCCACAATTAAAACACATTGGACCACCTTTCATTGAGATAATATATCTATAAATCCTTATTCATTTTCATTTATTATGACTTTTATATTCTAAAACATAACCCCTACCTTCCTCATTGTAAGAATTTATAATAGATGAATGGATCACCTTCCAAAAAATATCCTCAATTAAAATTAGATTCTTGATTTTTGTGAACATTTAGTCTATCTTACCACTTGAGTTACTCAGTATTGTAACCATCTCATCCTAAGATTTCAAGATTGATGAGAGTAACAGTAGTGCCCACTCTAAATCCTCAAAGATCAACTTCATGAATTCCAACGAACATTGAATAATTTTTAAGTCATTAATGTAATAAACCATCACCTTTCCATCTAATATTGTCATGCAAAAAAAACATATGCAAGAGGAATTATGAAGGCACAATTTTTCAAAATCAATAGGAATATTATCATATTTTCACCTTTAAGTTCCATTTATTTAGAATTTTTTTTAAATCTAGTAATTCTCATGAATCTATAATTAAATATAAAACTATTTTAATATTAATTTTTTCAACATATAAAATATCTTTATATAACTTTTAACATGTCCTACACTAATTATTTTATGCTACATGTTTTTTTGATACATTTGGTCTAGAAAGTAATTAAAGAAATAGAAGATTTACTCCTATAAATAAATGATGATAATTTTATATGAATGTAGTTTTTTTAACAATTTATAAAAATTTGAGGAGAATGTTTTTGAACATGTTTAAAGTGTTGTTGGGTTTTCAAGATATTCCTTGGGATTTATGGAAGAGGTTCTATGATTATTTGGTACATTATAAAAATTATAAGTTTAAGGATGAGAATTGGTTAAGTCTTGACCATCTAAGAATCACCCATAAAATATTTAAGTACATAAGAGTGACCATGTAGGATATAGTAGTTGGCTAGGATTTCTCTAAGGTGGAATATCAGGCATATCACATAAGTGTTGGATTATGTAAGAATCACTCACATATGAATGGGTCAATATAAGAGTCATATGTAAAATTGAATTTTAAGAGTTACATATGAGTCACAAAAATATGAGTGGAATCAAAATAAGTGTTATACTTATATGAAATTATTGAAAAGGCATAAAACTCTAGAATTATACAAGAAGGAAATTAAAATATAGAATTTATAAAATAAAAGGGGTTGACCTAAAAATAATTTTCCATTCCTCTGGTCTACCCAGATGGGGATATATTCTCTTCATTGTTATATATAGAAAACATATAATAATATAAGGGAAATAGAGAGAGTGGAACTTTATTAAGAAGATGAAATATTATAGAAAATCTCATTTAAAGGATAAAAAACCTATGAGTTGTACATGTGTATTGAATTGATGAAGTTAAGAGATGGGTACTGAAACAAAATAGAATTCTAAGAACATTAAGGGAACATTGTACTTGATCAAGGAATAAGAGTATTTTATATAAATTTTAGGATGATTGAGCCTCTGAAATAAGAAGTACTTCAATCATTATTCTTCTTATAAAAAGGGTATGAGATTAACAACAGAGGAAGTGAGTTATCCAATTAATAGATATTTATCTACGTCTCCAAGATATTTTATTTTATTTATTTAATTTCAATAATATTTCTCTAGTTATTTCATACTAGATCCACAGTGATTGATCGAAGGATAATTTCCCACCCATTTTAATGAATTTTATGATTAATTGTTAATTATATTATGGTTAATTTATCTAGGATTGTTTTACTACTTAGATTTTAGGATGATTCCATTCTCTTTGAATTAAAATTATTATCTTCTCTTTTTCTATTTTACACAAAGAGGACCCTTAGACTTGCTTCATTTCTTATACATTGAAGGGATGTGAGGTTGTGTTTAAGAGTGATCAAAGGTAGTTGATCACCATGCTAACAAAAAGTGAGTAAAATAGCTATTAATAAATTTATCTATTCATGATAAGATTACAAGGTGAATGTGATTAGATAAGATTTTATATGATTAGAGAGAGAATGTAGGATAGTTTCCTTGAATGAAAATGATTTAATAAGCAAGTGAGAAAAATATGAGGTTAGACAATTAATTTTAAAACTGAATTTAAGTTACCTTTTAATTATATTCTAAAAATTTTATTTTCAACATAATCTAAACCCACATAATATAATATAAAACACTATCAACTCCCTCCTCTCCAAATTCAACCCTGAGTTCCACTACTCACTACATTTAACTTTGGTTCAAAAAATATTTGTGGGGAGGATCGTAATAGCTGCCACATAAACTTGGCGCCATTTCTAGAAAGGCACACCAATGTTAATTTATTTTATTTTCTTTGTTTTTCTGAAATGTTTTTGATATGTGATTAGGTCTAGTTCAGATCACCTCTTTGGATTTTATCTATATTTGGAGTGAACCTTACTGGAAAGAGTTCGAAATTTTAGAATCGCTAAACAAGTTGATTGGGTTTTGTCACAGTCCCATGGATATACTCTAAATAATATTTTTTTTCTTCATTAAGAGTTTCTTTAGAAGGTGAAAATATAGAAGATAATATTCCTCAACTAAATAGAACACCCAAATAAATTTATACACTCAACATTAACAATAAAAATAATCATCTTTTATAACTAAATAATTAGTATGACTTTGAACTCAAAACTAGACCAATTCAACTACTTCCCAAGTTTCATGGCTTAGTAGGAGAAGAGCTCAACAAATATCTAAAGTATTTTTGGAATGTATGAAATAATTTTAAACACATAGGAGTCTCAAAAGCTTATACTAGTTAAAGGATTTCCCCTTATCCCTAGAAATGGCAGCCAAGGAGTGGATGTATAATCTACAACCTTGAGAATGAACCACTTGGGATAAACTCTAAAGGTAATTCCTTTAAAAATTTATTTCCTACTTCAACGAGTACTCAGATGATAAATTAAAAGTATATAATTAAGAAAACTATTGGAGAGACTCTTTATGAGTTTTGGTAAATATTCAAGATGTTGGTTGCATCCTCCCCACAACAACTATTTAAATATCATCATTTTATAGTTTTATTTTACAAATTCCTATTGGAAAATGATAAGAACCTATTGAATGATTCTTATAGATTATAACTAATAGAAAAATAAATATTTGAATATAGAAAAATAATAGAGATGATCTCATTGAACTCTCAATATTTTGGTTCAAGGTCTACTACTAGAGGAGTACATGAGGTAAAAAAGTTTCAACTCTCCTTTACTTGAAACTAATATTGAGGAAATAACTTCAATTGTGAGAGGGATAGAACTAAATAGGTTTCATAAATCCTCACTACATACACCCCCAAGAGTATGCTAGTCATTCCATTCCCTAGAGCATTAGACACATAGTTTTTTTTATGTATAAGAGACTAATTGTTTTGAAGAAACATACCAAAGTTAGTAACACTACTAGAAATCATCATCATATCTTTATATATTTATTATGAAATAAATTTAAGTCCTAAACAGGGACAAAATATACAAAATACTGGAGTGTACTAAAGTAATAAAGCCTAAGCTAATCCCCTATGATCAAGTTGACTCCCTCTAGATTCAAGAGTTGTGTGTTTGAGAAGCATGTAATGTCGGAACCTTGATCTTCAACCACCATGGAATAAAGATGATCAACCACCCTATTTCCTTCATGCCACATATGAACCGCATGAATGTTACTATTATTGAGGAGGGCTCTACATTTTCTGATGATGTTGGCTATCGACCATGGAATGGATCCTTTGTCATGTATTGAATCATGTATGATCATAGAGTTAGTTTCTACCTGATTAAGAGCAATATTATTCTAGTTTCATAGGCTCATCCCCATGTACATTGACTTGGACCTCGCCTAGATAGAGCTCTTATACACGTAGTAGGTAGTAAAATAAAGAAGGGAACTCCCCCAATAGTCATGAACCACTCCTCCACCTTTCATGACTCCCAAGATGCACGAACCGTTAAAATGTAGTTTGAAACCCATGAACAATGGTATCCACTACACCCTAGTGATGGTTTATCCAAAATGCCCTCCCCCTCCCCTTCTGGCCCTCTTTAGCTATGGCTTCAATCCCTACAAGGCCCTCATGGTTTGTTGGGTGGGGAATATCTAGGTCTTTCTACCCTCTATTCCTAGCCCAATGACTTTGTTTCCTCGTACACCAGATCACTTCTCATGCAGAGATGGTTATTTGGTTGAATTTTAGAAAATAAGGTCCTCCTCCAAGCTCCCCCAGGTCTACCAATGTGAATCTTTCAATTGTTAGTGAAGTTATTATACCCTACCCCTCTTCTCATCCA
This sequence comes from Viscum album, assembly GCA_963277665.1. Classification (NCBI taxonomy): domain Eukaryota; kingdom Viridiplantae; phylum Streptophyta; class Magnoliopsida; order Santalales; family Viscaceae; genus Viscum; species Viscum album. The sequence continues at coordinate 151,689,885 of OY728123.1, read as the reverse complement.
TCACCCCATTCCCAGAATGATTCTGATGATGGTATGCATGGTGGTTTGGTTACCCTATATTATAAAAAGTATGGAAAAAATATCCTTCCAGAAAGGTGAGAGAGAAATCCATGTGGATAAGTTATATTTCGGCCTCTCTAGTAATGCATGTCTTGTCCCCAACTATTAGAGTACACACATGGGAAAAACTCAGATCTATTTGAGAGTGCTTATCCATCCACTTAAATGAGACCAAGTCTCCTAGGGCCAAAAATAGGCTATCGTTGTTTCAAGGATTTCAATCCTCATTTGGAACACCCATGTAATTGGTGCTCAAGTAAAGACGAACTTCTTAGCTATCAAAATTAAGAAGCACAAGGATTTCATTACTTCTATCCTGGAATAAAAATATAATCATGTAAAATAAATGAGTTCACTTGTGAAGTTAGAATCCATGAGGCCATGCATGAAGACACGACTAATCTCTATATATGGATCTTCTATAATAAATAGGTTTTTGTGGATATGGGTAAGTCTATAGATCAATATATTACTATGAAAGTGGATACTAGTGTAGAGTCACTTATTATTTATTTTGTGTATGGGAGCTGTGATGCACAAAGGAGAGAAGTTTTGTGGCATGACCTTAATGGATTTGATCCTAAGGAATCTCCATGGATCTTCGATGGGGACTTCAATGTAATAATGGATCTAGATGATAAGAAATATAGGGGAGATTTTCCCCATACGACTAGCATGAGCGTTATTCAGTTCATGGAAAGCTAAGGTCGCCTCGACATGGGATACTCCAGTGACCGCTTCACTTAGTGAAATAATAATTAATGGAGCATACATTGTTGGAGTTAGTTGGATCATTTCCTAGAAACCCTACATGCCATATTTAAGTTCCCCAATTCCAAGGTTGATCACCTTGTTTGGGGTATCTCAAATCATTCACTTTTTTTGGTTTCCCAATCTCTCGAATAGGATGGCTATGAACAATTTCGATTATATGTACATTATGTTTTCTCTACTGGATAAAAACTTTTTTTCTTGATATATATAGGGATCCTACTCAAGGCTACTCTAGGGTATCCATCCACAATAAGATGAGGCGTCTTTAAAAGTGGTTATAATCCTAGGTGAAGGCCTCCCTCCCATTGACTGAGACTTGGAAGATCTAAAAAAGGAGGTTGATCACCTATAACTCAACCTTGAGGGTGCATGGTGTAACTTGGTTTTTGAGTAAATCTCTAATAAGAAGAACATCATGGGAGATATAATCTTGAAACATGAGTGCGCAGATAGGGGTAACTAAAGAGTGAAATAGCTTTATAAAGGGATAAAAACACGACCTACTTCTATTCATGCATTAAAGAAAGAAGGAAGATAGTGAAACCTAATATTGTGCATCAAAATGGATCATACTTGGATGAGAGGTATGTGGTTGGGGTATAAATTTTTCTTTCTTCAAAAATCTACTTGCAGGTACTAATCTGAACATACCAAATGGGTATCCAAGAGGGAATACGGAGCTACTGGAGGTGATCCCCAACCTGATGTACAACCAGGGAAATGCCTTTTTGGAAATGATTCCTGAGGAGAAGGAGATTGATGAAGTTATGTTGAACCCCAACCCATAGATTTCTTCGGGGCCCAATGGCTTTCCAGGTTTATTCTACAGGGGGTTATGGGATTTGATTAAAGATGATATTATTGAGTCCATCTGGGACATTTTTTAGGGTGAACCAATCCCATGGGTGTATGGTGATATGAAACTTTTCCTTTTACCAAAGATCAAATATACTTCATCCATTTTCGACTATAGACTGGTAAGTATGTGTAATTTCACATACAAGATTTTTTGAAGCATCATCAACTCACGATTTCCTATAAACATTCCTTGGTGGATTTCCTTAGAACAGCATGGATTTGTGAATCTATGGTCATTACTGGGGGATATTTAACTAGATAAAGAAATTATTTATGATATCAACATAAAAACACATAGATCAAACATGGATTTAAATATGGATATGAATAAGGCCTATGATACAATGGAATGGGGTTTCATCAATAGGGTGCTCACGGGTATAGGACTTTATTCCTGGGATAAAAATCTTCTTTTTATATTCTTTATCTCATCTTGTATGGTTGTATCCTATCATTGGAAAAATCATGGTATTTTTAAGACATCTCATGGGCTTAAGAAAGGGGATCCTATATCCCTGACCATCATTATTATCATGAAATACACCCTCAGTAGGCTTATTAACAAAATACTATCTACTTGGGACTTACTTACTTACCACAAAAAAAATTAACCAGTCTTTGATTTACCATCTTATTTTTTCTGATGATTCTCTTGTCTTCATCAATGCTATAATAAGATCAATTTTTTCTCTCAAAAAAATCCTAGAAGAATATTTCTACTAGAGTTTCCAGCTTATCAATAGATCTAAAAGTAACCCATATATTTCAAGTAGATGTGGAAACCAACATGGAACCTCCCTGTGTAATGAGTTGGACATGCAGAGAGGTACGTTTTTGATTGATTACATTGGTACCTTGCACTCTCTAGGACTAATTTGTATCTAGGGCTTTGACTGCATAGTGAACAAGATATTGAGTTGCATGATCAAATAGAAAAATCTCTACTTATCCTTTTGGTGATGTATAGCCTTAGTCAATAGTGTCCTTTCGGCTATTATAATTCATGAACTCTTAGAAATCAATGTGCCCAAGGGGGTCATTACCAATATTGATAAATTTTAGCTAGATTCATATGGTATGATCTCTATAAAGGAAAACATCATTGTACTTCATGGGGTATGTTGGTGAGACCCATACATGAAGGCATGATCAATGTGAGGACCTTATTGGATATTATTCACTACACGCATGCAAAGAGGGCATGGGAGATTATGGAAGAGCACACTCTCTGGGGGAAAATAATGTCCTATAACTACAGTGGGTATGCAAAGGATGTTAGTTCCCATGAATACCCTTTCTAATTTTGATTTACCCTATTATCCCAACCCCCTATCAATACTCCCAATAGATTGTAGGAAAGGGTGATATCCTCTTCTGGCATCACAACTATGCAGGTTATACGATTGGATTCCTGGGATGTCCTGCTCCTATGATTTCTTTTAGATATTCTAGCTTATATCCTCGATTTATCAAATCCATTCTAGACTAGGAACAATAGGATGTGATTGACCTCATTGCTTTAAATTCTGAGTTATAAAAATGTGTGTTCACTAACTCTAAATTAGGGACCTTCTCATCAAATGACTTTTGATGGATATTAATACCTCTGGGGAAGGGGGATAGCTGGAATAACACGGTTTGGTGAAATAGAGTCCCAAAAAAGTTTAGTTTTCTAACCTGGAGTATAAGGAATCATGATATTCCCATGGATGATAAAGTGAAAAAGATGGTTGTCAACCAGTTCTCTAGATGTCACTGTTTCAATACCCACTAGGAGGAGAATATGAATCACCACTTCTTTGAGGGTTAATAGTCCCAGGTTATTTTGAAGTTCTTTGGTGCCTTCACTTAATTTCTCTGGATCTTCTTGGTGCCTTTTTTTTTGAGAGATGGTTTCACGGATCGAATGATTTTGGCCTAGAAAAAATGGGAATATCTATTATTCTCAGTGCAGGATGTTTATGTATATGGTAGGCTTTGAATAAGGCTAGTTTTGATGGGATTGTTTCCACAGGATGATCCATTATCACGACAAAAAGAACCCACTAATATCAATCAAGAAACCAAGGATTCAAGGAGTACTCCACAATTCAAAATGGAACTAGAAACCAGCAACAAACATGGCTACCCTTCTAATAGACTTTTCAATAGTCCCACCAATTTCCACCATTTTAGGGGAGCAACGCTCATCCAATATAAGCTACCAAAATCAAGTAAAAACCATGAGATCATAATTGAATACATTCTTAGAAAGATATTTGAGTATCAGGGTAATAAAAATCCACTCCCACAACACTTGGATCAACACTGAATAATCAAAACATTTAGATAAAAAAATCATTTCTAATTTGAATAACTTTTTTAATCAAGTATTAGGTAATATTATATACAATAAATTAATAAAACAATAGTAAATGTATGTTTTTTATCTCTAAAAAGTGTAAAGGAAGTCAAGATAAATGAATAACCACTACTAAAATCTAAATATTGAAATGGAAACCCAAATTATAATAAGAACTAGTCCTCATAGATAAAGTAGAGAAGGTACCACTAGAGATGAAATCAGTGAGGATGGGTAAGGGAAGAGTTTAAGATCTACTTCCAACCCAACATCCCTTCTAGACAATAATGTCCCCACCTAAAACAAATAGTGAAAAGACTCAACAATAGAATGTTGGACACCTTCAAAATGTGTAAGTAAACATCCCATTGTTGGATACAGAAAAAAAATACCAAGGTATGTAAAGTTTCTCAAGCCGATGTTGAACAAGAATAGAAAATTTAAAGGATATGAAAGGGTGAGTCTTGGAAGAAATTATTCAACTCTAATAACTCCATAGATACCTAGAAAATATCAAGACCTATGTACTTTTACAATCCCTTACACTATAAGAGAGATTAATTTTAACAATTCATTGTAGGAATTAGGATTATAAATTAATGTTATGTCTTATTCATTTTATTCTTAACTATATATAGAATAAATTAATCTAACTATAGTTTAGATATAATTATCCCATCAAGCCACTTCCCACCCAATAGGAGTTCTAGATTATGTATCGATAAGATTGAAAGTGTTATTATTCACTGAGGATTTTTCCATCATGAACATAGAATAATAAAGTGGTACAACTCATTCCATTATTATAATAGGAAGTAAATTTTTAAAAACATATAAAACAAAAATAAATAATCATAAATTAACCCTTTATATGGCTTTTAGAAAAGAAAATTTTAATTTTATTATTTTTTATTCAATGAAATATACTCAAGAAGAACATTCTTTTTTCACACTTTCTCATTATAATATTCATTTCTATTTAGAGGAAGAAAATGAAATATTGGATGAAAAAAACCTATGAAAATACATAAATTCGCAAAATATTACTCAAAACTCTATATTTTTAAATAAATTAAATTTGGAACCTAATTTGTATAGTTATCAATTTGAGTAGCTAAATGAATATTATTTTGATGATTTACATAAATCTATTTCTGATACTTATTCTTTTCACATGAAAATTTTACGCATGGTAATTAATGAGTTTCTACCATCACTAGAAAACCCCACTGAACTATAACTAAAACTACCAGTGTATTATATAAAATTTGAAATTCTTAAATAAAATGAAAAAATTTCTATCAAAATTTCATCTAATTTTACAGTAATCAAGATCACCAATTGTTAAAAATTATAAAACAAAATACTGAGGCCATAGGTTAAAACTTTGGAGAAATTTTTGGGATTAATCTCCCAATCATTGTGCATCATATTTTGTTAGAAAATTAATCAACACCTTTGATATGCCCCAAAGATGGCTCAACCCAACCTTAATAGATATTGTTAAGAAGGAAATTGAACGAATGTTAGGATTTGGTATTGTATAACCTATTTCATACTACAGATGGGTGATTCTCATTCATATTTTTCCTAAAAATACTATAATTACCATTTTCAAAAATGAAAATAATGAACTAGTGGCCACTAAGATTCAAAATAGATAGAGGGTATGTGTTGACGATAGAAAATTGAACCATGTCACCCAAAAAAGAATTGTGATACTTTTCCTTTACCTATGTCTTGATAAATAGTATTTGAAAAGGTACCAAAGTGACAAAGTGGGGGTGAGTAATGAAACTCAGTAGGTTTCCCCCAAATTATTTCCATACTCGTGCCACTAGGTTAATACATGTTGGCACATTCATAAAAAATAAATCATACAAAAAAATTTGAAACAGTTTATATAAGAATATAAAGAAATTTCCATGCCAAAATAGTTTCCTAGGAAAGCAACCAAACAACTCAGTAAACCATTTCATATCACCTTTTTTGAATACCCATTCCATTATTTACTCCCACACACCCACACATTCATGCTTCAATGATAGTTCCATACTTTTGAGTGTTCTATCATCAATCCTCTAATCTTTCACTAAGTGTCCAATATCCTTGTCTCCCAATGACACAATACCCTTATCTATGGTCACATCCCTTTATACCCCATTGGTACACACCCCTTATTCAGGTTCATGTCGAAATCATGAACTCACACAAACCCATGTATTCCAAAACCATGCCAAAGTAATAATTTCAATAAATTTCAATAAAATATCATTTTCATCAAAAATAATTTCCACAAAACCCTTTTCCATGAATATAAAAATACAAATTTTAAAATCATCATTTTAAAATTCATAAGAAAAACACTTTTCACACCGACTAATTTCCATAAAACCACAAACCATCACTAAATAGGGTTTATACTATTATTTGAGTATAAATTTTACAACCAATATCAGGAAATTCAATATATTTGAAAATAATACTTCAATTTATAATAATAGTTGTCAATATTAAAGCCACCTACCTTAGAAATTATGGAAAAATGAAGAATGACACAAATTCTTCAAAAAAACTAGGTTGAATCTCCAAAAACCCACCTAAGATCTCCTTCCCTTAAATCAACACAACTATATCTCATCATGATTGGATCATAGATCATAGATATATCCCCAATGGACTGGATATAGGATTTAAAGGTATATGGAGATAAGGAAAGTAGATCTTTGAAAAACTACCACAAACAAAGACTTATTAAGGGAATCTGGCATCAACGCACTAATAATTGCCTTCAGATTGCTTCTGTTTTAAAGGGGAGAGACTCCACAGCCTTTAAGAGGGAGATAATGTGAATTAGGGTAGAAAATAGTGAAAACCCAAAGGATTGTAGGTCAAAATTAGTAAGACCCACTTTTAGTATTTTATTTTTAAATCGTGCATGGTTAGTCAAATGGTTAGGAAAATCATGCACTAACTGTGTACCATCCTCTGCCTCAAGGATAACCTGTGTAGTTATCCCACGCGATTAGAAAAACTTTTCACCAACCATGTACAATCCCTCTGTACCAGTTCACATGGTTACTCATAGGTAGAAATGAAGTTTGGACAAACTGTGTGCCTAATTATGTGCCTTCCAAAAAGCCCATGTCTCACTGTGAACGGTTTTATGTAGGATTTTCATAGTTTATACTAACCATGATCAAACCGAGAACCTTTAGGAAAGCCCCAGGAAAATTATAGAAGTCCCCTAAAATCTCTTCAAACTTCACCCAATCACTTTACATACTGAAAATACATAAATAAAGGGTTACTTACTTGAAACTGGGGGTGTTACACTTTTTCCATAGTTTTTCATCCAATGATTCACCACTGATGGTCTAATACCACTTTTTGGGTCTGATGTAACTTCTAAACACATGAAAGATACTCTATAGTTTATAATATTGAAACAAAATACCATAATGAACATTTATTAACAATGTATTTGAGGTTATAAGACAAGACACATTTAATTCATGTATCATAATGCACACCTCAAAATAAAACCCATATAAGACCCTTCATAAGACAATGGTTGAGAAAAATAAAGGAAAATGAACAAAATAAATATTTTACATGGTAATAATTTTAGTCTTAATCCATGGTGAAATTGTATAATATCATTTATTTTAGAAATGGATAATGATTACAATCCAAAAAATTTATGGGACAAATATTACCACTCTATAATTTCATGTAGATTCCATCTAGTGAAACCTAAAACTCCATATCCTAATATTTATGAAGATCGTACCCACAAATCTTTTATTTTCATAGGAATATCTTCACTCAATCAAACACAAACACTACCTCAACTCATCCTTATAGTGAATAGTGTAGCTTTTGAAAACATTGAAATTTACCCTTGTGTATCTACTCTAAATGCCCTTACATTTAACATGTATTATAAAAATACTAGTGAAATACTATTATTTATCCTTAAAAAATAATCTTATGTAAGTTATTTACATCTTCTCACACCATCTTTAGACTTATTAAGGGTAATTTCCAATTTTCTACTTCCTACTTACATCAGTCGGTCGTCATATTTCTAGACTTATAGATGTTTTAGTTGTTGATCCTCTCTATTCATTTAAGCATTGGTAATTAGACTTATGAAATATCTCCTTAAATTAGTTTTAATAACTCAATGAGAATTTTTTCCCATATTTTTGAACCAAAAAATTCTTATACAATCTCCCCTTTTTATTTCATTCACACATATCTTACTCTAGAGCCCAAATATCCTCTTTTAATTCCTTCAAAATAAAATATCACAATTTAGTATCATAAATTATGAATCCAAATAGTATTTATAAGGAAATGAAAATTTATATGGTTTTAAGGAATAAAATATTAATGAATTAAATCTTATTCTATAATAAGAAAACTAAAATCAGAAATATAAATTCAAATTAACACTAAAATTTAATAGAAAAATGTAAAAAAAATATTATTTAACATTAATGATAAAAATGAATTCACTGCATTCCCCACACGTGATCCTTACTTGTATTCATGTATTTCTTTCTCAATAATAATCTTACAAAAAATCATATCCCCTGAAGATTGTGCTCAAATTCATTGATTTTATAAGTTCTAAGGGAATATTTGGATCTAAATGTTAGATATGAAGTTCCCTTTCAATTCCTCCTCACTCAATATCATTATATCACTTCAAAATTTCACTTTTTCAATGATTCAATGCTATGAATTAAACAAATAATTCATTTTACCTCTTGTTGATATGAGTTCAATATTTGACTTCCCATTCATTCCTCTAAACAACAAGGAACATTTTACCATTTTTTAGTCACGATATGTGCAACATAATTATTCATTGAGTATAACTCACCTGTAACTAAACCATACCTTATGGAAGGTATCCCCCCAAAACTAATTTTAATAGTCTGACGACAGAAGTCAGGTAAGGGAAACCAGCTCTCAAATGTTTATTTACACTTATTTTGTGGGTTTTTATTTTTTAGTCACACACCCATGTGCCAATACATTTCAATAAAATATAGTTTGGATATCAATTTATCATACTAATCTAATTAAAAAAAATATCTATTTTTTATTTAGGGTAAACCATTAATGTGTTACTAAAATTTATTAAACATAAATTACTCACGTTTAGGTTTTTTAATCCAATGAATTCATATAAAATTTTGATACACCAAAGTATAATATTATTAACTCCTTGTTTTTAAGTGCGTCAATAATAGTTTTATTATTTTAAAGGTTATTCTTTTTACTTGATTAATTATGGATAGATTCTACTCAAGTATGTTCAATTAAAATACACAACACACTACCACTTTTCTCTCCCCCAATACACTCTTTTGAGTGTCTGATCAATGTAAAAACAATTAGTAGGATATACTAATGATGTAAGCCAAGAATCCAATCACTCTTGAAATAAAATTAAATGTTATTAGAGAACTCCCCCTCCCATTTTATATTTTTTATTAGGTATTTTGTGTTTAATTTTTTATATAAACTGATTTTTTACTTCTTTTACAATTAACATTTTATAAAATATCAAGAAACGACTCAATCTAGTGGAATATTATTTAAAATAAACAAATAATGATTAATAAAGTGAAGGAAAATAAAATCAAAAGTTTGGTTTCCTCCCAATAAGTTATTGTTTTATAGTATCATTCTGACACTTCCCCTTCAACTCATCCACGATCCCATGGTAGTTGGTTATCCTTTAATTGGAACTCAAGTGGTTCCTCTATAAATTATTTCTATTATATGCTCATATTTTCTAGATATTTCATAGCCATTCTTAAATCATTATCTTGAATGATTACTTCAAGGATATAGAAAGGATCTTCATAATACTCCACCAAGACTTCAAAATATTCATTAGGAAGCCAATTATTAGAGATACTATCATGTTTTGACTTTGATAGGACTGAGATGTATTCATTGAAATATTTCTCAATCAATATATTTTACCTAAAGATTATAGAGGTATGTCACTCCCTTTGTCTTCTTCTTGGGATATAATTTCACAACTCTACAAAAACATTAAGCATCCCCTGAATCTATAAATAATTTTCTATGTGAAATAAATTCTCTTTGATCACTTTCCATGCTCGCTTCAAGTGTTAGAATAACGGACCCAAAGTGTTATAGAAACCTTTAGAAAACATTACACCCCATTCCACGCCCTATTTCCTTTGTTTTGGGTCTAATTTTCTCCTAGAATTTTATATTCAACATGGTTTTATAATTATGAATTCTTTTAATCATTTCCCATATTTTGTTTCAATTATAGTTTTTCCAAATATAAAGATTTAGTGGATTATTCCACTTTTTCTTCTCCCAAGATAGTGTGCTTCAATTCTGAAATCTTAATGGGTTTTTCTCTATTAATAATCCATGAATTTACTTTATTGAGTTTATATATTAATTTTCATATTTAGTGGTAGGTTAATTTAAATATGAATTTTTATTATCTTCTTCCACTATTAACAACACATAAAGGGATTTATGCGGACTGATATTCTAAAAAACCCAACATTGAGGTGGTTTTCATAGAATATTCTATTGGGTGTTCTTCAACATTGGTTTGAATTAATGAGTTATTTTTCTCACTATTTCTTTATATAAAACTCTCAACTTGAGCTTAAAAGCTATTAATATATTCTTGAGTGGTTATATTGTTTTTCCTTGATGTGATACTTAGTGTTTATGATGAAGGCCTTTACTTTCTATTCATTTATTAATATTTTTATTTAATTCCATAAAGGTGATATAAAATTATCTCTCACTTGTTGTCATTTTTAACTAAATTCAATTATGTATCCTCATTTTTTCAAAGAATAATGGGATATAAATACCTTTTTATATTAGTATTTTTACCTTCTATGAAGTCTTATTACAACCCCCCAAGTTATATTGAGTTGATCCCTAAACTCCAGTTCTTCTTTTTAAAATTAAATAATTTTAAAAAAATTTACCTTGCTAAAAAATGACTTGAACTCTCAAAAAATAGTGTTTTTTATTTTATAACCTTGATTTATTGGGATTGATTATGTCCATTAATTTTAGGTTAAATTATTAAAAATTACATGTGATTTACCTCTATTTTTAAGGGTAAAAATGGTGTTGTAATTATAGAATTTTTTTATAGATTTAGATTATTATCTTGTTGTAAAAGTGAGTTCAATTTATCTCTATTTTTACTTTGAGTAATTGAAAATAAATATTGAAGTTATTTTTGAATATGAGTAATTTATATATGTATTTATTGGTTGGTAGTGGAACTAAAGTCCCCAGTTCTTATCCTTGACCTTGTGGAATTCTCCCTAAAATTCATATCCAACTTATTATTAATGAACTTGAGTTAAATAGATATATTATCTACATAGAAACCTCCAACTACATTAATAATAAGTTTTTTCCCAATTGTTTGAGACTTTTAAAGAAAATTTGCAAGGGTAATGAGTGAGGTATATGGTTGGTTGGGAATTTTTGATATTATCTCTAAAAATATTTCAAAATTAATGGATGTTATCTTATTTTACTTGAGAAAAATTTAATCTTTTCTATCTCATTCCCCTGGTATTCTAAATTGGGTAATAATTCTTAACAAATTCACCATGAATTACTTCCTTTAAGTAAAAATAATTATATTCTTTAATGAGAAACCATCTTATTTCCTCCCCCATTATATAATAGGGGAATCATTTTAAATTCATATCTTCATAAATAAACACCATAAGAGGTAATATATTCACTTCAGTCATAAAATCCTTGATAAATGTTTAGGAATATTCTTGTAGTGAATCCTTGAAAATTAATAACAGTGCCATTTTATGTTCTTGAGCGCATTTTCCCTTACCATATATGATTTCTAGATTCACGAGTCATTCCCCCTCACTTGATGTATTTAAATCTCCTTAAATCGTGGTGGAATATGATTCTAACTCTATAATTTCATATTTTATTGTTGTTATCCTCAATTTTATGTCCATAAAATATGTTTTTTTGGTGTGCTTTCCATGTATCCAAAGAGAACTAAGATTTCTCCCTTAATTTATTCTTTATATTCATAAAATTATAGTTTTAAAGTGGAGGATAGGCAGTCACTGAATTAGTCATAAATGAACCTCAAAAAGAATATTTTAGTAGTGATAATAAGGTATGAAATCTATTTTACAATGTATACAGGAATTGGATCCTATTCTAAGTTTTTTTTTGTGATTTTTATGATTTTTTAACTAAATAAATGGGTTCAAAATCAATGAATAAACTAACCTATTTTGAACTATGGTGAAAATTTTTTGTAAAAAAATTTATGAAAAATATTGGTTAATATAGGTTCATCTCCATAAGGATAGGTTTTAAACCACTTATTCACTTAGGTGTAGTAGAGTTATAGTAACTCAATTGAATTTATGGATTTTTTATGAATGACTTACAATAATTTAAAAGTATTTTTTTTTCTATTTAATATATGTCTTTAATAATTACATGGGTATTAGAAAATAAAAAAAATACCATTGGGTTTTCATTTTATATGTGATGTGGGTGTGAGGATTTAGGTTATTAATTAACCATATAAAGAAAACTAAGTGGAATAACAAACATAAAAGTATTATTTGTAAAACCCTAAGATTTTAGAATATATATTATCTATAATATATCATATGTGTTCAATATCTTGTAAAGTATTAAACCATGGAGTTATTAAAATAATTCTTATATATTATAAAATGAATCAAATTATATGGTATTTAAATTAAATATAACTTTAAAAAATAATTTTTAATTCACATAGAAATACTATTGATCCCAAATATTTTTTTGAGATATTTTTTTATGAGCATTGTTTTTATTATATATGTTTTATCTAAAAATATATTCAATTTATTATACTTTTTAAAAATTATTTTTTACACATGTATAAAATTAATTCCATGGTTATCAATTGGTTAGGAATTAAAATAAAATCATTTTAAGGTAAAAGTAGATGTTTTTATACAAAATTATTCATGAAATGTTTTTTATCTTAATATAATAAATTCATCACTATTTCTGAATGATATTAATAAAATTTGAATATAATATATTAAATAAAATAATTTAACATTCATCTAATGGTTTTAACTGGGTAAGGGATTGGATTAAATTCTCTATTATGCTTAAAATTCATTTTTATAAAAATGAATTTTGTTTTATTTTATATGCTTATTTTAAAATTAATTTTTACCACTTATAGACATTTAATATGGAAAAATGGTTTTCATATTTTTAACCATGAGGTTAGAAAATTTTTTAATGAGGTTAATTTAACTTTTGGTTTTAATTAATAGTAATGAGGAAAAATTCATTATTATAATAAAGGTTAAATGGGTTAATTAGGGGTTAAAGTAAATAGATAAGGGTTTATATAACTAAAAAAAATTCAAAATACTATTATTTGAAGTTATTTAGACCCACCCTTAACTTATCTTCAAATTTCCATTAATTTTGCACTATATTCACTTGAATATGACTTTTAAAAGTTTTCCACCCACTACACTTATAAAAAGGCACCTCATATATTCATGTATTCATACTATTTTATCCATATATATTAGAAAATTCAAACCCAAATACCTTCTTAAATTACTTATTTATGCCTTATAGATTTCATTCTACCAAAAAGACCAACCTTTAAAGGCTTAAAGTGTAAGTCACAAGAAGTTTCTTAAAGAATGGGTAATTATCTTTACTATTATATTTTTAGTTTATTTATTTATTAAACATATAAAAATATTCTATAAATATATTAATATGATTAAATAAGTATAATTACAGTACTGGAAGGTTTTTTATATTAACTTTATAACCATTTTCTACTTTTTCAGCCTATGAGAAATGATAATGTCTTTCGTGTGTATGTGTGGACTACCACCTCCATGAGTTGGTATGATTTCTTTTTCATGTACTCCATAAATGGATGTTAGTATGTATATATTTAATTAATACATATGAAATTTATGATTTTATTATGATTTTATAAATATTTTTTTATTATATACATTTCTTTCTTTCTATTCGTTGGAAAATGAAAAAATTTCTCAAGCATATAGATGGATTGTCGTCTCAATGAAGTGATGTAAATATAAAAGTGTTTATAATGAATAAATATTATAATAATATAATTATTAAAATTTATGATATTATGAAACCAGGACAAAGGTTCAAGGACCAGAACCGTCGAACTAAAACATACATGGGAAAGGAAATAGTAAACACTCAAATGTTGATTTTAATGAATAATTGATAAAAATAGATAATTGGAGATCATAAGGGAATGATATATTTTAATATAAGTATAAATATGTTTCTTATATATATTTATAATAAAAATAAATTTATTTTATAGGATATTAAGTGGTCTTATGAAGATATTAATGACCCAATGTAATGGTTTATTTTGCAATCTCATTTTTAAACTGAATTGTTTTTTCTTGAATCTAGTTTAGAGAAATTATATGATATTTATCACCTAAAACCAATATATTTTATTCTACTTTTGTTATTTATAATATTTTCATGTTTTCATTTTATTCTCCTCTTTTTGGTACTTAAAATATTGAGAAAATGTTTTTAATAAAAGTTGACCTTATTTCCTCTTTCTTCCATGAAATTTTTCCACCATGTCTAAGTTATTTAAAATGTTTTCAAGGATGTAATTTTATTTTATATAGTTATTTTTAAAATTAATTTTCAACCATATTTTAATTTCTCTTTAAATTATTAAAAATAATTTTTATAATTGTTTCTAAACTAGTTATATATTACTTTTTATAAAAAGTGTGAAGGAAATATTTCTTTTATCATATACCACATGAATGGATTTTCTTGACATCATTAATACTCTTTTATTTGATGATTATTTTGAAATTTTCTATGTTTTTTTTCAAGAAAATAATTTCCTCAATAATTTGAGAGTTTTTATTTAAAATATTATCAAAAAAAGTATATTTTTTTATGTTTTCATAGAAATGTTAAAATGTCCTTTTAAATGTATTTTTTATCTATTTCAACATCCTTTCATGTTTATTATTATTAATTGGGTATATTATATAATAAAATTATCTTTATTCTTTCTATTTATGGATTATTATTATGTGATGTTTAACAATTTATGAAACTCATTTAATTTACATGGGTTGTGTTATGATGAATTGATGAATGGTTTTAAGATCTTATGGAAATCGTATTTTTTTTATCATTATGTGATGGGTGGTTATGTTAAATCTATAAAATAAATTATGTAATGAATTATGTCTCATGAAATAACATGAAATATAATGTTTAGTGAACCCATTCGAAGAATGAAAATAAGTTTGGGGGTGAACCCAATCCATTATGAGACTTCTTCCACTATGTGATGATGGTCTTGGTAGTTATCCTTGAATAATGAAAAGATTATTTATTCTTATAATTGTGCCAAAAATCCTATGAAATTTTATTATACTTATGATATTATATCATGGATCGTGATTGATTAATTATGATTCATCACTCTTATGACACCTTACTTTTGAAATGATAATAGTTTATTCCATGAATCATGATTTATAATCTATGAATGATAGAGTATAAAATTTATAATTTGTGATCATGATTTCATTCCCTTGTGATTATATAATGCTTGTATATGATCATACATTGATATATCCCATGGTTACCCTTATTGATTATTTGAGATCAGCCTTTCTTATGTACCCATTTTCTCTAGGATGTGAAGAAAGGTTTTAAGTAGAATCTTTCTAACAAGGGACCTTAGTAAGAAAAAAATTATGAGATATATTTATAATCATTCCTGAAATAAATTTTTTATGTATCTAGTCTTAAAATACACCAACCCTTTTTGGTTTTTGAGTGTGAATTATTGTGTAATATATTAAGTTTCCATCTAAAATGATGAAATCTGTTGTATTTTTTTCTCAGGTTTCCTCAGTTGGTTTTAGATGAGGGTTTAGTTTTATTGGTTATTAGGTTATCACAAATATAAGTATATAACATAATATAACCTATGATGAAATTAAAATGATATAGAGTGAACATAAAATTGGTATATGTTGATAATAAGGTTCCATTATTTAAGAGATATCAGGAATGATTGTCACAATTATATAATTACTCACATTGATTATTGTTTCTTGATGATTACACTTTGATTTTTTTTTAGTTAAGTTTTGTAACCATAATGAATCTTATTAGAAATTAATATGGTAAAAATTCAATTTTTTTTCTTAAGAAACTGAACGGCATAGGATCTGGAATTAAAAATCATTTTTCATGATCATGAACTCTCTCAATAAATTAATTATACTAAGATTCTGAATGACCGAAGGAGTGACCAATAAACCATTGAGTATTTCATAAGGTAACATCCACATTATTTCAATGGTTCCTCTAATCCACTATGTCTGAATAATGGATCGGTACCATTGAAAAGATATTTTCCATTCTCTATTGTTTGAAGCAGAAACATTTGTTCTTGTGGTGTACCATTTGGAAGGAGAAGCAGACCAATAGTGGGATATTATAAATAATATAAGGAAAGAGTAAGAAATAAAAAATGTGGAATGAGGTGAGTTTTATAGGGTATGTTTTATTACGTACTTTCATAAAACTCTTCACATGAAAATGAAAAAGGAATTCCTTGATCTTATGGAAAAGGATAATAAATCTATTGGTACCTGTGAGGAAAATTTTATAATTATTGTGAAGTAAATGTAGGGTTTTATTATCAACTCTAAAATAAATATGTATTGGTTCTTTAGTGTCTTCAAAACAAGTTTTTGAAAGGTGTTCACAACATGGTATATTAATATCTATATATAAATTATTTGATGTCATCTCAAGGTAGAAATAGATAGTAGATAATCCTATTATTCTCATAGTTTTGATATGAAGAGAAAATAGATTTTTAGGGAAATTATAATAATAAAACCGATTGAAACAAAGAAAATGAATCTTCCATTATACCAAAATTTTGGAAATAATAATGGGTTAAGTTTTCTTTAAGGGGATGAAAATGTTTTAAGTGTGGAAAGGAAAACTATCGAGCAAGTGAATGATGAAGATATGTAAAGAGGAAATCCAATGAAAATAATGGAGGGAAAGCTCATATAAATGTAGTACCCACACTCTAAAACTAGAACTAAAAGGATTATAGGAATTATTCCACCCAATTCATGAATATAAGTGTTAATGATGATAATAAGTATCATAAACATCTTAAGACAAGTAATAAAGGGAAAGATCTTATGATCAAAACTACTGAAGTGGGTCATGAGAATGAAATGGTTAAATTTATACTTATAATCCACTATAGAACTGAAAATCTCATATTTTATTATGGTTTTACCCACTCTTTTATATCTAAATAATTTTATAAGGGTATAACATCACCAACTCAATGATTATATATTGAATTGTCAATGAAAACTCATAACATTACAATGATCTCATATCAAGTCAATATCTCCTCTATAATAGAAGTTTGTAGGAAAATGCTTCCTAAAAATCTTATGATTATAACACTAGTTGAATTTAATGTAATTTTTTATTGGGATTGGATTTATTTATATAGATTCCATATCAATTTCTAAATAAGGAAAGTCACATGTCATATTCTGAATAAACCAATGATTATCTATTAGTGTGAGGATTAATATGAACTTATAAGGGAAATTACTTCCATTGTATGGGTATTATTACCTTTTAATGGGGGGTATTTATCTCAAATTTTTGGGGAAAATCAACATTGAATATATACCTATTGTGTGAGAATATACCAATGTATTTACTTAAGAGTTTCATAGTCTTCCCCCAAATAATAAAGTTAATCTTTCAATATAACTCATACTTAGTGATATGACTATTTAAATGAATTTTTATAAAATAGCCTTTATTGAGTTGTAATTAAAGAAGAATCTCTAGGAGATTCTTGATCTGGGATAAATTCTACCAAGTGTGTCACCATGGGGTGCACCTGTTATTTTTGTTAACAAGAAAGGAGGGTTAATGCATATTTGAATTGATTATTGATAACTTAAAAATATTAATATCAATAAGAAGTAACCTCTTAAATATATTGATTTTTTGTTTGATCAAATGTGAGGATATAAATGCTTTTCAAAGATTAACCTTCAATCTAGATATCATTAGTTGAGGGCCAAAATAATGAAATATCCAAGACAGCCTTGTGTATGAATTATGGGCACTATGGATTCCATTTGGACTTAACAATTCCTATGTTATCTTTATGGATCTAATGGATAGGGTTTTTAGATATTTAATTGATAAATTTTTTGAATTATTTTTGTATGATATTATTCTATATTACTAGAGTAGGGAGTAGTTTGAAGATCATTTAAGGATTGTATTCAAGACCTTAAGGAAAGAGAAGTTGTATGGAAGATTTAGTTAATGTGAATTATGAAAAAATAAAGTATCATTCACGGGTCATTTAATCATAAGAGTGGAGATATAAGTCCATCCTTAAAAGATGAAAGTTATTGTACATTGGAATAGACAAAAAATGATGACTAAAATCTATATTTTTTTTATTTTTCTAGATAATACTAACACTTTGGTTTATATTTCTCACAACTATTAAATCCACTAACTAAGTTGATGTTTAAGGAAGACGTCTTCCAATAGATAGATGCATGTGTATAGGATTTAAAGGAAATAGAGAGAAGGTTGGTTAGGGCAAAAATGCTCACACATACCTACTATAGAAAAGTGTTGGTAATTTATAGTGATTCATAAAACATGGGATTCAGATATGGTCTCATGAAGAATTAAATGGTAGTAGCTTATGCCTTTTCCTAATTTAAGTTTCATGACAAAAATTACAAAATATATGATTTGGAACTAGAAGTGGTAATTTTTTCTTTGAATATACGGAGAAATTATCTTTATAGTGAAATGTGTGACATATATACAGATTAAAAACTCTTAAAGTAAACATTCACATAAAAAGAGTGAATTTTTCACCAAAGTATATTATTATAACTAATTAAAGATTTTTAATTCTCAATATATTACACCTTGGGAAGTCTAACAAGGTGTTCTATGGTCAGAGTTAGAAATACCATTATATTTTTTTCATTGGTGAGGATTGAAAGAGATCCAATACTTATAGATTTATAGAAGACGAACCTTGAAATCATAAGGAATGTAAAAAAATATCTTATCCTTATCATACGAATATTCAACCATCTATTTATGTGAATATTAAATAGGTGCATAAAGAAGATGTGAAACTACAGAGTATACTAATAATTGTTGCTAAGTTTTACCATGACCTTGATAAAATGATCAAATTAAAAAAATGAGTATGTGTCCCATCGATACCAGAATTAAAGAAGGAGTTATTGGATAAATCTCATAGTTAATAATTATCTATTCAACCTAGATGTATGAATATTTATCGATATCTTAAAGATAATTTTTGGTAGGACAACATGAATTGAGATTTTTTATAGTATTTTTCTCAATGCTGGATATTCCATAAATTTCATTCTAAGAGATATAATTCTAAGGGGATGTTACAACCATTACTTATAACTTTGTGGAAATGGTAAAACATCACCCTAGATTTCATCATGGTACTCCCCAAGAAATGTAAAGGGGACAATTTTATTTTCTTTTTAGTTGATCACCTTATGAAGTCATCAAATTTAATTACTATTATATAAGATTTCTCTCTTGATCAGCTCACTAGGATATACATTAAGGAAGTGGTGTGTTTGTATACAGTACCGCTCTCAATCAAATTTAATTGAGATCCAAGTTTTAAAATGAATTTATATTAAATTATTCATAAATATTTTTATACATAGTTTCTTTTTAGCACATTATTTCATCCATGGATAGGTTCCCAATCATAAAGGAACATTCAAACCCTAAAAGATATGATGAGATATTTCTATATGGATTTCAATGGATATTTGGATAAAAATATTCCCCTAGCTGAATTTTCTTACTATAGTATATTTCAATTGATCATTGATATGGATCCTCATGAATACCTCTATGGAAATAATTGAAAAAACATCATTACATTGGGGTGAAGTTAGAGAATGAAAGTTATTTTGGCCTAACATAGCTAAGGAAATGTTAGAAAAATTCATAATTATTTAACATCATATAAAAGAAACTCATGGTCATAAGAAGAGTTACACAGATAACTATTAATGGGATCTTGAACTTAATGTTGGTGATATGGTGTCCCTAGTGATATCTACTTGGAATAGGATTATGAAATTTTCTACGAAGGTAAAGCTAATCTCCAAATATATTGGTCCCTATGAGATTTTTTTATCATATTAGGATAGTATCATATTGCTAAGTGCTTCCTTAAAACCTATCCCAAGTTCATTATGTGATCCATGTATCTATTTTTATAAATTACATACCTAATCCTTCACATATACAAAACTCATAGGTCATACCATTGGATCAAAATCTTTCTTATGATAAGAAACCGGTAAATAACTTGAATCGTAGAGATAATGTGCTACGAAATAAGATTAATCATCTTGTTAAAGTTATATGGAGGAATAAAAAATCTGAGAAAGTAACATGGGGACCATTATATGTGATTAAGTATAGGTATCCTCTAATTTGTTTATCAAAGTGATATAATTTTGCAGGAAAAATTAATTTTAGGGGGTAGAATGTAACCTCGAGATTTTAGAATGTATTTTATATTTAATAAATTTAATTTATTAAATTGATTTTAAAGCATGAGACCATAAAATTTTGTTAATAATTATTATAAAATATAAAATTAATAATATTATATGGTATTAAAATGAATTATAATAGTAAAAAAAATACTAATTAACTTAGAATATACTACAGATCCAAATGAACTGTTTTGAAATATTTTCTTAATGGACATTTTTTTATATATTTTATTTATTTAATATTTATTAAGTGTATTAAAATTATAAATATGTTTATTTTAAAAATTTATAAAATGAATTTATTGGTTACAAATTGTTTAGAAATTAAAATAAAAACATTTTAAGGTACAAAGATATGTTTTTCTAAGAAAGTACTTTTATGTGTGTAATGTGTTTTTATCTTAAAAAATTATAATTTTCAGTATTTATGAATTATTTTAATGAAATATTAAGATAATATAATCAATAAAATAAGTAAATATTCATATAATTATTTTTAATAGGCAAGTAATTGGATTAAATTCAGTGTTATGCCAAAAATGCATTTTTTTTAAAATGAATATTTGTTTCACTTTGTATGATTAATTTAAAATGAATTTATACCAATTATATAAATTTAATATTGTAAAATATTTTCCATATTTTGAACCATTATTTTTTAAAAAAAAATTAATTATTCCAATTTCATCTTTGGTCATAATGAATAGTAACTGAGGTAAAAATCAATTATTATGTTAAAGGCTAAAAGGGTTATCGAGGGGTTAAATAAAAGAGATAAGGGTAAAAATAATCTAAAAACTTGTAAAAATGATATTATTTTATTGTATTTATACCCTCCATTAACTTATATTCTAATTTTTGTAGTCTTGGTTCCACATTCACTTGAATTTGACTATTATATTTTAATATTTTATGTATTTAAAAGTTTTTCACCCACCTCACTTATAAAAGGGAGCCTCCTATCTTCATTTGTTTACACATTTTTATCCATATATATTATCTAATAAATGACCAAATACCTTCCTAAATTTATTACCCATTTCTTAGAGCTTCTATTATTCTCAAAATACCATCTTTTAAAGTCTTAAG
Organism: Viscum album; assembly: GCA_963277665.1. Lineage (NCBI taxonomy): Eukaryota > Viridiplantae > Streptophyta > Magnoliopsida > Santalales > Viscaceae > Viscum > Viscum album. Next base: position 151,667,997 of record OY728123.1, on the reverse strand, counting down.
GTGTAATACAAAAGAGGTTTCCTAAAAAAGAGGTTATTATCATTACCTATCAATTTAGAGTTTTGTTCATCCTCAACCTCCTATAAATATTATATAAACATATTAACATGATTAAATAAGTATTAATAATATAAATTTTTTTGTTATTTTAATGTTATATACATTTTATACCTCCATTAAATCCTGTGATAAATGATAATATTGTTCGTGCGTATGTGTGGACTACCACCTCAATGAAGGGATGTGATTTATTTTTTATTTATGCCACACATGGTTGATAATATGGATATATTTAATTAATATATAAAATATTTATTATATTATTTTGATTCTTGAAATATATATTATCATTTCTATTTCTTTATTTTCATTTTTTGGAAAATGAAAACATTACATATGTGTATATCCGGACTACCGTCTCCACGAAGTGATGTAATTCAGTTTTTCATCGCCACATTATATAAATGGAAATAAAAATGTAAATAATGAATATATATAATAGTTATAACATGTTTAAAATTATTTATATGATAAAACCATGACCAAGGTTCAAGGACTGGGATCGTCGAACCAAACAATTTGTGGGAAATGAAACAGTTAACACCTAAATATTGATTTTAATAAATAATAGATAATAAATTGGAAATTGGAAATTATAATAGAATGATATATTGTAACATAAGTATTAATATGGTTATTTTATAGATTTATAATATATCTAAATTTATTATATAGTATATAATAGTCTGTGCAAATAAATTTAGGACTGAAGGTTTGGATTTATGTTGCAATATCATTTTTAATCTGAATTGTTTATGCCTGAATCTACTTTAATGAAATTATATGTTATTTATATATTATGCCTGATATATTTTCTTATACTCTATTTATTTATGGTATATTCATGTTTTCTTTTCATTATACTCTTTGTGGTACTTAAAATGATCGAGAAAATGATTTTAAGAAAATATCACTTTATTTCCTCTTTAGTCACTGAACTTTGTCTTCCTTGTCCATGTTATTTAAAATGTTTTCAAGAATGTTATTTTATATGATCAAATTATTATATAAATTCATATTCACCCTTATTTTATTTTTTTAATTATTAAAAATTAATTTTTACAAAGTTTTCTATGCATGTTATTTATGAATTTTTAGAATAAGTGTAATAACAGTGTTTTTTAATGTATACTACACAAATAAATTCCCCCACCATCATGAATAATATTTTATTTTATGATTAATTTAAAAATTTACATCGATATTTTAGAATAAAATCATTTACTCAATATTTTGGTAATTTTTATTTAAAATGTTATGAAAGAAGAAGGATATTTTCTCATAATTTCAAAGAAAGTTTTGAATGTCATTTTAAAGGTATTTTTCATATATGTAAACATCCTATAATATTTATTATGATTAACTGGGGATATGATCTGATTATACCATCCAAATTATTTCTCAATATACCATATAATTTTGTGATGTTGAAATACTTATGAACCCTATTTCTTTTCCATGATTTATGCTATTATGAGCACATGATCCTCAGCCTAGTTGGTAAGCTCTCTCAAAGTGCATCCACGAGACCCAGGTTCGAAACATGGCGGAGGAATAATTCCAAGAACTACAACAGTACTGTAGTAAGAATTATATCAGTACTGTGTGGGTATAGTAGGAGTTACTGTAGCAGGCACTGTAGCAATAATGTGTCGGCACTGTAGTAGGTATTGTAGCAGTTACTGTAGTAGGTAATGTTTGGTTCTATAGCATCTAGAACTATTCACCTTGGGCCACCGGTTTGGGCATGGAGTCTTTAAGGCCTTTAGGCCACCTAGTCCTTTAGCTCAGTAAGGATTTAGGGCCACCTCAAGGCCTTCGGTCTACCTCAAGGCCTTCAAGTCCACCTAATATGTAGAAGCCCAGATAGATTCTACAAGATACCAGCTCCAGAGGATTCAAGATCAGGGCGCACTTACCAAAGCAGGGCTAAATGGATTTTTAATAATGAGAGGGTATGGAATTTCCATAGGTACCAAGATTATGTATCTCTACCCTGGATAGCTAGTCGAACATCCATTCAAAGGAAAAGATCTTATCACAATGCAGATGCTGGGGAGGGGTGGTTTTCAAGTAGTCATAGTCTATATGATTTCCTTAAGACCTATGGGTCCTATAATGAATACAAGCCTGCAGAAAATGTAACCTCTAATCCTATGGTACTTGTAAGTGTTTCACTCATCCCTTGGAAGGGGTTTTATCAAAAAATAAATAAAAAAAGAAGGCCTTCAGAACATTTAGGCAGGATTTATGCTATTATTAATTGACGAATGTTTTTATGATCTTATGTCGCACATATGCATGGTTTTTAATATATGATGGATAGGTTTGTTAAATTCATAAAATTAATTGGGTAATTATTGACATCTCAAGATTTAATATGAAAGTTAATAGGGAGTGAAACCATTCTATGAATGAAAAGAGGCCAGGGAATAAACCCAATCCATTATAGGACTTTTTCCACTATGTGATGATATTCTTGGGAGTGAGCTTTAACTAATGAAAATATTTTCTATGATTATGATTATGCCTGAATTACTATGAAATTTTCTTATGATTATTATATTATATCATGGATCTTGATTGACTAATGATGATTCCTCACTCTTGTGCCTCTTGTATTTTGAAATGCTTAAGTTTTATTCCATTACTCATTATTTATGATCTATGATTTTTTGGGTATAAACTTCATAAGTTATGATCATGATATCAAACCATTATTATTATCTTATGATTTCATATTATCAAAGATTGACATGTCCCATGTTTTACCTTACTGATAATTTAATCTCTCATTTTCTTATGTTTCCATTTTCACCAGGTTTGTGAAGAAAGGTTTTAAGTAGGATATATCTTAGAAGGGTCATACGTGAGAAGTAATTAATTGATTATATTGAATATTGTTCACTAGATAAGTTTATTATGTATCAAGTATCCAAATAAAATAAACCTTTAGAGTTCTGTTGTGTGAATTACAATGTAATATTCTTTGTTTTCATCTATAATGATGCAGTATATATGTATATTTTACTTCAATTACCACATTTGATATCAAAGAAGGGTATCATTATTGTTTGGAGATAATTTTATAAATAATATATGCATAAAACTTAATAAAAACTATGATTAACGGAAATATATATATTTTGAACCTAATAGAATCATAATTTGATAATAATGTGCCATAATTAAAGACATTTCATCAATGGTTTTCATGATTATATTATTTCTCAATCTAATTTTTGTACATATCTACTTATAGTATGAGTTTTTGTTTTAGTTAAAGGATATAACCATGAGGAATCATGTTAACAATGAATTTATTATATGATTTAATGATTTTCCTATTGAGGAACTAAACATCATGAGATATGGAATGAAAAATATTTTTGTTATATTCACACAACTCAATCATTCTGAGCTTCCAAATGAGAAAAGGAGGGACCAACACACCGTTCAGTCTTTTATGATCCAAAATCCACATTATTTTAGTGGGTTATCTGATACAATAGTGGCTAGGAAATGGATCAATACCACTAAAAATACATTTCTCATTCTCTAATGCTTGGATCAGGAAAAGTTTTTCTTAGTACTATATGGATTTCAAGGTGAAGCAGGACAATGGTGAAATCATATTAATAATATGATTCAATAGAAATAAATTGACTCCAAGGGATAGGATGAGTTTAATAGGATATTTTTAGTATGTACATAACTCAAACTCTTTGCATGAAAACGGAAATAGAATTCATTGAGCTTAATTAGAAGGATAATAAATCAATTGGAACATATAAGTAAAATTTTATAAGAATTTTTAGGTATGCTTATGGTTTTATCATCAAACCTAAAATCAAAATTATTCAATTCTTCAATTGATTAAAACCAAGTCTCCAAAAGTTGTTTTATATATGTTAATTTAGTATATATTTAAAAATAATTTGATGTGATATCTAGGTAGAAATGGAGATTGGATGTTATTATCATTCTCATGGTTCTAAAAATAAGAGAAATATGGAGTTTTAAGAAAATTATAATAATAAAAACCATAGAGGAAGGAAAATGAATCTTCCTTCATACTAAAAGTGTGGAGAGAAGCATGTGGGAGATTGAATCCAACGGACTGGTAAATGGTTCAATATTGAAAAATAATTTCATTGGGAAAGTGAAGTCCAAAGAGATATAAATAGAAAAGCCAATGAAAAGAATAAGATGAAATGTTATCTAAATACACCACCCACACTCCAATGCTAAAATTGTAAGGAGTGTGGGAATTATACCAACCAAATAAATAATAAAAGGTTTAATGATAAAAATAGGCATTAGGAAACTCTTAATAAAATAGATAAATTGAAATATATTGTGATCATAACTACTAAAGTGGTTTAGGAGAAATAAGTGTTGAAAGGTACACTTATAATCTACTCTAAAACTAAAAATTCCATATTTAATTCTAGTTATACCCACTCCATTATATCTGAATAATTTACTAAGGATATCACATTTCCAACTAAATGATTATATTTTTAATTATTGGTTAAAACTCTTAATGGTATTATCATCATATCTTATGTCTATAGCTCCTCTAAAATAAAATTTTTTGGGAATGTGCTTCCTTCAAAAATTGTAATTCTAGCTCTAGTTGAATTTGATTTTATTTTGGGCATGGATTGGATTTCTTTATATAAACCCCATATAAATTTCTGAGCAAGGGAATTCATATTTCATAGTCTAAATAAACCAGTGATTTTCTATCACTATGAGGATTAATATGAAATTATAATGAAAATTACTTCCAGTGTATGGGTATTTATACCTATTAAAAAGGGATATTTATCTCAAATTATTGAGGAGGAACTCAACATTGAAGATATACATATTGTGTGGAAATATACCAATTTACATCCTAAATAGTTTCATAGTATTCCTCATAATAATGAAGTTGTTTTTCAATATAACCCATACCTAGTACTATATCTATTTTAAATCGTCCTTATTGAATATTCCTGATTAAGTTGTAGGAATTGAATAAGAAACTCTAAGAGAATATTTATAAGGTATTAATTCATCCAAGTGTGACACCATGTGGTGCACAAATTCTTTTTATTTTTTATAATAAATATGGGTCATTACATATTTTAATTGATTATCGATAAATTAACAAGATTACTATCAAGAAAAAGTACGCTCTACCCTACATTAATGATTTTTTTATCAGTTATGAGGAGATCAGTACATTCTAAAGATTGAAAAATGATATGGATACCATGAGATGAGGGTCAAAAAGTATGATATATCTAATATAGTCTTCTATATGAGGTATGGACACTATTAATTTATAATAATTCTATTTGTTCTTTAAAATTCCCATGTTTCATTCATAAATATAATTAAAAAATTCTTTAAAAATTACCTTGACTGTTTTTTGGAACTCTTAGTAGATGATATTCTTATATATTCAAATATCAAGTAATTACATGAAGATCATTTGAGTATTGTGTTGAAGACCTTGAGGAAAGGGAAGTTGTATACCAAATTTAGTAACTGTGAATTATAGATATATAAAGTATCATTATTAGGTAATGTAATAATAACTTAGGGGATCTCGATGGATCTTTCAAAAATAGAAGTAATTGGTCATTGGACCAGGCCAACCATGGTGACTAAAATCCATAGATTTCTTATATTAAATGGATCTTACCAAATATTTTTGAAAATATTATCATGAATATAAAATACACACTTATTTGATGTACAAAGGAGAAAAGTTCCTATAGACATATGAATGTAAAGTAAATTTCAAGGAACTTAAGAGAATGTTTTCAGTACACCTATACTCACAATACCCAATAGTAGAGAAGGGTTTTTGATTTAAAGAGATCCATCAAACAAGGTACTGGGTTGTGTTCTCAGGAAGAATGACATGATAGTAGCTTATGTATCTCTCCAGTTGAAAGTTTGTGAGAAACATTACCCAAATCATAATTTATAACTAGTGGTAGTAATTTTTCATTTAATAAATAGAGGAATTATCTTTATAATGAAAGGTGTGAATATATATTGATCATAAAATATTGAAGTACAAATTCACATAGAAAGAGTTAAAAATGAACCAAAGGAGATGTTTTTAAATGATTAAATATTATGATTTTTCAGTATATCACTAATTTTGGAAGGTTGAAATGCTGGTTAGGGCTATGAGTCAGAAGAACCATGATATATTGTACATGATTAGGATTCAAAGATATCAAATACTTAAATATTTTCAAATTATAGACCTTTAAATCATATGGAAAGGAGAAATATCATATATTTCTCTATTGAATATTCAACCATCTATTCAAGTGAAGATGAAAGAGGAACATAAGGAAGATGTGGATCGAAAAAAAGGAAATAATTTCTCTTAAGCTTAACCTTTACCATGATGGAATGATCAAATTCAAGGACTGGGTATGTATCCCATCAATACGAAAATTAAGGAAGGATATATTGAATAAAGATCATATTTCATTATTCTATATTCATCCAAGAAGTATCAAAATTTATATAGATCTTAAATAATATTTATGTTGGAGAAATACGAATAGTGATATTACAGATTATGTACCTCATTTAATGGTATTCCAAAAAGTAAAGGATGAGAGACATTAGTTTGGGGTGATGTCATAACCATTACCCATACCTGAGTGGAAATTGGAAAAATCACCATTGATTTCTTCCTAGGACCCCCAAGACATTTAAATGGAATAATTATATTTTTATTATAGTAGATAACCTTATGAAATCAATAAATCTAATTATTGTCATAGAATATTTATCTCTTTATTATCTCACCAAGATATTCATTAAATAAGTGGTAAGGATTCATGGAGTACAAATCATAATTTTATCTGATCAGGATCCAAGTTTTACCTCAATGTTCTCAAGAATAATTCAGGAACATTTGAATAAAATTTTGATCTTTAGAATTGTATATCATTCTCAGATAGATAGTCATTATGATATGACCATTCAAACCCTATAAGATATGTCGAGATCTTTCTCTATGTATTTCAAAGGAGGCTAGGATTAGCACATTCCTCTAGTCTAATTTTCTTATAATAAAATCATTCACTCATGAATTAGGATGGATCCTTATGAATACATCTTTAGAAGGAAGTGAAAACTCTAATATGATAGGATGGAGTTGGAGAACGAAAGCTATGGGGACTAGAGTAGCTGAGGAAATGATAGAAAATGTTGGATCTATTCATTATCATATCAAAGCACCTTAGAGTTGACATAAAATTTATACTGATAATATTAAATAGTATTTGGAATTAAATATTGTAGATAAATTTTTCCAGTGGATATAACCTTATAATAAGGTTATGATATTTTGAAATAATATAAATCTAAACCTCAATATATCATTCCCTATGAGATTATTGATCATTTTGGGATAATATCTTTTTTCTTGGTGATTTTTACAAACCTATCCCAAGTTAAAAAATTGTTCCATGTTTCTATTTTATGAAATTACATATTTTATCCTTCAAATTTACTAAACTCTTTGGTTATACCATTGGATAATGATCTTTCTTATGAGGAGATGTTGGGAGAAATCTTAGATCATAGAGATAAAGTGATGCAAAATAAAACTATTCACCATGTTAAAGTTATCAAGAGGAATAAAAATTTTTATGAAGTAATTTGGGAACCCATTCATGTGATGAGGTAGAGATATCCTCAGTTTTTTTATTGGAGTGAAAGAATTTTGAGAGAAAAATTCATATAAGAGGGTTGAATGTAACACCTGGAGAATTTAGAATATATTTTCTATTAAATAAATTTGATTATTAAATTGCTTGTGAAGCACTAAAACATGAACTCATTTTAATAATTATTATAAATTATAAAATTAATCACATTATATGGTATTTAAATGAAATATAATTTTCAAAATAATCTTATTCACTTATGAAATACTATTGATCGTAAAAAAAGTGTTTCAAAATATTTTTCTTATGAGAATTGTTTTCTTCAAATATGTTTAATTTAAAAATTTATTCTGAGTATTAATATTTTCAAAAATTATTTTTTATCCATTTATAAAATTAATTTATTGGTTATCAATAGGTTATAAATAAAAATAAAATCATTTGAAGGTAAAAAGGTATTTTTCTAGAAAAATTCCTTTTATACGTGCAATGTTTTTTTATATTAGTAAATTAAATTTAATTGCATTTATGAAAGCTTTTAATGTAATATTAAGATAATATATTCAATTAAATAATTTAATATTATTTTAATGGTTTTTAGTTGCTAAGGAATTGAATTAAATTCACTCTTAAGCTAAAAAATCATTATTTTTAAATGAATTTCGTTGCATTTTGTGTGCATATTTTAAACTGAATTTCTAACACTTATAGAAATTGAATATAGTAAAATGGTTTTCATATTTAAAACCATTATTTTATAATTTTTTGATGATTCCAATTTCATTTTTTGTCATTATTAATAGCAATTTCCATAAAAATTCATTATTAAAGAAAATGTTAAAATGGTTAATTAGGGGTTAAACTAAATAGATAATAGTAAAAATAACCTAAAAACTTTTAAAAATCCTATGAGTTAAAGGTATTTTTACCCACCCATATTTTATCTTTTAATTTTGTTTTATTTTGTTTCAATTTCAATTGAATATGACTTTTTTATATATTAATTTTCAATGTATTTATAAGTTTTCCTCCCACCACACTTATAAAAGGGAACCTCATCTCTTGACTTATTCACAAAATTTGATCTAACTATATTGTAAAAGTCTTATTAAATACCTACCTAAATTATATCCTTACATCCTATATCTTCTTCACTTCCCAAAATACCATCCTTTGAATTATTAAGGTGTAATCCAAAATGGGATTTCCCAAGGTAGTGGTAATTGCACTTACTCATATATTTTGTGTTTATTTATTACTTAACATCCTCTAAATCTAATATAAACTTATTAAAATGATGAAATTTATATCATTTCTATACTTAAATTTTTTTATGTTAATGTTACATCCATTTTCTACCTCATTTCCATCCTACGATAAATGATAATGTCATTCATGCGTAAGTGCGGACTACCACCACTACAAAGAGAGGAGATTCATTTTTCATGACCAAGATAAATGGATGGTAAAATGGATTTATTTAATTAATATATATTATTTTTATTATATTATCATGATTCTATTATGATATATTATTATTTAACATTCTTTCTTTCCTTTTTTTGGAAAATTAGAACATTACTCGTGTGTATGTACGGACTACTGTCTCCATAAAGATATGTATTTAATTTTTTCATCACCACATTATATGAATGATTATAAAAATTTATATAATTAATAAATATTTAACTTATAATATTATTAACATTCTTTAGAATATGAATCCATGACCCAGGCTTAAGTACTAAAACCGTCGAACAAAAAATATTTATGGGAAACAAAGCAATTAACACTCGAATGTTGATTTAATGAAGAATTGATAATAAATGGATATTTGGGAAATATAATGGAATAATATATTTTTATATAAGTTTGAATATGGTTATGGTATATGTTTATAAAAAAATTAAATTTATTATGCAGGATCATCAGAGTTTTTATAAAGAAATTTGGGAACTAATGTAAGGGTTTATATTACAATCTCATTTTTATTATGGATTATTTATTCTAAAATATCATTTTGGATAATTATATTATATTTATCACTTAACTCCCATATATTTTATTCTCCTCTATTTATTTATATGGTTTTCATTTTATTATTTCATTCTCCTCTCTATGGTACTTAAAATGATCAATAAAATGTTTTCATGAAATGTTGACCTTATTTACTATTTATTTGGTGAAATTTTTCTTCCATGAATATATGAAAAAAAATAAACAATATTATTTTATATTATCTAATAATTAATTAAATTAATATTCAAAAATATTTTAATTTATCTTCAGATTATAAAAAATTTATTTTTTCATTGTTTTCTAAACATGTTATTTATGACTTCTTATAAGTTGTGAAAGGAATTTTTTTAACGTTTATCACATGAATGGTTTTTTATACCACATGAATAATATTTTATTTGAATTTTAATTTAAAATTTTTCAAGTTTATTTGTAAATAAAAACATTTTCTCAATATTTTTGGAATTTTTATTTTAAAAAAAATACAAATAAAATGATATTTTCTCATGTTTTCTAAGAAAGGTTCGAATGTTCTTTGAAATGTTTTTTTAATCTATGCCAACATCAATTAAGGTTTATTATGATTAATTCGTGATATAATATAGTTATTCTACCCAAATTATTTATATGGATGGATTGTGATTATTTCATGTTTAAATCATTAATAAACCCTCTTATTTTCCATGATTTATGGTATGATGAATTGTTGAAGGTTTTATGGTCTTATGTCACAAATGTGCATGGATTTCAATATGCGATGTATGTGTCTATTAAAATCCTCTAAGAAATTAGTTAATGATTGATATCTTATGAAATAATATAAAATAGTATAGGCGGTGAACCCATTCCATGAATGAAAAGTGGTTGTGGAGAAAACCCGGTCCATTATGGGACTTTTTCCACTATGTGATGATGGTCTTGGAACTAAGACTAAACAAATGAAATTAATTTAAATGATTATTATTATACCATAATTACTATGAAATTTTATTTTACTTATGATATTATCCCATGGATCATGATTGATTAATAATATTTCCTCACTCTTATGACTCTTTTATTCTGAAATTCTAAATATTTATGCCACGACACATGATTTATAATTTATTCCTGATTGGGTAATAATTTTGTATGTTTTGATCATGATATAATACCCTTATTCATATCTTATACTAGAATAGGATCATTTATTGATATCTCTCATTTTACCCTTACTAATCATCTAATGTCTACCATTATTATGTTTCTATTTTCCCTAGGTTATGAAGAAATGTTTTATATAGGATATATATAAAAATGTTCATATAAGAGAAGTACTTTGTGTGAGATTTTGAATATATTTCATGTAATAATTTGATTATGTATCTAACGTCGAATGGAAACTAAACCTTTACAGTTCTAGGGAATTAATTATTGTGTAATATATTTATTTTTTATCTAAAATATTCAAATATGTATGTGTGTTTTGGTCAGGCCACCTCAGTTGGAATCAAAGTATGATTTAGTTATTTTTTGACATTTGGTTATGAATAATATTATGATATAAATTAATAATTCCTATATTTAAAAGAAAGTGATATAAGGTGAACCTAAATGTATGATAGGTTGATATTAATGTGTTATAATTTAAGATATCTCAAGAATTATTTTGATGATTATATGATTTCTTACACGGATTATTGTAGCTTGATTATTACACTAAGATTTTTTTTTAGTTAATGGTTGGAACCCGGAGGAATCATATTAACATAAAATGTAGTGTAAAATGAAATTATTTTCCACTTCAGAAACTGAACAACTCAAGTATGGAATGTAAAATATTATTTCTAATCTCATTATGCTCTATCAAGAAATGAATCATTTTGAGCTCCTAAATTAGAAAAGGAGAGATCAATTCACCATTGATACTTTAATGAGGAAATATAAACCTTCTTTTAGTGGGTCCTCTAATCCATTAGTAGTCGATCAATGGATCAATACTAACAAAAATAGATTTTTCATTCTCTAGTTCTTGGAGTATGAAAAATTTCCATTGATGTTGTTCTATTTGGAAGGAAAAATAAACCAATGGTGGAATTTAATTAATAATACAAATCAATAGAAAATAATTTACTACATGGGATGGGAAGAGTTTAAGGATATATGTCATCATAAGTACTTTTCTCAAACTCTTTACAGAAAAAAAATGTAATTTATTGAGATTAATTATAAGGATGATGAATTTATTGGCTCCTAATAATAAAATTTTACCATACTTTTGAGGTTTGCTTTTATGTTTATCAAAAACCCTAAAAGAAAAATTTATTGGTTCTTCCGCTAATTAAAACCGAGTCTTTTAAAGGTGATTTCCATAAGGGATTTTAGTAACTATAAAGAAATTACTATATTTTCTCTCAAGGTATAAATGGATAGAGGATATTCTTATCATTCGCATGGTTTTGATAAGAAGATAAAGATAAAGTTTCAATGTAATTCAAATAATAAAACCCCTTGAGGAAAGAAAATGAATCCTTATTTATACCATAAGTGTGGAAAGAAGCATGTGGAAAATTGTCTCCAATGGACTAGTAAATTTTTCACATGTGGAAAGTAAGTGCATAAATAAAGTGAATTCCAATGTGATGTAAAGTGGAATGCCAATGAATAAAATGGGTAGAAATATCATCTTAATACGGTAAACACACGCCAATGCTAAAACTACAAGGGGTGTAGGAATTATCCAAACCATTACATGAATCCAATATTTAATGATGAAATTAAAAATCAACAACCACTTATGCTAGAAGATAAAAGGAAATATCTTGTTATCGAAACTTCTAAAGTGGGTCACAAGAATAAAGTGGTGAAAGTTACACTTATCACCTACTCTAGAACTGAAAATTTCATATTTGATTCTAGTTATACCCACTCTTTTGTATGTAAATAATTTTTTGTTGTTATCACATCACCACCATAATTATTAGATATTGAATTATTATTGAAAACTACTAAGTTTAAAATTATCACATATTTAGTATATAGCTTCTCTCCAATAGAAGTTTGTGAGAATGTGCTTCCTATAAATATTTGGATTTTACATCATATTAAATTTGAGGTGATTTTGGGTCTAAAATGGATTTCTTTATATAGAGACCATATAAATTATTGAGTAAGGGAAATAATATTTTATATTGTGAATAAACCCTTGAATTTATATTGGTGAAAGGATGATTATAAACTTACAAGGTAAATTAATTCCATTATATGGGTATTATTACCTATTCATGAGGGGTATTTATCTGCACATGAGCCTCATCCCGGTTTGTGGGGACTCTCTAAGTGAATCTATGAGAACCAGGATCAAATTTTGGTACAGGAATATTTCCATATTACTATAGTAGTGTTGTAGTGGTTACTTTAGTAGTTATTGTTCGGTATTGTAACACATGAAACTATTCATCTGATTTGGAATTCGGGCCACCAGTTTGGTCCTTTGAGTTCTTAAGGCCTTCGGGCCACCCAAGGCCACCAAGCCAGTAAGGATTTCGAGCCACCAAAGGCCCTTCGGGCCACCTCACAACCTTTAGGACACCTAAAGTATAGATACAGTATCTACAAGGAACATGCTCCAAATAAGGATTCAGAGCAGGAAAATTCACCAGAGAAGGGATAACCTAATTTGGAATAATAAAAGGTTATGGAAATTTCTGTTAGTACTAGGCTTTTTCACTTATGCATAGGACAACTAGTTGACTAGTCATGCAAAGGTGGAGAGCTTCATAATGATATCGATGCTAGGGAGGGCAGTTCCGAGAAGTGTCTAGGATGATTCTTTCCTTGTGCCTCTAATTCATTCATGTCATGTAATGTGTATCTAGACTATAGGCCTTGTAAGGGTTCCCCTTAAACTCTTAAAAGGGGGATTACCCAAAATAATAAAAATATAATCCCTTCAGTCCATTTGGGAATTCATGCATGAGGGGTATTTATCTCAAATTCTTAGGTAGAAACTCAACATTAAATATATGCCTATTATTTGAGAATATTTTGATGTATTTCTTAAATATTTTGTTAGTGTTATGTTTAATCATGATGTTAATTCTTTAATATAACTCATACATGGAGGTATGACTCATTAAACTACTACTTATAGAATATCCTTGATTGAGTTGTACCAATTGAAGAAGAAAGTCCAAGATAAATAGATTAGTACAACTAAAAATATATTTTCCATTCCCCAATGTTTGAAACATTAAAAATTTCTTTTAGTTATTCAACATTTAGAAGGTGAAGAAAATAAATGGTGGACTCTTATCAAGAACACAAAGAAATGTAATGAAATTGACTCCATAGAGTGGGATGAGTTTAGGAACGTATTTTCTAATAAGTTCTTTCTTATTATTATTTATATGAAATTGGATAAATAATTACTTGAGCTAAATCAAAAGGATGATGAATCTATTAGTACTTATGAGGAAAATTTTACAAGAATTGTGAGGAATGCATATAGTATTATCATTAAACTTGAATGTAAGGTTGGTCAACTCTTAAATGACTTAAAACAAAGTCACTTAAAAACATTAGACATGGGGGACTTCAGTAGATATAAAGGAATCATTAAATGTTCTATTAGGGTGGATATGAATATTAGACTAAAAATAACTTTTTATTTTCAACAAGATAAGCATATTAAGGGACTAAGGAGGATGAAAGAAGTGAAGCCCAAGGGCATCCCCTTGGACCATATGAATGCCCTCAAGAGGAAGAGAATGAAAATCATGAAAGCAAGTGACCGGTCTACCATGAGTGCCCTTGGAGGCTAGAAAATCTGCCACTTTGTTCCCCTCTCGATACGTATGAAGAACTTCCATGTATTATTGATGAGAATTTTTCACTTGTGTGTGATGTAAGAAATGTTCCATGGTGTGGAGTGAGAGTCACACAAAGAGCTGTGAATGATTTTAGAATCATTTTCCACCATAGAAAGAGAAATGGTGTTTTGTCTGCAGAGAAGGAAACCAGCCAACATCGCCCTTGCCTCGGCCTAGAGGAAGTCACCATACCCGAAGAAAGAAACAAAATAAAAAATAACACTACCCCTAGTATCTAGATCAATGCCACCACCCCTCATAACACCTGAAATACATGATCCATTTGTATTCAATTTGGGTCCCAACCTGTGATGATACTAGTAGATCCAATTGCCCTACTGAGCATTGGAAGCTAGGGATGCGGGGACACGAGAATCCATCAGTGGCCTGTGAGAAGGGGAATCAGCCCAGTGTTTGAAGTGTCTACAGAGGTCAGGCAGTAAGATTTTGGTGTGAAAATCCATGGCTGTCTACAAAGAGATGAAGCCCTCATGCCAAGCTTTGTTCCTAACTGTCCAAATGTTCCAACACCCTGCAGCAAGAATAAAGTTCTAGCCTTCCACTCATGTTTTTTATTCTCCACTCCATGAAACCAGCGTTCCAGAAAAGAGGAATCATAAAGCCTTTGATCTTGAAAACCTGTGAAATCTCCAAAGGCGCTCCAAATTGAGAATGCCTGATCCCCATAAAAAACAAGTGAGATGAGGATTCTTCCTTATGGTTACTACAGCAACTACACCTAGAGGCCATATTGATGCGAGTGCACTTAACCCACTCATCAGTGGGAATCATGTTATTGTGGATACGCCATAGGAGAAAATTCAGTTTAGAGGGGATGTCCCTACACCATAGAGGATCACCCTATCTATCCAGGTCAGTCAGGGGCGACGTCAAGGATCAGTAGTCCTTTCTTGAGAAAATTTCAGACGTCGAGCTTGTAAAGATAGACCAATCTGGATCTTGGGTCAGCTCGATGAGGTAAAAAAGAGCACGCTGATCTTCGTCCAAGACTGCTAGTGTAAAACACGGATTCTCCTATGATTTTATTAAGTTCATGTCCAGAGCCGGGCATCCAGGGAAACCCAGGGGTGATCCATCCCAATTTTCATGCCAGAAGTTGATGTCGCCTCTACCCATGATCTAACGAATATGGGGTAAAAGAGAACTAATATGCGGGATAATCTGGAACCAAAGAGGGGAAAAATTTCTGTTGGTTAAATATGGTCCTTTACCATATTTGTGAGCCATTAGTTGGCTATAAATAGTCCTCCCCTCTAACACTTCCCAAGCTAGTTTTGTGTGAAGACCGATCATTTCCCCGGAAGCACTCCTGATATTGATACCCCCCTCCTTAGCCGGTTTTTCCATTCTCACCCCGGACACCCAATGTTGTTTCCCATCTGAGTGTGCATCCCAAATGAAGGATAATAGAATCTTCTAAATGCCACTAATCACATATTTCAGTACCTATATAGCAGAAAAAGTGTGCATAGGAATCGAGGTAAGAACAGAATTAACCAAAGTAATCCTACCACCAAAGGACAAAAACAGTTTTTTCAGTTGTTAATATGCCTGGTAATTTTGTCCACCACCTTGTTGAATTGATGAATACGAAGCCTGGTCAGAGAGATAGGAGCTCCTAAGTATTCCATACGTAACATGAATCTGTGGATGCCTAAGACCCTTTCCAAGATATTGATCTGACTATCTAAGCACTAGTTAGAAATATACAAGCTGCTCTTCTCACGGTTCACAATCTGTCCACTCCAGTGGCTATATTCTTCCAGCACTTTGTTGATGCCACAGGAGAACTTCTTTCTTCCATTGAGAAAAATGATCATGTCATCCGAAAACATAAGGTGAGATATTCTCCATTAGCGGTGACTGCAGTGATAGTGTAGAATTCTTCCATTCGACATATTACTGTTGATAATTCGACTAAGAGTGGCTTGCATGAGAATAAACAAACTAGGAGATAATGGATCACCCTGTCTAAGACTACGTACCGATTTAAAGAAACCGCAATTTTTCCCATGAAAGAGATAGAGGTCCACGATGAGATAAAACACCTAAAAAGCATGTCAGAGGACCAGTTGGAGAATCCCATACGAGTGAGAACCTTAAGAAAAAAATTCCATTCAATCCTGTCGTAGGCTTTATTCATGTCTATCTTGAGAATCATATTGGAGCCAATGACCCTATTATTAATCTCGCATGTTATTTCTTGTCCCAATCCGATGGCACCCTAGATTGATCCATCCTTGATGAACTCATGCTGCTCTATTGAGAACCATTATGTTAAGTATGATGCTAATCTTTGATTAAGGATGGTAACCAGGATCTTATATGGAAAATTTCACATGCTGATAGGACGGAAATGATGGAGCGAAGATGGGTCTTTCACCTTAGGAATGAGCACCATAGAAGTAGTGCATGCCACACGAGGAAGTTTTCCTCCCCAAAAGAAGTCATGCACTACCTCAACAACCTCTTTCTTGACTAGTCCCCAAGAGGAGACGTAAAAACTACCTGGGAAACCATCTGGGCCTGGTGAGCTTTCTGGATTGAGAGACAGCATAGCATCCTGAATTTCATTCTCATCTGAAATAGCCTCCAAGTACTGGTTATCTTGGGTAGATACCATGCATTCGATGACATCAAAGAAATCCCCACTCCCCCTTAGATATCCACCTTGCATTCAAGGGTTCTGATCAGCAATCAAGGCTTTGAAATAAATTTCAGCCAACCCAACAACCACTTCTCAGTCATTAGTGAAGGAGCCATCTTCTAGGAGAATGTTCGATCGGGTGTGACGCCTCTTCTCTTTGATGTAAGTGTGAAAATTAGCAGTGTTCCCATCACCATCTCTTATCCATTTCACCCTGGATTGCTCACAGGCCAGTCTTTCTTGTTCCAAGATAAGATTAGCCAAAGTATCTTTCTTGAGAGAAAGATCGTTAAAAATTCCTTCATCTCATTCAGTTTCCAGAGATGATTCCATCCTCTCAATCTCATAGTTGATATAAACGAGGGCCTGAAAGTGGGAGGGAAGTGAGATGCTTCGGCGATGAAGATCATTTTTGAGCCTTCTAAGATTTTGGTGAAGACCATACCACGCACTGCCTTGAATGGGTTTAACCCCCGACTCTCTCACTATGTGATCATAGTCTAGAACTGAGGACCAGCTGCGAGAGAAAAAAATGACTACCGCTCTCAGTTCTGGATGATAGCTCAATTGATGTGAAGAGACTAGTAAATATAATGAATAATGAAAAGGAACCACATAATTATGAATTTTAATGATGATGATTGATGTCAGAAACCTCCTAAGCCTTGAGACAAAGGGAAATATCATGTGAAGACTATTTCTAATGGGGAAAATGGAGTGGTGAAAGGTACACTAACTATCCACTCTAGAACTAATAATGTCTTATTTGATTTTGGATATACCCAATCTTTTATATATAAATAAATTTCTAAGGGTTTCACATTACCACCTCAATTATTAAATGTTTAATTATTATTAAAAAATATTAATGGTATATTGATCAAATATCAAGTTTTTTATTCTCCTCCAATTAAATTGTTGAGGTAATGTGCTTCCTGAAAATCTCATTATTCTCCTTTTGGTTGAATTTGATGGTATATTAGGCATGGATTGAATTTATTTACATAAATCCCACATATATTTCTATGTAAGGGAAGAAAATTTTGATATTTTGAACCATTCTATGATCATCTATTAGTGTGATGATAAATATAAACTTTCAATGGATATTATATCCATTATATGGGTCCTTATTCCCACTCAAATAGGGTGTTTATTTCAGATGGTTGGGGAGAAACTCAACATCCAAGATATTCCTATTGTGTGAGAGTTTGTTGGTGTCTTTCTAGAAGTGTTTCCTAGTCTTCCAATAAATCATGAAGTTGATTTTTCAATATAACTCATACCTTGTGTTACACCTATTTTAAATAATCCTTATAGAATGTCCCTGATTGAGTTCCAATAATGGAAGAAGAAACTCTTGGAGAATCTTGACAAGGGATTTACTCGGTCAAGAGTGTCACTTTTGGTTAAACCTATTGTTTTTATTAAGAAGAAATATGGATTAATGTGGCTCTACATTTATTATCAAGAACATAATAAGATTATTATCAAGATAAAGTATCATTTATCCCATAATTATGACTTGTTTGATAACTATGTAGAGCTCAATACTTCTTCAAGATTGAAATTCATTATGGATATCATCAATTGAGGGTCAATAAGGAGGATGTACCTTAGACAAAATTCTATAAAAGGTATGGATACTATGAATTTATAATTATGTCATTTGGTATTACTAATTCCCTCTCTATCTTCATGGATTTAATGGATAGAGACTTTAGAGATTACCATGAACAATTTTGTGTAGTCTATATATTATATTCTTATATAACCAAGCAAAAAGTAAGAGCATTAAAATCACTTGGGATTTTTACTAAATACACTAAGGAAGGATAATTTATATAAAAAATTTACAAAGTGTGAATTTTGGATATAAAATGTTTCATTTTTTATGTTATATAATCATAATTGAGGGTATATCATTGGATCCATCATAGACAGATGTTATTGAATGTTTTCCAAGACCAACTATTTTAACTAAGATCCATAGTTTTCTTGGTTTGGTAAGATATTATAAAACCTTTTTGTATAATTTCTCATGGATATATAATCCACTAACTAAGTTAATATAGAAGGGATCCTTGTTCCTTTGGATAGATGTGTGTGGAGAAAATTTCAAGGAACTGAAGAGAAGGTTTGTCAGCGCACAAGTTCTCACACTACCCTATAGTAGAGAAGGGTTTTGATCTATAGTGATGCATCAAAGAAGGGATTGGGATGTTTCCTCGTGTTGAATGATATAGTCATATTTATGACTCACACCAATTGAATAACCATGAAGAAAATTACCCAACTCATGATTTGGAGTTAGTAGTGAAAATTTGTTAATTAAATATATAGAGGCACTCTATATAGAGAGAAAGGTGTGATATGTATACTAATAATAAATGTTAAAATTATAAATTAACTAAAAATATCTAAATATGCACCAAATAATATGGTTGAAATTTATTAAATATTATGACTTATAAATACATTACCACCCTGATGATGTGAACAAGGTGGTTGATGCTTTGAGTTGAAAGGATCCTGCTAGATTTTCAATGACGAGGATCCAAAAATATCTAATGTTTTTGGATTTATAAAATATGAATCTATAAATCATGAAGGAATGGTATAAAACTTATATTTCTCATATGAATGTTCAACCATCTATTAATGTGATAATTAAAGAGAATCATAAGGAAGATGTGGAACTACAGAATAAAGTCAGAAATGTGTTGTAGTTCAACCTTGATTGTGATGGAAAATAAGGTTTAGGAACTGTGTAAGTGTGAGGTTCTATTAGATAAAGCACATGGTTCATCATTCTCTTGTAATCCTAGAAGTATGAATATGTATAAAGATATGAAAAGTATTTTTAGTGTGAAAATATGAAAATATATATTTTAGATTATATTTATTAGTGCTTAGTATATTAAAAAGTTAAGGTTGAGAGATAGAAGACTAAAGGGATGTTACAACCATTACCCATACCAGAAAGAAAATAGGAAAACATCACCATGGATTTTTTCAATAGACTCCATAAAACGTCTAAATTTCATAATGTTATTTGAGTTATAGTTTGTCACTTTATGAATTTAGAACACTTTATTACCATTAGAGAATAGTTATCTCTTGATCATCTTACCATGATTTGAATTAAAGAAGTGGTGAGTTTCCATGGAGTATCACAGTCTATTGTATCTGATTTTTATTTGTGGATTACATTGATTCTTTGGAAAATTCTTTAGCAGACTCTAGATATAAAGTTGAGTTTTAGTACAATTTATCATCCTTAGACTGATGTTCAGTCTGAGAGAACCATTAAAACCCTAGAGGAAATGATAAGATATTGTTTTGTGGATTTCAAAGGTTTTCCGCATCAATATATTCCACTAATAGATTTTTCTTACAAAAATATATTTCTCTCAAGTGTTCATATGGATCCATATGAATCCCTATATGGAAAAAAGTGGATAACTCTAACATACTTGGATATAATTGGAAAAATAAATTTATTGGGACTTTAGTTAGATAAGGAAATGGTAGGTAAAGTTGAATTCATTCAGTAACAAATCAAGGCAACTTAGAGTTGAAAGAAAATTTATGCTAATAATAATTGGAAAATTTTGGAACTCAAAGTTGGTGAGAATGTATTCCTTATAATTTCTCCATGGAAGAAAGTTATAAAATTTGAAAAGAAATAAAAGTTGACCCATGAGTATATTTTCCCCTTTAGGATTATTTAATGAGTAGGTATGATAGATTTTCACTTGGTGCTTCCACCGAACCTCTCCTAAGTTCACGATGTGTTCCATGTATCTCTCTTGAGGAAATACATAGTTGGTCCAACAAAATTACTGAACTCAGAGGTCGAACCACTGGAGCATGATATATCCTATGAATAAAAAACCATATAAATATTTGATCATAGAGATAAAGTTTAATATAAAAAGACTACTATACTATTTAAATATCTCTATAGGAACCCTAAAATCAAAGAAACTACATGGGAACCCAAGGATGTGATGAAACAGATATGCCCTCATTTTTTGTATCAAAGTGATGGAATTTTAAGGGTAAAATTAATTTTAAGGGGGTATAAAGTAATACCCTAGTATTTTATGATATAGTTCTCTATAAATAAATTTTATTTATTTGATATATTTCTTTACATGAAAAACAGAGTATAAATAAAATTCAATATACTATTGAAATAATATTATTTAATGTGACTTTTATCACCTAACTACTGGATATTTGAGTATGAATAGTATTAACTAAATTATTAATAATTTTTGGTTTACACATATATAAAATTAATACATTTGATATCAATTTATTATAAATGAAATAAAAAAACTTTTAAAAGTAGAAGAGATGTTTTTTCTGAAAAACTATTTCCATGCATGTAATGTTTTTTTAAATAAATAAATTAAATTAATAATTATTAGTGATTTTATTTAATTTAATTTATATATTATGTATTAAATAAAATGTTTTAACATTAATATAATGTTTTTTCTAGTCACGGGATAATAATAAATCCAGATTTATACTTACAATATATTTTTCTAACAAACACTTTTCGTCACATTTGTGCACTAACTTTAAAATGATTTTCTGACACATATAGAAATTTAATCTATAAAAATGGAATCCATATTTTGAATTAGGATATTCAAATTTGGTAAATAGGTCCCTATTATTTTTTTCATTATGAATATTAAACTTGGTAAATATTTTTCACCTCGATAAGGGTAGAACAGGTAAAATAAGGACAAAACTCTGGGATATGTCTTTAAGATTTATTTAACACTTTAATTTATCCTATTTTATGAGTGTATTTTGGAATTTTCCATATAATTATTCAATATATGGCCACTTGGTTCCATTTTTCTTGGATTATTACCTTTATGTTATTTTAAGAAAAGTATAAATACAAAATTTCACTCTCTTGACTTTAATATCTATAATTTTTTTTATATATGGATAAAAATAGGATAATTTTAGTTATAAATGTATATTTTAAATATAAATTAATTTATCTTTTCATGTTAAATTATTTTAAATTTTTAGTGATATAATAATTACCTTAAATTCTTATGCAATACCAAAATAGTATTTATTGAATTAATATAAAAATAAAATAAATGATTGTAAAAATATTAAAATCAATAAAATTTTACAAATTACTATTATCTATAAATTTTTTATATTAATATAAAAAATTAAAGATTTGGGAAGTTTAATATTTTAATTCCTTTACTTTCACGATGTTTTCAAGGTCAAAGTAATTTAATAGATCCTAAAATGACATTAATAATATTTTATAATAAATAATAATTTGTTTTAATTTAAAATTAAAAAAAATACTATATTAATACAATTTAATTTTATATTGTATAAAATATCAACAATATTCAATTTATGGGTCCCTTTTCATATTATGGTAACATTCTTGACACTTAAAGATAAAAAAACATTGATATCACGATAATTGTCAAAAGGATTTATGTGGGTTAACATAAAAAGATAAGGGTGAAAACAGAACCAAAACTTATACACATTTTCTAGAGGAGAGTATTTTGACTAAAAATCAATTTATCTTATAATTATATCATTTTGGGTTCATTTTTTCTTGATAATTACTTTATATTAATCCAATACTTTATGTAATTCCAAGAATTCCCCTCCCTACACTTATAAAAGGGAACCTCTTCTCCTCTCTTTCTCACACCTTTTGAGCCCTATAGATCATACAATATATACCATAATACCTTAATATCTTCTTCAACCACATCCTATATCTTATTTTCCTTCCAAAATATCATCCCTTCAATGCTTAATGTGTAATCCAAAAGTGGATTCTCAATGAAGATGTATGACTCTTAACCGAGCATTTCTAGTTTTATTTCTTATTATACTTCCTATAAATTCAAGGTGTCAAGTATAAAATAATTAATTGTTAATATTAAATATATTTAATTTTTATTATGATAATTTAACCACCATTATCCACCATCTTCCCATATTTTGGAACAATATAGCATCACTTGTGCTTACATGTGGACTACCACCTCCACGAAGCGATATTTTCTTTTCACTTCCTCTTTACATGAATGGTAATAAGGATAACTTTAATGAATATATATTATAAATATGATATGGTAATGACTTTATAAAGGTTAATTATTGTTTATCATTTTTTTTCTATCTATCAAAACATGAAAATAGTGTTCATGGGTATGAGCGACCTGCCACCTTTATGAATGGTGTAATCCATTTTTCTATCAGTATCCTTTATATATGAATGTAAATATATATAATTAATTTATATTATATTTATATCATGTTTAAAATTACTTATATGATGAAACCATGATCAAAATACAAGGACTAGAACTTCACAACCAAAACTTCCATGAAAAACTAAATGATTTACACCCAAAAATGACTATTTAAATAAGTAATTATTAATAAATGGGTGTTGACATGTTATAAGTGGATCATATATGATATTATAAGTATATAAACGAATTTTTTATAAAATTATAATAATTTAAATTTATTAAATAGTAGGATAAATTGATTTCAAAGTAATTCAAACTCGTGTTAAGGGATTTACGTTACAATCTCATTGTTTATTGGGATTGTTTATAATAAGTTTACAATGATGAAATTTTTTGAAATAACTCTCAATAATCCCATGAATTTTATTCTACTATTTTTATTTCTAGATATTACATTATTTCCTTTCATTTTCCTCTCTTTATGTACTCAAGAGACTAAAAGAATATTTTTATGGAAAGTCGACTTTATTTCTCTCTTCAGTCGAAAATCCTTTTTCTTCTATGCTAAGGTTTTCTAAAAAAATCAATAAAATTTTTAATATTATCCTATGATTATTTAAATTATTTTTTACCCAAGTTTAATTTTTTTTTAAATGGTATAAATGGAATCTTATTTTCATTTTTCAAACGAGGTACTTTTGATTTTTTACTGAAAATGTGAAAGGAATATTTATTTTTACATACACGGTATGAATGGAATTTCCTACCATCATGTCTAATTAAAGTTTTTAATATTAATTTTCATATTTTTAAGCTTATTTTCAAAAAAAATGTTTTCCTTAATATTTTTAAATGTTTAGATTTGGAATAAGTTATTTAAAAATGAAAAGGGTATTTTCCTCAAGAAGTGTTTCAGATATATTCTAAAGGAATTTTCATATAAGATTGCATCATATGATGTAACTTATGTTTTATTAGGGATATGATAAAATAATACCATCCAATTACATTATTTTTATTTCTTATGATGATGATGATGATTTAAGGATGATATTAGGTAACTCATTTCTTTCCCATGGGTTAATTAAGCTTTGTAACCTATTTCATTTCCATGGGTTATGCTATGATGAAATGATGAAATGTTTACGAAACCCAATTTATTTTCATAGGTTATGATATGATGAATTTTTTATGATATTGTGGAATACATATATATTATTTTTAGTATTTTATGGGTTGTCCTAGAATCATATAGCCCTCTAGTGCATTGGGTAAAGATGGATGTCTCATGAGATAATAAGGACTAGAATGGGGAGTGGACCAAGATTAGTATGTGACTCTATCCACTATGATACTCTTGGGAGTGAACCTTGAAAAATATGATAGAATTTAGAGTGAACCCAATCCACTATCATAGTCTTGGAAGTGAGACTTTATAGTTAAAGAAATAAATTTCTATGATTTTGTATATGTTACAAACTAATGTCTTATAAAATGGTACATTTTCATGGAACATGTTCTTTGATTTTTTTATGATTCTTGACTTATGAATAACCATTATTTATGTCATGAACCAATATTATAATCTATTATATGAAGTTTATGGTTTTAAAATGTTATTCTTATGTTATTATACCCTTGTTATTATGTTTTTTTTATGTTATCATTGATATCTCCCCTGATTACCCTTACTGAGTATCAGACCTCACACTTTCATATGTTTCATTTCCCTGGATTGTGAATAAAGTTTTTAAGTATGATATGTCTAATAAGGGTTCAATTTATGATGAACTTAGTTAGATATGATGTATATCTCTTATGAATAATTTTTTTATGTATCCAAGTTTCTAAAGACACTAGACCTATACGATTTTTTCAAGGATTGTAATGTTATGCAATGAATATTCTTCTAATAAGTTAATATATTTATGTATGACAAATATGGGTTGTTATATTTGGTATCAAAGAAAGTTTTAGTTTCCTTTTTAAACTAATATTAGAAAACTTTAGTAATAACCCTAAGGATAATCCTATATATAGGATAATGTCTTAAGTTATGGTAAAGAAAAAAGTGTGGCTTTCCTAGAAAAAAATCCCTATTTGGATACTACAAGTTGGCATGGTTTTAGCATAGATTCATCTAGGGTTAATAACCATGAAAATAGTTAATCGATTATATATCATTCATTTTTTTGGTGCACAGTGAGTGAGACCTCATTGTGCACTTAGTTTGACTCTCCCAGGGGACATGCTTAGGATAATTCATATATTATTTATAAAACATTCTAAATTATTTTAATAAATGATGACAATGAATGATCTATTTAAACCCTATGTTTTCAAATATTGAAAATATTTTTTCATGATTGAGACATCCTATAAATGATTTTTCAGAATTATATGGTTTCTCACTATGATTATTGTTACTCACGCTATGATTTTTGGTATTAGTCAATGGATCAAACATGAAGTAACTTTGTTAATATTTGATGTTACAAAAAATACAATAATTTTCGTCCTAAGTATCCAAATTTTATGGCAGTTGGAATGAAAAATATTATTTTTCTTCTTATCTAACTTTCAAAACCTATAAATCATGTTGAGATTCCAAAACAAGAAAATGGTGGAACAATGCAATTTTGAGTCCTTCATGAAGAAATATCCAACTTCTTTTAGTGGTTCAAATAATTGACTAGTTATAATGGAATGGATTAGTACCATTGAAAATATATTTTCAATTATCCAGTTTTTAGAAAATAAAAAAATTAGTTTTTTATCATTTAGAAGGTAAATTGGATCAATGGTGGAGTATTATCAAGAACATGAGCCAAAAGGATAAAACTGACTCCATGGATTGGGATGAATTTAGGGGATTGTTTTTTAACAAGTACTTACTAATAATATTTATACAAAATTATATAAGTAATTCCTTGAGCTAAATCATAAGGATGTTTCATAGGATATTATCCATGAGGAAAATTTTACAAAACTTGTGAGGTACACTTCTGATATTATAATCTAACTAGAATGTATGGTTGATAAATTCTTCAATGAATTAAAACCAAGTATCTAAAGTTATTTATCCATAAGGGACTTAAATGGATTCAAAGAAATCATTTTATGTGATATCAAGGTGAATATGTAATTCAAATAAATATGGAACTCAAAGAAAATTATAAAAACCATTAAGAGAAGAAGATAAGATTTTCTTTATTCTCAAAGTGAGGAAGGAAACATGGATAAAATTATATTAAGGGAACTGGTAAATTTTTAAATTGTATAAAGTAATGTTATCTAGAAATTGAATAGAAAATAGATGTGAATATACTAGTTAATTGAAGAAAAAATAAAAAATAGCCTTGAATGCACCGCTCACACTCCATTGTTTCAAATGCAAGGATTATGGTAATTATGATAACCAGTGCTTAAATCTGAAGGTTGATGATGATTCTCTATTTTATAATCCTCTTTATCCTAGAGAAAAACAGAAATCCTAGGTGATAACTATTGATGATGTGGACAAAAAAGTTGTGAAATGTACAGTTATCATTCACTCTATGACTGTTAATGTCTTAATTGATTCTAGATTTAACGACTCTTTTATATATAAATAATTTTCCAAGGGTATCACAATACCACCTTAATTATTAAATGTTGAATTAGTAGTGAAAAATTATATGGTACAATGATCACATCTCAAGTCAATGATTCTTCTACAATTGAATCTTGTGGGAATGTGCTTCTTGAAAATATCATTATTCTCACTTTGGTTGAATTTAATGTTATCTTAAACATGGATGTGATTTATTTAAATAAATCCCACACCAATTTCAAAGCAAGGGAAGTAGAATTTGATATTTATAACTAACCTATGATTTTATATTATTGTGATGATAAATATGAACTTCTGTTTGAAATTACATCCTTTATATGGGTCTTTATTTGTATTCAAAAGGGGTGTTTATCTTAAATGGTTGGGAAGAAACTAAACATCCAAGATATGCCTATTGTGTGAGAGTTTTTTTGATGTATTTTTGGAAGATTTATTCCACTGATCCATGAAGTTGAGTTTTCAATAAAGCTCACACATGGTGATACACCTATTTCAAAGACTCTATAGAATAGCCCTAATTGAGGTTCAAGAATTCAATAAGAAACTCTAGGAGAATCTAGACAAGGGATTAATTCAGCCAATTCCATCACCTTGGGGTGATCCAGTTATTTTTTAAGATGATATATGGATTCATGTGACTCTATATTGATTATGAAGAACTTAACAACATCACTATCAATAACATGTATCCTCTACCCCGTATTGATGACTTTTTTTGTCAACTGCACATAGTTCAATACTTTTATAAGATTTTACTTCATTCTGGATATAATCGATATAGATTAAGGTGGTCACACCCAAGAAAATATTTTTTACAATGTATGAACACTATGAATTTATAGTGATGTCATTTGTTTATACTAATTTCCCTGATATCTTTATAGATTTAATGAATAGAGTCTTTAGATATTAACTTGATTAGTTTTTGGATGTTTTTATAGATGGTATTCTTATATATCGAAATAGAAAGTAATATCATAAATATCATGTAAGTATTTTACTAAATAACCTAAGTAAGGGGAAGTTGTATGAAAAATTTACTAAGTGTAAATTTTATCTACAAAAAGTTTCATTTTAGGTCATATAATATCAAGTGAGGTTATATCAGTGGATCCATCAAAGATGTAAGTTATCTAATGTTATCCTAGACTAAATACAATGAAAAAGATCCATATTTTGTAGGGTTTTGAGGGATATTATTGAAACGTTTTGTATAATTTTTCATTTATATCTAATCCACTCACCAATTTAACTCATAAGGGAGATAGGTTCCTTTAGAAATATGAATGTGAATAAAATTTTATAGAATTGAAGAGAATATTATTCATCGCACTTATGCTCATGATACCCTATAGTTGATAAGATTTTGTGATATATAGTTATGTTTTAAATAAGGAACTAGGATTTTTCCTCATGTATAATGATAAGGTGATAGATTATACCTCACACTAATTGAAGTTTCATGATAAAAATTACACAACTCATTATTTTAGAGTTAGATACAGTAATTTTTACAATAAAGATATGGATGCATTATCCTCATAGATAAATGTGTGGTATATACACTGATAATAAAAGTTTAAAATATATATTAACTTAAAAAGAGATAAATATTTTCTAGGTAAATGGTTGGAATTGATGAAATATTATGACTACTCAATAAATTACAACCCTATGAAAGAGAAAAAACTGGATGATTCTTTGATTTGAAAGGATCATTCTAGTTTATCCATGATTAGGATCACAAAAGATCTAATTTTTGTGGATTTTCAAAGGATGGATCTAGAAATATTGAAGGAAGTTGTGAAATCTTATCTATCGCGTATAAGTGTTCAACCATATATCTATGTGAGAATTAAAGTTTGAAAAACAAATATGTGAAACTATAGAAGAAGGTTATAAATGTTCATGAGTTAAACCTTTATTATGATTTATTGATAAGTTAAAACAACTATTTAAATTTCCCATCAATACCACACTTGAATGAGGATCTATTGGATGAAAATCATAGTACATCATTCTCTATTCATCCTAGAAGTGCGAAGATGTATTGACATCTGAAAGGGTATTTCATATGGGATAGTATGAAAAGATATATTTTAGAGTATGTTTCTTAGTGATTAGTATATCATAAAGTTAAGGCTGAGAGATAGAAGTCTAAGGGAATTTTATGACCATTACCCATACTATAACAGAAATTGAAAAACATCACCACAAATTTTGTCATCGGAATCCCCAAAATTTCTAATGGTTATAATGCTATTTGAGTTGTAGTCAATTTCCTTACAAAGTAAACAAAATTTATTTACCTCTGAGAATATTTATATCTAGATTATATTTCCACAATATACATTAAATAAGTGTTAGTTTTGCATTGGGATCTCAGGTTTACATCAATGTTCTGAAAAAAGTCTTCAGCGGGCTCTGGATGTAGAGTTGAGTTTCAGTACTGCTTATCGTCCTCATAAATATGGTCAGTATAAGATAACCATTAATACCCTAGATTATACACTAAAATCTTATTCAATGTATTTAAAATGTGTTTGGGATCAACTCCTTCCTCTAATAGAGTTTTCTTATAAAAATATATCTCACTCAAGTATTCATATGGATCCTTATAAATCGCACCATGGAAATAAGTGTAGAACTATAATGTTTTAGAATAAATATAGAGAAAGAAATTTATTGTAACCTAATATAGATGGAATATAAATTCATATTCATTCATAAACATATTAAGGAAGCTTAAAGTTGATAGAAAAATTATTCTGACAATTGTCAATGAAATATGGAATTCAAATTTGGGGGGAAGGTATTCTTTTAAATTTCTCCATAAAAGAAGATTATGAGATTTAGAAAGAAAGGAAATATAATACATATGTATATTTTCCCATTAAATATTATTTATTGAGTAGGGATGGTAGCTTATCACTTGGAGCTTCCACCAAACCTCTCTCAAGTTCACGATGTGTTGCATGTTTCTCTCCTAAGGAAGTACATACCTAATCCATCACATGTACTAAAATCAAAGTTCATACCACTGGATAATGATACTTAATATGAAAAAAAGTACAAATCTTGGATCATATATATAAAGTGTTATGGAACAATATTACTCACCTAGTTAAAGTTATCTAGAGGAATCAGTAATTCAAAGAAGCTACTTGGGAACCTAAGGATGTGATGAAACAGAGATATCCTCATTTTTTGTATTTGAGTGGTGGGATTTCAAGGGTGAAATTAATTTTAAGGGGGGTATAATGTAAAACCATGATATTTTCTAATATAGTTCTCTATAAATAAATTGTATTACTTTGATTGCTTTCTATACGTGCAATATTGAGTCTAAATGAACTGTGATATACTATATAAATATTTTTATTTAATATGAAAATTATCGCCTAGACTTTGGATTGAAGAGTATGAATAATAATAACTAAATTATGAAAAAAAATTATTTTAAAATTTTATATAATTAATTCCTTACTTATCAATTGATTATAAATGAAATAAAAATCATTTGAAAGTTGAAGAGATGTTTTTTTGAAAAATATTTTTATGTGTGCAATGTGTTTTTATCTTAATAAATTAAATTAATCACTATTGGTGAATGATTTTAATAAAATGTATATTTTATATATTCAGTAAAAAAATTTAACATCCATATAATGTTTTTTCTATGAATGAGATAAGAATAAATCTATTTTTATGATTAAAATATATTTTTCTAAAAAATTATTTTCATCACGTTTAAGTGCTTACATTAAAATGAATTTCTGAAACTTATATAAACTGAATATATAAAAATGGATACTATATTTGGAAATATGATATTAAAATTTGGTAAATATGTACCTTTGATTTTTTTCATTATTAATAGTAACTTTGGTAAATTTGTGTCACCTCGGTAACTGTAAAATAGGTAAAATGGGGATAAAACATTGGGATAAGGCTTTAAAATTTCTCTAACACTTACCTTTGTCTTATTGGATAAGTTTATATTATCTATTTCCATCTAATTCTTGAATTTATGGCTACTTGGTTCCATTTTACGTGGATTATGATCTTTATATTATTTTAAGAAATGAATACATACAAAATGTCACTCTCTTGACTTTAATATCTCTAATGTTTTTTCATCATGATAAAAAGAGGATAAGTACATTTATAAATGTTTAATTTAAATATAAATTAATTTTTTTATCATGCTAATTTATTTTTAATTTTTATTGATTGAATAATTACCTTAAATTCTTACGTAATTTCGATACGGTATTTATTCATTTGATAGAAAAATAAAATAAATGATATTAAAAATATTAAAATTAATAGAATTTTGAAACATTATTGTGTAACATGAATTTTTTTGATAAATATAGGATATTAGATATGTGTTAAAGCTATATATTAAAATTTATTTTATTTCATGATGGTTTCAAAGTAAAAGTAAATGAATAGTTCCAAAAACGACATTAATGATATTTTATAATAAACAATATTTTATTAATTGATTTAAAATTCATAAAAAACCTATATTCATTCAATTGAATAGTTTATAGTTTAAAATATCAACCATAATTAATTTACATTTCACTTTTCCTTTTATGATAACATTATTAACCCTTAATAAGTAAAAACCCATGATATCATAGTAATTATCAAAAGGGATAATGGGGGTTAAAAAAAGATAAGTGTCAAAATATAACCATAACATGTAAAAAATTTATTTTAGGAGATTATTTCAACTCATAATAATATTATTATTTAATTATATCAATTTTGATCCATTTTTTCATGAAAATTAATTTATATTAATTTAATTTTTTTGGTAATTCCAAGAGTGCCCCTCCCCTCACATATAAAAGGGCACGTATTCTCCTCTTTTACTCACACATTTTAAGAATTATAGATCATATTATCTCTAATATAATGAATTACTATCTTAATTCACCACATCTTAGATATTTTTGCCCTTCCAAAACATCATCCCTTTAAGGCTTAAGGTGTAATCCAAAAGAGGATTCTCAATGAAGAGGTATAACTCTAAACATATTTCCTATAAATTCATGGTATTAATTCTAAAATAATTAATTATATTATATTATATATGATAAATTATTATTATTAGAATAGAAAAACCAATATCTTCTTTCTTTATATCTGTTGGAAAATGATAATCGCACTCATGTGTACGTGTGGACAACCACATTGACGAAGCGATGTGATTTTTTTTTCACTTACACTTTTCATAAATTGTAATAAGTGTAAATTTAATGAATATATATAATAAATATGATATAATAATAATGATTTAAAAATGTATTGAGGTTTACCTTTCTTTCATTCCATCTTTCAAAAATTAAAAACAACATTCATGCATACGTACGACTTACCGTCTCCATGAACAGTGTAATTAATTTTTCTATCTATATACTTTATGGATGACTATAAATATATATACATAGTGAATATATATAATTTTTATATAATTTTTAAAAATCTAGATATTGTGGAACAATGATCAAAGTAAAATTACTAGATCTTCAGAACCTAAACTTCCAAGGAAAATGAAACAATTAACACCCCAAAATGACCATTTTAATAAGAAATTATTAATAAATGGGTGTTGAAATGTTATAAGTGGGTCTTATATGAGATTATAAGTATGTACATGACTTCATAATTTAATTATAATAAATTTTAATTTATTATATAGTAGGTTAAATCACTTTCTAAGAAATTATAACTCGAGGTAAGAGATTTATGTTACAATCTCATTATTTATCATGATGGTTTATAATCAAGTTTCTAATGATAAAATTTTATGACATGTATCTCAAGAATCCCATGAATTTTATTATCTTATGTTTATTTATGGATATTAAATTATTTGATATCATTTTACTCTCTTTAATTAATCAAGATACTGAAAGAATGTTTTTAAGGAAAACAGACTATATTTCTCTTTTCGGTCAAAAATCATTTTTTTAATGTACATGATTTCTAAAAATGTTTTCACTATTTTTCTATGATAGTTTTAAATAAATTTTACCCAGGTTTTAATTTTTAAAAAAGTGTTTTAAAAAGAATTTTCTTGTTATTTTTATAATGAGGTACTTTTGACTATTTACCAAAAATGTGAAAAGAGACTTTGTTTTTATATACACAGTATAGATGGAATTTCATACCATAATGACTGATCAATAATTTGAAGATTAATTTAAAAGTTCCTACTATTATTTTCAAATAAAATTTTTTCCTTAATATTTGGGAAATTTTTATATTTTAAATAGGTTATTTCAAAATGAAAAGGGAATTTTCCTCAAGAAAAAATGAAAATGTACTTTAAACGAATTTTCATCTAGGATGACATCCTCTGATGTTACATATGGTTTACTGGGGATAGGATCCAATGATACCATCCAATATTATTATTTGGATGGTTTATTATGATGATGATTTAAGGATGATTCCATAAAACCTATTTCCTTCCCATGGGTCAATTAAGTTATGAAACTCATTTACTTTACATAGGTTATGCTATAATAAAATGATAGAATATTTATGAAATCCATTTTATTTTCATGGGTTATGATGTGATTAATTTTTTATGATATACTGGAACACATATGTATGATTTTCATTATGTGATGGGTAGTCTCAGAATTATATATCCCTCCAATGAATTGGGTGAAGATGGATATCTCATGGGATAATAGGTAAATGGAATAAGGAGTGAACCCAGTTCTGTAAGAGACTCTATATACTATGATAGTCTTGGGAGAGAGCCTTGACTAATATGATGGAATAGGTAGTAAACCTAATATTCTATGATATTCTTGGTCATGAACCTTGAATACTTAGTAAATTATTTTCTATGTTGATGTATATGCCACAAACTTATGTCTTATGAAAATTTTAGGATCTTATGGAATGTGTTATTTGATTCCTTGATGATTCGTGTATTATGAACTACTAAGCTTTATGCCATGACTCATGATTATGATCTATGATATACAATGTATTACTTTCAAATATTATTATCATGTTCTTATACCCTAATGTATATGTTATGATTATGTGATCATTGATATCTCTCATTTTTACCCTTACTAAGCATCATAGCTCACCCGTTATTATGTTTCCTTTCCACATGTTATGAAGAAATGTTTTAAGAGTGATAGGTCTAAAAATGGTGCAAGTTATGAATAAATTAATGGTATATCATGTTGATCTCTTATGAACTGGTTTTTTATGAATCAAAGATTCAAAAAAAACTAGAACTATATGATTATTATGTTGATCATAATGTTATGTAATAAATACTCATCAAATAATATGTGATATTTATGTTTGAAAATTATAGGTCATTATCATATTATTAACATTAATAATCATGTAAAATGTATCAATTTGTTCTTACATAATATTTTTTATCAATTATTCTTGAGCTGGTAGAATAATTATATAGTTTTACATGATATTCTTATCTTTATTACACCTTACAAAAATATTTTCATGAATTTTTGGGTCATTCCTTTTAAACTACCTCTCTTAAAATTTTTATCTCTTCATGTGAACTAACTTCTTTCCCTTTTCCACTAGAATTTAGTTATGGTTTGCCTATATGTATAGCCTATTCTATTTATACTAGCCAAACAGTCACCACTCCATATTTGTATGCTTAACTTCTTTGTCTTTTTCAATGATTTCTTGAAACCTAAACAAAACATGAATTTTATTATTTTACTTTTAAAATATTCTTCCCTTTTACACCATAATTAATCACTTCTAATAATATTTTTATTCATTCCTTAGATCTATTACACTACTACTCAAATCATCTAAAAATTTGTTCTTAACATACAAAACTATTTTGGGCTTCCTAATTTTATGAATTTTTGTTCACAAGTTGACCCCTTTGATAATATCCTCCCATTTACTCAATATGTCTCCCCCTTGGTTTATTTATCTTACATTATACAGACATATTAAACCTGTAAGAGTTGGATTTATATCCAAACATCACATAGCACCAGTATAAACCTTGAGACTTTGGTATTCCATATTGATGATAATGTTGTCCATAAAATTGTTCATGTTTTCCTACTACAAATTAATAATCAATTTTCCTCAGAGAAAGTGGTATTATTGGTATATTAATCTCATCATTTTATGTTTAAGACTGTATCATACTTGTCTTATTGGTCTAAAATAGTTTAGATATATTTTTTAAACCTATTCTATTAGCGATAAGTGGTTTTATTTGAAACTTATTTGGAATTGATTTAACTATCATGTTAGGAACCTTCATTTTTCTATATTAAGAAGACCAAAATTTAACATGAAGTGACTTATTGAAATATTATATAATTTTTTTCAACTCATTTTTAGCTTCACAAAACATTGATTGTGTCTCATATATCTCTTCTTCTTTCAAAACCATATTTTCCACATGATATCTCAATATTTTCTCTTCTTCAGCTACTCTATATTTGGTTTGTTTGGTATTATTAATATAATATGCTTATTTCTTGACATACATATCTTTCTCATTAATCATCTTCCCTTTTTCTTTTATCAACAACCAGTTATCTTTCTTGAACTATTTGTTCTTCTCAATAAAACTTCTAATTCATTCATTAACATGTATTTTGACAATGTTCATTCACCTTCATCATTATCACTACTTGAAGTATAAAATATCATCTCAATATGAGCCATAAAATTAATTTCATCTTCTGATTGGTTATTTTATGAGAATTTAGTTTATTTTTATTTTCTCCTCAAAAAAGTTTCCTTACTGCTCAAGTAATTATTATTTCTTTTTTCCTATTTCTTTTTTTGTGTGTGGGGGGGGGGGTTCTCAACCTCTTCATCTGACTCATGTTCTGTAGACTTATTATTTGGGAAGTTTATTAAAAAATCTAAAATTATATTATATCAAGAATATCTTAGTGAGTTTTTGAGTTTATTATTTCTCTTTCCATTAATTTTTTTTGATATAATATAAATAATTTTTTGATAATCTTCCTCATCTTCCTCATCATTAGAATCACTTGATTTGGATCCTTCGTCATCTTTGATTTTGACTTTCCTCATAGCCTTAAAATTCAAGACTTATTTGATCTTGTTCTTGATATATGGGATCTTTCTCATTTCATAATAAATGGGAATGTTTAATATCTTATCCAAATAAGTATCCTCTATGTCTTCCTAATATGAAATCTTTGGATCGACCCTATTTCGAAAGTTTCTCGTCAACTTTTTCAGAATACATGAATCATCTATATTTTTTCCAAATCCCTATATATTTATAATAATTTTATTTACTATATTAAATTATTCATCAATTTTCTATTTATCATCTATCTTTATATCCTCAAACCTGCACATCTAAATTTTACAATTTGGAATCCTTGAGTTTTACATTTCCTTTATAATTCCTTTCTAATTTATCCAAAATTTACTTGGTAGTTTTAAGTCCTTTTGTCTTGTGTGTATATATTTTATAAAAGCGAAATCAAAATGGAATGTTTATCTTTTTCATCAACTTACTTATTACTCTTATCAGAAAGATGCATTGGAGAAACCGCAAAAATGGGTGGAAATATTTTTTTATTACATCTCTTACTTCCATTCCAAGTGATAAAAGGTTGTGAAAAATATTATTCTTCTGATTTAGATGATTTTTTTATATCAAACTTACTAACACCCATACAATTTACTAAATTCAGATTCTTCATTCCCAATAATTATTTGATTTGATAGAGGTAATTTGGGTTTTATCTAACAATACTCTTAGACCCCAGATATGGTTAGATTATTTAGGGGGGTCATTAATACCTTTTTATGAATTTTTTATGTTAATTCAACCATTTTGATTGATTAATATATCAATCCACTCAATATAAACTCTAATTTACCTTCTATATAATAAATAATAATGGAATTCAAAACACATAATTATTTTTACAAGGTTCAACCTCAATGTGAGAACCGAATTCTTATTGCGATTAGATATAAAATCCAATCACAGATTATGAACTACAACCCAAGTGGTTACACCAATGATCTTCTTGATCCAATTATCTTAGAGTATCATTACACTCCTATTCTAGATTATAATAGGAAAACTACAGTCTCTAGCTATCCACTACAAAATGCTTTAACTAAAACAATATATGTATCATTTTACTCATCTTTTCTTTTTCACCTCTTGAAATAGACCTTCCTTTTCAAGCCTCTTATATAAACTATTCCAAACATACTTACTTATTCATGAATTTCAATAATTGATAATCATGATCAGGTATAAAAATTTTCTCACTCTCTTTAGATATTCAAATATCTGATTCTTCTTCAACTCCTTGAATGTTTATAAATTGAATTTCTCCTCATTTTTTGAAAAGATCTCAACTTAGGTCTCTTATTTATTCTCAAATTCTATTCTTTGAAAGTTCCTTCTAGTTTCTACAAAATCTTGTGATATTGTTGAATGGTATCACACATTTATACAACCTTCTCTTATAGTTTTTTATTCAAAAAATATTATTGTGAATATATATTTCCATATTAGAATTATGGAAACTCCCTTTAATCTTGATGGCTGGTAATCTATTTATTCAACCTAGTGGATATTTTCTAGTTTAAATTCTCAGAAAATCCTCATTCAAAATCTTGGTCATTACTCCATTTAAATCACTAGAAATAATATTATTATTTTATTCTCATGCAATATTAGAATATTGTATTCTTCTTTTCTACTAAATATACAGTTTAGTTTAATTTTTAATTCCTCCAAGTCTGTATGGAATCATATATCATAACATGGTATTATTTATTATGGTGCGTAACACTTATCAACACTTATTATCTTAAATATTGATCATATTGAACAATCGTGATGTTTGAATCCATGAATTTTGACATACATAGTCACTTTATTTTGTTTCCCTTAAAATATATTTATTATTGATTCCCCATAAATTATATAATTTAATTCATCCTTATGAATTCTCAAAATCATCCTTACAATGATTGGTCCTTAAAAAATGAAAAACATCCTTATAGGTATGGATCATCCATATGAAGTCGGTTATCCTTAAGAAGATGGAAGATGATCCTGACAAATAGATTGATCTTCCTTATGAATTGTCCAGATAATCCTTACAAACTGAGTAATGAATATTATAGAGTCTTTAATGATTCTTATGTAACCTACAATAATCCTTATGAAGCCTCAAGTTCATCCTTATAATTTTCAAACAACCTTATAAAGTATGAAATATTTTTTAAAATTTCCATAGCATAGCCCAAATGAATCTTACACAGATCTATGATGATCTTTATGAACTCCTTCATGATCCTTATGAAGATAGGAATTTATCATTATGGTCTCTTAAATGATCCTTATGAAGACTAACATAATCCTTATTAATTCCAATGTAATGATCAACACTTGTCCATTATTTCTAACCACAACACTGAAATTAAAAAGTACCTCAAATACTTTTAAACACTATTTAACTTTTGAGACCTTCTCAATTACTCAAAATCAACTCCAAGAATCATTCAAGAATATTTTCATTATCTAATCATAGAGACTTTATATTAAAATGTCCTTTGAGTAGTTTCTCACATATTTTTCTAATTTTTCTTCCTTGATATTAATTATTCTAACTCTCTACTATTTGGATTCCTCTAAAACATATTATACACTATTTTAGAAAATTTTAGTCATAATCACTTGTTTTTAACCTGAAGAACAAATAATTTCTTCTATATTATAACCCTTATAACTAGTTGTTCAAAGTAGAAATATCAATTTTCTTTTCCTTCCTAGCATAGGTAGGAGCTTAATCCTAAGTTCATCTTTTCTCATATACTCATCTATGTATGAGTAGCACCTTAGTAACACACATTATATTTTCACAAAGCATATTGACACAAATTCAACTTCATATTCAAAAATATATTTGGGAACTTCACATGTAATCAGGTCATAATCAATGTATGTTATAAAAGTGGGTTTCCTAGACCCAACCTTATCAGTACTTTTTGATTACCATATCATGTGTACAGTGAGTTATCCATGATGTAATCTTACCATAATAGTGTGTATTTTTTGGTGTATATTATTTACATGGTAATGTCCATATATTATTTGTCACATAAAAAAGTTATACCAATTCTCAGGATATAATAATAACTTTGATACACTATGAAGTTAATCTTAGAAATATTTCATATGATCTAGATACTTCATACTAACTAGACATTTGAAATGTTTGACTATCACGTGTTAGGATCTCATAATCATTGAGGGTTCGTCTCATTAAGTTCAAACTTGGTGATCTCGAGTAGATGTGATCATAAGGACTAACCCTCTAATAGGAACACCACATGTTTTATTTTTCATTGTTCCATCCTATCTGTAAACATGTGTAATGGTATCTTGGATTGAGATTATTATCAATGTATACTATTTGATCACATACTTTGATTCAACATGAAAACAATGGCATTGATTCCATAGAAAGGTACCTTGTATTTGGTGTGTCATTGGTGGTATAACATTGATTTAATAATTAAGAAAAAAATTATCTTACGAAAGGAAGTGATATTACCGGCCTTGTTGATCAATATTGTAGTACATTCACTAAATACATGACCATAATAAAATAATGTAAGTCTATATAGTTAGTTCAACAAATAATAAAACAATAAAGGATGATGAAAAAAGTGTGTTTCATGCATTATGATATATCATGAAAGAGACATTATATTACGTGGAGTTTATTCAGATGAATGTTTTTCATTGCTAGGACAATACCTTATATCTTTAGGGGCCTTAATGGGTTTCTAGAATCGGCTCCTGGTCTATGAATAGTATTCACTACTATCAAGATAAAGACTTAGAGGGTCACACACTTAGTATATTCAAAATTTTGGCCTATACTGATGAATAGTTGTTTAAGACATAGTGGGATCCACCGTGGGGTTTGAGTTCTGCCCGTGAATAGAATAAAAAAAATCATATTATTCAAGTCTATAATAATTGGTATTGAATTTATTTATTAAATTTATTTATAAGTATTAAATTAAACACATGGAAAATATTATATTAATAGATATTATTTTAATATTCAATGATATTTTAATATTTATAGGAATGAAAAGTTGAGTTAATGGATCCTTTTTTTCAAATAATATATTTATTATATTAAAAGTAACCGAAAAATAAAATAAATGATATTAATGAATAAGTAAATTTTTCATAAGATTTTATTTATCGTGGGTAATAAATATCTAGGGGCCAGGATCTAGTTTCATGTATTTTATAATCTCACTATATAAGGAGAAAAGGGGATCTCATGAAAATTAATATTCATTGCGCAATGGCTAAGAGACTCTCTCTACTCTCTTACTTTTTTGAGAGAGAAATTTATGATCTGAGTTTCTTATCTGATGTTTTCTTCATGAATCTAAGGAATGTCACTATTGTAATCTTTGGAATGTATAAGGCTTCATTGGGTCTCCACTATAGAACCTAGAATTTTACAATCAATGTTCCTAGGGACTTTCAAAGTACATGTGGATGATATAGAGGAACCCAACTTCGGTTTATTTGAGAAATTGTCACTGGTGAAAAATTATTGATGAACAAGGATTTAGATTGAAAGAGGTAATATTTTTTTCATGTACTTAAATAAATTTATGTGAGATCCTATAGGATTTTTACCAAACAATGCTTCTCTAGTGATGATTTAGTTACATCGATCTCTAGTAAAAAAAATTAAGTCTCTGGACCATATTCTTTTGTTTCACACCCCATCGCCTTAAACTGGTATCAGAGTTATCATGTGATGTTTTAAGAAAAATAAAGGTTAAATAATCATTAAATTCATCTAGAGGGAATCTCAATGGTTTCATCACCATGGACGGTGATTCAATATAACCTAGATGGACAAGTTTTGTCCATCCAAAGATTTAATATCATATTGAAATCAGTTTTTATTATAGATTTATTCCCAAAACACAGACACACAAACCCACATGTCCCCCCACACTCATATATATATATATATATATATATTTGTGTATTGATCATTATCTTAATGAATTGGTGGAGTTCGTTTTTTGTTAACCTAAACTCTTGCAGTGGGAAGGTGTTCAGAATAGTGTTTTTTGAACAACCCATAATTTCACAATCATGTTTAAATTTCCAAAATAAAAGGTAAAAATAAAAAATAAAACCCTAACATAGTATTTTTTTACCCTTTTAAATAAATCAAAAGGGACCATATGTGGGGGTATCACATTCCATGCATTGTCTAAAGAAAAAATAATATAAAATTAGTAATAATTGAGGTGACTATGGTGGATTCCACACAAGTCAAAATCAGTATAAAAAACAATTTTAGTGGTGGGTGATAACTAGTTGCACCAAAAATAAAAAACAATTTATAAAGAAGGGTGGCACGCAGCAGGCCCAACATCACGGATACCACCCCCTCCCCCATTGGATTGGCATATGCCATCAGCTAGCCTCTAAGTGATGAACTCTCCACTCCCACTAGCCCTCCAAATTAGCCATCACCGACATCACATCACTATCATGCTCCATCCCAATTAGTTTCCTCTTCATGGTTAGTCATAGTCTGGGCCAGATCCCCTCTCCATCACACAGAGCCCTCATCCTAGCATTCTCTCCTGGTCTAGAATCATATGAGACACCACAATTCATGTGTCCTCTTCCCCATATTCATATTGTCTCTGATGGCCTCCACTCCTCTATGATCATCGCACCACCTCCATCCAAACCCTAGCCTCTCACTGCATGTGCACTCCTGTCTAGCCAAACCCAGTGATAGCTTATCATCGATTATTATCTCCCACCGCTTGATCCATATACCAATCCCACCATCAACCACCTTACACCTCGTCAACCTCCTCTAGATCATCCAAACCACATAAATTCAGGTGATTCGGCACGCAATAGGGTGAGGCAGGTCTTTTTCAACTCAAAGCAGGTTTGGGTGGGTCCTTTCCAACTTGGAAAGGTTCTGGATGGTTTTTTTTCAACTTGGTTGGCCCTATTTGGGCCTACAAAGGGCCAAAGCTGTATTCAGGTGTTTTTCGAGCTGTCGGGGGAATATGGGAAAAATATTTTTCTAAAAGTTACCTTTTTAAAATTTTTGGAATTTCAATAAATTAAAAAATATTTGGAATTGAGTTATTTTTATTTGAATTAAAATTAATTTGAACTGTTTGAATTCAATTAATTCCCTTAACATAAATTTATCACTTATTTAATTTTATAATTAATTTAATTTGTGTATTGACTAATCTTGAGCATTGACAATCTAATGTTTATCTGTATTTAATTTATTTAATTATTTATTGCAATTGTGTGTGGTTCATGAAATAATTAAATTTATGTTTATAGTCTACACATCATCTTTACTTGACTAATATATCCATCAGTCTAATTTTGTATGTATTTTTTCTTCCCAAGACCTCATCGCTTGCATGCAGATATTTATTTTTTATAACAAAAACACTGTAAGACATGGACCATTCCAAGACGACATAGTGTTCTAGAAGATACAGTGATACATTAAACCGTGGTATGATATGCATTACGAGTCAAGACCCAACTTAGGTATTTTACACCATGGTTCATGGTTGATCCATTGAGTATAAATGGATCTACCAATATCAAATTCTCAAGATCAGTCATGTAGTTTTTTTAATTTATGCATGGGTTATTATTGTTTATTGAGTTTTGAAGTTTACAAG
Source organism: Viscum album (assembly GCA_963277665.1). Classification (NCBI taxonomy): domain Eukaryota; kingdom Viridiplantae; phylum Streptophyta; class Magnoliopsida; order Santalales; family Viscaceae; genus Viscum; species Viscum album. Next base: position 151,625,008 of record OY728123.1, on the reverse strand, counting down.
AACACATAAAATAACAAACTAAATGTATAGATTAAAATAAATTCATATACGATAATTATTTTCTATTTAATGCATAGTAAGGTTGTGAGTGAAATAAAATAGTACATGCATATCAAATAAAAAATGATTTCATTCGTTGATTAATAGGAAAAACCCTCAAATATATATTAAGTTTCAATGCCTTCCATCATTTGAATTTGAACAAAACTGGGTGTACATTGTGCTCATTGTCCCTAGTTGAGGATTCCTCCTACTACTGGGGAGTTCCTATATAAGCAGTGGGTTGACATAACTAAATATAGATGAAAATAAGTATAAATAGAAATATTGTTTCATATTTAGAGTAAAATAATTGAATTAGTCATGTTTATAGTTTCTACAGGCTGGGACTTCACTCAACATATCAAGTATCTCTGAGTTAATGCAGTTGGCCAGTGAAATTATTACTATGAAACTCTCTGAGTAGTGGCATAGCAATAGCTTATACTATGAGGAGATGTTTTAAGGATCCTTATCACTAGAATTCTCGAGTGACTAGGTATTCTGAATCTAGAAGTGAGGGATACTGTGGTTTAATAAAATAGTGGGAGATGTTGATGATTTAATTAATTAGTAATGTCTAATTAGTAATCAAGACAAAATTACTTATATGATTAAATTTTATTTTGTTGAAAAATAGAAACTAATATTAGAGATACACTACAATTACTATTAGAAAATGAACATGTCCTCACTGGAATGAGTTTCCAAGAGTGGAACAATTACTTGTGTAAAGTACTATGATATAGGAAACTCAAGGTGCTCGAGTCCCCAAAACCTATTGAGCTACCTCAGGAGAAAAGGGTGTGAAATATTCTTATAGTAGACTCATGTATGATATATTTTATGTTTACTTAATAATTATATCATCAATGAAAAATGTGTTTTGGATAAAACATAAGAACATCAATAATTCCACATGTTGTGTCATCATTGAGAAGTTTTCAAGGAGAATGTGAAGCGAGAAATGAAAGAGGTAATGATTATACTGAATGTGTGTAAATTGAAAGTTTAAACACTTTATTTCAATAAATTCAATTATTATATATTTATAACCAACTTTCTCTAGATTTTTATTATCATAAAATGAATAATATAGAGAGAACACTTCATTACCTTTTGGGTAAGGTTCCCCAGGATAATAATAACCTAAATAAAGTTTAATATTTAGTCATTATGGTGAAAAGGTTGAAATAAAAGGAGAAAATTCAAATGGTTAGTGTGGTGAAAAAGGCACCTTCACAACTTCCTTCAAATAAAATAGGTCAATCATCATATATTAGTTAATTTTCTTTGCATGTCATGAGATAAGTATATAAAAGTTCAAATGAAATTAAATGAATTAAAGAAACATGTACCTGCTTCATCTTTTGGTATATTCATCGTTGTATGTAATTTTTCTATTATACTACTTGGGTATTAAATATAATATTTCTATCACATATGTGTATTTAAATATAGTAATAAAGTAAGAAAATAAAATTTACAAGAAGTAAGTTTAATTCTCTAAGTGAATGAGAAAATATGATTCCTAAGTTAGTGGTGATAAGTACACAACTTCTAATTACCAAGGTTATTGATTCTAGTTGAACATTAATTGATTATTACCAAAAAAATCTCACATTTCCATTGTCCAAAATGATATATTATTTTAGTTTTGGAATGAATGTTTTATGTGGTGTCTAATACTCAACTAAAAGTTCAATAATTATTGAATCATTGGAAATAAAAGATGAATATAAAATTTAATACTCAGTTATACCCAATGGTGGAAAGATAATTATTTGTATAAAAAACTAAGTAGTATTCAAGGATATACCTAGTATTTTTTAGACTCTATAGAGCTAAAGACATTAGTTATTATTGAATTATATACTTATCTAGTTTTAGACAAAGAAACCTTTAGATATAAATGAAATCCAAAATGATTTTGAAATTATATTAGTAAGAGATCAAGAACTATTCCAAGGTAAAGCTATTAGTAAATATACTTCATATGGTTCCTTTAATATTTTTAAGTAATGTAAAATTGAAGTAAAGTATATGCATGGTTAGAAGATGTGAGTTTCATTATGACTATATTATGAAAAATATATTAACCAAGCATTCATTGATCAAAAAATAAAACTGAGACTAATTACTAAACATATATTTCCTTATACACGTCAAAGATATAATGTGAATTAATATTATCAATGATGAGTCTTACATAAAAAAATTATCAATAAAATGTATCATGGATTAATTCCTAAACACACATTTCATTATATACATCAGAGTCATGATGTAAGTAAAAGGGTCATCAATGTTGAAACTAATATGAATTGTAGAAACTTCTAGTATTTTTAGAGAAATACTTTACAAATATCAATGTTATCCCATAACCATAAGAAAAATATAATAAAAAATGGATATCATATGATTTAAAGTATTATAAAGATCCATTATTTCATAAGAACATGTGTTTATATGCAACGAGTTTTCTTTGAATATAAACAAAACTTTATGAAGCAAAACACAATGTGTATCTAAAGTAATTATCCTAAAGGTTTCTTTGGATATTATAGAAATCCCTATGATAGAAAATTTATAGTCAAGTGATAGAATATATTTCTATAAAAGGCTGAAAATATCTATTTGAGATAGTGGAATCAAGATTACCTTGGATTTAGTCAATGCTAGAGATGCAAAACTAGTTTGAATAGGAATAAGTTCCACAAGAGCTTGTGGAAAAAATGTTCTAGAGATATATACTATGTAGGAAGGATAAAAACATGGTAACGGTTTTATATTCATTGTGGTTGTTGATACATTATTCATTTAGAATAATAAATTACCCAAGTAAGTAATAAATGTAAATAAGATAATATTGATAAGACCAATTAAAATTTAATAATGGATTCCATGTATCAAAGTTCATGTCCTTAGTATTTTGAATCTTTAAAATCGTGATACTATGGTGGTATTCAAGAGAAAAATTAAATTTTTGGTACAATAGTGGTTCTATTAAAGCTCAATTGGTTATACCGAGTTGTTATGTCTAAATCCATTATAATTTTTCTTCTCATGCATACTTTCTATGATCATTTTATTTGGAATTAGATTTCAAAACCACATTTCTTGGAAAGTTTATATATGATACAACCTGAAAGATTTGGTGACACTATAGAATGTTAATAAGGGATAAAAGTTATTGAAATACATTTTGGATTGAAGTAAATAATAAGATCATAGAATATTCACTTAGAATGAATTGTTTAAATGAGTATATAAGAGGCTAGTGGGAGTACCATAGTTTTCCAAGGAAAGTATTTTTAATAACATAAGTAAAATGGTTATTGGTATTATAGTTAGTAAAGAACAAAATGAAAGTAACTCTCTATAGATTAATTAAATTAACAACCTAAGTTATAGATAATAGGATCTAATGGGGTTGATCTAATGGTTGATTGGACATAGTCAATAGTGCATATACTAACTGGGTATTGATAAATAAAAGATGAATCAATTTGATAGAGAATTTATAACAATGTCACATGGCTTAAATCTATTCTAGAATACATTCATGAGGCGTGTGAGGTGATTAATGTGGCCAGTTGAATTACATATGATTCTTCAACGAATCAATCACATATTTCGTGTTATGTACTATATGATATATTTCCAACATATAATTTATGGTAGGTGGATATCAGTAAAATCTTGGATAACTGCATGGGAATTAGTCAAAACTAGCCAATTATACTTAGTAGTGTACAAGGGGTATGTTTCTGGTATGTGGAGATGAAGAGATGCTAGTCTTTTAAGGGGACACAAACTAGTCTTCCTAAAGATCAATATGATCTAATATTGTGGTTAGGATAAGGTAAGGAATAGAAAAACACCATTCAAGCTAGTGGTAGTCATATCTAAAAATATTGAGTGTGTTTCATATTCTGATGCCACTAAAGAAATAGTATAAAATACGCAACAATTCTTTCCAGTTATTGGAATCACACCTGGTAAGAAAATTATTATCATAATAAAAATTATGATAATTCTAATACAAGTACTAGCCAATATTTCACGTTTAGATGGTGGAAAAATGATACACTTGAGGATATCATCTCTTGAGGAGTATTACTCAAGGAGGTGAAGTCACAGATAGAAGAATAGCCACACAACAGAGACATATCAGGCTCAATAACTAAAATCATAACTTAGAAGAAGTAGGATCTTATCATGTAAGATATAACAAGGTTCATTAGCAAGTTGGCTCTAGTTCAAGTAGAGGTTTGAACAAGTGGGTGTTCTAAACCCAAATTTATTAGTAACTTTTTATTACCATATCATGTATACAGTTACTTATTCATGATGTAATCTTACCATAATAATGTTGATATTTCTACATACACTATTTACATGTTAATGTCTATTGATTATTTTTCAAATCAGAAGGTTCTAGAAATTCTAAGGATATAATTAGAACCTCAATATACAATGATATTAATCTTAAAAATATTTCTTATGGTATTAATACATCATACTGACTAGACATAGATAATGTTTTAATATTAGTTTTCGGGGGCTTATAAGCATTGATAATTTTTCTCATGATGTTCACACTTGGTGATATTGGGTAAATAAGATCATGAGGACAGACCTGTCAATAGAAATACCATAAGTTTCTGGTGTCGTTGGTTATTCCTATCTATTAACATGTGTCAGGGACTCCTAACTTGAGATTATAATCAGTGCATACTATTTGATCATGTACTTTAATTCAATAAAAAACTATGGAATTGATGTCCTATCAAGGTAGTTTTCATTGGGTACATCATTAGTGGTATAGCATTGATATAATAATCAAGAAATATTTTTTGACTTCTGAATGGAAGTGATATCTTGGACCTAGTTAATCAGGATGGTAGTACCTTCACTAAATACATGTCCATAGTTGAAGAAGGTAAGTCCTTCTTATAAGTTCAGTGAATAATAAATCAAGAAAGGATTATGAAACAAAGTGTGCTTCCATATTTTTAAGATATCGTGACAAAGAGATTATATTGCTCTATGTGTGTTCATAGGAAATGTTTTTGTTTCTATGATCATACCATATCCTTTTAGGGGCCTTGTTTGGTTACTACACTCTAATACTAGTCTATAAATAGTATTCACTACTGTTAAGATAAGGGTCTAGAGGGTCACATACTTAGCATATTCAAAATTATGGACTATTCTGATGAATATAATTTTCATACATGGTAGGCCCCACCACAAGTTTTGAGTGATGTCTGAGAATATAAAATCACCAAAGAATAAATAAATTCATCTTATTCAAGATTAGAATAATTAATGTTGAATTTATTTATTAAATTAGTTTCAATTATTTACGAAAAAAAATAGAAAATATTGAACGAGCGAATATTATTTTAATATTAAAGGTTCGTTTCATATTTAAGAGAATGAAGAGTTTAGTTAATGTCTCATTTTTATCATATAATATACTTATTACATTAAAGTAAGTGATAAAAATATAAATTATATTAATGACTGAGTAAAGTATCCATAATATTTTTTTATAATGGGTAATAAATATCCAGTGTTCGAGAGCCATTTTTTGGTATTTTAGAATCTCACTATATAAAGAGGAGCGGGGCTCTCATGAAATTGAATATTCACTACACAATGGTTGAGAGCCTCTATCTCCTCTCTCACTTTCTAGATAGAAAAGAAGAAAATTTGAGATTTTTATCCAAGTTCTTCTTCATGAAATGAAGGATCATTATTATGGTGATCATTGAGATACTGAATTCTTTATCAGCTCTCCATGCAAGCACCTAGAATTCGATGATCGAGGCTCTCATGGACTTTTAAAGTGTGTGTGGTTGATCTAGAGGGATATGGATTCAGTTTCTTTTAGAAATGGTCACTGATGATGAATGATTTATGAACAAGGATTCATATCGAGTGAGGTAATATTATATTTATTTTTGTTCTTAAATAAATTCATGAAATATCCTTGGGGATTCATTTTGGGATTCGCTTCACCGGTGATTATATAGTTATGTCGATCACTGGTGAAAATTTCTAAATCACTGTCCCATTTTCTTGTGATAAATGTGTCGGTACCTTAAATACATGACTGATGAATACAATACCATAAATATAAAATAAATATAAGTTACAATCCAAATATGGTACAAGTGAAAAAATCATATTCCCCTCGACTGTTTTGGAAATGTATCATGTCAAACACACACCTCAGTATATAGAAAATCTTATGGTTTATTAACTCATTACCAAATAAGTCACTATGAATGGTAGGGATTTCCAAAAGTATTTAATAATAGTGAACTAGGTGGAATCATGATTTCATTTAGTCCTTATACATTTTTCCTTTGACTGTTGCATATAAAGGGTGAGATAATCCACACGTATTTTTTTATAAAATTGGTTCAAATTTATGTTTATTTTAAATTAGGTTTTCTATTCATTTGAAATTCCTTTTAAGAAAATATTCCTTTAAATACATGTTTTTTGATATATGAAAATAATTCATACTTAACCCTTTTTATATAAAATAATTTTACATAGTTTATATAAAATTCCTTTCCTTGTAAAAATATAGTAAATTTTGGGTTCCTAAAGAGAGAATTATTTTGTAAAACAAAATAATAGCTTTAAATATTGGGTAAATTCAAAATGAGGGTCAACTCTTTATAAGATTTATTTATCATTTTAAGACATAATTTTTTTTGTTTGAGTAAAAAATAATTTTAAGGAAAATAGTTTTAAATAAAATCTGTATCACTTCCTCTTATCAAGATAGCCCACCATCATGTGTGACAACCTAGGTATTTTTAATAAAAATCACATTTATGGTTTATTAATAATAATTATTATGAATTTATATATATGATTTAAATACTAATATATGTCAATATCAGGTCTCAAAAGATATTATAATCAATTATATGAAAATTATACTTTTAAAATTATTGTTTATACTTTGTGATAGAAAAAGCGTTTTATTTAAAGGTTAAAGAAATTTTCTTAAAATAATTTATTATCTAATATTTTATAAATGTATTGTTATATTAATTAAATAAATTAATATTAATATTTATTATTATTATTATTATCTTATAAATAATTCTACTAAGGTATGAGGTAAGAATATAATTTTTTATTTGAAAATATATAGTGTTTGTTCTAAATAAAGTGTTTTTTCATGTATTATTTTATTTTATTTAATAGTAAAATTTATAAATTTTATAATTTTAATTTGATAAAATGAAATTTATTTTTGGATTATTCATATCAAAATTATCTTTGGGTGAATATTTCATATTTTTCTAAAAAGGCTGATTTTTTGGTGAGTAATAAAAATTATAGTTTATAAAAATACTATAAATTTTGTAATATAATTATGATATAAGCATAGATTAAAAGTATAAATGTATTTAAGAATTAAAATAATACATTTAAAAAACATTTTGAATTTATAAACCTACTCGTAAAATTTTCTAACCTATTTTATATTTTTTTTATTAAAAACTATTTGGGTGATTTGTTTACTTTAATTAAATATTAACAGGGTACTGTTTAGTTTTGGATTGATTTTAAATTCACATAAATATCATTTTTATCCATAAAACAATAACTTTCATGAAAATAAATATTATAAATTATTTTGGTTTAAATTCTTTATTATGCTTAAAAAGGCATTTTTCTAAAAAAACATTTATGGCACTAAGTGTAAATTTATTAAAATTAGTTTTTAACACATATATAAATTAAATATTGTAATTTTTTTTCATATTTCAAATCATAAGGTTAATTTTTTTTAATAATTTTATTTTTATTTTTTTTTCATAAAAATAAATTACCATGGTAAAATTCATTCACATTGGTAAACATTAAAAGGGTTGGAAGGGGTGTTAAACTAAGGGATAAGGCCAAACATATCACAAAATAATTATATAAATTTGATTGGATGATTGTATTATAAACCTAAATTATCATATATTTGACATTTAACTTATTTGGTGTCACTTTACTTGAGAATGACTATAAGTAATCGGCCTTATACATTACATAATCTTGAGTTTTAAGTCAAGAATTCCTTCTCTTACATGTGAGAATATTTTTAGGCTTATAGTTTTCAATAATTATTCCATAACTCATACATAAAATGACCACATAATAAAAAGTGGAAACTTATGAAAAATATCTATTTTATCACAAAATGAAACTTTTAAGATAAAAAATGATTTATATTCATGAAAAATCTTCATGAATTTCAACATGACTTCTTCATTTCCCTTACCCATCCTTAAACCCTATGAAAAAATAAGAAACGTGGGATGATTACAAAATTATTAGTAAGAAGTATGAAAAGAAATAAAATCATTAGTCTAGAGAAAACATGAAAATCCCTGAAATGTTTTCCTTTATATCAATGTTCTTTGAGCGAAATAAATAATCATTTTCAAATGAAAAAAATAAAAATATTTATCAAATAAAATTATAAAATACCATAGAATGAATAGATAAATCATATAGGTATCTTGGGTCCCCATTATCCATATCACTCTTAAAAATAGAATAAATATATTGTCAACTTCCATACCCAATGCATTGGAGGGCTATCATAAATAGACCAATCCTTGGTTTATAACATAACTACCCATCCTTGGTTTAAAACATGACCTTACATCCTTGGTTTATAATGTAACCACCCTTCCTTCATTTATAACCTAACCACCCATTAATATAAATAATTTCCAATGACCATAACATAATCATAACACGTAAAAGGTTGCAATTTTTAACATCACACTCATAAAATATTCTCTACACCCATTTTAAAATATCCATACCTTTTTAAAAACCCATTTTTCAATACCAAAATACCCATAAATAGAATAATGGTTTTATTTTAATAGAATAATAAATATTTTAATGGAATCCAAACTTTATATAGTGGTTACTATGGTGGAAAAGTCATTGTCGCCATATACGTTAAAATAGAATGTTCCTTTTTTTCACTTGTAAAGAAAGTCGCACATTTCGTACAAAGATTCCCTTTTTGAAAGAATTTGAAATAAAGAAATAAATTCCATTTATAAAATTCTCATGTATATAATAAAATCATTTTAAAAATATGGTCAAGGAAGAAAAGGAGTGTTATAAGGAAAACATTAAAAGAAAAAAAATTATAGAAAAGTCCCTTATCACTTTGGAAATATCTAGATCATAATCCCCATGAAAGAATAACATTAAAATAAATGTTAAATACCATAAGAATATATAAATTCATGATATAAAAATTCAAATGGTTTATATATAAACCTTTTAAAATAATATAGGTGCATAACATCAAAATATGCCTCAATGAAAAGAAATGAGATGGAGTCCCTTACCTTGAGTCTGACTCATCATGTATGCTTTTTATATTCATGAATAATAAAATTATGTTAATTATTTACTTTCTTAATAAAATTTTTCAAGTTTATTATTAATTTTATTTCACTTATTAACATTTTATGTATGATTACTTAACCAATTAATTTTACATAGGATGTTTCGATAATATTTGGCTTTTGTGTCAAAAATGACTTAGGTGGGTTAACTATGGTCAAATAATTCATCATTTAAAAATATCCAGAATAATAATAATGAAATATTTATCATATTGATACATAAATTATACTTTTAAGACCAATAATGAAATATTTTTTTGAGAAATGAAGTATGTCGTGATCATGGAGATGGTAGGTCGTACGTACGCATGAGTAACATTTTCATTTTTCAACGATCATTATAGAAAGAAGTTATGTAATATTTTATCTTTAAAATTTGATAATAATATCATATATACCATATTAGTTATCTAAATATACTTATATATATCATCCGTGTGGTGTGGTGATGAAAATAGAGTCACATTGCTCCATGAACGCAGTAGTCCACATATATATGAACAACATTATCATTTTTCATTAAGTGAAAAGGTAAGAAATAAAATGATATATTATATTTAAAGAATGATAAATATTTCATTAATATAATATTTGTGTATTTTATATAATATATATTCATTAACCTTATCCTTTTTACCTTCATGTAAATCTTTAGTTAAAATGAATCGCATCGCTTTGTGAGGCGGCAGTCTTCCATACACATGGGTGATTTTATCATATCCCCTATAGAATGGAAAGTAAAAAATGATATATATGATATAAAAATTCCATAAGTATAATTATGTTAGGAATATTATATATATACTTTATATCAATCATATTACCTAATCGTGAGAGGTTTTGATGGAAAATATGTCAAATAGTTCGCAAGGTGGTAGTCCACTGTATACATGAGATACCTAATCAGTTCCCATTTCAGGGAAGAAGTGATAGCTATATGTCACACCAATGATTTTTTTTAGGTATTTTTCTATTTATTTTTTATCTAGAGATTCCCCTTTGGTTTTCCTTTGAGTTTCTTGAGAAAAATGGAAAATTTGTCTTTGGTAGGGGTGGCGCACAGTTTACGTACAGTTAGGGGAAACCGTGCACCTTACCTAGGAAAACATGCACCAAGGTGTAATTTTTGGATAGATATGAAACACATGGTTAGTTTATGGTTTTTTCCAATGGTGTGGTTAATTGTGCAACATGTCCCTTTTGGACAGTGGTGACCACATGGTTTCCGAACAGTTTTGTAAACTGTGTGGCATGTCCGGGTCATTAAAATTAAGATATTTACCTTTTTCCCTTTTTGTATTTAACCCCAAATACACCCCTCTTCTTCCCCACTCAATATTCACAATCCTATAATCCTCAAATACTCCCTCTTTCTCCCTTTTACCTCCATTTTTTAGGTGGATTTGGTGGGAAATCATCAAAAAAATTCAAGTAAGTCCCTCTTTCATTGGTTTCTCCCCCCTTTATAGGGTTTCACTCCGCTTTTCTTAGGGTTTCATATTTCCAATTGGTTGGGTGTATAATTTAGGGTTAGATATTAATCTTAGTGTTTAATATTGATGTTTATGGTTCGATATTTCCTCTATAGGGTTCGATTGAGGTGTGGTTGAGGTTTTTCACCAGATTTCATAAATTTCTATACTTGATGTAAGTGATTCCATGCTTAAAAATTATTTGATGAATTTTATATTCTTTCCTGTGTGTTTAAATGTGTTCTATGATTTATTTTTGTGGTGAAAAAGGTGTTCTTTAAGGTTTTAGATATGTTTATGGCTTGAAAATGATTTTTCTAAAAAAAATTGGATGTATTTCATGTGTGAACCCTTGTTGTTCTTATTGAGTGTGTTTTATAAATTATGTAAGATGTTTGATAAATTGTGAAATTGGTAAGAAACATGTTCTGGAATGGTTTTGGTGTGAGTTTGAATTTTGAAAGAGGTTTTGGGTTATGGAATGGTGGTTCCTTAGGTGTATTATATTTGTTGGCCTGTGCTTATGTGGAAATGGGGTGTTATGTGATATGTGGAAATGTGAATTGAGCTCAAAGGAAAACATGGGTAAATAAGTGGGTGGAATAGGATTATTACACTATTTTACTTAGAAGTGGTTTATACTAGATTCATCTAGAATTATTAATGATACAATACTAACCATATGCTAATGATGATTGGAGACCACTAGGCCCATGGGGTGACCCCTCCTAGTGGCTCGTGCATGAGAACAATGTTGTTCGTGGTTTTTATACCACTTTTCACTAAGATAATATATACCTAGTGTCTCATTGCTAGATATTACTTGTAGGATTTTCCCACAACATAGTTCTCTTTGTGATACTTCTCCTACTATCGGCATACGATGTACTTGGTTGGTTATTTCAAAAGCAAATCATGTTTCCCTTTAAAATGTTTTCCATAAAAAAATTATAATTTCTATTTTATGAAACATGCGTGTTTATTTATATTATAATGTTTATAGCCTGGAATATCTTTGTTGGGTGGCATCCAAATAGGCTCTATCTTACACCCTACTTATACCTTTGGGTGTAAGTAGACTTGGTTATGTTTGATACAGGTAAAGGAAAGATGTTTGGAGATGGTGGTTCGTGATACTAGTGGTCTTCCCATGCAGGTGTTGTGGTGACTTCTTGAGGATAACACTCCTCTTTTCATATGGTGGTTTTTGGGATAGTGTGTTGATCCCTTTTTGTCATAGACATTTTTGGGTTTTTATTTAATGTTATAAACTTGAATCTGAAAATTATTATGTCATGTTTGGTTCTGATTATTCAATTTTGGTTTATTTATTATAGTTAGTTTTTTATGATTATTTTCATGTCTTAAATCATTCCCAGGTTTAATTTTTGATAACCATTCATTTTTTTCCAGCCCGTGGGGATCGGGAATGCTTTTTAGGCCATGCCATGGGACGGGTCGGGTGTCGGGTTGGATTACACTCTACCTTGGTTCATGGAAATATATGTAATTAGATTAACATAATAACATATCAGTATATTTTAGATACTATTATTATTATATAATAATAAATGAATAATATTTGAAGGAGGTGAAATAATAAATAAAACAAAAACACATAGTTTGGAATTTTACCTCTTCTCGAACCACCTCTTTAGGATTATACCTAAAGTATTCCTAGAATTAATTTATGATAAAAAAATATTATAGGATGATGTTATATAAGTTTTTATGTTATTTGGGCTCATATTTGATAAAATAATGGTTTTAAGGTGTGAATAATAGATGATAGGGGGTGGCCTTTTATAAGTGGTGAGTGCCATACATGTAATTTTTTGAAAATAAAAATGTGTACCCATGTTTTTACATGAAAAAAGTGTCCAAAAAGTATTATTATCAATAATTATACATTATAAGGTCTAAATATGTACATAAAATATATTTTATACATTTTTAGGTGATTTTAACCCTTATCGTTTTAATTTAACCCCCAGTAAACCCATTCTCACCTTAACTGTGGTAATTAAATTATATTGTCTCCACTATTCGTTTTAGTCAAATATTATGTTCAAATTATTAGATAATATAAGTTTTTATTATTATAAATATGGAACACATTTTTTCAAATTCATATCAAAGAAGTGGAAAAATTAAATTTAAAACAAAATCCTCAAACATGACGAAAAATAGAGTTTTCAAGAAGCGATTTTTTTATGAAAAAAGATGATTGTATATTAAATCAGTGACTAATAATAATAATTATATGAATATAAATTATAATTTATTAATATATAATATATTAATTTCATTTAAAACATTTCTCATTAGGTATTATCTTAACTAATAAAAAATGGGAATGCATTATGTAGTTTAAAACTGTTTTCAGAAGAAAAAAAGTGTTTTAAAACCTAAAAAAACTTACACTAAAATCCAATATAAATTTGATCAAAAATTAATTAAGTGGATTAAATATAACTAAATAATAATTATTTTAAATTAAATCATAATAAAAACAGAATGGGACTTTTAAATTTCTTAATTAATTGAAAATAAATAACTTTTTTTACAAAAAATCAGTATTTTTCACTATTCAATGAAAAATAAATATTTTCCAACAAATATCAATATAAAACCTAATTAAATTTTTATATGATTATTTCAAAAATAGTATGAAAATTTTCAAATTAAAATTCTACAATTTATAAATTAAACATTTAAATAAAAACATTATAAGAAACGAGTTTATAGAAAATTATTTCCTTTTTTATTTAAAAAATACTTAATATTTTTATGATGAATAAAAACATGAAATTAATTTATTCTATTATTAACTAGGTTTTTACATTCTTCCCCACTTTTTAAATCACTTCCTTAAAATTTTAATTACTTTTTAAACAATTGGGGATATCATTCTCTCATAGAATTTTAGTATTTTCATATTTCCACTTCAAACATATGGTTTTCCATAAAACATTAACCTTATGAATTGAATTATTCTATAACACCTAATCTCTAAAAGAAAGAATAATAACTAGTTTTTACTCATTAGAAATATTCTCTTATAACTAAACTACTTCCGGGCTCAAAATATGAGATGAATCAGGCACATACTTTTTAACATTGAAACATGAAATATGTTATGTACTTGAGAAAAACTCACAAGAAAAGACACTTGATAGGAAAATAATCCAAATTTATCAAATATTTAATATTAAATAATTAACCATATACATAGCTTCACATTTTACCAAAATACATAACACTTTTCTATGGATATAATTTAAGAAAAAACATGCCCACCTACCTCAAAATAAAGATCTTTCCTCTGATTATCCGCATAACTTTTCTGCCTACTCTGAGTTATCCTCATATGTTATTGAATCAACTACACATTCTTATCCATTTCATATACCAACACTAGAACCATTAAATTTTATTCTCCTTCTTCATCCTAAATAACTGGTGTCTGACACCTCTTTCCATATAATGCCTCAAACATTTTCATCTGTATACTAGAATAAAAACTATTATTATAAGAAAACTCAACCAAAGAAAGATATTGGTCCCAACTTCCTTGGTAATCCGTTGAACAAGAATGAATCATATCTTCCATGGTCTGAATTTCTACTTAGATAGAACATCGTTTTGAGGATGAAAATTTCTGCTAAAGTTTAATTCAGTACCCAAATACTCCTGAAGTACTTCCCAAAAATTAGATGCGAACCTAGGACCACAGTGTGATACAATATAGAGAGGAACTCCATATAACTTAACTATATCCTTTAGATAAAGTCAAGAAATATAATATGAAGACATTGTATATTTAATGGGAAGTAAATGTGTAGATTTAGTTAATCAATCAACAATAATGCAAATCACATTATTACTTCGTGGAGTCTTTTGGTAATCCCACCACAAAATCCATGGATAAATATTTCCATTTCCACTCCATAATTGGAAAAGTTTGAAGAATTACCTTCAATAATTATCATTCTAATTTAAACTGGTGAAAATTATAACACTTCATGGTAAATTCAAAAATAAATCTTTTCATTCCATCCCACCAATAATACTCCTAAATGCCTTTTTACATCTTATTGTAACTCAGATAAATGGAAAACAGAGAACTATTAGTTTTACTCAATAACTCTTTCTTCAACTGGGAATCACAAGGAACACATAATATTTTTTCAAATCATAAAACACCTTCATCATAAATATTAAAATCTATAAACTTACCCTTCTTAACAGATTATACTTTTTCCTACAAATATTGATCCTCCTTTTGTGATTGATTAATTAATTCTAACAAAGTTTAACTGCACTAAAACCTAAAACAAAACAAATAATGTCTCTAAAATGATAACTTATATGCCAAAATTCATAAAATTATTAACCAAAGGGTCATGTTCTAAACATAACATGGTTAATGTAGCATTATTTTTTCAAATCAAAGCATCAGCCACTATTTGTTTCTTTTCCAGTATGGAATTCAATCATGAAATCATAATCCTTGATTAGTTTTAGCCATATTATTTGTCTCATGTTTAATTATTTCTAAATGAATAAATATATAAAAATTATTTGATCATTATATATTTCACACTTTACTCCATAAGAAATATTCCTCTAAATTTTGAAATTAAAAACCATAGAAACTAATTCCAGATCATGTGTAGGGTAATTTAACTCATGAGTTATTAACTAACGTGAAGCATAAGAAATTACCTGATCATTATACATTAGTAACTAACCAATTCCTTTTAAATAATTTTCACTATAAATGAAAATTCATAATTTTTGGAAGGAATGGAAAAAACTAGATCATTCACCAATATTCCTTTTAGTTTCTGAAAAAAAATCATCACATTCTTTTTCCAAGACTAATTTAACTTCTTTTTGAGTAAACGTAGTCACTATTTTAGACAATCGAGCAATGTTTTCTACAAACCATTGGTATTAACCCACTAATTAAATAAAAATACGGATCTCCATGATATTTCTGGGTCCTTTAAATTCTTCAACTACTTATATTTTAACAAGGTCAATAGCTATTCTATATTTACAAACAATTTGTCCGAGGAAAGAAATTTTTTTACATCCAAAATTCACACTAACTAAATTTTTTGCATAGTTTCTTTTAGTTTAATGTTTTAAAAACAATCATTAGGTTTATTTCATATTCCTCTTGAATTTTATAATAAACCAAACTTTTATCATTAAACTCAACCAAAAACTTGTCCAAGAACTCATGAATACTCTATTCATAAGGTCCATAATACATCATGTGTATTGGTCAACCCAAAGGGAATAACAATAAACCCATAGTTACCATATCTAATTTGAAATGTATTCTTCATAATTTCATCCTCTTTCACCTTCATCTTATTTTACCCAGACATTAGGTTAACCTTGAAAAAATATTATGCTCCCTAGAGCTATTTGAAAAAATCATCAATATGAGGAAATTGATATTTATTATTAATAGTGATGTTATTCATGTCTCGATAATCAATGAAAAGTCTCATTAAACCATATTTATTTTTAACAAACAAAATAGTATCACCCCATGGTGAAGTGATAGGGTGAATAAATACTTTATCTAATAACACTTGTAATTTATTTTTTAATTTTAAAAGTTACACTTGATCCATTCGATAAAGGAGTTTAGAAATAGGCTTAGCATCAAGCACTAAGTCAATAGTATACTCAACCTCCTAGTGAGAAATAAAACAAGAAAAATTATCAGGAAATACGTCCATATATTCATTCACTACTAAAACATCACTAATTTAAATAGTTCCTTTATTTTAAATAACATAAACTAGGTAAATTTCACTTCCATATTTAATCAATTTCTCATTCAGTAGATAAGTTATCAAAGTCATGCAATCATTAAACACAATTTTCTTAGCTCTAAAATCTATCTTAGTATGATAAAATGAAATATAATCTATAATAAGAATGATATGAATCCCTATTATTGGCTAGTTAAATATTATTTGTAGGAAATATAACCCCACTAATAACAATGGGAAGACTCCTATAAATCATGGTTTCTTTATAATTTCCACCTAATGATTTCACCATTAGTTATATCTTCTTTTCATATGGAAATATTTCTATTTTACTATAAAATTTATCAGAAATGAAATAATGTGAAGATACATAGTCAAACATGTTATTTTCATAATTTAAATAAACCAATAACATAACTATCACCACTTATTTAGATGGCCCAACATTAACCATAGTAGTATAAAAATATTTTTCCACACCCTTCTTATTTATATCTTGCTGATTTCAACCTTGAGTAACCAAATTTGTACACACATTCGTATAATTCCCTAACTCATTACAATTAAAACATCTTACCATTATATTTTCATTGATTTTATTATCATTTTCCTTAAATTCATGAGTCATATAAAAAAACTTACCACATTAGAAGCACTTAATATAGTTTATAAGGCATTCTCCTGGATTCTTTTTACAATACATCTCACAATATGGGAACTTGGTTTTTTTACCTATAGACTTATTTGATGAATTCTACCCCATTCCATTCCTATAAAGATCCCTAATAAAATTTTGGACATAACTTGTTATTTGGGTGAAGTTTAATTCATATACAACTATAAAATATTCCTACTTTTGTCTCAATTCCAAGAATTATTTTTCATCCTAATTCAAATATCCTTAGAAAAATATTTATCAATGAAAATATTCTTAAATTCATCCCATTCTAGGGTATAAATATATTCCATTTCTCTGATATTCTTAATCATTGACCACCACTAGTTGAATTCCCCTTCAATATAGTAAATATAAAGAATTAACTTTTTAGGATCTGAGCATCCCATTACATAGAATATCTTTTATAGGGATTTAATCTATCCTTCAATTATCACAAGTTCAGATGGTCTAATGAATTATGGGAGATATTATCTCATAAAATTATCCATTATTGACATATTTTACCATGGTTCATCAGGTTCCTCTATAGCATGGATACCACCACTATTAATATCTTTTTTAAACTAATATATCACTATAATAAACTATTATGTTCCAATTTTAACCATCTTATAATACTGATTTGGAAGGATATTTTCCTCTTAGTGCCTTCCCACTACATTTTCTTTGTTTCCTTCATGAAAACCCATTCTGAATGGATATCTTTTAGATGAAACAATATATTAATCTTTAATTGATATATCATTTAAACTTAACAATAAAGTTAAATCTTTTAATGGTATGATATTATCAATGAAATAAAATCTAAATTTATCTAAGATGTCCTCTAATACCAAATATATGGACTAGGCCTTAAAAATTAAATAATCTTGAGTTTTAAGTCAATAAGTTATTCTCTTACATTTTAGGATATTTTTAGGTTTATAGTTTCGTATAATTAGGACATAACTCAAATAAAACATAACCATATAAAACAATGTGAACACTTTTGATCAATCTCTATTTTTTCACAGAATAAAACTTTAAAGATAAAAAATCTTCATGACTTTCAACATGACTTCTTACTTTCCCTTACCCATACTTAAACCCTATGAAAAACATTTTAAAAATATGGGATAAAAATGTCAATGAGGGATGTAAAAATAAATAAAACCATCAGTCTAGTGAAAACATAAAAACTCATGAAATGTTTACTGTTATATCAATGTTCTTTGATAGAAATAAATAAATCATTTTCACTTGAAAAACATATACAATTTTTTGTCAAAGAAAATAACTAAATCCCATATTAAGAATAGATAAATAATATAGGAATATTGGTAAATATTTATCCATATCACTTTTAAAAATGTAATGACCATAAAATCAACTTCTATACCCAATGCATTGGAGGGCTATCATAGACCAACACATCCTTAGTTTATAACATAACCACCCATACTTGGTTTATAACATAACCTCATGTCCTTGTTTTATAACATAACTGCCCATAATTTTTTTATAACATAACCACCCATAAATAGAAATAATTTCAAAGAACCATAATATAATTATAACACATGGATTCTTTCAATTTTCAACATCATACTTATAAAATATTCTCTTCACCCATCTTAAAATATCCAACCTTTTTTAAAAACTAATTTTTTCAAAAAAAATAACTAAAAAATTGAATGAAGTATTTTATTTGAATAAAACATTAAATATTTTAAAGGAATCCAAACCTCAAATAATGGATACAGTGGTGGAAAAATTATTGTCATCTTATACATTAAAATAGAACGTTCATTTTGTCATTTGTAACGAAAGTTGCAAATTCCGTAAAAGATTAATTTTTTTGAAATAATCTGAAAGAAAGATAAAAATTACCTTAATAAAACTCCCATTCCCAAAATAAAATCATTTTAAAAACATGTAAATGGGAGGAAAATGTATTTATAATGAAAACATTAAAAGAGAATTTTTTTTAAGAAAAGTCCCTTATTACTTTCGAAATAAATGAATCATATGAACTATAAAAGAATAAACTTAAAAAAAATATAAATACCATGATAATAGATAAATTAATGATATAATATGTCAAAGTGTCTGTATATACAAATCCTAAAATAATATAGGTTCATAATATAAAAATATGCCTCAATGAAAGGAAATTGAGACAAAGTCCCTTACCTCAAGTTCGACTCATAATGTACGTTCTTTATCTTCTTGAATAATAAACATTTGTTAATTATTTACTAGATTAATAAAAATTTTAAGTTTTATTATTATTTTTATTTAACTTATTACCATGTTATATATGATTACTTAATCAATTAAGTTTGCATTGGATGTTTTGACGATATTTGACTTAAGTGTTAAAAATGATTTTGGTAGGTTGACTATGGTCAAAGAGGTCATTATTTAAACCTCACTGAAATAATAATAATAATTAAATATTTATAATATTTATACATAAATTATAATTTTAATACCAATCATGATATATGGTTTTGAGAAAAATAGAGTATGTTATGATCATGGAGACAGTGATTTGTACATACGCATGAATAGCATTACCATTTTTAAAAATCGTTATAGAAAGGAGGTAAGAAATATTATATCTTTAAAAAATGATAATAATATCATATATAACATATTATTTCTTTAAATATACTTCTATATATCATCCATGTGGTTTGATGATGAAAAGAGAGTCACATATCTTCGTGAAGGCAGTAGTCCACGCGTACACAAATGATGTTATCATTTTTTAGTGAGTGAAAAGGTAAGAAATAAATTTATATATTATCTTTTAAGAATGATAAATATTTTATTAATATCATAATTATTTCATGTATGTAACATATATTTATTAACCTTGTCCTTATTACCTTCCACATAAAGCGTTAGTGAAAAATGAATCACATCGCTTCATGAGGCGGTAGTCTGCCGTACACACGACCGATGTTATCTTATCGCCTGCATAATGGAAAGTAAAAAAATACTATATGATGTAATTAATATATATGTATAATCACATTATGAATATCATATATATTCTTTATATCCATCATCAAATCCAACCTTGGGAGGTGTTGATAGAAAATGTGTCACATCGGTTCGTGAGGTGGTAGTTCGTCGTACACACGAGCATCATTATCATTTCCCATTTGAGAAAATATAAGATTGATATTGGTAATTACCATAAAATAATAACATATAAATATATAATATATATTTTTGGTGTTATATAATAATAAATAAATAATATTTGAAGGATGTGGAATAATAAATAAAACAAAAATGCATAGTTAGTAATTTTACCTCTTCTCGAACCACCTCTTTAGGATTATAACAAAAGTATTACTAGAATGGATTTCTAACCAAACTAATAATTCTATGATGATTTTATCGAAGTTAGTAAGTACTTTTGTCAAGTATTGTATGAAAAAAATGGTTTTTAGGTGTTGATAAGAGAGAATAGGGGGTGTCCTTTTATATGTTGGGTGAGTGGCATGCTAGTATTTAGTTTTTTGAAAAGAAAATGGTGTACATAAGTTTTTCATGTTCCAAAAGGGTATTAAATGGAGAATTATTAATACTTATAAAATATAAGGTCTAAATATGTCTATAAAATATATTTTATACAAGTTTTTAGGTAATTTTAATCGTTATATTTTTTTAACCCCTAGTAAATCCATTTTTACTTTAAATGTCGTAATTAATTTTTACTATTTTCACTATTCATTTTGGTAAAAAATTAAGTTGAAATTATTAGATATTATAAATTATTATGAATAAAAATATGAAATTAATTTTAAAAAATTCAACTTACATAAGTGGAAAAATTAAATTTAAAACAAAACCTACAAATGCGGTGAAAAAATGGGTTTTCAAGAAGTGTATTTTTCAAGAAAAAAATGATTATATATTAACTATGTGAATAATAATAATCATTGTTTAAATATAAATTAATATTTAATTATATATAATATATAAATTTCATTTAAAATATTTCTCATTAGTTATTATCTTATTTAATTAAAATGGGGAAATGTGATGCAATATAAAAATTGTTTTTAAAAAAACCCATTTCAAACCCAAAACAAAATTATAATAAAATATAATATAAAGTTGATTAAAAAGTAATTAAGTAGATTATATATAAATGGTTAATTATTATGTTACTTTAAGTCATAATAAAAATATAATGATACTTTTAAATTACTTAATTTACTGAAAATAAATGCCTTTTTTCAAAAAATTGGTATTTTCACTATCCACTAAAAAATAATATTTTTTAAAAAATGATAAATTTAACCCTAATTAAAATTTGATTTTATTATTTCAAAAATGGTATTAATTTTTTAATATTAAAATTCTAAACTTTTAAATTATACTTTTAAATAAAAACTTTATAAGAAAATAGTTTACTTAAAACAAGTTCCTTTTTATTTAAAAAATACTTAATATTTTTATGATGAATAGAAACATGAAAGTTATTTATTATATCATTACATGGGTTTTTGAAATGAAATTTATTATATATTAAGAAGAAAAAATTTACAATAGTTACACTCTTCTTATATATAAAAGGATCTCTTCACTGTCTCAGTTCTCCAAACACTTTGAGCACCTTATCACACCCAATACCAGAAAAAAAAAATATCTCCCAAACTCTATTTCACATTACCTTGAGGATTTGGTACCAAAAAAAGACCAATCTAGGATGAATTAATTTATGTTCTAAAGGATAATATCCATGGAATATGTAATTGTTTTAATCGAGTTCTTTCAAGTTTATTTCTTCATCCAACTCATTAAACAATTCTCTAAACATACTAATATAATTATATCAGTATAATTAGTATGATTAAATGTTATTTGTTTTGATTTAACAACCATTATATACCTAACTTACATCCATTGGAAAAATAAAACATCACCCATGTTACATGCAAACAACCACCTCTAAGAAAAATGTATTTCATTTTTCTTCATCACCTTACTTGGATGGTTATACAAATGTATTTAATAAATAAATATAAAATTTATAAAATTTATATGATTATATAAATATACATTTTCCATTATATTAATAATATTAAAAATAAATTTTCTTAAAATTTGACCCCCTAAAATGAGCATATTAAAACACTTTGTAAGTAATAACTTCTTAACTTCTTCGTTCATTTATCTTATTCATATAACTATGATTGAATTTGATTTATAACTTTAAAAACTTGTTTTTTAAATCATTAATATTCTATAAATGTTATATTAACATCATACAATAACACATTCTTACTCATTCAACCATTATTACATGTTGTTATTTTGGTCAATTTTACTACCTTCGTGAACATTATTATAATATTTTTCTCATGAATGACTAAGAAAACTTAAGTAATGATAATAATATATAAGAATCATTAATTTAATATTTATCAATAATTATTCGTTGGTAATATTCCAAATTATATTTACCTATAAATTCAATTCCTTTATTAATTTTATAATCACCGAAAAAGGAGATTTTTAAGTATTTTATAAAAATTGTCAACAAATGTTATAAAAATGGATATGGGACTCTAGAACTAAATAAAACACATGAATTAAATTATCATGAACATTCTAGATACTATTAACTCTTGAAAAATAATTTATTATAAGGCCTTCATTTTTATTGATTTTTGATAAACCCCTTTCAAGGGATGAGGGGGAACCCTTACAAGTCCCGTAGGCTTAGAGATTGCATGGCCCATAGGCTTAGGAGATTATATGACCTGAAGGTCTTAGAGAATTCAACCAGACTATCTATAAGGAACTGACCCTCCCCCAGCATCTGCATCATGATAGGATCTCTCCACCTTCACATGGTCATCTGGCTAGGCTTCCCGTTCAAGCACAGGCTGGTCCCAACGGCATAGTCATACCCTCTCATTCTGAAAAATCCATTTGGTTCTGCTCTGGTGAGCGCACCTGCTCTGAATCCTCTTTTGGGGATGCTCCTTTTTTGTAGTGTGTCTGGGGAAACTGCATGTGGCCCGAAGGCCTTGAGGTAGCCTGAATTCCTTAAAGGTGGCTTGAAATCCTTACTGACTCGAAGTCCTAGGTATCATGAAATTCTTAAGGACTCCAAGCCCAAACCGTTGGCCCAAGGTGAATAGTTCCAGCTGCTATAGTACCTGCTACAGTAACTACTCCAGTGTCTACTACAGTACCGTACAGTGTACAGTTCCTTCTACAGTACATGCTACAATGTACAGTTCTGTGACAAAACCCGTACAGTGTATAGTTCCTGCTAGTACTACAAAATCGAAGAATATAAGGGAAACCTAAACCACAAAATTGAATCATATAAGGCAAACAGAACGGTTAACACCCCAATAGTAAATTTGTCAATAAGTAATTAATATATGGGTAATAATGAATTATGAATGGATAAAATAAATTAAAATACCTATTAATAAGTTTTTTATTCATATGTATATCAAATATAAATTTATTATATATGGGTATTAGATCACATTTGACTTAGTGGAAGTTTGAGGTAATGAGATTCTTAACTCAATTTCCTTTCATTGGGTTATATCACATCTCCATTAATTATGTTATGATAATATTATGTGTGTTATGACCTATGATTTTTTTATTTCATTTATACTTGTTTTATATTTATTTAAATTTGTAAATAATCCCTTAATTTATTTCTTCTTACTTTAAATGTTACGATCTTTGAAGGTTTATTTTTATCAATGTCCCTTCCTTGAGATACGATTTATATTCACCATTTGTATTATTTTATGTGGTGTGTATATGGCCCATGAATGTATTTTATAATTATTTTCATAAATTTAATTGTATTTAAAAAATTATATAAGGTTCTCTTTGATTGATTTTGACTCAAATTTTACCAAGGAAGTAAGGTTTTCTTGGTATCAACTTCAGTTTTTTGAGACATGTTTCATATTGTGCATCATGTTTCCTTTTATATGATTTTATAATGATTAACTACCCCCATTAAATTATTATATTATGTTTTTAATGTAATACATGTGATTTAAAAATTCAAATAAATTTCTTTCACTAAATGGATTTTTATTATGTGTTATAAAATCTATGAGGGTTTCTTGTCTTAGATTTCCTTCTTTGAGACGTGTTTTACAATATGCACCTATTTTATTTTATACGGTTTATCTACTACCTATTTGAAATTATATATCTTGATTATCTATTTATTAATTATATTTAATTTTTTAATTTAGTTTATCTCATTTAATGAATTTTTATTCAAAGGTTAAAAAAGTTGTAAAGGTTTTTCATTTCAAACTTCCTTCTTGGAGACATGTTTTGTATTATGTACCTATATACATTTATATGGTGTATATTCTTAATATTTAACATATTATACAATCTTTCTTTTGTATTAATGTTATTTTTATTTACCATTCCAAGTTATTTCCTTCAATATATCTTGATTTTTTAAATTCATAAAGGGTTTTCTTTAAAAAAGATATTTAAAGGTTTTCAATTATTTTACTTAACACTTATTCTTCCATATACATATTTTTTATATTGTTTCAATAATGTTATTATCTAAAATTAAATGATTTATTAAATTAATTTTCAACTATATTTGAATTTTACAAATGTTTTCAAAGGAATATTTTTAATAATTTCTATATATGTCATTTTTTTTACTTTCTTTATAAATGTGTGAAAAGAATGATTTTTTAACATTTTCCATTTAATCGACATTTCATGATGTCATGTATATTATTTTTCATTAATATTAATTTTAAATTTTATATGGGTTTAAAAATTAAAATATTTCTTCCATTATTTGGTAAATTTTTCATTTTTAAAAATTTACTAAAATAAAAGGATATTTCTTCTTATTTTTCAAAGAATATTTCTCATGACTTTATAAAAGTATTTTTCATATATACTTTAATGGTTGTTATTCTTAAATAGTGATATAATATAATTATACCATACACCTTCTTTATATGTATGAATTATGATGATGTTTTAGGAAATTTATCATGAAACTCGTTTCTCTTTCATATATTAATTTGTTCATGAAGGAATGATGATTTTTTTTATGAGTTTTATAATAAAAATGAAATCCAATATGTGTTTTACTATTTTTATAGTTATTAGATATTATATATGATGTTGGGTGTGTCTGATATATCCCTCCAATTCATTTCTTAGTGATGGTGGCACTAATTGGATATAAGTTACTCCAGTGAATATTTTGGAATTACTCAGTTAAGTGATTTCATTAAGAAAATACGTCAGAATTAACTGGTAGGATTTTCTATTATAAGGTTGATTGTAAGAGTGATATGAATATGATATTACAAGTAACCTTCATGATTATTATTTTTATTTTTTGCATTATTAAGAGATCATTCTATGAAATTCTTGATATAATGAATTGAAATGTTTTTATATTGTGTTCTCATGGATCATGACTATCAAATCATACATTCACCCTCCTTTTAGTTATGTTTTATGTCAATATTATTACTATGACTTGTGATTATGATCTATTTTTTGTTGGTTATGATTTCCTTATGCTATTTCCGTGCACCTTGATTATGTTCTCATACCCACATGATCATATTATGATAACTTATATTCTTCGATTATAATTGATTATCTTAACCCTTATTGAGTGTTTGAGCTCACCTTTCTTATATTTCTATTTCTCTGTGTTATTAAGAAGAGTATTATGTATGATATTTCTAGAATTTTATCATGTGTGGATAATTTTATAGTAAATGTTGAATACTTATTGTGAAATAATAATTTCTTGGTATAATAGAAAAAATTTACATTTGATGAGAAAGATATAGGTTTTGTTAGTTAAAGGTTTTTTCTAATTCTCTAAAACTCTAAAAGTAAAAGATACTGGGTATGTAATTTAATAAATATTGGTTACTGGTTTTTTTTAATTTATGGATGGTTAAATTTGGGTCACTTCAGTCAGTATCAAATCTAATATATCAAGAATATTTTTTTATCACCGTATTTGGGTGTACATGTATGGGGTGTTATAATTAGTATTAAAGAAAGTTTTAGATAACTTTAGAGGTTAGGAATTTATCAAATAAGGATAATTTAATATTTGTGGATACCATTAGGGGTTGATAATTTTAAGGTTCATCATAATTTCAAAGGCATGGAAACCTTGTTTGAGGTATCATTTTTAGGTGATTAATGATATTTTGGGAGATTTTATTGTGTCTTATAAATAATATATGATTAAGGTTTAGATAACCTTTCAGGTTGGAATAATTGGTTAATTAATTTTGGGAATAAATTAATATATTTTTTGATGATATATTTTTAGGGTATATATGTGTTTGGAATGTGACCTTATGAGACACTTTATGTTGTTTTATGATAAAATTTATGTTGATTTAGAAAGAATATATGATTAATATTTTTATTTTTAGGTTTCTAATTTTTTCAATCATGTGTAGAAAATTTTAAGTGTTTAGTTATTTATGGAATGATTTATGTTAAACATGGGTTTTATTGTTATATTGAGGTTTTGTAGATTAAATTATTACTTCTTCATATGAATTTTTATTCATATTTAAAAAACCCCATACCCTCTATATGTGTTAAATTCCAAGGGAATTTGAATTTTAATTTTGGTGGTTGGTTTGATTTGATAACTGAGGGTTATAATAAAATTATAAGAGTTTGAATGACTTTAAATAGTGTTTTTGGAATAGGTTTTAAGGTTTTGTGGAAGCCTCAAGTGTCCAGACAGAGATCGGAGAAGGGTTGGGTGGCATGGATTCTATAAAATAGCAGTAGCATCTCATTCATGGCATAACCAAGTGGCCATGTTGTTAAAGTATTAGCAGTAGAGGGATCCCCAACTGCCTAGTGGTTCATAGCATGAACACATATTCACACTATAAAAGGTGTCTAGGGTATTTTTTATGGGGTTTCCCCATCTATTCTTGGATGGGGAGTGAATATGGAAGATCCAAATAGCTAGCTCTCCCATACCTTTTGTGTCCCTTTGATGTGGGGTGGTTTTGGTAGTGATTTGTCACTAATTAAAGGTTATATTCTTCCTATACTTCCTTTGTTCTTCCTTTGATCTTTCTTTGGATAAATTTAATTTTCTCTAATATAGGGTTTCATTACTAATTCCATCATATCATGGTGTAATTAGAAAATATTTTTAGGTATTTTTTATGGAATGGCTAGATGGTATCCCAAGATAAGGTCCACACACTATTGTATATTGTTTTGGTGAAGGTATATAGTCATATGAATTTTCATAGGTTTTTTATAGAATTTTGATGAAATTTTCCCTTGAATGGGGTAATTAATTTAGAAATTTTCATGCCTTAGGTCCAAGGGTGTGCCGAGAGTGGTTCATACCCAATTTCTCATAGTTTTGGTGAGTTGGTGATGACTGAAGAGTTTTTTATAATTATTCCTAATTTAATTAAATGGTTTAATTAATTATAAATTTTTAAAATTTATTTGATTAAGTTTTTTAAATTATTTATAATGAATGATTTCAATTTATGTTTGGATTTAGGGCCTTGGGTGTATAGGCGATGGTTTTCAAGCTTGGAATATCTCGAGAAATATTATTTGGGAAGTGATCAAAGGTAATAACTTTGAAAATGAATTAAGTGGCCTTTATGAATTTTTTTTAGATTTATGAATTTTATTATATGAAACGTGATGTGAATTATATACACTATATGTGATCAAAATATTTAAATTACATAAATTTTTAATTTAAATGTAAATCCCATGAATGGATTGAACAGAGTGCCAAGTCCATGTGGGACCTTGGCACATGCTTGATTCCTCAACCACTTATGGTCGCAGCCTTTATTATAATTTTTTACCTTGAGATTAATGGACTTCTATGGGTAGTAAATTAATAAATTAATGAAAATAGATTCCCTTAATATAGCTGCCTTGGATTCCACCTTGTATAGGAAAGCATTGGATTAGTAGTGAGTAGCCTGAGTTGGTAGTCATGGAAACATAAGATACCCTAGAGTTCTTAGGCTAGTACAAAAAACATGGGGTGAGTTTTTCTTAACTAATGATATATGAGCATCAAGTATGGATTCCTTAGGTAATTTTTTGATAGGTTGGGTGTGAGAAATGACCTAGGGTAACTTAAAAAGGATATGGTCCTAAGGTCATCCCCCTTGTGTGGCTATGCCCAAAAGGCATGTGAGAACATGAGATGACTAGGATGATGTCGAGGGACATGATACCTCTAAGTAGTGGGTGTTTAACTAAGACGTGATTATGAGATAAGGTAACCCATAATGTTTTTTCATAATTTATGAGGCCTTAGAGGCCTAATGGGTACCCCAGATATGTGTTGACCCTATCAAGGGTTCATATCGGAAGTGAGTAGTGATGATTGTGGGTGTCTTATTAGAACTCAAATTAATGATTTGATATTATTATGGATATAACAAACATGTTTCATGTACTTAATAGGAAAACCTTGTATTTATTGGATGGTTTTGGGTAGATGGGTGACACTTTGATATATGTTATGTGAGATGGTTTGGGTGGGATGCACTGACCACTGAGATATAGTGATATTTTTGTATGGGATACATTGGATAGAATCCTTGAATCTGAAGATATTATGGTTTGGGATGCCTTGGATATAGTCATTGGATCTAAATATACATAATATTTGGATTACTTATACATTCTCATTAGATTTGGATGATTTGATGTTCGGTAGGGGGAACCACGCACTTGGACTCAGATAAAGCGATATTCAGCAGGAGGCCTAACCCCTAGACTTGGATGTGGTGATGTAGAGAGGGGAGAGTGAAACCCTTATACTTGGATGAGGTGATTCCTTGAAAGTTACACCCCATATATAGGTTATTTTTTTCTATAAGGTAAATCTCCTAATTTTCCTTAAGGAGTTTTTCTAGAAAGGTACTCCCCAAACTCCATACGATGGATTCCCAACAAGGAATTCCCTTAAGTTTATAAATGAGATTTTCCTAGAAGGGGGGGACACAATACTAGATCTAGGTGATGGTTTTACTTAAATTTACACCCTATATATAGATAAATATATTCTAGTAAGGGTAGAGTATATCCCCTATATCCAAGTGATAGATTTTTGATAGAGTATTCCCTTGAGTTTTCAGAAGAGGTTTTTCTAACAGGGTAGAGGCACAACCCTAGATCCAGGTTATAGTTTCTTCTAAGGGTACACCCTATATATAGAATATGGGATTTTTTTAGGTAATAGGAACACCCCTAGCTTTATGTGTTGGATTCCCAATAGGATAGCCCCCTGGGTTTTTGGATGAGGTCTTCCTGGTAGGGTATGCCCTAGATCCAGGTGATGGGTGGCCTACAATAGTTATTTGGGTTTCCTAGGGAATATTTGAAGGAATAATTTATTTAGTATGGTACTGGTAGTAATAGTTTTTTGAAATTCCTAGAGACAACCTGAAACTGGCTAATGCGGGCTTGGATAGATCCAAAGTTTAATGGTGGAACCCAATGATCGATGGTGGTTACTTATTTATGATTTTGTAGTTATTTATTTATTATTCTATGAATAAAAAATGAACATGAATTGAATTTATTGGTTATGTATGGGACCAAATTGGTGGTTCCCAACAAATTTTTACTCACACACTATGTAGGTGACCATTGAAATTAGGTACTCGAGTAAACTCCCCTGATCGCAGGTTTAGGTTGGGAAGAGGCTCGATGTTACATGATTAAGCGGGATATTTTAGATGGGATTTGAGATTCAGATGAGGTGAGGCTTGTGTATTTAATAGATAATCTTGTACATTTATTTTATTCTTGTATTCATTTTATATATTTAGCCAGTTTGGTAGAATTCCAATGAGGTTGTATAAATGTTTGATTCAACATTCATCTATTACTTTCTAATAGTTATATTTTATTACTTCTAAATATTCTAATGATTACTGTTTATGGATGATGTTTTTTTATTTTATTTTTTTATTATTATTCACTCTAATACGAGATTATAGTCTCTCCACGGTACTACCCTGGACCCCCACCACTAGTCGGTAGCCTCTAGTATACGGGGAAGGCATGTCTGAGGTCTTAGTGATAACTCCTTCAGTCTAGGAACAATTCAGTGGACATGGCCCAAAGGAGGACATAAAAAGGTGGTATTAGTTCCTTTAAGTGACTAATATCACAAAATTTATCATATTTTTGTTTTATATTACAACTTTTAGGGAGATCATAGATAGGTGATATAGGAATGTGTCAAAGTATATGATGGATATCGGACTAGTGTGTCACAAACATGTTATTTCAATATGAAGTTCAGGTTACTATGGATTAAATATTGTTATTCTTGGTTTCTTATTTTATATTTGTATGATTTCACCTAAATTTATACACTTGGGTTTTTGATTTTTTGTTTATGATTTATTTGGTTTTTTATCTTGTCCAGATGGCAAGAGGCCCATGTAAATGCATCATATTTAGAATGTAGGATTCACGTGATACATGTGTTCTTATATATTATTTATGTCACTAATGAAATAAGGTCCAACTATTTAAATTGATAATAATAACTTATATATTTTTTCTAATATAACTTGTTTTTGGAATTCTACTCAATTGGAAAAGAGTGTATTTTTATTCTGATGGAAGGTAATATAGATATACAGTCAAATGATCGATGGTAAAAACTATGAAGTTCATCAATGTATAAGATGTATAGTGACCCAAGTAGGTTGATCCAGGCATTGGATTCCTTGTTGATAGACCCCTTGTGGGTGATTGATAAAATAGGTTCAGCTATTTAGAGTGCCAACAACAACCTATATCGTGTTTTCCCATATATCTTAGTGGTGGTATTCTACTTAACTAAACCATATGAATATGGTATAATCAACATAGATCATGGTAGGTTGGTGTCATTGTATATGAATATACTGACAAATGATAATGTTATCCTTGATGGGATGGATCATATATATGGAGGCCCGATGAGGATTAACCTAAGACTGTGATTCTCAAGGGGTAGTTCTCTATGTGGATGCTTGATAAGAATTAGTTCCTTGGTATGTTGGTGACTTGGAATGTAATTTCTGATATGAATATGTGATACCCTATTGTGTAAAGGCATATGCATGAGTTTTTGGGTGATGTTTGAGATGGTAATAGAGAGGTGTTTCCCATGATTTTTGGCTTATGTGAGATATGACATATGGGTTAGGTGGGATAGGTTAGTACTTAAGATGTGGCTCAAGATATTTTTGATGTGGGTATTATGGATGGGTTGAGATATTATGTATGAGGGTAACCCAAGATAGAGGGGTTAGCCCAGGATTGTGAGGTCCTAAGATATGGGAAGCATGGGTATATGCTTTATGGTGAGATTGATACATCGGATTTTATACCAAATACAGGATATAGGTATCATGATTCCTTAGATTTTTTGAATGTGGAATTCATGAGAAGGTACGTTGACGTGTGATCAGTGCTTGAGAGGTTATTTTATATATGGTGTAGGAATGATTATTCCTTGTACTTTCATTAGTAGAGAACCTTGAGTGCTAATGTTTTGGTATCAAAGATTATTTTTGAAGGCATATTCATTCGAGTGTCTTACCATATTGATTTTGGATGTTTTTTAGGAGCATGGGTAGAGGATTGTGGTTTAAAAATGATTTCAGTTAGTGGGAGGTCCTATAATGGACCTTGGTATAGGTAAAATGCCTTTATTTTTAAGAGGATCACTAAGGTTCATTCTTGATATATGATATCAACATACATCAGGGCATGATCAATGGGATAGGCATGTGAGACTAGATTTTATGGTATGAAATTCATGGTATCATTAGTTAGTTGATGCAAGATAGTGGTACCAAAGCATACACATTTTACATTCAAATGAGATCCATGTGATATGTGATATAAACATGTGGTTCCTATTGAGTCATGGGTCAGCGAGTGACTATATACTAGTTGAGGACCAATGGTTTTTATGTGATTTTTTAGGGAATAATTTCTCAAAGCTCTGATGAGGATAAAGAGTGTCTCCTCCCTAATTTGATTCCATTGTGAATAGTGTGGTATTATAATATGATAGTCTAGATGACTATATATCATAAGAAGTGACATACATGTGATTAATGTAACTTTTTTAGGTTTTTCTTGAGGAACAATATAATTGAATACATATAGTGAGGAGTGCACCATTGGCCGGTTGAGGGTGTGACCCTCATTGAAAATGGGATTATGGAAGGTGTCAAATATTATGTTCCAAATTATTCAAAAAAATCATTTGATATTTCTCATTGGAACTTAATTATGAGAAGAGCAGAGACATCCAGTCATTACATGTGGTAATAGATTGAGTGTGGTTCATGGATGGGAAACCCTATGTGGGTAGGTTCATGGAGGCATGATACTATTCATTAGATGTCCAAGGTGGCACTTAGATGTTAGTGAGTGGTTTAATCCTATTTTAATATTCTTGTGTTACTAATA
Organism: Viscum album; assembly: GCA_963277665.1. Lineage (NCBI taxonomy): Eukaryota > Viridiplantae > Streptophyta > Magnoliopsida > Santalales > Viscaceae > Viscum > Viscum album. The sequence continues at coordinate 151,592,031 of OY728123.1, read as the reverse complement.
TATTCAGCATTAAGATGATATATTCAATAGATTTTTTGTGTTGGAATCAAGCTCGGTTAGTTTTGATGTGATCCTAGGGTGTGTTGTATTATAGGTGTTTCGATGATCGGGTGATAGTATGGTGTAGGATTTGGTTATTTAAGGAACCAACCATGTAATTTAACTATAATTAAATACCAAACCTCAGTTTGGGTGTTGAAATTATCTTAGGATTCCTTCAAGAATTAGGGCATCAAAATTGGGTGATTTGATAGAACATTAGCGGGTGAGGTAGAATATTTTTTAGAACGGTTACTCATAGGAGGTGAAACTGGTTTATTTCCATATGGTTTCATGTAATGTGATGGAAAATGCATTAAGGGGGTTATTGGAATATTAAAAACATGTTTTCAGATGGATATTTTTATGGTGAGGTTCATCGTGGATCGAAATTGGTCGTTATGTGCTAAGGATTATAGTGCTGAGCACCATGATCTTAGTGATAAATTAATTGGTTAATTAAATTGTGGTGTTTTGGGGTAGATGAGAATGATTAAGTTCCATATCTATGTTTAGGTAGTGTTTATTAGTGGTGGATTAACTTCTTATGAATAGTTCACCTTATTTTTAAAGTTGTTCAAAGGAAGATCCATTATAATTTTGGGGTAGAACATGGAAAGTGGAATATGAATTGAAAATTGGGATTATTCAAGAATTGTGGTTGAAATACCACTAAGGATTCTTAGTGATTACGTGTTTTATGGAGGGTTGGTTGAAAGACCTCATACCCTTTTATGGTGTATAATTCATGGGAATTTAAATTTTCATTTTGGTGGCAAGTTCATTTTGAGAATCGAAGATCAGAATGAAATGATGATTGTTAAATGTATTTAAATGGTGTTTTGAATGGGTTTTAAAGTTTGGTGGACACCTCAAGTGTCTAGGTAGAGGTTGGAGAAGGGTTTGGTGGTTGGTATTCTACAAAATAGAAACATCATCTGATTCATAGCACAGACAAGTGTTCATGTCATGAAAATCTTAGGGACAGAGGGAGGAATCCCATACCAAGGTTGTTCAGGTTGTGAAAACCAATTCACACTATTAAATGTGTTCATCATAATCTTTTTAAGGGGGTAATCCCCTTTTTATTGGTTAATTAGAATATATGGGAGTTCCAAATGATTGTTTATCCCCATCCTTTGGTTTCCACTTGTTGTGGGGAGGTTTTTTATGATTATTTAACGATTAGAGGTTGTATTCTTCCTATCCTTATTCTGCTCTTCATTTATTCTTGTTTTTATTGACTAAAATTTTCTATAATATATTTTTTTAGTGTTTATTCAATCATATCATAGTAAAATTAGCTGATTTTTTTGGTTATTTTGTATGGCATGGCTAGTGGGAATCTTTATATGATGTCCGCAAGATGCAGTACACCATTTCAATGAAGATACATCATCATATGAATTTTCTTAGAGTTTTTGAAAATTTTGGATGAAATTAATCATTGAATTGGGTAATTAATTATTTTAATTTTTGGTTACTTAGGTGTAAGTGTATACATAAAGAGTTTTTTACCTTGTTACTTTTGGTTTTGAGGAGTGAGTAATGCTTGTTGAGTTTTTAGGAATTATTCCTAGTTAAATTAAATGGTTTAATTAATTATAAATCATTAAAAGTTATTTGAATATTTAATCATAATTTTTTATAATTAATTAATAGATGTTATATTTTGAGATATGGCCTCAGGTGTACAGATGATATCCATTGTACATGGATGATCTCAGGTGATATTTTTCAGGCGGTGATCAAATGGAATAACTCTGTTAATAAGGTAGGTGGCCCCAATGAATTTTCTTGAGGTTTATTCATTTTATTATATAAAATGTGATATGTAGTCTGACCATTATAAGTCACCTACCTATTTTAATTATATAATTTTTTAAATTTAAATTTAAATCACATGAATGGATTGAAAAAATTTGGAGGGCCATAAGGGGCTTGTGCATTGGCTTCATGCCTCAGACAGAAATAGATGAGGCCTAGATTATAATTTTATACCTTGAGATAAATTGACCATGAGGGATGGGGAATTCATAAATTAATTAACATATAATCCCTTAATGTAGGTACCTCATATTACTCCTTATAGAGGAGAGTGCTGGATTGATAGTGAGTGGTGTGAGTAGGCAGTAACGAAACCATGAGACACCCTAGAGACTTTGGGCTAGTATAATGAGCACAGGGTGATTTTTTCTTCCCCTTTGAAATATGAGAACGGATTAGGGGTTCCATGGGTATGTTTTGGATAGGTTGGGTGTGAGGACAAGACTAGGGTGATTTGAGAAGATATTGAACAAAGTTACAAGGTCATTAGGGACCTTGGGAATTGTCTTGATGCCTCAGACACAAATAGTTAAGGCCTAGATTACAATTTTATTCCTTTAGATAAATTGGCCATGAGGGGTGGGACATTCATAAATTAATGAACATAGAGGACCTTAGTGTAGGTACCCCAGATACCTCATTATATAGGATATAATTGGATTAGTAGTGATTGGTCTAAGTAGGCAATTACAAAACAATAAGATACCTTAGAGTCTTTGGGCTAGTACAATGATCATGGGGTGAGTGTTTATTACCCCTTGAGATATTAGAACTGATTAGGGGTTCCATGGGTATGTTTTAGATAGGTTGGGTGTGAGGAATAGCCTAGGGTTATTTGATAAGGGGATGATCTTGAGATCACCCCCCTTATGTGAGTATTCAAACATGAATAGTGAGGTCATAAGATGGTTATGATAATTCCAAGGGATGTGATACCTCAGGGTGATGAATTATGTATCGAGATGTGATTATGAGATAAGAGAACCCATGAAGGGTTTTTGTATTTTATGAGACCTAGGGGTCCCTGGTGGGTACCCCAATGATGTGTTGACCCTAGAAAGGGTTTGTATGGTAAATGGGTAGTATTGATTGTGAGTTTCACCTTAAAACTCGAATTAGTGATTTAAGAATGTTATATTTTTAATAACTACAAGTAATTCACTTGAGATTCTAACCTCAGATTTTTGGGCTGGTTTTGGGACGATATTCATCCCATCAAGATACATTATATGATATTGTTTGGGTGGGATTCATTGCCCATCAAGATGTATTGAGATTATAGTTTAGGATTCCATGGATAGGTTCCTTGTATCCAAAGATACTAGGATTTTGGATTCCTTGTATATAGTCCTTGGATCCTAAAATAATATGTTTTGGGATGCCTTTGACTTTCTCTTTGGATCTAGACGATTAGATGTCTCTATGGGGTAACTATACCCTAGACTCAAGTGAGGTAATATTTAGTAGGGGAAACCACACCCTTGAACTCAAATGAGGTAATTTATGGTAGGGGAGATTGACACCCCTAGACTCAAATGAAGTGATTCATGGTAGGGTTTTCTCTAGCTCTAAGTAATGATTTTATACCAAGAAAATACCTTGAGTTTCTAGATGAAATTTTACTAGCATAGTACACACCTAGATCTAGTATATGGATTTCAATCAGGTAATTCCCCTGGGGTTTTAAAAGGAAATTTTCCTGAAAAGGTATGGGAACACCTTTGGCTCCATGTGATAGTTATTTGGTAGGATACACCCTAGATCCAAATGATGGGATTCTTGGTTGGGAAGAGGCACAACCCTAGATCTAGATATTGGATTCCTAGAAAGGTTGTCCTTTTATTTTCCAGTGGGGGTTTTCCTCGAAGGGGAGAGGTACACCCCTGTCTCTAGGTGATTTTTTTTTGTTAGGGTATGCTATAGATCTAGAATATAATATTCCTAATAGGTAGGAGGTAGAACCCTAGAACCAAGTTATTGATTCTTGGTAGGGTCACTCCCTGAGTTTCCTAGTTAAGTATTCCAAACAGGGTATACGCTAGGTCCAGTTGATAGGTGGCCTACGGGTGTGATTTCAATATCATAGAACATGCTCCTATGAATCATCTATTGAGTATGGTATTGATATTTATGGTTGTGTGACATGATCAGAAACACCTCTTCACTGGATGAAGCAGGTTTGCATCAATCCTAAGTTTAATGTAAAAATTAGAGGATCAACAATGGCTATTTATTTAGTCATTTATATTTATTTATTTACTATTTTGATCATTTCACATGCACGTACGTTATATTTACTGGTTATATATAGAAATAAGTTGTTGGTTACCTACTGAGTTGTAATCACACCTTGATTAGGCTTCCATGGAACTTGGGTAACTAATTAGGCTTCATTGATTACAGGTTTAGGTTAGGAAAAGTCCTGATGTTGCACGATTGAGAGAGATAGCTCAAACAAGTCTAGAGATTCGGATGGGGTGAGGCTTAGGGGTGTAGTAGATCCTCTTATAAATTTATTTTATTCTTGTATTCATCTTATATATATGTTCATACCAATGGTTATCCAGTGAGTCTATATGAATTTATGATTTTGAATTCATTTATTATTTATTTATAGTTATTTTTTTTAATTACATGTACTTTTATGGTAACTATTTATGGATTATGTTTGTTTTATTTTATCTATTATTATGCACTCTAATATGGGGTTATACTCTCCCTATGGTACTACCCTATACCTCTACTATTAGTTAGTAGACTTTGGCGTAAACGGAGGTGTGTATGAGGTTCCAGTGAAAACTCCTTATGTTTGGGCACTAATCATTGGTCACAACCTAGGGGAGGATGTTACAACATTTCATTGGGTATTATCTTTACTCATTCTAACCATTTTTTGTAATTTGTTAGAAACATAAAGAATAAATTTTTATTAAAAAATCCTTTATACAATGGGGAATATTATCTTTTGATGGATCTCATGATCCATTGAGAGTTTATTTTCATTTTTCAGGCATGAAAAATTCATCTTGTGTGTTCATAATTTAGAATTTTAGATGAAATAGTGATGGAAAGAATTAAAACTTGCAACAAAAAGATGATATTATGCTTATGAAAGTTTAGTAAAATCAAGTAAGTATATGTTACCAATTTCTCAATTTTTATAATTCATCAAACTCAAGAAAAAAGATGATAAATCTATCAAGTAATATATGGAAAACATCAAATGACTATTGAGGTTTTCCCTAGAAACTCACTCACAAGTATGAGTCATATAAAAATACAAACATGGTTTAACAAAAAAAATATATGATAATTATCCTACTCTTTAGTTTTAAATGAAAGTTACTAATATTTTAGATCTATTTTATTGATCTCTATTATTTTCCACAAATAAAATATCTCTAAAGGAATGTGTTGTTTCAATTTTTTCTGAATAGATGGTCTTTTTTCTTCTCTTTTGGATTTATAATTCACATGCAACATTGTTTAAAAGGAATTTTCATGACTCAATCTATTTTTATTTAGTTATAATCTTTCCTTTTAACCATATTATTCTATGATTGAAATATTATACCATTATATTTTTTGGATTGTATTTTCTATTTCTATTAATGGAAATTAAGAAAAAAATTATTCTGGTTTTTTAATAAATTTTATAATATTGTTAAGAATAATTTCTATCATCTATATTGATCATTTTTCTCCTCTATGTCCATGTTATTTCTAAAAAAATAAGTTTTCTTATTCTAGAAGATAAATAGGTATTATCTTCTAAATTATTCATATTTCATAACATATTAATTTAATAAGGAAATATTTTATTTTATTTTCAATGTGCATTCCCTAAAATACTATTCAAAAAAATATAAGGTATTTCTTTTCACTTTTGAATATTTATTTTATCTTTCACTATACATTTATTTCCTTTTGATGTGTCATTATTGGGGATTCAATTGAAAATTATGGTTTTTGAAGTCACCAATTATCCTATGAAATGGATTTTGAAATTTTTTTACTTCTTTACTTCATAAACCCTTTTTCATTAAACTCAAAATAAAATTATGAGGATGTAATTTCTTTAAGGGGGGGCATGTGACAACCTAGGTATTTTTAATAAAAAATAATGTATAAGGTTTGTTAATATTCATGATTATGAATTTATATATATGATTTGAATACTTATATATGTTTTTATCATGTATCAAAAGATTTTATAATCAATTATATGCCAATTAAAATTTTCAAATTATTATGTTTACTTTGTGATAGAAAAGGAATTTTATTTAAAGGTTAAATACATTTTCATAAAATGGTTTAGTATCAGATATATTAAAATTATTTATTTTTGTTAATTTTATAAATTAATATTGTATTTATTATTATGATAATTTTATAAATAATTTTATCATGGCATGAGGAAAGAATGTGATTTTATTATTTGAAATAGAAATATTTTCTGTTTTAGATAAATTTTTTTCCTTGTATTATATGATTTTATTTAAAATAGAAATTTATAAACTTTTAATTTTAAATTAATACAATAAACTTATTTTCTATATTCTAAATATCAAAATAATTTTAGTATTAATTTATTGATATTTTTCTAAAAAGGATTATTTTTGGATAAATAGTGAAAAATATAGTTTTTACAAATACTGTAACTTTTATGATATCATTATCATATAAGCATCACATAAAAATATATAAAATTTACTTATTGGTGAAAGATTTATTTAAGAAGTAAAATAATTCATTTAAAATTAATATTTTGAATTTAGAAACCTATTCTTGACCTTTTGGAACCTAAGTTGTGTTTTTTTTAATAAAAACTATTTTTTGGATATTTTCCATTTAATTAAGTATTCACAATGTACCATTCAGTTTTTTCTTTATATTAAAGTCATATAACTATCCTCTTTTATCTATAAACCAATAATTTCATATAAATTAACATTATACCTAATTTTTGTATAAAATCATTTTTATTCTTAAAAAGGAATTTCTAAAAACTCTTTCTGTTACGTTAAGCATACATTTATTAAAATTGATTTTAACCACCTCAAGAAATTGAATCTTGTAAAGTTTTTTCATATTTGTAATAAAAAGTTTAAAATTTGGTAAAAATTTCAGTTACATCTTTTTTCATAAAAATAAGTTATCATGGTAAAACTTAGTCACAATGGTAAAGGTTAAAAGGATTAAAATGGGGTTAAACTTAAGGTTAAGCCCAAAAATCTAAAAAAATGTTTGAATTTGATTGTATAAGAGTATTATAGACCTAAAATATCCTATATTTTAAAATTTACTAATTTAGATCCACATGACTTGATTATTATATATATTATATATTAAGAAAAGAAGCATTTATAAGTGTCTCTCCTCTCACATACAAAAGGATCCCTTCACTACCTCAATTCTCCACACAATTTGAGCACCATAGGTCAAACAATACCTAAAAAAATTCCTCCCTAGATCTATTTTCCACATCCTAGAGATTCTTTTCTCTTCATAAGACTAATATAAGAGGAATTGAGATGTGATCTAAAGGAGGATTTCCACAGAAGAGGTGATTGGTTTAACTGAGTCCTTTTATGTTTCTTTATTATTCCACCTCTTATAAATCTTATACTATTATAATAATATAATGAAATAATTATAATTATTATACTGAAATTTTATTATTTTTATTTAACATCCATTATCAATCTCTATTCCATCCATTAGAAAATGAAAATGTCGATTGTGTTACGTCTGAGTTACTGCTTCCATGAACAACGTGTTTTATTTATCATCACAACCTTAAAAGGTTGGTACTAAAAATGTATTTCGGGAATAAATGTGATATTTATTACATTTATATGTTTTTTGAAAGATACTTTTTTCCATTATATTAAAAATATTAACAATAAATGGTCATTGTAAAATTTCATTGCCTATAACGAGCATACTGAGACACTTTATAAGTAGTAACTTCTTACCTTCCTCTTTCATTTATCTAATTCATAAAAATATTCTTAAAATTGATTTATAAATTTAAAAAATATGTTTTTAAAACCAATAATATTATATATAATATATATTATCATCACACAATAACATGTTCTTACTCATTCAACCATTATAACATGTTCTTATTTTGGTCGATTTTACCGCCAACATGAATGATGTTACAATGTTTATCACATGAATTAAAAATAAAGATTAAATAATGGAAATAATATTTAATAATTTTGGATTTAATATTTTTTCATAATTATTTAGTGTTAATATTCAAAATTATATTTACCTATAAATTCAATTCTTTTATTAATTTGATAATCACCAAAAAGGTAATTTTTAAATATTCCATGAAAACTGTCAGAATAAGTTCAATAAAATTTCAATGGGACTCCAAAAATATATCAAAAATATTAATTATCTTATCATTAACATTATAGATATGGTGAAATCATGAACAATACTCAGGGACAAAAACCATCAAACTGAAGCATGTAAGGGAAACAAAACAACTAACACACACAATTTTATCAATAATTAATTAATATATGAGAGATAATGAATTGTGAATGGATGGTTTAAAGTAAAAATAATAGGGATAAGTTTCTTAATCATCTAAATAATAAATATAAATTTATTATACATGGTTTTTAGAGTGCATTCGTCTAAGTTGAAGTCCAAGGTAAGGGGATTCTTAACTCAATTTTCTTTTATGGCGTTATATCACTTTTCCATTAACTATGTTATGCCAATATTATGTGCATTATGAACACTGATTTTTAATTTTTTATTTCCATTCACTTTATTTTTATTTAATTTTTTCCACATAATAGTTTATTATTTGATTCTTACTTCAAATGTTATGATATTTATAAGGGTTTCTTTTATCAATTTCCCTTCATTAACATATGCTTTATATTCACCACTTGTTTCCTTTTATGTGGTGTGTATCCTACCCATGAATGTAATTTATAATTATTTTCATGAATTTAAATGGATTTATTAATCCAAAAAAAATTATCTTTAATGGGTTTTGATTAAAATGTTTCTAAGGCAGTAATGGTTTCTTGGTCTCAATTTCAATTCCTTGAGACATGTTTCAAATTATGCATCATGTTTCCTTTTATATGTTATTATTTTGATTCCATAACCTATGAATATCATATAATATGTTTTTTATATAATACATGGGATTTAAAAATTCAAATAAATTTATTTATTTTAATGGATATTTATTCAAGTGTTATAAAATCTGTAGGGGTTTCTTGTCTCAAATTTCCTTCTTTGAGAAATGTTTTGTAATATGCACATGTTTTATTTTATATGGTGTATCATACGCATTTATGGAATTATATATCATAATTATATCTTTATTCATGGTATTTAATGTTTTATTTAAATTTCACTCCTTCAATATGTTTTTATTCAATGGTTACCAAATCCCTAAAGGTTTTTTTCACAATTTTCCTTCTTTGAGACATGTTTCATATTATATACCTATATTCATTTATATAGTGTATATAATTTATATTTTAAATATTATATCATGTTTATATATTATTCATGGTATTTTAATGTTCTTTTTCAAGTTATTTATTTTAATTGATTTTGATTTTAAACATTTGTAAAAAATTTTCTTTAAAAACCTTATTTAAATGTTTTTTAAGTCTTTTACTTAATTATTTTTACTTCATATCCATATTTTTTATATTTCTTAAACAATTATATTATCTATAATTAAATTATTTTTTAAATCAATTTTCAAATATCTTTGAATTTAAAAAAAATTACGCTTTCTAACTTTTTATGCACAGGTCATTTTTTACTTTCATTATAAATGAGTAAAAAGAATGTTTTTTAATGTTTACCAATCGATCAAATTTATTGCCCACATTTTTATTATTTTTCATTAATATTCCTTTATAAGTTTCCATAGTTCATTAAATAAAATCATATGTCCACTGTTCTATGAATTTTCCATTTTTTAAAAAATTCTAAAAAAAGATAATTCTTCTTATTTTTCAAATCATATTTCTAGTGATTTTATAAAAGTGTTTTTTATCTATCATTTAAGGATTATTATGCTTCATTGGGATATGATCTAATTATAGAATCCACATTCTTTATCTTTATGTATTATAATTTTTTTTAATGAAATTGTCTTGAAAACCATTTCTTTTCAACCAGTTAATTAATTCATAAATAAATAATGAAATTTTTATGAGTTTTATGATATAAGTGAAATCTTATATGTGTTTTATTCATGTTATAGTTCTTGGAAATTATAAAATATAATGGGTGGGTATGATATATCCCTCTTATTTTTTTGGTTAATGATTTCGAAGTTAACTAGATATAAGTTACTCCTGTGAAGATGTTAGAAATATCCAGTTAAGTGATTCTACAAAGAAAATCTATTGGAATTAACTTGGTGGGTTATTCTATTTTAAGGTTAATTTTAATAGTGATATAAATATTATTCTTCAATTAATCTTCATGTTTATTATTTTTATTTTATTCTTTCTTATAAGATTGTTCTATGAAATTCTTAAGCTAAGAATTTTAAATGTTTCTTTGTTATGTTTTCACGACTCGTGATTATTGAATCATGATTTCACACCCCTTTTACTCATGATTATTACAAGATTAATTATACTACTCATTATTATGATCTATGTTTTATTAGGTATTATTTCCTTATACTATGTTCATGTTCCTTGAGTATATTCTCATACCCACATGATCATCGTATGCTCACATATGATCTTTTATTGTTATCAGTTATGTTTACCCTTATAGAGTGTTTAAACTCACCCTTATTATGTTTAAATTTACCATGGTTGTAGATAAGAGTATTATTTATGGTATATCTATAAGGATATCATGTGTGGATAATTTTTAGGGAGATTTTAAAGTCTTATTGGGAAATAATAAGTTCTTGGCATAATTGAAAAAGTATCCATTGGATGAGAAATATATGGGTATTTATTAGTTAAAGGTTTTTCTTAATTCTCTAAAATCTTAATCCTAAAATGTCTTGTAAATTTAAGTGAATCAATATTTTTTATTTATTTTTTAATTTATGGATGGTAAAATTTAGGTTACTTTAATCAGTATCAAATCTAGTATGTGAATAATTATTTTTAACACCAGATTCGGGTGTATAGGTCTAGGGTGTTATATCATGTCGTTATAAATGCATGTATTAACCAATTTTAAGTATAAATAATTACTTATATCTCATTAAGGATAACATAGAATGAAAATACCACCTTATGGAAACATTGAAATGTCACGAAATGATATTCCTAAATCAAATTTGGTTACACAATTTAAGCTCCATTATTGTGATCATGTCATATTCACATTTGGAAAACATATTATGGCATAGTATAGTTAATACCATTTAGATAAAACTACCCAAAACACTTTATAGCATCTATATTCATTAATTCATTTGATGGGAAGCAAATAAATAGATAGTAATACAAGGATAATTCCCATATTCATGAAATTCCATAAATAAAGTCATTAATCATGGATAATAGATTCATAAAAATTAATAGTATATAATTCATACAATAAAGTAGTATTTCATAATTAAAATATTATCATAACTTATTTATTCACCAAATATTAAATCATAAGTTATAAATAATATATTTAAAACCATTTTATAACATGTCATTAAACCTAATATAGGATCTTCCTCTTAGTTTTATAAAAAACTCTAAGGAAATTAAAGTTCCCATGTGTTAAGTTGTATTTTTTGTTAATAAGGAAATTGGAGGAATGTAAATATATGTTGTATAAATGGTGAGAGGATATTGATATCATTACAATAATATATGTAAAAGATAATTAATAATTCTTGGATCTTATCTTGGATATCATGGATGAACAAGTTCAAAAAGGTATCCCTTTTATTGTTATGATTGTTTCAATAATATTTTAAAAAAATAAAAGTTTTTATGGTTGATGATACATTATCTAAAACATTTGATGGAATTTGGAAGGAAACCGGATTGATCAAGAAAGTCTTGAGATTATTTTTAGTTGAAGATGATACTTGTGTAAAGGTAACTATAAAAAATCATGAGTTGTATATTGGTCATTTTATATTTCTGAATGATGTGTAAATGTATCTTGAGTAGTTGTGTAAGCATCATAAATACTTGTGTGAACATGATTGGTGTGATACATAAGGGTCATCTAAATTCTATGTAATCATCATCGGTATTTTCATATATAGGATGTCCAAATTTTGTAACTATAATCTGAGTATTCATGATCAACATAAGGGTCACTGAGAGATATGTAAAGGTGATATAGAATATCATAGAGATGCATAAGGGTCATTTCATGATTTTATAATTTGTATAAAGGTCACACTGGGTATCAATACCTATGTAAAGTTTTTCTGTGGATTTATATAATTAATATTTTAAGAATTTTATGATAAAACTTGAATGAAATTATAGATAGAATTAAAAATAAATTTAGAAAATAAATGGATTGGATTGGATAATGGCGGTGGATTGATATTCATGGGATTAATCATCATGATCACTCAATATGATCATGATATTAGATATTTATAATTAAAGAATCAAACTGGTATGTTATTATTTGATATTGAAGAGGATATAGCTAAATAACAAGTTGTAGTTTGAGATTAGCTCCACATCTAAGAAATAGAGGTCACACCACAAGTTCTAATAAATGAAGATTTCAACATGCTATAGTGTACTTTTTGTATTTGATTTTGTGGATACGGTGAATCTGAAGTCCACCTGTAATAAATAGATAGATAGAAAATATTTTAGTCCATTACTGGTGTTTGTTTTAAGAAGTCCTCAATGTTGAAATCCCAACACAGAGAGTCCTATGTTGTAGGCTATTTTGTGGTATTTCATGAATTCATACATACATAGAAGCTGTGATATTTTTTGAAAATATGATAAAAGGAATATTTAAATATCATGTGAGAGTTTTTGTTAAGTCTTAAGGATATTTAAATGTAAATCCTTGACTCGATTTAGAGGATAAATTAATGAGTTCAAAGCATAAGATTTCTCATTTCCTATAATCATGGAGTATCTGTATGGATTATGAACATTTTATTAATGATATTATTCAATGACTATACATATTTACAGTATAATAAAAAATAAAAATATAGGATATCCTAATATTACTAAAAACCTATATATTATTTGTTGTATATCAAAGGATAAGAACTTGATAGCATTTAGGATATCATGTTCATTAAAGAGGAAGGAAAAGAAGGGAAACACAAATTCTATTCTATTGAAGCTAAGAAGTAAGTGTGAGGTGGGAACCCTTTCCTACTACCTGTGATATTTTATCATCGGAAAATATTGTGATCAAGGAAAATCAATACTCATAATAAGGAGGATGTGTGGAGTTTAAGAATAACAAGGATGAAAATTTATAGTAAGAGGTATAAAAATAAATACATTCTCAAAGGAATGGTTCATAAGGACCCTTTAAGAACCATCAGGAGGTAGTATAAAATCCCACAAAGTGGTGGAAAGACTAATTTTGGGAGATAGCTTCAACTATAGGGATCCAATATAAAGAATCCATTGGGAGGCAGTCTACTATATTCACTAGAGGCTAGGAATTTCAAGTCATTGTTTGAGATATTTCATGATATTTCCTATAGTATTTTAAAAAGATAGATTAACATTGGACTCATAGTGATTTAGATTGGAGAATATAAGTCACCTTTAACTATAAATTATTAGGCTCACTTTGAGACTCAACCTTGTAAATGATTGTATTTTGTATCTCTTATATTCTTTATAATCATGAAATACAGTGAGACACAAGGAGTGGTTTAAGGCTTTAACTAGACCCAAAGGTTTAATTAAGAAAGAAGGAATTCACAATATAAAATGAATCACTAATTCATCCCTCCCCTACTCAATGATCTCACTTAACCTAGGAACTATAGAAATCACCCATTTATAGTTCCAAAAATAACATGAGGGTTTATTATTAACTTTAGAATCACAATGGTAGACATGTCCCAGGAATAACTTCGAAATTCAATCGATGTTGTGATACTTACCTACCTTAATATACAAAGATATTTAGATACCCAATGATCCCCAAGGCATGCTATGATAGTAACCAAATATCCCCTAAAATCAAATATATAATCATTTATAATCAATCACCAAATAAAAAAACATCTATATAAATAAAAAAATAAAAATTGGTCAAAACAATAGTAAGAATTCTAAAAAATTGAGTTAATAATGAATCAGAATGAGGAACCATGAAAAAAAAACCCAAATATACTTAAACCAAGGTCAAGAATCAATAAACCCTAATAATAATCATTTCATAACAAAACTATATCAAATTAGTGATTAATGGGTGTAAAACCCCATATAAACCACCTTAAATAAAAATAATAGGAATTCATGGGGAATGGGGTTATTTAATCATGTATTGGTGAAATCATAGTAGTAAATCCCCAACTAAAGATTATAGAAAAGATATAAGATAGAAAAAGGATGAGGGAAGATATGGCTTTCCAAGAATCTGACTTGAAGAAACCCACCTGAATCCATGATTTCTATTGGAGGGGTAAGAATAGAGCTTGATGATAAGATAAGAAATTCCCTTATGGGTATTTTGGATAAGAATAAATAACAGAGATGTGACTAGGGGTCAAGGGTTAAAGGGGTAAAATAAAGAACTGAAAATTTTACATTAATTAAAAGTATTACAAACTCGTCTTAGGGGACCATTGAAGTTCTAGTGGTATTCTAGTGTCTATAAAACCACTGATTAGAAACTAAAATTATAGTGGACCTCTTCTAGAATTCTTGTGGTTCCAAAACCACCATACCCATTTCTTTATTTCTCCAAAACACACCCAAATCTCAACTAGGGATTCTAAAAACCTCTAATAACCCTTAAACCATATCTAAAAACATCCAAAATTTCATCCTTAAATAAAAAAATCAAAGAACTAAACCCAAAATAAAAAACAACCTACCATTGGAAATTCAAAAAAAATCCCCACAATTTCATAAATAGATTTTTCTTAAAAATGTAATGACCTAAGTTAGGGTCATTATAAACTCCCCACCAAAGCATTTTTACACCAAAAAAATAAAAAATTGATAACCTAATTGATATCTCTTGCCCCTCTAAATTATCTAATATGCCAAGGATATAAAATTTACAACTTAGAGGACCCACTATATCTTCATAGGACTCCAATAATTGGAATACCCCAAAAATAAAATCCATTACTAACCTATAATTCTTCAATGTTCCTAAATAATCAAACTCCTTATAATCATTTTGATCTGTAACCTTATGGGATCATTATTACCCATGGAATGCTCTATAAGGGGAACAAACCAATATAAATCTCTGAACCATATCACAAAAATAATACTCCACAATATTTTAAGAAACTAGAATAATCATATTTTATATTTCTATAATTTTTTCATCAAGGGAAACCCATAATGACTCGTGATGCCAACACTCAAAGGGAATGAAACCTAATGTTTCTCTCTACCATAATAACTATCTAAGTTTTTATTATTCCTAAACTAGAAGTAAATTTAAATTTATTAAAACATATATTGATAAAAAAAAGTTTTAAATAAGAAAATTCTTTTTTTCAGATTCAAATGTCATGTCCATTTTTCAAGTTACTAAAATCTGAAAAACTAAACTATTTTACAGATCGAAATTGAACAAAAATATCCCATTTTTACTTTTATGAAAAGTAACCCTTTCCTAAATCCATTGAAGTTCTAAAATTATTTTCATTAAAAATAAATTCCCAAGGTATTTTAGTGAAACATAACCATTTCAATTTATTATTACTTTTAAAACCCACTTCTCATTTGAAAAAAAAATTACCAAAATAGTTTTCATTACCTTTCTAATTAGAAAAACTTCCCAATTTTTTAAATACCCAATATACAATAATAAAGTTTCAAAAAACCAAAAATTTAGAAACCCAAGATTACAATTCAAACTTTCTTTTAAAACACCATTTCATGGTTATTCACTACTTTTAAAATTGTTTCCCATTACATAACATAAGTTTTAAAAAGTGGTTTTTTGATATATTTTTAGACAAGAAACAAGGAACATGGTTTGAAAATAGATCACTAATCAAATTATAAGTATATTGTTATGATACCAACTATAATATATTTCAAATAGAACATTATCAATCAAAAATAGGTAGCATGCTCACAATGGAAATTCTAGATATAGAATAATCATCATGTTCAAATGCTAATTACAAAACGATTCTACTAGTTTATCACTAAATAGTAAATAAGTAGCATGCTTGGGGATGGAAATCATATTTCAATTATATAATACATTATTATCATGGGATAAATAGTTAATCATAATAAAAATTCATATGTGAATGAATTTAATTAATTATATAGCAACTAATAAGGTATATAAAAAACATCGTTTACATAATTAGTTGTTATTTAATTAAATAATTCCATTTATATATGTTAATTATATTACTTTATAAGAAATTTTCATCTCCCTATGTGCCACTAATATGTATGATACATAAACAAATGCAAGGAGTGGATATCAACTGATTCCTATATCCTTAATCCAAAATTATCTCAAATCTCATTTCAAAACACTTAGAATAACGCATTACTTATACATATAGTACCTAGACCGCACATCTAAACACCCCAAGAAACTTATGTTTCCATAGTAGATAGGTCATATATACAAGCACATAATGTACCCCCCAAGTCTTGACATCCAATTTATTTTATAAACCTCAAAAATCATATATCCTAGGTAACCTCAAAACAATTATCTAATACCAATTTTTAGAAACTATAACACGATTACCCACATGGCACCAGGACAATCCATAAAAAACAACGGGGGAACATCCTAGTCACAAGAGTTTAGTTTAAACATTAGGAGTTTAATAAGTCATATATGGGAGGAAATTTTCCCCCTTCAAAAAAATAAGAATAAAATAAATGTGGTGTTTTTTGAAATTCTGACATGACCCTTAGGGTCAATGAAAATCCAAACCAAAAAAACACTGTAATTTATCATTGGTGTACCTAAAAATCAAGTCATATGATCAACAAGAGGAGTAATAACTATATAAAATAATTCATATATACCAAACTATATCAAATTCCATATAAATTCCACAATTTTTTAGATATAAATAGAAACCCACTATGTAAAAATATGATAATCTTGAAATTACCTAAGGACCCATGGTGGGAGGTCCCATATTGGAAGATCTATAAAACCAATTGAAAATAGCCCCATCATATCTAATATACACATATATTGAGAAATCCAAGAGGCTATACCTATAATATAAACTCTAGTAACACCCAATAAAAGTAGAGCTATGAGTTTTATATAAAAAATAGGTATGTAAAATGAAACAGATGAAGTTATATGTCCACAAAGTTTTCCAAGCAATATGTGATTATATACATACCCAGCAGGGCACTAAAAATGTGTTACAACATAGTAGTGAATAAGAAAATGTGTGTATGAACAGTTATACTCATTTATGTGTGTATCTATAAAAATATTTTTAGCAATTTATAACAAAAATTATAGTAGTGGAACAATAATGAAACATTCCATTGATCAATATTAGTTATAAATCATAACTCTCTGTACTAGAAGGACCCATGCCTATCAAACCATCTTTGGGAATAACCTTTAATCTAAGAAAACAAATCAAGTCCATCCCTTATATGAGACAACAGCAGTACATGTTAATATATTACATAAGTACACAAATGCACCCACACATATGAGTGAATCTGTACAAATAATTTGGGGTCTTAGAAACCTAAACTAAGTATATAATTAGATCTATCTAGTTAGGTGAATCTTATATCCCATCCCTGAGAATAGTGGAATGTTTGTAATGAGTCATGTTATTACAATCTTATCCCATATCAAGGGTAAAAATATATTTCAACCTACCCCTTAGCATCCCGTACATAAATAGTCAGCATATCTACCTAAAATTTATATAAAAAAATATATATATCTCCACCAGTATTCCTATAATATGTTAATTTTATATTCATGCTCATAGAAATATTTCAATCCAAGAAACATCACTATAAGTACATAAAAGGATATACATACATCTTTACACTACACTAACTATCATGTCAACATGGTATTATTTTTGGTTTCTTGTAATCAAGTCATAAATCATGAACAACTCAAGAATAAAACATTATAAATGATAAACTAGTATAAAATTTATAAGCTAAACATGTTACAAGTGATAGAACATTATTCCCCTAATGTGTTTTGGTAATGAACTATGTTAAACAAAAACCTCAGCATAGATTAAACCTTATTGTTTATTTAATCCTTTATAAATAAGGAATTACGAAATATGGGCATTTCCACAAGTAGTGAACTAGGTGGAAGTCGTGTTCATTTTTGTTCATTATACATGTTTAGATGGAGTTTATTATGTATAGGGTGACATAATGTGAAATTTTTATTTTAGAAAATTAGTTCAAACTATGTTTCTTTCAAAAGAGTTTTTCTCTTCATTTGAAATTAATTTTAAGAAAAAAAATCCTTTAAAGATAATGTTATTGATATATTAAAATATTTCCCACATAACTATTGTTAACTAAAATAGATTTAAATAGTTTTCTTAAAATTAATATTTCATGAAAAAATAAAGTAAATTTTGAGTTCCCAGATAGGCAATGATTTCTTATTACAATATTTAAACATGGGTTGAATTTAAAATTTGGCTCAACACTTTATAAGAATAGTTTATTGTTTAAAAAACAAATTTATTGTTTCAGTAAAAACTTTGTTTAAAGAAAATAGTTTTAAAGATAATATATATCATTTATTATTATCTAGATATCCCAGCCTTCATGTCACCATTGATAGAAGTCTTAACTAGGTTTAGTTTTGAATCATGACTTATAACTCATTAAGAATAAGGTAAAAGGAAGTGACTACCTTATGGAAATATGGTAATGCACACAAGTATATTCCTAATTCAAATATGGTTACATAATTTAATCTCCATTATTAGGCTCATATCATATCCAAAAATGGATAACATATAAGGTAATGTTAGATTCAACACCATTTAGATAAAACTATCCATAAAAACTTATAATATATCTACGTGTGAAATAATTTGAGGAGAAAAGAGGAAATGGATAATAAGACAAGTATGATTCCCAAGTTCATGAAATTATAAAATTAAAGTAGTGAATCATGCATAACTACTTTATAAAAATTCCTAGTATGGAATTTTTATAATCAACAAATGATTTCATAATAAAACAATTATCATAACCAATTTTTCCACTAAAGTATAAATAAAAAGTAAACAATAATATATTTAAAACCATTTTATAACATTTCAAGAAAACCCAATATAAGATATTTAGCTTGGATTTATAAATTATCTAAAAGTAAATCATTAATTTATAGTTTATAAAATAATTTTATGGTTTATTATTAATTTTATAATCATAGTGGTAGAAATTCCTCAAGTATAACCTATAAATTCACATGGTAACCTAAGACTTCCTAATCTTAATAGATGGAGTGATTTAGAAATATAATGATCCTTAAGATATTTTCAAACAACAACCAAACATCCCCTAAAAATAAATCCATTTTCATTTAAAATCAATAACCCTATAAGATAAAACTTCTAAATTAATAAATCAAAGGAAACATTGTCAAAATCCAAGGAAGAATCTTGCAACAATTATGTTATTCATGAATCAGAAGGAATCCTCATGAAACATAAACCTAATGACAAAGGTATGAAATCAATAAACTCAAATAAAAATATATATTTAATAAATATATATCAAAATATTAATAAATGTGAGGGAAGAGAGCCATAGAAGCATCCTTGAACAAAAATAAGAGAAAACTTGAAGGAATGGGGCGATTTCACCATCACATAGTAAAATCAAAGCCACAAAACCCCAACCGAATATGGTAAAAACAAATTAGAATTGGGGGAGGTAAAATATGGATTACCTAGCCTTAAACTTGAATTAACCCACCCAAATCCATTATTTATATTTAAGGATTATTAATAGATCTTAAGGAGAGGATAGGAAAGGCCTAGGTGGAGAATTTAGCTAAGTAAAAATGAGAGAGATATGAGTGAGAGTTGAGGGTTAAAGGGGTAAAGTAAATAATTATAAAATTTCCATTAATTGAAGTTTCTAAAAAAAATTCTCAAGTGACCACTGGAGTTCTGGTATCCCCCCACTAGAGTTTTAATGAGATTCTAATGGATACACAGCCATGAGTTTTCCAATGAACTTTTAGTGGACCTCTATCGAAGTTCTAATAATGTCCAAGCCACCATACACATTTCATCTCTTCTCTCAAACACACTTTACTCTCAACTCGAGCATCAAAAAAC
The DNA here is from genome assembly GCA_963277665.1 of Viscum album. Taxonomy (NCBI): domain Eukaryota; kingdom Viridiplantae; phylum Streptophyta; class Magnoliopsida; order Santalales; family Viscaceae; genus Viscum; species Viscum album. Next base: position 151,571,690 of record OY728123.1, on the reverse strand, counting down.
TATAATAACCCTCAAAACATATCCAAAAACACCCTAAATATCATCCTTAAACCTCCTAATCCAAGAACAAATCCTAAAATGAAAATTTACCTACCATTATAAATCCAAATATTCAAATTTCCTGATAATTTCATAACAAGACATCTATCAAAAATATAATGACCATGTTTAGGATCATTATAGTGATTTTATTTAAGTGGAAGAGATTAGATTCCATCTCATACCTATTCCTTTTATTAAAATTCTACTATTCTTGATTTCATATGGATTTTCTTTTTATTTGTTCAAGTTTGGTTATATTTAACATCAAACTTTCTTTCTTAGCGGTTTTAAGTGAATTTTATTTTAGTATAAAGATATTTTAAAAAACAATTATTATATTAAAAATATTTTACTCTAGTATTTCTTTATTATAGTGTGGTATTTATATTTAGTGTGAGTAAACATATTTCAAAATTTTTATATTTTCTCTAAATAATTTAACTAAGTATTTGATCTCTATTTTTAAGAAATTTTATAAAACACAAAATCATTCTCTATCACTATTTTAGTAAGTAAATTTTTTATTGAGGGGTATATAAAAGTATTATAATGTTTTAATTCTTTTTTCTTATATTTATAAAGTTTAATTCACCCCATATTAAGAATATTTAGGTCAATAAGATGATTTATTCTCACATTAAAGGGAATATAACTCAAATATGTTATCACAAATTGATTCTAAAATCTTATAAAAATGGTATAATGAGTATGACTATTTATATTTAATGAGAAAAATATATTATTTGTGGGACTAATTTTTACATTAATAACATATATGGGTAAATTTTAGTTTTTTTCTCTCCTTGAATTTGTCCATATTTCTAGACACTCTCATTGAATTTGGTTACCTCGTCACATTCCTTTTATTTAAATTTTTTTATATCTTGAAAAAACCAAAAATATCACATTTTTTTATTCTATAATTCATTATATTTAACCCCCCTTAAATTTAAAAAATTAAGAGAATGTATTTCATTTTTTATATATTGGTGTTTCATGGAATTTATTGTAAAAAACAACTAAAATAGGAATTTAATTGATTTAGTTAATATTTTATAATAAATTTTCATAGAAAAATATAAATTTATTTTTTGATAATGTGTAATTGATGAAATTTTGAGGTAGTTAAGTGAGTATAACCATCCATGAAAAAGAATTAATACTAAATTGAACCTACCATGAACTACAGTATATACTTAGTTGAACTAACTATGAGTGTGAAAATAACCTACCATGAGTACCATCATAATTTACCGTGATTATTTTATCATGTGACTATTAAAACCTTTCCAACCTACCATGAAAAATCAACCAACCAACAATGAAACATTTTTTATAGTAAATTGAACCTACTATGAAGCAAGTGAAAACTTATTGTGAATTTTTTATTAAAAAATAATTAAGGTCTTTAACCTACCATTCTTTAAATATATTTAAACAGAAATGGTTAATGGAATCTAAAATTAATGTGTAATACATTTAAAAAACTAATAAATGTAAACTATGTTGCATATAAATAGTCTAACTAATTGATCAATAATCTAATAGAAGATACATGTGACACATGGTAGATGAAATAGAGGAATCAAGGATCACAGGTGGATAATAATATTATTAAAGAGAAATTAAAGGAATGTTACATGGGAATGAAAGTAAATCTTAAATATTCTTTATACATGTAAAGGAATGATATTAAACACTTTATCCATGTGGATATATCCAAAAACCCTGAGAAATGATTAATCATCTTTAAAATAGGTATGATCCAAGTGAAATAATCATTTTGGAACTATAAATACATGGAGAGATATTAGTATATATATATATATTTTAATTTGTTTCCCCTATAATTTCTTTATGTCCTTCCTTTATTTTCAACTCCTTGCATGGGAGGATAACTATTGGTGTTGATCTGAGGGGGAAAATTGGATATGTGTTTCTTTAATTATAGTATATTAAAATTTGTTCTTTTTTTACTTTCACTATGAGTATTTAAAGTGTGATTCTTGATCAAGGAGTAATTATTTTTACTCTTTAACTCTTTTAAAACACTATACTCTCATTTATCATTTATACTTCAAGGATTCCATTTCCATGATACTCTATATATGATAGATTTATATTATTATAAATGGAGTGGTTCATCATTTAGGCCATTTATACTAGGTATAAATACTTGTGAATTCACTCTTAGATATAAATATCTCTCAATTAAGGATATCTCATGTAATTGGATCAAAGGTGTCACTAGATCACTCGGTGGTCAGTGAGTGATCCAGACTAGTACACATAAGAGGATTCAAGGTTATCTTCACCCAAGGATCATAGTGTTTAGATTATTATAAGAGATAAATAGTGAAGGTTAATTCAAATAATTATATTTATTTTAGTCACTAAGTGATAATAAAAATAGAATAAACATAAAAATCTATATTTAATAGATGCACTCGAGGAATTTCTTGGAGATTATCACTCATTTTTTAAAAAGAATTTTATTTTACCTCATAATTTTATTATTTTAGAAACCAAAAACACTTTCAATTTTTTATCCATTTATAGAAAATATAAAAATTATAATATGTGAATAATTTTAATAATGGGTGATTAAAATGCCTCCATGAGTAACAACCTAAGATTTTTACTTTACTATAATCCTTTGGGAATTAAAATAATATTGATAATAAAATATGACGTGTTACTTCATCTATTTGGATTAATTTTTATAGATTTGGTTTTCTTTCACTCATTGATAATTATTTAATATAAATATTTCATTCATATTCTTATTTATTTTATTTTATTTTTGTTTCATAATTTTTATTTGAACTGGAGTTTTCTACATAACTAATTATAAATTCATCATATTAATTTAGTTGGGATAAACTCAAAAGTGTGGTTGAAAAAGATAAAAAATAATATATTATCATAACTATTTACCACAAATAAAGATATAATAAAACTATACTAGAGTATACCAATTAGATAAATACCAATAACTAGTGGACAGTCCAGGGTGGTATAGAGAATCAAGAGTAAACTGGTAGTTTGACCAACAATAATACTTCTTACATCTCCCACTCTATCAAGAACTAATTCAAATCATAGATATCCTATTAAGAGGGGTGGGAAGTTATATTCCTTGATAATAGATTAAAAAGTATAGGGTACTAGGAAAGAAATATCACCTTTATTATATAATAATTAATTAGACAAATGGAATTTGAGGAAAAAACCACCAGAGGATGAAGTAGAAAAAATTATCCTCCTATCATTTTTTTAATGTATTTTAAAGGTAAAAAATATATAAAAACAATTCTCCATTGCCTGAGCTAACTATTGATATGCCTGAATAAGTACAAGTAGAGGACTTATAGGGAGAATATTCAAATATTTGACACTATTGGTTTGATTTCATAAAAATTGGAATGTAATCTAATCTCATTTGTGTTAGAATTATAGAATCATCACCACTACTGCATACTATAGATATAGATGTTGAAGAATATATCACACTGAAGGTGAATTGTTTTGAATAAATATTAGATAAAGATTGAGATATTTTTAATATAAACTATTTCTTATAGGCTTAGCCTATGAAATAAAATAATAAAAGATAAAAATTTAAGGGATATTTCATAAATATATATACATATTTGTTTAATTTTTCAAAAATTAATTTAAGAAATAATCTCCCTTGATCCAACATTGCATATTCAATTAAACAGTTTCTCTCTTTGGGTGAAGAATAAGAAGAATCCATGGATGAGGTGACTAATTTTGAATAAATAATGGAGGAGTGTGTTGTGTTAGCCATTGATATGGAATAGGAAATTAGTGTATATCTAGAACTCTAGGAATAACATATATCTCAATTAGATAAGAGAATACACTTACTAGTTTGGATAAGAAATTGTAAATGAACTATATATAGTTCCTCAAACTGAAAATCAATAATCCTCATAAATTCTTCCACTATCACTACATTATAATATCAAAATTGAAAGTGATTTCAATATGAAATATATATTAGGGGGGATCTATAATGAGAAGTTTTTTTGGAATATTCATATGAAAAATTAGAAATGGTAGTTACTATTAAGGAATCTATATCCTCTATCTAATTAGGGATAACTTTCAAAAATATCTAGTTGTAGATAGTCAAAATACAATACCACTTGGGAGAAGGGGTTTATCAAGATTTTCTTTTCTTTATTATTAATTTCTTTATTTAATTACATTTTATTTAATTTTATTTTTAATGAATTGTTTAATAATTTTTTATTTATATTCTTGTAGAAACTTAGTTACATGGGAGTTGTATTTTAAATTTATCAACTAGATGATAACCTTAGGTTATGTCACTAATTTTTATTAATTTCATATTATCCTATATTTTCCATATATTTAATACTTCCATGATACATGTGTGATCTATATTGAGGTATAGTAATAGATAAGTGTGGGAAAGGGGGTTAGCTTATTGTCATGATTTTTTATTTGATTTTTTAATTTTAGTTTTTGGTGGTTTTTTCAAAAAAAATGGCCTTCATTGAATACCCAAGTTAATTAAATTAATTAATTAAATAGTGATAGAATAATTTAACTTTAATTTACAAAAATTAGATAATTTTTGATATGTTTCTCAATCCTATATTTTAAATTTTTGAATATTCACATGAATTCTAAAAATTAAAAGAATTCATCCCACGGGTATTGTACAATGTTTATTTTAAAATTCTAAGTGATTCACTAAAAATTTAATCATTCTTATAATTACCAATTTTCTTGAGAGTTGTGATTCATGTTTATATTATAACATTATTTCAAATATTTTAAATATTTAAATTTATTTCAAAATGAATATGGAAACAGTTTTTTTTAATGATTTTTTGAAACTATTTTGAAATCATCTAAATGTATAAGATTTTATATTAAACCTCTATAATCAATGTATATTTTTTTATCTAGTCACATTTCAAGATAATTTCCTCAATTTACAAGATTTTAAGTAATTTTTTTATTTATAGTTGAAAAAAAGTGTGGGGGAGTTGTTGCATGGGAATAATTGGAGGAAGTATGCATGTTGGGAAAGATTTAGGGTGTTGACATTAATTTGGGAAGGAGAGTTCATATAATTATATAAAAATAAAAGTATTCCATTATTTATATAAGAAAAAAAGAATAAGATATTTTTTTATAAATTCTTTAAAATAAGAATAATAAAATAAAAAATGAGAAATAAGTAATATTAATCACAAATATTATTGATGTGTGAACCTCTAAAGATAATAAGGGAAGGATTGTGTGGATAATTCATATATAGGATAAATGTGTGGTAATTTTCATTGAGTAATGATATTATAAATCTTATAATTTACTAAAAAGAGCATAATCCATCTCATTTGGACCCTTATTTTCACATTGTTACCCACCAACCATCAAAATCATAGAATCTTTACAAATACCTTAAAATTAACATAATTTATTGACTTTGTGAGTAGATATTTAAGAATCATATCAAGGCCATGGTGTCACATGCATGATCTTTACATAATAAAAGTTACATTTTTATGAATATGCATAAAAGGGGGGTGAATAGGATTAAGGAGGTATAAAGTAAAGGAGGAACAGTGCATCCTCATCCACTACAGTATTACAATCCAAAGTAAATGGCCTAAAAAACAATAATTATAGAATATTAATTTCATATAGATCCTTTGTTCCCCTCTTGCTAGGTGTACTGAATACCCACATTTTGATTAAGAAGGTTTCTAAATTACAGAATGTTATTTGTTATAAACCAATGGGCAGGCAAGGATCCTTAAAATTAATTGATGTTTATAGTGAAATTTGATTTAGCCATAGATTTATCCAAACTCTTGTCACTACAGATTTAGAGACCACTAAGAAAATTTATGGATTTTTATTGAAGAGGTATTCCATCACCATAGGATGAAAAATATGAGATAACCATAAAAACAAATTTTTCATGACTTATGTCCCCACCACACACAATATCATTAGAGTGAAAACTATCGGTATTGAGTTTCAAACCATGAAACGGAGGAGGCCAACAAACCAAATGGTTGTAAGGACCATTGCCAACTATAATCATATTATGAAAACTGAATTGATTATTCCCTATATTATTAACACTAAAAATAAAATACAATTCATATATTAGTAATATCATCTTAAATTTTAGACTTTTAGAGTTACAAATCCTACTATTGTACCTATAGAAATTATAAACTTCCCATATAACCCAACACCTTACCGTTAGATACACCTTTCACACTATTACTAGATCCACATTATTTTCATCACCTTTAAAACAAGAGTATAATAATGGTCCCAATGAGTCAAAAATGGGTGAATTTCTGGACATTCCCCTAGAAATGATCATATGTAAGTTGCTCATTATACATTCAAAAATAGGTTCTCATTGGTATAAATATTTTGATTGATGTATCATTGGTATTTGGAATCTAAATGTACACTTATTCATTGGACTACATTTTCCATTATTGTGTCATGGTAGATAATTTTTTATGATCCTGATAATGAGAAATATTCTATAAGAAACTATTGTGAATATAAAGAGGGAATTTTTCCATAAAGGTAGATAAAAATGATCATGGGTGGGAATATGGGGTTGCAATAAATATTAATAGAACAAAAATGAAATTATTAAAATGGATTTATAAATGAATCATGTTAATCCATTAGATTATAAGGATTGAGAAAAATTGTCACTTATAAAAGATAAAATCAAATTTGATTTAGGTATATCCTTTAATAGAATTCATTGATATTTTTTTCCAAAAATTAAATGTTTAAGTGTGGGGATATTTAAATAACCAAAATTATATATATTTTTATTCAATAAATTATGATATTTTTCCCCATAAATTTCCAAAATTAAGTTAATTTGTTACATTTTTGGTATATTTGTGCTTATTGGAATCAATTATAAAAATAATTAAAATAGGAATTTAATTTAATTAATATTTGTGAATTTATTATCATGGATAAACATAAATTTATTTTTTTGATAATTTATAGGTGATAAGGATCCAAGGAAGACAAGGGTGTCTAACCATCCATGAACAAGTATTCACGGTAGTTTAAACCTAATATGAAATACTATTCATGGTCAGTTTAACTAGTCACGAGTGTGAAACCAACTTATTGTGAGTATAATCCTAATTAAATATGACTATTATCTCAAGTTACTATTAAAAATCCTAAAAAAATCCATGAGCTTTTAACCAAACTACCATGAACCATTGTTTATGGTCAATTGAACCTCGTATAAAGAAATGGGAAACTAGTCATGGATATATTGTCAAATTAATATGGGGGTATAGTTGATCCTGACTATTCTTTGAAGATCATAAAACCTGAGTTTTTAATGAGATACAAATTCTAAATAGGGTACATACATGAATACAAGAAATAGATTACTCATATAAATTTTCTAACTAAATTGTTAAATATCCAAATAGAAGAGACATGTGGAACTCAGCAAATAAAAGAGAGGAATCGCATACCATGAGTAGATGATAACATTGTTGGAGGAAACTAAAAACTATGCTACTTGATAATTAATGGATATCTCAAAGCTTACCTCCCCACATGGAGGAAAAACATTAAACACTTTGACTATATGGATTAATCCAAGAACCCTGAGGAAGATGTTGGTTCCTATCAAAGGGAAAGAAGTTAGGGGAATAAACATTTTAGGAATCATGGTCCCTAGATATAGAGAAGTACATTTATTTTTAAAATTGTTTTTATGTATAATTATAATTTTTTCTTCTCCTTTTTTCACCTCCTTTCATGGAGGTTTTTCCATCAGTTTTGATCTTAGGGGGTAGAATCAGATATACATTTGTGGAGTTCTTATTTAATATAATTATATACATGTCTTATTTTTCACTCTGAATATTTATAGTGTGTGTCTTGAGTAAGAAGGTGATAATTTTCACTCTTGAACTCTAGTTAAAAACTATATTTTCTTCCCTCACTTGTTCTTTAAAGATTCATATTTCCTTATCATCAATAATGCGGTAATGTTTGGTGGTTATAGAGGGATTGGTGTGTGATTGTGTCTATATATGTTAGGGTATAATGCTTAATAATCCACTAGTTTATATACATATCTCTTGATTGATGGCATTTCAAGTAATGGAATCTAATGTATCACTCAATCACTCAACAATTGTTTAGTGGTCTAGATTAATACAAACAATATGATACATGGGGATCTACACTCAAGTATCTTATTGTTTGTATTATTATAAGAAAGAAAAAATTGTATGTGATTCGATGAATAATATTAAGTTGGATAAATGAGTGAAAAGAAAAATTGGACAAACATAAATAAGAATAATTGAGGATTAAACCTAAGGAATCACCCAAGAATTTCCACTTTTTCCACTAGATTTTGTGTTACTTATTTCTTAAATTATTTTAAAACCAAAAAAACTTCCATTATTTTCGATATTTACAAACTATATAAAAAATATATTAAGTGAAAAATAGGAATGGTGAGTGATTATCATGCCTCCTTGAGAAATGGCCCAATTTTTTCACTTTACTTCATTCCTTTGTAAATTAAAATATTATTTATTAGAGTTTATGACAAGGTCATTAATCATCTCTCTCCTGGGTAATTGTGTTACACCTCAGCCATTATTTTCATTATTATTTTATTTTTTATTTATTTTTACTTATTTCTTATTTTGGGTTGGATCTCAGGGAAAATTCTATAGAATATAGGGAACTATTCCATGGATTAGGGAAACATGACATGATGAGGGGTCATATGAGGAGATATAAGTTTGGTATGGGTTATAAATCACAACATGTCCTAGTGGGAGTCATATCATGGAGGGTTGGAGGTGATTTTTGGGTTGAGTTTAATTGAAGGTCACTCACATGTATTAAAATGAGAATTATTTCCCTCCTTGTTTTTTCACAAAAACCCCAACCTATCACCATGACATCTAAAATGGATAGATATATTTAAAATAGGAATTTTACACCTTGGTTTCATGATCATGTCATGGTGTAAGGGGGATCACACCATGGTGAGTGTATGGTTATCAAAAACAGTTAAGCCCTATATGTAAGGTTCACCCTGTATAAGGGTTTACTCTTATAAATGGGCACCATCTGCACAAGGGTCCCAGAATTTTTAAAATATCAGGTGATAGGAGGATAATGTTATGGCGATGAGTATGATTACATAATGTTTATTTATATATTTTTGTATCATGTTGTTTTAAAAATAATTAATTAGTTTTTATGACTCTTTCATACTGATTCCTATTATATAATTTGATTATGATTATATTTACTTCCTTTTCAACTTTATCATGTTTTGTTCTACTTAGGTTTATCTCTTTTGGTGGTATGATTTTAGATTTATTTATTGTATCAATTTTTATTATTAATACTTAATATTGTTTTATTAATGATTTTTATAATTTATTGACTTTGTTACATATTTTTTATTATTCTCATTTATATTTATTCATGCACTGGCATCCTTATTTGGTGACCTCAAGTGGTTTTGGAAATAATGTTGGGAAAGATCTATTTTTTCCACTAAAGGAAAGAGTTATTTTATTTCTTTTAAGAAAAATGGATATTTACAAGTGATTTTTCTAATAAAAAGTTTAATGTTTTGGTTTTTTCTTTTTATAAGGATTTAAGTCATGTTTGTGAATTGTTTTTTCCAAAAATTCTAAATAATTATTTTTAAATAGTGCATTACAAACAATAATTTGTTTAATGTCATGGAAAAACGAAAATGCATGGACTCCTTGGTGAAATCCTACTAGGAAATTTTCTCACACTCTACTTATACCACTTGATGTCAATAGAAATGATGGATTTTTTAGTTTTAGGTTTAGGTTCTTGAGTAGCTCCTTTTTTGGGATGTTTCTCTCAATTCACTCATGGAGAAGATTTGATGATATAGTTGGATACTGACCCTAGGGGACCACAAAGAGATTTTTGGTTTTATATTTTGGGATTATTTTGTTTATTTTATACCGTGTATACATGGACCACTAAACCTTCATCTATTTTAGGATTTTATTTATTCTTATTATAACATTATATGTCATGTTGAATGTGAGTTAAATTTTCATTTTGGTTATGCATAATTTGGTTTTCTTTATTGTTTAAATGAATTATTTCATGTGTTTTGTTTTGAATAGGCCTAATAATACTAGTTAGAAATAGTGGAGGTAATAAATAAACCTATTCCAAGATCAACCATGTAATAAAAAATGAAATCACAAAAAAATGGAAATGAAGAACTTTTTGAATGTGTGCTCCTTACATCGATTAGCCACTATAGCATCTTTCATCATCATATGTGGTTAATGGAGATCACATAAGTTCAAACTAAAATATGTCCCACTTATGAAGGTATACATGGGTTACTGAACCACTCATCATTCAAGTGGGATTCTCTACCCTCTATGGAATGATAGTGCCTTGTGATGTAAATGAAGTGGGAGAAGAGATATTTAGGTATGACATAGCTTCATCCAAGAATGAGAAAGATATACACACCCACAATCATATGGAAGTAGTATTTATAAATCCTTTAAGGATGATCCTAGATTGTTCTTACATTTAATAATTCATTATAACGCATGAATAAATTTATCAACTACTTCATGTAATGATTTCATGAATTCATCTCCCACCATTTACATCTTATGAAATGGATCTTATATAATAGCTCACAATGAATTCCTTATTAAATGATAAATATTATCATTTGGATAATTATTAATCATATTGTTAGAGTATATCATACCATAAAATTAAATTCATAACACATTATACAATATCACTTAATCATGCAATACTACTAGTTTAGGAAGTGGCATGGAATCTCATTCCATGCATTATGATTTCCCCTGAATCATAAAATATAATATGCCTTAAATGCATGAATAAAAAAAATTAGATTAAAATTTTTATTAAATGATTAGTTATATCACACCATATTATATACCTTATATATACTATATATATATATATAGGTGTTGGGGAATATCTCTTTTAATCTCCCACTTTAATTAAATCCAAAAAGGATTTGTTTCATTTCACCTCATATTGTATCATATGAAATAATTTTAGAAATCATATCCAAAAAGATTAAATATATTCCAAAAATATATAGAGCTATCATAAAATTCACTATCTATCACATCATATAAAATACCTTGTGAATACTAATCCAAAACAATTTTGAATTAACTATAAAACACTTTTAGATAATCTCTTTGAGTAAAACATATTTACCATTAAATAAACCACAAAGTTTAACCTCACGAGTCATTGTAACATTGACAATAAATACAAATATCCATATCCATAAATGTAAGAAAATATAGGTCTCTAGAAAAGTTCCAATACTAATCAAGACAAAAAGGGATCTTGTGTGGTCTCTATTAAACACATATATCTCTATATTTTTGTCCACCATCCACGTCATATGTTTTCATGCATTCACATACATCCCATTTGCATAATACATCGAGTGACCATGGGACACAAAGTATGTAAATCTCAAATATCCAACTCATATGTTCTCAATTATACAAGTATAGACTAACAGGGTCGATCAATACATCATGTGTCATTCACCTTTATGGATGATCACATCACATTCCCATCATCAAAATAGATAAGAACATCATATGTACTATCTAGGTATGGTTAAACACAACATTTTCTATCTCAATTGATTTCTCAAAATTCATACACAACATATGATAGAACACATCCCATATTGGTTGATCTCTAACAAACGAAATGATTAGAAACATACCCAACCACCCCTAATTAGATAATCCAAAATTCTAGTGAAAGAAAGGTATAAAAGTATGAAGGTTCTCATGATAGTTATCTATACAATCTCAGGTAAAAGGTGCTATATGATTTTTTAAACCTCTTATACCAAAGTCATAGTGTATGAAACTATATATGTTATAATTAGTAGGTAATCCAACATAAAAAAACAATTTTTGTGCCTCATGGGTATATTCTATATCTCATAAAAGAATCTTATTCACATTAATCTTAACATTATGTAAAAACTATAATACTTCATGATGATCATCAGTTACAGATAAGTCAAATTCATACTTTAAGATATCAATTATCATTAAAACTAATTAAATATAAATCAATATATACATATATTCATCCAATGTGAAAGAATGATAAAGTGGAGAATGTATTTTATATAATACATTATATATTCTTAAAACTATTTTATTAATACTTCAAAAAACCCAACATAAGTACCTATGTATCATATCATATATGATAGACTACCATATCAGCCTTATATTTGCTATAATTTTTGGGGTTTTATTAACTCATTACATATCTTGGTAACCCCCCCCCCCCCCCCACCACCACCACCACCACCACTAAAACCATTAGTGGGTAACATCTATAAAGAAATAATGTTTGAATAATGATGATATTTAGGAATCATATTCCTAATGTTAATATCCTTGAATATATTCAAACTCTTTAACTTCACAACATCCAATGTTGTGGTGTTAATAACTTTTATTATCTACTTAAAATTTTAACATCATCATCCTTAGAATCATTTCCATAAAACTATTCCCTTGAGATCTTATGGTAATTAATATAACTATTTAAATTATTATTTATCAGTACATATTAAACTCTATTTGGATAAAGTTACATTCACTTTATTACAATAACTAAATTTAACTCTTTACATTTTTATTTACCACCATATCCTAAAACTTTTTTAGGATATAAAGTAAAATTCACTTATTATTTTGACTATAATAATCCCTTAATAAATAGTGATATTCACTTTCTCATGTTAAATAAATGTAACAATTTATATTTATCTTTATCATCACATATCCTAAAATATTTTGGAAATAAAGTGAAAATACCATTAATTTTATACTAGTATTATATTTTATTTGTTAACTTTGAACTTCTCTAAGTTTAAGAATACTCACATTTTTCTCCTAGGCACTATATTTTCTCCAAAATATTATACTAAGATACACAAACTCTTTTTTATAGAAATAGATCTCATTTACTTTTAGTAGGAATATTTAATAAACAAACTATTGTTTTAATATAATATATGGTATTTTATGTGTTTTGGTAATTTTTCTATGAAAATAAAACTATTAATTAAAATATACCACTAATGGGTGGAAGGAAGGAATTCCCTCATATTTTAAGAAAAAACTAGATAAGCCTTTTATCACAGATAAAAATATTATCCTTGTATCATTTTCAATACATGTTATAGAATCTAATGAATCATAAACCTTGTGTATTTTATAACCTCACATTGTTCATAAAAACTCTTTATTAGTAAACAACTTATTTTATCACTGTTGACGCCCTCTAAATAGACATCATCAAATATATGGGTGAATAAACACCCAAAGCATAGGTATTATCTACCCATAATGAAAAATAATGAATAAATTTGGTTGTATGGAGATGAGATATTTGGGTCACACAGATCATATGACCCTTAATAAGACTCACGATCGTGTTACCCTAGGAGCATCATGTGATAGGTTCATGTGCTTCACGTGATTTTTTAATGATCATGAGAATCCTATTCAATGAGACACTTTGATCATGTGAACCTCCATAATACATCCCATTTAATAAGGTATAGTCCCTCATATGAGTCTTGTTGATGAGGCAACATGATAGATAATAAGTTCTCGAAAATCACCCAAGTTGTTCATAAAATAAAAGATAAAAAGGCAGAATCTTCATGCAAAGATGAGTTATTCTATTTTTTATTCAAATTGTTATTCACTTCACATGATCCATTTATGATCACACAAATCCTTTCAAGAAAGTCCTCCTCAATCTCACAAAGACTCCCAAACATGTCAAACTAGGATCTCGTGAAGGCCTTCTAACATATAGCCTGGTCTCACGAATTAAATTAGATATGTTGATGTGATCATGTGGAATCCCTTTGACAATCCATGGTTTCAATAAATATTCTAATGAAAGAGGGATCATGGGGATTTTTTTTATCATGTGATAAAAGGATGACATCATTGATGACCTATAGCTGGATCATGTGTAGGGTGTGATGAGATGCTCCCTCCACTAACTCCTTCTAATATATGAGAATTAAGTGACATAAAAATTGGAGTATATATGAGGTGGTGATTCCTATAAATCCCCCCTAGACACATAAAAAACACACAAGATGGTGGATGAAGGTGAGAAAAGACTTTTCAAAGTGGGGAACAACGCCGTCACAAGATTCTTCCACCTAGAAAGTTCGGTTCCTGATTTAAGGTATGGGTAAAAAGTTCATGAGCCCTGCATGATCAGTTTAATAATCATTCAAAGGATCTTCATCATGTCACTGAGATCACATGAAGTATTCTTGACATATTTACCTGATCACATGATTCCCTAGTATGAAATCACCTGATGAACATCAAGTCATTATGTGATAAAGGGACAAAAAAGATGGGAGCCTTACATGAAGATGGATACACTAATTTTCATATAAAGGGGTCATGAACCTTGCATGAACTATTCATTAGTCATGAGATAGCGCTCGTACATATTGGGAAATTCACGCGAAACTCTATGGACATGTCAAGAAGATCACACGGTGGCCTTTAGACATGTCATCCAGTTCATGCAAACATACATAGACATGTTTTCCATTTCATGCGAAGGAATATGTACATGTTAGTAAGATCATGCGATGGTCCTTAGACATTCCAAGAAGATCACGTGATTCCCTATGAACATGTTAGGTAGGTCACACAACATCCATTAAACATTCCAAGAAGATCATGTGACGCCCTTTGGATATGAATGTAAGATCACACAGTAACCCTCAAATATGCCATGAAGATCATGTGACACCCTATAGATATGTCAGGAAGACACCCCCATACATTTCAGCCTTTCTGGGAGGACATGTTAGCCTTGTTAAAGAGATATCCTCAGAAGTATCATGAATACATACTTATATATGTTATCCATGTCATCATGTATCCTTAGACATGTCAAGAAGACATCCTCAGATACATCATTTGTGACTAGCAGGCCCACTCAGACATATAACCTCGAGTCATTAGAACATGATGTGCTAAGGTCTATTCACCCATGAAACCTTATCATCACCATAGAATATTTATGTGTCTAAGATACCTCTCATGGTACCCCACCATTTATTTTTTAGAGGATGGTGTTTGGATTAATTTGGAATCTATCTTGGTATAACCCCTTTAACATCCCATCTATTATATCTCATGATACCTTCCTCTTGTGGGTATACCATCTTCCATCACCCATCAGTAGGTTGAGGGTACATAGAACTATGAAGAATCTGATTCCAATCATTAGAAACATATATAGGACACCTTCCTAAGTCCTGATCTCTGTATTAAAACATTCCATTAGGTTCACTTTAATGTGTAAGTCCCACATCCATACATAGTGTTCCCTCCAATTTTTATCTATTGTTTCTCATAGTAATTATGAATCATGTGATCTTAGGGGGTTTTAATGATCATAAAACTAGTATAATAACCAACCCACCCACCCACCCCCCCCCCCCAATAAGGGTGACCTCAGTGTGTAATCCCCACTTAGTTGTAAAAGTAACCTCTACAATTAAGCCCCACACAAACTCATTTTTTCATTTATTATGACACATTTTATCTTATATTATCTCTTTTCTCTCACACCAAACATGAATCATGTATAATTAAATATTCATGTTCATCATTTCAATAATATGATACAAATTCCTCCTAAAACTAGAAATCTATCTGGTCCAAATAACTATACTAAGAAGACTCTGATTCATGTAAAGAAGGTAGGATACATAGGACGTCTTTCTATGGTCAGACCTCCATACCCAGTGATTAAATTACCTCATGTACATACTTTACAAATGATTATAAACTACATGACAAGTTCCTAAATGAACTAAGTGGGGTTTGATTCATATTCTCACAAGATATATAGGAAAACTCTTGTAGGTTCCATCCCAACTTTGGAACACCAATTTCCTTCCTTGATGGCAGTAAAACTCTAGAGTTCCTGGTCACATGGATTCAAAGCAGAAGTAATTCCTAATTACTAATAAATAATGGGAACTAGATAGAGAACTTATGATACATACATATGGGTCCATTAATAGAACACTATATCGCATGTTCATGGGTTCAACACCAGATTGTTTTATTATGATAACTAGTCTTGTGTGGGGATTTTGTAAAGTTTCATGAACATATACTAAATCTATAAGAGAGTCCAGAAGTAGGAAATAATTTAAACCAAAAATGGTGTGATGAACCTGAAGTCTCAACAAATATCATCTCTTAAGCTTCATTGGGTTTGAAACCCCAAATGACCACCTACCTTTAGAAACTAAGACCGTGATGGATGTGAGAGTTGTTGGGATTTTTCTTCAAAAAATACAATGAACCCAATGTAAAAAAGTTTAAAACCACCCTTAGGAACCAATATTAGGTGTCTGGTGTTACATCCATTTTTCCCTAACCTTCAATGAAAACAAAAATGGTGAACCTGTCTTAAACCTTGCAATCACAAAAGAAAATAGGTTCATTCATAGTGTGCTGTCTTTTTTCCCACATTTAATGAAAAAAATGGTGAACCCAATGTGAAACTTTAAAATAATAAAACATAATTGGGGTTACCATGAGTGAGACCATTTATTCAAAACAAAATAGCCAAACTGACAACAAGAGAGAACACTTAAATTACCCATGAATAGCTAATTGAGCATGTTTTATACTTGCGATGATGCACTGATTGGAAACCTTATTCATTTTTTTACTTGTGACTATCTATACTGACCTCAAAAACATCACCTTGATCGAAGATAATTTCATCATTAATATAATATTCTATAACCTTATTAGTGATATAAACCTCCATGGATTGTAAAATAACATCACCCACCCAACGTGTTCAACATCAGGTAGAAAATGTGATGTTCGAGGAATACCACCACCATGGAATGATCCTGAACCTTGAGGATACATTCATAGGTCTCCAAATTCTAAAACCTATAAGACCATATCATTCAAGGAAAAATATAATAAATCCAACAACACTCATCACCATAATCAACTGCTTTGGAAGCTTATCCTCAGAGCATGAAAACCAGAAACTTTCTTACCTTAGGAAGGTTGATCAAGGAGTCAGCTATATCTCCACCCTTGTTCAGGAGCCACCTAAGAGGGATCTTGTCAAACACCATTGCCAGTGATATCTCACAAATTCCCCTCAGTCACCTACTGAGGGTGCAACCTGACAGGTTTCCACCCCAAACATTCATACCTAATCACCAAGAAGATATCACCAAACATAGGAAGATATAGAAAAAATAGAGTGGGATCATATCCCCAACTTCATCTATAAAGACTACAGGCATATTCCAATGGTGGCCAGTGAACAGGCTCATACCCCTACTCACTTGGGTCAAGTCTACCTGCATATTTCGGTAGCAGGCACAAGGGAGGTACATATCCCTGCCCCCCATTCATGATTCACGTCAGGATATTCTGATGGACTAAGGAGGATAAGAGTGTAATCATATACCCACTTTAATCAAAGACATATTCCTATATATTTTGGATACTGAGAACATTCAAGCTTACATTCCTTCACATACTCTACTAAAGTGTCACTATATTCTAGAAATAGTAGAATAACTCCAATAGCATATTACATCACTAGTACAAATACATGGATAATAGCATATTCATATCCCAATAGCCAGAGAATCATATCATCATGATCAGCATGAAAAGGTGGATACTTTAGAGAAAATACACATTCTTTCTCCCATATAAGAGGATAATTGGAATATTTTGGTAAAGGATGAGGCACAAGATTGTGCTCATATTCTCGTTCTGAATGGGGCTCACCAACCTAGTTTGGCACATGCATCAGGATAGGAACATGTTATTGTTGAAGAAATCCAACAAAAATCCCAAGTAATAGGATCAAGACTATACCCCTTCTCCAACTGAGGTTCTTCAGCATATTTTGGAAATTACCTCAAGGAAGGCTCATATCCTGGCTAATGAAGCTACTCAATATATTCCAGTAAATTATAGAAGATAGAATTATATCTATATTCTCAATGATTAAAGACATCACCAATATCCTTCATAGGCTAAACAAGAGGAGTCTCTTATCCCTTCTCCCATTCTAGAGGTTTGTTGGTATATTTTGATGGGAAATACACATTTGAATCGGGCTCATACCCCTGGTTTGATCAAGTTTGATTGGAATATTCCATAAACTTTCCAAAGGAAGATTCATATCCCTACCAGAAATACCAAATCTCATCTGAATACTCTAGTACCTTCTCCATAGATAGCTCATATTCTTACACTAGTAGAAAGTTATCAATATATTCTAGTGACCACCTTGTACCAGGCTCATATTCCTACTCACCCAAAAAAGGTAGGACATAACATCAAATCCATAGTGTAGGATGAGGCTCATATCCATGGACTTATCAATTCCAGTGTCCTCGGGGATTCAAGATGTGTATCAAAAAAACCTCAGGGTCTGTTGACTCTTTTTCCAAAGAAGAAGGTGAAAACTACATCGATGGTCCTCCTCGTAGTAGTATAGAGATAGATCATAGGGACTCTACTCCTGACATATATTGTGTAAAACCTCCCCATGGTAATATCTTACCCAAGAAAAGAAAATAATACCCTTGTCCAAACACCTTCATATAGAGAGGTTCTCTAAAACCCATGGTCAATAGTATATAGTGCCCCATTAGTTGTCAGAAACACCTTACCTCACTTTGTAGGAGAACCAGAGAAGTTATCATTGTGGTATAGTTAGGTGGAGGAATATGAATCTAAAAATAGAGAATTCAACATGGATATATGGAGGGATTTATCCAAAAACAACCTACTGAATATATTTTATCCCATGGATACTTATGGTTATGAAGTCCCATATGAGCTAAAAAATTAATGTGTGTCCTAATTTCATCAGAACATGCTGTCAATTTTTCAGTGGTTAAAGGATAAAACCTCCCTTATCTAGGATATGAGATTCATCTTCAGACCATAAACATACTCAATTTTCAAATGAAAGTTTATGTTATCTCTATAGCCCAGGACTCGATACAGAAAATTTAAGGTGAATATCTATAGCATGCTTGCCTCTATAGCACCACATCTCTCTAGAAACTAATTTTCAAAGACTCATCAGACATCTGCATCTAGGGATGGGGTGAGTTTGGGGAATTTCACTTCACCGATTCACTGAAATAAAAAATATTCAAATATATGGCATCCTGCAATGTTATATCCATGGGAGAGATTATGGGACCAGGTACTACTCAAGCTAGTTATTCAATAAAATGAAGATCCTATGCTTTAAGGATGCAAAGATGATGTGAATGGAGAGATTGGGACTCTAATAGACTCCTACATTAGGCCTCTAAAAAATGTGAAGAAATATCAAACATATAATCTGAGGTCATGGAATACCCAGTATCTTCCTCTAGTAAGTGACTCTCATTAAAAGAAACTATTACACCTAACCCAAGTGCGAGTCAGATCATGCATAATCTGAAAAATCGTAATAGTATTCATTGTATCAATATTCTAGGAGTATACCCATCCCACAGGGATGGGGTGGGGTTTATCACCGCCTCCACTCACAGGGTCATTGAACCCCAATAGGTTCTTGAAGAAATCAATAGTGGATCCAAACCAACCACATCCCTTAGTATTGGGGGCATTTATATCTAATTATCCACCCTAGGGTTTAGAACATCATCAACAACATAATTAGAAACTTCCAATAGTTTCTTCAAACCAACCCTATCCCATAGGTATGGTGGTATTTTTATCATTTTCTCAATGGAAATTGGTCTTCTTCAAGTTATAAGGTAAATACCAATGGATGGAATCCCTAAATTTCATCCCACTACAAGACACACCACTTTAATATGGGGATTGTTCATCTAGAACAACTAGAAATTCCCTTAAATTTATTATTCATAGTTCAAGGCTGGGGAAACATTGGGAAAAAATCAAAACCCATAGGGGTCATAATTCAAAATGACCTATTAAAGTCAAAGTCTGAAGACAGGACCCTCATGAACCTCTCAAAGGGGAAACATGTGGTATAATGTTTCCCTACATTTGGTAAATGACGGGGAGACTAACATTTCTCGATACACCTTAGTGAACATTATTACCATAAATCTATAAATTTATGCAAACCAAGATGGAATTACATAGGGGAGTAATGTAGAAACCATGCCTCAAGATTTAGGTAATCTAAAGGTACAAAATGAGGTTACACATATATAGAATTAGAGAAGGAGCTAGAACTTATCACCTTTGAATGATGATTTTACCCTCCTTGGTGGACCTATGACAAGGATAAAGGAAAAGTTGTGGCTATATCCCAATCACTACCCATAGGATCTTAAATACCCTCTGAAGAGGAATGACTGGCATAGTATGAGAATGAGATACAGAATCTAATGCAACTTAATGAGGAACTACTTTGGGGAAATATTCCTACTAGGTATCATCTTCAATCAAAAATGAATATCCCTCATCTTATAAATATGAAGATAGATAATCCAATAGAAAGGGAATCATTTGAGCATTAGCCAAGATCTGGAACCATGAAACTGGTCTACATAAACGAGTAATTTGAGGATGATCCCGACTTTACTCTATTATAGAAATATACACTCCCCTTTCAGGGTGATCTTTGGTCTTGATGCAGATCGAGAATAAGAAAGATATAAAAGTGGGGCCACCTCATAAAGCCTCACATGGTCATTGTAGATAGGAGGTGGACTAAACAGTGATACCTCCAAAACTCATCATCACCATTGAATCCCTAGATGCTCAACTAAATTCCATGGAAGGGCAGAGCATCCTCATGTAGCCTAAAATAAATCCATATCCCAAATGGTTTGATGATACTTTTCCCCCACCCAATTTTGGAAATATTATCTTCTCATCCTTTGATGGAGTAAGAGATACAGAATATAATCTCACACACTTCATGTCCTGATGTGGCCTGATGATGGGCCCTTGAGGCAAGTAGAAGATGACCAAACTGAGATTCTATATAAAAACATTGGTAGGGCTAGCCATCATTTGGTATAGCAGCCTTCCAGTGGGATATGTCGCAGGTTAGGATGACCTTGTTCATAAATTTCTTTATCATTTAAACTCTACATTATGGAAAATGGTGATAATTGACCTCAAAAAATTATAAAAAATGATAGGGCTTATAAATTCACCAATAAATGTAGATTTTTAACCTATTCACTCAGTATCCCGATCTCATAAGAGAAATTGTTGGAACTTTGTGCTGAGAATATTTAGGATGAGCTAAAAACACCTTTGATCCCAATGGAATATCGAAGAGTATTTTACGAGTTCATAGATATGGAACAATTCCTAGAAGATTCCACCAGTGAACCCGGGAAAAATATCATCCCACACCCACAACATAATAAAAAAAGGATTGGTAAGTCAAATACTGGTATTATTACCCTTAAACCTATAGTAGTGCCCATTCAAGCACCTAGGTATGCCTTAAATCATCTATAACCTCTTTTCTAGTGGTAGGAGTAACAAAATCTCCCTCATTCATAAGTAAAAATGAGATCAAGGCCACCTATAATTTGAGGAATGGATGAACAAAGTCAATTCCTTTTGAAATGAATAGGTTCTTGTTATTTCCTCACTGCTAAAAAAATAATCTACTTAAGCTTTTGGATCCTAGGAAACCTAAGAGGGTTAACCTCAGTGACTACCTTGATTATTTCTCTTTTCATAGGAGCCTAGGTCACACCATCCAAAGTTGATTCATATTCAAAGACATCCTCCAGAGCATTTTTGATTCTATAAAGTTCATACAAGGAAATGCCTCAGCACATGTGACCTATGTAACTATCACCCAACCAGAAGAATAGGGTGACTAGTGAGAGGTTACAACCATGTTTGGAAAAAATATCAATGATTAGATGACTTGAAAGACATTTGACTGAGCTCATGCCACCCTAAATCATAGCTTCAAAAACTAGTAATGATCCCAATACCTAGGGAGTAATCATTAAATACACCTCTTTAAGGTATAAATAATCATCATAAATGGTAAAATAATCAATATAATGAGTCATATACAACTATTATACAGGCTCTAACTCTTAGTAATTTCTTCCCCTCAGCATCCATAGAATGGGAATCGACCCACCAAATGGTACAATGGGCATAGACCCACCAAATAGTATAATGGGAATCACCACATCAAATAGAATCCTCATCAGATGAAGAACTCATATTCAGTATTATTAATCTCATTCACTTAATCGATCCCTTATCTGATGATTAATACATCCCTGAGTATGAGTTTCCTATACCTGACCAGGGATCCAGAGGCCAAGGACACAAAATCTGAGGGTATAAGGGATGGTGCAAGCATGGTTGAACCCAATATTTTAGTCACATCCCTACAGAATCCATATATCCAACCAAGACCCATGGAAAAGTACTTTAACAAGACCAACAAAAAAATAGATGCCTCAAATCCCTCCAGTTTTCATTCAATCTCAATCATTCTAAATGATTGGTCGGAAGGGGTGTGGCTATCTGACTATCCCAAAAAGGGGTAAGTCAACGGGACCTATTCTACTTAAAATAGATTCTCCCTTGACCTCTACCCAAGTACTAGGATTGTCTACCTAAAACATCTCATCTTCTAATCTATATAAAAAGTGGAAACTCTACCTTGGTATATATAGACCTCAGGCACATAAATATGAAATACTAAAATATTTGGTGGTATTCCCCAAAAAATACTCAGTCCTATATTCTCTTCATATTTAAAATGAAATCAAATTGGTATTCATCGAGGCCCTCTAGAGACCATAGGATTTTGAGATATAATTCATTATATCCATGGTTTATAAAGTGGATAATATTAAATAAAAATGTTATATCATCATTTTTTTCACAGAAAATGACCAGGAAGAGGTTATCTATGGACATATTAGACCTCTATATGTTTTGGGAAAACTCAATAATGCTAACATTAGAATAGATCTGGATGAAAATTGTTCATGAATAAACCTCATTTTGGTTCGGATTCTTCGATGTTTGAGATAAAGTGAGGATAATCTATCTCCAAAAAATCCAACCATTCAATGGTATGATAAGAGTGAGTAAAGGCCTCTCAGAAAGATCAAGATCAAGGATCATTTTGGTGATATCATATCTAATGTTGATTTTATAGTTATCCAGTAAGATATATTATATAATATTATACTAGGAATACCTTGGATTCATAATCACATAGTGGTACCTTCAATATTTCATCAATGCTTGAAATACTCCATCAATAGAAAGGTCGACATACTACATGGTCATAGCACCCCCTTTGAGTCTTGAAAATCTATATATACTAAGGAATGTTAATAAAATAGTGAAGGAAAAAAATTATAGTGCATGATGGTATGAAGGTTGCAGCTCCCAATGGCTTGGGGACCACCCCAAAAAATCCTTGGAGCATGCTGGATAATGATTATGTACTACCTATAAACCTGATTGAGGTGGTAGATTCAATACCAATAAAATTTTATAGATCAAAAACTTCATTGGACCATATCCATGTCATTATAATCACATTAGCTAAAGTGGATTCATCAAATGGAAGTTATATTAATTATCTATCGGGATCTAAGAATTCCCTTTCTCTATTAGAAAAAATTGAAAATGGTCCTAAAAAATTCTCTGCAACTCCAGAGTTCCATATCTCTTATTCCCCTATTTCTAATATAAAGGATGGAAAACATCCCCAAAATATCTCTGCAATGACTCTGAGAGTTTAGGATTTCATCATTTCTCCTTGTGGTCTCCCTTATCTTAATAGGGATAGATATCTCCTCGAATTATTCATCATGCCTGAAGATGACCCCATGGGAATAGAGATGGAAGAAGAATGGGATGGCCTCAGGAACGCCCCTCCTATGTTTGAAGAAGGCATATCCATCCCCATCGATGAGATTAAGCAAGTGAATATGGAAATAGAATAAGACCCACGACCTATACTAATTTTTATCTCTATGCCTCTCGATGAACAAGTGATATATATCCCATTTATAAAGTAGCATTCATACATGTTCTCTTGGAATTATACATATATTTCTAGGATGAACCTTGATGTGGATACTTGTCACCTAGTATTACCCAATGAGAAATGAGGTTTCAAGAATGAATCCCTAAAAATTCACCTCTCTCAAGCTACCAGCATAGATTCTAAAGTTGAAAAATTGATCAATGCCAAAAAAATTGAGAGTTGAAGTACCCAAAATGTCTTTCCAACATCATCCCCATTAAGGAGAAGAATGGGAAGATCAGGCTCTACATTGATTTAAGGGACCTTGATCAACACTACCCTAAGGATGAATTCCTAATATCGATCAGAGAACTTTTTATCGATGAAACCACTGGCTTCTAAGACCTTTCCTTCATGGATGGATACTTGGGATATAACCAGACCAAAATGGCCCCTTAGGATGAGAAATTCACCATCTTTAGGGAACCTTAAGGGATATTTTCTATCAATTCATTCCATTCAGATTAAATAATGTTGGAACTACTTACCAATGTGTCGTGAATTGTATGTTTAATCAACTCTTAAGAAAATAATATAATTCCATGTCAATACCATGGTGGTTAAATCTTGACAGTGTTATGATCACCTCACTAACCTTCAAACAATATTCAGAAAATTACAGTAGCATAGTTTAAAGATGAACCCTATAATGTTTTCTTTCAAAGTAATGTTAGGAAAATTCCTTGGCTTTTTGATATAACAGCATGGCATAAATGTTGATCCGGATAACACTACTGCAATCCTAGAAATTCCATCTCCTTGGAATCTCAAATAACTAAGAGGTCTGTAGGGGAAACTCTCTTATATTAGGGTTTTTATAGCCAACCTGGCTATCAAATCTATTTCCTTCACTAAATTAATGAAAAAGGAAGTATCTTACCAATGGGATGAGGATTTCCAAGAATATTTTTAGAATCTTAAGAAGTACTTGCTATATACACTAGTCTTAATGCTTCCAATATTAGGAAATCCACTTGTCCTATATGTGGCCTCCATGAAATGATCACTTGGTTCTCTCTCACAAAAAAATAACACATGGAATGAAAGCACTCTCTGTTATCTCAGTAAAATAATTCTAGGTATTGAGACATAATATTCTAACATCAAGAAGAACAGCCTTGAGATCATCTTTGTAGTGTAAAAGCTGAGGCACTACTTATAGTATCATAAAGTCCAAATGGTCTCTTGAATTGATCCACTCAATTATATTCTTGATTTACCTTTGTTAACATGGAATTTATCTTTATGGTTTGTGATCCTACAATATTATGACATTCAATTTATGTCATAGAAGGCAATAAAAGGGTAGGTATTGCTGATTTCATTGTAGGATGTCCCACCATAGAAAGCATGTCAGTAGACACTAAACTTACAGAATAATATTTTTTATATACCTGTGATACTCCATGAACATGGGAGATGTATTTTTACAGTGCCTCCCAAATTCATTTTGGAAATATAATGAAAAACTTGAAGCTCAAACAACGTGGTATATGGATTTTATTTATTTCCATGGAAAAAGAAATTATTTCATACTATTTCTCACTATCTGGAGGCTGTACTAATAATGAGGTAGAATACCAAGTCCTTGTAATAATTTTAGAGATATCCATACAATTTTAGATAGTCTACCTAAATAAAAATGGTCATTCAGAGTTGGTGATCAAGAAGATCAATGTAGATTATTCTATTAAGAAGGAAGAACAAGACCCTCTGATTAGTTACTTAAGAGGACCGGTGGTAGAGTTCCGTTTCGAGCTAATATTGCATCATTTTCATCAATCGCTCAATCAGGATGAGGTAGTCATCTGCATCACATGACAAAGGGTGGTCACACTAGTCATCATATATGAAATGGATGAAATCAATCAAATAAATTCTTCCCCAGATCATGATAATATGTAAACCACACCTAGATGGATGGATCCCATAATAGGTTAACTCCAAAATGGGACTCTCTCATAGGATCGTTCTAAAAGGGAAAAAATTCAACACTGGGTAGAAAATTTCACCCTCCAGGATGGTAAAAATGAGTATAAATCCATCTATAAATGGGTATTTTATGGATTTCTACTTAGATGTGTTGTAGAAGGAGAGACTCCTTATCATGACCCATCCTTGGGTCCCGTTCCATGACTACCCCAAGCCCACCTTCCATAGGCCAGGGGCTGGCGACTAGCACCAAAGGCGTAAATCCTGATAAAAGGGAAGGCATTGCCTTTATATAAGAAAAAAAACCACAGAGTACGCAAGGTGAAGTAAACAATAAGTAAACTGAGTACAAAAGTAAGTGCTGAAAAGTAAATGGGCCGGAATACAAACCCAACTGATGGTACAGTACAACTGAAAAGAAAGTACAGCAGTAGTAAAGTAAATCAGAAACCACCGAGTCATCCTCCGGCTATTCCACCTGAAGGGTGGGTACAGATGGTCCCCATGTCTCCTCGGGTCCGGTCGTACGCTCTATGTACGTCCCGCCTAATAGTCCACCTCCAGGTACCGTCACGCTCCACAAGCCTCAACCACGATCAGTGTTGTTCGTCATCTGCAACCAACACAACGTAGTGTGGGCATAGCCCGTGCAGAGGTGAGTATACGATAGTCATTAGAGACCCCGAGACCCCCGACGGTCTCCCAGAATCCACAAAGGATAAACCACAAAGTAAGGATACAAACACGAAGTATCAACCAACTCTACTTAGGTATATTCCCATACATATACCTAAGTCATCATTTCCAGTTCGGTTCCAACTCACGAGCCCAAGTACAACCCAGTCCACATAGGAAAACACAACCCAATCCACACAGGAAAGCAAGTCAACCATATCTATGATAATGATTGAAAGTAAAGACTCATCTCACATAGGTATACTACTCACGAAGAGGGGTGGAGATGATAGATGTAGCCTCTGAATCATCTCCCCTGTCGAACCCACGTAGGATCCAAGTACAGAAGTGGTTGTTGCCGAACCCACAAAGGATCCCACTATAGTAACCATCACTGCCAAACCCACGTAGGATCCAAGTACAGTCATCCTCACTACCGAACCCATGTAGGATCCAAGTATAGCCGTCCTCGCTGTCGAACCCATGTAGGATCCAAGTACAGTCGTCATCGTCGTCGCATTCACAACCAGCACTAGGGTTCCCGCACACAGCACGCTCGATTCCGGGAGGGTCCGCTCCACGAGTCAAGGGGTTCAATACATCAACTGTCACGAATTATAGGGTTTATGTATCACAAAGTTCTGTCTCATTAATAGAAACTCAACGCAACAGATGGCGCGTCAATCGGACGCCCGGTCTGAGAGTTATTGGCTTTTTCGTCCCACAGGCCCGGTTGGTTTTTAAGATAAAACCAACCCAAACATACTCTAGCTGCATCCAAACCTCAAATGGATTAATCCAAAATATCCTTCTCACTAATAGGAATCCAATTCAATTGACGGCATGTCAATCGGACATCCGGTCCTTAAGCTATGAGTTTTTCCGCTCCGAGGGCCCGGTTGGTTTCGAGTTTGAACCAGCACAGTAGTACACAAACTTCACCGAAACCTTGAGTGTAATATACCGAAACGACCTTCTTGATCCAAGGATACCAACACAACTGACGGTGCATCGATCGGAGGTTCGTATCCCAAGATATGAGCATTTGAACAAACCTATCCGAAAATAGGGAGTTTGGGCCCGGTCCGACCCGGCCCAATACCCCATGGGTCGGCCTGAACCGGGTCGACCCAACCCGGTCCGGGTCCAGCCTGGTTGGGCGCAGCCCAGCCCGGCTGGACGTGGCTCAGGCTGGCTGGGCGCGGCCCGTCTTGGAATCCGGTCACGGCTCGGCTCGCGGCCGAGCGGGGTGCGAAGGGGGCACGACCCCCTTTGTTTCAGAAATGGAGGCCCCCTCCCGGTGGGGTCTGCCCTAGGCAATTTCGGGGGGTTACGCCCCCTGGTTTCTTTAGAAACGGCCGGACATAATGGCTGGCCGTTGTGAGCCTCCGCGGGACTCGCGGGGGTCCCGCCTCTTGGAGCATCGGCGGCTGGCCGCCCCTACTGGTGACCACCACGGCCTTAGGTCGCGGCTCCCGTCTGACTGGCGCCGCACGACAGAGCCATGCCCCTCTGCCGTGGCCCCCTTGTAGTTCCAGTGCGGCGTGATGGTGTCGCACCCCTCCATCGTGGCCACCTCCTGGCCGCGGCCTCCTTCGGCCTCATCGGCGCGGCGCAACGGCGCCGCGCACCACCGCCGCAGCCCACTCCGGCCGCGGTTCCCTTCATTCTCGTGCGGTGCAATGGCACCGTGCCGCCTTCGCCTCATACTTCATTGTTGATAAACAATAAAACGGGGAAGAGAAATTGTCCGTGTTTGTGCGGTCTGATCTCCTCCCTTTACATTGGTAACATTCGGCCAAATTAATCAACGAGGAACGTTAAATTGAACTTGAACGAAGATAACCCCTACCTCGATAAACGATGTCGTTTTCCAGCTACGCGGAAGATGGTGTCGTGGGGTGAGGTTTCAAAGACAGTGTTGGCATGCGTCCAAGGAAGGGATGGCGTCTCACACTAGCTTTAAAGAGAAGAAGGAACGGCACGTCGTCTCTCCTTGTGGTGACGGCATTCTCCGTTGAAGGGTGTCGTTCTTCGCAGGAGGATGAAGTTCTTCAAAGGGACTTAGAGCTCTCTCCCCAAAATCCACACACAACAACCAACCAAATAAAATAAGTCCTCCCCTTATTTTATTATTTTTCCATGCATTTCAAAAACTCAAAATTCAAAAACAAATCACCTAATTAATTAAACTTGAGTTGTTTAATTAATTGGGTGTTATGTTGGAAAGTTTAATGAGGGAGAGAGAGAGAGAAGTTACTCACATAAAGGGGGGAGTTAGGGAGTTGCAGAATGTGAAGGGTTGGGCTTGTGTGGGCCCCACCTCACCTTTATCCTCTCATGGGTAGTTAGTATCTAGTTGATCCCACCCCAACTCCTACACCTAGGATCTAATGACTTAGAAAAAGAAAAAAAAATGTAACAAAATTTTATTTTACTTTTTATTTAATCCACATTTTTTTATGAACTCCTCCCAAGTAGACGCATCTTCGAGAAAGGTCCTCTTAAGAAATTACCAGCACTGCGGTTCCATCGGTGACCTCAGATTTCAATTCCGAGCACCGGTTCAAAAGATAGAAAAACCTTCTCATTCGTTCACTGAACGTACCCGAGATAAACTTCATAAATTGATTCCGGGCACACCGGGCCTCAGAATCAGGTTCCGTCAGAAACTGCGTACTCGTGAAATCCCAAAGAATTTAAGAAAAAACATTCCTTGAAATTTATGGGTCTTTATAAACCTTCCATTATAAAGGAATCCCATGAAGGCACCCGCGGTGCTCACCAGTCCAGAACCAAACTCTCTCACCAAATTAGGAGTCCTGACTACTACTGGAAAATAATGATGCAGGACTATGTCGAATTCACCAAAAAATTCCATGCATGTAAAATTCCGGAAAAATTCATCCATCGTCCTTTGGAGTGGTTACACAAAGCTAATCATTCTTTTCAATTTTTCTTATGGGGGAAGGACGTTATGGGGTTATATCCCCTAGCTACACATAAGTAGTTTAAGTAAATCCTTATTGCTAATGAATTCTTTTCCAAATGGGTTAAGAAGATAGAACTCAAGGAATTAAAGATAAATAATATCATAAAATTTATTAATTCCAATACCATTACCAAATTTTATGTCTCTCACATGATACTCACAAACAATGGCACCAACTTTTGAACTTTAGAGCTAAAGAAACTATATTTGGAGTACAACATTGAGTCCCACTATTCATCCTGCTATCATGTAGCATTAAATAGATAAATAGAGGACTTAAAAGGACTGTCAAATATACTACATAAAATTCTAGACATGGAAAAGATTTTTTTCCAAAAAATATTCTACATGATTTATGGGCCTACTGTACCACTATGCACACTACCACACAAGCCACCCCATATTCATTGGTTTATGGGACAGAGGACGTGTTTCCCATCAAAGTCTAGTTTTCCTCACTCTGAATAGATATCTATGTAAAACTTTTAGATTATGAATAATAATATAAGTGGATGGATGAGTTATAATGACTCAATGAGAAAAGTTTCAATATGTTACACAATCTTGAGTTTCATTAGAATTGGATTATGCAAGACTTCAACAAAAATGTTTGTATCCTCTCGTTCCTTTAAGGAGAATTGGTTTTGGTTCTAATAACCCCCATGATACTAGGGAAGAATACTCCAAATATAGAACCCAAATGGTAAGGGCCTTGCATTATACATAAGTTCTATTCCAATAGAGCTTACTCCCTAGCCATGATGGATGTGGAATGAATTATGCCCCCCACAAACGTGAGGTTTTTCTGGAAATATTTTATGTGACTTCCACTATGAGAATAATTCTTGGAAGAAATTCCAAAAACTACATGGAATACTACATCCTTACCATATAATGTTAAACCAAATGGAATACGTCCTTATCATATGATGTTAAACTACACATAAGACATCCTCACCACATGATGTTCAAACTGTACAGAATACATCCTAGTCATATGATGTTAAACTACATGACATAGGGTCATATAGTGATGTCTTTTTCCACTTGTTATGAATGATATAGATTTGTGTAAAGGTAAAGGAAAAAATTCCCCCTCCCTTCATAGGGAATTTTCCATTCAAGAACTATGTGTGGCTTGATTCTTGTTATCACAAGGATATGTAGTGATGCCCAGATCCCAAATATTAGGCCCAAATAAAACATATATAAAAATGTACTCCTCCCTACATATGGTCCAAACCTATGCATGGAAATTTCTTAAGAACTATGTGTCACTTGATTCCTATTATTTTAGGATATGTAGTGACACCTAAATCCCAAATCTTGGGTCTATATGTAATATAAATAGAAAATAATCCCTCTATACATATGGGTCAGACCTATGTAAGGATATTTTCTTCTAATAACTGCATGTGGCTTGATTACTGACCCAATAAGATATGTAGTGACACCTAGATCTCAAATCCTAGGTTCATCCATAATATAAAAAAAGAAAAAAATGCCTCCCTCCCTGCATATGGGTCAGACTTGTGCAGGGGGTTTTCTTTTCAAGAACTACGTGTGGCTTGATTCCTATCCCAATAGGATATATAGTGATGATTGAATCTAAAATTCTAGGTCTGGCTATAATATATATATTTATATATATATATATAATTGCTCTCTTCCTGCATGTAAATCATACTTGTGTAGGGTTTTTTCTCTAAAATAACTATGTGTGGATTTATTCCTGCACCAGGGGATATGTAGTGATGATCATATCCTAAATACTAGGTCCAACCAAAATATAAATGGGAAATTTCCCCCTCCCTATGTATGGGTCAGACCTGTGCAGGGAACCTCTCATACTATAACTACATGTGTCTTGATTTCTATTGTCATAGGATATATAGTGATACCTGGATCTGTTATTTCATGCCCAGTCACAAATTCTCATCACCCCAAACTATGTTCCTCAATGAGAACTAGATTTACATGGTGGATTCCTACTCATAAAAATTTGTAAATGACCCTAAATATTCTCTATTTTTCACCCTCACATAATTCAATTGACGGCTTGTTGTCTCTTATTTATCACACCGATCATGACTCGCGTGAGCTTAGGGAACTTGGAAAGATGACCTAACCAGTGTGGTTAAGGTGAAATACATTTGAAGATAGGGAACCACATCCTTAATTAATGATGTTAAACTTCATGTAAAACATCCTAGTCTCATGATGTTAAACTGTATGACATGAGATCTTCATGTTGAACAGATCATCCTCCTAATGGTTGGTACTCAAGGATCGTATATTAAACCCCTTCACCCCAAATATGTGTTCAATACACATTGGTGTGGCCTTTAGGGTTCTTAAACATTTATTGAATCTTACATTGTTCATGAACCAACTTCATATCTTCAATATATGAGTTAATACCAACTTGTTCCTTAAGTTGTTAAACTTATATTGGAATCCCACGTCATCGATTTATTCATCTTGGTTATTACCTGTAGTGTCCCGGTAATGGGGGCTGGCTGATCCAAATTTATGCTGCTAGGATTCACTAGTGAATAACACAATGACTATGAGATTATTCCTAGGGATTTTTTTGGTCCAAGAGGAAAGGTCCCCCTTAAATCTAGGATTTATTGTCTTGATTTTGTAGATTATGGGCTTCTTCCATTATTAATGGTTGATCAGTACCCGCCAATACTCATACCTCATTGACTCAGACATTCTTAGGTTATTATTTACAATTCCCATATCCTGACTATTAATTAGGATTTATATACCCTAGATTTTACTCATATGTTCATCATAATCATTCTCAAAGAAAGATTATAACATTTTATCTTATACCATTTCATTTTGCAGTTTTCACCTCCTATGAAGACCCAACTTACCTGAGTTAGTCATTTTTATCAGTAACCCCATATGGTATATCATATATAGACATAAAACTAATTAGAGTGGGCCATAATATAGATAAATCTATATCAGGGATGAGTTTTTAACATTTATATATCAGATAAGACATAGAAATTTCTTTTCCAAATGTATGAGCTTGATCTGTGTAAAAGACCCTCTAGCAAATTACAATGTCACAGTTCATCAAGGGAAGATAAAAAATAGTCCCCCTATATATATGATATTTTTGTAGGATTTCTTCATAATAACTAAATATGGTGTGATTTTAATTCCATTGAGATACATAGTGACACTTAGGTCTTCATCTCTAGTCCAAGCTATAAATTCAAGAAGAGAGAGAGTATGTCCCATCCTACCTAAGTGTGTGGACCTTGGGATTGATATCTCACTTTACTAAAGGATATAAATTAAGGTGGGGCTTAATTATCCTTTCTTAAATGTGATTAAAATACATTCATAGAAATCCTGACAAATATTTTGCATGGCTTGATGAAAATGTCCCCTCCCAATATGTGAGTTTGATCCCTGTGGGGATCCATATGAGGAGGCAAACTAAGGAATGATTTCTATCCTTAAAAAATACATATGGAAAACCAAGGAATCACAAGAATAAAAATTACATATTCCACTAATATCTGGTATACCTTGTAGGAATTTAAGATATTTAAGGATGGTCGAGTCATATCAACTCACTTCACATATGTATGAATTAGATCTGTGAATGATTATTCGTGTATGATAAATATCAGCGTAAAAAGGGCCCCAACATATGGCTACACACCTTCTTGACATTAAAATATATATATCATTTCCCATATTCACTCCTTATCAAAGGACCACAATAGCCTAGCCCTAGTCAAATAGGGTTTGGGGTGCCTCCATCACATATCTGAGCACCTCAATCCATAAAACACACTTCATTTCTCGATTATATCAAGTTTCCAAAAACCATTTATATCCCTTAGAGAGGATCAATCCCCCTCTACTTGACCATACATTAAATCCATTTAGGGTTATGCATAAGGGTCCTTGACCCATAAACTAGAGGCATATCCTCTTTATGGGAAAGGATCTCCAATTCACGTGATCCCCAACAGCATCGCAGTGGAACTAGCCACTTTAGGGTGATTTTCAATCATCATTAACATGTCAGTCTCATGCCATTGCTCATGATTCAAGAACCTTGAGCCATTATTTACAACATTCTCATATCCCTCTCGATAATGCATTAGAGTACTTTTGACCTTGGAAATCCTAATGAGGCTATTGTGTAATATATCCATGATACTAATTACATGTGCATCAAGACCTTAAAATGCATGCACTTTGGTCAAAGATTTTTTACTGTAAACTTTATCCTTCAATGGTCCAAGTAGCAAGACCTTAAATTACTATTGAAAGAGACACAAAACATGTCAGGATGAAAACCCACAAAGGTAGTTCTAAGCAAAATTCAATTCTCCACTCACTAAACTATTCACCTCTAGTGTTTAATAAAAAGTTAAAGTGTAAATAAAAAAGACAAAAATCTTATAGGGCCTATCTTGTGGGCCTATTAAAAGCCAAGCTATGCTCACTGGACCACCTGGACTAGGAAAATGTTAGAGAAATAATTTATCGCATCCTATTGTCATGATAATTTGTTAAATATGGGGTGACACAACTTTTAGGGTTCTCTAACCCTTCTTGAGTATTAAATTTTCCATAAACCACATTTATATCCCAAAATTATAGGCTAACACCCACCAATTCCTTAAGTTGATACACTTATCCTAGAACCTCATAGAATTTAGTTATTTATATTGGTCCTTATTGTTAGTGTATTAGTAATTGGGACTGACTACTTTGAAGGGACCCAGCTAGAATTCACTAGTGAATAACACAATGCCTCGAAGCTTGTGCCTAATGGGTGTTTTAGTCCTAGAGTAAAGGTCCACCTTAAATCCATGAGCTAATATCGAGGTTACATGTGATACTAGTTTCCTCCATTATTAATGGTCAACCTATATCCACTAGCCCCTATTTTTAGTTGACTCAGATATTACTAAATCATTATTTATAATCCCCATAACCAGACTACTCAATTGGATTTGATATCCTTGATGTTACGTCACTGTGTATTTTACCCATTCTCAAAGTAGTAATGTGGTACACCATTATTTAACCTTTTTTTGTCCCTTATCGCATGAATCAAAAACACACAATGTAGGTCATGAGCATCCCAACCATAAATTAAACTACCCTAGGGTACCATAACCCTTCTTGGATAGCATTTTTCTCCATATCCCACTTCATCATCAAACATTTGAATATTCATAAATCTTTTATGGCCCTCAGAAAAAGTGGGTACCCCTCTACTTTACCATGAATGTAAGACCTATGGGATCATGCATAATTTCCTTTGACCTGTTAAATAGAGGTGTCTCTTCCTTATAGTAAAGGAACTCTAATCCTCATGACACCTAGAGACATCACGGTATAACTCGACATGTCAAAATGTTTTGTAATTATCCCCGGCATGTCTTCCCCATCTCATCACCTTCGGTTCAAACTTTTGGGTTATGACTTACATATTCCATATTCCAAACATCCAAATGGACTCAGCATTCCTAACATTTCACTATTTACCAACTACCTTTAAAGTAAGTATGTATGGAGTCAAAATCCATCATGGATATTCTTCCTTTATAATTTCTGCAAGAAGGAAGGGTGTCAGAACCCTTCATGAACATTCATCATTAAAAATATTAGTTAAGAATGTAGGGTATCATAAACCATCATGGTTAGTAATTATTTATAATCCTATCATGGATGTAAGGTTCCCAAACCCTTCATTAATACCCATCCTTCACAACCAACAACAGATGGTCTGAGATAGTTGACCCTAAACTACAGCAACAGATGGTCCATGATAAAATACATTAAACTATAGAAACAGATGGTATGAGTTAGAAGACCCTAAACTAAAGTAACATATGGTCCAAGATAGAATACTCTAAAATATAGTAATTGTTGTTCCAAGCTAGAAGACCTTAAACTACTGCAATATATGATTCGATCTAGAATACCCTAAACTACATCAATATATAGTCTGAGCTAGAAGACGTTAAACTAAAGTAGTATATGGTTTTATATAGAATATCATAAAATATAGAAATAACTGGTACAAGCTATAATTCCATAAACTACAACAACATATGGTCTGAGATAGAAGTCCTTAAACTATAACAATAGATGATCTGATCTAGAAACCTTAAACAACAGCAACATATGGTCTAAGCTAGAAGACCATAAACTATATCAATAGATGGTCTGATCTAGAAGACCTTAAAATACAGCAACATATGGTACGATCTAGAAGACCATAAAAGATAGCAATATATGGTCTAAGATAGAAGACCTTAAACTATAGAAATATATGGTCTGAGCTAAAAGACCCTAAACTACAAAAATATAAGGTCTGAGATAATAAACAAAAAATTATAGTATCTCAACAGTTTGGAAGGACCTTAAAACTTCCAATTGAAAGAGACACAATAGTCATCAAGTTGAAAACCCATAAAGGGAACCCTAAGTAAAAATCCAAGTCTTTACTCCCTGGACATACACTTTATGTGATTCGGGAAACATTGAGCATTTATGAAATGGAAAAGGTACAAAACTTATTAGGATTGAAAACCCATAAAGGGTATCCAAAGTAAAATCCAAGTCCATGCCCACTAAGATTTCCCCATATGAAACTTAAGAAAAAGTTATAGAAATATACAATAAAAAGTATAAATCTTGTATGTATCATTATTTTTTCCTAGAAAAATAAATATATACTCTCTATGTCTATCAACTTAGGAAAAAGTTTAATAACTTTCCCTATGGGATATATTCACCCAAATTATCCTTTTGAAATATGTGATCCTGGGGTGACAGGAGAAGTTATATCAATGAGGATTCATAATAATTCATAGGTAATTCTCAATAGAGATCTTTTATGATTCAAGAATTTAAATTTAGGAATTTTGGGTCTACTTAGTAATATAAAAAGGATCAATGTTTTTGACGATCTATATAATACTGAGCCAAAAAACTTTCATACACATGATGAATGAAATAAATCCTGATAGTAACATTAAAATTTTGATTAATTTTTTCATTGATAATGTGAAAAGGAGGTTGGAATCTCCACATTCTAGAGTCTCTCAAATTTTCTTTCCAAGAGACAAAAAATTTATATGTTCATAGCTAGATCATAATAAAATCTGGTCAGCTGATCTTTCTAAATTATCTAGAGTTTGGAGTGAGGTTTCAATTGAGTGTTGAAGTGTAGTTTGATCCATTTATTATGCTATCACCAAAGAATTAATATTATTAATAATAGAGGATAACTCTTCATATCCTTTCTTAGTGATCACTAATAAGGATGATGACATTAAAAGATGGTACCTTGCATGGGATATAATTGCTTCCTATTCTACTATATAGGTAGTTAAGTCATCCCTTCAAAAATGAAACTGAGATACTTTTTGATGTATCTATTCAAGAACCTCTAAATATTTTCTTATTTATTGAACTAGATAAGTCAAGTCATAAAATTTTTACAATACCCTTTTGTTACTAGCCAATTATTTCCCAGCCAATACAATATGTAGCATTGTATCATGAAATTGTTGATATTCAAAGAAACAGATTCCCAAATCATGAAATAGTTAGTGAAGGTATTCCTCTTGGTCATGAATCTTATATAAGGGAGTCTCGAATATTAGGGAATATATTTTCCACTAAATTATTCTTTGTGGAATCGGGCTCTCGGTGACTTCTTGAGGGAGTGAAATGGAAGGAATAGTGGTAGATGGGATGTATCCAAGTACAAAGTTTTCTAAAATATTGATCAGACAAGTTGATGAGGAAGTAAGAGAAGAAGTCTCATGTGTTCTCCCCCTAATAGTTATATCATCTATCATTGGTATCAATGGTCCGTCTTCCTCGGTGAACCCTACCTTACTAATTGGAGACCCATCACCATAGTGATAGATCTTCCTTGAGGGATCTACCAAGTCCAGAATCAAATACATCACTGCCAAAAGAAAAAATATCAGGAAATCATAGGTCTTTTCCACTTGAGAAACTAATATATTAAGTATACCAACCAGGTAATCTTCCACCCAATATTGGGGATAGTCCTGAGATAAGAAGATAGGATCATCAATGGGTGGAGGAATGATTTTGGAATTTGTATCTTCATATGCTGGCATAAACCATAATTAGAGAATGAGTCCAGGATTCCATTATCTTTGATTGTTAGTTATTGGGAGGGTAGAAACCCTTTGAGTTCAGAAAAACTGGTGAGAAAACTAGTAGGGGGTATATGGCTTTCAGATGTCCATATCGTCTAAATGAAATGCAAAAAACCCATCCTGAAGAGATAATTTATACAATCTCTCATTAAGGGAACCACTATCATTGTCAATAATCATATCAGTGGGTGTTTAGTATGGTATAAATTTGAAACAATTATGTTGACTCAATATATAGATAACCTCATCACCACCTAATGACATCACCTCAACCCTGGAGATGTTTAGCATCCTCATACAAAATAGGGTATGAGAAATTTAAATAGTATTCTGATACTTGTAACACTAAAAATATTCTCCTATCTAGACAAATAAAAATTGAAATGGATTACTAATTCAGTAGGGTATATTAACCTACTGAACATGGACAAGAATTTGATAAAGGCGAGAAATGGTTGTCACTGCTATATTGAGGGGGAATTCTTATGCTAGTTGTGCTTCCATTACCAATGTGCTAACCCGGATTCCCAATAATTAATCCCCAGCAAGGAAGATACATAAGTTTAAAAACATGGCCAAATATCCCACTAATCAAAGAATTTAGGATACCTATGGTCTCACCTAATATACCTATGAGTCATATTCTCTTGATTCTAAAATATAAGATCTTGTTTTGTCCCAAACTTGTTGAGAAGTACATCGATGAGGGAATATAGAAGTTGGATTAGTCTCTCTTTGATAAAGGAATATATTGATCAAATACTTGAAATAAATGATTGATCATAGGTCCAACTCCTTCTTTGACTTTTCCATCATGATGTTGAGCATATCTCATGCCAAGGTTGGATTTTGTTCGAGGTTATCCCAAATATCCAAGGAAATAAGTAATTCATCAAACATCCCCCCAAGTGGAGGTATTCCTCCCCCCCCATATAATAAATATCTTATAGGATAATCACTTCTTTACCATGGAGATGATGAAAAGATTTTGTGCCCAGAAACTAATAGTTAATCATCTCTCTGATAAGTTTTGATTGATAGTACATGATGAACTAAGAAATCCATGTTTATTTATAAACATGGATAGCTTCTAATTGATTGTGGAATTATGTAAAAAACTTCTTAACCCATAATGATCATAAACATTCATAAAAAAAGTTACTTCTAGGTTGAAAATACCACTTTGAACTCCAACCATTTTTTCGGTTATCTAGAGAGGCGATGAGTATTCCCGGGTAACTTTGAGAAATCAGGTGATGAGAAAGATCATGACCATCCAAACCTAAAAGGGGTTAGCCAAGGTATAGGATGGCCCCTATAATGATGCCATGATCAACCGATTGTCCCCAGAAATGGCCATTTCAATACATTCAAGAGAGGATAACAACCAGTGGGATGAAATATTGTAGTCAATTGACAGAATGGAAGTATCATCAAAAACCTTGAATACATATAAAGGTAGTCTATGTGATAGAGGATAGTTTTGAATCCCATTCAGAAGAAACCCCTTTAAAATCTCGTTTTAGGAAAATACTTGGTTCCTAAGGTTAGTATTAAGATTCCCAACAATCATAGCTCTCTGATCAGCTGCATCAAGAGACGTCTGTGAACTAGAAGCCATCAATACAAAGAAAGAGGCATATGTCATATGGGAAAATATCTTTTACAAAAGGATTAAAAGGAAGTGAATAGCATGATAAGCATCACAAAAATCTCATGAACCATATAAGAGTTCATGATTTCATGACCTATTAAAGACCTCGAGAATCATGTGATACATGTAAAATATCATGGTCACATTATTTGTTTTAAGACTTATGATCTCATGACCATAATAAGGTTACATGAACCAGGAAATCATGCAACTCCAAAAAAATCACACAAAGCACACGAAGAGACCCTATAGCCAAGGACTAGAATCACAGTTCAGGAAACTTACCTTTGATCAGTTAGAAGTATTTTTTCATGAAGCATCAAGACAACTTAGTTATGTCTAGAGATCATGTGATGGATTCATGCGAACGTTTCTTAGGGTGAGTTCATGAAAAATGGTCTTGTGGATCGATCATATAAGGGATGAATTTTCAAGAGATTTAGAGGTCAAAATCATCAATAAAGTGAATAGATCCTCACTCTATTATTTATAGGGCACCCTGTGGAATACCAATAGTCACCCGATAGACCAAATGATTCCTGGAATATCAAACATAGGAAGTAAAAATGTTGTAGGGGAAATTTACTCCATTAGAAGTGATTCCTTGTCCCCTAAAACTTCACTTATGAGGGGGTATATTTTTTGGTTCCTTCCAAATGGACATCATCAAATATAGGGATGAATAAATACCAAAAACATAGGTATTATATTCCCAAAAATGAAAATAAGGAAAAAAATAGATGGATGGAGATGAGGAAGCCAGATCATGAGGGTCGTGTGACCCCCAATAAGACTCATGATTTCATGACCTTAGGAATGTCATGTGATAGGGTCATGTTCTTAATTTTATCAGCTAATGATCATGTGAATCCAATATGATGAGCCCCTTTGATCACACAAACCTCCATCATATAGCCCATTTGATTCTATGAAGTCCCTCATATGAGTCCCTTTGATCAGGTGATATGAAAGCTAACAAGTTATTGATAATAACCCAAGATGTTTGTAAAATAAAAGATAAAAAAAAGTGGAATCTTCATGTGAAGATGAGTTACACTATTTTTGTATGCTAAGAAGTTACACACTCCATGTGATCTATTTATGATCATATGGATCACTTCATTCAAGTCCTCCTCAATCTCGTGGAGGCTCCCATATATTTTGAACTTGGATCTCACGAATTCCTTCTTAAATATAGTCTAATATCATGAATTTTATTTGACATGTCAATGTGATCATGCAGAATCCATTTGAAATTCCATGGGTTCAATAAATATTCCAATGATAGAGTGATTATGCGGTCATTTTTTATCATGTTCCAGAAGGATGACATCATTGATGACCCATGGTTGGATCACACGAAGTGTGTGATGTGATTATCCCTCCACCAACTCAAGCCAATATATGAGAATTTTGTGACATACAAAGTGGTGTAGATATGAGGCAATGATGCCAATAAAATTCCCCCTCGACACATAGAAAAACACATAGGAGAATGGATGACGGTGAGATCAAACTTTTTAGATTAGAGAACCATGCCATCATAGGAGTCTTCTACCTAGTAAGAATGGTTTCTGAATTAATGGATGGGTAGAAGGGTTATGACCTCTTCTTGATCAGTTTAATGATCACATGAAGGATATATGGCGTTTGAATGGTATCACATGAAGAGTATTTGATGTATTGACCTGATTACATGATTACCCAATATGTAATTTCCTGATAAACATTGAGGAATTTATGTAATAAATCCATAAGAATATGGGAGACTTATGTGAATATGGATACTCTGATTTTCATGCAAAAAGGATCATGTGACTCGCATTACCTATTCATTAGTAACATGGCAGTGCCCAGACATGTCAGTTAGGTCACACGAAACCCTCTGGACATATTTGGAAGATCACACAATGGCCTTTTAGACATGTCATCCAGTTCATGAAGACATACCCAGACATGTAGTCCAGGTCATTCAAAGGCATTCAGACATGTTAGACAAATCATTCGACAATCCTCAAACATACTAAGAAAATCACATGACACCCTCTAGATATGTTAGGAAGATCACACGACATCCCCCAGACATTACAATCAGATCACGTGACACCCTATGGATATGTTAGGAAGATCACATGATATCCCACAGGCATGCCGAACAGATCATGTGACACCATCTATACATGTCAAATAGACATCACCAGACATGTCA
Source organism: Viscum album (assembly GCA_963277665.1). Lineage (NCBI taxonomy): Eukaryota > Viridiplantae > Streptophyta > Magnoliopsida > Santalales > Viscaceae > Viscum > Viscum album. Next base: position 151,529,724 of record OY728123.1, on the reverse strand, counting down.
TCCTTACCAAATTGACATGTTATCCTTTTCAAATAGACATCCTAAAATTTTTTGTGAATACATACTTATAAATTTCATCCTTTTCAGTAGGAATCCTTAGACAGTTTTTTTATACATCCTTAGACATGTCAGCCTTGTCTAATAGGACCACTTGGACAAGTACCCTCAATTCATATGAACATGATGTGCTAAGGGCTATGCACCCACCCAACCTTATCATCACCATATAATTTTATTGTGTATAAGATACCTCTCAAAGTCCCCACCATTTATATATCAAAGGATTATGGTTAGATGCATTGGGAATTCACCTTGGTATAAGCCCCTTAACATCCCATCTGTTCTAGCTCATGGGACCTTCCTTATGTGGGTCTACCATTTTCCTTCAACCATCATCGGATTGAGGGTAAAGAAAACTATAAGGACTGAGATTCCTTTCATAAGTAGGATACTTAAGACACCTACCTAAGGTCCTATCTTAGTATCAAAACATTCCATCATGGTCACTTTAATGTATAATTCCCACATCCATACACAGTGTTCCTAATCACTTGTTACACTTGTTTCTCACACTGATTATGACTCACATGAGCATAGGGATTATCAAAGATCATGATTCTAGCATATTACACCCACCTCCAAATAATGGTGACCTCATTTTATAAGCCTAATTCAATTTTAAAGTCAACCACAACATATAATACCTATACAAACTCAGTTTTACATTGATTACAACATGTTTGATCTTCTGTTATCTCTTGTTTCTAACAATGAGAATGACTCATGTGGGATTATAGATTTATCTTGAACACGTCAAAAATATGATAAAAATTCCTCACATACTTGGTCATTCTTCTAGGACTAATAACTAAACTATGAAGACTCTGATTTTTATTAATATGGAAGGATATGTAGGATGTCTTTCTAAGTCTCGATCTCTACACCCAGTGATTAAATGAACTCATGTACATCCTTTATGAGTGAAATTAAATTGTAAAGTATGTTCCAAAATAAACTATATGGTTTTTGGTTCCAAATCTCATAGGATATGTAGGAAACCTCTTGGAGGTTCAATCCCAACTCTAAAACACTAATTGCCTTCCTAGATGGCAGTAAAACTCCCAATTTCCTGGTCACATGGCTTCAAAGTGAAACCAATACCTCATTTCTAATAACTTATGGGAAACATATGGATAACCTCTGATACATACAGATGGGTTCATTAATAGGACACTATCTCACATGTAAAGGGGTTCAACACCAGATTTTTTTATTAAGGTAATCGATCACATATCGGGATTTGGGAAAGTTTAATGAATGTATATTAAATCAATAATATGGTCTCAGAGTATGCAATAATTCCCCCCAAAAAGGTTTTAATGAGCCTAAACTCTCATCCTATCAACCAATTTGAGATCTTAAGTTCCATTGGGATTGAAGCCCCAAATGACCACCTACCTTTAGAAAGCAGTCCCATGATGGATGTGAGAGTCATTGGGAATTTTTTTTGGAAACAAAGATGATCATCTAGATGTAACTGATTCTTAAACCACCCTCAAGAAACAACAATTAGGAATCTAGTATTATATCCATTTTACTCCAACCTTCAATGGAAACAAAAATAGTGAACCCGATGTAAATATTACAGTCACAAAAGAAAATAGGTTCATGCATTTAGAGTTATCTTATTCCCACCTTTAACGAAAATAACCACATAATATAAATGAAATGAAGATATGCATCCTCTATTAAGATTCATCAAAGCTTGATATATTCCCTTACATTCAAACCATTGATGTTGTAATTCTTCGATTTATCAATTGAATTAAAATTACAAGATCTATTATTTCTTACCTTGATTATTAATTCTTGTATATTTAGACTAATTTTAAAGTATACATTTGGTATCATATACCCTTAAAAACTAAAGAATAAATTTTTATAAAACCGATACCTAACATAGACATTCCTTTTAGTTTCAAAAACCCCTTCAAGAATCTAAAAAATGTCATCATATGGAATCATTACTCTTAATTTTTGAAAAAACCTTCAGGATTAAATTACATTGATTGGTTACTTAAAGAAACATATTTAGACTCTCCAACTAATTTTAAACTTTTATCCACTTTTATTATTTACGTAGCACCAAATCCTAGACATTGTAAGCTCAGGTGTTATATTCTAAACTCTTGAAAATATTGGTAAACTTTTATTGAATTCATTTATCTTGTCTTAATATTTACATATATGAAAATTTAATGAATTCCATAATAATAATATACCTTAATAAAATCCTAAGTCTCTCCAAGTTATTAGAATACACAATTATATTGAGTACCAATGAAATACCCAATCATATTGAGTATATGAGGATAAAATTACTTAGGTAATTTTGAATCTAATTTCCTTAAAACCTTAACTGGATAATTATATACTTCTCATGAGAATTTATATTCACCTATTGAATAAATTCAACACTTAGTTACTTAAGTAGGTGTTACTCTAACACAAAAAATATTTCCTTAATAATGTTTCTTTAGTTACCAGCCTTATGAGTTTCTTACATTAATTTTCTCCTACTTAAGGATTAATCTCAATGATTATGTATGATGATGAAGATGTTATTTTTTCACAAAAGAATCATTTATCAGATGAGTGTCATGTTTTATAAAAAATTAATAAGGACCATTATTAAAAATACTCCCACTAAAATGATGACCTAATAAATTATATCTATTTAGTGATCCAAGACCCATATTCCATCTTGACTTAAACTAGTTAATCACATAAATAATCAATGAATAATCATATATATATTAATTTTCAATCATATCATATATGACTCTTAGATAGTTGAGTAGATGGATCTTAACCAAAATACATCATATGGGTTCAATCAACTATATTCCTCTAGTATACAAACCATTAGGGTTTCATATATAAGTTTAACATAAGAAAATTCCAAGAAAAAGGAACTTAATCATTAGAGTCACCTCATTAATTTCTTTCCAAATCATTAGGGTCATACATACTGAATGATTTAGGTCTTAACAAGTGTAACTTTATAAGAAATCTCACACTTAGTATTAAAAGGGTTTTTAAGTCTCACTATCTTATCTCATGTTATTCCCTTTATGTATGCATTCTTCTAGTTATTTAGTTTTGGAATCCTATTATTATCACCAAATAAATATTATTAAACCATATTGTTGTGTTATTCTTTACACAACCCATAATTTGTGTTACTCACTCAAATATAAAATTAAAACATGTTTACACATATCCAAATGTATCTTATGTATAAGGTATATGATATTTTCAGGTAAAGGTTTATAACTATATAGATTTAGAAATACCCACATGAGTAAGCTTGAATCCATCAATATCCAACCCCCACCTTTCTAAAATAAGGCATAAGCCTCTAAGATAATAGGAAGTCCACCACAAATTCCCTCTATATAAGGATACTTTACTTAAGAAAGATTCAAATTCATCATAACTTTTCCACCAAATTAGTATATATTATATTCAATAAATAAATTCAAGCTAAAAAAATTAATTAAAAACTAAATCCAAGCTAGATAAAAATTATAACCATTATCATTCCTAGCATGTAAATCCTTAGATGAATGTATAGTAATTTCAAAAGGTAATTTAACAACTCTAAACAAAAGCATACACATATTTAGAATAAAAAAAAAATTATATATATGAATAATAAAGGTAATAAATTTAAATAAATAAAAAATTAATTTATTTAAGCATGATATAAAAATTTATAAACAATTCATAAATAAATACAATTATAAGTTTAATTTTAGTTACTCATTATGGACATTCCATAATTTTTAATATAAATACTTTATATTCATTTCATAATATGAACTCTTTATTATTAATTATATGGAATTTCACTTTTAAATATATGATATTTCATGAAATATAAATATTTTATATTTTAATTTCTATTATATAAACTATTTACATAATCTAAATATCACATCATTAACATTACTTAAACTTTGATCAAATCAATCATCAAAACTATTTTGATGTTGTCTAAATAATATTTCAAATAATGCCTTTTTATTTGAACAATTTAAATTACTAAATTATGAATAATTTATAATCTTAAAATATAAACACATTATATTTATCCCTATTATGTAATTTATAAAAACTTTATAAATTACCTTTGTGGTTTCTATATAAAAACTTTATTTTTAAATCATAATACATGCCATATAATTTGGTAAAAGGTATATTAACATTTATTATAGTGTAATATTAATTAATAAATGTTTCATAAACATTTATTAATTAATTATAAACTATTTATAATTAATAATTTATAAAAGTTTTATAAATTAAAAAATAACCCCAAAATTTATTTTATCATTATTTATGACGAATTTATAAATAATATAATTAAATTCATAATTTAAAATAAAGAAAAAAATATTAAAACAATATTATTTAATGACATAGACTAAGTTATAGGATGTGGCTAATAGGGTGTGGTACATAAGATCTTTATGCACTATCAATCATATTTTATAACTGATATTCGTGTCATCACCTATGATAAGCATTTCATATTTAATGATTGGTATAGATATTACAAACTCAAACTGATGCTCTATTTTTTAACATAGTGCAAGTTATCATAAACTATGATAGGATGATATCATTCACTACAATTAGTAAAAATCTACATGATTTTTATTGAGTTTCTGATTGTGGTATCCCTATATTATAATCCATGAATCAACCATCCAGAATAAAAAAATTGAGTTGTATTTTACGAATCAAATATGATATGCGATATAAATGAAAATTATTCATTTATTAACATGATTTCATGAATATAAATTCATGGTAATATCTAATACCATTTGTGGGTTCAAAATGAATCTAAAAACACTTTAAATACATAGTAAAGGCAATAAAGAAACCCAAACCAAGATCAACCATGCAATAATAAATTTAATCATGTAAAACTAGAAATGAAAAAAAATTAATACATGTACCTTACACTGATGATCTATTTCAGCATTAATCTTCATCATATGTGGTAAATGAATATCCCATAAGTAGAAACCAAAATAAATCCCACCTCTAGAGGTATCCATGGGATACTGAATCACTTAGTGTTCAAGCAGGATTCTTCACCCTCCATGGCATACTAGCGTCTTATAATATAGAGGAGGCAGGATAAGAGATCTTTGAGTATAATGAATATTCATACAAGAATGATCAAGAGACACACACACACCATTGTATGGTAGTAGAGTTTATAAATCCCTTTAGGACACTCCTCGAGTATTCATGCATTTACTTATTCATTATAATTCATGATGAAATGCTTCATCCACTTTATGAAATGACTACATGTATATATCTCCCATCCATTACATCTTATGTGATGACTGTTAGATGATAGATTGTATAAAAGACCCTCTGAAATGGTAATTATTCTTCCTATTAATTATATTTTGTTAAATTATATCATACCATATGATTAAACTCATCACACTTCATAGGATATCACTCAATCATATAATATGATTGGGTTAGTAAGTGGCGTAGAATCTTATTCCATGAATTATGATTTTCCCTCAATCATATAATATGATATATCTCAAATTTATAAAAAAAATTGTAAAATAAAATTCATATTCAGGTATTGGTTATGTCATAGCATATGATATACCATATATATATCATATATGTATATAAAGGGTTTAGGGAATATTTCCTTCAGCATGGAAGTCCAACTTATAGATGTACCATGTTGGAAGTTTTATAATAATTCCACTACATGTTTATTATTATTTATTGGATGAAACTATTCCCAAAAGTTTTTACTTGATGTCCAGACACTATTTGTTATCCCGTGGGGATTAGAAACACCCTTCAAGACTTCTCCCAGGCTAGATCAGGTACCCAGATCAGGGGTAACCTAGGTTAGTTCATAAAAAGTGTTCATGTTTCATTTCTCTTGGAGTTTTTCAATATTTACACTATATCTTTGACTTTACCTATCTCTTTGACTTTTATAGTGTTTCCTATTTCCTTGAATTTGGAGAGACATTTTCTATTCATCATATCATTAATTCATGCAATTTTAATTCATCCACTAGGATTTTCATGGTGGGGTTCTCATTAAAATCACTTTGAAAAACTAATGAATTATGTATTATTTTTTCACTTAGAGATGTTTTTTGTTTAGTACTATAAAAATATATCTTCAATATTTCAAAAAAACTCATATTAAAAATAAATCATGCAAACCATTACATTTGGATTTTATATAATGAAAAGGACACATCCAATTTGGACTTCCAACATTTCTGTATATTTCAAGTCCTAATCTCAATTAATTTGAATAAATTATTTAGAAATTACTTTACAATATTACCAAAAACTATGATACTTAATTCAATAATAATAAAATTGAAATATTTAGTAACACATGGTATCAAATGTACAAAGTTTTTAGTGTGAACTAATCAATTATATTCACATTAATATATTTATTTCATCAATAAAATGGTTTCTAAAAAATATACATGAATAATGTCATTACCGTTAATAATATCTCTAGATATCTCAATTTTAAAAGTATATTGACTAAAATAGTTAATATAACACATTTCAATTATCTTTATATGATCACATATTTTTTCAATCTCACTTAATTAAAGGTTGTGATATATTTACTATTAGGAATAGGGGTGTAAACTATTTTTTGACCAATAGAGTAGAATTACTAGATAGAGTAATTTCATAAATCTAATTTATGATGGATTAGATATAGATGGTGGATGCAGAAATGATAGGTCTAAATTTCCATATGAAGTATGGCCAAAAGTTATGAAAATTGAAGTGTGACAGTTGAAATATGCATATTGGATGATCTAATGATGATAGGCTGAAGGTTTAACTGAAAGATAAATCCTTTAATCAGCTTATAAATGGTGTGGAAAAGAAAATGGTATTCATGTGAGATTTATTCTATGAGATATTTGAAATAAATCATTGTTCATCATATGTGTGAGTTAAGTTTGTGGAAACATTTGATTGAATAGAGGATTAATCCTTATAGATAGGATCATGTGGAATTATCCCCACAAAGATTGGGAGGTGGTGGTTACTAGAATTATTAGTTGATACCTACTATAAATATTGGGATTGATCATTTTGATCAATATTGACTGACTATTGAGAAATTGTAATCATCTACCATTTACTTAAATAAAGGAGTTATAGTCCCCCCCCCCTCTATGGATTAAGATGAAAGTTTGAACCATGTAAATTGTATTGTTCTTGGGTTTTTTGTTTCATTCTTTCATTTTATTTTGATAGTTCTAATATATCATTATTCAAAATTCATGATTTGTGGTGCAGTGATTTGGGTGTGGATTTTCTTCCAAGTTCTGGACGTCTCAACATGGGTTTTCAATTAGGGACTTGGATTTATCCAAGTAAATTCTAGTGTATGGATTTTTATTATTTATAAAAAGTTATTAATATATTCAATAAGTGGTATCAATGATCAGTTGGAGTGTTTTGGATGATTAGATCCTAGCCAAGGTGTTTTAGAGCCTGATTTAGTATCATTATTATACCCACAGTCTTATTAGAAAATATTAGTAATAAGTTCCTAATATATATCTTTTACATTGTATAGAAGTTAGTGGGAGTTCATAATTTTAGGAGGGATGGTATTTGATAAGGGTAAGGTCTATGTGGAGAAGATCTACATAATGAATTTTTTGGTTCTAGATCATGCATATAGAGGATTTCCTATAGCAGAATGACCTTGATCTTTCATTTATGGCTACCAAGTCATAAGTGATGAAAATGGAATAATGATAGAATTTGGATAAGAAATAAATAGTGTTGATTTATATATCATTATCCTGAAATATGGATTATAATATTTAGTAAGTCGAGACTACTTTAGAACTTAATAAGATCTTTTCTAACATGTATGAGAAACCCATGGTTATAAATAAAATCTTCTTAATAAGGAGACTGTTTGACATGAGGATGTAAGAAGTTAAGTCCATAATAGATCATATTAACAACTTCAACATAATTAGAAGGTAGTTGGAGATAGTTAAGGTGAATTTCAAGGATCTGGAATGAGTTTTGGTGTTATCCTCATCACCCCTTGAATCTTGGGATGCAATGCTCACTACTATGAGTAACTTGAGTATAAATAATGACATGTTTTTATGGACATTATAGAGTTAATTATGAATGATTAAATTCATCATAAGGATATATATATATATATATATATCTTCTAGAAATGGATATAGTGCAGAAGTAATGGGGTGATCCATAGTATAGAAGGGTCATAAAAAAGGAAAAGTAAGGAGAAGTAGGAGAATAAGAAGCTCAATAGAAAGTGGTCCTATGTGTTGTAATTGTGGGAAGAAAGGTCACCTCATGAAATATTTCAAGGAACATAGAGTGAACTTTGGAAGATATACTTCTGGAATTGGACACATGAATCTTGTGTCAAAAGATGGGAGTGGAATAGTACTAAGTACCACTAGTTCACTTGAGTCTTGGGTGATATAAACTAGAAATTTTCTTTATTAAACACCTTATAGAGGAAGTATTAAGAACTAAACTTCCAAAATATTCATCTGGGTACATCTGTAAAATGATAAATCTCTCAAGATAGTTAGTGTGGGGGATGTTTCCATCTAGACATGGAGAAAAAGATTGCTAAATTTTCAAGGAGTGCAACACATCATGGAATTAAGGAATAAGTTCTTTTTTTTCAGATAGTTAGATGATGGAGAGACTAATATCCCAGAGAAGGTTAGAAGTTTTAAAGACTTAAATCATCAGGAGTTATCCATGAGGTATGATATTAATTCCCTTCACATGCCCAAAAAATGGGAGCTGGCTGGGAGACCTACTGGGAAGAAATCCCTTCAAAATAAATGGGTGTATTGACTGAAAGATTAAGTGAATGGTAGGAATATATACAAGTCTAGGTTAATTGTAAATGAGTTTTAATAGATATAATGTTCATATTTCTCAAAGTTCTTTTCATTGGTAGTTAAAAAGTTGAATATTTGTATGGCATTGAGCATGGTTTTAATGAAAGGACTTCATCTAGAGTAATTGTATGTGAAGATGGAATTCCTTCATAGAGTATTATATGAGGAAATTTACATGGATAATTTTGCAGGTTTCATGGATCATTGGAGCTATAACCTTGTGTGAAGACTCAACTGAAGCCTTTATGATTTTAAGCAGGTGACAAGGCAGTGGGATCATAATTTTAATGTCTTCATGATTGATTGAAAGTTCATCTAGAGAAATGTGGATCATTGCATCATGAACTGACCCAATGGGGCCCACATGGCTAGAAAAAAGCTGAGTGTGACACCCTATGTCAGCCTCCAATAGGACAGGTGCTGGCGACTAGTGTTAAGTAAGCTTATCACACGTAGAAGAGGCATTATCCTAAAGGACCTACACACATGCACACATATCCAAATACACCTATGATGTTTAAATTTAAATAAAAATAATACCATAATGCATATATAAAATCTATCTCACATTAGAGTATGAAAAAATACTATAAAGAAATAAAAGGGCTAAATACAAGACCACCCAAAAGTGAAAAAGAATCTAACCTACTCAAAAGGAGGGGGCTACTGTTAAATGAAACACCTAGTCCAACCATTATTAGTCAAGATCACTATACGTTTCCATCTATGGGTCCTCCTAGGATATCATCAAAAGGTATTTCATCTACATAATACATTACATGTGTAGGAATATCCTAGGAATTGGTGATTATTTCAATATCTATAAGGATACTCAGAAATCACTAAACATAAATCATCAATATTAGTTAGCTCATCAACTTAAAGGAGTGTTAATCCTAATATGATACAAATGAAGTTCCCAGTCAGGATCCAAGTATCACTGAGAGGGGGAGGGGGTGAATCAATGATATCTTTTTCTTTTTATGTTTCCCCTTTTTGAAACAACCTTCGCCTCCTGTTAAAGAGTTTCTTCCCTGCTGAACACACACAACCACAGGAACACAAGATTTACAAGGTTCACTACTCAACAAGAGTAGCTACGTCCTTGGTATGGTACGGAAACAATCCAGTACCATACAATCCACTAGAAAACAATCCTTTGATGTGGAATACAATGAGTAGGATATACCCTTACACTCGTGCAGCACTTTGAAAACAATCCAATAGTGCATGTGCTCCCTCTTAGCACAAATAGGGTAACACAATGTTTCAGTGCTTCTTTACAATTGAACAGATGTATTCTCTGAAGTACAAATATTCACTTTCTTACCCAGAATCCGGTAGGAACTCTCTTATGCACTACTGAATACGTGTGAAGACCCAAAATATTTCGCACAGCCTTTAGGGTGCCTTGCGCGCAATTCAAATGGCTTGCACGTAAAAAACCCTTTTGGCGTGAAAAATGTTTTCGCGCAACTTTCCTTTTGTGTGCAACTTTTTCTCTTTTCGCGCAACTTCTCAATTTTCCGCGCAACTATCCTCTTTTCATGCAAAATTATTTCTTTTCGCGAAACTCACTTAGCGTATAATTTACGCGCACCAAAGCTCGAGATTTCTTCTAAGTGTCGAGAATTAAAAACTAACAAGGGTTAGCCTCATATTTATAGGCATTTTTGAACCTGCGCGAAAAACACTAATCCGCATGTAAAACTTCCTCCATGTGCGTAAAAACTCTTTTATGAAACTTCATATTTCGCGCCATGCTTCAATATTTCACGCACCTCATGCATTTTCCATTTTTCATCCTTCTAAGCATGAAGCATCAATTGCGTGCAAAATTCCAAACCGCATTCCATATTGCGCGCAAACTCAATATTTCCCGCGACATCATATTTCGCGCACTACTCCAATCTTTCGCGCATTTCATGCCTTTGCCAATTTTCGAGCTTCTGATATCGAACCACCTTTTGCACGAAAAACATCATTCATCTATTTCGCGCATCCCGCAGATTTTCCGCGCAACCCGCTACTATTTCTCGCATCCTGCAGATTTTCCGCGCAACCCGCTACTATTTCGCGCACCCCGCATATATTGCGCATCACTTTATTTTTGCACGCAACATGCCTAAATTTCCGCGCACTCCATTCCTTTTTCATTTTTTCAATGTTCTGACCTTGAATAACTCCTTTCACATATAAACCATCTTCAATCTTGTGCGCAACATCCATTTCCAAGCACATTTATTCATCTCCCGATTTTCAGGCCCTAAAATTTGGCAAACACTGGAAAACGGCGCCACCTTAAACTGTGCTTTTCTGCCATCCCCATATTGTCCATTGCTTTGTCATTTTATCTCTTCACTGCTTCCCATAACCATTCTTCTGCCCTTATCACAAATCCCACTATCGTGATATTTATCATTTGTTAGATCAGCTTTAGCATCGCCAGAGTTGAAATGGGAACTGAAACTTCCCTATCCCCCAACATCATCATTCCTTCCAATCAAAACTTTATATGACTGGCATCATCATTTCTCCCCCTTTCCTTCATAAGGCTTGCATCACAAGTTCTCCTGACTCATGATTTGTGTGAAATACATACCAGCAAAGCATCGTCTGAATTATGATCCTTCTACAAAGTGAATTGATTTATCTTCTTTGACAACAAAATACAACACTCTGCAAAAGCTAACTCTTCAAACTTTCTTCTCCATTCAACTTGGTCCCAAAAAAAAGCAATAAGGAGAACCATAAAACCCCATATACACTAATAATATACTCCAAGTCTAAAAGAGGTCTCAAACACTACTAGCCATAGGATTATTCTCAAGGCTTCAAGGTATCGTTCATCCAGGATAACTTACTCCACAATCCATGTTGTTACTATTGGTTCACATCTGAGAGGTCGTGCTCATTGGGTATCATAATATAAGTAATCACTAAAACTTCAAATATGTTGACATCTAGATAGGGGATCACACCCAAGAAAACTGGGGGACACCACAAAACCTACTAGATTAGTCTACTTTAGAGGGGATCCACGCCTTATGCATGGTGTTCATGAAAATACCCTAAACCCTATCTAGGAAAGAAGATATGATAGTGTATCCCACCCAGGGCCTCATGGATAGATACCAGGAACTCTATCTGAGATCAAACCAATAGAGGGGGTCACAATACTATGCTCAAGACGTAATTCCACATTATACCCTTAGAAGTATGAACTAAGGGATCATACTCAAATGAACCTGGTCTGCACTAAAGAGATGGAGGACCTAAACTTGTCCTGAAAGAAGTATACATTGTGTATTAGGGAATACATGATGCATCTTGTCTACCCCGGGTATGACCATGCCTCTCCATCTCACATGGAATGTAATCCTCTATATACATAGCATACCCTTTAGGGGTACATGGAGTGTGGAGGTTGGGCTAGCACTCAACATGCTATTATCCCATACTCATGTATGTCTGTTCATGCCCATATACCTGGTCGTGTATGAGTATTGGGTCATACCCGTGTACCCTTGACATGCCAATGTGTTTGGTCATGTTTATTCCTATGTACCCTATTAGGTACACTCCAAGCTAAAAACACTGGATCACAAGTCTTGTGGAATATGTTAGATGGTGTTTGATATTTTATTTCATGCATAAACCCTAGCATCGTATCCAGGGTCCCACACAGGATGTGTTCTTCAGATTACATGCCTTGTAACAAGGTATTTTCTAGAACTCATAGTTTCTTCACATTTATTCTACACACACCACCATTTCCAATGATCCTACCATAATTCATGCCCATGGAACACAGATCATCCCTCAAACAAGCCTCATTGTCACCAGTGGTCGGATTCTGGACACCAAGTATGATTAGGAAAACATCTCTTTCACACCACGCCGTCATCTCTCATCAAAAAAACCAAAAACTCCAATATGATCTCATCCCTATTGTCATCATCATGCACCACTATCATGTCTTCAATCTCAAATATGAACCCATAGTATCTATTCTTTGTGTCGAAGAGCAATTGTGCAATGATTTCCAACCAGGTAATCATAGAATCAATGGTCAAAGAAACACTGATGATGAATTTGTAAAGAATAGGGGAGAAATAGACAATACATAACTATCAGAACTAACCTCAACCATTTTTTTGGTTGGTATCGATTCAAAGTTGTTATAATGAAAAATTAAGAGAACCAATAAACAAAAAAAAATCAATTCCCCATAATCTTAGGTAGATAAACCTAAACCCAAAAGGCTTTATTGACCTAAAAATAAATATGTCAGTGGATTGATTCACCTTTATAATAGGATAAAAAAGGGAAATAAACCATGAAAATAAAATGTATTACCTCAAGTTGGATCAATCGTTGGAAAATAATGGTTATGTGTCATCATCATTGGAGAGATCCACAACTCTGTTGGTATAGATGATCCTGGTAGTGCTGATCCGATCCTTGATCCCATTTCTATTCTCCAATCTATCCTCTATGAAATACTTTAAAATACTAGGATTAGATATCTAACCATAGATATTTGGAATAAACATGTATTTATGGAGGAGATTAGGTTTTTGCATCAAAATAAACAATAATTAATTGATTACTTTTATTTATTATCACCTACAACATCATTTATCAAAATGTTTATAGTCGATAAATATTATGACATGATTAGGGTAAAACTCTCATTTTGTACTCAACAATGGCCTATAATTTCTGATACAAGACTCTATTTTTAATTTATTCTATCATTTAACAAAAAAAATCATGCATGATATTAATATATTAATATTTATATAATATCAATAATGAGCCTCTTTGGGCCTTGGAATCCCATTTCGACTCAACATCTATCTTTGAAAATATTATTAGATATATTACAAATATTTAAAAGGAGAAAATAGAGTATTTATATTCCCCCCACCTCAGGGATTTTCATCCCAAAAATAAAAATTATACTAAAAAATATGAGGATATTGGGATAGCATCTGGGTCTCCCACTCCCAGGTGCTCTCTTGAAAACTCTCGTGTTTACACCAGACATACACCAAGGGAATTGCTCATCCATGAAGGATATTCTCCTAATGATCCTCAATATCCACTAGGTACTCGAAAAAGATAGCTCCATCGTCAATTTCCTTCTTTCCCTAATCAATTACATGTGATGGTTTGTGCACAAACCTCCACAGCTGCGACATATGGAAGATGTTTTGTACCTAGTATAACTGTGGTGGTTAGTCCAAGTGGTATGCCACCTCATAGACCTTATGCTATATCTAAAACGGGCCAATTAATCTCATAGAAAACTTTCCAACCCAGCAAAATCTCCAAAATCCACCTCGAGGTGAGAACCTCATGAACACATGGTCTCCCACCTTGAATTCCAAAGGCCTCTATCATTGGCCTTTACATGACTTATGATGGATCTAGGAAATCTCCATCAGATCCAGGATTTCCTGCACCTTCTCTATCATAATTCTCACTAACTATAGGCCCATGATTTTTAACTTACATAGATCATTAAATAATAGTGGTGACCTATAGGGTCTCCCATACAAGGCCTCAAATGGTGTCATGACGATGGTGGACTAGTAGCTACTATTGTACATAAACTCTACGAAGGTTAAATAATTCTCCCAACTATAGCCAAAGTCTAACATGCAAGTTCGCAGCATGTCCTCCAAAACTTGAATGGTCATCTCAGTCGGGCCATCTGTTTAGGGGTGAAATGTCTTACTTAAATGTAATTAGGTCTCAAAGACCACCTATAATACTCCATAATCGTGATGTGAAGTAAGCATCATGGTCTGAAATTATACTTGAAGGAACTCCATGAATATTTAATCTCTCCTGCATGTAAAGGAATCTCAATCTCTCCATTGAAATTTTCTATCAAATAGATAGGGAGTGGACCGACTTGGTGAGTTAGTCTATAATCGTCTAGATGGAGTCATGTACTATAGATTTCATTGGTAGCCCCATCACAAATTCCATAGATATACCATCTCACTTCCACTTTAGAACCTCAAGGGGTTGAGCTAAACCCACTAGAACCTGGTGCTTAGCCTTTACTTGCTGACATGTGAGCCATCAAGAGACAAACTCATTTATACAATTCTTAATACCTATCCACCAAAACTAATGTTGAAGGTCCTAGTACATATTCACCACACCTGGATGTACCATCAAGGTGGATGTATGAAACCCCTTTAGAACTTCCTCATACAAAATTATTAGTACCATAAACCATCCTTTGAAAGGGATGTTGTGGTCCCCACCTTTAGAAAATTCACCAGGAACATGTCTAGTGAATATCTGAGCACATAATGTCTCATAGTAAATATCTCCATAATGAGACACAAAAACACATTGTAGAAGTGGTAGAGTAAAAACCATTGATTGGAGGTAAGTTTCACTATCCTCATACATAAGGGAAAACTAAAATTAGTCTAACTTCTATGACACCTTGATTAACAATTGTGAGAAATATCTCCTACTGAGAGCATCTTCCACCACCTTCACATTACTAGGAGTATAGACTATATCAAAGTTGTATTCCTGGAGGAACTCTATCCATTTCCTCTATCTCAATTTAAGATCATTCTATGATAATATATACTTGATACTCTTGTTATTAGAATAGATGATAAACCTCTCACCCATAAGGTAGTTTCGCCATATATTCAAGGTGAATACTACTGCTACCAGTTCCAGATTGTGGGTTGTATAGTTATAATTGTGATGTCTCAACTATCGAGACCCATAAGAAATCACTACATTATTCTACATCAGATTACATACAAGTCTAGTTCCTAAGGCATCTAAGAACACTATGTACTCAACACCATCCTCTAGAAATCTCAAAATGGGAGCGCTCTTCAACCTCTGTCGCAACTCCTAAAAATCCTTTCGGAACCTCCCCATCCAAATGAAGGGTTTCCCCTTCCAGATCAAATAATTCAAAGGAATTAATATATTGGAGAAATCATGCATGATTCTACAATATTATCATGCCATACCAAGGAAGATTTATACCTCAATCACTGTCTTATGTGGCTCCTAAGCTAACAATAAACCTTCACTGGGTCCACTGCCACACCCTTTGTTAAGATAAAATTTCCCAGAAAGTGGACCTCAAGAATTCATAATTGAAACTTCAAGAGATTCCCATAAATTTGTTTGTCTCATAGTATATCCAGGACCATCCTCAAGTGTCTCACATGCTCCTCCTTAGATCCTGAGTACACTAGGATATCATCAATGAAGAACACCATAAATTGGTCTAATAAAGGATAAAATATCTGATTCATGAGTCCCATAAACACTTCTAGGGTGTTATTCATGCACAAATAAATCACTAAGTACTCATAATGACTGTAGAGAAATTGAAATTTTGCCTTTGGTATATCCATGTCTCATACTCGAAGTTGGTGAGAACCTGATTTGAGGTCTATCTTCAAGAACCATCTTACCCATATCAACTTATCAAAGTGGTCATCAATCCTTGGTATTGTATACTTATTCTTCATAATCAACTATCTCGGGTGGTGGTAATCCACAAAAAACTCAATCTCCCATCTTCCTTCTTGGAAAACAAAACTGGAGCTGCCGAGGGTGACACATTGGGTATAATAAAACTATTCCCCTAAAAGTCCTCTAACTACACCTTCATCTCATGAAGCTCTATGGGATCCATTAGATATGCTATCATGGATATTGTTGTATTACTTAAATGAAAGTATATACAAAATTATATCTCTTTGTGGGGAGGTAAGTGTGGAACACCCTAAGTAAATATTTCCTTATACTCCATGTAACACCTCTAGATTTTATGAGATATATTCTTTTAATTTCTTTGATTTCTTGTGTTGTAATCTACACCAAGATTATCTTTCACTATACACAACACCATATTAGCTTGAATTATACACAACACTATTCTTGGCTTGTGTCGCACACAATTTCAAGTTCTTTTCATGAAACACTGGTTATAGATTTTGTTCAATGTATAAATGAACTAAGTTTGGATTATTTTATATGTAAAATCAAAGGAATCTTTCACTACATGCAACACTGACTTGTCTTGCGTTACACGCAAGAGTGACCTTCCTCGATAGCTTGTGTTATACGCGATACCGAGTTTCATTAAACAACGATATATTATTAAAATATTATTATTTAATGGGATATAAACTAGACTTTATGAATATTATTAACTAAATTTTGAATTTTATATAACATTATCATTTATCTTACACATTTTCTAGAATATCATATGAGAAAAAATCAATTTTTCGGATAAAAGAAATATTTTTCACAAAATGTAGTGTTACCACCTTTTGATGGAGTGTCCATTTTAAATCTAGTTTTTAACACTTTTATAAGTTAAATTTAACAAAATAAATATATTTTTTGGAATCGATACATAAAAATTTACTTTTTTTGAATTTTTTGGTATTTTTTCTGATAAAATTCAAATTTTAATAGAGTGAAAAATACTACATTTTAATTCAAAACTGCATTTTCATCTAATTTATTTATATATTTAGATTATATTTTTAATTTTTTTTTTAAGTTTAATTTAACTATAATTTTATCATTTAATCTAATTTTGGTCAGTGTAAGTAATTTTAATTTTAAATTGGACATAAAAACATGTCAATCTTTTGATAGTTATTACTTCTTAAAAACCCGCTTTTTGGTTTTGACAATGGGAATTAATTTCAAATTATTTACTGAAACTTCTGTGTTTTGAATTTGGAAAAATGAATTCCATATTTAGAACCAGAAGGTCCAAATTTTTTGAATAGTTACCTTTTATTTTTGGATATTATGAATAGTAACTTACATAATTATTTTTATTTACCATGATTAAAGGGTAAATCTGATAAATAAGGGTAAAAAATAATAATTTAATAATATAAAACTACCCTAAAACGTGTTCTAATACTATTAGATGAGATATTTCAGACCATGGGAATCTTGTAGTAGATTTTGTGACCCCACATATTCACTTGGAGGTGAAAATGACATTTTATAAGAATTAATTTAAAGTAAATATAATTATAACATGAACATATATCTTTTACTAAACTGATTTTAATATAGGGTTATATAACTGATATCTATATCTATAAATATTAATTATAAATCTAAAAATATTTCCTACATCGTGGTATTTTATTTATAATTTTTAGACATTAGATAAGTATATTTATTAATGAAAAAATTATGATGTGGTGATTACCTTATTAATGAAAGATTCAAATAAATGAATTTATAAATATTAAAATAAATATAATTTGAACATTTTTATGCCATACATGAATTTTATGGATTCAATTGGAATATTATGGATTATTTAATGCCTTTATTTCGAAGTAAACAATTTTTTATGACTTTAACAAAAAAACAATTACTAAATAGTGTCAAAATTGACATAAATGTGTTTTTAAAACAAATACTATTTTATTAAATGATATAAAAATCCTAAAATTTTAAATTTCATCCAAATAACTTTTATAGTGATAAAAATTTCATAAATTATCCACTTTAGTTTCTCTTGGTATTTTTTAGTAAAGATATTAACCATTTAGTATAAAAATACAAGAGGACATGGTAAGAGTTAACATATTTTACAAAGGGTTAAATCTAAAAGGTAAGGTTAATTTTATGACCTAAATATGTCTAAAACCTATTGGTTGAGAGTATTTTAACCCATAATCATCTTATACTCTAAATAAATCAATTTGGATCTATTATAAACTGAAAATCGTTTTATAATAAATTAATATTTCAATCTTTTTTCTAAAGTGCCTCTCACCTGTCTTATAAAAGGACACCTCCATTTCTCTTTAACTCACACCTATAAATCCCTTTGGTTCGGCCAAACCCTACCCATTTCATATCCAAAAATAAATAATATCATCATAGAGGAATAAATTTGGGGATATAACCATCCTAAGGATCCAATTTGTTCAAATCAAAAGGAAACATCTAAAGAAGAGGCAATCCTTTTATCCCTTCTTTCAAAGTTCTTTTCTTCTTCTACTTCTTCTTTCTATATTGTTTCCATACCAAAGTAATAAATCCAGTATCATCAATATATTTATATTTTAATATAATCATGGTAAAATTATATTCATCATTTTATCAATCCTATTAATAATAATATCATCATGTGTGCATACATACGACTTACCGTCTCCACGTCATGGTGTAATTTGTTATTCCATGGTACTTCATTTTGATGAGTATAATAATGAGTATAATAGACATAAATAATTAATATGACATGACAATAATTATTTATAATTAATATACAATATATTTCCATATCATTTAATCGTTAAAGGAATGATATCGTCGCTCGTATGTACGTACGGCCTACCGTCTCCATGACACGATGAGATTCATTCTCCACTTTAACCATCCAAGAATGATTATATATATATATATTATTCATAATTATGAAATATGTGACATAATAAGTCTAATGTAATGATATATATATATATATGTATGTATGTATGTATGTACATATATTTCATTCACTTACTTCCATTCAATATGATAAGAAAACAGAAGCAACGTTCATGCATACGTACGGCCTACCGTCTCCATGAAAAGTGTATTCCATTTTATATATCTATCTATTATATATATATATATATTGTGAATATATATGATATATAAATCATATTATTCATTCTATAAGTAATTAAATCATGATCTAAGTAATATGATAAAGAATAAAAATTCAAAACATGTACGATAAACAAAACGATATTACCCAAAATGTTGCATTAACTTGGAATTGTTAATAAACAGATAATATAAAGTCATAAAAGAATAATATATGATATCATAAATATTATTATGATTCTGATATAATTTAATAATATGTTTAAAAAAATTATACAGGAGTTTTGGACTCATATGGAGAGTATTGGACCTAAGGTAAGGGATAATTTTGCAATCTCATTTTTATCCAAGATTGTTTATACGTAAGTGTGTAATGGTTGTATATTTATCATCCATGTTCATTTTTTCTCAAAAAAAATTCATAAAATGTTTATTATTCTTCTATGTGAGTTTAAATTCATGTTTACCCATTTTTTACTTTTACTACATTGTATGGAAGGAATCTTTCTTTTGTTTACCATACGATGTACTTTTTGACTTTTTCAGCAAAAGTACGAGGAGAATGTTTTTTAACTTATACGACATGAATGGAATTTTAATTTTTCATGATGCCTAATTTCCATGAAGATTCTTATACAATATTTCAAGTTTATTTTCAACTTAATTATTTTCTTTTAAAATTACACAACATTTTTAGAAAAGAAAATTTTTTAAAAGAAGAAATGATATTTTCCTCAGGAATTAAGTTCAATTGTTTTATCAAAATTATTTTCCATATAAAATTACATTAGGTTATGTTTATATCCCTATTATTACTTTTATTTGATTTTTTTATGATGTAATTATTTTTATAAAGTCCATTTATCTTATATGGATTATGTTATGATGACATGATGTTTAAGGATCCCATTTTATTTCATGGGTTATGATATGATGAATGATTTTTGTTTTTGTGGAATATGTAAGAATGATTTCATTATGAGTTGGGTGGGACCTATATCTCCCTTCAATTAATTAGGTAAATATTTATATCTCATGAGATAGACATAACTATAATGGTAATAAAATTTGGTTTAGTAATACATGGTTGTAAAGAAAAATAAACTTGATTCAGTAATAGACTATGTCCATTATGATGGTCTTGGAAGCAATGCCTTGGATACTATGAAAATCATATTATGTTCTTATTAGTTTTCCATAATTACATGTTTTATTCCAATGTTATTCTATCATGGTTAATGTTCATTTATGATCTATTCCTTACATACTGCCAAGATTTATTTCATGACTCAAGATTTTGATGTTTAAACTTTATGTTCATGTTTTTAAATTCAAATTTTTATGGTTTGTTTTATGTTATCTATGTTTACCCTTACTAATCATTTGATCTCATCCTTTTTATGTTTTCTTTTCCCTGGGATATAAAGAAAGGTTTTAGGTAGGAAAACAAAAGAGTAAGATATTTATCGGACATGTTTAAGATCTTTCACCATGTTAGAAGATGATGTTCCAAATTTCAAAAGACATTAAACTAAAATTTTCTTTGGGTGTCTATTTGTGTCATGTATTAAGTATTCTGCAAAATAAATGTAATGTCCATGTACGTTAAGTTGTGTCTCTACACTCCACCACCACAACATAAATCTAAAATCCCATATAATTCACTACTCTAAGGGTAATACTAGACAACTTATGAGTAATCAATTGTATCTTCCTATATATAATCTCTTCTTGCTCTGCCAGGAATCTATACACTACAAAAACCTACTCAAGCACTCCATCATAGGTGGGAATGCAAAGACATATCACTACAGTAATGATATCTTTGTGTAAGCCCCGCTCTAAGGTCTCTGGTTGGAAGAATGAATCCATAACCATATCAATAGAGTATCTCAAGATGTCATTGAACCACACTAAATACTCATCCATAGTCATGTTTCCTTGATACAACTGCAGAAGCTCCTGAATATGAACTGACCACAATGTGGATGTATATAATTCCTCCTTAAAGAGATGCTCGAAATCCGAAAAGGAGAGAGTCATCTCATTATGAGTCTGAATCACCAGAATACACCATCTCCCTGAGGATCCCTAAATAATAATTTCCTCTAGGACCACCATATGATCTGGAGGTTTACTCATAAGGTTGAAAACTCAGGTCACTACCTCTAGCTAGTCCTCAACTGATGGGGGTCTGGAACACCTTGAAATATGGGAGGTTTCTTCCTATGAAACTCATGGAGTGTGATCAGCCTATTCGCATCCTCATCTATTAATACTGGTGAAATCAACTACTCAACTGGTGGGGAAAAAGTTAGAAACCCACCTGGAGGTACTAACTCCTATACAAGACCCAGTACTAAAGCCCCACCACTAGATAGATCATCCTTGTGATCCTACTATGGAATCCTAGATAGAAATCATCAAGGATTAATACTAAAATAAACAAGACACACTATAGTAAAATAGTATATCTAGGGAGATTACTCAAAAAGGACATGGAAACCACAAACCATTCTTATATGATGCATGTACTGATGTTTTCCCTACAACTAGTGACTAAATGTACTAAGTCAACAAGATGGTTATCAAAGTCCTGATGAATGGATACATCAGCCACCATAAAAATAATGGATTTTGTTCCCTATAAACTGAACTAAAAATACTTTAACATCATTTCCTTATCTCCCAAACCAATACCATTGCTATAAAATTTCCAAAATTTGGTCCTAAGATGAACATTTCTCTGATAGAACTTTATCATGACCTGACCCACTAGGGCCTTCTTGGATAGCAATTAGTTGAGTGTGACACCAAAATCTCACCTTTAATAGTCCAGGGGCTTCTAAAAAATTCTAAGTAGTCATATCACATCCATGGGATGAATTAGCCTAAAGTATACACACACACACACATCTCCAAATACCAATATTGTAATAAAAGGTAAATAAAACTGATACCATAATGCAGGCATAACATCTTTCCCACATCAAAATATGAAAAAGTACTATAAATAAATAAAATGTATAAATACAAGCCCACCCAAAAGTGAAAAAGAGTCAAACCTACTCAGAAAGAGGGGGAATACTATCAAATGCAACGCTTGGTTCAACCACAGTCAGTCTAGTTCACTATGCTCCACTTTCTCCTGGTCCTCCTAGTATTCCATAAAAAGTCCTATCATTTTCATAATACACGACATGTGTGGATAGATCCTATATAGGTGTGAGTATAACAATACCCATTAGAACACCCCAAAATCACTAAAAATAAATCATAAAGAGTAGTCAACTCATCAACTCAATGGAAGTTCAATCAATATATGATACAAAGTAATAAGGATAACTATAAAAACCCATATATACTCATAATAGACTCCAAGTCTCAAAGAGGTCTCAACCACTACCATTCATGGGATTCTGCACCAGGATTCAAGGTATTGCTCATCTATGATAAAATACTTAATGATCTATGCTATCACTGTTAGAGCTCATCCAAGAGGTTGTTCTTGTCGGATCTCACCAAATAAGTACTCATTGGAACACAAAATATGTCAAAATATAGATATGGGATCACACCTAAGACCATTGGGGGACCAAAAACACTGCTTGATCAATCTACTAAATAGGGGATTGAAACCCTATGCATGGTGGTCACACCAATACCATGAACCCAATCTAGGGAAGAATACGTGATAGAGGATCTCACCCTGGGAATCTTGGAGGGATACCATGAATTATATCTGAGACAAAACACATAGGGGGGATAAAAATCCTATGATCAATATAGAATACCACATTGTACCCTCATAGGGGTGGACTAAGGGATTATACTCAATTTAACCTGGTATACACTGAAGAGATGGAGGGCCTCAACTTGTTTGTAAGTAAGTACACCTTGTGTACTAGGGAGTACATAGTGTGTCTCGTATTCTCCAAGTCCTCTTATGTCTTGTTGTCTCACACAGAAAGTAATCCTCCACATACACGGTGTTTACCTTTAGGAGCACATGGTGTGTGGAGGCTGGGCCAGCACTCAGCATGCCACCAGCCCATGCCTATATACATGTATCCCTGCTCGTGAGCTTGGTCATGTATGAGTATCAGGTTCTACCTATACACTCTATACATGCTCGTGTGCTTATCAATCTACATGCTTGTGTACCCTCTGGGGTACATGCAAAGCTTCTAGCACCAAATCACATGTCATGTGACATGTTTCACATGGGGTGTGATGATTATTTCAGACATAAAATATAGCATTGTATCTACGGTCCCACGCGACATTTGTTCTTCATACTCCACATCGTGTAACGTGGGATTTTCTAGAACCCATAGGTTCTTCACACGTCTTCTACTCACACCACCATTTTCATCGCTCCTACTGTTAATCACACCCAAAGAACCCATATTGGGCCTCAACTGATCTTCACCATCACTGATTATTAGATTCCAACCACAAAATATGATATGTAAAACACCTTTGTCACCCCAAATCATCGTCACATGTCAAACCACGAATCGAAAAGTCAAAAATGATTACATACCTTCTATCATCATTTCATAGTACTACCATATTGTTGATCCCAAATCTGAAACTATGGTATCGATCTGTTACACTGAAGAGAAATTGTGAAACAATCAACTACAGGGTAATTTTTGAATCACGAGTCAAATAAACATCAATGATGAATATGTAAAGAATAGGGTAGAAATGAAAAATATACAACTATAGGAATGAACCTCAACCATTTTTCAGGTTATCCTTAATTTTTTTTATTATATAAATTAATTATGAACAAAAATAATCAACAATATCAATTCCCCATAATACGAAGAAGATAAACCCAAACCTGAAAGGCATGATCGACCTTCAAATCAATCTATTAGTGGATTGATTATTATTCTTCATGGGATACACAAAAGGGGAAATAAAACATGAAAATAAAATTTATTACCTCAATTTGGATCAATTGTTAGTAAATAATGGTTTTTTTCTATCATCATTAGTGAGATCCACAACTCCATTAACATAGATGGTCTTGGCAGTACCGATCAAATCCTTGATCCCACTATCATTCTCCAAGATCTCTTCCATGAACTCCTATAAAATCCTAGGGTTATGTGTCTAAATATAGGGATTTTTAATAAACACATATTTATAGAGGATATTATTTGATTACATCAAAAATAAATTTATTTATTTACTTAATTATTTTACTATTTACACCCACGATATCATTTATCAAAATGACAGACACTGAAAAATATTATATCGTGCCTAGGGTAAAACCCACATTCTAGACTCAACAAAAGCCTCAAATTTCCAATATGAGACTCTGTTTGGAAGTTATTCCATCATTACAAAAAAAAACTATATGTGTGTGATATTAATATATTAATATTTATATAATATAAATACCGAGCCTCTATGGGCCATGGAATCCCCTTCTGACTCAGCACCTAACACCAAAAATATTATTATATATGTTCAAAAACTTTACAAGGAAAAAAATATTAATTACACATTACTGCTACTAGAAGGTGTTTGATGATGGGAGTTTCATCATATAACTTCTATAAATTGATGGTATACTTATTTCAGGTCCGGTAAAGGAAAGGATTATGGAGATTAAAGATATAATATTAGGAATTTTTAAATGATCTCGGCCTAACCAAATGGATCTTAGGGATAAGGATTGTGAGGGAACTAAGTTTCAGTAATTTGTACCTGATTCGGGATGATTACATCTGGAAGGTGGTGGAGTTATTTAGAATTGGAAAAATGAAATCGGTAACCATGCCTATGAGGTCAAATACATGGAAAGATTTCAAATGAATCAACTATTGGAAGTTGTATGTACACCATGGTTTTTATTCATTCGTACATTATGCATATAGTGGGATTCATCAACATATGCAAGTCAAATCCTGAAAGAGAACATTGGGATGATGTATAGTGGATTATATAATATTTAAACAGTTATGAATTGTTATCATTTTTCTTCAGAATTAATAAGTCATTTCAAGGGTTTTTGGACTCATATTTTGAAGGAGATAAATACACTCGGAAGAGAACTACAGAATATGTGTTCACTTTCATAGTAATGGTAGTAAGCTGGATGTCAAAGATTCAATAGGTAGTTGCACTATCAATAAAGGAAGAGTATTATATTTCACTAAAGGAATTTGGGAAGGATTTTATTCAGTGGATGTATTTATTGGAATATCTCAAAAAGATTCAAGGTGTTGGTATCCATGTTTTTTATTCATAGAGTGTGATTCACTTAGCCAAAATTTATACTTTTAATTCTATTTGGAATCATATTCAACTAAAGTTTTAATTTATCTGGAAGTTTTTAGAGAACAAAGTTTTGGATTTACAAAAGATAGAAGGGCCTTGGAATCCAATGGACATGTTGATAAAGGTTGCAGACCGGGATTTGTTTAGGTGATTTTATGCCTTATTTGGGATTGGATGAACTGAAGCATGTTGGGGAAACCATGAAGACTATGGTATAAGATTCAAAAATTATAATGTGTTTTGTAAAATTTGATGAAGAACTTTGTGGAGAAACCTAAAAAATATTCTCAAGTGGGTGATTTTTGGGATCATCCATTAAAATCATTTTCTAACCAAGGGAGTGTGATTACTAAAAGGATAAATTATGTAACTCTAATTTCTAGTGGCATAGGTTGAGATACTGGATGCAGTAGTGATGTTTTGAATGTATAAATATAAGATGACCAAAATTTACACAAAGCAGAAAGTGATAGTCAAAATATGTAGAATGAATGATCATATGATGTTGGCTAGAAAGTGTAACTAGAATATACAACCTGACTCGACTTAGAGGTAGTGCAGTAGAGAAGAGGGAGGTTGTTTGAGTGTCATTCTATGAGATCTTCGAAATAAAAAAAAATAACTGAATTTATAAGTTTAAGTAGTTTAATTTTTTGATCAAAAAGAGGATTCATCCATGATTATTGGATCAATTGGTCTTCTCCTCGTGAATATTAAGAGGCATAAATAATAACAAGCATCAACTAAAAATAATTGGATGGATCATTTTGATCAGTATTGAGCACCTACTAGGAAATTTTAATCATCTAATAATTACTTGAATAAAAGAGTTAAAATATCCCCCCTGGGTTAGGATGAAAATATGGACTACATAAATTGTGTTGTTATTGTGATTTTTGTTTCTTTCTATCATTATATTCCAATAGTTCTTATTTTTCATTGTTTGGAAGTTGTGTGTTGTGGTGAGGTTATTTTGGTTCAGATTGTATTCCATGTTCTAGACATCATGACAAGGGTTCACATTATGGGACTTTGGTTATGCCTAGTAATATTTCGTGGATGAATTTCATTAGTTTATTGGAATTTGTCTATAGACCCAACATTTACTTTTCCTATAGTTAAACAAATACCAATTTGGTATAAAAAAAATCATCTTCATAATTATTAACATACTCAATGATCCTAAAGTTCCAAATGGATTGAGATATTGTTGAATTATATTTGTTTTTAATAAATAATAATGTCAATATGTGCTAGGTGAAGATTAATAACCCAATTAAAATAGAGTTTTAAGAACCCAATAGTTGAGAAAATCTTAGAGCACTTGTTATCCATATGGATGATCTGTTTTAATAATAATATGTTGTTTATTGAAGTTTGGAAATAATTTATCTTGATTTTTAAGATCATACTAATATTTTATGAGTTGGAATAAGTTTGAGAAATCTTGATGAGTTGATGAGTTATTGAGTTAAGGAGTTGTAAATTTCATAAGTAAATTTTACACATCTATATAGGATTATTATAGATTTTTTAATATTCTAGGTACTCTATATATAAAAGTGGTTTCTAAATTGGATTATTTAGTTAATGAAATAGGATAATAAATACTAAATATTGAGGTGAGTTTTATGGAGTTTTAAGATCTTTCTAAATATTATAACTCTGTATTGAAGAATAAAGTTGGTTGTAAATTCTATTAAGAATTCATCAACATGTTACTAGATTAAATGATATTGAATAAGTCAACCAAAAATATTGGATGATGATTATTAAAGTTATAAAATTATTTGATTTTATTTGAGATGATTTGAGATGGATAAGAATTTTTAAAAAAGTTTTTAGATGGCTAGAGAAAAGTAAAATTTTCTATGTATGAATAATCTGAACTTTCTAATGTCTACATAAGATTAACGTAAAAATTTCAAAAGATGCATATGATTAATTCATAAGATGTGTATAAGTAACTATAAAAATACAAAGGATACTAAGTTTTTTCAAGTGGATTGAAAAGTTAAAGTAGTTTCTTGATATTAAGAAGGATTTTCAACTGACAACATATGAATAAATCAAAATTTTCAAAGCTAACATAAGATTAATTAGAGGAGTTCTTGTCAGATTACGCTAAAAATTTGAAGGCTAATATAAAATTAATTTGTTCTAGAATAAGAATAATATGAGGTCATGTATATGATTGAAAAGTTTGTATAACATTAACCACTTTATATGTATATGATATTTATTTGGAAATGCATAATTTTTTAATGATTTTGAATCTAGTTTTATGAGTATAATTTAAATAAATATTCTGAAGCAATGATAATATCCTTGAATAATATTTTTTGAGTCTTAAATTTAAATATTTTTTTCCTTATTTTGAGACTTTTTTGTGTTATTCTTGGAATTTAAGTTGACCAAAAATAAAGATAAATAGATATTAATGAAGATAAAAATATTGAACTTCATGAGATTTTCCATATTCAAACATGGAAATTGATCCATATAATCTTATTAAGTTTATAAAAGTAAATGATTCAAAGATAAAGAAGATAATGAGGGGTAATATAGAGAGATAGTGTTGAAATGTTTTTATTGAATATTTGTACATTGAGGTTCTTAAATAAATAAGAGAGATATTATTATTATTGATTATTAAAAGTCTAGTTATTTAGGAGGAATAACACAATGTAAGGTTTCTTACTAAAAAAATATATAGATCATTATAAATAATGAATCATGAACTATTGTTGTATATTTAAATGTTGTTGAGAAGATGGTGATTGAGATACTTTTTTATGAAGATTTGAGTATTCAAATTCTATCTTGGAACTATCTTTACATAAAAAAGATAATATCTATAATTTGATTTTATGACATACTAAAGTGTAGTGAAGGTATTTTTCAAGGAGGAAGAATCATTAAGTCATGTGTGATACTATCATGAACCAACTCACCAAGGCCCACCTGGCCAGTAGTAAGCTGAGTGTAACTACCCCAAGCCCACCTCCAATATTCCAGGGGCTAATGACCAGTGACAAGTTGTAATATCACACACATGGGAGGAATTGGCCAAATGTACCTATATGCATGCACACATCTCAAAATACACATACAATGATGAAAGGTAAAATAAAATTTATACCATAATTCATGTATGACATCTATCTCACATCATATTATGAAAAAAATTAATTGAGATTATAAAGGACAAATAGAATCCCACAAAAATTGAAAAGGATTACAACCTATTAAGAATAAGAGGACTACTGTCAAATGAAACACCTAGTACGGACCATTATCTATCTAGTTCACTATGCTCTGTCAGTTCTTGGTCCTCATAGGACTCCAAAAAATGATATTTCATCTACATAAGACACAACATGTGTGGGAAGAGCTCATGTAGGTATGAGTATAACAATAACCAATAGGAAACCTTGAAATCACCAAACATAAAGAGTCAAGAGAGTATTTATATCATCACCATGAAGGCATGTCATTCAAAATATGAGACAACAACTATAAAAATAACCCAGATATACTTAACAGGAATCTAAAATGAAGAGAGAAAGGGGATATCCATCTCCAAAACCTAGAAAGGAATAATGAGTCAGCCTAAAGCTCAAAAGGTAGACACCATGCCTCAAGGTCACAACCATACCACTAGCATAGGTTTCTACTATAAGTTTCAAGGTAATGCTCATTCAGGGGAACTCACTCCATGAGTAGGATAACACTAATGGCACTCATCTGAGAGGTCGTTCTCGTCGGGTCTCTCCAGGAATAAGTATGCTCTAAAAAACAAAAAATATCAATACACATATACGAGATCACACCTAGGGTTTGTGTGGAATGCTACAAATCCAATTTTTAATAACTCACAAAGTAAGGGATCAACACCCATGTATGTTAGTCACTCTAATTCTTATAACCCCACCTAGAGTGGATGATACAATACCAGATCCCACCTTGAGCCTCAAAAATGAATTCATGAAAACTCTATCCAAAACTAAAATCATAAATGGTATCAAAATCCTATGCTGAGGATGTAATTCGACATTGTACCATCATTGGGATGGATCAAGGGAACACACTCAAATGATACTGGTCTACACTGAAATAGCCTGGGGAATTTACCCAAGATCATACCAGAGATAAAATATGAATAAAGAGGGCTCCAAACTGCTCTTTAATTAGTAAATAGTGTGTTCCATAGATGTATATGGCATGTCTCACTATTCCTGGCACTTCCCATGTCTCGCTCTCACACAACATTCATTTCCCAAAATACATGGTGGGTCCTATAGGGGTACACGGCGTGTAGATTTCCATATGAAACTTGGCATGTCATCTTCCCTATCCCATGTACCATATAAATTAAATATCTTGTTCCCTTCTATACATGTCATGTGGGGGAACATGGGTTGTTGGGTGTTTTCTCCCTATACACTTGGATCCATCTACCAAGGTGTATACGATGTGTTATTCATTTCACACTATGCGTATCCACACATGGATTCCAAGATGTGTACTCCATGTACATTCTAATCTATCCAGCTAAGGGTTACATAGCATGTGGTCCCAGCACATGGTGTGTTCTACTTATCTTCCCAACAAAAACCTATATTCTATATAGATGGGACTACACAACATGTTTTTCTAAACTACATGCTATGTAGTCAGGATTTTTCTAGAATCCCTAGTTCCTTATGCAGATCCTATAATTCCTCTAATACCACTATTTCTACCATGATTATTTACCAAAATCATAGATTTGGGTTTTCCAAGCCATGTTTTCCACTAATCACCAGACTCTATCCATATCCACCACCCAAGAAACATCCACTATCACACCTCTCTATTGTCAGACACTAAACTGCGGGTCTTAGATCTGAACCCCTATCACTTGTAGTTATTTCCACACCTAATCATGTCATATATATCAAACCCAAGCCCTTAGTATTGATCTATTGCACTCAATAACATTCACATGATGATCTAATATTGGGTATCTGTCAAACTGTCAGCCAAAGGGGTTATCAGCGATGATCATGCGAAGAAACGGAAAAGAAATTCAAAAAACACAATAAGGATGAACCTCGGCCATTGTTTGGGTTATACTAGATTAATTTTCATATGAATGATGAATGAATATGAATAAGAAATAAAAAATAAATAATATCAATTTTTAATATTCTAGGAAGATAAAACATTAACCGAAATTTATCTGTCAACACAAAAATAAAATTGTTAGAAGAATTGATTTTCGTTCAATGCGGGATAATAAAAAAGAG
The DNA here is from genome assembly GCA_963277665.1 of Viscum album. Lineage (NCBI taxonomy): Eukaryota > Viridiplantae > Streptophyta > Magnoliopsida > Santalales > Viscaceae > Viscum > Viscum album. The sequence goes on along the minus strand of OY728123.1, from coordinate 151,498,451 downwards.
GATAAAATCTACAAATCAACATCCTAACTAAATTTGGATCTATTGTTGGTGAATAATTTATCCACTATCTATGAAGATGAATATCCCATTTCACTCTCCATCTATCTCTTGATTCACCTTGATTCGTTCATCGATGATCCTTGATCTCGATCTGCCAATGACACAATCTCTCCTCCTATCTAATCTCCTAGGGTTATATGGATAACCCTAGAGATTTTCCATAATAGTGTATTTATAGAGTTTTAGGTTTCTGTAGTAAAACAAAAAAATTAAATTTATTTATTTTTATTATTTGCATCTGTAAAGAAACTTTAGAAAAATGCCCAACACCGAAAATGGTTATGTTGCGATTAGAGTAATACCTACATTCTAGATTCAACAGTAGTCTCAGATTTCCCATCCAAGTACCCATTCATGATTTATTCCAATATTTTAGGAAAATAGTGTATGAACGATATAATATATTTAATATTTTTATTATATCAACATTGAGGCCCACCGGGCCTTAGAATCTCATGTTGTCTCATTTATTGGATCTGAAAATATTCCTTAAAATATTCCAAATTCTTACAAAGAAAAAATAGAGACGTTTTATTCTACCCACCTTCAAGGATTTTCACCTAAAAAAGAAAAAATCTACTCAAAATGATGAGGGTAATGAGATCTCAAATCAGATTTTCATTCCCATAAACTCTCTTGAAGGTTCATATGCTACTAAAACCCACACACCCAAGGGAAACACTTGCCTATAAAGGGTCTTATCTGGTCATTACTCAAACACCACTAGGATCCTAAAACCCCTCAAAAATGTGACTCCACCCTCAATGTAAATCTCATTATAATTGACATCAGGAAATGAGTCATGAACATGTCTCCTCATCTAAGACACATGGAACAGACTAAACACCTGATAAAACTATGGTCAGAGGGCTAAACAGTATTCCACCACACTACCCAATGAAGTAACTGTAAAAAGGTCCTATGAACCCTATAGATTATCTAATTCCCTAGAAAAATCACTATAATACACATCGAGGTGAGATATCTTGGAACTCAAGATATCCTCATTGAACTCCAAAGTCCACTATCATCGGTCCACAAGTGACTTCAAAAGTTTTTATGCAGTCCTCATCCACCCCTAAATGAACTACACCTTTCAAAATCATTGCTAGTACCAAATATAGGCCCACAAGAATTATCTCCCACTAAATCTAACCAATATAGAAGTGACCAATAGGTTCTCCCATACATGGCCTCAAATGGTGTTACAATGATGATAGACTCATATCTTTAGTTATATGAAAATTTCACCAATGGTAGATGATCCTCCCAGCTATAGCCCATAACTAACATGAAAACCCAAATCATGTTCACCAGGACCTAAATGGTCCACTTTATCTATCCAACTTTAGGGGGTAGAAAATTCATGCTCAACCACAACTGAGTCCCAAATCCTCTTGAATCCTCTCCCTAAGCGTGAAATTAAGTGAGCATCATGGTCAAAAATGATTGTCGATGGAATTACAGGAATCTAGAATACCTCCAAAATGCATAGTCATCCCAAAATCTCCACTAATATCTTCTCTCATATGGTTAGGAAGTGGGCCAACTTGGAGCCATTCAATGACTTAGATATCAGTGTGACCTCATACTGATTGTGCAATCCCTATCATGAAATCCACAAAGATACCATCCTATTTCCACTTTCATATGAGCACCTCAGCCTTCACCTACTAATAGGTGAGATGCCAAGAGTTTAAATCATAAATATGCTACCACATCATTGGCCACCAATCCTGATTCCAAATGATTTTGGTACATCCAAACCCCTATTAAGTGTACTGCTTAGGGGAATAAACCTCCTCATCACTTCCTTTTATTTCATAGTTAGTGTCATCTTCTATCCTCGATCAAGGATGACATACTCCCTACCTTAATAAAAATTTGTCAAGAATGTGTCTAGTGGACATATGATCATGCAATATATTGCAATCGATATCCCCAAGTTGTTCCTCCCTAACTTGCTAAAGAATCATAGGAGATACAATCATCGGCTGGAGGTACACTGCACCATCCTCACCCTCATGGATCGAATTCAAAGAGGCAAATGGATCAATCAACTCACTCAATAAAAGTGAGTTTAAAACCTCATTGTTAGTAAAATCTATGACCTTCACACTCTCAAGTGTCACTCAATATCACACTTCCTCAACCTCTATCAGTTCCACTCTCACTCCCATGTTTCAGAGGACATTCCCCAATAATTGGATTTCCTAAATCCAGAACTACCCTCAAGTGTCTTGTGTGATCCTCATAAAACGTCATGTACACTATGATTTCATCAATGAATACTACGATTAATCAATCTAAAAAAGGTTTAAGGACCCGATTCATGAGTCTCACAAACATTTCCTAGACATTCAAAATGTCAAAAGGTATCATCGTGATCTCAAACAAACCATAGTGTATTTATATGTACACATTCAGTATATCCTCCACTCAAATTTTGAGCTGGTGGTAACATGTCTTGAGTTCAAACACTAAGAACCACTTCACCCCTAACAACTAGATAAATAAGTCATCAATTGTTTGTGATGGATAATCCTCCATGATAGTCACCTATTTTAGGTGAAATTAATCTACACCTAACCTAAATCTCTCACCCACCTTATAATCAAACAACATTGGAATACTCTGGAAAAAAAATTGGGTCTTACGAAGACCTACCTCTACAGATCCTCTAACCTCACCTTCATCTCTCACAGCTCTATGGGTTCATCTGGTATATTGGCACAAATATCGATTTATCCCTGGTGTAAGTATATACAGAAAAAAACTTTTGATGGGGAGTTAATTATGGAATAACCATAGGGAAATCCTATGCATCCTCCTCTAACTCAGTAGGGAATATAAATATCATAGAATCAACTACTCCATGGGTCATACTAGCCACTAATAAAGAATTTATTATATCCTCCTGCACACGAGCTCACCCTTCTCTGCCTAGAATTCCTTCTCACCATAGAAGGAAAACTTAATCCCAGTAACTTGGAAACACTGCAACCCTCACAAGTAACAGTCAATAGGGAATGAAATTAAGAAACTGGTATAAACTGATAAAAACATCCTAGGATCTCACTTTTTCTAGGGAAAGATTCTACAGAAGGTTCTTTATCTCTCCTCACAGAGTCAGGTCACACTGTCAATGGAAGTGTGCGACCACTGATCATAACTAAAGGATCCAACAACACGAGGTTCAAGATAAAATGGATCAGTATTGATAGTTCTTGAATAGGGGATACATTTAGGGGGAAATGTGGATTATGAATCAGTGCTAAAACTATAGCTGAAATAGTAAAGACACATGTTGTACCTCAAATCACACTCAAAGCCTTCATTCCATAAGCTCCAACCACCTAAAGATATCCTTCCCCTGCCTTCCTATTCACCACAACCAAGGCTCTCTATGAAACCTTATTTCACCAAAAAACCTACAACACACAAGTCTACGGAACTCATCCACCACACCTAAATATTATCTTCTTTTGGAATCACTGAATTACCCGCACAGTTTGGGATTGCATCATAAGAATGTTTCTTAGTGGGATAAGTTTCCCTCTTCTTTTAATGCTTGAATTTATATCAAAACCCTCAAACACAGGACTCTACTAAAACCAAATGTCTCCCTAGAGAATTCTCTCCACCGATTCCACCATCAAGAGGGATCCTACCTAAGTGGGACTTTCGAACCACAAGTTCACGCTAGTCCTCTACCAGCTAAGAAGGGGTTATAGATCACCATGAAACTTGGGTGATCCCTAACTCTGAAACCTATGACGTGATTTCTGCATAGGTGTGTCATCTACTAGTACCATTGAAATCAAATGTTTCTCTATGAAGAAGACTAGTTGCGAGTGCAACCATCTAATCAGTTGGGGTTCACACAAGCCAGGAAACCCGGACCACTACCTCGAGCTAATCCTCCACAATCCTAATAGTATAGCTTGTCACAAAAAATGGGTAGTCTCTATCACTAAAACTTATGCAATGCGCTAATATTGTTCACATAATCATTCTTATCTTTAGTTGTCATCGACTGCTCAATATATGGAAAATATTCCACTTAGACCACTGGGGGTGGGTCAATTAAATGTTCAACAGTTGGCAGCACTGCTCTGTGCCTTATTGTAGGAAACACCTTGAGAAATGGGGTCCCTAAACTGATACCTCATCACTCAAATGATCATTATCATGAAAATATCTCCAAATCCATGATGTTTTTCATTATGAAGGAATCTTGAAAATTTTAATGACCTGAACAATTATAAATAAAATTCCCCTTGAAATTTATTTAAATATCTTATTATGTAAAATGGTTATAGAAAACACATGCACTTATTTGGTTTTATTATATCCTATCAGATTTACTTGATCATTAAGAATAATTATCATTGATAAAATATCTGTTGAAAAGTGATCATATGATTATTATAAAAATAGGGTTTTAACAAATCAAATTGACATAAAAAAGGAAGTGATGGCCTCAATCAGTAGGATCGTACGGTATGAAACCCATTTATCAAAGATTCCGAGGGAGATAGAATATATGGGTTTTTCCATTGACCAAGACCAAGAAGAGATCCAACAACTTAAGCATGAGAAAAACCATTTATTGGAGAAGTTCAAACTCATCGATATCATGACCCAAACCATGTTCTCTGAACTGCCCCATGAAAGTCCCACCATCACACACCTTACCCTTAGGGAGTTTGTTGGTGTATTAAAGGGATATGTATTAATTCCCTAGATATAAGATTTTGTATATTATTTTTTATATAATAATGAATATATTTTCATTTGGTTATTGTTACTTTATAAATGATTTTTATTTTTGATTTAATAAAACACAAATAGTATTTATGGTTAATATTAAAATTCAATTAAGGTGTTTATTTTGATGAATTAAAATATTTTTTAAATAAATAATATTTTAAAATATTATTATTAAATAATTTTTATTAAATATAAATTATCATATAATTTTTATGAAGTCAAATGCAATTTTTATAAGGGTTTGAAAACTGTTATTGCCAAAAAAACCCAGCATTTTTTAATAAATGTCGATTTTATTTTAAAATTGAACATTCACATATTTAAAAAATTATTTAGATAAAATGAATATTATTTTTTGAATCAAAACAATTAAATTATCCAATGGTTAATTTTTCATAATTTTCTAAGATAGTTAAATTTTTGGGTAAAAATTAAATACTGTATAAATACGCTTTGTGTATTATGACATCATAATGACCGAAAAGTGATTTAATAAATACTATAAAAGGTATAAAAGACCAAATATATTTTTTATATTTAGAATAAATATATTTTAAGTTAATTTTATTAATTTTATAAATCCATTATGAATCCTATAAAACCATTAATATATTTTAAGGTTTTAAAATCATTTCTTTAAGAGTATGATTCACCTCCACAAAACAAAGGGAATTATTTTATTAATTTGGGACATTTTCCTTATAAAATAATGAAAACCACTCCCATTTTATATAAACCTTGGTAAATAACCATGTTAAAGTTTTTTTTTGGTTATTTTATTATATAGAGTCCAAAACCTAAGTTTGAGAAATAATAAAGAATTCTCCTCTCTATTCCTATATAAACACACCCAGTCTCCCATTTATTTGGACTAAAACTCTTTATAGGATGTACTTACGCTTCCATAACATACCTATAATCTTCCCAATGTTCCCCCAAACTCTCAATAACCTCCTCCTAATCATTTGGAGTCACACACTCAAGTAAGGGATCTTTCACACTCCTCTTTTTATCAAGAACTTCTTTTATGTTATGTCATTTAATTTCCATTTTACTATATTAGGATATGTTATTAAATATCCCAATTCCTATAAATCTCATGTATGAATGATTAGATCCCATTTTTCTCTCATTAATCCCTTTCAAGTACCTTTATGTACACCTGTTACCATGCTGAAATTTAGTAAGGGATCCTTACTTTCTCTTCTTTATTCAAGTTTCATTATTATCTTATGATTTATATTTTCAATTACTAATGTACGGAAATATCTTTCCATGTCCTTTTTACTTCAATTTTGATGTAAAAATGATTATAAACCCTTTTCTCTCTTATAAAACCATTTTATAAATTTTTAAGTGACGTCGTTAGGCTACCGAAATTTCACCATGATTTTTCCATGAAAAATAAATTGTGTAGTGAATACCATACCAATTTACTATCAAGGGTATTCACCTTGATACACCTATACTTATTTTAATTATTATGTATGTTTATTTATTCTACACTCTTTAATCATGTAATGAAATATGATGATGAATGAATCCAGGTTGTATGATCTATATGGAACACTTAAGCATGAGAATAAAATTAATGTGACGGGTGTGATCGGAATTATATAGTGATATAATGAATTGGGTAATTTTTATTCTCATGAGACATCATGTTGGGATATGGAGTGAAGCTTATTCATTTATAGGGCTTTTTCCACCATTATTTCTTATCATTTTAGCCTTGACCTGTGTTTATGATAGAGTGTTTTAAGATGTTTCTACATTTCCCAGGTTATGATGATTATGTTATAGAATGTCTCATTGTTCATGTTTATTATTCCTACTCTTTTTATGCTCCATTGATATTACTATTGTATAAAATGTATTATTTTCTTCACATTATTCCATGTTTATTCCCTTACTAGGATTTATAGATCACCCCTTTCTTATGTATGTCCCCAGGTTATACCATATAGTTTTACGTGTGAGCATGTTAAGGAAGTTTTCAATAAAGTTGATGTTTTTCTTTCCTATTTTAAATTTTTATTTAATGTACCTAATTCCTAAAGACACTACGCTTCTTAGTATTTTTGGTTTTATTAAGTGTAATATTATATAATAAATCATGTATTAATGAGAAATAAAGAGTAGGGTTTTTATAGTTGGTATTAAAAGATAAGTTTAGTTATATTTTTTACTAGGATTAGAAAATTATAGTAAAATCCTTAGGGGTAGACTAAGTATAATAAAACTTCACTAAATTTTGGTGATTATGGACTAAGTGTTTTATCAAGAAAATAAATCCCTTTCTGGATACTATAAGAGGATGTGGTTCTGGAACTGATGTACCTAGGGTTAATAACTCTGATAAGGTACATCGGGCCTGACTCGGTGTAACTTGGTACATAAAAAGGGCCTGACTGTTAACCTGGTTTAACAATCCCGATCTATATGCTTTGGTAAAGTCACAATCTAATTATGAACCATTATTAAGGGAACAAAAAAATTCCCATAAGAGTATATGTTATAAAATTGATCATGGATAATATAGATCGACGCCTATAAATTCATAAGTTAAGGAAATGAATGTAATTTATAATTAATCCATTTAATGTCATTGAATTCCTATTTATGTGTTTAATAGTTTAAAAATAATCATTCCTAATTTTATCTTTATTCTATCCAATAGTCGAAAATAGGAGGAATTGGGTAAACAATCAATGCAATGGGTAATTTGATGACTGCCCCAGTGAGATTCCCAGCCCAATGGGAGCAGGAATTGCAAACTTTGTGATGATACTCTCTCAACTGAATCAAGTTTTTAATAGAAACCTAGATTAGGAGGAGCACCCAAATACCATTAAGAAAGAACAAGTTGTAACTGAGTCCTTTATGTGACAAATGCCTCTGACTTTAAATGGATCATCAGATTCATTAATTGTGGAACAATAGATCAAATCTATTGAGAAGATATTCTCTATCCTTAAAGATTTTTAATAAGAGAATGTTCTAATGTATTTTTATCACACAGAGTGAGAAGATGATCAGTGGATTCCATTGATCAAGAATATGAATCTTGAGCAAGATATTTCAGTGATGGGGTGGAAGTAATTCCATAAAATGTTCTTTGATAAATATTTTCCTCACACTATCTGACTTAAAATGGAGAGATATTTCCTTACCATAAAGAAAAAAGATGATTAATCTATTGAGGTGTATGAGGAAAACTTCACAAGACTTTCACAATACAACTTCAGCTTTGTCGTTACCCCCAAATGCAAGGTTGAACGCTTCTTTGGTGGTCTAAAACATATTCTATGAAAAGACATAGTGATCTGTGACTTTGATAGCTATGAGGAAATTGTCTGTTGTGTCATAAAAGTCAAAATAGATATCGGTGAATCTTAAGGGTATCATGGGGATAAGAAGTGGAAATTGGATTTTAATTATGGAAGTCTAATGGAGAAATATAATAGTTCTAATAAATTTCGACATCCCACTTTTGAAAGGTGTGTAAAGAAGCACCCTAGAAATTTCCTAAGCAGAATGAGGAAATTCTTTAAGTGTGAGAAGGAAGGGAACCTAGCTACCAATTTTCAACAGGAGAAACCCACAAATGTGATGGAGGAAAGAAATGATCTGGTAAACCCTCAATGCATTGTTCATTGCTTTAACTTCATAGAACCATGGCACTTTTCAAATCAATTCACTAAGACAAGGGTTTTTGAAAACAAAAAACAACCTCATAGGAAGTAAGGGTGAGCTTTTTCCATCACAACCGTTGAGGTGGATCCTGACAACAAAGTGGTGAAAAGTACACTAGTAATTTATTCAAGAATATTGAATGTACTTATTGATTCTAGTTCTACATAATACTTTATATCATGAAAGTTTAGTATAACTATTCAAACACCACTAAAAAGCATGGAAGTAGAGCAATCGATGAAAATGGAAAATGCGGAAATTATTACATCCCAAGTATATAACTTCTCCTCTGTCAAAATTTGCATGTTGAACTTCCTAAAAAACATTTTCATACTCTCTTTTGTGGAATTTGATTAAATTCTGGATATGGATTGGCTTTCCCTATATATATCCAAAATATATTTCCACAAAAAGGAGATCAATATCTGTATTTTTAATCAATCTCTGATTCTATACAAGTGCAAGGAGGAGGATGGATCTTATTTAGCACCAACACCTCAGAATGGATATGATTACCCTATGATCAATAATTTCTAGCTCAAATTATTAATTCTAAGTAAATAACCATCCTTGAATAAATTCCTATTGTGATGGAATATGTTGATGTGTTTCCTGAAAAATTGTCTAGTCTTCCTCCAAGACAAGTGGTTGAATTTTCAATTGAGATTATACCAGGGAAACTTCCATTATCCAAAACTCTATATATAATGGTTATTTTGGAACTTGAGGAGCTGAAGAAAAAACTGCAGGAGAATCTCGATAAAGGGTTTATATGCCCAAGTGTTTCACAATGGGGTGAATCAGTCCTCTTCATCAAGAAGAAGGATGGGTCAATGTTTCTTTGCATTGATTATTGTGATATCAACAATATCACGATAAAGAACAAGTATCATATTCCATGGATTAATGACTTTTTCAATTTGCTACATGGATCACAATACTTCTCCAAGGAGGATCTGTGATTGTAATATTACCAAGTTAGGGTGAATAATAAGAATATCCCCAAGACTAATTTTCATACAAGGTACATGCACTATGAGTTTATAATAATGCCTTTTGGACTAACTAATGCTCCAGAAATATTCATGGAATTAATGAATAGAGTCATTAGATATTACCTATAAAAAATTTCATATTCTTTATAGATTATATTCTAATATGCTACAAAACCAATGAGGATCATGAGGAGTATCTGATCACTATTTGAAAGACCTTAAGAAAGGAGAATATTTATTAAAAGTATAGTAAATGTGAGTTCTAGTTGAAGGAAGTCTCATTATTGGGACATATCATCACAAACAAAGGGATATCTATAGACCCTTCAAAGATAGAATCAATTGAAGGATGTATGAGGCCAATATCTGTGACATATATCCATAGTTTCCATGGATTAGATGGGTGCTATCATTGATGTGTGAGGAATTTATTGTGATTATAAAACCCTCTAACCAAGATATGTCATAAGAGATTCAAGTTTGATTGGAATTATGAATGTGAAGAGAGCTTCAAGGAACTCAAAAATAGGCTTATTACTACACCTGTGCTCACACTACCCACAAGTGGAGAGATTTTTGTGGTTTTTAGCAATGATTCAAATAAGGTATTGGGTTGTGTGTTAATTAAGAATGAAAATTCATAGCCTATGCTTCAAGGCAGTTTAAATTTCACAAATATCACTAACCAACACATGATCTGGAGTTGGATGCAGTGATCTTCACTTTGAAAATATGGCATCATTATCTCTTTGTGGATAAGTGTGAAATATATACAGATCACAAAAGCCTCATCAATATATTCACATAGAAAGATAAGAATATGTGTCAATGAACATGGTTAGAGCTGATCAAAGACTATGACTTCTCAATCCATTACCATCTTGGTAAAGTGAATAAATTAGCAAACACTCTAGGTATAAACAATCCAGTAATTATGTAACACCCAAAGGTTTAACAAATAAATTTAATTTAATGCATGAAACATTGAGTCTCTACATAATGACACTTTTTAAGGAGATAGATATAAACTATCTATTAAACATAATTTTTTTTCTTCTATGTTTTGAATTTCAAAAATGGACATACATAGTTGTGGTCAGTAAGTTATTTGGATTCTGATAGGACCAACTTAATTTTTGGTAAATAGTAACATACCCTTATGAATAGTAACATATCCTTATGAATATTAATATTACCCTTATGAATAGTAAATTGGACAAATGTATGGTAACCACACCCATGAATGTATAATAAGTAGAGAATCTTATAAGTGATAATATAATCATTATATAAGTGTTGGTATTTTTTGTAAGTCATAAATATTTAATTATAATTTTATGGTTAATTAAATAATTTAAATGAAAATTCATTTTCCTAAAATGTAATCATAAATTATTATTTTATTGTATTATGGTTATAAGATAATTTAATGAGACCTTGATTAATTTTTCAAGGTGTTATAAAATGAGTTATAGTTTTAAAATTATTGTTTTTTTGAATAATTTATGATTTTAATTAAAAATTAAATTTATCATATTTAGAAAATTATTTTGATAAAATGGGGTTCATTTTTGAATTTTAAATGTCAGAAAATGGTTGGGGTAAATTTTTGGGATTTTTCTGAAATACTTGAATTTTTTATGAATAGTGAAATTCGATAATTTAAGAAATGTGCTAAATAAATAAATTTATGCATCATGCTTGAGTCAGGGATGATGTAAATGAAAATTATCTAGAATTAAAATGCACTTATTACTATATTTATTCATTTAATCATCACTATTTCTTGTCTTGTGGCAAAATAATAAAATAATGATTAAAATAATGGAAAACCCCTCCTCTCCTCCACAATAAATACCACCCTCACCCCACTCTTCCTTTCACACCTCTAAAGCTTTGATAATTATCTAATTTATTCCCAATACCCTTACCAAGGATATTACCCACGTCCAAGACCTACTGGTCTCACCAAAAGACCAATACCAAAGGCCTTAATGAGGATTTCAAGGAGAAGAGATCAAGAGGTAAATATCCTCTTTCATGTTCTTGTGTTTTCTTTTTAATTCTTTTATTTTCTTATACTATATTCCCTTACCCTTATCCAAGAGGCATGAAAGCTCCATTATCTTATATATAATGGATTTTTATTATGTTTATGGAAAAAATCATCATCATACTTCATATCCTCTCCCTCTTATTCTCAAAAAAAAAACATTGTCCTTGATGTGTCGATTTACCGACATCATGGATGATGTGTCTTAATTTTTCTTTAATTCCTTAAAATATATTCATAAAAAAATTAATATGGTTAAATAATATTTTATTATACATATTAGATGGTATATTATGTTTTGTAACTAGTTTTTATACATACTATTAATTAATAAACAAAAGTGGTTCGTGAAGATCAAAATTCACCAATAAACTAACGATTATCACTAATTATTTATCTAATGATTCATCCTCATGACATATAACCAAAATTATTTATGGAATCATTTAATATTATGTAATATTTTTAATAACATATCATTCCACTTCTTTAGTTTCTCTTCCACTCAATAAGAATATCCAATATGAACCGACCATGGAAATCATGTAAAGAACTCGCATGAAACAATGGAAAGAACAAAATATTATTAATTAATGGGTAGAATGATGTTATTAAATGATCATATAAGGTGTTGTAAAAATTATTATGATTCTTTAGAGTATTAATAACACTATTTTAACCATTATACAGGAGGTTTAATCACATTTTAAGTAAGATGATCCCAAGGTAAGGGAATTCTTAACCCAATTTCCATTCTTTGGGTTAACTATCTACTTTATGAAATATGTGGTATTGAGATTATTTGTTGATGATTTTTTTTTATATTAGGTATATTTATATTATATACACATATATATTCCATTCTATTAATTCTCACTCCAATTATATTTGTAAGGTACTTTCTTTTTAAAATCCTTTTTAAAGTCTCTTTAATGAAATTCAAAAAGATTGTTTTTTTATATATATGTCATGAGTGGTTTCTCCTGATTTCATGATTCCGTATTTTTGTTATATGTTCCTTGTACATAGTTGTTTTGGGTTGATCCCATTATATCTCAATATATGTTGGGTTGAGCCCATTATAGCTCAAGATATGAAGGGTGATCCCCATTATAGTTCTCCAATGCATTGGGTACTCCGGAGATGGAAGTTAACCAAATTATTATTCCATGTGTAAGGGTGATTATAAGTGTGATATGGTAAATATGTCCCAAGGAAACTACATGATTTTTCTATTCATGCTAATGATTTTTTATGAAATGGGTTTTATTAGTTTCTATGTTATCACTTAACTAACGATTTCTCTCTTTATATCCCTTACTAAGCTTTTTGTGCTCATCCCAAGTTTTTAAATGTTTTTCATAGGTTATAAGGATGTGAAAGACAAAGAAGGAAGATAATTTTAAATGTTATAAATATTTTTCAAAGAAATTATATTTTATTTGAAATTTTTAATATTTTATAAAAATGGATACTATTTTTTGAGTTTTCACATGTATGATTATGGAATTTTATGTATGTTTTATGTCCTAATTATCTAAAACTCTAAACCTGAAAAGATAATTAATGTGTAAGAATGTATTATCTTTTCTAAAAATCAATAATATATAATTTTTTAAGGCTGGGTCCTTATAGTCGGTATCAAAGGATGTTTTAGCTAACTTTAGGGGTTTGGATGATGTTAATAGAATACCATATATGATTTTTACTTTATGTTTGATTTGAATTGATATAAAATTTAAAGATTACCATGTTTCTTCATCTAAGATATGTCTTTTCAAAATGGTTTTCTGTATAAGTAATAGGGAAGATGAAGTTGGAAGGCACCAAGAGGCTGATATCTGTTCAAATCTATAGCCTGGATTGGTGGGAATCGAAACTGATCAGTTTTAATAGAAATGGATCAATTTAATTAGGTGATAAACAATGGTGGTATCCATGCTAGAGAGGAACTTGACCTACCACAAAGAAACATTTCTTTTGTGGAGCATTTTATGAGGCAACGTCCTCCAGAATTCAGTGGAACCATAGATTCAGTGATAGTCGATGGATGGATCAATACTCTAGAAAAGGTATTTGATGTCATGGGATGTTTAGAACATAAAAAGGTAATAGTAAAAATTTATTATTTTGAAGGTGAAGCCGGTCAATGGTGGTCTCGGGTTAAGAATATGAGAGAAATAGATGATTTTGATAGTCTAGAATGGGATGATTTTAAGAGTTTTTTCTGGAAAAATATTTTCCTAAAACTATTCAACTCAGAATGGAAACAAAATTTTAGGAACTGAAGCAGAAAGATGATGATTCTATGGTAGCATATAAATCTAATTTTTTAAGACTATCCAGGTATGTACTAGATTTTACTTGGGATTTTGATAGTAAAATCAATAGATTTTACTCTGGTTTGAAACCATTTTTACAAAGATCTTTGGATTTATAAGAGTTTAAAAGATATGAGAAACTTGTTCATTGTGATAAAAAAGTAAATATATAGTTTTTTGACATGTATGTGCCTCTTGATGACAAGAATAAGAAGTGTTTAGGTTGGAAGGCATTAGGTAATAATTCAACAGAGAAATTTGGAGGTAAGAAAATCCATTTCCCTTTTTGTAAAAAGTGTGGAAAAAAGAATCCTGGTGAATGTCTTGTAAATTATGGTAAATTCTACCAATGTGGAAATTTTAGGCACATGTCCTATTATTTTAAGTAAAATGATCTTAAAATTAATGAGAAGTCAATGGTGAGATGCTTTAACTATAATGAATTGTGTCATTTTGCTAATGTGTGTCTGAAGCTAGTCACTCAGGAAGGAAATCGGAAATATTAGAAGCAGAAGGGTGTGTAAAAATCCTTTGCAACCACTTAAGTAGATTGTGATCCATCAAATGAGGTGGTATCAGGTACATTTCTTGTTTTTATAGTTTTCATAAATATGTTGTTTGATTCAGGGTCTACACATTCCTTCATTTCTGAGAAATTTTCTACAAAATTGGGAATCCCACCTCATGAAATGAAACCAGAACTCATGGTAAAAACACCTAGAGGAAATATTGTGAAAAAAATAAAATATAAAAATATACCTATCTTTTTTTATGGAAAGATTTTACCTGCAAACCTTGTTGTTTTTCCTCTAGTGTAGTTTGATGTTATTCTGGGTATAGACTTGATTTCTTTTTATCATGCTAAGATAGATTATAGATAAAAAGAATTTGTTTTTCAAAAAGAGTTTTGGTTTGTGTACAAGAATGAACACATACCATTGATAACATATCGGGAAGCTAATAAATTCATTGAATATGGATATTAAAGTTATATTGATCATATTTTTAACGATAAGGGAATTATCCAAATTAACGATGTGTCAGTGGTAAATGAATACCTGGATGTTTTTCCTAATGATTTGTCTGGTTTTATTCTTGATCAAGAGGTTGATTTTACTATTGAATTAGTTTATGATGCTAAGCTAATTTCAAAACCCCCTTATTTAATGGATTAAATAGAAATTATAGAATTAAAAAATCAGTTAGAGGAGTTATTAGATAAAGGCTTCATTCGACCCAACACTTCACCTGGGGGTCCTACTGTCTTCTTTATTAAAAATAAAGATGGTACAATGATACTTTTCATTGATTATAGATCCTTGAATAATATCATTGTTAAAAACACGTATATTTTCCCTCATATCGATGACTTGTTGGATCAGCTCCAGGGATCACAGTATGTTTCAAAGGTTGACCTGAGTTCGGGGTACCATCAGTTGAAAGTAAAGGATGAAAACATCCCAAAGACTACATTTCATACTAGATATGTTCATTATGAATTTTTAGTTATTATATTTGGGTTAATTAATGCACCTGTTGTATTCCTGAATCCTATGAATATAATATTTCATGAGTTCTTTGATAAGTTTGTGGTTTTGTTTATTGATGGCATTCTAGTATATTCTAAAAGTAAAGAGGAGCATGAAAAACATATAAGGGTTGTTTTGAAAACCTTAAAAGAAAATAAATTGTATGTAAAATTCAGAAAGTTTGAATTTTGGTTGCAATAAATTTCTTTCCTAGGTCACATTGTTTCTAAAAATGGCATAACTATTGATCCTGGTAAAACAATTTTCTAAATAATGGCCAATACCCACAAATATAACTGAGATTCCTAGTTTTCTTGGTTTTGCAGGATATTTTCAGAGGTTTTTTGAAAATTTTTCACAGTTATCTAGACCACTAACTAAGTTAATTCGAAAAGGAGTTAAATTAATCTGGAAAAAAGAATGTGATTATTGTTTTTAGGAATTGAAAATAATATTGGTGGATTCTATAGTTCTGAACCTACCTTCCAGAAGTGGTGAATTTATCATCTAAAGTGATGATTCTTTTAAGGGACTTGGTTGTGTTATGATGTAGAATGATCAGGTAATTACTTATGCCTCACATTAGTTAAAACCTCATGAGTTAAATTACCCTACACATTATTTGGAATTAGTTGTTGTTTTTTTTAATTTAAAAATTTGGAGGCATCATCTGTATGGAGTAAAATGTGAAATATATACTGACAATAAAAGTTTTAAGTATATATTAACTATGAAGGAATTAAACATGATAAAGAGAAGATGTCTAGAAATAATCAAGTATTATGATTTCACGATTCATTACCATCCTATAAAATCAAACAGAGTGGAAAATGCTTTGAGTCGGAAAATTAATGTTGCATTAACCATGATACGTTTAGAATGTGACCCTTTATTGAATGATTTGATAAACTTTGGCTTGGAATTTTTTGGTGCAGGAAATTCTTCTTTTTTTAGGTTTTAGTGCAGTCATCTATGTTAGACAGAATTAAGCAAGCACAGAAAGAATATGGAGAGTTACAGAAAAAGGTAGAATTTGTCAAAAAGGGTAAGTTTTTAGAATTTAAACTTGATAAGGATTGCTTTTTGAGTTTTGGGAAGAGATTATGTGTTCCTTGTGATTCTTAACTGAAGAAAGAATTGTTATGTGAAGTCCAAAGTTCTCTATTTTCAATTCATCCTGATAGCAAAAAGATATACAGAGATCTTCGAGAGTATTACTAGTGGGATGGAATGAAAAAGAGATATTGCAGATTTTACCATGAAATGTTTGACTTGTTAACAGGTCAAAGCAGAGTTTTAGTTACCAAAGGGGATGCTTCAACCTTTACCAGTTCTAGAGTGGAAATGGTAAAATATATCTATGGACTTCATTGTGGGACTACCGAAGACATCTCAAGGTAATAATGAAATCTGGGTTATTGTTGATTGACTGACAAAATCTGCACATTTCCTTCATATTCAAGATACTATGTATTTAGATCAACTTTCTCAATTGTACCTCAAAGATATTTTTAGGTTAAATGGAGTTCCTCTTTCCATTATATCTGACTGTGATCCTAGGTTCTCTTCTAACTTTTGGAAAGGACTTCAGAAGTCATTGGTAACATAATTAAATTTTAGAACTGCTTTTCACCATCAATCTAATAGACAGACCAAGAGAAAAAATCATACACTAGAGTATATGCTTCTATAATGTTCAATGGAATAACAGGGAAGTTTGTATTAGTATCTCTCTTTAGTTGAGTTTTCTTATAATAACAGTTTTCATTTCAATATTCAGATGGAACCTTTTGAGGCATTGTATGGAAAGCGGTGTTGAACTCTAGCATTTTGGGATGAAGTCGGGGAAATGAAGTTGATGGGACCATAATTAGTATAGGAAGTGGTAGAAAAAGTTCATATGATTCAGAAACACCTAAGGATAGCTCGGAGCAGGCAAAAAAGTTATGAAGATAACAAGAGGAAAGACATTTCATTTGAGGTAGGTGATAATGTTTTCTTTAAAATATCTCATTGGAAAAGTGTTATGCATTTTGGTAAAAAATGAAAGCTAAGTCCACAGTTCATTGGACCTTATGAAATCCTAGAAAAAGTTGGACCATTCTCCTACCGAGTAGCTTTGCCACTGAGTTTATCTCAGGTACATAATTTTTTTCATGTTCTGATGTTGAGAAAGTACGTTCCAGATTCATCTCATGTTTTGAGCCTAAAAGTAATTCAGCTAGAAGAGAACATTTTTTATGAAGAGAGACCTGTTCTGATTCTTGATCGTAAAGAGAAGGTATTGCGAAATAAGGTAATCCACTAGGTAAAGGTTTTTTGGAGAAACCACATGGTTGAAGAAGAAACATGGGAATCTAAAAATTCTATGAGGGAAAGGTTCCCTCACTTGTTTAATAAGTAAATAAAAATTGTGAGGAAGTAATTTCCAGATGGTGGGGAGAATGTAACACCAAAAGGTTTTATAAATAAATTTATTTTAATGCATAAAACACTGAGTCTCTACATAATGACAATTTTTTTAAGTAGATAGTTATAAAAAAGTCGTTAAACATAATTTCTCCACTTCTGTGTTTTGAATTTCAAAAAACAGAAATACACAGTTGCTATCAATAAGTTATTTGGAGTCTGATAAAACCAACTTAATTTTTGGTGAATAGTAATATACCCTTATGAATAGTAAATTAGCCAAATGTATAGTAACCTCACCCATGAATGTATAATAAGTAAGGAATCTTGTAAGTGATAATATAATCATTATATAAGTGTTGGTATTTTTTTGAAAGTCATAAATATTTAATTACAATTTTGTGATAAAATAAATAATTTAAATGAAAATTTATTTTCATAAAATGTTATCATAAATTATTATTTTACTATCTTATGGTTATAAGATAATTTTATGAGACCTTGATTTATTTTTCACCGTGTTATAAAATGAGTTATAGTTTTAAAATTATTATTTTTTTGAATAAATTGTGATTTTAATTAAAAATTTAATTTATCATATTTAGAAAAATATTTTCATAAAATGGGGTTCATTTTTGAATTCTAAAAGATGAAAAATGGTTGGGGTGAATTTTTTGGATTTTCCTAAAATACTTGAATTTTTTGTGAATAGTGAAAATCGATAATTTCAGAAATGTGCAAAATAAATGAATTTATGCATCATGTTGAGCCATGGATGATATAAATGGAAATTATATCGAACTAATATGAACTTATTACTATATTTATTTATAAAATCATCACTATTTCTTATCTTATGGGAAAATAATAAAATAATGATTAAAATAATGGAAAGCATCTCCTCGCCTCCACTATAAATACCACCCTCACCCCACTCTTCCTCTCACACCTCTAAATCTTTGATAATCATCTAAATTATTACCAATACCCTTACCAAGGCTCTTCTTCACGTTCAAGACCATCTGGTCTCACCAAAAGGCCAATACCAAAGGCCTTAAGGAGGATCTCAAGGAGAAGATATCAAGAGGTAAAATTCCTCTTTCATGTTCTTGTATTTTCTTTTTAATTAGTTTATTTTCATATACTCTCTTCACCTACCCTTATACAAGAGGCATGAAAGCTCCAATATATCATATATACTATATTTTTATCATGTTTATGGAAAAATTCATCATCATACTTCTTATCATCTCCCTCTTATTCTCAAAATAAAAAACATCATCTGTGATGTGTCGATTTACCGACATCGTGGACGATGTGTCTTCATTTTCCTTTACTTCCTTCAAATATATTCATAAAATCATTAATATGGTTAAATAATATTTTATTATACATATAATATGATATATTATGTTCTGGAACCAGATTTTATGCATACTATTAATTAATAAATAAAAGTGGTTCGTAAATATCAAAATTCACCAAAATAAACTAATGATTATCACTAATTATTTATCTAATGATTTATCCTCATAAAATATAACCAAAATGATTTATAGAATAATTTAATATTCTGGAATCATTTTAATAACATCTCCTTCCACTTCTAGAGTTTCTCTTCCACTCGACAAGAATATCCAATACGAACCGACCATGGAAATCATGTAAAGAACGCACCCAAAACAATGGAAAGAACAAAATATTATTAATTAATGTCACAACCCATCCCCCGGGGCCCATGTTGTGACTATCCTAAGATCTCATTCTATAGGACATGGGTTGGCGACTAGCACTGAAAAGGAGTATCCCTAAAATGGGATGGAATTTCTTTTAAACCTATACAAACATACAATCCAAGAACACAACAAGATGCAACCACGAAGTAAAACTGCAGTAGTAAAGTTGTGTACTAAAAGTAAAATGGGATGGAATACAAGCCCAAATGAAATGTACAACCACAACTGAAAAACAAAAAACAGATTTTGAAATTGTCCACTAATGATCCTACCTAAAGGGTGGGTACATCTCGTCTCCACTGCTCTCCACATCAACCAATCTCCTCCGTGTACCACCTGGTCCTGGCTCCCTCAAGACTTAGCCAAGCTTCTTGTCTTCTACACAAGACACAATAAGGTGCGGGTGAAGACCATGTAGGGGTGAGTATAAAATTACCCAGTAGGGAACCCGGGACCCTCGAAGGTCTCTCAGAATTCCACAAAGGAAAACCACAAAGCATAATCACAATCACAAAGAACAAATCAATAGACACATCTCAAACCAGGTATAAGTAAAGCACATAAGTACAAATGATTATTCGAGAAGCTAGATCATCTTATTTTGTCAAGAGGCATGCTACTGACCATACGGAGTCTAACCCACACGGTATCGATAAGTACTAACCCCCGTAAGACCCACACAGGATCTGACCCACCCGGAGTTGATATGTACTAACCCCCACAAGACCCACATAGGATCTGACCCACCTAGGATCTGACCCACACAAGATTGATATACGCTAACCTACACAGGATCGTTGAGCACTAACCCGCACAGAATTTGACCCACATAGGATCGGTATGCGCTGACCCACACAAGATTTCTCTGTACTAACCTTTATATGATCTGTCTCCAACCTCTACCTTACTTCCAGCCACTGGATTCCCGCTCATAGTATGCTTTATTCTGGTATAACCTCAACTCAAGCCATCGGTCATATTTCAACCGGCACTAATTCCCACTAAGAATTAACCCGGTGATTTTTCATGTCATAAGGGTTCCAATGCAACAGGCAGCGCCTCAACCAGACACCTGGTATGTAAGTTATTGGAATTTTAGTGTTGAGGGCCAAGTTGGATTCAGAGTCAATCCAACTTGGTTGTACTCCAAATTTCTCCAAAGATCTCATGGAGTTTCTCAAAAGGACCATCTCACTCCAAGGATCCCAGCACCGCAGATGGTTCGTCAAATGGACGTCTGGTTCACAAGATAAAATCACTTAAGCATAACTCGGCCCAAATGGGTTTGGGTCCGGTCCTACCCGGTCGGACTGACCCAGCCCGACCTGGCCTGGGCCGTCTCGGTTGGGCTGGGCCGCAGTGGGCTCGGCCCTCTGGGCCATAGCGGGCCTGGTCCACTGGGCCGAGGACCGTCCCGGCCCGCTGGGTGATGCGGCCCGGCCTACTAGCGTGCCCCACATGGGGCACGTAGTCCACCTACCGAATGGCTTAAAGGAGCCGTTCGGGCACTTGATTGGTGGCGCCCGGTGGTGCTACCTCGTCTCCCACGAGACCCGTAGGGAGCGGGTCCCATCCTTCACCACCTCCATGACTTCAAAGTCACGGCCCTTCAACATGGCGTGCACCGCCTCCTCCTCAACGGTCAGCCAAGGGCAGACCACCTTCTGCAGCCACTGTGGCTTGATGTTGTGGCTCCCCTCTATAGCATGTGAAGGTGAGCCACCTGCTTCCACTGTGGATGATCGCTTACATGCTGGTGTCACGTCAGCGAATCTTCCACGGGGCTCCGGTGATGCTCTAGAGCTCTGTTTCCACTCCTGTTTGCACCTATGGAGCTCTCGAACTATCGTTGTCACAGTGTGACCCTTTGTCTTGTGTTACTATCAAATTGGGAAAAGTTTCCCTAAAGAACGCAATGATAAACAAAGCGGCAGAGAGTCTGGGCCTTGTTCTTTTGGCCCACACCCTCCATGTTAACATGATAATAGGTGGGAGAATAATTCATTAAAGATAAGCTTTATTAAAATAAACCCCCTACCTCGAGATCCATTTAAAGTGTCGCAGTTATGGTGGGAAGATCATCCATGTTAGATGGATTCGTTGGCGTTCATCGATCCCGGATCGTTTCCACCCAATATTTCATCCTCCATCAGTGGATGTTGCCACAGGACTTCACCAGAGTTTCCTATCTTGAATAAGTCGTGTCAAAACCCCACCTCGAGCTCCATTTAAATAAGAGGGGGAAATGTGAGTAACGCATTGAGGAATTAATGAGGTTTATTAAATGAATTAATGAACATATTTTAATTCACAATGGTGGAGTTACACAGTTGATGAGTCAAACCATTAAATGGCTTGACAATTCACCGGTCCTGCCACCGCCGCTCATCTATTGGAGAAAAAGAAAATAAAATTACAGTTATATTTTATTTTACTTTTCTTTAAAAAGTCCAAAAACTATCTGTTTATCCCGACCTACTTTAGTCAAAGTTAAGCCTCCCTTAAGAGAATCCCAGAACTTCAAATTCAACGGTGTCCCTGGATTTTTAATCCGAGCACCACTTCAAAAGAAATAAAATGTCTCCCACGCGTTTAGTGAACGTACCTTAAAAAAGCTCAAAAATTCATTTTGGGCACACTGGGCCTCAGAATCGCATGTCTTCAGTTTTCATAGACTCGTAATAATCCCAAATAATTTAAAAAAAATTACAAGAAATTTTTGAATCTTTATATTCTCCCCACCTTAGGTATTTTCATCGCTGAAATCCACAACAAAACTAGGGGAACAAATGGGGGTACTGAGCACACATCTAAGCCTCCTGATCTCATGTGATCTCCTAAAGATTCTTGTGCTACTAACAAACTCGCACTAGAGGAATCGACCACCCATGAAGGACCTGCTCCTGTTGATCCTCTATCTCCATAGGGAACTCCACAAACGTCACCCCATCATCGATGTCCAGCTCGCCCCAGTCGATAAAATGTGATGAATCATGCACGTATCTCCTCATATGCGACACAAGGAAAACATTATGCACCTGGTGCATCTTTGTGGGGAGAGCTAGATGGTACACCACCTCACCTATACTACTGAGGATCTAGAAAGGTCCGATGAACCTTGGAGATAGCTTGCTGCCCTGGCCAAACCTCTGTAATCCTCGTCTGGGTGAGACCCATAAGAAGACATGGCCTCCCTCCTCAAACTCCAAGGGTCTCCATCTCCTATCAGTATAAGAATTATTCCGGATCTATGTAGTCTTTATCTGCTCCTAGATGACCTACACCTTCTCTATGGAAGCCTATACCAACTCTGGACCCATAAGTGCGGACTCCGCTGGGTCTATCTAGCAAAGAGGTGATCTGCATGGTCACCCGTACAAGGCCTCAAATGGTTCCATGTCGATGGTGGAGTGATAACTGTTGTTATATGAAAACTCCACCAATGATAGGTGGTCCTCCCAACTGCATCCAAAATCTAGGACATAAGCAGGAAACATGTCCTCGAGTGTCTGTATAGTCTTCTCCATCTGAACATCTATCTAAGGGTGAAAGGTGGTGCTTAAGCATAGCTGAGTTCCAAACACCTACTAAAATCCCATCCACAAGAGGGATGTAAAACATGCATCACGATATGATATGATCGTTGATGTCACTATGTGAAGTCGTATTATCTTCTGCACATAGAGGCTTCCCAAGATCTCTACTGATCCCTGCTCTCGGATGGGTAGGAAGTGGGCTGACTTGGTGAGTCAGTCAATGATCACCCAGATGGTATCATGGCCCCTAGACGTACATGGTATCCCTAACACGAAGTCCATGGAGATACCATCCCACTTATACTTTGGTACCTCAAGTGGATGAGCTAATCCCGTTGGTACCTGATTCTCGGCCTTCACTTGCTGACAAGTGAGGCATCGGGATACAAACTTTTCCAGTGCCTTCTTCATCCCTGGCCACCAGTTCTGACACCAGAGATCCTAGTACATCTTCTTCACTCCAAGATGTACCATTAAAAGGGGATGTGTGAAACTCCTTCAACACCTCCTCTCGTAGCATCACTGGTACCACATTGCATCCTCTGAAGAGAACGACGTGCTCCCCAACTTCAGAAAATCCCTCAGGAGCCTGTCCTACAGATATCTGAGCATGTTGGGCCTTGCAGTCAACATCCCCAAGCTATGCCACCCTGACTCGCTATAAAATTGGGGGAGTAATAGTCATATACTAGAGGTAATATTCCCCATCTATATCCATAAAGGATATCTTTAAGGTGGCTAGTTGCTCTGTCGCCTCACTCAGCAATTATAGGTCAAACCTCCTGCTAAGTGTGTCTGCTACTACATTCCCCTTCCCAAGAGTATATACTATCTCAAAGTCATTGTCCTAGAGGACCTCTATCCATCGTCTCTATCTCAGGTTTAGGTCCTTCTGTGAGAATATATACCTAAGACTTTTGTGACCATAGTAAACAGTAAATCATTCACCCATCAAGTAGTGTCACCACATCTTCAGTGCAAAGACCACTAATGCTAACTCCAGGTCATGGGAAGCACAGTTCTGCTCATTCTTCCTTAACTTTCATGAGCTGTAGGTGATCAACGCTCACTCCTGCATCAGGAAACAACCCAGTCTGATCCCTAATGCATCGCAGTAAACTACACACCCAATGCCCTCTTCTGGTATCCTCAAGATGGGATCACTTGTAAGTCTCTACCTCAGCTCCTGGAAACTCTGCTGGAACTTCTCTATCCATAAGAAATGTTTCCCCTTCTTTTTCAAGGCTGAAAATTGTGCTGCTATCCTGGAGAAATCATGTACAAATATCCAGTAGTACCCATACAATCCCAAGAGACTTTGCACTTCGGTCACACTCCTGGGTGGTTCCCAAGCAAGCACTGCCTCTATCTTTTCCGGATCCACTGCGACTCCAGCCTCTGAGATAACGTGCCCTAGGAATTGGACTTCCTATATCCAGAATTGTAACTTCAATATATTTCCATAAATTTGGTGCTCTCAGAGTGTATCCAGAACTATCTACAGGTGCGTGGCATGATCCTCCTATGACGCTGAGTATATCAAGATGTTGTCGATGAAGACCACCAAAAATAGATCTAGGTATGGCTGAAATATCTTGTTAATGAGACCCATGAACACTGTTGGAGAATTGGTCATGCCTAAAGGCATTACCATGAACTTTTAATGGCCATACTGACATCTGAAGTTTGTCTTCGTTATGTCCTTGTCTCTTACTCTGAGTTGATGATAGCCTGATCTGAGGTCTATCTTCGAAAACCATCGAGCTCCCTTTAGTTGGTCGAAGAGATCATAAATCCTTATGAGTGGATACTTATTCTTCACAACCACTTGGTTCAGGCGCTGATATTCCACATAAAATCCTCAAGCTCCCATCTACCTTCTTGGTGAACAAAATCAGGTCTGCCCAAGGAGAAACATTGGGCCTTACGAACCCCTTTCTTTTCAAGTCCTCCAACTGTACCCTCAGCTCATGAATCTTCACAGGAGCCATATGATATGTTGGTGTACATATAGTTTTCATCCTAGGGTACAGGTCGATGTGAAAGTCTACCTCTCTTTGAGGAGGTAGTCCTGAAACATTATCAGGAAAAACATCATCATACTCGTCCACCACTACAGGATAACTCGGACTCCTCACGTCAACTACTCTGAGGGTGAGGATAGGTAACTGATGAGTAATCGGCTACACCCTCCTCCGAGATAGTCCATCCTATGCTACAAAGGTTTCCTTCTAACCAGTGAAGGTAAACATGATCTCATCCTCACAGACACACCGCACTTTGTGCATAAAACGGTCAATCTGATCATGGAATATGGATAGCCAGTCCATACCCAAGATGACGTTGTAAGGCCTTGATGCTACTATTAGGATATCCCAGCAGAAGTTCTCACCTCCTAGAATGATCTCACACTGCCTGCATCAGTTTTAAATCATCAAATCTTCTCCCATAGAAGTCTCTAATTGCAAGGATCGAGCCAATGGCTCCATCAGAATCCCCGAGCTCTGAATGACTGTCGTAGCAATGAAAGAGTGACTGGAACCTATGTCTATTTGTACTTAAAATAGGATGGAATAGAAACAAATCATACCTCTAATCATATCTAGGGTTTCGTGTTCATAGGCCTCTACTACCTGTAGTTGTGCTCGCCCATGTCCACCTGCTCCCTATGGTTGGGGTGGACCTCCTGGTGGTGGTGGCGGTAGAACCTAAAAACTCCACCCACCTCCTATTGCACGACCTTCTCCTCTTCCTCTTCTACCACCCAACAAACCTTCTCACTTGAATCTCAATCTCTACCTCAGTGGTCCCTCAAACGTCTACTGATCGTTGGTATGAAGGGTCGGGCAGTCGCGAGCAATGTGGCCCTGCCAGCCGCATGTGAAGCACATTCTGCCTCCCAACTAACCTTATCTGCCTCGTGAGCTCTACACCTCCAAACCTACGTCTCAGGGTCATTCACCTATAGGTCTGGCTTTCTTGGACCTTTGCATCATCTGTCTACTACCTCCTACAGATGACTCATCTACGTGTCATCTGATGGTGTCTCTCGCCATCGGTGCCCACTCAGTTATGAATCTCTCCACCAAAAATGATCGCTTCAGCACTCCAGCCTATGTCAGGATATTCAGTGATATCATCGACGCTTTGATCTCTCATCGGAGACCCTAATCAAAGGTCCGGCCCCTGAAGAATGGGTCTTATACCATGTCGGTGGAGTAGCGTGAGAGGTTAGTGAATCTCGCTGAGTACTGGGCTACTATCAAGATGCCCTACTATAAGTGCAGGAGCTCCTAAATATGCATAGAGCATAGCATCTCTGGAATGAACTCCGCCCTAAAGAGGCTCTCAAAGTCCATCCATGTGAGGGTCGCCTCGTCATGTGACTGGAGCATCAGGCTCCACCATCTCCCTATTGTTCACTAGAAAAGGCTAGTAGCTAGGATAACCATCTGCTCTGCTGGTGTCTCAACCAAGAGAAAAACGCTAGCCACAGCCTCCAGCTAGTCCTCAGTTGCCTGGGGATCTGTCTCGCCTTGAAACCTCGGAGGCCTCTGTCTCTAGAACTCATGCAATTCACTCAGTCAGCATGCACGGTCTTCTAGTGGGGTTGGTGGCATCTTCTTCCCAACGGTTGGTGGTGGTGTTGGAACACCACAAGAAGGTGCCAACACAGTAAGAGGGCCCTACACCAATGCCTCGTCACTCTGTGGGCCGTCATCATGTACTCTTTCGGGAATCATGGCTGGTTGTCTACACAGCGACATCCTATAAATAAATAGGTGCACCACTGTCAAAAATTTATACCTGGTGAGCTGACTCAAAAGATATAAAAGTAAAAACATTTCCAAAAAACATGCAATCATTGTTTTTGTTCACAAAGTCAGAAATCATAATTCAGGGTCCTGGTGTATGGATACATCTGTTGCACCAACACTGGACTCCCAAAACTAAAAACCACACTCAAAACACTTAACACTATTACTCCATTGAAAAGATCATAGTCCTAGTTCTTCGGTAGAACCTCCCTTTGATACCACTTTGTCATGACCCGTCCCCCAGGGCCCATGTCATGACTACCCAAAACCCGCCTTCCATAAGCCAGGGGTTGGAAACTAGAATCAAAAAGTTGTATCCCTAAAACGTGAATGCATTTCCTTTAAACCTGTATAAAAACACAATCCAATAAAACAACTAT
This sequence comes from Viscum album, assembly GCA_963277665.1. Taxonomy (NCBI): domain Eukaryota; kingdom Viridiplantae; phylum Streptophyta; class Magnoliopsida; order Santalales; family Viscaceae; genus Viscum; species Viscum album. Next base: position 151,471,145 of record OY728123.1, on the reverse strand, counting down.
ATGAAACCATGAAGTAAAACTGAAGTAGTAAAGGTGTGTACTGAAAGTAAAAGGAGCCGGAATACAAGACCAACTGAAAGTTACAACTACAACTAAAAAATAGAAAAAAACTCCTAAAAACATCTACCTAGGATCCTACCTGAAGGGTAGGTACAACTTGTCTCCATTGCTCTCCACATCAGCCAATCTCCTCTGTGTACAACCTGGTCCCATCTCCCTCAAGTCTCAGCCAAGCTGTTCGTCATCTGCACAAGACACAACAAGGTTTGGGTGAAGCCCGTGTAGGGGTGAGTATAAAAATACCTATTAGGGACCCCGAGACCCCTGTAGGTCTCTCATAATTCCACAAAGTAAAACAAAAAATCATGATCTCAATCACAAAGCACAAAGAAATAGACACATCTCAAACTAGGTATAAGTAAAGCACAAAAGTACAGATGGTTTGTAACGACCCAAACTCTTTAATAATTTTTGTTTTCTAATTTTGTGTGTTATTTTATTTTATACTCAACAAAACTATTTAATTTAATGAAATGAGTATAATTAAAATGAGATTGTTGGGTTTCGACTGTTATATGACTATTGGTCAATATGACTGTTGGAAACTAAAAGTTGTGTTTATTGTCTATAAATACAAGTTATCTTGGTTAATATAGAAAGATAATTTGATGGCCTCATCCAGTAGTCTCCGACCGATCAAATCCCATCTGACAGAACTTGGGAAGGAGGTAGCACCACTAGGCTTTGCTCTGGACCAAACTCAAGCCGAACTTCATCGTTTGAAGCTGGAACAGAATCGCCTTCGGGAGAAGTTCAAGCTGATAGAAATCACCACTCAGGAAATGTTGGTCGAGTTGCCCCAGGATTCTATCACCTTATCACACCTTACACTTAGGTCCTATGTTGGTGTTATAAGGGGCTATGTAATGAGACCTTAGCTACTTTGTGTAATCCTTTGATATAAATAAAATTTTTATTTCTTCTTATAGTGAAGTTGGTAAATATCAAATGTCCGGATAAATATAGGATGTATATTATTGATGAATTTTGGAAAAAGGATATTTTAAAATAATTATGTAAACCTTAAATAATTAAAAATGTGTAATGATTTTCAAAAAATGGTTTTCTACAGTTGTGTTCAGTATGAAATTTAGAGTCTAATAAGATCAACTTAATTTTTGGTGAATAGTAAATTATGAATAGTGATTTTACGATTATGATTAGTAATGTGACCAAATGTATTAAGTAACCTCTCTTAAGAAAGTATTAATATAATTTAGGCACCTTGATTAAGTAATGTGATTCAATAAAATAGGTAAATAACTGTTTCAGAAATATTTGGTTAAGTATTAGTTTTTTCGGATGAATAGTTTTTTTTATTTAAAAATTATATTAAAATTATTTAGAAATTTATTTTCATAAAATGGAGTTCATTTTTGAAATCAGAGCATCGATATTTGGTTAAGGTGAATTTTTGGGATTTTTTCTGAAATAGTTGAATTTTCAGTGAATAGTGGTTTTATTTAAAAATTAAATTAAAAATATTTAGAAAATTATTTTCATAAAATGGAGTGCATTTTTGAAATCAGAGCATCAATATTTGGTTAAGGTGAATTTTTGGGATTTTTCTGAAATAGTTGAATTTTCGGTGAATAGTGAAAATACAGTTTTGAGTTTCGAGTGTTTAATGACATCATTAAGAATGTAATAATTATGTAATAATTCTGGTAGACTTATGAATAGTAATATATTCTATGATGTGTCCCAAGTGGACAATACCATGGGCAATCCCATGGTTTTTCCAATACCACTAATGAGGTGTCCCTTGGCAATTAATGCTTTTTTCCCTCACTTCTCCTATATATACCAAGTCATTCCCTCATTCATTTCATTTCCAAATACTCCCCAATGAAGTTCTGGTCTTTTTACCTCTCAAGAAGTCCTACCAAGGTTCCCTCAAGCCTCCCAAGGTTCTGACCTTCATGCTCTCGAAGTTACTCTTTAAGGTAAGAGAATCTTTCACCCTCCTCTTTTAAGTCATGACTTCCTTTATGTTGTGTCTTTTAGTTTCCATCTCTTTATGTTGAGGGTATGTTCTTATATGTTCTCATTATTTTCCTTTTTATGACTAATTCTTGAGATACCCTTTCCTATCTTATCAATTTTTTTTCTGAATTTTTAAGTGACGCCGTTAGGCTGCCGAATTTTCCTTAAAAGAAATTGCGCTTTCTCTTTCCTTTCAAGTTTCCTTTTCATGTGATGTGTCATTCTAATGTCCACACCATGATATTATTTATTTTTATTATGCCCCTACACTAAAAAATGATCCATTTATGGATGTGATACCCTTGTCCTCGCTCTTTTTACTATTTTTTAAAACCAAGTTATATTGTCGTTATGCTGCAGAAATTTCGTCTCAAAATTTCTCTCCATTTCTCTCAAGAAATTATCTTGTTATATATGTGAATACCCATACCAATTTTGTTTCTATGAGTGTTCAAAGTTATAAAAAAATGATATATTTGATTCTATAATTGACATACATGTAACCCTCACTCCCTTTCCATTGGTTATAAATGACAAAACAATCTTATTTTTAACCACTTTTAAAACATCACGATTTTGAATGAAACCAAATTATTTTATTATTTTTGTGTTATTTATGAAATGTTTGATTATGATATATGTGGATAAAATGAAATTAAATACATATTAAGGGTGCTCCCTAATAGTTCTCTAATGCATTGGGTAAATAATTAATCTCTAGAGATAACAAGTTTCATGATACCTTGGTGAATAACCTAGGTAATTTTTATGACACCTTGGGGATGGACCTTGGTGATATGTTCATGAATTTATAAATGAAATGTTGTAGCCACATATTAAAGTTATGTTTCAAGTTCTTTTCATTATGATATTCCTATTATTTCATTGCTCTTTTATTTATGTTTTTATTTATGTTCTTATTGATAACACAAGCCAACTGATTCCCTTGTTTACCCTTAATGGGCCTTCTCCTCACACTTTCCTTTGATGTATCTCTCCAGGATGTGAGATGAAATAATTTTACATAGGATGAACCTATGATGAAGCCTTACAAGTTGTTTAGAAGAATTTTTTATGTTGTTCTCATGTATTATGTTCCTTATTTCCAAGACACTAGACTTTAAAGATCCTCTGTTTGTAAAATGTAATGAAAAGTTATGTATTAAAAAGGAGGGATGCCATAGTTGGTATCAAAGGATAGTTTAGTTATTTATGGAAATTATGATATGAAAACTTTAGGAATAACCCTATATAAAAGTTTAAATATAGGAAATATTCCTAGTATTTTGGTGAGTATTGATTAAATGGTTTATCAAGCAAATACATCCCTATCTGGATACGAGTAGGTAGAGGTGGATCTGGCACAGATGTACATAGGGGTAAAACCCAAAAACACCACTTTGAGATAGACTCAAATGGGAACTGGTACACGACAAAGGTCCTTGCTACACTCTTGGTTACAACACTTCTGGGGGATATATTTGGTTAATCACAAGCTTTTTATGAATCATTATGAAGGAATTATAGAGAAATGTAATTGTTTAAGCATGAAGTTTTAAGACATAAAATCCTTTATAGTTAAAATATTCATAAATTAAATAAGTTTCTCATGAAATATTTATTCTCTTAGAAAAAGGCATGAAATAGGAGGAACTGTGCAAATGGTTATCGCAATGGACCATGCACTGATGGCCCTTCGATGGAAGCCGGAATGGAAACATTCATGCGAATGATGAACCAACTGACCCAAGTTATGGGAAATAACTTTAATCAAGCTGAGAGACTGATCTCACCGCGAAGGGAACAACATTATATTGATTCCTTTATGCATCAATTACCACCAACCTTTAGTGGATTGACCGACCCATTGATTGCTGAGTAGTGGATAATCTCTATAGAGAAGATATTTCCTGTACTACGTTGTTCATAGCAAGAGAAGGTCACCCTGGATGTCTACCGCTTAGAAGTATAAGATGATCAGTGGTGGGAACTGATCAAAAACCCGAGGCCAAGATTGGAGGTTGAATCTTTGGAGTGGGAATAGTTCAGAGGGATCTTTTTCAGTAAGTATTTCCCTCATTCCATGAGAACAAGAATGGAGAAGGAGTTTCTCAAGCTGAAGTAGAAGGAGAATGAATCTGTGGGAAGCTATGAGATTAAATTCACAAGGCTTTCATGATATACCTATAGATTTGTCATGGATCCAAATGGTAAGGTTGATAGATTCTTCGGTGAACTGAGACCTCATCTGCGGAAGAATCTATCCAACTGAGACTATGATAGCTACAAGGAGATCATGCGGAGTGTGATGAAAGTCGAGCTAGAGTTTGGTGAGACGCAGTGGTCTCATAAATCAAACGATAATAAGATATCATTGAAGCCAAGCTTAGGGAGGATCTTTGATCAAGGAAGAGTAGGAAAGCAAGTACAACTTCCCACATGTAATAAATGTGGGAATAAGAATTCAGGGAACTACCTTCTCAGGAGTGGGAAGTGCTACAAGTGTGGTAGAGATGGCCACATTATGAGGAATTTTTATAGTGAGGTGAAACCTCAGCTTCCAAACACAAACGACAAGGGGAGGATTGTGTAGGCCCTACCTGATGTCCAATGCCTTAAGTGTGGACAATGTGGGCACTTTTCCAATCACCGTCCAAATTCGAGTTCAGTTGAAGGGAACCACCATCAGCCTTAGAAAAGGCCAAGGGATCAAGTTCGTGCTTTTTCTATCACGGTATATGAAGTTGAAGCTCTGAATGATGTGGTAGCAGGTACTCTTGTTGTCCTCTCAAATCTAGCAAGTACTTTGTTTGATTCTGGTTCTACGCATTCCTTTATTTCCTCCAAGTTTGCAAAGAATTTATATTCAACCCCCGAATTGATAAAAGTAGAGTTATCATTCAAGACTTCTGGTGGGACTATCCAAGCAACGTCAGTGTTTAGAAACTCTAGTGTTTACTTTAGTGAGCACAATCTTATCAAAAATCTAGTTGTCATTCCCATGCTGGAATTCGACATTATACTAGGGGTGGACTGGCTCTCAAAGTATAATGCTAAGATCAATTGTAGAAGCAAGGAAATATCAGTAGTCTTGAATGGAAAACCTACAGTTATCTTCCAAGGAGAGATATCTCAACTTGATCATTGTATAAAATAACCCCCTATATCCTTCTTTATAGAGTTGACCGGTGAATAAGAAGAAGGAGATGAGAGTTTAAGGATAGAAAGTTTCCCCATCATCCAGGAATACATTGATGTATTTCCTAAGGAGTTTCATGGACCTCCCCCTAAAAGAGGGGTAGAGTTCTCTATTGAGACTGTACCTGGATCTCATCCAATATCAAAAACCCCCTATAGAATGGAAAATGTGGAGCTAGAAGAATTAAAGAAACAACTCCAAGATCTTTTGGAGAAGGGTTTTATCCGACTGAGTATGTCTCCTTAGGGATCATCTATTCTCTTTGTGAAGAATAAGGATGGATCGATGTGGATATTCATTGATTATAGAGAACTGAACGGGATCACAGTAAAGAAAAAATACCCTCTTACAATAATTGATGACTTATTTGACCAAATTCATGGGGCTCAATTATTCTCTAAGATTAATCTTCGATCTGGTTATCATTAATTGAGGGTGAAGAAAGAAGATATTCCAAAAACTTCCTTCCGATCAAGATATGGGCATTATGAGTTTGTTGTTATGCCATTCGAACTGACTAATGCACCTACTATTTTTATGGATTTGATGAATAGAGTCTTTATGGACTACCTTGATAACTTTCTGGTAGTTTTAATTGATGATATTCTGATATATTCCAAAAGTTTTGAGGAGCATGAGGATCATCTAATGGCTATTTTGCAAACTCTACGGAAGGAGTGGCTTTTTGGGAAGTTCAGAAAATGTGAATTTTTGTTACAACAAGTTGCTTTCTTGGGGAACATTGTAACCAATGAAGGAATCATAGTTGACCCTGTAAAGAAAAAAGTTCTAGAGGAGTGTCCTCAACCTACAACAATAACTGAGATTCGTAGTTTTCTTAGATTAGTAGGATATTATAGTAGGTTTTTGAAAAAAAAGATCACGACTTTTTAATCCATTAACCAAGTTAACTCGAAAAGGGGTCAAGTTCATATGGACAATTGAGTGTGAGGAAATTTTCCAAGAGCTGAAGAAGATATTGGTTACTACACCTGTGTTAACTTTTACCTCAAGTGGAGAAGGATTTGTTATTTTTAGCGATGCATCTCTCAAATGGCTTGGGTGAATCCTCATGAAAAATGACAAATCCATTTCTTATGCATCTCGACAGTTGAAGACTCCTGAGAAGAACTATATGACGCATGATCTGGAGCTGGTTGTGTTCATTTTTTCTCTGAAGATATGGAGACACTATCTTTATGGGGATAAATGTGATATATAAACAGACCATCAAAGTTTGAAGTATATTTTCACACAAAAGGAAATGAACATGAAACAAAGGATATGGTTGGAACTTCTCAAAGACTATGATTGTTCAATTCATTATCATCCTAGAAGAGAAAACAAAGTCGTTGATGCATTAAGTAGGAAAGACCCAGTTTTCCTTTCCATGATTAGAATTAAAAGGGATCCTTTGATCAATGACCTAGTAAATCTGTACTTGGGAATTATAAGGGAAGGTACATCATCAACCCTAACCCAAATGATTTCTCAACCATCATTACTAGAGAAGATTAAGAAAGCGCAGAAAGAAGATCCTTTGTTACAGAAGAAGTTCCATTCTATAAAGGATGAAAAGTTTCCTGAGTTCAATATTGATCAAAAAGGTGTACTGAAATTTCATACAAGACTAAGTGTTCCATCTATTCCAAAAATAAAGAAGTATCTGATGGATGAAGCTCATGGCTCTACTTTCTCTATACATCCTAGAAGCACAAAAATGTATAGGGACCTTCGTGATAATTATTGGTGGGATGATATGAAAAGGGAGATTGTTGACTATACTTCAAGGTGCCTAGTATGTCATCAAGTGAAGGTAGAGTGAAAACTTCCTAAAGGGGTATTGAAACCACTACCCATACCAGCATTGAAGTGGGACAATATCACTATGGACTCCGTCACTCATCTCCTGAGAACTTCCAAAGGAAATAATGTGATATGGGTTATTGTGGACCATCTCACCAAGACTGACCATTTTATCTCTATATGAGAATATTTCTCTCTTCATCAACTTTCCAGGATTCATGTGAAGGAAGTGGAAAGGCTGCATGGAGTTCCACTTTCTATCATATCTGATTGTGATCCATGGTTCACATCAAAATTCTGGAGAAGTCTTCAACATGATCTGATCACTGAATTGAATTTTAGTACGGCCTATCACCCCCAAACTGATGGCCAATCTGAAAGGAGTATTTAAACACTTGAGGACATGCTGAGAACATGCTCAATGGAATTTAAAGGTGGATGGGATCAACACCTCATTTTAGTTGAGTTCTCTTAAAACAAAAGCTTCCACTTGAGCATTCAAATGGAACCCTAGGAAGCTCTATATGGGAAGCGATGAAGAACGCCTACTTTTTGGGATGAAGCTGGTGAGAGAAAGCTTCTTGGGCCTGATCTTGTGCAAGAGATGACAGAAAAAGTCCATGCCATCCAGCAACACATTAAGGCTGCTCAGAGTTAGAAAAAGAGCTATGTCGACAACCGTCGAAGGGAATTGGAGTTTGATGTCAGTGACAAGGTCTTTCTTCAAATTTCACCATGGAAAAGAGTCATGAGGTTTGGGAAGAAATGGAAGCTCATCCCTAGGTACATTGGTCCCTATGAAATCCTTGATCGTGTGGGAGAAGTGGACTATCGGCTTGAACTTACTCCAAATCTAGCACAAGATCATGATGTATTCCATGTATCCCTCTTTAGGAAGTACATACCTGACCCTTCACATGTACTAAACCCAGAGGTAGTACAACTAGAACATGAACTCTCTTATGAGGAGCAGTCGGTGGAGATCTTTGATCATAGAGATATGGTTCTACGTCATAAGACTACCCACCCTGTTAAGGTGTTGTGGAGGAACCATAAATATGAAGAATACATGTGGGAACCAGATGAGTCTATGAGGTAGAAGTACCCATAGCTTTTCTCTTCTGAGGGTACGAGTTAAAAATTTTAGGGACGAAATTTCTTAAGGGGGGACCTAAAATTTTTAATAATTTTTGTTTCCTAATTTTGAGTGTTATTTTATTTTATACTCAACAAAACTATTTCATTTAATGAAATGAATATAATTAAAATGAGATCGTTGGGTTTCGACTGTTATATGATCATTGGTTAATATGATTGTTGGAAACTAATTATTGCATTTATTGTCTATAAATACAAAGTGATCGTGGTTAATACAAAAAGAAGATTCGATGGCCTCATCCATTAGTCTCAGGCCGATCGAAGCCCATCTGATGGAAATTGGGAAGGAGGAAGTACCACTAGGCTTTGCTCTGGACCAAACCCAAGCTGAAATTCATCATGTGAAGTTGGAACAGAATCGCCTTTGGTAGAAGTTCAAGCTCATAGAAATCACCACTCAAGCAATGTTGGTTGAGCCGCCCCAGGATTCTATCACCTTATCACACCTGACACTTAGGTCCTATGTCGGTGTTATAAGGGGCTATGTAACGAGACCTTAGCTTCTTTATGTAATCCTTTGATATAAATAAATTTTTTATTTCTTCTTATGGTGAAGTTGGTAAATCTCAAATGTCTAAAAAAATATAGGATGTATATTATTGATGAATTTTGGAAAAAAGATATTTTAAAATAATTATTTAAACCTTAAATAATTAAAAATGTGTAATGATTTTCAAAAAATGGTCTTCTACAGTTGTGTTCAGTATGAAATTTAGAGATTAATAAGATCAACTTAATTTTTCATGAATAGTAAATTATGAATAGTGATTTTATGCTTATGATTAGTAATGTGACCAAATGGATTAAGTAACCTCACTTAAGAAAGTATTAATATAATTTATGCACCTTGATTAAGTAATGTGATTCAATAAAATAGGTAAATAACTGTTTCATAAATATTTGGTTAAGTATTAGTTTTTTCGGGTGAATAGTGTTTTTTATTTAAAAATTAAATTAAAAATATTTAGAAATTTATTTTCATAAAATGAAGTTCATTTTTGAAATTAGAGCATCAATATTTTGTTGAGGGGAATTTTTGGGATTTTTCTGAAATAGTTGAATTTTTAGTGAATAGTATTTTATTTAAAAATTAAATTAAAAATATTTAGAAATTTATTTTCATAAAATGGAGTTCATTTTTCAAATCAGAGCATCGATATTTGTTTAAGGTGAATTTTTGGGATTTTTCTAAAATAATTGAATTTTCGGTGAATAGTGAAAATACAGTTTTGAGTTTCGGGTGTTTAATGACATAATTAAGGATGTAATAATTATGTAATCATTCTGATCGACTTATGAATAGTAATATATTCTATAAGGTGTCCCAATTGGCCAATACCATGGGCAAATACCATGGGAAAGCCCATGGTTTTCCCAATACCACCGATGAGGTATCCCTTGGTAATTAATGCTTTGTTCCCTCACTTCTCCTATATATACCAAGCCATTCCATCATTAATTAAATTTCCAAATCCTCCCCAATGAAGTTTTGTTCACTTTACCTCCCAATGAGTCCTCCCAAGGTTCCCTCAAGCCAACCAAGGTTCCGACCTTCAAGCTTTCAAAGTTACTCTTCAAGGTAAGGGAATCTTTCACCCACCTCTTTTAAGTCATGACTTCCTTTATGTTGTGTCTTTTAGTTTCCATATCTTTATGTTGATGGTATGTTCTTATATGTTCTCATTACTTTAATTTTCTTGTCTAATTGTTGAGGGACCCTTTCTGCTCTCATCAATTTGTTTTATGAATTTTTAAGTGACGTTGTTAGGCTGCCGAGTTTTTCATAAAAGAAACTGCGATTTCTAATTCCTTTCAAGTTTTCTTTTCATGTGGTGTGTCATTCAAATGTCCACACCATGATCTTATTTCTTTTTATTCTATCACTATACTACAAAACTATCCATTTATGGATGGAAGACCCTTGTCCCCATTCTTTTTATTATTTTCTAAAACCAAGTTATATAGTCGTTAGGCTGCAGAAATTTCGTCTCAAAATTTCTCTCTCTTTCTCTCAAGAAATTATCTTGTTTTATATATGTGAATACCCATACCTATTTTGTTTCTATGGGTGTTCACATTTATAAAAAATGATATATTTGATTATTTAATTTACATACATGTAACCCTCACTCCCTTTCCATTGGTTATAAATGAGAAAAAGATCTTATTTTTAAGCACTTTTAAAACGTCACGATTTTGAATGAAACCAAATTCTTTTATTCTTTTTGGGATATTTATGAAATTTTTTATTATGATCTATGTGGATCACATGAAAGTAAAGACATATTAAGGGTTCACCCTAATAGCGCTTCAATGCATTGGGTAAAGAATTAATCTCTAGAGTTGACAAGTTTCACGATACCTTGGTGAATAACCTAGGTAATTTTTATGACACCTTGGGGATGGACCTTGGTGATACGTTCATGAATGTATAAATGAAATTTTTTAGAAACATATTAAAGTTATGTTTCAAGTTATTTTCATTATGATATTCCTATTCTTTCATTTCTCTTGTATTAATGTTTTTATTTAAGTTCTTATTGATAACATAAGCCAACTGATTCCCTTATTTACCCTTATTGGGCCTTCTTCTCACCCTTTCATTTGATGTATGTATCCAAGATATGAGATGCAATAATTGTACATAGGATGAACATATGATGAAGCCTTACAAGTGGTTTAGAAGAATGTTTTATGTTGTTCTCATGTATTATGCTCCTGATTTCTAAGACACTAGACTTTAAAGATCCTATATTTGTAAAATGTAATGAAAAGTTATGTATTAAAAAGGCGGGATGTCATATGATTAGTCGAGAAGATAGATCTTCTTATTCTATCAAGAGGCACTACTGCTGACCATACGGAGTCTGACCCACACAGGATCGATAGGTACTAACCCCCTCAAGACCCAAACAGGATCTGATCTGCCTGAAGACGATAGGTACTAACCCCCGCAAGACCAATACAGGATCTGACACACACAGGATTGGTATGCGCTGACCCACACAGAATCGATGAGCACTGACCCATATAGGATCTGACCCACACAGGATCAGTATGCGCTGACCCACATAGGATCACTGAATGTTGACCCACACAGGATCTAACCCGTACAGGATCAGTATACACTGACCCACATAGGATAGTTGAGCACTGAACCACACAGGATCTGACCCACACATGATCGGTATGCACTAACCCACATAGGATCATTGAGCACTAACCCACACAGGATTGCTCGGTACTAACCTCTGTATGATCTGTCTCCAACCTCCACCTCACTGCCAGCCACTGGATTCCCACTCATAGTATGCTTGATTCTGGGAGAACCTCTCCTCAATCCACCAGTCGTATTTCAACAAGCATGAAGTCCCATGAAGAAGTAACTCTATGATCTTTCACATCATAAGGGTTCCAATGCAACAGACGGCATGTCGACCGGATTCCAGGTTTGTAAGTTATTGGCATTCTAGTGTCGAGGGCCCAATTGGATTCAGAGTTGATCCAACCCAGCCGTACTCCGAATTTCTCCAAAGATCTTGTGGAGTATCTCAAAAGGAACTTTTTTCTCCAAGGATCCCAGTGCCATAGACAGTTCGTCAAATGGACATCAGGTTCACAAGATACAGTCACTTAAGCTTAACTGGGCCCAAATGGGTCAGGGTCTGGTCCGACCCGGTTGGACTGACCCAGACCGACTCGGCCTGGGCTGACCCAAATCGTTTCAGGTCGACCCGACCTGGTCCGGGTCTGACCCGGCCCGCCCTGGCTGGGCTGGACCGCGGACCGGCCCAGCCCGCTGGGTGATGCGGCCCGGCCTGCTGGCATGCCCCGCGTGAGGCGCACGGTTTGCCTGCCGAATGGCTCAAAGGAGTCATTCGGCCCCCTGATTGGCAGTGCCAGGTGAAGCCGACTCGTCACCCATGGGACCGGTAGGGAGAGGATCCTGGCCTTCACCACCACCGTGACTTCAAAGATGTGTCCCTTCAACACGGCACACAACGGCGTTCTGCCTTCGCCTCTGTGACCGGCCGAGGGACGACCGCCTTCTACAGCCACTACAGCTTGATGTTGCGGCTCGTGCACTGCCTACTGCCGCCATGGCCAGCCGATGTCAGCCGGTGAATCTTCTGCGAGGCTCTGACGATGCTTCGGAGCCTCGTTTCCACTCCTATCTTCACCTACGGGCCTCCTGAACTACCACCATCACAGGGTGACCCTCTGTCTTGTGTTGCCATCAAATTGGGAAAACCGTCCCCAAATAACACAACAATAAACGAAGCGGCAGAGAGTCTGGGCCTTGTTCGTTTGGCTTGCACCCTCCGCGATAACATGATAGCAGGTGGGAGAATAATTCATCCAAGATAAGATTTATTAAAATAAACCCCCTACCTCGAGATCCATTGGTGTTTTTGTAGTTGCGGTGGGAGGATCGTCCATGTTGTATGGATTCATCGGCGTTCGTCGATCCTGGATTGTTGTCGCTCGAGCTTTCATCCTTTTTCGGTGGAAGTTTCTACAGGACTTCGCCAGTGTTTCCTCTCTTGAATAATTTGTGCCAAACCCCGCCTCGATCTCCATTTAAATAGGATGGGGGGAGGTGAGTAATGCGTTGAGGAATTAATGAGGTTCATTAAATGAATTAATTAACCTCTTTTAATTCACAATAGTGGAGTTACGGAGTTGATGAGTCAAACCATTAAATGTCTTGACAAGTCACTGGTCCCACCACCACCGCTCATCCATTAGATAAAAATAAAATAAAATAACAATTACATGTTATTTTACTTTTCTTTAAAAAGTCCAAAAACTAAATTTTTCTCCCGACCTACTACAGTTAAAGTAAAGCCTCCCTTAAGCGAATCTCAGTGTTACGAATTCAACGGTGTCCCCAGATTTTTAATCCAAGCATCGGTTAAAAAGATAGAAAATTTTACCCACACGTTTATTGAACATACATTAAAAAAAGTTAAAAAATTAATTCTAGGCACACCGGGCCTTGGAATCATGCACCGTCATTTTTCACGGACTGTTAATAATCCCAAATAATTTAAAAAAAATTACATGAAATTTGTGGGTCTTTACAATTAATGGGTGGAATGATGTTATAAAATGATCATATAAGGTGTTATAAAAATTATTATTATTCTTTAAAGTATTAATAACACTATTTTAACCATTATAAAGGAGGTTTAATCAAATTTGAAGTAAGATAATCCTGAGGTAAAGGAATTCTTAACCTAATTTTCATTCTTTGGGTTAAACTTCTACTTTATTCATTATGTGGTATTGAGATTATTTGTGTGATGAATTTTTGTTTATATTATGAGTATTTATAGTATATACACATATCCATTCCATTCTATTAATTATCACTCCAATTATATTTGTAAGGGACTTTCCTTTTAAAATCCTTTTTAAAGTCTCTTTAATGAAATTCAAAAAGATTGTTTTTATATATATATGGAATGAGTGGTTTCTCCTGATTTCATTATTCTTTATTACTATGATATGTTCCTTGGACATATTTATGTTGTTTTGATCCCATTATATCTCAATATATGTTGGGTTGAGCCCATTATAGCTCAAGATATGACGGATGAGCCCCATTATAGCTCTCTAATGCATTGGGTACTCTAGAGATGAAAGTTGACCGAATGGTTATTCCATGTGTAAGGGTGATTGTAAGAGTGATATGGTAAATATGTCCCAAGGAAACTACATGATGTTTCTATTCATTCTAATTATTTTTTATAAAATGGGTTTTATTGATTTTTATGTTATCACTTGACTAACGATTTCTCTCTTTATATCCCTTACTGAGCTTTTTGTGCTCATCCCAAGTTTTTAAATGTTTTTCACAAGTTATAAGTATGTGTAAGATAAATAAGGAAGAAAATTTTAAATTTTATGAATATTTGAAAGATAAATTATGTTATATTTGAAATTTTTAATATTTTGGAAAATTGGATATTATTTTTGGAGTATCCACATGAATGATTAAGGGATGTTATGAATGTTTTATGTCCTAATTCTCTAAAACTCTGAACCTAAAAAGATCCTCAATGTGTAAGAATGTGTTTTCTTTTATAAAAATTAAGAATATTTAATTTTTTAAGGTTTTGTCCTTATAAATTCTATCATTCATGATAATTGATAGGGATCCGGTCTTCTTAGATTTTGAAAGGATGGATATGGGAATCATAAAGTAAGGAACATCATTAATACTTTTACAAATTATTTCTCAAAAATCCCTTATATAGAGGTTAAAAGACACTCAAAGGGATTGTGTGGAAATATAGATGAAAGTGGAAACTATATGTAAAGGTAAATCCTCATAATTCAATGTTATTAAAGGAATTATGAGATTTTTTTCATGACTATGTGTCCGATCAAATCCTGAGTTAAATAAGGAACTGTTAGATGATGCACATAGTTTTACTTTCTCCATCCACCCAGTAATCATAAAGATGTTTCGAGATCTTTTCAAACACTATTGGTGGGATAATATGAAGAAGGAGAATGCGTAATATACATCAAGATGTATTGTATGTCAGCAAGTGAAATAAGAAAGGAAAAAATACAAGGGGATGATGAAACCATTACCCATACCTTCATGGAAATGGTCAAACATTACCATAGACTTTTTCATTGGTCATCTGAAGACATCAATAGATAATAATGCTATATGGGTTGTGGTGGATCACCTTACAAAGACTACATCTTTCATTGCAATTTGAGAGGATTTCTCACTGGATCAACTTTCATAGATATACATCAGAGAAGTGGTTAGGATACATGGAGTACCACTATCGATTGAATCTGATCAAGATCCAAGATTCACCTCCATGTTCTCAAAGATTCTCCAACACACTCTGAATACTGAGTTGAACTTCATTAAATCTTATCGCCCTCAAACTGATGGTCGATCTAAGATGATTATCCAGACACTTGAGTACATGTTGATAGCATGATCAATTGACTTCAAAGGAGGATGGGACCAACATATTCCTCTATTCAAGTTCTCTTACAACAATAGTTTCCATTAAAGCATCCAAATGGATCCTTATAAATCCCTTTATTGGAAGAGGTGTAGAACACCAACATGTTGGGATGAAGTTGGGGAATGAAAACTTCTAGGTCTTGAAATGGTTGAGGAAATGGTGGAAAAGGTTAAAATCATTCAGAAACACATCAACTCTACTCAGGGTTGATAGAATATCTATACTGACAATAATATATGAGACCTAGAGTTTGATGTTGGAGACATGGTATTCCTCCACATATCTCTCTAACTACCTAAACTGTTATAAATAAAATTCCCCTTTTGAATTAATTAAATGTCTTATTAAGTAATATGGTTATAGAAAACACATGAACTTGTTTTGTTTTATTATATCCAATTGGTTTTAAAATACTATTGAATATCATTACTATTGATAATATAGTGTTTAATAGTGATCATGTGATTAGTATAAATATAGGGTTTTAACAATTCAATTGACACAAACAAAAGAAGTGATGGCCTCAACCAGTAGTATCATACCCTATGAAGCCCATTTATCAGAGATTCCAAGGTAAATAGTGTCTCTGGGATTTTCCATTGACCAAGACCAAGCTAATATCCAACAACTTAAGCATGAGCTAAACTATTTATGTGATAAGTTCAAGATCATCAAGATCACGGCCCAAACCATATTTGTTGAACCGCCCCATGAAAGTCCCACCATTACACACCTTACTCTTAGGGCGTATGCTGGTATATTAAATGGATATGTATCAAGACCCTATAAATAGGAATATATAAATTGTTTTTTATTTAATAATGAATATATTTTCATCCTATTATTATTACTTTGTAAATAATTTTTATTTTGATACAGTAAAAAAATGTGTTTTTGGTTATTATTCAAATTCAATTAATGAATTTATGAAATTAATGTATTTTTAAAATAAATAATATTTTAATAAAACATTATTATTAAATAATTGTTATCAAATATAAATGGCCATATAATGAAATGTAATTTTTATAAGTGTTGGAAAATTATTACTGTCAAAAAACCCACCATTTATAAATAAATGTCGATTTTATTTTAAAAGTGAAAATTAAAACATTTATAAATTTATTTATATAAAACTAATTTTATTTTTGAAATTATAGCATCTAAATTATCCAATGGTGAATTTTTCATAATTTTTGGAGATGGTTGAATTTTCAAGTAAAAAATTAAATACAATATAAATATACTTTGTGTTTTTTGACATCATAATGACTCAAAAGTGATGTTATAATTACAATAAATGGGATATAAGATCAAAAATGTTTTCCATTTAAAATAATTTGCTTTTAAGTTTATTTTATTTATTTATTAAAGCCATTATGAATCCTCTAAAACTCATAATATATTTTAAGGTTTTAAAATCCATTCTTTAAGAGTGTGACTCACCTCCACATAAGCAAGGGAATTATTTTATTATTTTCTTCCCTTAGACATATAATATAATAAAAACCACTCCAATTTAGAATAAACCATGGAAAAAAACAAAGGGATGGTTTTTAGTTTTAGATATTTTATTATATAGAGTCCAAAATCTAAATAATAAAGAAATCCACATCTTTTCCTATATAAACCCACCAAGGCTCCTAGTTATCTTCACTCAAACTTCTTGGAGAACAACTACACTCTAACCTCCACTCCCTAGAGTCCTCCCAAGGTTCCCCCAAGTTCTCAATAATCCCCCCAAATCCTTTGGAGTCACACACTCGAGTAAGGGATCTTCCACTCTCTTATTTTATAAAGCAATCCTTTTACGTTTTGTCTGTTAATTCCATTTTTAATATATTGGTATATGTTCTTCCATATCCCCCTTACTATCCATTTGATATATAACTGATGATATCCCCTTTCACTCTCATTTTTTCCTCTATGAACCATTATGTACACCTGTTACCATGCCAAAATTTTGTAAGGGTTCTTTACTTTATTATCTATATTAAAGTTTCTTCAATATCATATGCCTTATATTTCTAATTCCTCATGTTAGTACATGTATTTCCATGTCCCTATTACATTCAATTTCATGTATAAATGATGAGAGACCCCTTTCTCTCTCATCCACCCATTTTATGAATTTTTATGTGACATCGTTATGTTATAGAAATATCAACGTGATTTTCCATGGAAAAAATTGTTTAGTGAATACCATAACCATTTCTTATCAAGGGTATTCACACTTATACACATAAAATTTTCGATCGGTGACTTACATATTTTTATTCCACACTCATTGATCATGGAATAAATTATTATGATGAATGAATCCATGTTGTATGATCTATGTGGAATGATTAAGCATGAGTATGAAATGAATATGGTGGGTGTGCCCAGATAGTTCTCAAATTCATTGGGTAATGTTTAGTATCGTGATACATCATGTTGGGATAGGGAGTGAACTTAATTCTTTTATGGTACTTTTTCCACCATGATGTCTTGGCAGGTTTATCCTTGAAGTATGTTTATGATATAGTGTCTTAAGTTGTTCCACATTTATCATGTTATTATTATGATGTTATATCATTTATCATTGTTCATGTTTATTATTCATACTCTTTTTATGCCTCACTAATATGCCTATTGTTTAAAATTTATTATACTCTTTATGTCATTCCATGTTTATTTCCTTACTGCGCTTTAGAGCTCACCTCTTTCTTATGTTTGTCCCTAGGTTATTGATAGAGCTAATATTTTCCACATTTTTTGTATGAATTTAAATTGTTTTAATCATCCTAAATAATCAATTTGAGCTTATATGAATCAATTTTGGATTTATGATGTGTTTTGAGAAAAATGGTGAAAAACGCTTAATTCTGGATTTTAGACAGATTTTTACATCAAGTGTATTTTGGTCATTTCCTGAAAAATATAATTCCAAATCTTCTGATTCAAATTTGTTAGAATCCTTATTTTATTTCCTTCATTATTTTATTATGGACCAGGGGCTGAATCAATCATCTAGAGGCCGTAAAAATTCAATGAAATTGAAGATTTTTCCAGGCGGACAGCGTGGACCCCACCACTGTAACGGACATCCATCTCAGCCCACGCACCTTAAAATGAGTTTATTCAACTTTTGGATTAAATAGGACTCAAGTAAGAATTAAAAAAATAAATTACATTGAGTTTTGAATCCATTAAGGCGGCTATTTAACGACATATTCCTAAAGGAAGCTACCTGGATGCTTCATCCAAAATCAAAAACCGAAAATTAAAAAATCATAACTCCTACAAACGGTGGAAAAATGAGCTGAAATTTTTAGGGTGGACGTACAACACATTAATTTACAACTTTCGTGAAGGGGACTATGCGTTAATCAGACAATTAATCTGTCAAAAACTCAACAACATTCAGAGAACATAAATCTGGCTATAAAAGGAGTAGATCTCCTCCTCCTCAAAGCATCTCATTCTCCATTCTATTCCTTCAAGGCACCAAGGAGGAGATCTCCACCAAGGGAGGCCAGCCACAAATCTTCCCCATTTCATTTTTTTTATTTATTTTCCTTATTTTTTTTAGTTTTCAATTGTAATTTATATTTTTAATAAAATTCATGCATTATTTTTATTTTTGTGTCCACCCTATTTTCTTATTCATATTTTCTCTTTCTTTTCATCTTTTATTCTTCTCATATTATCCACCGTGACCTATTACCCTCAAAAATGAGGGTTTGACCTGAGACTTGGCCCAGGGGAGGTGTGCGGAAATTTCATTTATTCTGTGCTTAAATTCTGATGTTTTATTAAGTTTGTGATGAGCAAGAGTGATGTGCACGGGTGTGGCGATCGTCCACCACGAAACTGATCTCAAAGTCATTTCTATTATTTTATTAAATATTTTCCCTCCCTTATAATGAATAAAAGATCTTCATACGATGGATTTGAGCAATTCAGTGGTTGAAATGGCATATGATGGAGCCAGGTCTTGGAAGATGTCACACTCTCGATCGAGGTGTGCCATCAACCTTGATTATAGGAGGAGGTGAAGTTAAGATTTCTAAATGAATTCAAGATTTCACACCAATAAATAAAAGAATGGTAATTCATGAATGAGATCCCATAATTGAATTGTCAAACTTAATTTAAATACCAATAAGAAGAATTATGAAACCCACAAACCAACCCATTAAGGCCAAGTTCTTTCTCAATTAATTTCATTTTGTCATTACATATTAGTTTTATCTTTTATTTTAATTAAATTTTATTCCATTCCTAGATAATATTAAAAAACCAAAAATAATTAATTTAGTTAAATTAGATTATGTAAGTGAACGATTGAGAAATCTCCTCAAGTGAGACGACCCTGGTCAGCCTCTATGTTGCACTAGGAAAATTAAAATACTTTTTCCACGCCCTATGACAGGCGTGCGTCAAAACTGGCGTCGTTTCCTGGGATCTAATCGGTTGTTTACTTTACTTTTTCTATTTTCAAATTTTAGATTGTTTCCATTTTTTTTTAAAAAATCTGCAAAAAAAACTTTTTCCATGATGCATTCAAATTTAAATTATTCTGCATGGAACAATTACTCACAGGTGCAGGAGGAAGAAACAAACTATACTGAGGAGGCCCTCCAACGAAGATCTGATGCCCTGATGATAACGATCAAGTAGGTGGAAAGAGGCATAGAAAAATGGATCTCACTGGAAGATTTGATGTCCATGGTCGATGAACTCCAAGTTGACTTAAAAAGATTCAAGGCAAAGAAGGAAGTGCCACTAGTTTTTCTGGATTTCAATGAAGACATCCATGAAGTCGAATACAATATCGAAGTGGAGGAGCCCGACTACCTACCTCCATCCAATGAAGATCAACTCCAAGAGGCACATTCAATTGAAGATGAGATTAAATTCAAACCTACTCAGGGAGATGATACAATCTTAAACTCAAACTCTTTTAATTTTATTGGAAATAATTTGAGTATCACACCTAATAGTTTTGAATTTTCAGATTCTGCCATCTCATATTATGCCTTGGATGATGATTAGGGAAAATAAATTTCACATGTTGAGGAACATTTAGAGCTCCCTGAACACACTGAATATTTACTTGAGGGAGAAAAAGAAGGAAAATAGAATGTTACACAAGTAGCAAAAAATGAGGAGGAGGTTCCATAATTCATCCTACCACCACCATGCAAGATGTACCAAATTGTGAAGGGGGTGGATCTAGTGTACTCTATCCATGGAGTCCTCCTCAACAAGAAAGAAGAAGTGGATGCTAAGAAAAACCACATGTGGTGTTTCATATCAAAGAATCCCCAACCACCATCAGACTTTGGATAACAGCTAGTACTACCCTCTGGAGGCAGTAAAAGAAGCCAGGGCCCACTTGGGGGATCATACCATGATTTATCTTTATATGATTTCTAGGAATTTAGATTTCAATTTATTTTCTTTTTAAGTAGTCTAGCATGCATCCCCCCTCCCTCTTTTCATTTTGAGCTTAAATTAAATGATACTTGTAATTAATTGAGTTGTTTTATTTTATAGGTTCATGATGGCAGAAGGAAACCCGAAGCATTGGACGAAGAGGACCAAATCTTTATTTCAAAAGGGAGTTCACATTTTATGATTATCTTTTAAACACCTTACATTTTTTTGGTCAAAAACATGATTTGATATTTAAAGATAATAATTTCATACCCACACTCGAATTAATGCTTAACTTGACTTATCTAGGAGACATGAGATTCTTAGGAATCCACTGATTCCATGTTTTAGATTTCAATGATAATGATATTGAATGAGTAAAATGAAAAATAGAATGTTTAAATTGAATCATGGATATTGAAACGATGACTCATAATTTAAGGTAATTAGTTGATTTATGTAAATGAAATTTACCTACCATCTTTCATGCTTTGAATTTCAGAAGTTCATGTGAATTGATTTGTTATTATTAGTCATTCCATGAGTGATTGTCCAATGTTATATTTCTCATTCCCGAGAGGATTTCTAGACCAAGTACTTCCTATTTATTCTTGAGCATATTTCTTGAGTGATCTTGGGACATGTAATCGACCAAAACTTGTATTGAAACTTGTAAAAGCTATGAATGTGCAAAAACACATTTAAAATGATTGAGGGATCCTTTTAAAATCCACTTATCCTTAAAAAACCACCTTTACATTAATACATCTTTTATCCCATAGAGAATATGAATGACCTTTATAGGTATGAGATATGTTTTAATCCATTTTTTTCATTCCTACCCTACTCTTGGTATTTTCATGATATTTTAAAGTTGAAGCATGGAGGTAAATGGAATCATGATGGACGGGATGATAAAAATTATAAATAAGAAGTGTGGGGTGTTATTTTGAGAATTGTAAAAGGTTGTGTAATCATTCATTTTACTCTATTGTTTTTACCCTCTTGAAAAAAATGAAAATGAGAAAAAAAATAAAAAAAATAAAAAAAAAAAGAAAGAAAAAAATGGGTTGTGATTTGGGAGAACCAAAAACCACCATTTTCCAGACCGACGATATTCTAATCGTATGTTGTTAGGTGATGGATGTGAGGTTTGATCTAATCATAACTTTCATAAAAAAATAAAAAATTAAAAAAATCAAGAGGGTGAATTAATCATTCATTATGATTTACTTTGAGCATAAACTTATATTGAGTTTGGGGGAAGTGGGTGTTGGTACATTAAAGAGGAGAATTTCATTTAACTTTTACTTTTAATATCATGCATTGTACTTCAGAGATAAACCTCCTCCTTAAGCCTTGATTTTTAAAACATCAAATCCTACCAACTTTAAGCCTCAGATTCATTTCAATCTTTATTGAAAATTCCTCATGATTTTATGTTCCTTTTGTCTTTACAAAGTGGAGAAAGTAGTTCTTTTACAATATTATAGATAAGTTGCATGTTATCATGATATGAGCATAACTCTAATTGAATTTTATCATGAGAGATGAGAGTGAAAATTCAAAGGTGAGGTAAATCATGATGTGTAATGCTTAATAATAATCAATTGAGAAGCTTGAATGAAAGAAAGAAGAAGTTCCATTTTTTTCAAAGGGGAAAAGTAAAATACATGAATTAATTGTTTCTTTGAAAAATGGGAAATTAAATTGATATTTTATGTTTATTTTTGAATGTCTGATTTGACATCAAAATTTTTTAAATATTATTACTTTGGAATTTGAATATTGGTAACATTGGTGTCCTCTGAATTCCATGTTGAGTTTTATGCTTGAGGACAAGCATAGTTTAAGTGTGGGGGAATTGATAGAGCTAATATTTTCCACATTTTTTGTATGAATTTAAATTTTTTTAATCATCCTAAATAATAAATTTGAGCTTATATGAATCAATTTTGGATTTATGATGTGTTTTGAGCAAAATGGTGAAAACGCCTAATACTGGATTTTAGACAGATTTTTACATCAAGGGTATTTTGATCATTTCCTGAAAAATATAATTCCAAATTTTCTAATTCAAATTTTTTAAAAATCCTTATTTTATTTCCTTTATTTTTGTATTCTGGATGAGGGGATGAATCAATCATCTAGAGTCTGTAAAAATTCAATGAAATTGAAGATTTTTCAGGGCAGACACCATGGACCCCACCACTGTAACGGACATCCATATCGGCCTACACACCTTGAAATGAGTTGATTATACTTGGGTATGAAAGAGAACTCAAGGAGTCATTCACAAAATAAATTAAATGGAGTTTTGAATCCATTAAGGTGACTATTGAATGACATATTCCTAAAGGAAGCTGCATGTATGCTTCATCCAGAATCAAAAACCAAAAATTAAAAAATCATAACTCCTACAAAAGGTGGAAAAATGAGCTTAAATTTGGAGGGTGGACTGAAAACACATTAATGTACAAATTTCATGAAGGGTAATACGCATGAAGCAGCCAATTATTCTGTAAAAAACTCAACAACTTTTGGAGGACAGAAATATGGCTATAAAAGTAGGAGAGCTCCTCCTCCTCAAAGCATCCCATTCTTCATTCCATTCCTTCAAGGAACCAAGGAGGAGATATCCACTGAGGAAGGTAGACCAAAAATATTCCCCATTTAATTTTATTTATTTATTTATTTTTGTTATTTTGGTTTTACTTTTCAATTGTAATTTAGATTTTTAATAAAATTCATGCATTATTTTTATTTCTGTGTCCAACCTGTTTTATTCTTCATATTTTCTCTTTCTTTTAATCTTTTATTCTTCTCATATTATCCACCATGACCTCTTACCCTCAAAAATGAGGGGTTGACTCGATACTTGTCCTGGGGGAGGTATGTGGAAATTTCATTTATTCTGTGCTTAAATTCCGATGTTTTATTAAGTTTGTGATGAGAAAGAGTGATGTGCATGGGTGTGGAGATCTTCCACCATGACACTGATCTCAAACTCATTTATATTCTTTTATTAAATATTCTACCTATCTTCTACTGGATACAAGCTCTTCATACGATGGATTTGAGCCATTCAGTGGTTGAAATGGCATACGATGGAGCTAGGTCTTGGAATATGTCACACTCTCGATCAAGGTGTGCCATCAACCTTTATTATAGGAGGAGGTGAAGTTAAGATTTCTAAATGCATTCAAGATTTCACACAAATAAATAAAATAAAATTAATTCATGAATGAGATCTCATAATTGAATTATCAAACTTAATTTAAATGCCAACAAGGATAATGATGAAACCCACAAACCAACCCATAAAGTCCAAGTTCTTTCTCAATTAATTGCATTTTGTCATTACATGTTTGTTTTATCTTTTATTTTAATTAAATTTTATTCCATTACTAGATAATATAAAAACAACCAAAAGAAGTAGTTTAGTTAAATTAGATTAAGTGAGTGAACGACTAAAAAAGATCCTCAAGTGAGATGACCCTGGTCAGCCTCTATGCTGCACTAGGAAAATTAAATTGTTTTTTCCACACCCTACGACAGGCGTGCGTCAATTATCATGTTCATTTTTAAGTACAAAGGAATATTATGAAAACGTTAAGGGGGTTTTCTTTAAAGATAGTGTATTTCATGTTTTAAGTTTGTATATAATGTACCTAAGTTACAAAGACACTAGAATCATCAATATTTTTGGTTGTATTATGTGTAATATTATGGAATAAATAAAGTATTAATGTATAACAAAGAGAAGGGATGTTATAGTTGGAATCAGAGGAAAAGTTTAGTTATTTTTGGTATTAGGATTAGAGAACTCTAGAGAAAGCCTTAGGTATAAGACTAAGTATAATAAAACATCCCTAAATTTTGGTAAGTATAGAGTAAGTGATTTATAAAAAAATCCATCCATATATGGATACTATAAGTGGAAGTGGTTCTGGAAGATATGTACCTAGGAGTAAAAACTCTGACAAGGTGTTTCGGGCCTGACTCGGGCTCACCTGGTATACGATAATGGGCCTTAATGTGCACCTATTTTGACACTCCTGGGGTATATGATTTGGTAAATTTATAATCTCATTACAAAACATTATTAATGGAACAAAAAAATCCCATAAGAATGAATATTAGGAAATATATCATGGATGACATAGATTAAAGACTAGAAATTCATAAGTTAAGGAAATAAATGTAATCTATAAGTTGTCACTTTAATGTCATTGGATTCCCTTTTATGAGTTTAATATTTTAAAAATAATCACCCCTATTTTTCTTTTTATTCTAGCCAATGTCTGGAAATAAGAGGAATCGGGTAAACAATCAATGTGACGGTCAATGTGATGAATTCCCCAAAAAGATGTCAAACCCAATGAGAGCAGGAATCACAAACTTCATAATGATATTATCTCGACTGAATCAGGTTCTTAATAGAAACCTAGATTGGGAGGATTTTCTAAACCCCCCTAATAGAGAACAATATGCAATCAAGATCTTCATGTAACAAAGGCCTCTTACTTTCAATGGATCATCTGATCCCTTAATCACGAAACAATTGATCAACTCTACTGAGAAGATCTTCTTTATACTTCAATGTTCCAAACAAGAGAAGGTTCTTCCGGTTGTTTATCATATAGAGGGAGAATCTAATCAGTGGTGGAAATTGATCCAGAATACAAATCCTAGGGAATATATTAAAGCAATGGATTGGAAAGAATTCCATAAAAAAATTGATAAATATTTTCCTCGCATTCTCTATATTAAAATGGAAAGGGATTTCCTTGTACTCAAACAAAAAAGATGATGAATCTATTGGTGTGTATGAGTAAAAAATCACAAGACATTCATGATATGCCCTTGGTTTTTTCATTACCCCTGAATGCAAGGTTTACTGCTTCTTTGGTGGGCTAAAACCTAGTCTATGAAAATCCTTGTCGATCCATGACTTTGATAGTTATGAGTAAATTGTTTGATGTAACCTAAAAGTCAAGATGGAGATCGGTGAATCTCAAGGGTATCACAGGAATAATAAGTATAAAGTGGAGTTTAATTATGGTGGTTCAATGGAGAAATATAACAGTGCTAAGAAATTCCAACATCCCAATTTTCAAAGGTGCGGAAAGAAGCACCCTAGAAATTACCTAAAGGGAACAAATAAATCCTTTAGGTGTGGGAAGGAAGGAAACATGGCTAACATTTTCTGATAGGAGAAACACACTAATGAGGTGGATGAAATGAATGATCTGGTCAACCCTTAGCACATTTTCCATTGCTTCAACTACAAGTAATATGGGAACTTTAAAAACCAATCCCTAAAAAAATTGTTTTCATAGACAACCAACAACCTCCAAGGTGGTAAGTGCGATATTTTTTCATCACAACTACCGAGGTAGATACCAACAAAGAAGTGGTGATAGGTACGCTATTTATTCATTCAAGAATAGAGAATATACTTTTAGATTCTGGTTCTACACATTCCTTCATATCATGAAAGTTTAATATAACTATTCAAACGCCACCACAAATCTTGGAAGTAAATATATTGGTGAAAATGGAAAATGGGGTAATTATTATATCCTAATTATATAACTCTTCCCCTATCATAGTTTTTCAGATGAACTCCCCAGTAAACCTTTTCATATTACCTTTGGTGGAATTTGTTGCAATTTTGGGCATGGAATAGCTTTCCCTATATAGAGACAACATAAATTTTCGTCAGAAGGAAATCACTATTTGTATGGTTAATTGACCCTTGATTCTATACAAGTGCAAGGAGGAGTATGAATATTATTTAGCAATATCATCTCAAGAATGGATATTATTTCTCTACAAACAAGTGTATCTAGCTCAAATGATTGATTCTAAAGAAAGGATCATCCTCAAATACATGCCTATTGTGAGGGAATAAGTTGGTGTGTTTCTAGAGTAATTTTTTGGCCTTCCTCCTAGCTGGGAGGTTGAATTTTTAATCAATATTATACATGGGGCATTGCCAATATCCAAGACTCTGTATAGTATGGATTTTGTGGAAATTGAGTTGATAAAGAAACAACTATAGGAGAGTTTGGATAAAGGGTTTATACTCCCAAGTGCTTCACCATGGGGTGACCCAGTCCTCTTCATCAAGAAGAAGGATGGGTCAATGCAACTTTTCATTGATTATTGTGAGCTCAACAAGATCATGATAAAGAAAAAGTATCATTTTCTATTGATTGATTACTTTTTTGATCATATATGTGGAGCATAAAACTTATCCAAGGTGGATCTGTGGTTAGGATATTACCAAGTTAGGGTGAAGGAGGAGGATATCCCCAAGAATGCTTTTCATACAATGTATGAGCACTATGATTTCATAGTAATTCCATTCGGACTCACTAATGCTCCATAAATCTTCATAGACTTGATGAATAAAGTATTTATATATTACATAGAAAATTTTTTGTTAGTATTTATATATGATATTCTAATATACTCCAAAACCAAGGAGGATCATAAGGAGCATCTAAACACTATGCTAAAGACCTTGTGAAAGTAGAATCTTTATGAAAAGTGCAGCAAGTGTGAGTTCTGGTTGAAGGAAGTCTCATTCTTAGAGAATATCATCACATGAAATGAGATATTTGTGGATCCTTCAAAGGCAAAATCAATTGAAGGATGGTCGAGGCCAACATCTTTGATAGATATATATAGTTTCCTTGGGTTAGTTGGATATTTTCACTGATTTTTGTGAAATTCCTCAGGATTTTCAAACCATATTACCAAGATAACTTGGAAGGGAGACAACTTTTATTTGAATGTTGAATGTGAAGAAAGCATAAATGAGTTGAAAAGGAGTCTTATCACTTCCCCTGTGCTCACACTACTCATAAGTGGAGAAAATTTCATAATATTCAGTGATGCTTTAAAGAAGGTATTGGGTTGTGTGTTGATGAAAAATGACAAATTCATAGCCTATGCTTCAAGGTAGTTGAAAGTTCATGAACAGAACTATCCAACACATGATCTGGAGTTAGCTGCAGTGATCTTTGCATTGAAAATATGGTGGCATTATCTCTTTGGGGAGAAGTTTTAAATATATATGGATCACAAAATTCTCAAATATATATTCACAAAAAAAGATCTGAATATGTTCCAATGGAGATGGTTAGATCTGATCAAGTACTGTGACTTCTCAATTTACTACCATCCTGGTAAATAAAATAAAGTGGTGGATTCTCTAAGTTGAAAGTATCCATCAATTTTATCATTGATGAGAATTGAGAAGGATACAATCTTCTTACAATTGAAGATAATAGACATTAGAATCATAAAGGAAGGAAGATCATCAATCATTTCACAAATGATTTCTCAACCATCTCTTCTTAAAAGGGTAAATGATGCTCAAAAAGATGATGTGGGAATTTAGAATAAATTGTAAACTATAGGAAAAGTTAAATTCTTGTAGTTAAATGTTAATAAAGATGGAATTTTCAGATTTGGGTCAAGACTATATGTTCCATCAAATCCTGAGTTATAGAAGGAACTATTGGATGATGTATATAGTTCGACTTTCTCCATTCACCTAGGAAACACAAAGATGTATCGAGATCTTAGAGAACACTATTGGTGGGACAACATAAATAAGTATATTACTGAATATACATCAAATTACCTTGTACGTTAGAAAGTGAAGGCTGAAAGGTAGAAGTTTAAGAGGATGATGTGACCATTACCCATACCAACATGGAAATGGGAAAACATCACCATGAAATTTGTCCCTGGACTTTTGAATACATCCAAAGGAAACAATGCTATCTGGGTTGTTGTGGACCTTCTTATAAATACAACTCACTTCATTGTGATTCAAGAGGATTTCTCAGTGGAACAACTTGCACAGATATATATCATAGAATTGGTGAGGATGCATAGAGTACCACTATCAATTATGTCTAATTGAAATCCAAGATTCACCTCTAAGATTTGGAAAAGTCTCCAGTATGCTCTAAACACTGAGTTGAACTTCAGTATGGCTTATCACCCTCAAAATGAAGGCCAATCTGAGTGGACTATCTCAATACTTGAGGACATGTTGATAGCATGCTTAATTGACTTCAAAGTGGTATTGGACCAATATCTTCCTCTGTTTGAGTTCTCTTACCACAACAGTTTCCAATCAGTCATCTAAATGTCTCCCTATAAATCTCTTTATGGGAGGAGGTGAAAAACACCTGAATTTTGGGATGAAGTTAGGGAATGAAAACTTCAAGGTCCTTAAATGGTCAAGGAAATGGTATAAAATGTTAAGACCATTTAGTAGCACATCAAGGCTACTTAGAGTCCAAAAAAGATTCATGATGACAATCATCGATGGGACCTAGAGTTTAATATTTAATATATGGTATTTCACTGCATATATCCATGGAAGAAAGTGATGAGATTAGAGAATAAGGGAAATATTAGTCCAAGGTACATCGTCCCTTTTGATATCCTTAATCACATCAGAGTAGTGGCCTATTGACTAGAACTCTCATAAAACCTATCTCAGGTACATGATGTATTATATGTATCCATATTGAGAAAGTACATACTAGACCCTTCACATGTACTTAGTCTTGAGGTAGTACCGTTGAAGAATGATCATTCTTGTGAGGAGTAGTTGGTGAAAATATTAGATCATAGATAAAAATTTCTAAAAAATAAGATAATTCACCTCATTAAAGTGTTGTGGAGAAACCGTAAGTTTGAATAAGAAATGTGGGAACCATAGTATATTATGAATCAGAGTTAACCTCATCTATTTTAGTGTGGAAAAACAAAATTTTGAGGGTGAGATTTTTAAAGGGGGGAAGATTGTAATGACCCAAACTATTATAAATAAAATTCCCCTTTTGATTTAATTATATGTATTATTAGGTAATATGGTTATAGAAAACAGATGTATTTATTTTTTTAATTATATCCAATTGGATTTAAAACACCATTGAGTATCATTAAAATTGATAATATATTCTTTGAACAGTGATCATGTGATTAGTATAAATATAGGGTTTTAACAATCTAATTGACATAGAGAAAAGAAGTGATGGCCTCAACCAGTAAGATAGGAACCTATGAACCTCATTTATCAGATATTACAAGGTATATAGAATCTCTAGGATTTTCCCTTGACTAAGATCAAGTTTACATCTAACAACTTAAGCATGATTGAAACATTTTATGGGAGAAGTTCAAGCTCATTGAGATCACAGCTCAAACAATGTTTGCCGAACCGCCCCATGAAAGTCTCACCATCATGCACCTTACTCTTAGGGAGTATGTTGGTGTATTAAAGGGATATTTATCGAGACCATATCAATATGAATATATACATTATTTTTTATAGAATAATTAATATATTTTCATCCTATTATTATTACTTTCTAAATGATTTTTATTTTGACATAATATAGCTCAAAATTTCTTTTTGGTTGATATTAAAATTAAATTAAAAAATTTATGAAATTAATGGATTTTTTAAATAAATAATATTTTAATAAAATATTATTATTAAATAATTTTTATCAAATATAAATGATCATATAATCAACTGTAATTTTTATAAGTGTTGGAAATTATTATTGTCAAAAAACCCAACATTTCTTAATTAATGTCGATTTTATTTTAAAAGTGAAAATTCAAATATTTATAAAATTATTTAGATAAAATTAATATTATTTTTGGAATCATAGAGTCAAAATTATCCAACCAACTGGGAATTTTTCATAATTTTCAGAGACAGTTGATTCTTTAGGTAAAAAATAAATACCGTATAAATATACTTTGTGTTTTATGACATCATAATGACCCAAAATGATATAATAATTACTATAAATGAGATCCATGACCAAATATATGTTTTCCATTTAAAATAATGTTATTTTAAGTTTATTTTATTTATTTTTAAAATCCATTATGAATCCTCCAAAACTTATAATATATTTTAAGGCTTTAAAATACTTTCTTTAAGATTGTAACTCACCTCCACATAAACAAGGGCATTATTTTATTATGTTTGTCCCCTGCCCTTATAAAATAATGAAAAACCCTCCTATTTAGAAGAAACCATGGGAAAAACCCATGGTATGGTTTGTGGTTTTGGATATTTTATTATTTAGATTCCAAAACCTAAATAATAAAGAAATCCACCTCTTTTCATATATAAACCCAACCAAGCTCCCATTTATATTCACTAAAACTCCTTGGAGCATGACCACACCCAGACCTACACTCTATATAGTCCTAAAAAGGTTCCAATAATCTCTCATGAAGCCCCTCCCAAGCCTTTGTAGTCACACACTCAAATAAGGTATTCTCCACTCTCCTCATTTATCAAGCACTCCTTTTACATTTTTTCTTTTAATTTCATTTTTCATATATTGGTATATGTTATTACATATACCCCTTACTTCCCATTTTATCTATAAATTATAATATCCCATTTCACTCTCATTTTTCCCTCTATGAACCCTTATGTACACCTATTACGATGCTAAAATTTTGTAAGGGTTCTTTCTTTTATTATCTTTATTAAAGTTTATTCAACATTATATAGATTCTATTTCCAATTAATAATGTTGGTACAAGTTTTTACATGTCCCTATTATGTTCAATTTCATGTATAAATTGTTAGATACCCCTTTCTCTCTCATCAACCCATTTTATGAATTTTATGTGATGTCATTATGCTGCTGAAATATCACCATGATTTTCCACACCAAAACAATTGTGTCGGGAATATCATACCCATTTAATATAAAGGGTATTCATACCTATGCACATATAATTTTTTATTGGGAACTTACATATGTTTATTTCACTCCTTTATTGCATAATAGATCATTATGATGAATTAATCCATGTTGTATGATCTATGTGGCACACGTATGAGTATGAAATGAATATGATGGGTGTGCCCAGATAGTGCCCTAATGCATTGGGTAATGTTTAGTATCAACATACATCTTGATGGGATGGGGATTGAACCTGATTCCTTTATGGGACTTTGTCCACCATGATGTCTTGGCAGGTTTAGCCTTGGAATATGTTTATGATGTAGTGTTTTAAGTTTTTTCCACAATTCCCATGTTGTGATTATCATGCTATATCGTGTCCCTTTATTCATGTTTATAATTCCTACTCTTTTTATACCTCATTGATATGCCTATTTTTTAACATATATTATCCCCTATATGTTATTCCATATTTATTACCTTACTAGGATTTATATTTCACCCCTTTATTATGTTTTTTCCTAGGTTGTACCATGTATTTTTAAGTACGAAGAAATATTATGATCATGTTAAGTAGGTTTTCATTAAAGATAGTGTATTTCATGTTTTAAGTTGTTGTGTAATGTACCTAATTCCCAAATACACTAGAATTATAAATATTTTGGGTTGTATTGAGTGTAATATTATGGAATAAATCAAGTATTAATGTGTAATAAAGATAAGTGTTGTTATATCTCTATGGAATAAAGTGATGATATTTGGGAATAAGGGAAATCTTATTCCAAGATACATCATCCCCTTTGAGATCTTTGATCATATCGGAGTAGTCTCATGCCAAATTTCACTCCCACCTAACCTATCTCAAGTACATGATGTATTAAATGTATCCCTATTGAGGAAGTACATATCAGACCCCTCACATGTACTCAATCCCAAGGTGGTACCATTGGAGAATGATCTTTCCTATAAAGAGCAGATGGTGAATATAATAGATCATAGAGAAAAAATTCGATGAAATAAGACAATGCACCTTTTCAAATCATTGTGTAGAAACTAAAAGTTTTAATAAGAAATGTGGTAACTAGAGGAGGTTATGAAATAGAGTTTCCCTCATATTTTTTAGTACAGGAAGAGAAATTTTCAAGGGAAAATTTTCTTCAGGGGGTAATATTTTAACGACTCGAACTGTAATAAATAAAATTTTCCTTCAAATTTATTTAAATGTGTTATTATATAATATGGTTAAGAAAAAAACATACACTTATTTGGTTTTTTATATCCTATAATATTTAATTGACCATTAAGAATCATTACTATTGATAAAATAGTCATTGAATAGTGATCATATGATTAGTATAAATATAGGATTTTAATAAATCCAATTGAAATAGACAAAGGAAGTGATGGTATCAACTAGTAGGATTGTACCCTAGGAATCCAATTTATCAGAGATTATGAGGGAGATATAATCTATGGGATTTTCCCTTTACAAATAACAATCTGAGATCGAACAAATTAAGCATGAGTGAAACTGTTTACAGGAGAAGTTAAAGCTCATCGAGATCATGGCCCAAACCATGTTTGTCGAACAGCCCTATGAAAGTACCACCATCACGCACCTTACACATAGGGAATTTGTTGGTGTATTAAAGGTATATGTATCAATACCCAATAAATATGAGTATGTATATTATTTTTTATATAATAATGAATATATTTTCATCCTATTATTGTTACTTTATAAATGATTTTTATTTTGATTCAATAAAACAAAAATAGTATTTTTGGTTAATATTCAAATTCAATTAAGGAATTTATTTTGATAAATTAATGGATTTTTTAAATAAAAAATATTTTAAAATATTATTATTAAATAATTTTTATTAAATATAAATGATTATATAATTTTTATGAAGTTAAATGTAATTTTTGTAAGGGTTTAAAAATGGTTATTCTCAAAAAACTTAGCATTTCTTAATAAATGTTGATTTTATTTTAAAAGTAAAAATTAAAATATTTAGAAAATTATTTAGATAAAATGAATATTATTTTTATAACCATAACATCTTGATTATACATTAGTGAATTTTTCGAAATTTTCTCAGACAGATGAATTTTCGGGTATAAATTAAATATTGTATAAGTGTACTTTGTGTATTATGACATCATAATGACCCAAAAGTGATGTAATAAATAATATAAAAGGTATAAAAGACAAAATATATGTTTTCTATTTAAAATAATGATATTTTAAGTTTATTTTATTAATTTTATAAATCCAATATGAATCCTCCAAAACCATTAATATATTTTACAGTTTTAAAATCATTTATTTAAGATTATGTCTAGCCACCACATAAGAAAGGGAATTATTTTATTATGTTCTGAAATTTTCCTTATAAAATAATGAAAATAAATCCCATTTGGTAATAACCATGGGAAAAACATGATAATATTTGTGGTTTTGGTTATTTTATTATATAGATTCCAAAACCTAAGTTTGAGAAATAATAAAGAATCCTCCTCTCTTTTCCTATATAAACCCACCAAAGATACCATTTATCTTCACTAAAACTCATTTTATCACTTAATTACTCTTCCATACCCTCTATATAGTCCTCTAAAGGTGCCCCAAAATCTCAACAAGCTCCTTCCATACATTTGGAATCACACACTCAAGTAAAGGATCTTCCACTCTCCTCTTTTTATCAAGAACTTCTTTTATGTTATGTCATTTAATTTCCATTTTCCTATATTGGGATATGTTCTTCCATATCCCCATTAATTTTCATTTCATGTATTAATTATGAGATTACATTTCACTCTCATTAATCCCTCCCAAGAATCTTTATGTACACCCATTACCATACCGAAATTTAGTAAGGGATCCTCACTTTCTCTTCTTTATTCAAGTTTATTTTTTATCTTATGATTACTATTTACAATTAATAATTTTGGGACATGTATTTACATGTACCTATTACTTATAATTTTATTTAGAAATTATTATATACCCTTTTCTCTCTCATCAACCCATTTTATGAATTTTTAAGTGTCATTGTTAGGTTGTCGAAATTTCACCACGATTTTTCCATGCCAAATCAATTTTGTAGTGAATATCATACCCATTTTCTATCAAGGGTGCTCACCTTTATACACTTATACTTATTTTACTTGGGACTTACATTTATTTATTCCACACTCCTTAATTTTTTAATTAAATATGATGATGAATGAATCCATGTTGTATGATCTATGTGGTACACTTAAGCATGAGAATGAAATGAATGTGATGGGTGCGCCTAGAATTATATAAAACTCCAATGCATTGGGTAATTTTTAGTCTCATGAGATTTCATTTTGGGATAGGGAGTGAACCTTATTACTTTATGGGACTTTTTCCACCATGATTTCTTGGCAGTTTATCCTTGACCTATGTTTATGATGTTGTGTTTTAAGTTGTTTCCAAATTTCCTATGTTATGATTATCATGATATATCATATCTCATTGTTCTTGTTTATGATTTATAATATTTTTATGACCAATTAATATTCCTATTGTCTAACATGTATTACCTTCTTCATGTTATTCCATGATTATTTCCTTACTAGTCTTTATAGCTCACCCCTTTCTTATGTATATCCTCAGGTTATCCCATGATGTTTTAAGTGCGAGCATGATAAGGAAGTTTCCAATAAATATGATGTTTTTATTTATTGTTTTAAACTGTTATGTAATGTACCTAATTTCCAAATACACTAGTATTATCGATATTATGGGTTGTATTAAGTGTAATCTTATGTAATAAATCATATATTAATTTTTAATAAAGAGTAGGGTTGTTATAGTTGGTATCAGAGGAAAAGTTTAGTTATTTTTTAGATTAAGATTAGAAAACTCTAGAAAAAGCCTTATGGATAAGACTAAGTATAATAAAACATCCCTAAATTTTGGTGATTATAGAGCAAGTGGTTTATCAGGAAAATAAATCCATGTCTGGATACTAAAAGTGGATGTGGTTCTCGAACAGATGTACTTAGAGATAACAACTCTGACAAAGTGCATCAGGCCTGACTCAGCGTAACCTGGTACATAAAAATAGGCCTTACTATGCACCTAGTTTGACACTCTTGGTGGATATGATTTGGTAAAGTCACAAGCTCATTATGAACCATTATTAAGGGAACAAAAAATTATCATAATAGTATATATTAGGAAATATATCATGGATTACATAGATTGAAGCCTATAAATTCATAAGTTAAGGAAATGAATGTAATTCATAATTAATCCCTTTAATGTCATTGAATTCCCATTTATGTGTTTAATTGTTTAAAAATACTCATCCCAAATTTTCCCTTTATTCTACCCAATGGCTGGAAATAGGTGGAATCTTGTAAACAATCAATGCAATGGGAAATGTGATGACTGCTCCAATGAGATGCCCAACCCTATGGGGAATTGTAGACTTTGTGACAATACTCTCTCAGTTGAATCGATTTTTTAATAGAAACCAAGATTAGGAGGAGCGCCCAAATCCTATTAAGAAAGAAAAGGCTTCAATTGAGTCCTTTATGCGATAAAGGCCTCTGAATTTCAATCAATCATCGGATCCCTTAATCATATAACAATAGATCAAATCTATTGATAAGATCTTATCCATCCTTCAATGTTTTGAATAAGAGAATGTTATACTATATTTTTATCATATGGAGGTAGAATCTGATCAGTGGTGTCCATTGTTCAATAATATGAAGCCTGGGGAAGAGATCGTAGTGATGGGGTGTAAAGAATTCCACAAAATTTTCATTGATAAATATTTTCATCGCATTATCCAACTTAAAATGGAAAGGTATTTCTTTGACCTTAAGAAAAAAGATGATGAATCTATCAAGGTGTATGAGGAAAATATCACAATACTTGGACAATACACCTCCAACTTTGTCATTACCCCTGAATTCAAGGTTGACTACTTTTTTGGTGGTCTAAAATATAGTCTATGAAAAGCCTTGGAGATTCACGACTTTGATAGATATGAAAAAATTGTTTGATGTTCCTACAAAGTCAAAATGGAGATCAGTAAATCTTAAGGGTATAACGGGGATAAGAATTGGAAAGTGGAGTTTAATTATAGAATTCCAATAGAGAAATCTAACGGTGATAATAAATTTCAACATCCCACTTTTTAAAGGTGATGAAAGAAGCACCCTTGAAATTTCCTAAGGGGAATGAGGAAATTATTTAGGTGTGGGAAGTAAGGGTACCTAGATAGATATTTCTAATAGGATAAACCCACTAATTTTATCGAGTAAAGGAATGTTTCGGTCAACCCTCAGTGAATTTTTCATTACTTCAACTTCGAGTAACCATGGAAGTTTTCAAATCAATGCAATAATCCAAGGATTTTCAGAGACAACCAACAACCTCCAAGGTATTAAGGGTGATCTTTTTCCATCACAACCACTAAGGTGGACCCTGACAATGAAGTGGTGATAGGTACACTAGTTATTCATTCCATAATAGTGAATGTAATTTTTGATTTTGGTTCTACGCATTCCATCATATCATGAAAGTTTAGTTGAACTATTCAAACACCACCAAAATTCATGGAAGTAGAGTTGTCAATGAAAATAGAAAATGGGGAAATTATTTCATCCCAAGTATATAACTCCTCCCCTGTCAAAATTTGTGGGATGAACTTCCCATCAAACCTTTTCATACTCCCTTTTTTGGAATTTGGTGAAATTTTAGGTATGGATTAATTTCCCTATAATGAGCCAACGTAAATTTCCACAAAAAGGAAATCACTCTCTATATTGTGAATTAATCTCTGATTCTATACAAGTGAAATGAGGAGGATAAATCTTATTTATCACCCCAAGAATAGATATTATTACCCTATGATCAAGAGTATCTAGCTCAAATAGTTGAGTCTAAGGAAATAACCATTCTTGAATACATGCCTATTATGATGGAATACGCTGATGTATTTTCTGATGAATTTCCTAGTCTTCCTCCAATCTGAGAGGTTTAATTATTAATTGAACTTATACCTAGGGAATTTAAATTATCTAAGACTCTATATATAATGGATATTGTGGAACTTGAGTAGCTAATGAAACAAATATAGGAGAATCTTGATAAAGGGTTTATATGCCCAAGCTCTTCACCAAGGGGTGAACCAGTCCTCTTCATCAAGAAGAAGGATGGGTCAATGCGCCTTTACATTAATTATCGTGAGCTCAACAAGATCACGATAAAGAACAAGTATCCTCTTCCACAGATTGATGACTTGTTCAATTAGCTATGTGGATCACAATACTTCTCCAAGGTGGATATGTGGTCAAGATATTACCAAGTTAGGGTAAATAAGGAGGATATCCTCAAGATTGCTTTTAATAAAAGGTACGATCACTATGAGTTCATGGTAATGCCTTTCAGACTCATCAATGCTCCATAAATATAAATATACTTGATGAATATATTCATTAGATATTACCTCAAAAAAAATTGGTATTCTTTATAGATGATAGTCTAATATACTCTAAAACCAAGGAGGAGCATGAGGACCATCTGATCACATTTCTAAAGACCTTGAAAAAGGATAAGATTTATGAAAAGTACAGCAAATGTGAGTTCTAGTTATAGGAAGTATCATTATTTGTACATATCGTCACAAGCAATGGGATATTTATGAACCCTTCAAAGATGGAATCAATTAAAGGATGGATGAGGCAAATATCTGTGACATATATCCATAGTTTCCTTAGATTAGTTGGGTACTATCATCAATTTGTGAAAAACTTCTCACAATTGTCAAACCCTATAACCAAGATAACTCAGAAGGGATTCAAGTTTTCTTAGAATGATGAATGTGAAGAGAGTTTTAAGGAACTAAAAAGGAAGATTATCATGACACCTGTGCTCACAATACCCATAAGTGGGGAGATTTTTATGGTATTAATAAATGATTCAAATGAGGGCTTGGGTTGTGTGTTAATGAAGAATGAAAAAGTCATAGCCTATGCTTCAATTCAGATGAAAGTTCATGAACAGAACTACCCAACGCATGATCTGGAGTTGGATGCAGTGATCTTCACTTTGAAAATATGGTGTCATTATCTCTTAGCGGAGAACTGTGAAATATATATGGATCAAAAAAATCATTAAGTATATATTCACATAGAAAGAGGTGAATATTTTCCAACTAATATGGTTATATTTGATCAAGGACTACGAATTCTCAATCCACTACCATCCTGGTAAAATGAATAAATTGACATACACTCTAGGTAGAAACGATCCAACAATTATATCACTCGTGAGAATTGAGAGGGATTTGATCTTCTTAGATTTAAAAAGTATGGATATGGGAATCATAAAGGAAGGAACATCATCAATCCTTTCACAAATGGTTGATAAAACATCCCTTCTAGAGAGGTTAAAAGATTCTTAAAGGGATTATATGGAAATTCAGAAGAAAGTGGAAACTTTAAGGAAATGGAAATCCTTATAGTTCAATGTTAATGAATAAGGAGTTGTGTGATTTGGTTCATGACTATGTGTGCCATCAAATCTTGAGTTAAAGAAAGAACTGTTGGATGATGCACATAGTTTGATTCTCTCCATCCACCCAGGAAGCACAAAGCTATATCAAGATCTCTGAGAACACAATTGGTGGGAAAATATAAATAAGGAGATCGTGTAATATACATCAAGATGTATTTCATGTTAGAAAGTGAATGAATAAAGTAAAAAACCAAGGGTATGATTCAACCATTACCCATACCTATATGGAAATGGGAAAACATCACTATAGACTTTTTCATTGGTCTTCTGAAGACATCAAGAGGGAATAATGCAATATGGGTTCTGGTAGATCATCTTACAAATATTGCGCACTTAATTGTGATTAGAGAGGATTTATCACTGGACCAACTTTCACAGATATACATTAGATAAGTGGTGAGGATAAATGGAGTACCATTATAGATTGTATATGACTGATATCCATGATCCACCTCTATGTTCTAGAAGAGTCTCCAACACACTCTGAATACTGGGTTGAACTTTATCATGGATTATCACCCTCAAACTGATGTCCAATATAAGAGGACTATCCAGACACTTGAGTACATGTTGACAGCATGATCAATTGACTTCAAAGGAGGATGGGACCAACATCTTCCATCGATCGAGTTCTCTTACAATAAAAGTTTCCACTCAAGAATCCAAATGTCTCCTTATGAATCCCTTTATGGGTAGAGGAGCAGAACACCAACATGTTGGGATGAATTTGGGGAATAAAAATTGCTAGGTCCTAAAATGGTCGAGGAAATGGTGGAAAAGTTTAAAAAATTGAGTAGAAAATCAAGGCTACTCAGGGTCAATAGAAGATATATGCTCACAATCATCGACGAGACCTAGAGTTTGATGTTAGAGACATGGTATTCCTCAACATATCTCTATAAAGTCCCAAACTATTATAAATAAAATTTCCCTTTTGAATTAATTAAATGTCTTATTAAGTAATATGGCTATAGAAAACACATGAAATTATTTTATTTTATTATATCCAATTAGATTTAAAAGATAATTTAGTACCATTACAAAGGATAATATAGTTATTGAATAGTGATCATGTGATTGGTATAAATATATGGTTTTAACAATCCAATTGACATAAACAAAATAAGTGATGGCCTCAACTAGTAGGATCATACCCTATGAATCCCATTTATTAGAGCTTCCAAGGGAGATAGCATCTATGGGACTTTCCAATGACCAATCCCAAGATGATATCCAAAAAATTAATCATAAGAGAAACCATTATGTGATAATTTCAAGCTCATTGAGATCATAACCCAAACCATATTCGTCAAACCGCACCAGGAAAGTCCCACCACCGTGCACCTTACTCTTAGGGCGTATGATGGTGTATTAAAGTGATATGTATCAATACTTTAGCAATATGAATATATAAATTATTTTTTATATAATAATGAATATATTTTCATTCTATTACTATTACTTTGTAAATGATTTTTATTTTGATACAATAAAGCACAAATTGTGTTTTTGGTTAATATTCAAATTCAATTAAAAAATTTATGAAATTAATGGATTTTTTAAATAAATAATATTTTAATAAAATATTATTATTAAATAGTTTTTATCACATATAAATGATCATATAATGAAATGTAAATTTTATAAGTGTGGGGAAACTATTACATTAAAAAAACTCGGCATTTCTTAATAAATGTCAATTTTATTTTAAAAGTGAAAATTCACATATTTATAAAATTATTTAGATAAAACTAACATTATTTTTGGAATCATATCATTGAAATTATAAAATGGTGAATTTTTCATAATTTTCGGAGACAGTTGAATTTTCGAGTAAAAATTAAATACCGTATAAATATACTTTGTGTTTTATTAAATCAAAATGACCCAAAATTGATGTAATAATTAATATAAATGGGATAAAAAACCAAATAAATGTTTTACCATAAACATAATTTGATTTTAAGTTTATTTTATTTATTTTTTAAATCCATTATTAATCCTCCAAAACTTATAATATATTTTAAGGTTTTAAAATATATTCTTTAAGAGTGTGACTCATCTCCACATAAGAAAGGGATTTATTTTATTATGTTATTATTATAATGGCTCGGACCCTCTTGTTCCATTACTTTTTCAAATCCAGTTCTTGTGGTGGCCTAGACACCATGGGTGAGTGGGGGGGGCGTCAGTGTCGGTGGCAGGGCGTCACCGATCGGTGGGTCACTAATCGGTGCATCCTGATCGGTGTGTCCTGATCGGTGTGTCTCGATCAGCGTTTCCTAATTGGTGTGTCATCGATCAGTCTCACCAACTGTATGGTCACCCAATCGGTGCCACACAGGGGGTTTTTCGGGGTTTCTTTATCTAGTTTTCCCTGTAACAACTCCTTTAAGTTTTAATACCTATTTAAAGAGGTTTAAGAACATTTTAAAGGCAGTGAAATATGTTTTAAACCCAAATTAATTGTGCAACCCTTGGGGTTACCAAAGAATATGGCCTCTTTCCTTGGTGTTGCACCATGTTGTGCATTTATAGTTTCACCCCCTGTTACGCGTTTTCGGTAAACCCTTTAACTCACAGCCCTTATAGCCACCTATCCGATGATAATTATTAAATAATAATTAATTCAATAATTTGTAACCACCCAACCATGTGGAGAACCCATGATCCACCTTTAAAGTCATTCAAGATTTCATATCCCAAAACTCTAGGATCTCATCTTTTATCGCACGGAGTTTCTTTCTTCTTCTGGGCTAGTCTCTTTTCCTTTCCTTGGTGAGTTTGGAGTCCCTCTACCCGAGGCTAGGTGGGTGCTAGTGTTGGATGTTTTTTTACTCACTCTTTGAGTCCTCGGAGTTCCTCCCTTGCAAGTCGTGCATCCCCAGTTCTTGTTGTGTGGAGAAAAAAATCGATCATTGATCATCCAAGTAGGTTTTTTCCTTTGTCTCTCTTTAATGTGTATCATGCGGGGTGGGTATGATAATGTTCCTAAGGGGAAGGATGAAACCAAACCTTAATGAAGATAATAAATGGTTTTTAAAAAATGAAGGGGTGTGTTTTCTGATCTTGTTGTACTCTTTATCTTTTGCTTGTAAGTTGTGAATTGTATGGGCTTATGTCCACTAAAAATCATGTCATTGGTGGTCCTTTATTTCTCACTAATGAACCTTTGTTTTCTGAATAATTTTTGGATTGGATGGATGTAACATGGAAATTATTTAATCACATAAATTAGGTTGATTAAATGGATTCCCAGTGAATAATAATCCTTGTGTTGTCACCCTGGTTAACCAAACGGAAAGACGGAACTAAAGGAATGGTGTGTTTAAATCTGAAAACTCCCTTGCTCTGTTCTGGGGATGTGTATGGTTGTTCTGCTTGATGCTTGTGAGGTGGCATGGATGGGGATGGGATCCCCTATTGTGCACTTAGTTTGTGGATTTTGGGCCATGTGGGGCTATATGTTGGGGCTTGGTTTGGTTCTAGTATTTAGAGGGATCTCACGGATCCCTTTTGTTGTTGTGACTTTACAAGAGAACTGGGTGTGAATGCTTAAATTGCTGCTTGACTATTTTTCCTTCCTTGGATTGTGGCTATGTCTGTTATTTTCCCAGTAGTGAAGAATCATTTAAATGGAATCACTTGAATATGATAACAAGAGTGGGTTCAATGGGGAATTGTTTTCTGAGAATGAGTTGTGACTTGGTTGTGGTTATTGTGATTTTTATGGATGAATAGTAATGATGGTGTTTGTGTATGGGCTGGTTTTGGAACCCCTAAATTGGGATGAGTGCTTGTTTACAACCTGGTGACCATAAAATTTCGATGGATCCTTATCGGATGGCGCCTTCTGAGTTGCGGGAGTTGGGGATTCAGATTTATGATCTGATGAAGAAGGGTTTTATCCAACCAAGTGTGTCTCCATGGGGTGCTCCAGTATTGTTCGCAAAGAAGGAAGATGGTGGTCTCAGGCTGTGTATATACTACCGGAGACTGAATCAGTTAATGGTCAAGAACCATTACCCTCTTCCGAGGATAGACGATCTCTTTGACCAGCTAAGGGGAGTAGGTTGGTTCTCTAAGATTGATCTGTGGTCTGGGTATCATCAGTTAAGGGTGAAAGACAATGATATTCTGAAGACTTCTTGAAGGTGCAGGTATGGGCACTTTGAGTTCGTAATCATGTAGTTCGGTGTTACGAATGCACCTAATATGTTCATGGGGCTCATGAACTCTGTTTCCATGAGTTTCTAGACCAATTTATCATTGTGTTCATCGATGACATATTGATCCACTCAAGATCATAGGAGGAACATACTAAGCACCTCATGATGGTCTTGGATATCCTTCGACATCACCATATGTAACACCCCAAGTTTTTCTAAAAATAAATAGAAATGCATGGAACTTTGTTTTAAGTAGATATTTTTAACTAGTCTTTAAAACATAACTTTTCCACTTCTATGTTTGAATTTCAAGAAACTGTCATCTATAATTCTGTCCAGTATGTTATTTGGAGTCTATTGGAACTAACTTGTTTTTTTGGTGAATAGTAACATACCCTTATGAATAGTAATATTACTCTAATGAATAGTAAATTTTATTATTAATTTATTTTATTAAGGCTTTAAGATAATAACATCTTGGTTAATTTTTCATCGCGATATAGAAGTAGTTATAGAATTAGAATTGTTAATTTTTAAATTAAGTATGATTTTATTTAAAAATAAATTAATAATATTTAGAAAATTATTCTTCAAAAATGAACTTCATTTTTGAATTCTACATGTCGAAAAATGGTTAGAGTAGATTTTTGGGTTTTTTCTGAAATTCTCGATTTTTCGGTGAATAGTGAAATACGATAAAATACCGTATAATCAAATAATCAGTAAAATACACTATTTATGACATCATAAGTGATGAAAGGACACTTTGTTTGAACTCAAATGTCATTATTACTATTTGAAGTCACATGAACTAACACTATTCATAATCTTGGGAAAAAATATTATATTAATTATTAAAATAATAAAAAATACCCCCTCTCCTCCACTATAAATACCACCCTCACTCTCCTCTTCTTCCCACACCTCTAAGGCCTTGATCCATGCCTATGTTCTACCCAATACTCCTCCCAAGGCACTTCCTAACATCCTAGAGTTTCTGGTATCACCAAAATACCAAAACCAAAGCCCTTAATAAGGATCTCAAGGAGAAAAGATCAAGAGGTAAACATCCTCTTTTATTTTCTTTTTTTTGTTTCATTTTATGTTATTCTCTTCCTTTACATTTTGAATTATGTTGGGATATTTCATTCCAAATCCCCCCTTACTGTCCATATTATGTATGAGTGATGAGATGTTCCCTTTCTCTCATCAAACTATTTTTTTATGAAATTTTAAGAGATGTCGTTAGGCTACCGAATTTTTATGAGAAATTTCTCAAGTTTTCTTTTATTTCATGATTCATTTTTCTTCTTTCCTCACCCCTATTATCCAAGAGGAATGAAATATCCAGAATCATTTATATTCTGGATTTTCTCATGTTCATGGAAAA
Organism: Viscum album; assembly: GCA_963277665.1. Lineage (NCBI taxonomy): Eukaryota > Viridiplantae > Streptophyta > Magnoliopsida > Santalales > Viscaceae > Viscum > Viscum album. The sequence continues at coordinate 151,426,622 of OY728123.1, read as the reverse complement.
TTCATCATCATTTTTCTTCTCCTCTCCCACTTATTCAAAGAATTAAAAACATTGTCCGTGATATGTCGAATTACCGACATCGTAGACGATGTGATTTCAATTTCCATTAATTCTTTCAAGTCTGGTCATGAAACCATTTATATGGTTGAACCAGGTTATAATATATGTGTTATGACTCACCCATGGCTCTGGAATTCTTTTTTACTCATGGTTCTAATTTATAAGACAAAATGAGGTTGTTATTATCAAAGAACCACTAAAATGATCTAAATGAACATCATTAATGTTTTAACTTATGAATCATCCTCATATTAAAAATCAAAATGATAAATGGTATAAATTATGGTACTGGAAATATGTAAATATTTTTCCATTCCAATTCTAGAGTTTCACTTCCAATCAACAAGAACATCTATCATGAACCAATCTTGGAAATCATGTAAAGAACTCACCCAAAAACAGTGCAAGGGGAAAAATACTAACAATTAAAGGGTGAAATGATGTTATGAAATGATCATATAATATGTGATAAACATGAAAATGTTTCATTAAAATATTAATAAAACTCTTTTAACCATTATACAGGAGGTTTAAACAAGTTGTAAGTAAGACAAACCAAGGTAAGGGAATTCTAAACCCGATTTCCATTCTTTGGGTTAACCTTCTACTTCATTATTTATGTGCTATTTAAATTGTTTTTTTGATGGGTTCTCTTTATATTATGTTTTATTATGTGTATTTGTAGTATATATAAATACTCCATCCACTCTATTAATTCTCTCTTCAATTGTATGATATTTATAAGGGGATTTTCTTTAAAAATATTCTTTTTAAATTTGGTTTTACGAAATTCCAAAGTAATGTTTTTATGGAATTATTCATGTTGTATGATTATGTTTTGGTTCTTGGGAATTATTTATAATTAAGGGTGGGACATATATTTCCCTCCAATGCATTGGGTATGAGTAAGTTGGAGTTCGGCCATATGGTTACTCCAAGTGTAACTGTGATGGTTACACAAAGTAAGGTAGCCATGAGGGTTACAAATTATAAGGTGGCCAAGAATGATTACAATATTATATAACTAATTACCCAAGATACATTTATGATTATATTTATGTTCTCATTTTTTGTATGGATCTTGTGTAAATCTCATTTTACACAAAGTAAGTATATATGGGTGACAAGCATGTCTTTTGAAAATGTTTTCAAACGTTACAAGTATTCATGGACTAATGTGCTTTTTCCTTCTTTTCCATCCCTTACTGAGATTTTGTGCTCATCCCAAGTTTTTAAATGATTTTCACAGGTTAATGGATGTGTAAGAAAATGAAGGAAGCTATGTTAAATGTTTAATAATTGTCAAGGAGTCTTGTTTTAAGTTTTAATGTTTTATATTTTGAAAAAAATGGAAACTGTTTTTATGGTATCCACTCTATAATAATATGTAATGTTATGAATGTATTGCCCTAATTCTATAAATATATAAACTTTAAAATATACTCAATGTAAAATTAAGTTTTTTCATGACTAAATTCAATATTATGTATATAATAAGGTCGGGTCCTTATAGTTGGTATCAGAGGATGGTTTAGAAAACTATAGGGGTTAGGGTGATGTTAATAGAATACCATAAATGATTTTCACTATATGTTAAATTTGACATTTTTTAGCATTTAAATATTACCATTTTTCTTCATCTAATACAATTTTGTTCATAATGGTTGTCTGCAGAAGGAATAGGGATGATGAAGAGGAGAGGCACTAACAGAATGACATCCTTCCTAAACTATAGCCCGAAATGGTAGGGATTGGAACCGAGAAGTTTTTGACAGTAATGGATCAGCTAACGCAGGAAATAAATGGTGGTGGAATCCATGCAAGAGAACCAATAGAGGTGCCATAACGAAACATGACAGTAGTGAAACATTTTATGAGACAACATCCTCCTGCATTCAATGGATCTTCTAACCCAGTAGCATCTGAAGGATGGATCAAATCCCTTGAAAAGATATTCGATGTTATGGGATGTTCAGAAAATCAAAAGGTAAGTCTTTCCATTTGTCATTTTTAAGGGGAATCTGATCAGTGGTGGTTTATGGTAAGGAATATTAGGGGTAGAGAGAATTTTTATGCCTTATAGTGGGATGAATTTAAAATTCTTTTCCTTGAAAAATATTTTCCTAAGGTGGTGCGACTTAGAATGGAGAAGAAATTCCTTGAATTGAAATAGAAGGAGGAAGATTTAGTGGCTATTTATGAAGAAAACTTCACCCGACTGGTGAGGTATGCTCTAAATCTTATTCTGGATCTTGATAGCAAAATCAACCACTTTTACTCAGGATTGAAGCCAACGTATCAAAGGGTATTGGCCTCCCGTGAATTCAAAAGTTATGAGAAACTTTTCTGATGTGCTGAGAGGGTAGATATGGATTTTTTTGATGATCATGTGAATTTTGTAAAAAAAGAGAAGAAGAGGTCCAGTTGGAAAGCAATGGGTAAGAATCAACTAAAGAAATCTGATGGTAAGAAAATCCAATTTCCAGTTTGTGAAAAGTGTGGCAAGAAACACCCTGGGGAATGTCTTAGAAAAACTGGGAAGTGTTTTAAATGTGGTAAGTTTAGACATATGGCCTGAGATTTCAATGAAAATGATCCTAAGAATAATCTTGAAAATTAGACTGTAAAGTGTTTTAAATTTGGTGAGATGGGTCATTATGATAATTTCTTCCCAAAGAGAGATCCGAATGATGCAAAGAATCCAGACTACAAGCAGAAAGGTGTAGTGAGATCATTTGCAACTACATCAGGAGGTGTCAGGACATCCAATGAAGTTTTATCAGGTACTTTGTTTGTTCACTCAAATTTTTCTAAAGTTTTTTTTGATACGGGGTCTACACATTCCTTCATCTCTGAGAAATTTTCTGGTAATTTTGAAATATCACCTCAACAAATGAGACCTGAACTTTTTGTTAAAACATCAGGGGGGAAATGTTATAGAAAAGAGGAATTATAAGAATCTTTCTATTGTGGTCTGTGGAAGGACTTTACTTGCAAACCTTGTTGTTTTACCCTTAGTCAAGTTTGATTTTATTCTGGGAATGGACTGGATTTTTGATTATCATGCTAAAATTGACTGTAGAGCTAAAGAAGTTGTTTTTCAGAAAGAGTTTCATTTTGTATACAAGAATTAACCCATACAATTGATAAAATATCAGGAATTTGAGAAACTACTGAAATATGGGAATGAAAGTTATCTTACTCATATTGTTGAAAACAAGGGAACTATTTAAATTAATGATGTACTAGTGTTAAATGAATACCTTGATGTTTTTTATGATGAGTTACCTAGTGTCATACCTGATCAAGAAGTTGAATTCACAATTGACTTAGTTCCTGATTCTAAGATAATTTCAAAACCCCCTTATCATATGGCTCTAATAGGACTTCTTGAATTGAAAAATCAGTTGCAGTATTTGCTTGACAAAGGCTTCATTCATCCTAGCACTTCACTATGGGGAGCCCCTGTTTTGTTTGTTAAAAAGAAATATGGTTCCATGAGACTTTGTATTGATTATAGAGCTTTGAATAACATCACTGTTAAAAACAAGTATCATTTTCCTCATATCGATGACTTTTTTTATCAGCTCCAAGGAGCTCAGTACTTTTCCAAGATTGACTTGAGATCGGGATACCATCATCTAAAGGTGAAGGAGGATGAAATACCGAAAACAGCCTTTCGTACTAGATATGGGCATTATGAATTTGTTGTTATGCCGTTTAGATTAACTAATGCACCTACTGTATTCATGAATCTTATGAATAGAGTATTTCATGAGTTCGTGGATAGGTTTGTGGTTGTATTTTTTGATGACATTCTATTATTTTACAAAAATAAAGAGGAGCATGAAAACCATCTAAGGATTGTTTTGCAAACTTTAAAAGAAAAAAAACTATATGAAAAATTCATCAAGTATGGTTTTTGGTTGCAAAAAATTTCTTTTCTTGGGAACATTATAAATAGGGATGGAATAATAGTTGATCCTACCAAAACAAAAGAAGTTGATGAATTTCCAAGACCCACAAATGTTACAGAGATTCATAGTTTTCTTGGGTTAGCAGGTTATTACCAAAATTTTGTTAATAACTTTGCATGGTTATCTATCCTGATAGCTAAGTTAACATGAAAAGGGGTTAAATTTGTTTGGACAGAGGAATGTGATGTTTGTTTTCAGGAACTGAAGAAGATATTGGTGAATGCTTCAGTTTTGGCCTTAGCGTCCCGAAATGGTGAGTTTGTCATCTATAGTGATGCTTCTTTGAAGGGAATTGGTTGTGTTTTGATGCAGAATGATCAGCTAATTGCCTATGCTTCGAGAAAACTTAAACCTCATGAGCTAAATTATCCCACTCATTATTTGGAATTGGAAGTTATGGTTTTTTCTTTGAAAATATGGAGGCATCATCTATACAGAACCAAATTTCAAATATGTACTGACCATAAAAGTCTAAAGTATATATTAACTCAGAAGGAATTAGACATGAGGTAGAGAAGATGGCTATAACTAATAAAGTATTATGACTACATGATCAATTACCATCCTAGAGAAGCAAACAAAGTGGTGGATGCCTTAAGTCAGAAACACCATGCATCATTAACCATGCTACATTTGGAACATGATCCCTTAATTAATGATTTGATGAATTTTGGCTTAGAAGTTTTTGGTGTAGGGAATACCTCTATTTTGTTTCAGGTTTCAGTGTAGCCTTCGTTGTTAGATAGAATTAAGAAAGCACAAAAGGAAGACTGTGAGCTACAAAAAAAGGTAGAATTGGATAAAATGGGTAAGTTTCCAGAATTTAACCTCAACAAAGATTGTGTTTTAAGATTTAGAAAAAGGTTGTGTGTGCCTAGTGATTCTCAGTTGAATAAAGATTTGTTGTGTGAAGCTCACAGTTCTCTATTTTCTATTCATCCTAGTAGTACTAATATGTACAGAGACCTTCAGGAGTATTATTGGTGGGATGGAATGAAAAGAGATATTGCTGATTTTACCATGAAATTTTTGATGTGTCAACAAGTTAAAGCAAAGTGGCAGTTACTGAAGGGGATGCTTCAACCTTTTCCAGTGCCAGAGTGGAAATAGGAGAATTTATCCATGGACTTTTTGGTGGGACTACCAAATACTTCTTGAGGTAACAATGTGATTTGGGTTATTTTTGATCAGATAACAAAGTCTTCACATTTTCTTTCTATTCAAGATATAATGACTTTGGATCAGCTTTCTCGATTGTACCTCAAAGAGATTGTCAGGTTACATGGAGTTCCACTTTCCACTATATCTGACCGAGATCCCAGGTTCACTTATAACTTTTGTAAGGGACTTTATAAGTCGTTTGGCACAGAGTTAAATTTTAGTACAGCTTTTCATCCTCAGTCAGATGGGCAGTCAGAACGAACGATTCAAACTTTGGATGATATGCTTTGAGCTTGTTCAATGGACTATCAGGGAAGTTGGGATCAACATATTTCTTTAGTTGAGTTTTCTTATAATAATAGTTTTCATTCCAGTATTCAGATGGCACCTTTTGAGGCCTTGTATGGGAAGCAGTTTCAGACTCCAGCGTTTTGGGATGAAGTCGGTAAAAGAAAGTTTATGGGGCCAAAATTAGTAGAAGAAGTGGCTGAGAAAGTGAGGATGATCCAGCGGCACATGAGGATAGCTCAGAGTAGGTATAAATTTTATGAAGATAATAGAAAGAAAGACTTCTCTTTCGAGGTAGGTGACCATGTTTTCCTTAAAATCTCTCTTTGTAAAAGTGTGATGTGTTTCGGTAAGAAAGGGAAGATAAATCCACAGTTCATCGGTCCTTTTGAAATCTTGGAGAAAGTTGGATCAGTTGCATACCACGTAGCTTTGCCTCCGAGTTTGTTTCAGGTATACAATGTTTTTCATGTTTCGATGTCAAGAAAGTATGTGCCAGATTCATCACATGTCTTGAGCCCAGAAGCAGTTCAGCTGGAAGAGAACCTTTCTTATGAAGATAAACCAGTTTAGATTCTTGATCTAAGGTAACATGTATTGTGGAATAAGGTAATCCACTAGGTAAATGTTTTCTGGAGAAAACACATGGTTGAATAAGCAACATGGGAGTCTGAAAATGCTATGATGGAAAAGTACCTTCATTTGTTTAATAAGTAAAAAAAATTGCGAGGACGCAATTTCCAGAAGGTGGTGATAATGCAACACCCCATGTTTTTCTAAAAATAAATAGAAATGCATCGAACTTTGTTTTAAGTGGATATTTTTAACTAGCCTATAAAACATAACTTTTCCACTTCTATGTTTTGAATTTCAAGAAATTGTCATCTACAATTGTGTTCAGTATGTTATTTGGAGTCTATTGGAACTAACTTGTTTTTTTGGGGAATAGGAACATACCCTTATGAATATTAATATGAATAGTAATATGACCCTAATGAATAGTAAATTTTATTATTAATTTATTTTCTTAAGGCTTTAATATAATAACATCTTGGTTAATTTTTCATCGCGATATAGAAGTAGTTATAGAATTAGAATTGTTAATTTTTGAATTAAGTGTGATTTTATTTAAAAATTAAATTAATAATATTTATAAAATTATTTTTTAAAAATAAAATTCATTTTTCAATTCTACATGTCAAAAAATGGTTAGGGTAAATTTTTGGGTTTTTTCTGAAATTCTTGATTTTTCGGTGAATAGTGAAATACGATAAAATACTGTATAATCAAATAATCAGTAAAATACACTATTTATGACATCATAAGTGATGCAAGGCCACTTGGTTCGAACTCACATTCCATTATTACTATTTGAGGTCACATGAACTAATATTATTCATAATCTTGGGCAAAAATATTATATTAATGATTAAAAAAACACCCCCTCTCCTCCACTATAAATATCACTCTCACTCCCCTCTTCTTCCCACACCTCTCAAGCCTTGAGCCATGCCTAATTTCTACCCAATACTCCTCCCAAGGAACTTCCTCACTTCCTAGAGCTACTGGTCTTACTAAAAGATGAAAACCAAATCCCTTAAGAAGGATCTCAAGGAGAAGAGATCATGAGGTAAACATCCTCTTTTATTTTCTTTTTTTTTCTTTCATTTTATGTTATTCTCTTCCTTTACCTTTTGAATTATGTTGGGATATTTCATTCCATATCCCCCTTTATTTTCCAAATTTTTTATGAGTGATTATATATTCCCTTTATCTCATCAAACTATTTTTTTATGAAATTTTAAGAGACGCTGTTAGGCTATCGAATTTTCGTGATAAATTTCTCAAGTTTTCTTTTATTTCATGATTCATTTTTCTTCTTTCCTAACCCCTCTTATCCAAGAGGCATTAAATCACCAAAATCATTTATATTCGGGATGTTCTCATTTTCATGTAAAATTCATCATCATTTTTCTTCTCCTCTCCCACTTATTCAAATAATTAAAAACATTGTCCGTGATGTGTCGAATTACCAACATCATGGATGATGTGATTTCAATTTCCATTAATTCTTTCAAGTATGGTCATGAAACCATTTATATGGTTTAACCAGGTTATAATATATGTGTTATGACTACACCATGTTTCTATAATTATTTTTTACTCATGGTTCTAATTTATAAGACAAAATGAGGTTGTTATTATCAAAGAACCACTAAAATGATCTAAACGAACATCATTTATGTTTTAACTTATGAATCATCCCCATATTAAACATCCAAATGATAAATGGTATAAATTATGGTAATGTAAATATGTCAAATACCTTTCCATTCCAATTCTGGTGTTTCACTTCCAATCAACAAGAACATCCATCATGAACCAATCTTGGAAATCATGTAAAGAACTCACCCAAAAACATTGCAAGTGGAAAAATACTAACAATTAAAGGGTAAAATGATGTTATGAAATGGTCATATAATAAGTTATAAACATGAAAATGTTTCTTAAAAATATTAATAACACTCTTTTAACCATTATACAGGAGGTTTAAACAAGTTTTAAGTAAGACAAATCGAGGAAAGGGAATTCTAAACCCGATTTCCATTCTTTGGGTTAACCTTCTACTTCATTATTTATATGCTATTTAAATTTTTTGTGTGATGGTTTATGTTTATATTATGTTTTATTATGTGTATTTACAGTATATATACATACTCCATCCACTCTATTAATTCTATCTTAAATTTTATGATATTTATAAGGGGATTTTCTTTAAAAATACTCTTTTTAAATTTGATTTTACGAAATTCTAAAGTAATGTTTTTATGGAATTATTCATGTTGTATGATTATGTTTTGGTTCTTGTGAATTATTTATGATGAAGTTTGGGACCTATATTTCCCTCCAATGCATTGGGTATGAGTAAGTTGGAGGTTGGTCGTATGGTTACTCCAAGTGTAACTGCAATGGTTACACAAAGTAAGGTAGCCGTGAGGGTTACAAATTATAAGGTAGCCAAGAATGGTTACAAGATTATATAATTAATGTCCCATGATACCTTTATGATTATATTTATGTTTTCATGTTTTTTATTGATCTTGTTTAAATCTCATGTTACACAAAGTAAGTATATATGGGTGATAATCATGTCTTTTGAAAATGTTCTCATACGTTACGAGTATTCATGGACTAATGTGCTCTTTTATTCTTTTTCATCCCTTACTAAGATTTTGTGCTCATCCCAAGTTTTTAAATGATTTTCATAGGTTAATGTATGTGTAAGACAAGGAAGGAATCCATGTTAAATGTTGAATAATTCTCAAGGAGTATTGTTTTAAGTTTTAATGTCTTATATTTTGAAAAAAATGGAAACTATTTTTATGGTATCCACTCTATAATAATATGTAATGTTATGAATGTATTGTCCTAATTCTCTAAAGCTCTAAACTTGAAAAGATCCTCAATGTAAAAGGAATTTTTTTCATGACTAAATTCAAGATTATGTATGTAATTAGGTCGGGTCTTTATACCATATCTATGGGAAGTTGTCTAAGTGAAATTTCTTGAAATGAGAAGTACATTTTCTTGGACATGTGGTGTCTCAGCAAGGAGTAGAAGTTGAATCGTAAAAGGTTTAAGTAGTTGTTTCTTGGGAAGCACCCAAGAATATGATGAAGGTTTGTAGTTTCATGGGTCTGGCAGGCTATTATCAGAGGTTCGTACTCAAATTCTCTTGAGTTGAAGCTCCTTTGATAGCTTTGACTAGAAAGGACCAGGCCTTCGTGTGGAGTGATCAGTGTCGGGCAGCTTTTAGTTATCTGAAGGAAAGGTTGTTCAGTGCTCTAGTGCTTAGGTTTCCAGAGGAAGGGGTGTTATTTGAGGTGTTTTGTGATGCTTCTGGACTTGGCTTGGGGTGTGTGTTGATGCAGAAGAGGGGAGTGATCTCTTATGGGTCTAGGCAGTTACATCCTCCTGATCATAACTATGCCACCCATGACCAGGATCTTGAAGAAGTAGTGTTTGTGTTGAAGTTGTGGCGGCATTACCTCATCGGGGAGCACTTTGTGGTCTTCACAGATCACAAGAGTTTGAGGCATATCTTTACCCAGCGGGACCTGAAATTGTGACAGTGAAGATGGATGGAGTTTATTCAGGACTAAAACTTTGAGATCTTTTACAATGAAGGTAAGGGGAATGTTGTGGTCGATGCCTTGAGAAGGAAGTCGAAGAGGGAAGCTTTTCTGGAATATGTGGATGCCCGGAAGGCAATGGAGGAGTTGGATTCCTTACACCTGGATGCAAGGGTGGATGGTGGTAGAGGTTTTCTGTTTCAGATGAAAGTGCATCCCTCTTTTTTGTGGTAGGTAGAAGAGTCTCAGTGGGGAGACTTAGAGAGTGAAGTGATGTGCGATTGGGTTGACTAAGGCAATGCTCTGAAAGGGTGGTCAGAGGATTGTTAGAATCGAATGATTTCCAGAGGGAATTTGTTTGTCCTAGATATGATCTGAAAGGGAGTTCTCCATGAGTTCCATAACTCACTCTTAGCGGTACACCCAGGAGTTTCCAAGATGTATTGAGGCCTGAGGGAATAGTTTTGGTGGCCCGGTGTGAAACGAGAAGTGGAAAAGTTTGTAGTAAGGTGCCTAGTGTTTCAGCAAGTGAAGGATGAACACGGCATCCCAGGAGGTCTGTTGCATCCTTTAGATGTCTCCGAGTGGAAGTGGAATGACATATCTATGGATTTTATCACATGATTACCCAGGTTTTAAGGAGTTTGAAATGCTATCTGGGTAGTGGTAGACCGGCTAACAAAATCAGCTCACTTCCAGGCGATCAAGGAGTCGAGTGTGGTGGATAACTTAACACGGAGATATATGGATGAGGTGGTGTGGTTTCATGGAGTTATGAGTTCCATATTCTTAGATATGGATGCACTATTTACCTCATGAGTCTGGAGGGGAATACAACATGCTTTTGGCACCCAATTATGCCTTAGCACTGCTTTCCACCCCTAGAAAGATGGTCAGATAGAGCGGACCATCCAGAAATTGGAGGATATTCTACGGGCATGTGTTTTGGACTTTGGGGGATCATGGGAATGAAATTTTCCCTTATATTTTTCCTAAAATAATAGTTATCACTCTATTATCATCATGGCACCGTTTGAAGACATGTACGGGAGGTCGTGTCATTCATCCGTGTCCTGGACCAAGGTTGGGGAGGCAGGTCTTCTTGGCCCAGAGGTAGTGTAGAGCACAATAGAGAAGGTTTATCTTGTGTGTGAGAAGATAAAGGCATACCAGGACTGGAAGAAGTCATATTCTGATCGTAGGAGGAGGCCCTTGGAGTTTGAGGTTGGAGACCATGTGTTCTTTAAGGTTTCCCCTCAACATGGGCAGTGAAGGTTTGTCAAGGGGAGAAATCTCTCTCCTAGGTTCATCGGTCATTTTGAAGTGTTGGGGTGAGTTGGTGAGGTGGAATATCATCTGGAATTTCCACCTCAATTAGAAAGGATCCATGATGTTTTCCACGTCTCCCAGCTTCATCGATATCTACACAATGATTCCCATGTCATTGACTGGGGAGAGTTGAATATAGGGGATGATGCTATGTTCGTAGAGCGACTAGTGGGGATAGAGGATCAAAATGATAAAGTGCTTTGTGGATGAACCATCCCTTTGGTTTGTGTGTTGTGGAGTCATGGTGGCCTCGAGGAGAGTACTTAGGAGTGAGAATCTCAAATGCACGCCCTGTACCAAGAGTTGTTTTGAGTTTCTATTATGAGCCTTCCTTGATGTTCTTGTTTTTTTTGTGACCTGCTGTGATGTAATGTTGACTTTCATGGGTTATGAGATGGGTTGTTTCCCTTGTTCTCTGAATGCATGTGAAGAGTACTGACTGTGGGGAGGGGAGGAACTGATCCCTAATCGAGGCGCATTAAGGTGGATGTGATTAAACTCGTGTGGGCGAGTCAGTGCTGCCCAAATCGGATAATATCTTTGCATGGAGGAAGGGAATTCCTAATCCATATGACTAGATAGTATGACCTTTACATTTTTGTGTGGATTCTTAAGGTAGGGGAGTGTTAATGCCTCTACAGTTGATCGGTATGAGGGAGAGTTGTTCCTATATGTTAATGAGGTTTACTCCTGAGAGGTATCTTGTGAGGTGGTTTTTCAGAACACGCTCTTTTATTCGGGTTTGGTTTTGATTCTCAATGATGAGAATAGTTTGAGAGGTATTTGGTGTAATGGCCCAGACCCTCTTGGTCAATTACTTTGTCAAATCTGGTGCTTGGGGTGTCCTGGATGCCATGGGTGAGTGAGGGGGGTGTCGGTGTCGGTGGTTGGGCATCACCGTGGTGTCACCTGTTGGTGACACTGATCGATGCATCCCGACCAGTGTGTCCCAATCGATGTGTCATGATCGGTGTGTCATCGATCGGTCTCACCAACTGGTGGGTCACCCAATTGGTGCCACATAGGAGGGTTTGTCGAGGTTTCTTTCTCTAGTTTTCCCTGTAACGACTCCTTTAAGTTTTAATACCTCTTTAAAGAGGTTTAAGACCGTTTTAAAGGTAGTAAAAGATGTTTTAAACCCCCATTAATTAGGCAACACTTGGGGTTACCAAAACATATGGCCTCTTTCCTCAATGTTTCATCGTGTTGTGCATTTATAGTTTCGCCCCCTGTTACGCATTTTCAAGAAACCCTTTAACTCACAGCCCTTATCTCAACCTCTCTGATGAGAATTATTAAATAACAATTAATTCCATCATGTATAACTACCCAAACATGTGGAGAAACCATGATCCACCTTTAAAGGCATTCAAGATTTAATATCCTGTAACTCTAGGATCTTGCCTTTTATCATACGGAGTTTCTTTATTCTTTTGGGATAGTCTCTTTTCCTTTCCTTGGTGAGTTTGGAGTCCCTATGCCCAAGGCTAGTTATGCTCCATTGTTAAAGCTTTTTTTACTCACTCTTGGAGTCCTCAGAGTTCCTTACCTACAATTCACGCATCCCCAGTTCTTGGCGCGTGGAGAAAAACATCGATAGTTGATCATCCAAGTAGGGTTTTCCTTCGTCTCTCTTTACTGTGTATCATGCAGGGTGGGTATGATAATGTTCCTATGGGGATGGATGAAACCAAACCTTAACGAAGATAATAAATGTTTTTTAAAGAATTAAGGGGTGCGTTTGATGATCCGGATGTACTCTCTTAATTTTGATTATATGTTGTGAATTGTATGGCCTTATGTCCACTGAAAATCGTGTCGTTGGTGGTCCTTTCTTGTGCACTAGTGAACCTCTATTTTCTGGATAATTCTATGATTGGATGGATGTAACATGAAAACTAGTTAATCACATAAACTGGGTTGATTAAATGGATTCCTAGTGAATAATAATCCTTGTGTGGTCACCCTGGTTAACCAAACAAAAAGACCGAACTAAAGGAATAGTGTGTTTAAATCTAAAAACTCCCTTGCTCTATTCTGGTGATGTGTATAGTTCTTTTTCTTTATTCTTGTGAGGTGACATGGATGGGGATGGGATACCCTATTTTTAGGTTGTTAGTTTGTGGATTTGGGGTCATGTGGGGCCATATTTTGGGTCTTGGTTTGGTTCAGTACTTCGAGGGATCTCATAGATCCCTTTTGTTGTTGTGACTTTACAAGAGAACTGGGTGTGAATGCTTAAATTAATGCTTGACTATTTTTCCTTTCTTATATTATGTCTATGTATATTAGTTTCCCAGTAGTGAAGAATAATTTAAATGGAATCACTTGAATATGATAATAAGAATGGGTTCAATGGGGAATTCTTTTTCAAGAATGAGTTGTGACTTGGTTGTGGTTGTTGTGAATTTTATGGATGAATAGTAATGAGGGTGTTTGTCTGTAGGATAGTTTTGGAACCCCTAGGTTGGGATGAGTGATTGTTTACCAATATGTATAATTTAGTTCTTATGTTTATTATTCGCGCCCCACCCAAGTTGAGCACTTCATGCCGAACACCCCCATTTCATGGGGGAGGGTGTTTTTTCCAACACTCCTATGAGTGGCTAGTTATTATATCCTTTTATACTCCCTTTATCGAGTATCCCAAGACTCTTATGGAAAGATTTTATGGCCTGAGGTTCATTATAGCCCAAGATTATTTGGGGCAGGGTGTGTTGTGTTGGTTGGACCAGGTGTGTGCAGGAAGGTTGTTTCCCAAGCGTCTTCGGGATGAGGTCCATGTGTCTTCAGGTGTGGTAGTAGTTGTTCAGGCCCAGGTGTCTTCAGGCATGGTGGTAGTTGTTCTGGCCCAGGTGTCTGTGGGCATGTTTACGTGTGGTTGTGGTGGCCCAGGCGTTTTCAGGCATAGATTTGGTTGTGGTGGCCCAAAAGGTTGTTGTTGGGGTGGCATTAGGACTGTAGTGAGAATGGCGGGAGAGGTCTGATGTATAGGATGTCTTAAATAACCAGTGGGAAAGCGGTGTGGGGTACCCAAATGTAAATGTGATATTACTATTACTTTACTTGACTTGCGTTATTTGGTGAGTGTGACTTGGTGAGTTTTGGGTGGATACTTTCCTTGCTAAGTGCTTTGGTTATCTCCTTTTCTCATGGGGTATTAGAATTCCACCACACTTGTGAATGAGAGATTTTGGTCTTCCCTACTGAGTATACCTGTATACTCACCCTATGTAAATAAAACTATTTTCAGTTTTATAGGAGGACTTTGGGGACCGTGCATGACCATATTAGCTTGAACACTGGGACCGTTATTTTTTCTTCTTTTCTTTTCTTTTTGTACTTCCCTTTGGAATTTTTTTGTACTTGTAGCACTTTATATTGGAACATTCATATGGAAATGGATTGTTTTGGATTTACTTTTACTTTCAGTTTTGGTGTTGTTTGGGATTTACTATCTTATCTCACAATCCTACTAAATAAAAAGGGTAATGTCTTCCATATTAAGTGTGATTCTATACCCTTGGTGCTAGTCGCCACTCCAGGGCCTGTTGAAGGTGGGACTCGGGGGTCATTATCTCTCCATCAACTTGAGGAAGGAAGGGTCTGGCAGTTTGTTGTCCCTTCTCTCATCTTGGGGAAGGAGGGTCATGACACTGCCCTTATCCTTATAAGATAATGAAAAAAACTCTCATTTGGCAGAAACCATGGGAAAAAACCAAGGGGTTGTTTGTGGTTTTAGATATTATATTACGTAGAGTCCAAAACCTAAATAATAAAGAAATATCCCCCCATTCCTATAAAAACCCACTCAAGTTCACATTTCTATTCACCCAAACTTATTTTCAAACAACCACACTATGACATCCAATTCCTAGATTCCTCCCAAGGTTCCACCAAGCTCTCAAGAAGCCCCTCCCAAGTCTTTGGATTCACACACTCAAGTAAGGGATCCTCCACTCTCCTCTTTTATCAAGCACTCCTTTTACATTTTGTCTTTAAATTTTATTTTTCATATGTTGGTTTATGTTATTCCATATCCGCATTAATTTCCATTTTATTTATAAATGATTATATCTCCTTTCACTCTCATTTTTCTTTCTATGAACCCTTATGTACACCTGTTACCATGCTGAAATCTTGTAAGGTTTATTTCCTTTTTTTTCTTTATTAAAGTTTCTTCAATATTGTATGCCTTTTGTTTCTAATTACTCATGTTGTTACATGTATTTCCATGTCCCTATTACTTTAAATTTCATTTATAAATTATGAGAGACCCCTTTCTCTCTCATCAACACATTTTATTAATTTTTATGTGACATCATTATGATGTCAAAATATCACCATGATTTTCCATGCCAAAACAATTGTGTAGTGAATACCATACCCATTTCTTATCAAGGGTATTCATACTTATGCACATACACTTTTTTATTGGGGAATTACATATGTTTATTCCATACTCATTGATTGGGGAATAAATTATGATGATGAATAAATCAATGTTGTATGATCTATGTGAAATTCTTAAGCATGAGTATGAAATGAATATGATGGGTGCACGCAGAAAGCACTCCAATGCATTGGGTAATGTTTAGTATCATGATATGTAATGTTGGGATAGTTAGTGAAACTAATTCCTTTATAGTACTTTTTCCACCATGATTTCTTGGAGGGTTTAACCTTAGCATATGTTTATGATGCAGTGTTTTAAGTTGTTTCCGCATTTCCCATGTTATGATTATCATGTTATATCATGTCTCATTGTTCATGTTTATTATTCTAGATATTTTTATTCCACATTGATATGCCTATTTTTTAACATGCATTATCATATCAATGTTATTCCATGTTTATTCCCTTACTGGGTTTTATAGATCACCCCTTTCTTATGTTTGTCCCGAGGATATCCCATGCAGTTTTAAGTAAGAAGGAATATTATAAACATGTTAAGAAGGTTTTCATTAAAGAAAATGTGTTTCATGTTTTAAGTTGTTATATAATTTACCTAATTCCAAAATACACTATAATTATCAACCTTTTAGGTTGTATTAAGTGTAATATTATGGAATAAATCAATTATTAATGTGTAATAAAGAGTAGGGTTTTTATAGTTGGTATGAGAGGAAAAGTTTAGTTATTTTGGGGATTAAGATTACAAAACTCTAGAGAAATCCTTAGGGATAAGACTAAGTGTAATAAACCATCCTTAAATTTTTTTAAGTATAGATTAAGTGTTTTATCAATAAAATACATCCTTGTCTGGATACTACAAGTGGACGTGGTTCTGGAACATATGTACCTGGGAGTAACAACTCTAACAAGGTGTTCTAGGCCTCACTCGGGGTAACCTGGTACACGAAAATGGGCCTTACTACACACCTATTTTGACATGAATGGGGTATATTCTTTGGTAAATTTATAATCTCATTAAGAACCATTTTTAAAGGAATAAAAAAATCCCATAATAATACATTTTAGGAAATATATCATGGATAACATAGATTGAAACCTATAAATTCATAAGTTAAGGAAATAAATGTAATTTATAAGTTATCACTTTAATTTCATTGGATTACCTTTTATGAGTTTAATATTTTAAAATTTCATGCCCCTATTTTTCCTTTTATTATATCTAATGGCTGGAAATATGAGGAATTGGGTAAACAATCAATGTGATGGG
The DNA here is from genome assembly GCA_963277665.1 of Viscum album. Classification (NCBI taxonomy): domain Eukaryota; kingdom Viridiplantae; phylum Streptophyta; class Magnoliopsida; order Santalales; family Viscaceae; genus Viscum; species Viscum album. The sequence goes on along the minus strand of OY728123.1, from coordinate 151,409,991 downwards.
AAATGTGATGATTTCCCCAAATAGATTCCAAACTCGATGGGAGAAGGAATCGCGAACTTTATAATGATATTCTCTTAGATGACTTGGGTTATGAATAGAAACCTAGATCACGAGGAGCTTCCAAACCCCCCTAAGATACAATAATCCACAATCAAGATCTTCATGTGACAAAGGCCTCCTACTTTCAATGGATCATCTGATCCATTAATCACATAACAATAGATCAACTCCAATGAGAATATTTTTTCCATACTTAAATGTTCTAAACAAGAGAAGGTTCTTATGGATGTTTATCATATGGAGGGGGAAGTTGATTAGTGGTGTACATTGATCAAGAATATGATGCCTAAGGAAGATATCAAAGTAATAGAGTAGAAGGAATTCCAGAAAAAAAATTGATAAATATTTTCCTCAAACTCTCTATATTAAAATGGAAAGGGATTTCCTTTCACTCAAACAAAAAGATGACAAATCTATTGGAGAATATGATGAAAATTTCACAAGACTACTACAATATGCCTTTTTTTTGTCATTACCCCTAAATTCAATGTTGACCACTTATTTGGTGGTATAAAACCTTGTATATGAAAATCCTTGGTGATCTATGACTTCGATATCTATAAAGAAATTTTCAAATGTGCCCTAAAAGTTAAGATTTAGATTAGTGAATCTCAAGGGTATCATAGGGATAAGAAGTGTAAAGTGGAGTTTAAGTCTAGAGGTTCAATGGATAAATCTAACAGTTCCAAAAAAAATCCAATATCCCACTTGTCAAAGGTGTGGAAAAAAGAACCCTAGAAATTTCCTAAAGGGAACAAATAAATGCTTTAGTTTTGGGAAGGAAGGACACATGGATAATATATTCTAACGGGATAAACCCACTAATATGATGGAGAAAATTAATTCTCCAACCAACCCTTATAACATTGTTCATTGCTTCAACTATAAGGAACTGTGACACTTTGAAAACCAATGACCTAATATAATTGTTTTCAGAGATAACCAACAACCTCCAAGGCAGTAAGGGCGATATTTTTCCATCACATCCGCTGAGGTGGATCCCAACAACCAAGTGGTGATAGTTACACTAGTTATTATTCAAGAATAGAGAACATAATTTTTTATTCTGGTTTTACTCATTCCTTCATATCACAAAATTTTAGTAGAATTATTCAAACACCATCATAAAGCTTGGAAGTATAGCTATCGGTGAAAATGGAAAATGGGAAAATTATTATATCCTAATTATATAACTCCTCACCTATCATAATTTTTGGGATTAAATTCCCATAAAACCTTTTCATGTTACCTTTGGTATAATTTTCTGCAATTATGTACATGGAAAGGCTTTCCCTAAATAGAGACAACATAAATTTCCATGAGAAGGAAATCACTCTCTGTATAGAGACACTATTGGAAAATGGGCCTATACCTAGGGTTTTGTAAAAAACAGTGGGTATAGGGTACCCCTATACCCACGGTTTTCGAAAACCATGGGTATAGGGATAACATGGGTACCTATACCCATGGTTTTGGATAAAACCATGGGTATAGATTATTTTTAAAGACCAATACCCACGATTTTGCAAAACCATGGGTATAGGTTTTTTTTTAAGACATATACCCACGGTTTTGGCCAAACTGTGGGTATAGAGTTTTTTCCGAAGACATATATCCACAGTTCTTCAAAACTGTGGGTATTGGGGTATTTTTTTGAATAGTTATACCCACAGTTATAGAGAACCATGGGTATAGCTTTCCCACCATAAAGCGTGAAAAAAATTACGCGTGAAAATGAAAAAAAAATGGCAGGAAGGATATCTGGATTAATATAATTAGGCAAATATAAATACAAAACAATAAAATCATTGTAGACTAGTTGGTTGGTTCGTCGCGGCTCCTCATTTAGCAGGTCGTCGGTCCTATGTTCGAATCTCGGTCAATTATTTTTTCTTATAAATAAGTTTTGATAATATAAGTAAATATATTTACGCCTATGTGAACAAAATAATCTCGGCGTAGTTGGTTATGCGCTGTAGTGTTCTCACCCAGGTCGCGAGTTTGATTCTCACATGAATAATTTTTCGATAAGCGGAAATATTAATATATTTATATAAATATATACGTATATACAGAATAACTCAAAAGGTCGGTTAGTCAAAGTTGGTGTGCTACAAGTGTCACGTCCCGGGTTCGAATCCCGCCTACTAATTCTTTTTAAGATATAAATCTCCATGGTTTTCAAACTGTGGGGGAAGTCCTCTGCCACCTGTTCAATGGGGTGGAACGCGGTGACACATATATTCCCACGGTTTTCCAAACCGTGGGGATAGCCTAGGACCCCTATTGCGACGCCACTCAACCCCACGGTTCCCAAAACCGTGGGTATAGGTAGTTTTTCCAGTAGTGATAATTGACCCCTAATTCTGTACAAATGAAAGTTTGAGGATGAATCTTATTTAGCACTATCATTTCAAGCATGGATATTATTTCCCTATGATCAATAATATCTAGCTCAAATTATTGAGTCTAATTAAATGATCATCCTCAAAGACATGCCTATTGTGAGGGAATATACTGATGTGTTTCCTAAGGAAATGTTTGGTCTTCCAACTAGCCGAGAGGTTGAATTTTTAATCGATATTATACCTGGGGTGTTTCCAATATCCAAGACTCTATATAGTGTGGCTATTTTGGAACTTGAGGAGCTAAAGAAACAAATACAAGTGAATCTAGATAAAGGGTTTATATGCCCAAGTGTTTCACCATGGGGTGCACTAGTCCTCTTTATCAAGAAGAAGGATGGGTCAATGCGCCTTTGCATTGATTATCGTGAGCTCAATAAGATCATGATAAATAAAAAGTATCATTTTCCATGGATTGGTTATTTTTTCGATCAGCTATGTGGAGAACAATACTTCTCTAAGGTGGATTTTTGGTCAATATATTACCAAGTTAGGGTGAACAAGGAGGATATCCCCAAGACTGCTTTTTGTATAAGGTATGTACATTATGAGTTCATATTAATTCCATTCAGACTCACTAATGATCCATTAATCCTCATGGACTTGATGAATAGAGTATTTAGAGATTACCTTGACAAATTTTTGGTAGTCTTTATAAATGATATTTTAATATACTCCAAAACTAAGGAGGAGCATGAGGAGCATCTGAGCACTTTGTTAAAGACCTTTTTAAAGGATAATATTTATCCAAAGTATAGAAAGTGTGAGTTCTGGTTAAAGGAAGTCTCATTCTTAGGGCATATCATCACAAGCAATGAGATATTTTTGGATTCTTAAAAGGCAAAAGAAATTTAAGGACTGATAATACCAACATTCAAGATAGATATCCATAGTTTCATTGGGTTAGTTGGATATTTCGCCGATTTGTGAGAAATTTCTCATGATTGTCAAACCCTCTTACCAAGATAACTTAGAAGGGGGTCAAGTTTTCTTGGAATGATGAATTTTCTCATACTACCCAAAAGTGGAGAAATTTTCATAATATTCATTTATGATTAAAATAAGTGATTGGTCTATGTGTTGATGAAAAATGACAGAGTCATAGCCTATTCTTCAAGGCAGTTGAAAGTTCACAAACAGAACTCTCCAACGCATGATCTAGAGTTAGCTGTAGTGATTTTTGCTTTGAAAATGTGGTATAATTCCCTCTTTGGGGAGAAGTGAGAAATATATATGGATCAAAAAATTCTCAAATATATATTCACATAGAAAAAGTTGAATATTATCTAATGAATATGTTTAGATCTGATCAAGGACTATGACTTCTCAATTTACTATCATCTTTGTAAAGTAAATAAAGTGGTGGATGGTCTAAGTAGAAATTATCTATCAATTTTATCATTGATGATAATTGAGAAGGATACAATCTTATTAGAATTTAAGATGATGGACATGGGAATCATAAAATAAGGAATATCATCAATCCTTTTACAAATTATTTATCAACTATCTCTTCTTGAAAGGTTAAATGATGCTCAAAAGGTTGATGTGGGAATTCAGAATAAAGTGGAAACTATAAGAAAAGATAAATCCTTGGATTTCAATGTTAATGAAGAAGGAATTGTGAGATTTGGGTCAAGACTATGTGTTCCATCAAATCCTTAGTTAAAGAAAGAACTATTGGATGATGTATATAGTTTGACTTTCTCCATTCAACCAGGAAACATGAAGATGTATGGAGATCTCTGAGATCACTATTGGTGGGATAACATGAATAAGTAGATTGTGGAATATACATCAAATTGCCTTGTATGTCATTAAGTGAAGGCTGAAAGTTAGGAGTCTAAGGGGATGATGTGACCATTACCCATACCAACATAGAAATGGGAAAACATCACCATCGACTTTATTACAAGACTTCTGAAGACATCCAAAAAAACAATGCTATTTTAGTTTTTGTGGACCATCTTACAAAGACTAATCACTTTATTTAAATTCGAAGGTATTTCCCACTATATCAACTTGTATATATATACATCATATAAGTAGTGAGGATTCATGGAGTACCACTATCTATTGTGTCTGATCGAGATCCAAGATTCACCTCTAAGTTTTGGAAAATTCTACAGCAAGCTCTAAACATTGAGGTGAACTTCAGTATGAATTATCACCCTCAAACTGAAGGTCAATATGATCGGACTATCCAACCACTAGAGGACATGTTGTGAGCATGCCCAATTGACTTCAAAGGAGGATGGGGCCAATACCTTCCTTTGGTTAAGTTCTCTTACAATAATAGTTTCCACTCAAGCATCCAAATGTCTCAATATGAAGCTATTTATGGGAGGAGGTGTAGAATAAATGAATTTTGAATGAAGTTGGGGAACACAAAATTCTAGTTCATAAAATGGTTGAGGAAATAGTGGAAAATTTTATGACCATTCAGCAGCACATTAAGGCTGCTCAGAGTCGAAAAAAGAGTTGTGCTGATAATCATCGATGAGACCCAGAGTTTAATATTAGTGACATGTTATTCCTCCACATATATCCATGGAATAAGGTGATGAGATTTTGGAATAATTGAAATATTATTCTAAGGTAAATCTGGCCTTTTGAGATCCTTGATCGCATCAAAGCAGTGGCCTATCGACTATCACTCCCACCGAACCAATCTCAAGTGCATGATGTATTCCATGTATCCCTCTTTGAGAAATTATATACCAAACCCCTCAAATTTACTCAATCCTAAGGTGGTTCCATTGTAGAATTATCTTTCCTATGAGGAGAATCTATTGAAGATATTATATTGTAGAGAAAAAGTTATGTGATATAAGACAATTCACCTCGTTAAGGTGTTGTGGAGAAACCACGAGTTTAAAGAACCAATGTGGAAACCATAGGAGGTGATGAAGAAGAGTTACCCTCATCTACTTTATCATTGGAAATTAAAATTTCGAGGTTGAAATTTCTAAATGTGTGGAATATTGTAATGACCTGAACTATTAAAAATAAAATTCCCCTTTTCATTTAATTAAATGTCTTATTAATTAATATGGTTATAAAAAACACATGAACTTATTTTTTTTATTATATCCAATTGGATTTAAAATACCTTTTATTATAATTACCATTGATAATATAGTATCTGAACATTTATAATGTGATTAGTATAAATATAGGGTTTCAATAATCCAATTGACATTGAAAAAATCAGTGATGGACTCAACTAGTAGGATTAAATACTATAAATCCCATTTATAGGTGCTTCCAAAGGAGAGAGAATCTCTAGGATTTTCCATTGACCAATCGCAATCAGAGATCCAACAACTTAGGAAAGAAAAAAACCATTTACATGAGAAGTTCAAGATCATCGATATCATGACCCAAACCATGTTCGCCGAACCGCCCCATGAAAGTACCACCATCGTGCACCTTACTCTTAGGGAGTATTCTGGTGTATTAAAGGGATATGTATCAATACCATAGCAATAGAAATATGTAAATTATTTTTTATAGAATAATGAATATATTTTCATCCTATTATTGTTACTTTGTAAATTATTTTTATTTTGATGCAATAAAGCACAAATTGTATTTTTGGTTAATATTAAAATTCAATTAACTAATTTATGATATTAATGGACTTTTGAAATAAATAATATTTTAATAAAATATTATAATTAAATAATTTTTATTAAATATAAATGATCATATAATCAAATGTAATTTTTATAGGTGTTGGAAAACTGTTATTGTCAAAAAACCCATCATTTCTAAATAAATGTAGATTTTATTTTAAAATTGAAAATTCACATATTTATAAAATTATTTAGATAAAATGAATATTATTTTTTTAATCATATAGTTTAAATTACCTAATGGGGAATTTTTCATAATTTTCAGAGATAGTCAATTTTTCGGGTAAAAATTAAATATCGTATAAATATACTTAGTGTTTTATGACATCATAATGACCCAAAAGTGATGTAATAATTACTATAAATAGGATAAAATACCAAATATATGTTTTAACTTTAAAATAATTTTATTTTAATTTTATTTTATTTGTTTTTTTAATCCATTATGAATCCTCCAAAACCTATAATATATTTTAAGGTTTTAAAATCCTTTTTTTAAGAGTATGACTCACCTCCACATAAGCAAGGGAATTATTTTATTATGTTCATACCTTTGAATTATAAAATAATTAAAACTACTCCTATTTTTTAAAAAATATTGGCAAAAACCATGGTATGGTTTGTGGTTTTGGATATTTTATTATGTAGATTCCAAAACCTAAATAATAAAGAAATCCCCCTATTTTCATATATAAACTCACCCAAGCTCTCATTTATCTTCACTAAAAATCCTTGGAGCATGAAAAAACCTATACCTACACTCCCTATAATCTTCATAAGTCTCCCCAAATCTCTCAAAAATCCCCTCCCAAGCCTTTGGAGTCACACACTCAAGTAAGGGATCCTCCACTCTCCTCATTTATCAAGCACTCCTTTTACATTTTGTCCTTTAATTTCACTTCTCATATGTTGGGATATGTTATTAAATATCCCCCTTACTTACAATTTTATTTATAAATTATTATATCCCCTTTAACTCTCATTTTTCCTTCTATTAACCCTTATGTACACCTATTACAATGCCGAAATTTTGTAAGGGTTCTTTCTTTTCTTATCTTTATTAAAGTTTCTTCAATATTGTATGCCTTCTATTTAAAATTCCTCATGTTTTGACAAGTATTTATATGTACCTATTACTTAAAATTTCATGTATAAATGATGATATATCCCTTTATCTCTCATCAACACATTTTATGAATTTTTATGTGGCGTCGTTATGCTACCGAAATATCACCGTGATTTTTCATTCCAAAATAATTGTGAAGTGAATATCATACCCATTTACTATCAATGTTATTCACACTTATGCACATATACTTTTTGATTGGGGACTTACATATGTGTATTTCACACTCATTTATTGTGTAATAAATCATGATGATGAATGAATATATGTTGTATGATCTATGTGTTACACTTAAGTATGAGTATGAAATGAATATGATGGGTGCGCCCAGATAGTACTCTAATAAATTGGGTAATGTTTAGTATCATGAAACATATTTCTAGGATAAGGAGTGAACCTGATTACTTTATGGTACTTTTTCCACCATGATGCCTTGGTGGTTTTAGCCTTGTAAAATGTTTATGATGTATTGTTTTAATTTGTTGACACATTTCACATGTTATGATTATCATGTTATATCATGTCTCTTTGTTCATGTTTACGATTCATACTCTTTTTATGCCTCATTTATATGCCTATTTTTTAACATTTATTATCCTATCCATGTTATTACATGTTTATTCCCTTACTATTATTTATATCTCACCCCTTTATTATGTTTTTCCCTAGGTTATCCCATGCAGTTTTAAGTATGAAGGAATATTATGAACATGTTATGTAGGTTTTCATTAAAGAGGGTGTATTTCATGTTTTAAGTTGTTATGTAATGTACAAAATTCTCAAATACACTAGATTTATCAATATTTATGGTTGTAATAAGCGTAATATTATGGAATAAATCAAGTATTAATGTTGAATAAATAGCAGGGTTATTATATCTCCAAGGAATAAAGTGATGAGATTTTTGGAATAATGGAAATCTTAGTCCAAGATACATCGGCCCCTTTGAGATCCTTGTTCACATCGGAGTGGTATCCTATTGAATTTCACTCCCAAATTAACTATCTCAAGTACTTGATGTATTACATGTATCCCTCTTGAGTAAGTACATACCATACCCCTCACAAGTACTCAACCTAGAGGCGGTACCATTAGAGAATGATCTTTCCTATGAAGAGAAGTTGGTGAAGATATTAGATCGTAATGAAAAAATTATACGAAATAATACAATGCACCTTGTCAAAGCATTGTGTAGAAACAAAAATTTTGAAGAATAAATGTGGGAACTAGAGGAGGTGATGAAACATAGTTACCCTCATCTTTTTTAGTGTGGTAAAGGAAAATTTTAATGATTAAATATATTAAGGTGGAGATATTGTAATGAACCGAACTGTAATAAATAAAATTATCCTTGTAATTTATTTAAATGTATTATTATGTATTATGGTTAAGGAAAACACATGAACTTATTTGGTTTTATTATAACCTGTCATATTTAATTGAATGTTTAGAATCATTATCATTGATAATATAGTCATTAAACATTGATCATATGATTAGTATAAATATAAGGTTTTAACAAATCCAATTGACATAGATAAAGGAAGTTATGGCCTAAACCACTAGTATTGTACCATATGAAGCCTGTTTATCATAGATTTTAATGGAGATAGTATCTCTAGAATTTTCCCTTGACCAATCCCAAGCTAATATCGAACAACTTAAGCCTGAGCGAAACTATTTACAGGAGAAGTTCAAGCTCATCGAGATCATGTCCCAAACCACGTTTGTTGAAAAACCCCATGAAAGTCCCATAATCACACACTTTACCCTTAGGGAATTTGGTATTGTATTAAAGGTATATTTATCAAGGACCTATAAATATGAGTATGTATATTATTTTTTATATAGTAATTAATATATTTTCATCCTATTATTGTTACTCTAGAAATAATTTTTATTTTGATTCAATAAAACACAAATAGTATTTTAAGATAATATTAAATTTTAATTAATGAATTTATTTTGATTAATTAATGGATTTTTTAAATAAATAATATTTTAAAATATTATTATTAAATATTTTTTATGAAGTTAAATGTAATTTTTATAAGGGTTTGAAAACTGTTATTCTCAAAAAACCCAGCATTTCTTAATAAATATCGATTATATTTTAAAAGTGACAATTAAAATATTTATAAAATTATTTAGAAAAAATGAATATTATTTTTTGAATCATAACATAAAAATTATCCAATAGTGAATTTTTGATAATTTTCTAAGATAGTCGAATTTTCGGGTAAAAATTAAATACCGTATAAATATACTTTGTGTATTATGACACCATAATGACCCAAAAGTGATGTAATAAATACTATAAAAAGTGTAAAATACCAAATATATGTTTTCTATTTAATATACTGATATTTTGAGTTTATTTTATTAATTTTATAAATCCATTATGAATCCTCCAAAACCATTAATATATTTTAAGGTTTTTAAATCATTTCTTTAAGAGTATGAATCACCTCCACATAAGAAAGGTCATTATTTTATTATTTTATACCCTTATCCTTATAAAATAATTAAAATAAATCCCATTTTTCATAAACCATGGTCGAAAACTATGGTAAGGTTTGTGGTTTTGGTTATTTTATTATATAGAGTCCAAAACCTAAGTTTGAGAAATAATAAAGAATTATCCTCTCTTTTCCTATATAAACCCACCCAAGATCCTATTTATATTCACTAAAACTAATTTTATAACTTCCTTAATATTACTTAATATATCTAGATTCCTCCCAAGGTGACCCCAAGATCTCAACAAGCTCCTCCCATGAATTTATAGTCACACACTCAAGTAAGGGATCTTACACTCTCCTTTGTTTATCAAGCACTTCTTTTATGTTATGTCATTTAATTTAAATTTTCATATCTTATGATATTTTCTTAAATATCCCCATTACTTTCCATTTAATGTATTAATTATTATATCCCATTTTAACTCTCATTAATCCCTCCCAAGATCCATTATGTACACCCATTACCATACCGAAATTTAGTAAGGGATCCTCACTTTCTCTTCTTTATTCAAGTTTCTTTATTATATTATGATTTCTATTTCCAATTCCTAATGTTGAGAAATGTATTTAAATGGTCATATTACTTATAATTTTATTTAAAAATTATTATATACCCTTTTCTCTCTCATCAACCCATTTTATGAATTTTTAAGTGACTCTGTTAGGCAGCCATAATTTCACCACAATTTTTCCATGCCAAATCAATTGGGTAGTGAATACCATACACATTTTATATCAAGGGTTTTAACCTTTATACACTTATAATTATTTTAATTGGGACTTAAATTTATTTACTCCACACTCCTTAATTTTTTAATCAAATATGGTGATGAATGAATTCATGTTGTATGATCTATGTGGCACACTTAAGCATGAGAATGAAATGAACGTGATGGCTTAGTCTAGAATTATATAGCACTCCAATGCATTGGGTAATGTTTAGTCTCATGAGATTTCAAGTTGGGATATGGAGTGAACCCAATTCCTTAATGGTAATTTTTTTCACCATGATTTCTTAGCGGTTTATCCTTGACATATGTTTATTATGTTGTGTTTTAAGTTGTTTCCAAATTTCCCATGTTATGATTATCATGATATATCATGTATCATTGTTCATGTTTATAATCACTACTATTTTTATGATCCATTGATATGAATATTATCTAAAATTTATTACTTTATTCATGTTATTCCATGTTTATTTCCTTACTGGTCTTTATTTCTCACCCCTTTCTTATGTATGTCCATAGGTTATTCCATGCAGTTTTAAGTTAGAGCATGTTAAGGAAGTTTTCAATAAAGATGTTGTTTTTCTTTCCTGTTTTAAATTATTATGTAATTTACCTAATTCCAAAAGAAACTATACTTCTCAGTCTTCCATATTGTATTAATTGTAATCATATGTTATATATCATGTATTGATATGAAATAAAGAGCAGGGTTGTTATAAAAATTATCAATACGTACCATATTCAAAGAGAATATCTAGGGAGCTAACTCAAGGACATGGAATCCAAAACCCATTTCTATATGATACATCTACCAATGTTTTTCCTACAACCAATTCCTATATGTACCAAGTAAACAAGTAGGTTATCATGTTCCAAGTGAATGGATACATTATCCATCGCAACAATACTGGATTCCTTAGCTTGAGAACCAAACTCAAAACTCTTTAACATTGTTTCCATAAATCCCAAACCGAACCTCATGGATATAAAATCTCTAAACTATGATCCTAAAATGATACCACTATGATACCAATCTATCATAACCCAACCCACTGGGGCCCACCTAGTTGGTGGTAAGCCAATTTTGACCACCTCAGTCTCACCTTCAATGGGCTATAGGATGGAAACCATCACCGAGTAGGCATATAAAACACATTGGAGGCATTATCATATTATACATGTGTGCACTCACACATCTCAAAATACCAATAAAATTATGAAATGTAAAATAAAATTGATACCATAATAAATTCATAAGATATACCCCACATCAAAGTATGAAAAAAATACTGAAAATCATAAAGGGATAAATAAGAGACCACCAAAATTGAAAGAGAGTCCAACATTCTAAGAAGGAGGGGAATGTTGTCAAATTAAACACCTAGTAAGAACCATGATATGTATATCTCACTGTGATCCACCTATTCCTGGTCCTCCTAGGACTTTAAAAAATATATTTTTATCTTAGTAAGACATGATATGTGTGGGAAGAACCCATGCATGGGTGAGTATGAAAATAACTAGTAGGACACCCTGAAATCATCAAACATAAAGCATAAAGAGAGTATTCAAATCATCACCATGAAGGCATGTCAATCAGAATATGAGACAAAACCATAACAATAACATAGAAATGATCAACAAGAACCCCAAAAAAGAGATAAACGGGATATCCATCTCTAAATCTTATCTAAGAACATTTCATTATCCTATATTTCCAAAGGTAGACACCGGGACTCAAGGTAACAACCATACCACCATCCTAGAGTTATACTATAGGCTTCAAGGAAATGCTCATCTAGGAGAACTCACTCCATGAGATGGATAACACTGATGGTGATCATCTGAGAGGTCATACTCATCAGGTCTCTCCAGGAAGATATACACACTTGAAGACATAATATATCGATACAAAGATAGGGGATCACACCTAGGGATCATGGGGGTGCTTCAAACTAAATCTGGAATAACCCACTACATAGGGGATCAATGCCCATGTATGTTGGTCACACTGGTTCCTAGAACCCCACCTATAGAAAAAGATCTGATAGAGGATCCCACCTGGAGCCTCACGGAGGGATTCATTAAAACTATATCTGAGAATAAAGCTGTAGAGGGGATAAAAATCCTATGATGAGGACATAATCTCACATTGTAACCTCATAGGGATGGACCAAGGGAACACACTCAACCGATACCGGTATACACTAAAACAGTCTAAGGGAATTTACCCAAGCTCATACCTGAGTTATACTAAGAATAACGAGGGCTCCAACCTTCCCTTCAAAGAGTATATGACATGTACCATAGGGGAATTTAGCGTGTATCACTAAGATCAGTTATGTCCATGTTTCGCTCTCACATGGAATTCATTCCCCAAAATACATGGTGTATCTCATAGGGCTACACAGATTGTAAATGTTCATCCAGAACTTAGCATGTTGTCCTGCCTATCCCATGTACCATCCAAAGTATAATAAGTGTTCCCCTTTATCCATCCACCAAGGTGTAAACAATGTGTGATTCATTTCACATGATGTGTATCCACACATGGCTACTTATAAATGTACTCTATGTACATGTTGAGCTATATGAATAAGGGTTATATGGAATGTGGCCCCAACACATGGCGTTTTATACTTATCTTCCTATAGAAACCCTAACCATTACACAGAGGGGACTACACAGTATGTGTTCTTGAACTACAAGTTGTGCAGTCGATATTTTTTTAGAATCCCTGGTTCCTTATGTAGATCTGATCATGCCTTAACCACCACTAATTCCACCATTATTCTCACCCAAAATTGTAGATCTGGTTTGTATAACCCTTGTTTGATATAGATGTTTGGATTCCAGCTATATCCACTACCTGAGAAACATCCACTATCACACATATATGTTGTCTCACACCAAACTATGAACCACAGGTCTCTAATTCAAACCCAAATCACCAGTATCCATTATTATACTCAATCATGTCATAGATATCGAACCCAAACCCCTAGTATCAATCCATTTCACTAAATAATGATCACGAAATGATTTAATACTAGGTATTTTTTGAACCACTGGAAAAATGGGTTGTCGGTGATGATCATGCGAAAAAACATGGAAGAAATGCACAAATCACAAAAGAGGAATGAACCTCATCCGTTGTTCAAGTTATACTTAATTTATTTCATAGGAATGAAAAATAAAGAGTAATAACAAAGAAAAAAGGAAATAATATCAATTCCTAATATTATATAAAAATAAAACATCAACCGCAATTTATCCATCGAACCAAAAATCAAATTGTTAGAATACTTGATTTGTGTTTGATGCGGGATAATAAAAAATGGGATCAAATCCACAAAGAAACATCCTACCTCAAGTTAGATTGATTTTTGGTGAAGATAATGTCTACTAGTAAAGAAGAAGAAGATCGCACTACACTTATTGTTCATCTCTCGATTCAACTTGATCCATTTTTCGGTGATCCTCGATCCTGATCTACCAATGACACAAGATCTTATCCTCTATAATATCTTAGGGTTATTTGGATAGCCCTATATATTTTACACAATAGGGTATTTATAGATAGTGGTAGGTAATTTTTCTAAAACAGAAAATAAATAAATTAAATTTATTTATTTTTATTATTTGCACACGTAATAGCACTTTAACAAAACTTCTGACACTGAAAAAGGTTATGTCGTGCCTAGGGTAAACCCCACATTCCGGATTCAACAGTGGTCTTAGATTCCTTATATGAGTACCCATTCAATAAATATTCCATTATTTCAGAATAATAATGTGCTCATGATATAATATATTTAATATTTATATTATATCAACTTTGAGGCTCAACGAGCCTCAGAATCTTACACCGTCTCAATTCCTAGCTCCGAAAATATTCCTTAAAATATTCAAAAGTATTACAGGGAAAAACCAGAGACATTATAGATACCTTATCATACTTCATTGTAAATAAGAGAGATCTTGTATAAAGAACCTATTGGGAGATGCTAAAACTATTATGAAAAGGTTCTATTTCATGGATGATATCTTCTATATATGTATTAACTTTATGATATTAGTGGAGTACATGTGTCACTGAAAAAAAAATCATATTTACCTACATTGGTGGGGGGACCCTGTAAAAATAGTGTGTGTGTTTTTCACATTTATATTTCTTCTTGCATGTAGTTTTAATGTGTTGATTGAAATGAATGTGATCTATTCATCCTAAAAAGTGAAGAGGTTCAAATAAAAAGAGAATTGATTCAGTAAAATTCCACCCAAACCATCGCCTTGAGCCAATCCTCTAAAATCATGAGGTCATACCTCATCACAATAACTTACCTTTATCTATCTCTAAAACTCAGGAAACATTCTAATCTTGCACGATCCATCATCTAACCCTGCTAGTGACATAAAATTCTCAATATATAGATGATCATATTCTTGGGCCACTGGGGCTGGATCTATGTGCAATTCAATAGGTGGTATCACTACTTTGTACCTTCTTGGAGGAAACACCTCAAGAAAGGGAGTCCCTAAACTGGGATCCCATCACTCAACTAGTCATCTTCATGACAATGTCTTAAAATCCAAGCTATCTATTGTCATGGAGGCATCTTGAAAATTATCAAGATGTACCATGGTCAAAGAGAATATTTGGAGAGCTGACTGAAGAAGGACATGGAATCCAAAAACAATTCCTATATGATGCATGTACCAATGTTTTCTCTACAACTAGTGCCTACATGTATCAAGTCAACAAGAAGGTTATTAGAGTCCTAGTGAATGGATACTTTGGTTTCTACACTAACACTAGATAACTTATCATGAGAGACAAATTTGAAACACTTTAACATGGTTTCCATAAATCTAAAACCAAAACTTGTATCTAGAAAATCTCCAAACTCTATCCCTAATATGAAACTGTTATGATACCACTATTTCACAACCCGATCCATTGGGGCCTGCCTAGTCGGTGGTAAGCCAAGTGTGGCCACCCCAAGCTTGCCTTCAATAGGACAGGGGTTGGTGACCAACATGAGTATTCATATCACACACATGGGAGACATTAGCCTAATGTACCTATACACATGCACACATCTCCAAATACCCATACAATACTGAAAGGTAAAATAAAATTGATACCATAATGCATTCATAATATCTATCCCACATTAGAGTATGAAAAATGTATTGGAAAGTATAAAGGATCAAATAGAATCCCTCCAAAACTGCAAAAGAGTATAAACTAATATGAAGGAGGGGATTATTGTCAAATGAAATACTAGGTCTGAACCATAGTATCTCTAGATCACTATGTTATTCCTTCTCCTATTACTCTAAGTAATTTTAAAATGGCTTGTTTTATGCATAAGACACGACATGTGCAGGAAGATCCCATGTAGGGGTGAAGGACACCCCAAAATCACCAAGCATAAAGAATAAAGAGAGTAGTCATATCATCACCATGAATGAATTTAAATTAGAATATGAGACAACAACCATAACAATAACCTAGATATTCTCAACAACAAGCCCAAAATAAGTGAGAAATGGGATCTACTTATTCACAGACCATCTAAGAACGATGAGTCAGAATTTGGATCTAAAGGTAGACACTAGGTCTCAAGGTCACAAGCATACCTCCAACCTAGGTTTCTACTTGAGGCTTCCAGATAATCTCATCCAACAGAACTCACACCATGATACAAAATAACACGGATAGAACTCATCTGAGAGTTCATGCTCGACGGGTCTCACTAGAAAGAGTTACATGTTGGAAGACATAAGTGATTGATACATAGATAAGGGATCACACCAAAGTCTCATGGGGGGCACCACAAACCCAATATGGGATAACCTTCTAAGTAGGAGATCAACACCCATGTATGTTGGTCACGTTGATTCCTAGAACCCCACCTAGGGAAAAAACATGATAGAGGATCTCACCCTAAGCCTTGCGAAGGGATTCATGAAAACTCTATTTGAAACCAAACCCATATAGAGGATAAAAATTCCTATTCTGAGGATGTAATTTCATGTTTTACCCTCATAGGGATGGATTAAGGGAACTCACTCAACCAATACTGGTCTACACTAAAACTATTTGAGGGAATTTACCCAAGATCATACTAGAGCCGAACTGAGAATAATTAGGGATCCAACCTACCCATAAAGGAGTACATGATGTGTCCCATAGGGTTACAAGGTGTATCTCACTAAGCCTATAATTTCATGTGCCTCACTCTAACACAAATTTCATGTCCCAAAATACATTGCATGTCCCATAGGGGTATATGGTGTATACATGTTCGTTTGGAACTTGGAATGTTGTCCTGCCTAAAACATGCACTGTTTGAAGTACACGACATGTTCCCTAACATACATGGTGTGTATGGCCACATGGCATCTTGGGAGTTTACTCTCTATACACACCAAGACATCCACCAAGGTGTACATGTCATGTGATTCATTTCATATGACGTGTATCCACACATGGCTACCTAGATGTGTACTCCATGTACATTCCAAGATGGTTGGATAAGATTTAAATGATATTTTTTATCACCACATGGAATATGATATTTTTATTCCCATATAAACCCTAGCTGCAATACAAAGGGGAATATATGGTGTTTGTTCCTCAACTACATGCCATGTAGTTGGTCTTTTTTCAGAATCCCTGGTTCCTTACACAGATCCTCTTGTGCCTCTACCGCCACTAGTTCCCCCATGATTCTCACCCATAATCATGGATATGAGTTTTACAACCCTTCTTCACTTCTAAAGGTTGGATTCCTCTAATATCCACTTCTTGGGAACCATCCAATGTTGCACCTCTCTACTGTCGTATATAAAACCATGAACCATTGGTCTCTGATCCAAACCATGATCACCTGTAGTCATTATTTCATCTGATCATGGAATATATCTCAAACTTGAACCATCAATATCAATATTCTTCACCAATGAATGATCACACAATTATTAAATATCAGTTCTTTTTTGAACTACCATCTAAAGGGGTTGTCGGTGATGATCGTGCAAAGAAACATAGAATAAATGTAAAGATCACAAAAAATGAATGAACCTCATCTTTTATTTGGGTTATCCTCGATTTTTTGTTATAGGAATGAAGAAAGAATAGGGATAATAAAGAAAAAATGAAATAAAATCAATTTCTAATATTGTAGGAAGATAAAACATCAATCGCAATTTATCCATCGAACCAAAAAAAAATTGTTAAAAGAATTGATTTTTGTTTGATGTGGGATAATAAAAATGGGATAAAATCCACAAATAAACATCCTACCTTGATTTGTATCGATATTTAGTGAAGAACACATCTTTCAAAGAGGAATATAAATATCTCGCTATGCTCATCATTCATCTCTCGATTCACCTTGATCTATTCATCGGCGATCCTCAATCCTGGTCCACCAATAACACAATATCTCCTCCTATATAATCACTCTAGGTTATGTAGATAAACCTAGATATTTTCTAAAATAACATATTTATAGAGAGGGTTATGTCGTTGTGATAAAACAAAAAATAAGTTAATTAAATTTAATTATTTTTATTGTTTTCTCTTATGATGGAACTTTAACAAAACATCTGACATCAAAAAAGTTTATGTTACACCTAGGGTAAACCCCACATTCTAGATTTAATGGTGGTCTCAGATTCCCTATCTAAGTCTACATTCAATATTTATTCCATTATTTCGGGAAAACATTGCGCGTGTGATATAATATATTTAATATTTTATTATATCAACCCTGAATCTCACCAAGCCATGGAATCTCACGCATTCTCAATGCCTATATTTGAAAATGTTTTTTAAAATATTAAAAATTATTACAAGGAAAAAACAGATATGTTATAGATACCTTCTCATTATTCATTGTAAACAAGAGATATATTATATAAATAACCTATCAGGAGATGGTAAAACTATTGGGAAATAGTTCTAGGTAATGGGTGATATCTTTTATCTGTGTATTCACTTTATGATATTAGTAGAGTAAATATGTATTTTATTTAATTGAACATAATAATGACGTAGTTACCCAAAATGGTTGGGATAAAATTTTAAAAATATTTTGTTTTATTGTCACTTTTATATTTCCACTTGCATGTAGTGTGAATGTGTTGATTGATATGAAAAATATCTAATCATCCTAACATGTGTAGAGTTTCTAATAAAATGGGAAATGATTCCATAAAATTCCACTCAAACCACCACCTCGAGACAATCCTCCATAATCCTGAGGGTCTGTATCATCATAAAAACTAATCATACTCTATCGCTAAAACTCAAAAAACATGCTAATATTTTTTTCACCATCATATTTTCCTTCTAAATCTATCTAATATTCAACATATGGAAAATCATCCTCTTGTAGCACTGGGGGTGGGTCCATGTTCTATTCAACAAGTGGTAGCACTTATTTGTGACCACCTGGAGGAAACATCTCAAGAAAGGGGGTCCCTGAACTGAGGTCTTATCACTCAACTGGTCATCATCATGAAGCTGTCTTTCAATCCTAGTTGTTTATCATCATGTATTATTCTTGAAAATTATCAAGACATACCATGGTCAAAGATAATATATGGGGAGTTGACTCAAGAAGGACATGGAATCCATAACCCATTCCTATATAATGAAGGTACTAATGTTTTCCTTGAAACCAATGCTTAAATATACCAATTAAACAAGAAATTTATCAAAGTCCTGGTGAATGGATACATTGGTCGCCACATCAACACTAGATTCCCTGGACTGAGATCAAAAATCAAAAAACATTAACACTGCTGTCATAAATCCCAAACCAAACCTCATAGCTAGACAATCTCTAAACTATGATCTTAAGATGGAACCACTCTGATACCACTCTATCATGACCTAACCCACTGAGGCCTTCCTAGACAGTGGTAATCTAAGTGTGACCACCCCAATACCACCTCCAATAGGCCAAGGGCTGGTGACTAGTTCCGAGTAGGCACATCACAAGCATGGGAGAAATTAGATTAATGTACCTATATGTACACACACATCACCAAATACCCAAAAAATGTTTAAAGGTAAAATACAATTGATACCATAATGCATGAATAAAATCTATCTTACATCAAAGTATGAAAAAGTAATGAAAATAATAAAGATCTAAATGGAAGTGATTTATAATTTCAAAATATTCCAACCTACTAAGAAGGAGGGGACTACTGTCAAATGAAACACTTGGTACAAACCACAATCTATCTAGATCACTATGATATTCTCTCTCCTGGTCCTCCTAGGAATCTGAAAAATATATTTTCATATACATAAGACATGATATGTACAAGAAAATCTCTTGTAGGGGTGATTATAGTAATACCCAGTAAGAAACCCTAAAACCCCCAAACATAAAGCATTAAGAGAGTAGTCAACTCATCACCACGAAGGCATGTCAATCAGAATATGAGACAAAAACCATAATAATAGCCCATATATTCTCACCAATAAGTCTAAATGAATAGATAAATGGGATCTCCATCTCTAAAACCCAACTAAGAATGATGAGTCTATTAGCAAATCCAAAGGTAGACACCAAGAAAACAGTACAAATGTGATATAGTATATTTAATATTATTATTATATCAACACCGAATCTCATTGGGACTTTAAATCTCACTTTATATCAAAACCTAGATCCAAAAATATTATTTAAAATATTTCAAATTATTACAAGGTAAAAATAGAGACATTACAAATACCTTCTTATACTTCATTGTAAACAATATATATCTTGTATAAAGAACCTATTGGTAGATGGTAAAACTGTTGGGAAATATTTCTAGTTTAAGGGTGATATCTTCCATATTTTTATTCAATTTATGATATTGGTGGAGTGAATTTTTCTTTTATTTCACCAAACACAATAATAAAGTAGTTATCCACATTATTGTGGCGAACCTTGTAAATATATTATGTGTTGTTTTCATTTTTATATTTCTTATTTCATGCAATGTGAATGTGTTTATTGTTATGAAAAAATTCTATTCATCCTTAAAAGTTTATAGGTTCAAATAAAAATATAATTGATTTGGTAAAATTCCACCTAGACCACCGCCTTATGCCAATCCTCCACAATCCTGAGGTTCTGTATTGTCGCAAAAACCAAGAAAACTCTATTGCTAAAACTCATGAAATGTGCTAAGCTTGCACGCGGCATAATCTGTTCCTACTAGAGAAATAAAATTCTAAACATATGGATGATAATTCTCTTAGAACATTGGGGGTGGTTCTAAGAACTATTCAACAAGTTATAGAACTACTCTATGCTTGCCTGGAAGAAACACCTCAAGAAAGGGGCTCCCTGAACTGAGGCCTCATCACTTAACTAGTCATCATCGTGATAATGTATCAAAATCATGGATGGTTTTCTTCATGTAGGAATATTGAAAATTATCAAGAAGTACCATGATCAAAGAGAATTTCTAGGGAGTAGACTCAATAAGGACATGAAATCCACAACCCATTCCTATACGATGCGTGTACCAATATTTTTCCTGCAACTAATGCCTACATGTATCGATTCAACAAGCAGGTTATTAGATCCCTAGTGATTGGATACATTGATTGATGCACCAACACTGGATTCCCTAGCCTGAGAGTCAAATTCAAAACACTTTAACACTATTTCCATAAATCTCAAACTAAACATCACATCTATACAATCTCCAAACTCTAGTCCTAATATGGGATAACTCTAATAACACTTTATCATGACCTATCCCATTAGTCCCACCTGGTCAATGGTAATCCAAGTGTGACCACCCTAATCCCACCAATAATAGTCCATGGTATAGCTACCAGTACCGAGTATTCATATCACACACATGGGGGGCATTATCCTTATTTACTTATATTTAATGTCCCAACCCGGGTTCCATATTCCAATGTCCCGATATGGTTCTTATAAGGACCTTAGGTGCACATCCCCATATGCTAGAGGCTTTAAACTAGAAACAAGGGTATAATATGTAACTTGTAGAGACTATACCCTCCTAATAAAAGTATCACAATAGTGAAAATAAATAAATAATATTCAAATGATAATAAAATCATAAATAATCCACCAACATCACATGAATAAATCCAAAATAAGGAAAATGATCATAAACCAAAGAAGTATATATATCATGTCATATAAGTTTCAAGTGTCAAATGAAAACCCAAAATAAATACACATTGAAAACTCCTAATCGGGTCCCAATATAATGTCTCATTCCTTCATCCATGCTCCATTATGAATCCCAACTCAACCATCTAACATAGGGCTCTTACCCTTATCTTATCATGTAAACATGAAGTCTATCTGGTTACCAATCAAGAAACCTAAGTAGAGTGTGAGTATAACTCAGTAATCCACCACCAATGACATCTAAATAAATATCTAGTCTATAATAGTGTATAAAATAGTATAAAGGATAAATAAAAAATGAAAAAAGTAAACATGCTTCGCATTTAGTTATTCTTTAATCAACCACATTGGCCCATGGGTTCACGGTGACACCCAAACCAATCATACCAACCTCGAACCATGTTAGAGTCTGAACGATACACCATAGGAAATATCACAATTAATTATTTCATGGTATTTCATTATTCATTTAATTATAATTTCATTTTATATACGTTGGAGCATCAATCCAAGTATCAATATCTTGGGGTCCTAGAGCATCAGTCTGGCACCCCATGGTTATTTGTATCATTATTCCCTAACCCACACCTTGTTGTTCACATGTATGTATTGGGGGATTAGAGCATCAGTCTAGCACCCCATGTGTATTTGGACCATCAGTTCATGTCCCACACCTCATTGATAAATCAATCAAAAATATCACATATATCATAATATATAAATAAAGTTTCAACATCTTTAACCTTCTTATCAATCATCCATATCATGGTGATCCATTTAACTTATCAAACATAACCATGGTTCTTTACTTTATTCACAAGTAATAATATAAACAATTCACCATTTATCAACAATTATTCACAACTCATTAAATCATCAAAGTTAATCAAATAATTCCCTTAAATCCTATTATCAACCATGCAACAAGGATTTATTCCAATATTATTAACCCATTATTTCCCATTTTTAAAATTTATAAATCATCATTTCAAATGTATTGTCACACTCCATGGGTTTTCATCAATCCCAGTCTCAAATATTCAATGGGTCCAATAGGATCTGTGGAGGGTCTCACAATCAAAAGGGAATAAATTCATTATTTCAACTTAAAATGAAATTTCACAACATGGAAACACAATGATACAACTAAAACATGATATCATGATCAAGACTATGATAATTAGTAATTAGAACACCTACCTCAAGATTTTTTATGAATGATTTCCAAACTAAAACCATTAATTCAATGTAAATAGGTCGAATTCACAATGGCAGAGGAGATCTAGGATCAAAACCTAGAACCAAGATCCAAAAAAATAGGATCCATCAAAACCTTGATCTAAATCATAAAAACTGGAGGAAAATCATCACTCTCAAAAGGGGGTAAAGACGATATAGAGAGGAATTTAAACGAGGAATAAATCACTTACCAAATAGGATTCAATCCTTCTATCGAATCATTGATTCACAAAAGAAGATGTTCAAGGAGATTTGGAACCCTATCTAGGACCTCCAAAAATGATGTAAAGCATATCAGGTTGAAATATGGTTATTTTGGATAAAAAATAGTGGTTTAAGAATTTTTAAATAAAATTTTAGGGGTTTAAGATCTTGCATGCACTGTTTCTATGTGGGGCGCACATTTTCCAAATCATGCACCTTAACCATGCGCCCCTACTCTGGGGTGCATGGTTTCTCCTATTTGAGTGCATGATGATCCAAATTATTTTCCAACTATAAAAATACCCTTTGTTTGAGGGTTCATGGTTTCGGTCAGGTGGACTCACGGTTTGGTCAAACTGTGCGCCACCTCCTATGGCTCAAAAAGGGGCACATGGTTTCTTGGGGAAAATGGCATGGTTTTCCCTAACCATGTGCCAACTATTCACAGCCCCATGTGTTTCCAAATTTCTTCAAATTCACCAAAAATAACCCAAAATAAATAACCAACTAAGGTATGATCAAAACAATGGTAAAAGAATACCTCAAAACGAGTATGAGATATCTCTAGAAATTTTGGGATCTTACAACCTCCCCACCTTATAATAGATCATCCTCAAGATGTACTCCCAAGAATCATTAATATTTTGAGGTAAAAAGTTTAGGAAACTGGGCCTTTATATCTACTTCTCTCTCCCATGTTTCCTCCTGAACATGGCCATGTTTCTGCAACACTCAAACCAATATCACAATCTTTCCCCACAACTCTTTATCATTATGATCCTCAACACAATTTGGATGCTCCTCATAGGATGTATCGGCCTCAATCTCAACATCATAAACATCAATCATATGAGAAGGGTCAGGTTGATACTATTAAATATGTGACATGTGAAAAGCATCATGCATAGAACTATGCCTTTGTGGAAGATCCAATTGATATGCCACCGGTCTGATCCTCTCTACAATCTCAAATGGTCTAACAAACCTAGGTGCCAACTTGACCTGCCTCTGAATCTTATGGTGACCCAATATTGATGACACCTAAAGAAATACATGATAAACAAATCTGAACTCAAGGGGTCAATGATGTCGATTATTATATGACTTCTAACTAATCTAAGCCATATCCATATGTTTCTGAATTAACTGAACATATTCTAATGTCTCCTGTATGAGATGCAATCTCAAAAACTCTAACTCACACACCTCCATCCAGCATAGAGGTGATCTACATGGACTAACATAAAGTGACTCATAAGGTTCTATCTAAATAGTCATATGATAACTATTTTTATAAGATAACTCAACCAGTGATAATTTATTTTCCCAAGTTCCACCAAATTCAAGGATGCATGCTCTCAGCATGTCCTCTATAGCTTAGATAGTAAGATTTTATTTCTCATCTGTTTGTGGGTGGAAATTCATACTCAGAAGTACTTGGGTACCCAATGATTTCTGTAAGCCTTTCCATAAGCATGAATCAAAGAGTTAATAATGGTCTAAAACTATACTCCATGTCACCCTATGAAAATAGACTATCTCTCAAACATACATATCACCCAACTGATCAACCATGAAAGTATCCTGGATATGAAAGAAATGAACTACTTTTTTCAACTATTCCACAATCACCCATATCATTTCATTCTTCTTAGGGATACTTAGAAGACCCACCATAAAGTCCATGGTAACATTGTCCCACTTCTATTTCATAATGGGAAACGGATATAATAAACCACTAATTAATTGATGTTCAGCCTTCACCTATTGACAGGTGTATCATCATGTCATGAAACCTTAAATCTCCCTTTACATTCCTGGACACCTATATTGTCGATGTAGGTCATGGTAAATTTTGGTCAAACCAAGATTCACCACCCACTTCAAGGCATGAAACTCATGCATCAGATCCTCATGCATAAACTTTGGCACAAGAATATAGTTCCAGACATAGATGATATCATCCTCATATATAGTCAAATCAGAAGGTTACTCTCCACCTTCAATGCTTTCCCTCAAGGTAAAACACTTAGGATACTTATACTACCTCACCGTGATCCCGATCAAAAGTGTGAAACAATTAATAAGGGTATGAGGGTCATCTTCTCCTGGCCCTATTGAACCTCAATATTCATCTCATCTAGAAATTTCATCATCTTTCACTTAGGACTGGGCTTCTTAATTGCTTGAGTCTATGTCTTCTTACTCAAATTTACAGCAAAACTTTTTCCCTTTTCTGGCATATAAGCTATATCAAAGTCAAATGACTACATATACTCAACCCATATCTACTATTGGAGATTCAAATATCATTTCAAAAAAATATATTTCAAACTTTTTTGGTCAGAATACGTCGTAAAATTTTCACCCAATAGTTATAGCCTCCAAAACTTTAAGGCATAAACCACCATGGATAACTCAAGATTGTGTGTAGGTTAATTTTTTTCATGCGGACTCAAATTTATTGACCCATATGCCACAAGTAAATCCCCCTACATCAATACTACACCAATTATGACTCTGGATGCATCATAAAACATGGTATAATCCTCACCTGGATTGGGTAGGATCAAAATCAATACTATAATATGATGCTTCTTCAACTCCTAGAAGGAATTATCACATGATCCAGACCATTAAAACTTGATACCCTTCTTGGTCGAGCCCAAAAATTGGTGCTTCCAAACAAGAAACTTACTTAACAAACCTCTGATGATAACCCTCTAAACCCAAAAAGCTTCAGATATCAAAATCATTTTTAGAATGCTCTCAAGAAACAACTACCTAAACTTTCTCTTGGTCCACTAACTCACCTTCCTCAAAGATGATGTGACCTAATAAATGTACCATGTCGATCCATAATTTTCACTTAGATATCTTGGTGTATAGTCGATGCTCTCTCAATATACTCAGGATGATTCCAAGAAGTTGGTCATGGTCATCATGAGTATTATAGTACACCAATATGTAATCCCCAAAAAAAACTACAAACTGATCTAGGTATGGGTGAAAGATTTGGTTCATCAAGGATATAAATATAAATGAAGTATTTTTCATCCCAAACAGCATCATGATGAACTCATATAGACTATACCTACTCCAGAATGCAGTCGGTATTATTTCAGAAGGTCTAACTCTCAACTGATAATACCCTGATATCAATTCAATCTTGGAGAACACACAAGATATCCTCATCTGGTCAAATAGATCATCGATATGAAAAAGAGAATATTTATTATTCATTGTCATCTGGTTCAACTTCTGGTAATCAATACATAAACATAATATATCATAATCCTTATTAACAAAAAAAAATGGATAACTCGAGGAGATGTACTCAAATGGATAAATCCCTTATCCATCAACTCTTCCATATGAGTCTTAAACTCTTTAATCACTATTGGTTCCATTCAATAAGGTGGAATGAAAAGTGGTTAATCTCCAGACAATAGCTCAATTCTAAACTCAACATCTGTATCTGGTGGAATCCCTGATAAGTCTTCAATAAACAATTCCTAAAACCAATCCACTATAGGTGGAAAGTCATTGTGCTTTAACCCCCATCATCTAACAAAATACTTGCAACCTATGTGGTTATCTCCCCCATTTGCTGATGAACTGGCCCTACAGAGCCTACTCGGATATCCCAACAGAGCTTCATTGATCCTTGAAACATATAATCATCCAAATTGAATCACTTTTCTGAAGGAGTCTCTAAATATTAAAGTATTGTCTAGATATAATCAATCTAGAACTTAGCTACCTTGGGTCCACCCTCTCTAGTGAAGGTCGAAGGGTGCTGTAACTGGAACTCCCATGTCAAGATAGACATATTCCTCACAACCGACACCAGGTCTCTATCCATGAATTACATAAAGCAAGAAAATTTCTCACAGAACTTCTCTCCATCACCATCACCCAAAACTATTGGGGACCCTTGTCACTCTACTAGAGTCACATTTTAATCCATGTCCTCATGTCATCCTACCAACAAAAATCATCATAGATTCATGTCTCTACAATTCCAAACACATTTCTTAGGACACATTACACCTCATTAACACGTTTATATAATATTTATTCACATAAATTCATGAAAATTCATCCCTTATACATCGCCACATGATCAAAATTGAGGAACTATCACTACCCTCAACCATCCCTAACATGGGCCATGTCTAACATCGAGTAAACAATTTTCATATTTGTAGTTTTCCCATTAGACACCCATTTTAACCATTTCAAATTTCTACATTTAACATCTTTCATCCATTATTAATTAATAATTAGGAGACATTTATTTTTAAATTTATAAAATAAATAAAATCATTTTCATTTCCCAAAACCCACTCATAACTTTATTTTCTGTGCATGCCTAAAATGATACATGTCACATAAAATCCTGAGGGATTAAAATGATTCATGTATACTCAACTTTCATTTCGTACCATACCATGATAAAATATCATAAAATGATAACATCACACAACATGTGCATCAACTAAGGTAAAATAACATCCAACTATAATAGAAAACATCAATAACATCAACCCCACCCTAGATACTTGGGTTTTACCCCGCACATGGGTTAGCTACTCCCATGCATGAGCTCATGACCAAGGACCAACTCATATTAATATCATTTATACCATTAAAAAATAATAATACTACTAAAAATAAA
Source organism: Viscum album (assembly GCA_963277665.1). Lineage (NCBI taxonomy): Eukaryota > Viridiplantae > Streptophyta > Magnoliopsida > Santalales > Viscaceae > Viscum > Viscum album. Next base: position 151,382,190 of record OY728123.1, on the reverse strand, counting down.
ATTAAACCTCCTCAGATACCACTTTGGAACATCCCAACTCAGGTGCCACATGCTGATTCCCCAATCTGGTTAATTATGTGACCTTAGGCGTGCCTCCCTGTATGTAAGAGGTTGTTGACTAGTATTGAGGATATAATAGGAAGACTATACCCTCCTTATCAAATGATAAAAATAGTTAAAATAAATAAAAATATCCAAATGATAATATAATAATCAATATTCCACCAATATCACATGAATAAATCCAAAACAAAGAAAATGATGATAAACCATAGTAGTAGGCCATATAAGTGTTGAGAGTCAAATGAAAACCCAAAATAAAGACACATCGAAAACTCCAAAATGGGTCCTGAAATCATTTATGGTTCCCTCATCCATTCTCTATCCTGAATCCCAATTCAACCATCTAATATAGGTCTCTTTCCCTTATCATGTCCTGCAAACATGAAATTTATCCAGGTGCTGATTAGTCAGCCCGAGTAGGGTGTGAGTAAAACTCATTAGGCCACTACCAATGGAATCCAAATCAATATCCAGTATATAACATTATATATATTTTTATAAAGAATAAATAACAAATTAAAAAATTAAATATGATTCACATTTAATTATTATTTAATCAACCACATAGGCTCTTGGATTCATGGTGACACCTGAACCAATCATACCTGCCTCATCCCATGTTGGAGCCTTAACCATACACCATAGGGAATATAAAAATTCATTATTTCATGGTATTTCATTATTCATTTAATTAAAATTTCATTTCTGGTGACTTGGAGCATCATTCCAAGTACCAATATCTCAGGGTCCTAGAGCATCAATCTAGCACCCCATGGGTATTTGGAGCATCAGTCCCTGACCCACACCTCATTATTCACATGAATGCATCGGGGTCCTAGAGAATCAGTCTAGAACCCCATGGGTATTTGGAGCATTAGTCCCTAATACCATCTCATTGATCAATCAATCGCAAATATCACATATATCACGATATATAAATCAAGGTTAAAAATATTTTACCTTGTTATAAATCATCCACATCATGATGAACCATTTAATTTATCAAATACAACCATGATTATTTACTTTATTCATAAGGAATAACATAAAAATCACCATTAATCCATTTATCAATAATTATTCACATCTCATTAACTCATCAAAGTTAAGAAAATCATCCCCTTAAATTTCATTATCAACCATGCAATAAGTATTTAGTTAAATATTATTAAACCATTATTTCCCCTTTTTACAATTCATAAATCATAATTTAAAATGTAATGAAACACCCCATGGGTTTCCATCAATATTAGTCTCAAATATCCAATGGGTTCAATGGGATCCATGGAGGGTCTCATAATCAAAATGGAATAAATTAATTATTTCAATTTAAAATGGAATTTTCCAATGTGTAAATGTAAAGATACAAATAAAACATGAGATAATGATCAATACTATGTTAATTATCAATTATACCACCAATCTCAAGATCATTGATGAATTCTTTCCAAACCACAACCCTTAATTTGATATAGACCAGTCAAATGAACAACAGAAAAAGAGATCTAGGATCAAAACCTAGGACCAAGAACCAAAGAAAATAGATCTATCAAGACCAAGATATAAACTATCAATAATGAAGGAAAATCATCTCTCTCTAAAGGGGGGTAAATATGGGAGATGGAGGAATTTAAACAAGTAAGAAATCACTTACAAATAGGATTTGATCTTTCCATAGGATCTTAAATTCTTAGATGTTCAAGGATCCTTGGAACCCTCCTTGGAGCCTCAAAAAATGATGGAAATCATATTAGGTAGAAATACGGTGATTAGGAATAAAAATTGGGGGTTCGTGAATTTTTAAATAAAATTTCAGGGGTTTAAAATCTTGCGTGCACAGTTTTTTGGGTAGGGCGTACGGTTTTCCAAACCATTCATGGTTTCTCCTCTATGGGCACATAGCTTTCCAAACCATGTGCCAACCATGAAAATACACTCTATTTGAGGGTTAACAGTTTTTGTAAGGTATCCACATGGTTTGTTCAAACTGTATGCCACCTCTTGTGAATCAAAAAGGGGTGCATGGTTTCCTGGGGAAAACCGTACAATTTCCCCTAACCATACACCAACCATGCATAGCCCCCATGGGCTTCAAAATTTTCCAAATTCACCCCAAACAACTCCAAAGAAAAACAAAACTTAGGTATGATCAAAAAAAGGCTAAAATAATACCTAAAAATGAGTATGAGATATCTCTAGAAAGGTTGGGATCTTACATTGTACACACTCACATATCTTTAATTACCCATACAATACTGAAAGTTAAAATAAAACTGATACCATAATTCATTAATAACATCAATCCCACATTATAGTGTGAAAAAAAATACTAGAAAGCATAGAAGTACAAATGGGATCCCACCAAAACTTCAAAAGAGTCTAACCTACTACGATGGAGGGGACTACTATCAAATAAAATACCTACTATGAACCACAGTCTCCAGCTCACTATGCTCTACCTACTTCTAGTCCTATTAGGACTTTGAAAAATGGATTTTCATATGAATAAGATATAACATGTGTTGGAAGATCCCATGTAGGGGTGAGTATAACAATTCACGGTAGAACACCCTAAAATCATCAAACATAAAGATTCAAGAGAGTATTTATCCCATCATCATGAAGGCAGGTAAATAAAAATATGAGACAACAACCATAATAATAACCCATATATTCTCAACAAGAATACCAAATTAATAGAGAAAGTGGATCTCTATCTTCACATATTAGCTAAGAATGATGATTCATCCTACAGGTCCAAAGGTAGACATCAGGTCTTAAGGTCACAACCATACCGCCAACCTAGGGTCTTTATAAGAAGAAGTATATGTTGTAAGAAAAAATATATTGATACACAAATAAGGGATCACACCCAAGTCTCATAGGAGATGCCCAAAACCTAATATATAATAACCCACTAAGTAAGGGATCAACACCTATGTATGTTGGTCACGTTGATTCCAAGAACCCCACATAGGGTGGAAGATATGATAGAAAATATCACCCTGAGCCTCGCGGAGGGATTTATGTAAACTCTATCTGAGACTAAACCTATATAGGGGATCACAATCCTATGTTGAGGATGTAATGCCACATTGTACCCTTGTAGGTTTGGACCAAGGGAACACACTCAACTGATATCGGTCTACACTGAAATGGTCTGATGGAATTTACCAAATCTCATACCAAAGTTGAACTGAGAAGAATGAAGGCTCCAACCTAACCTTAAAGGAGTATGTGGTGTGTACCATAAGGGTAATAATCATGTCTCAATAATCCTATCACTACCTATGTCTCTCTCTTACATGTCATGTATTTCCCAAAATACATGGTGTGTCCCATATAGGTACATGACGTGTAAATGTCCATCTGGCACTTGGCATGCCATCCTTCCTTGCATGTGTACTATCTAAAGTACATGGTGTGTTCCCCATAAAACACATCATGTGGGGCCACATGGTCTCCTAATAATGTACTCCATATACACATTTATCCATCCACCAAGGTGTACACGATGTGTGATTCATTTCACATAGCATTTATCCACACATGGTTGTCTGGATGTGTACTACCTATACACTCTGAGATGGTCGAGTAAGGGTAACAGGACATGTTTTCCCACCACACAGCATGTGATACTTATCTTCCCATGGAAACCCTAGTCTCTTCATAGAGGGTACTACAGGGCTTATGTTCCTAAACTATATGTTTTGTAGTTGGGATTTTTCTAGAATCCCTAGTTCTTTACACATATCCAATTATTCCACTTCGACCACCAGTTTCTCTATGATTATCACCCAGAATCATGGATATAGGTTTTACATAATTTTTTTCCACTAATTTATAGATTCTTGCCATATCCACCTCCAAGTAAACATCCACTATCGCACCTCTCTGATGCCACACACCAAACTGTGAATCATGAGTCTCTAATCCAAACCCTAATCACATGTAGCCATTGTTTCACCCAATCATGGAATCGGTCTCAAACCCAAACCATCTGTATCAATTAGTTTCACTTAATAATAGTCATTAAATTATAAAATATTGGGTATTTATTTAAATTCCATCTAAAAGGGTTTTTGGTGATGTTTGTGTGATGAAACGGGGAATAAATGTACAAATCACAAAAGAGTAATGAACATAGGACATTGTTTGGGTTAGCCTTGATTCGTTTTTATTGGAATAAATACTGAAGAGGGATAAAAAATAAAAAATTAAATAATATAAATTCATAATATTTTAGGAAGATAAAACATCATCCAAAACTTATTTATCAAACTATGAAACAAACTGTTAGAAGAATCGATTTTCATTCGATATGGGATAATCAAAACAAGGATAAAATCCAATAAGAAACATATTACCTTGAGTTGGATTGATCATTGGTGAGTAACGAATCCACTAGAAAAGAAGACGAATATCCCACTATGCTCATTGTTCGTCACTCAATTCACCTCAATATGTTCATTAGTGATCCTCGATCCTGATCTTCCAATGACACAAGATCTCATTCTCTCTAATATCTCTAGGTTATGTGGATAACTATATAAATTTTTTTTAAAAAAAAGTTTATTTATAGAGATAGGGTTAGGTCATTATGGTAAAAAAACAAATAAATTTATTAAATTTATTTATTTTTATTATTTTCACCCATGATGACACTTTAACAAAATGTCTGACATTGAAAAAGGTTATGTCACACCTAGAGTAGACCCTATGTTCTGGATTCAATGGCAGTCTTGGATACATTATTTGAGTCCTCATTCATTATTTATTCCATTATTTTAGGAAAACAATAAATGTATGTGATATAATACATTAAATATTTTTATTATATCAACACCAAGGATCATAGAGCCTTGGAATCTCAATTCATCTCAACATCTGGCTCTAAAAATATTCTAAAATATTAAAAGGAAAAAAACAAATATGTTACAGATACCTTCTCACACTTCATTGTAAATAAGAGAGATATTGTATAAAGAACCTTTTGGAATATGGTAAAACTATTAGGAAATACTTCTATTTCAAGAGTGTAATCTTCCATCTATGTATTCACTTTATGATATTACTATAGTACATGTGTCTTGGATTTTACCAAACTCAATAATGACATAGTTACCCACATTGGTGGGGAGAACCTTTTAAAAATAATTTTTGTTTTTTTCACTTTTATATTTCTTATTACATGGAGTTTTAATGTTTTTATTGATACGAACAAGATCTATTCAACTTAAAAAGTTCATAAGTTAAAATAAAAACAGAAGTGATTCAGTAAAATTACACTCGGACCACCGCCTTGAGCCAATCCTCTACAATCCTGAGTGTTGTAAAAGTGGGTTCCATGGACCCAAATTTATCTGTACTTTTGACTACCATACCATGTGTATAGTGAGCTATTCATGATGTAAAATTACCATTATAGTGTAGATATTTCTATTTCCATTATTTAAATGGTAATTCCCATATATTATTTATCATATCAAATGGTTATAGTAGTTTCTAGAATATAATGAGAACCTAAAGATACTATTAAATTAATATTAAACACATGTCCTATGGTCTAGATACATCATACTAACTATACATAGTTGATGTATGACTGTCAGGTTCTAGGTTCTCATAAGCATTGAAGCTTATTCTCATGAATTTCACAATTAGTGATCTCTAGTAGGTGAGTTCATGAGGGTATACCCTCGAATAGGAAAACCACATGTTTTGGGTTTCGCTGGTAGTTCCTATCTATGGACATGTGTATTGGTCTCCTAATTTGGTATCATTAACAATGTGTTCCATTTGATTGTTTACTTTGATTCAAGGAAAAAACATGACATTTAATCCATAGCGAGGTAGCTTGTGTTGGGTGCGTCATTGGTGGTATGGCATTGGTTGAATGATCAAGATAGAATTTCTCACTTCTAAGGTGAGGAAGTGATATCTCAGAAATGGTTGATCAGGATTATAGTACCTTAATAAATCCATGAACATGGTAGTAGAAGGTAAGTCCATCAAATTATATCAATAAATAATAAAGTGAGGAAGGATGATGACACAAGTGTGCATCCTAATTTATGATATATCTTATGACAAAGAGATTATATTACACATTACACATTCATAGGATATTTTTCATTGTTATAACTATTCCATATCTTTTTAGGATCCTTGATGGGTCTTTAGACTCCGTACTTGGTATGTGAATACTATTCACTGCTATCGAGATAAGGGCCTAGAGGGTCACACATAATATAATATTAAATATTCTACCCTATTCAGATGAATAGGTATATAGGACATGGTGTGCCATACCATAGGGTCTAAGAATTTTCCAAGTATTATCAATCATTAATAAATTAATTAATTAATTTTTATTAGAGTATATAATAATTGGGTTGAATTTATTTATTAAAATTATTAACAAGTGTTTAAGTAAATACATGGAATAATATTATACAAAAAATATTATATTAATATTTCAGGTTCATTTAATATTAGCAAGAATTATGAGTCGATTTAATGAATCAGGTTTTATCATGTAATATATTTAATATATATTACAAGTATGTGATAGAATATAAATAATATTTATGACACACTTAGTTTTTCATAATTATTTATTTATTACTTATTTAGTGGTTGTTAAATATATAGGGGTCGAGGAACCCTAACTTATTATTTTGGAAATCCAATATATAAGTGAAGTATAAGCTCATTTCATAGACTATTCATCAGTTAGAATTGAGATATTCTCTCTCCTCCTGAATCCTAGAGAGAGAAACGATCTAACTGAGTGAACGGTCTAAGAACACCTTCATGGATTGAAGGCATGGGATTGAGGTGGTCATTTCAACATCTAATAGATCATTGAAGCTCCATACTAGCACCTAGTATTCAGCAGACATCATATGCATGGATTCTTAAAGTGTGTGTGGATGATCTATAGGGGTTCGGTTCTGGATCCTTTGATAAAAGGTCACAAGCGACATACGATAGATGAGCTCACTTAGTTTCAAACGAGTTACTCATTCAGTTTTTATTTTCATGCTCTGATTAATTCACAATATATTCTTAGACTGTAGTGAGGCTCGTATCGCCAAAGATGATGAAGTTTCATCACTCTGGTGATGAAAAATTTTAAATCTCTGACCCATCACCTTTCGTTGCACACCCTGGTACCATAAATTGATATCAAAGGGATCATGTGGATTTTAAAAGCTAAGAAAAATATTTTTCTTTGAATTTAAGTAGAGGGTATTATTTTGGTTCAAACGGATCTGACCGCACTTTGATCTGATCTCATATGACCACCTTACGGCCATTCAGGAAAAAAATATGGATCGAAAGTGGTGTTTTCTTACATTAAAATATTAAGAACAATATATTTGTATATATTTTTTGTTTGGTTATAATTTCTAGGTAACTGACTGGCCAGATTCTGGTCACTGAATTTTAGTGGCCGAATTTGATTTGGATGGTGAAATTTATTTCTACACCAGTTGTGGAATTGTTCACAAAAAAAACAAGGAGCCTACAAATTATAGGATTTTTATTTTTGAAAAATCAAAAGTGGGTAGATTGACTATAAAATTCAATAAAAATAACTATTAGCTGGGAGGATTTACTTCACAAGTCCAAAAAACAATTTAAAAAACTTTTTTTAATTTTGAAAAAAAAATCAAATCATCAGGTGAAATATTTTCTCTAACTAGACCCCATCCCTATCCACCGTATCCCTCTCTCATCTATCATAGGGTCACCGTCCTACCTCCCTCTGGCCGCACTGGCGATCCGACCACCACCACACATCAGGCTCCAAACACCGTAATCCCCACCGCCATTCCCATCCTAAATGGCCATTACTGCCATGTAGTCCCAAGCCCCGATTGTGCCCATACTTGACCCTATGTATTTGAGACCACCCATAATAAGTCTAAATCACCACCTCAAACCGTATAATGTTGTCACACCAAGAACACAACCTTCGACGTTGGTTCCACCTCCAACTATCACAACCGCCACCCACCATTATCGTCTGATGACGCCACCTCGACCATCTCGTTCGGTGAGCCGACCGCCACCCGCAACAAGCCATGTTCATCGTTCATCCCTACTCAATACCGTCAATCCCTCTATGTGAGGACCCAACTGTGAGGTAATCCTCTTACTTTATGTTCCCTCGGCCTCCTTGGGTTCTCTTGGACCCAATCTACCCCACAATGGGTCGGGGTGGGTCTGCCTGACCCAGAACATAGTTTGAACATATTTAACATAAATGAATTATATTCTTCAAGAAATATTAAAAAATCCTTAAAGATATATTAAGTCATAATGCCTTATGTTGCTCATATTTGAACAAAATCAGGTGCTCAGGGTACCCTTCAGGAAAAGTTGAGGGCGAATCCTACTACCAGGGAGTTTTTATGAGAGTAATGGGTTGACTTGACTAAAGCTGGTAGCAAAGAAGTTTCCAAAGCTATCTTGATATCACTTTATAGTCAAATCATTAAGGTAATTAATATTATGATTCCAATAAGTTGGGACTTTACTCAATAGTTCAAGGAACCGCGAGTTAATGTGGTTGGCTAGTCTAGAGCCTATCTAGAAACTCTCCAAATAGTGGTATAGCCAAATATTATAGACTATTAGGAGAGGTTTCAAGGATCCTTTCCACTAGAATACTCAAGATACAGATTATTCCAAATCTAATAGTGAGGGATACTGATGTTTGATAAAATAGTAGGAGACATTTAATTATTTAAATAATCAATAATGTCTAATTATTAATCAATATAAAGGTAATAATCAACTATATTTTGTTTTTGTAGTAAATGGAAAGTAAAACCATAGATGATCTATGATCCATAATGGAAAAATATCATTTCCTCACTATAAACAATTTCCAAGAGTGGTACAGGCACATGAACATAGTGCTACAGTATGAAAGGAAATTATATGTTCTAGAGTCCCAAGAACCTAATCAGTCTCCACAAGGTGTTAGTGAGGATGAGAAAAATTATTACAGGAGACTCATGGATGAAGAATTTTATGTTTACATCATAATTCTAACATCAATGTTGAAAGATATGTAGGTAAAACATAAGTACATGGATATATATACCATGTTTCCTCATCTCTAAAAAGTTTGTGAGGAAAGATAGATGGAACTAAAGCTAGTCCTCATGTACTTAGGATGATAAAGTACATTGAACGGCTACAAGAATTGGGTTTCAAGTCAAATCTAGGGCTTTGATTTCATATCATTATCTCATCCTTACCACCTAGTTTTTCTAGTTTCTTTTAGAATTGTCAAATTAATAGTTTGGAAAACCTACTTCAATATATTTTTGGATAGGTTCACCAAGAAGGTGAAATTTTAAATAAAGATAATTTTTTAATTCTTGAGGTGAAAAAAAATACAAGGAGAAAAGGTCAACTGCAATTATACTGCTAAAGGCACATTCACAACATCTTTTTAAGAAACCAAAGATAAATAGGGAGAGCATTGAACAAGAGGTTATTTTCTTTTCTTGTGTAAAGATAGGTCACTAGAATAAAAATTGAAATGAATTGAAGGAGAAGAAATCACGGGCTTCTACTTTAGTTATATTCATCATTAAATGTAATATTTCATTTATGATCCTTGGGTATTAGATACAATATGTCATTACATGCTTATTTCAAAATATAGTAACCAAGGAAGTCAAGAAACATTACTAGATGTCAGGGTGTGTTCTCCAAGAAGCTGAGGAAGGGTAATACCTACATTAGTAGTGAGAAGAAAATGATTTCATTTCCAAGTGAATTTTTCTTGTCAAACTATAATTTTGTGTTGAATATTACAATAACATTTATGATAAAATGTTTTTATGTTATTTCATACACACCCAATAGTTAAGTAATACATGAATCATAGTCAATACTTGATGAATATAAATTTTAAGACTTATATACCCAGTTGTATAAAGATAATACTTTTTCAAGAAAAATTAATTTTTTATCAAGGATATACCCAGTATGGTTTTATAATCTTTGGTTATTAAATACATTAGGTACTATTGATGAACTTATGTACTTATTTTTGTATAAATAAACCTTTATAAGTAATGGTAATCCACAAAGATTTCAGAATTAGTTCAGCTAGAGAGCGTAAACTATTTTAAGGGTAAGCTAGTGGTAAGTATACTTCATAAGATTACTTTAAGTGTTTAAGGAATGAGAAAGTGATGTATGGTATATTCATGTTCATAATATATGAGTTTATTTGGGCTGGTGTGCCAAAAAATATCTTGACTAACATCCATAGATCAAATATAATGTAGCATGGAATAATTCTTAAACTCACATTACCTTATCCAAATCAGAGCTATGATGCTAATATGAAGGATAAATACATAGACTTACATGTTAAAATTTATCAATATAATGCATCATGGAGTAATTATTAAATTCATATTTCTTTATACACATCAGAGTCATTATGTAAGTAAAAGGAGCATCAATATTGAGATTTATATACATTGTAGTGACTTCCATTATTTTTTGATACATTCTATGAAAATAGAGGAATTATACCATAATCATATTCCAACTATAATGAAAAATGGATATCATATGAGTTTTAGTATGATATATATCCATTATCATAAGAACATGCATTTAGATGAAAAAATATTGTTAGGATATAAACAAACTTGCATCAAGAAAAAAACCAACGTGAATCTATAGTAATCATCCAAAAGTTTTATAAGGATATTAAAAAATACCTATGATATAAAAGATATAGTAAAATTATAGACTATATTTCTATAAAAGGGTGAACATGTCTACTTGAGATGGTGGGTGCAAGATTGACTTGGATTTAGTCTGTATCAACTCAGGATTTTCATACATGAATATTACATCTTTTTAGATGAATATTCAATACATTACACATGACATGCATGAGGATAGTAATAGTTTATTTTATTTGGATACTAGGTACACAATCCTATAATTAGGTGAAATATCTTCAACATCTCCCATAAAGATCTCCCCCTTTAGTACTCTTTACAAACATTAGTACTCTTTACAAACATACCCTACTTAAGACCTTTCTTTATAACCTGGGGAAAGGAAACATAAGAAAGGGTGATCTCATATGCTCATTAAGGGTAAACATGGGAGATATTTAGGAATAATAGGAATATAAGTGTATGAGAACATGATCAAAACATATCAAAATCATACCCTATATATCAAATATTAGAATCCTGAGTCATAGCATAAATATTAGCAGTTCATAAGACATGAATCATAAGGAAATTAAACAATATTATTCATGAGATAAGAACATTGGCATAAGACATGGAATTGTGGCATACACATAATTTTAGAAAATCATTTCCATAGTAGTCAAGGCTCACTACCAAGGCTAACATAGTAGTATGGGTTTACTCCCCAAACCATCATAGTAGTCAAGGTTCACTTCTAAGACCATCATGGTAGAAAAATTCCCTTATTGAACTAGGTTCACTCCCCATTAAATTACTATCTATCTCATGATATATAAATTTTTACCCAATGCATTGGAGGGAGATATAGGTCTGACCCATAACATAATGAAAATCATATGTATGTGTTCCGCAAGATCATAAAACATTCATTATATCATAACCCATGAAATGAAATGGGTTTCATAAATATTTCTGTATATCATAACCTATATAAAAGAGACAAGTTTCATAATCATTTAATAATTTCATCATATCATAACCTATGAAAAGAATTGGGAATCATAATAATTTTTCATGGTATAACTTGTGGAAGAGAAATATATTTCATAAAAATATTATCATCATAAACATAAACCACTCAATGAAATAATAATAATGTTATCCTTGGATCATATCCCTGATAAATCATAAGTAACATAAAATAATTTTAACTTAGATGAAATTATTATTTTGAACGAAAAAATCACTTAGAATATTTCTTAAGGAAAATAACTTTTTAAAACTAAAAATTAATGAATTATTTTTGAAATTATTTTCTTTGAAAATAAAATTTTAAACTTATAAAGTAATATTTAAAAATTATTTAAAAAATTTCTTAATGAAAATATCCTTTCCACTTTGAAAACACTTTTTAAAACATAAAATATTTTTAAAAGTTTTTCCTTTAAAAATAAACTTGAAAACATATAAGGGAAGATTTAAAAATAATTTAAACATTCCTTGATTAAAATAACCTTTTCACTTTTAAAAACACTTTTTAAAACATAAACTATTTATAAAATCTCTTTCTTTGAAAATAACCTTGAAAACTTATAAAGTAATCTTTAAAAATAATTTAAAACATTTCTTAAGAAAAATATCCTTTCCACTTTGAAAACAATTTTTAAAGCATAAAAATTTTTGAAAATGTTTTCCTTTGAAAATAACCTTGAAATTTTATAAATGGATCTTAAAATAAAATAATGTTCATGACGGTAGGAAATTATGTTCATACCATACACATAGATTCCTTTCACATTTTTGGTAAAATCCAAATGGGCATTTTTTTAAATGATATGAAGATTCCTTTTAAAAAAATTTGTAAAAAGTATAACATGGGTAAAAAATTGTTTTATAAATCATTTTTAAAAAATTAAAAACATTTTTTGAAAACATTTTTAGAAAAAATGGTTTTGGAAGAAAAATGGTTTTCAACCGAAAAGATGGTTTTTCTTAAAAACATTATTTTTGAACTCCTGAGTACAAAAAGAGAGGAAAATTAAGGGAAAACATTTATTCTCATGAAATAAAAATAGGATAATAAATTTCATTAGTTTATTGAGATATGGATCATAATATTCTATCATTAGAAACATGATCATAAACAATCCTGATAAACTATGAGATTGTAACATAGAATCTTTACCACTTTGGTAACTTTGAAATGTAGGCCCCATGATGGAACATCATTAAATTAAACTTAAAATATAATGAGTATAAATAAGTTCATGATATTACATGTCAAATTTTTTGTATATAGACCTATTATAAGAAGATATGTGCATAACATAATCATATGTCTCGAAGAAGGCAAATTGAGACAAAAATCTCTTAGTGATTTGGTAACTTTTGAACTGTAAATCCCATGATATATAGATCCTAAAATTACAATAAATATAATTATTAGTGTCATAAAATACATCCATGGTTAGTATATACACCACATAAAAGAAACAAATGGTGAATATGGAATATGTTTCGTAGAAAAATAAAAATGAAATTGAAATCCATTACAGTTTTATTAATATTTTGAATCATAATCCAAAATAATTCATAACATCAAATGAAACTTTAAATATAATTAAAATAATTTTATTCATTATATAACATGTTAAAGTGAAATTATATACACCAAAACAAAATAAACGAGTGGGGAATTTTCATGTTTCCTAAAAATAAAAGAGAGACTAGAAATCCCTTACCGTAAGTCTTGACTTCCTTCATACTCATTCAAACCTCCTATATAATAAATATAAGTTTATTATACATATATTAAATAACATAACTTACATATATAATATCATATGTTATTTACTTATTTCATTTTATTACCTATTTATTAATAATTCTAAGTTAAAGTCGCATTTTTGGTAATAACCGCTTTGTTTTTCGTATATGTTTTGATTTGTTATTTTCGGTCCTATTGTTTTTATCATGGTTGAATCATCCCTAGAATGATAATAATAACATAATTATAATATTTATACATCAATTATACTTTTAATACAAATCACCAAAGATGGTTTTGAGAAATGAGGTATGTTATGATCATGGAGACGGTAGGTTGTATATACTCATTAGTAATGTTTCTATTTTTCAAAAAATAAGGAGGTAAGTAATATATTAACTTTATATAATGATAATAATATCATAAATTTAATACTTTTTATTTAAATATACTTATACATATCATCCATGTGGTGTGGTAATGAAAATATATTCACATCGCTTCATGAAGGTGATAGTCTACACGTACACGAACGATGTTATCATCTTTTAATGAGTGAAAAGGTAAGAAATAAAATGATATATTATCATTTAATAATGAAAAATATATCATTAATATAATAATTATTTCATTTATATCACATATATTCATTAATTTTATCCTTATTATCTTCCATGTAAAGCGTTAGTGAAAAAGAATCACATCACTTCATAAGACAGTAGTTCGTCATACACAAGAGCGACTGTTTCGCACGGAATTCGGGGATGACCTCCTGGATGGGAGATTCAAACGTTCTGATCGGTTTCTAGAGGGTTTGTTCGTAGAACCGGAAACATCCAATGATTCCACATCCGTTTGGGCCTACTTTCCAAAGGTAGGTGCTCATTAGCTTGTGGACTGATGAGGCTTAGGAATTTTCATTGGTCGAGAGGATGGGAGGTCGGACTCATCACACCTTTTTGAGGGGAATTATTGTCTACTCCGGGACTCTCTTTATAGATTTAAGTTATATCCGTGAATCCTTATTACATTACCAAGTATAAAATGAGCTTTCCTTTAGTTTTAACAATCAATGATTAAATATGTAAGTAATTTAGAGAATCTTTTATATTTATTCGAGGTTCTCATCAATAGAGAATCATCTATATCTATTTAGAGATTCTTGGTCAATGGTATCCTTAAAAACATTTATATAAAAGTCTCTTGGTCATTATGATGACTAGGCTGGTTTTAAAGCCACTCAGTGGGGCACTTGAAGTTTATTGTCATTCAGAAGGACATGGATTATTTCAGAGTTGGGATCGAACCCATAAATGGGCTACCTACGTATCCTTTGTTTTGGAAAAGGAATCAGAACCCACGTAGTTCGAGTAAGGGAGTATGACGTTTATGATTGATGGCTCAAAGAAGGATGTCATAATTACTTTTACACTCTAAGCTCACGTGAGTCATGCTCGGTGTGAGAAACAAGTGGTATTGGTAAAAATTAGACAATTGTGCCATGAAAGATGCAATCATAAGAAATGGTTTGAGGCTTATGTACGTATGACTGCCCAGATAGATGAAGGTTTAGGATTTACTTTTAGGGAGAAAATCTAGGAACAGGGTCCATAAAGGTATATGTTCTTCATGGAGATTTGAATAATCTAACTTGGGACTTATTTCTGAAAAGGAAACCCAAATTAGGAGAGGATTGATAACTGGGTTTTACTCCTGAGAAGGAATCCCAGATCAAACGAAAATTAGGATTGGTTAAAGAGAAATTAAGGGACTTGGGGCTTACTTCTAAAGAGGATGCCAATAATTATGACTGGGACTTATTCCTGAAAAGGAGGCCCAGGTTAGGGGACTTGGGGCTTACTCCTGAAAAGGAAGCCCAAGTTTGGAGGATTTATGACTGGGGTTTATTCCTAACAAGGAAGCCCAGGTTAAAGGATTATGATTGGGACTTACTCCTGAAAAGGAGTCCCAAGTTAAGGAATTAAGTTTTGGGCCTTACTCCTGAGGATGATGCCCAAGTTTGGAAAATTTAAGAATTTGGGTCTTACTCCTGAGGAATATGTCCAGATTAAAGGACTTATAACTCGGGATTATTCCTAAAAAGGAGACCCAGGTTAAAGATTCTCTCATCTTAAAGGATGAGGTTGAATGAATGAACTCTCAATCTTTGTTGACATAAAGATGTATAAATCACTATGTTTTGAGAGATATTCCATAGAATTCCTTTCAAATAAGGAAGTCAGATCAAGAAATCATGCCATAAATGGCTTTGAAGAGTATCTTGAAGACTGAATCTTGAATAGGAAAAGTGAAATGGCTTAAGAGGGGTAAAACGGGCAAGATGGGCACCCAAAAAAGGTAGGGGCGCGTAAGTCTTGAAAGGCGCACAAGTCTTACGTGGGCGCGCAAGTATTGGTCGCGCAGGTATACCTGCGCGACATGGGGGTACTTGCACGACTTTCAACCAGCATTAAAATACTTGAGCGACTCTTTCTTAAAGCCTTTAGAATCCTCTTGAGGTTCTTCCAGAAAAGGGACGTGCAAGTTCTATCGAAGGAATAAGGCGGCGCGCAAGTGTAACCACTTCCCTTAAGGGCTGACCACTCAGGCGCGCAAGTGTTTGATGAGTTTCAACACTTAGGCCTTCCTCCTTCTCTTTAGATCTTCCGTTCTAGGTAAGAAATTACCTTATAAGTGTTCCGGAAGCTTTGAGAAGAGACTTGGGCTTCGGGAGCTTCAATCCGAGTTTCTAGAAAAAGATCCCCCCGAATGGGGGGCCCACGGGGTCTATTTATAGGCAGAAGAAGACCCCGAGCGGTTACCAGGTGGTTATCACTTAGGTCGCACAAGTCACTTGCACGACCATAAGGGCGTCACACAAGTGGACTTGTGCGACAGTGATATAACTTGCGCGGTGCAGTTGCTTTTGATCCTTTGTTCATGCCTTTGTCGATTTTTGATATTTTCTTCAAAGGTTGAATCACTTTGAGCTCATATATTCCCCTTTTCCGATCTTTAGATTCTATGATGAAAGGAGCGTCAACAAAAGTCCCCCCTCAGAGTTGGATCTGGAGAGAAATAAGGATTTGACTCTGAGGAAATTGAATACATTCAAAGGAAAAGTGGGCACGCAAGTCTTCAGGACATAGAGGGTGGCGCGTAAGTTTGCATCGCGCAGGCTTTGAGCGCACTGGGTACGGCGTGCAGATAGGCCTCCTGGCCTATAAATACATGGCTTTTGGCCGTGTATAGCATCTGATCCCGAATTTTCTCGAGCTCTCCCCGCGCAAGTCATCTTCGCCGTGCAAGTCTCTTTTTTCCACTGTTTCCTCGCTGCCGCGCTACTCTCAAGGTAATAGGACTTGCGCGGTGACACATGCGCGAATAAAAACTTGCGCGGCACATGTAATACTTGCGCGACAACTCCATACTTGCGCGCCTTAATGCCTTAGACATTTTTTTTATTTCTTTCACAAAGTTTGTGAAAATTTAATTCATTTATAAATTAATTTATTCAACTCTTTGTGCAGAATTAATGGCTCTTAGACCCGGATTAATTGATGAACTGGCTAGCAAGCGGATAGATGATATGATGAACATCATTGGCCATGATTATTATACTGTCAAAGATAGTACTCTTCCAGATTTGGCTAAGTATCTGAATAAATATCATCTCAACTTTCCTCAAAGCACTTATCTACCTTTGTATGGCCATGGTCATCTACAAGAAGTCATTATTCCAGAAATAAAGAATTATCTTCCATTTTCGTGGTTTCAGAATTATACCAACTTTGCTTCAGCAAATATCTCAGGTGGAGGAGTATTTTTAACTACTAGAACAGTGGAGATGGCCTATGTGATGCATCATAGCCCTTGCACACCAGATCTGAAAAAACATACATCTGAGCTTCAACCACATTGCCATCCTTCAATCTTCCGAAATGCTCAGATGGATCAATCCAAAGGCTGGAAGAAAATTTGGGATTTCCGTCCTGGGGGAGGTGTGAATCCAACTTGGATGTGGGCATACTGGGTGCGATAGACCTGCGCAGAGTTTATTGAGGATTTGAAGAGAGCTGCAATATATGAGGCTGTCTGGGTTGGGAAAACATATGTTTAAAGAATGATAACTTCGTTCCAGAGATACTCAGCCACTGGATCCCAGCAACTAATTCTTTCCATTTGACTCATGGAGAAGTAGGTATCAGTTTTTGGGATGTCCACAAGATTTCAGGGGCTCCAATTTTGGGCGATATGTATGATGAATTCATTCCTCCCAATGTGACTTGGAATGATTCAGAGAAGACTCCTGCTTTAGCTCGAGAATTATTTAAAATCTTCCACAGGCTCAAGAGTTCAGAGACCTCATTAACTCATTTTAGAAAATATATTCATCCGGAAGAATGGATGAATGTGTTTCTTACTGAGAAGAAAGGGATGGAGCCAAAAGAAAAAGGATCCAAGAAAAAAGAAATCCAAGGATACCAGGCCCAGACGTCCTACCACCTGTCCAAAACCTGAGAAGAGAGGAGCTCCTGGAACATTCTGGCCAACTCTAGAAGCAGGAGAGTTTGAAAAGTGGGGATATGAAGTGAATCAAAGAATTCCAAAGAAAACTCGTCTGGTGGGTTTCTTGGAAATGTGGCTCAGTGTTTATCTCTTGCCTGTCAGGGATTCGAAGGGAGGCGTTAGGCCAGGGACCTTCGTCATTGCGGAAAAGTTGGCTGAGGGAAAAATGGTTGGGTTAGCTACTCCCATTTTAGCAAAGATTCACAGGAGTTTACTTCATGTCTTCCTGGGTAAATCTCCTTTAAGAATAGTGGGACCATTCCAGGTTTTGTGGGGATGGATCGCCACTCACTTCAGGACTTACAATGTATAGAATGGATTACAAATTCCTAGAAGCTCTTTCAGACCGTCAGTGCAAGCATTCTCTGGAATTGCTCCATTAGATGTTAATGGTTATGACATGAAAGTGAGGCTGAGCATGTTTAAGGAATTCAACTTCTTTCCCTATGGAAGTCCGCTATCCGGGCGGTTTGTTGATGATGGGACAGCCCATTTGGATTTGAGGGCATACATGCTAGCTTGCAGAGATGGTGTGTTAGTAGCCAGGATTGATGGAGAGATCATATGTGAGGACTATGCTCCATATAGATTTGCACGCCAATTCAGATGTCTGCAATAGATTGTTGTATCCCCTCCGGTACATTTCAGGTTAGAGCAACATCCGATGGTTGTTCGACAACTATGGCTGCTGACATCAAGAGAGAAGACTGGGGAAGTATTTGATCTACCAGTTGAAAAAGCGGCACATAATTTGACTACATATTATGCCGAACACTGGATAGCATCATACCCCAAAGGGATATTGAATCACCCAGTATATCAAGTGGCAAAGAGGAAGAGGACTGTAGAGAAAGAAACCCTTCCTCGTGAAGGTGACGCTTACCCACCTGAAATAGGTTCAACAGACTCCTCTTTTAGAACTGATTCATCGGATTATCATGATGGGGATGATGAGGCACAACCGGCAGAAAAGCGGTTTCGTGCCTGATATAATCCTCCGGCCAGAATTAAAAGACCCACTCCATCAACTCCTGGTGAGTTGTTTTATTGTAGTAATTTCAATCATTGCTACTTTATAAAGTAATAAGTCTTACTTTCTTATTCTCTATCTGTAGCTGCAGGAGCTGGGAAGAAATTAAAATCAAAAATTGTAGGACCTTCCTCACAGCCTTCATATCTAAGACCAGAGGTTGTTCAGCTATGGCAGGGCTTATACTGTGGTACTGAGACCGCCCGGCTGGATTTGTGTGAGGGCCTACAACTTCCTGGAATAGGAAATCTTATAGCTTCTAAAAATCTTCAATACGAAGATAACCCCAATGAAGTGCGAGCTTACATTAGAGAGCTGGAAATGCTCATATATGCCACTGATGACTCTGTTCCTATCACCAGGCGGGTGAAGGAAATGATTGATCGTGGCGCCACTGAGGGGGGTGGTGGTTCTGGAGATGAGGAATGTCAAGAGTACGTGGCTCCTGAAGATGTAAGTTTTCTTTCCTTATTTTCTTTGCAACTTGATTTCAGTTGAAGCTTTGTTACTTAAGGAAGTTATTTTCTTCATCTCGCAGCTTGAAAATAAAGGAACTAGGGTTCCTTCGCCACAGTATAGCCCTGGTGGTACTACTATCGGGGCTGCTGCTGATTCTCCTCACGAACCAGGCGAGATATCTCCAGGCCAGCAGGACATGAATGAGGCACTGGACATAGCCTTCCATTCGCCAATCCAAGTGCCAATAAGGGAGACTACTGATACTCCAAAAAAACAAAAGAAGCCAAGGAAACGAAGGAGGAAATCCATAGCTAAACGCTTAATTAGTAGCGGTAAGTCCTTAGAATAATCATGAGTTTATACTCATAATCACATGGTTACTCATATTTCTGAGGATTGCAGGGGATTCTTCAATTTCCCCTTTGAGGGAAGGGACTGACCCTCCTTCAAAGGCCATGGAGGGTGCTGTAGAAAAATCACAGACCCAAGCTGACTTGGTTGCTCCTGGAGAAGAGCTACCATCCATTCCCAGTATCCCTCCTACTGCTGAAGATGTTGTCCAGGGTCAGGGGTTGCAGGACATAAGTCGGCAAGAAGATGTAGCAAATGCTCCCACTGGTGAGACTAACCAGGATTCTGAAGTATCATTGGATGAAATGATGAATCAAGGAATGACTTTCAAAGAATTTTATGATCATGCTAAGTTGTCATGTGATTTAGAAGACCTTGGGAGTGAGTGCTACCCTTCGCCCAAATTTTTTTAAAATTTATACTTCTAACCATGACTGAAAACAATATGCAGTTTCTTCCATAGAATCTGCTGAACTGCCAATGCCTGAAGAGGGTTTGGACATTGATGTCAACCCTACCATTGTGGAAACATTATCTCAATTAGAGATAAACCCAATAAACCCTCCTGAGACCCATCATGAAAATCCTGTTGAGACCGGGAAAGATGGGGAGAAGTCTTCTTAGATTTCTGAACCATCCTTGGGTAAGGGATAACAATATTTGTGATTGTACTTTATTCGCAAGACAATCTATTCTTTTGTTATCCTTTGAAGCTAACTAAATCTTTCAATTAATCATGCAGGACCATCAACTGCAATGACTAGATCCGGAGGTGAGGCCTCAGCCTCTGCCCCAACAAGAATTGAAAGTGAAGAAGCACAAATCAGGGGGGGAAAGCAGGACAGGGCACTTCTTTAAGTGCATTAATTCCAGATTACATGCCCCCCTCTGACGATGATGTTGAATCAGATCCAGAGATGCTTAAAGCGTTCAGCTTTTCACGGCGTAAGGCATGGAACAACATATGGAACATCATATCTGGGGTGCCTTTAGAAGAGCTACCATCAAAAATTCCTCGATTGTTATCCCAATTTGTTATACTAGGACTTGGTGGTTTTGGATATGAAAAGATCCATGCCACGGTGAAACAGATCATTTTTAGGAGGAAGCAGGCTCAAAAAAGTCGCGAAGATTTTATCAGAGTGAAATTTTCAGTCAACATAGGCGAATTTGAGGTTGTGGTATCCCAATCTGAAGCTGATTATGCTGCCAAGATGAAGGAGTTGAAGCATAAAATCAAAGAAAAAGTTGTCCAGCAGGTGAAACTCCAGCAACAGTTAGATGTTGTTATTGGGGAACTTGATCAGCTTAATAAATCATTGGATGAAACTCATATGAATGGCATGAAAGCCATCGCAGATGCTAAGAAGGCACTTCATCAAGCTGAAAAGAGTAAAGCTGTTCAAGTGCAAGAGCTTCAAGTAACTGCTGATAAATCTCAGGATGTCGTAAATCAAATGAAGAGTTATGTTGAAAGCCTCTTGTAATTATTGAAAAAAAAGAGAAGAGACTCCAGTCTGTGGATGTTCTTCTAACTCTTGTGTATCAATGAAAAACACTTTCATCTTCAATCATTTTTACCTGCATTCTTTCACTACCTGCTTCAAATTTACTTAATCCAATGGGCTTAGTAAGCATATTTTGATTTTTACTAGGATTATTAAAAATAACCCTACAAACTTTGAATCTTTTAATTGCTCAATATTACCTAAATCATACAAAAAATGTATATTTAGTGAGATGGAACTTGAATTTTATTCATAGTTCCTTTGTCTTTTGTGGGCAGTTTAAAGTCATGCATGCCGGACATAAAGGGGCTAATGTTTAAGGTCGAAATAGCTTTGACCAAAATGGATTAAAATTGATTCAATTCTTTGACAATTTATCTGAAAACATATTACCATACTCAAGTATGAGGGAGAAAAAATGTAAACTATGGCTTAAGAATATTTGAATCTGAGAAATGATATGAAAAAGAGCTAAAAGGAATCAGAAGAAGTAGTTTCCAAGAATGAAGTTACTATTATTTAACAAAACCCGTTAGGGGGTTGAATTATGCAAGGCCAACTAAGGGAATTGGCTACATGGTCAAATAAATAGCATTTTTTTTGGCTGACAAGTCTGTTATGTGGACTGTTTATGCAAGGCCACCTATGGGCACGTGCTGCATAGTCAGGCAAAAGAACCCTCAGAAATTTACTTTCCTAGTTCTAAAAGCCAGTGAAAGTTTATGGAGATTCAAATTTTCTAAAGTATAGAGTTTGTTGTATGGAAAGAGATACTTGAATATGGAGAAGATATTTTCAGACAAGATTATCGAAGAACTGGATGAATATCACTCCTACGAAGGTCTGACCCAAACGTAGGGAAGAAGAATAAACCATAAACTTGAATACTTTCAGATCATGAAAAAGGATATGGGACAAATATGTTAAGGATGGCTATTTTTTGTGGATCCCTACATACTGTCGTTTAAGACAAATAAGGAAAAAAGAGGCATTCTTCCCAAGAATGAAGTTACCATCATTTAACAAACCCGTTAGGGGGTTGAATTATGCAGGGCCACCTAAGGGAATTGGCTGCATAGTTAAATAAAATAGTATCTTTTGGCTAACAAGTCTGTTATGTGGACTGTTTATGCAAGGCCACCTATGGGCACATACTGCATAGTCAGACAAAAGAATTATCAAAAGTTTGACATTTTTGTGACTAAAAGTCATGAAAAGGGTTATGAAGATCTGAAAATATTTAATGTTAGGATTATAACACATAAAGATGGGTATTGTCCAATGTATATAGAGATGCATAGGTCAATGATAACCATAATCATGTTGTGGCTGGGTCCTGAATTGAAATTTTGGACTTCACTACGTATCTCATAAGAATGAGAATCAAGCCATACGTAGTTCTTGAAATGCAGTTTAACATCGTGCGGGACGAAAATATGAGAGATCTTAGTTTAGGGTCATAGAGTTCGGACCATAATAATGAATACACAGTGTGTGTTTTCATGAGGACTTTTCAGCCAAAGGACTGAAAGTGAAATTTGGGGTTAGGCCCAAAAGACTTAGGGCTGGATTCGAGGGATACTCGAACGTTCCTATGTATCCCATAAGGATGGGAATCAAGCCCACATAGTTCTAGAACTACCCTTTGTACAAATTTGGTTCGTACATGTGAAGGGTGAAAGGGGACTTTAGTACAATGATGGTTTAACCCAAGATAAAAAGTTTAGGCATTGCCATGTATGCACGTAGTCTTTTGAAATAAAACATGATTGAAAAATCAATGTCAATAATAGTTCTCTCTCAAATGAGGAAATCAAAGAGTATTGTAGTTTATTGTCGTACCGGACAAAAGTGTTTCATAGTTTAACGTCATATAACAAGGACGAAAGTGAATCAATGTAAAGATATTGATTCTAGGGGCGGTTTCACTAATCAACATCATATGAGATGGTGGTGAACCGATGTAAAGAGATTGTTTTTGGGCTTGAACCCTGGGAGGTTGCCTACATACCCAGCCTGGAGGGCAAGGATCAAATTCCGTGTAGTTCAATTAAAGAATGAATTAATGATCAAGTTGTTCTTGGGGACAACGATCTAATAAAAAAATTTGTTGGGACTTACACATGGTTAGCGGCCCAAAGAGAGTGTTATGGTTGAGGTTTTCTCTAAGCTCACGTGAGTCATACTCGGTGTGAGAAACAAGAGGTAACAACAACCTTAACAATGCACAATTTAATGTCATGTAGGACATATCAAGGGACTATTCAGTTTAAAGTCTTGCAGTTATGACTATTGGTGCTGCACAGTTTAGTGTCATGTAGCAGGGACAAAATATAGTTTAATGTCATGTAGGACATATCAAGGACTTTCTGTACAGTTTAGCGTCATGTAGTTAGGACGACAGGGGGACTGCGCAGTTTAATGTCATGCAGTAAGGACAAAATAACACACCATTTACGTCATGTTGGACACATTGGGGATTTTTTCTACAGTTTAGTGTCATGTTGGACAAAAGGGCGAATAGTTTAAGGTCATATAAATGGACCGTTGAAGATGCAGTTTAAGGTCATACTGGACCATTGCTGTATAGTTTAACGTCATATAGCAAGGACGAACTGGTGCCGCACAGTTTAGTGTCATGTTGTGGGGACATAGATGCAGTTTAAGGTCATACTGGACCATTGCTGTATAGTTTAACATCATATAGCAAGGATGAACTGGTGCCGCACAGTTTAGTGTCATGTTGTGGGGACATCTTCTTTTCTACAGTTTAACGTCATGTTGGACGAAAAAGGGACTTTCCTACAGTTTAGCATCATGTAGTTAGGACGTCACATTTTAACGTCTTGCTGGACGTAAGGGACTTTTAAATAGTTTAGGGTCATATGCATGGACCATGGATGGTGCAGTTTAATGTCATACAGGACCATGGTGTAGTTTAAAGTCATACAGGACTTTTTAGGGAACTTTTTCACAGTTTAATGTCGTGTGGGACAAATTTGCAGTTTAAGGTCATACTGGACCATTGTTGTATAGTTTAACGTCATATAGCAAGGATGAACTGGTGCTGCACAGTTTAGTGTCATGTTGCGGGGACATAGTTGCAGTTTAAGGTCATACTGGACCATTGCTGTATAGTTTAACGTTATATAGCAAGGACGAACTGGTACCGCACAGTTTAGTGTCATGTTGCGGGGACATAGTTGCAGTTTAAGGTCATACTGGACCATTGCTGTATAGTTTAACATCATATAGCAAGGAAGAACTGGTGCTGCACAGTTTAGTGTCATGTTGCGGGACATAGTTGCAGTTTAAGGTCATACTGGACCATTGCTGTATAGTTTAACATCATATAGCAAGGACGAACTGGTGTTGCACAGTTTAGTGTCATGTTGCGGGGACATAGTTGTATTTTAAGGTCATACTGGACCATTGCTGTATAGTTTAACGTCATATAGCAAGGAAGAACTGGTGCTGCACAGTTTAGTGTCATGTTGCGGGGACATAGTTGCAGTTTAAGGTCATATTGGACCATTGCTGTATAGTTTAACGTCATATAGCAAGGACGAACTGGTGCCGCACAGTTTAGTGTCATGTTGCGGGGACATAGTTGCAGTTTAACGTCATACTGGACCATTGTTGTATAGTTTAACTTCATATAGCAAGGACGAACTGGTGCTGCACAGTTTAGTGTCATGTTGCGGGGACATAGTTGCAGTTTAAGGTCATACTGGACCATTGCTGTATAGTTTAACGTCATATAGCAAGGATGAACTGGTGCAGCACAGTTTAGTGTCATGTTGCGGGGAAATCTTGTGAATACTTTTTATTTTATAAAAAATATTTCTTCAAAAATCTGGCATTAGTTGGAGTAGTAATGAGTTCTCCATCCATCGAGATTAATGAATAAGCTCCATTGGAGTAGACCCTATGTATTGAATAAGGTCCTTCCCATTTTGGCTCAAGCTTGGGAGGTTTATTTCTTGGTATCATTGGAGTTCTGAGAACTAATACCAATTCTCCCTGAATTAATGAATGAAGACGAACTTTTTTTAAAAGCTCGTGCTTTTCGATTCTGATAGATTTCCAAGTGGTGCAAAGTGCACAATCTTTTCTCATCTAACTGTTCCAATTCATTCAATCGCTTTTGGGATTGCTCATCTGTAGATAACTGATCACAAATGGCTACTCTGAGTGAGGGAAATTGAACTTCAATTGGCAAGACTGCTTCTGTTCCATATACCAACGAATATGGAGTTGACCGCATTGCATTGCGGGTGGTAGTCCGATAAGCCCATAAAGCATGAAAGAGTTTATCAGGCCATGACCTCTTATCTTTATCCACCATATTTTGCAGTATATTTGAAAGAGTCTTGTTAAAGGCTTCTATTTGGCCATCGGCTGCCGCATGATACCGAGATGAATGGTTGGATTTAATGTTGTATTCTTGATACAATTTCTTCACCTCAGAAGAATAGAAGTTGGTGCCGTTGTCCGTCAATATGGTATGAGGGACACCAAATCTAGTAATGATGTTAGACTTGATGAAGATAACAATGCATTTAGAACTGACTTCTTTGAGAGGTACTACCTCTGCCCATTTGGAAAATAAATCAGTAGCAGTAAGAATGTACTTAAACTGCTTGGTCGTAGCTGAAGGGTAAGGTCCCACCACATCCATTCCCCATGTGGCAAATGGCCATGAGTATTTAGTTGTATGAAGAAACTATGGAGGTTGATGAATGAAGTTGGCATGTACTTGACATGAATGACACTTCTTTGTGAAATCAACACAATCTTGTATCATTGAAGGCCAAAAGTATCCAAGCCTTCGAATTTGATCAGACAATTTATGTCCAGACTGGTGGACACCACAGACTCCTGCATGCACTTCTTTCATGACAGCCATTGTCTCTTCACCATCAATGCATCTGAAGAGAACTCCATCAAAACCACGTTTGTAGAGAATTTTCTCTAGGTGGTTTGGGCCATCATAAAGAGTAAAATTGACCACACGTCGCCGGATTTGTTCTTTCTCGGCTCTATCAGGTGGAAGTGTTCCATTTTGAAGGTATTCCCTGATAGGTGACATCCATCCTGTAGTATGACCATATGGTTCAGGAATGGGACTAATTTCATTAATTTCCTCTGTTCTGGCTTGAACATAAGGTGAAATTGCACGACGGTGGGCAATACTGATGGTTGTCTCATCCCGATTTGGATCTGCTAGAGATGTGGCTATATTAGCCAGTGCATCAGCTTGAGCATTTTGTGATCTTGGGACATAAGAAAATGTCAGTTCTGAAGGGAATTCCGCCATTAACTTTCTGACATAATCATACAAAAGGATTAATTCTTCTTTTCTGATGGCATAATCCCCATTGACTTGTTTGATTACTAGGTCTGAATCACCTTTCACCTTTAAGTGATTCACTTGTGCTTGGAGCGCTAACTCCAAGCCTGTAATAAGAGCTTGGTATTCATCTTCATTATTGGTACCACCTTCCCATAATAAAAAGGAATAAGGTAACACTGCCTTATCTGGAGAAATGAGCACAATTACTAAACCAACTTTGTTGAATTTAGGATTTTCCATTTTCTTCCCTGTTGGACTTCTGGAAGTACCATCAAAATACATTTCCCATGTTTGAGGATTCTCTTGAATAGAGAAAACTTCCTCATCAGGGAGTTCAATATCTGAAGATGTGTCTTCTACTGAAGGATGTTCAGCCAGGAAATCAGCCAGAGCTTGGCCCTTTATTGCCTTTTGAGATACATACTGAATGTCGAACTACTGCAAAATAACTGCCCACCTTGCTAGATGTCCTGTAAGCATTGGACGATTAAGGATGGATTTGAGCGGATTATTGCGAGATACCAATTGGACCTCGTGATGTTGCAGGTAGTGTCTCAGTTTCTAAACTACAAAGATTAATGCCATGCAGCACTTCTCAATACTTGAATACGGGGTTTCTGCTTCAAGCATAGTTCTACTGAGGTAATAGAGGCTATTTTCATTCCCAGCATCATTCTTTTGAGCGAGAAAGGAACCCAATGATCGCTCTAGAGCTGTCACATAGAGGATAAGTGGTCTACCTTCAACGGGTGGCATGAGTACTGGTGGACTCAAGAGGTATTTCTTGAGAACATAAAATGCTTCTTGACATTCTTCAGTCCACTGGTAAGTGACTCCTTTCTTCAATAATTTGGTAAAGGGTAAACTTTTGCCTGCCAAATTGGAGATGAAACGCCGAATATAGGCTAAGTGTCCTTGAAGTCCTCTTAATTCTTTCAAATTCCGAGGAGGTGACATACCAAGTATTGATTTGGTATTCTCAGGATCGACTTCAATACCACGATGGCGTACAAAAAAGCCGATGAATTTTCCTGAGGTTACCCCAAAAGCACATTTTAAGGGGTTCATCTTCAAATTGTGTTGTCGAAGCTTGTGGAATATGACTTCCAAATCAGCCAAGTGATTAGAACGTTGTTTGGATTTAACCACCAAATCATCTACATAGCATTCAACAAACTTCCCTAAGAAAGGTTTGAAGATACGATGCATGGCGCGTTGATATGTTGCACCTACATTTTTTAAACCAAAGGGCATCACCCGGTAACAAAACACACCTTGAGGAGCTCTGAAGGCTGTAGATTCCTCATCTTATGGGGCCATTTGGATCTGATTATATCCGGAATATCCATCCATGAAAGAAAGTACTTTATAGCCAGTCGTCGCATCAATTAAGAGTTCTGTAATCAGAACTGGGAAATCATCTTTAGGACAATACCGATTAAGATCTCTGAAATCGATGCAAACCCTAATTTGTCTGTTCTTTTTCTTTATAGGGACAATATTAGCCAACCACTTGGGATACTGAACTTCTCTGACGAAGTTATCTTTGATCAGCTTATCCACTTCAGCTTCAATTTTGGAAGCATAAGTTGGGTGTGTTCTTCTCGCGGCTTGCTTAAATCCTCAATGTTCTTTTGGTAAACCCAAATGATGAGTAGAAACATCAGGATCAAGCCCAGGAATTTCTGTATAGTTCCAAGCAAAAATATATTTATTTTGATTTAGAAAAGAAATATACATCTCTTTCTCTTAAAGGGTCATGGCCGCACTAATTAAAGTGGGGTGTGGATCTTTCTCTGTACACAGATTTATTTCTCTGAGTTCATCCACAGTGGTAGAGATACCTTCTTCAAATGTTGGAGGAGCATCTCTAAGATCTTCCTCTTCCTCTTCATCACGTGCTATTTCTTCCGTTTCTACTTGCAAAGTAGATGAAAAAACGAAATTCTCATGATCATAAGAGATGTAAAAATTTTCACATTTTGAAGAAGAAGCTTCCATTTCCGACCCTATTGATAATAAAGGGTCTTCTTTGGGAAATAAAGAGGAGATGATGGATTGAGAATCGACATCATTATTCACCTCTGATGTTGCTATAACTTCTTTTGGCCTGATTGGAGAAGTATAGACTTGTTGGACTTTAGCAGATGAAATGAAAACGTCACCACTTATGCTTTCATCACTGTTTGGTAGGTTACCAATTTACCCCATATTGTCTGACTCGATTGCCGTAATTGACATTATGGATCTTTCCATAAGAGTATTTTGATTTGGGCCTATTTTTTCAATTTGACTGATAGGTAACACATAATCTGTACTCACATGTGTAAATGGATTTATTGGAATCTTCTCCAAACCATATGGGGCATTAACTTTGGTGATTTCCTTTATTGTAGATTTCCTTCTTCCCTTCATGTGATAAAATTCCGCCACAATGTATTGAGACTCACATGTCTTGAACGGGGCCTTATCACCATACAATGTTCTAACTTGATCATTGAAACAGTATTTGAGACATTGATGGTATGATGAAGGGATAGCTGCATGCTGATGTAGCCAGGGTCTTCCAAGCAAGATGTTGAAAGCTAAGTCTTGATCAACAATCATGAAATCCGAATTGGATACAAGATCTCCAAACTGAGTTCTGAGTGTAACTTTTCCCAGTGGTTCTTGTTCATTTTTATCATATCCTTGTAACATCATGGTAGAAGGAGATAAATCAGATTCTGTGAGGCCCAATCGACGAAGTGTACGAATGGGCATGAGGTTGACTCCTGAACCATTGTCGATGAAAACTCTTCAGATATCTACACCATTGACTTTTCCAGATAAGTACAAAGGTTTTATGTGCCCATACACAACATCATCTTCATCTTTATCAGTAAAAGATATCACTTCATGGAATTCTGCAGGATTATTCTCTATGTGATAGACTTCAGCTGCAGCGATTTCAGCTTCAAACTCCTGAGGACTTGACAAAGCTTCGATGAATGCTTCCCGAAGATCTTTTGACATATTCAAAGCATCCAAAATTGATAACTTGGCTAGTACTTGGGCCAAGTGTTTCAATATATCATAATTTTGATCTAGAGGTCTGTGTTTCCCAACAGTAATATGCGGTTTAGTAGGTACCTTGGAAGAAGATGCTTTGGAAGCTGATGCATCTTGTATTGAAGTTGGCAACATCATTGGTTTTGGAATATTAGACTGATTAGATCCATTTACTTGCTGAGATAAAGAAGATGGAATCTTTAATTGGT
Organism: Viscum album; assembly: GCA_963277665.1. Lineage (NCBI taxonomy): Eukaryota > Viridiplantae > Streptophyta > Magnoliopsida > Santalales > Viscaceae > Viscum > Viscum album. The sequence goes on along the minus strand of OY728123.1, from coordinate 151,352,112 downwards.
CTTCCAAAATAATTGTTCCAAAACTGAGTTGGCCATTGGCAGAAGAACTTGCTTGTTCTTTTTGAGCTTGCTGAAGGGCTCTACCACGAGTTTCTACTGCATATACAGTGCTAGCAGGGGTAGAATTGGAGTAGTGGCTTTGGAAAGATCCACGTCTTCCCCTGTACCCTGAACCTCTAGAACTTCCTTGGATTCCCTTATTTGATACAGGGAATTCAGGCTCATCAAGACTGGAATATGGATCTGTTAATTGAATCATATTAATAGAACCGAAGATTAACTCTTCGTCTGATAAAGACTCTGCCTGATTAGCCTGTTTAGGCTGTGCCGTTTGATGGGGCGGTGCCCGTGGCTTTGAAGTAGATGGCATAAAGTATGCCAGAGTCAAAGAAAATTTAGGCTTTGACACATACTCATCTTCTTCTGATTCCTTTTTCTTTATTGAATCAAGCCGTTTCTTTGAGGATTTTCCCTCTGATGAAGAGGGTTTTACCGCAATATTCATCGTAGAAGACACAATTGGTTTCTTTAATTGTGTTCGCAAAATGGCATGAGTCCGATTGATTGTCTTTCTGACCATCCAATCATCATACTTCTGTGAATTTCTGATTTTGACTTCTTGCCATTCACCTTCTTCCTCTGGAAATGTAGCAGTGACACAGGCTACCTGAGTCGAAGAACCTTTCAACTTGACTTGTCTCAAGTTGACCATCTTTTGCAGGAGGTCTTTGAAGACAAAACACTCCTCGATGGGATGCCATAACATTTGATGAAAGGGACAATAATTGGGACGGTCTTCATCTCCTTAATTGTTTGGCCTCTTGGGCACTGGTAATTAAACCAAATTATTTTCCAGAGCTGAAATGAAGTAACTAGGAACCTGCTCATTTCGGAAAGAGTATGTTTTACTCTTCAAATCCTCAAATTGTTTTCGTCATTTATCTTTTTGATCAATTGGACGAAACGGCCTTTGTTGTTGGCGTTCAGGAGGTGGAGCCCTTCGAGAAGATGAAGGTTTTGAAGTAGAAATAGGTACAAGTGCTTGTTTAAGCATAACTGTAGCAGTTTCCACTTTACCCATTCTCCTTCCTGGAGCTGATGGAATTACACGAGATTTAACCTTAGCCTGTATAAGGGAATCTTCAATCTGATTAGCGATTGAAGTAAGGTCTTGAAACCCTCCTATGTATTTCACAGGGATCAATGGCGTGCGTAATTCATCATGCAAATTTTCCACACAGATTGGCAACAGCTCTTCCTGAGGAAGTTCTAAACTCAGGGAATATGTTAATCCCTTCCAGCGAGCAATGAAATCAGAGACTCTTTCAGTCTCCCTTTGCTTGCAGTTTTTAAGATCGAAAACTATCGTTTTTGGCAAAGTTGAGCTGAACTGAAGAAGGAATTTTTGACGAAGATCCTCCCATCCGATGATTGACCGGGATTGCAAGCTTGTATACCAGACAAAAGCTAGTCCTTGAAAGGTTTGCACGAAGCATATGAGTTTCACTACTTCTTGCTGCTCTGGAGTTCCCATCATAGGATCACAACAAGACACGTAATGTGTCAAATGTTGTTCAGGGTCGCCTGATCTATTGAAAGTAGGGAAAACAGGGTTTCCAAAACTGGATGGAGGAGAAATTGAATCTACCCATTCAGGGTAAACTTTCTTTTCTGGTTGAACTTGCACCTGTTTCCCTTCCATAGTTTCTAACCGAGCTGTTAATGACTCAATAGTAGTTATCAACTTTTGATAAATATCTGGTTGAACTTGGTTTTGGGTAGGTGCAATGAATGGAGCTTGGACAGACGTGGTGGTTGGTGCTGCAACTGATGGTAGTGTTGCCAACCGTTGTTGCACTTGACCCGTAGGATTATACTTCTGAGGGTGTACTGATAAAGGAGGATATTCCTGATCCATCTCAGTAACTGAAACAAATTCCTTCGGCTGTCGGACTTCAGCATTCTTAAGAAGAAGACTACTCTGAAGTAGTTCTGCATTCAACCTTCTTAATTCTTTCATTTCTTCCTCTTGTTGTGCAAACCTTTTCTCTAACGAGAGCGATTGACCTTATCCAGAGGAAGGATATGTAACCTGATTCTTTCCCCTCCCTTTGTTGGATACTTTTTGGAGAGAAGGAAGTGGATTACCTAGGTTCTGAGTAATCCTTTGACTTCGTGTACGCACACCTTCTTAATTTGTATCGGTGCGTACATTTTCTTGAGCAGGACGCTCTTCTGAGTCCCCTGAGTGAACTTCCTCTGATGGATTAGCAACAACGGCATTGATGACATTGATTGATGCATAATGCATCGCATCCCTTCTATCAAAATTTCTGTGATATTGTCTTCTTTCATGTCTTTGATGAGACATTGTTTTTTGTTGATTCAATCTTTTAGGAACTTCTTGACGAGCTATAATTTGGAGGGAATCTCCTGATAATTTGTCTCTTCGTTCCTCTTGTGGCTTTTTCCCCAATCGAGAAAAGACCGACATTATCTGAGGAGGGGATTGATGATTTGAAAGAGTCCCCAGTCTTGTGAACTGGGGATGTTCCTGCTGTTTCCGCTCAACTCCTCGAATCCCATTTGTTGAATTTGAGGGTTGGGTTAAAGAAGTCCCCAGTCTGACAAGCTGGGGTGTCTCTTGACATGATATGTCTGAGATCTTCTTAAAATCTCTCTTGATCTTGTGAACCTTAGTTCGGAAATTAGCTGAATGCATTAGCCTGTATCCACTTTTATCACCTGGTTCAACAGACCGTTGGATGATTTCCGAAACTTCTGTCATTTGATGATGTGTTTGCTCCATATGAGAGGCTTGTGCAATATTCTCGCCTGCTTGATGTAGGAGCAATTCAACAACTTGTTCTCTATATGCTTGATTTTGAGAGTAACTAGTTGAAGCCTGTTCTTGAGAAAGCTTTTGATTATGAACAAAGCTCATTGACTGTGGCCGGCCATGGGCAATAACATTGCATGATACCATTTTCGGCGGGCTTTGCTGACTGGAAAGCACTGTTAAATGTAGTGCTCCGTGAACACCCCGTCCTCTGATATGAACACCAGATGGAGCATTGGCAATTAATTGACGCAATTTTCTTAGTGCGCCAAGGCATGAACGTTGAAGGGTTCTCTGCTGCTTTTCAGCCTTCGGATACCGAGAGACTGATAGAGATGCCAAATCAATCTGACGTTGTAGCCCTTCTATTATCTTAAGATGATTTTCATATTCATCATAAGATAATACCTTCTTCTTCAATTTAAAAAGAGTTTTCCATATGTTGAGACGAATATCATGGACTCCATCTTCCGTTAACATCTTTGGAATGTCATACCGGGAGTCAGTCAAAGGCCAAAACATGACTGGTACCTCACTTTTCGCCAGTTTTTTCCTCATGTTCAGCATTTCCTCTTTATCATTAAATGAAGATTCTTCTACCTGTTTTGACCAGAGTTGGTGTTTCATTGTTGCTTCATCGGATTCAACAAGATTTATAGAGATATCATTGATCAAACTAGAAGATGCATGACTTAGGGGTGGTTCGGAGAATGACCTACACCCTGGTCTATCTTCTGATTGAGAAAGTATTTCACTTGTTAGCGATAAAGCATCAGACATGACTGGTTTCGCATTTGCAAGTGCCTTAAGATAAGAGGGCTTTCTCGACACTACATTGTCCACTGGAGTATTTTCCAGGCAATGTGAATCACTACTGTGGAGAGGACTTTCGCAGCGAAGTTCATCATCATGGGGAGGACCACCATAATGGGTTACAGCAAAAGATGAGATCTCTTGCTCCTTGGTCTTCTGACCACACAGAGGGTTCCTGTGGCTCTCATCTGAAGATGAAACTTCAATATTGACCGAATTGTCATGAAGCAAGCCTTCATGAGAAAGTGTCTGTTAAAGACTTTTGGAATTAATGTTCCCGTTATTGGGAACTGAGGGAGTAGAATCTTTAATTCCAACAGATAAATGTCTGAGGGCTTCAAGAACTCCAGTATCGAGCAAAGCCTTATTGCAGATTGGCCATTGATCTTCTGACTGTGCTGATCGGATCTTTTTCTTAGATGCCTTCTTACTCGCTTTGGAAACCACTTGTTGAAGAAAGTGGTTACTCTGAGCAGGTGTATGTGCCTGATCAGAAAATATGGTCAGGTTAGGCTGATGATCTCCACTCAAATTAGGTGTATGTGCCTGACTTGGTTGTCCGTATGATATGGGGGAGTATGCCCCATAACCCTCTTGGACTGGAACAGATATGTGTGTCTATTCCGGAGTGAATCGTTGATGTGTCACTCCACTGCTAGGGATAGATTTATGTGTCTGTCCCTGAGATGATGTTGAAGCTGTTATGATATCCTGGCAAGTATCCAGAATATGAGCAGGAATTTGCTTCTGCTCTTTCACCATTGACAAAATATGTTTGGTGACTTCAGCCGCTGGAACGGGGATATACGTCCATTCCGGGCTTGGAGTAGGTGTATGTGCCTGCTCCTGTCCTCCTTTTCCTATCAGTGAATCCTGACAGTACTCAAGTGTGGAGGCAGAGAGTTGAGTCTGCCTCCTATTTGTCGTCGGAGCTTTCCGACTGACTTCTCCGTGCGCTACCAAGCGATACTGTTGGTAAGCTTGATTAGTACTAGCAGGTGTATGTGCTTGCTGATTACACTTCGCCAAATGCGGTTGACGAGATCCATCATATGTAGTTAGACGAGTCTGATGACTAACTGATGATGTATAAGCAGCTGTATGTTCCTGCCTATAGTACTCCGCCGGAATTGCCTGGCGGGATTGGCGTGATGCTGCCAGATGAGTCTGCTGGACAGCGGAATTAAAACGGACAGGTGTGTGTGCCTACTCATTGTTCGCCACCAAGTTAGGTTGGTGGAATTCTCCGGATATGGAAGGGATGAAAACCTGCCCATTGTTTACCGGATTCTGTCTCTGGCGGTTCGTCTTGCCTGCTCGGGTTCGAGGAACCTGAGCTGAATGCCTGGAGTCGGTACCCTCATCATGTTGAGGGCGCACTTCCGCACGAGTCTGGCGGCGATTGTTTATGGGATCCCTTGGGAAGGACTCCTGTCTTTTTGAATTAAGGCCCTGAGGGACCTGCTCATTCACTTCCTCAGAGTAAGGGAGCGAATGGAAATTGCGTTCCGGGGATAACGACCTGAAACGGTTGGAGACGGTAGTCAGCACCGCCTGCCTCTTAAATACTGGTCGTCGTTGTCCGGACGACCTATGTGATTTGTTCACTTGGAGGGCCTGTCGGGCAGCCTCCAGAGTTGGGATGGTATCGTGTTGACGGTACTCCTTAACCAGCGCATTTGATACCCAGTGTTGAAGACGCTGAGTAGGTGATGTCATCCTCAGAGCGGATGACGATCCAGTAGGAATAGCAGCAGTGGTATTTGCAGCAGCATTATTCACAGATGTGAATTTGAGAGTATCCATTATGGAAATACAGAAGATCTTGGAAAAGAGTGCCTGTTTGATATAACAGACATAATCAAGATAAATTCAGCCACTTCATCCTTTGGATGAGCACATATGTCAATGATTGTTTTTGTTAGCCCTCTTACTGACTTTTAAATAGGGGCTTTAACAAAATAGGTAAAACACCACTTTAACTTGGTTAAGGATTCACGTCAGGTTCACCATTTTTGTTTCGCACGGAATTCGGGGATGACCTCTTGGATGAGAGATTCAAACGTTCCGATCGGTTTCTAGCGGGTTTGTTCGTAGAACCGGAAACATCCAATGATTCCACATCCGTTTGGACCTACTTTCCAAAGGTAGGCGCTCATTAGCTTGTGGACTGATGAGGCTTAGGAATTTTCATTGGTCGAGAGGATGGGAGGTCGAACTCATCACACCTTTTTTAGGAGAATTATTGTCTACTCCGGGACTCTCTTTATAGATTTAAGTTATGTTCGTGAATCCTTATTACATTACCAAGTATAAAATGAGATTTCCTTTAGTTTTAACAATCAATGATTAAATATGTAAGGAATTTAGAGAATCTTTTATATGTATTCTAGGTTCTTCATTAATAGAGAATCATCTGTATCTATTTAGAGATTCTTGGTCAATGGTATCCTTCAAAACATTTATATAAAAGTCTCTTGGTCATTATGATGACTAGGCTGGTTTTAAATCCACTCAGTGGGGCACTTGAAGTTTATTGTCATTCAGAAGGACACGGATTATTTCAGAGTTGGGATCGAACCCATAAATGGGCTACCTACGTATCCTTTGTTTTGGAAAAGGAATCAGAACCCACGTAGTTCGAGTAAGGGAGTATGACGTTTATGATTGATGGCTCAAAGAAGGATGTCATAATTACTTTTACACTCTAAGCTCACGTGAGTCATGCTCGGTGTGAGAAACAAGAGTAATTGGTAAAAATTAGACAATTGTGCCATGAAAGATGAAATCATAAGAAATGGTTTGAGGCTTATGTATGTATCACTGCCCAGATAGATGAAGGTTTAGGATTTACTTTTAGGGATAAAATCTAGGAACAGGGTCCATAAAGGTATATGTGCTTCATGGAGATTTGAATACTCTAACTTGGGACTTATTCCTGAAAAGGAAACCCAAATTAGAAGAGGATTGATAACTGGGTTTTACTCCTGAGAAGGAATCCTAGATCAAACGAAAATTAGGACTGGTTAAAGATAAATTAAGGGACTTGGGGCTTACTTCTAAAGAGGATGCCCATAATTATGACTGGGACTTATTCCTGAAAAGGAGGACCAGGTTAGGGGACTTGGGGCTTACTCCTAAAAAGGAATCCCAAGTTTGGAGGATTTATGACTGGGGTTTATTCCTAACAAGGAAGCCCATGTTAAAGGATTATGATTGGGACTTACTCCTGAAAAGGAGGCCCAAGTTAAGGAATTAAGGTTTGGGGCTTACTCCTGAGGAGGATGCCCAAGTTTGGGAACTTTAAGAATTTAGGACTTACTCCTGAGGAAGATGCCCAGATTAAAGGACTTATAACTGGGGATTATTCCTGAAAAGGAGACCCAGGTTAAATATTCTCTCATATTAAAGGATGAGGTTGAATGAATGAACTCTCAATATTTGGTGACATAAAGATGTATAAATCACTATGTTTTGAGAGATATTCCACAGAATTCCTTTCAAATAAGGAAGTCAAATCAAGAAATCATGCCATAAATGGCTTTGAAGAGTATCTTGAAGACTGAATCTTGAATAGGAAAAGTGAAATGGCTTAAGAGGGGTAAAATGGGCAAGATGGGAACCCAAAAAAGGTAGGGGTGCGCAAGTCTTGAAAGGCGCGCAAGTCTTACGTGGGCGCGCAAGTATTGGTCGCGCAGGTATACCTGCGCGACATGGGGGTACTTGCGCGATTTTCAACCAGCATTAAAATACTTGAGCGACTCTTTCTTAAAGCCTTTAAAATCCTCTTGAGGTTCTTCTAGAAAAGGGATGCGCAATTTCTATTGAAGGAATAAGGCGGCGTGCAAGTGTGACCACTTCCCTTAAGGGCTGACCACTCAGGCGCGCAAGTGTTTGATGAGTTTCAACACTTAAGCCTTCCTCCTTCTCTTTAGATCTTCCGTTCTAGGTAAGAAATTACCTTAGAAGTGTTCTGGAAGCTTTGAGAAGAGACTTGGGCGTCGGGAGCTTCAATCCGAGTTTCTGGAAAAAGATCCCCCAGAATGGGGGGCCCAAAGGGTCTATTTATAGGCAGAAGAAGACCCCGAGCGGTTACCGGGCGGTTATCACTTAGGTCACGCAAGTCACTTGCGCGACCATAAGGGTGTCGCGCAACTGGACTTGCGTGACAGTGATATAACTTGCGCGGTGCAGTTGCTTTTGATCCTTTGTTCATGCCTTTGTCGATTTTTGATATTTTCTTCAAAGGTTGAATCACTTTGAGCTCAGATATTCCCCTTTTCCGATCTTTAGATTCTATGACGAAAGGAGCGTCAACAGTGATGTTATGGTATCCCCTACGGAATAGAAAGTAAAAAAGTTATATATGATATAATGACTCTAGAGATATAATTATGTTATAAATATCATATATATACTTTATATACATCACCATACCCCACCTTGATAGGTGGTAATGAAAAAATGAAAGACATCGGTTCGCGAGGCGGTTGTCCACCATACACACAAATAATGATTTCATAACCCATTTGATGGAAGTGGAGATATTTTTAGATCATGAACATAACATAAAAACATGTAATTATATTTAATATACTTAGTTTATTATATAATAATATTTTAATAATAGTTTAAGGAGGTTTAGGAATAAATAAAATAAAAATTCTCATCGAATAACGTTACCCCTTCTTTGGGTAACCTCCTTAGGTTTGTACCAAAATCCTTCTTAGGTTGGATTTATTCACAAAATAAGGCTTCTATTACGATATGAGGGAACTTGGGAAGTTATTTGGGAAATTATTAACCTAAAAAAAGAGTTTCAAGGTGTGAATAAGAGAGGATAGGGTTGTCCTTTTACAAGTGAGGTGGGTGGCACACTAGTAATTATCTTGAAAAGAAAAGGTATACCCACGTTTTCCTCATCATAAAGGACCAAAAATAGAGTATTATTAAACCAAATACATAATAGGGTCTAATTATTTCTATATAATAGAATTTTTACAAGTTTTTCAGTCATTTTAACCCTTATCTTTTTAGTTAAATCCCCCAGTAAACTCATTTTTACCTTAACCGTGGTAATTAATTTTTACTATTTTCAATATTCCTTTTAGAAAAAAATTATGTTTACCATATTAGATAATATAAATTATTCTTATTACAAATATTTAATCCATTTTTTCAAATTCCATTTACATAATTATCCAAATTTAATTTATAATTAATCCTTCATATGCGATGAGAAAGCGGGGTTTCAAAGAGAAAATGTTCAAAAGATTACAAAGTTTACAAAGTTTTTATATCAATGTTCAATATGTAAATGATTCCAATGACCTAAATTGGATTAATCAATATATAATTGAACTAATTTTTCTCCCTCGATGTTCCCTTGGTGTGACTATGGTTGTGGTTTCTCCTCCGCGGAGACGTCGACGTCCTCTTCGACTCGGTCGGCACGACCTTTCTCTTCGTTGCTGGCCTGCTCCTGCTTAACTCCATCTTTCAGATAGGGATTCTCCTAGAAGCACAAATCTGGTTCCGTGGCCGAGTTATTGTTTTCGCGACTGAGGGTTGCAACATCGTCCGTTGTGGGTTCGCTAGGTAGTCGATTAAGGTCTCTGAGGATGTTTTGGATGGCGGCGACGGGACATGGGATGTGGTTTGTGATGGGGACTTTTTCCGACATTCTATGGTGCTCGGGTTGCTGATGAGTTTTTAATGCTTATTGATTCTTAATTTGTGCCTTCATTTGGTTTTGGATGTGTTTTCTTTGTTGGTGTTTCTATTTTTTTTTCTTCCGGTTGTGGGGAAAGGATTTGGTTGGTCACGATTTGGTTGGAATGCTCTTCCTTTTGGATCGGGTTCTGATGTGGAATTGTTGCTCGTGATTGATTTTTTCTTTTGGGTTGGATGCTATGGATTTTCCATTCATGGTAGATTTTGATTGGTTTGGGTCATGAAATTCTTGACTGTTGAGTTGTACTGTGGGTTGATAAGGAAAGAAAGACCTAGAATTGTTATGGGTTTTTAGGCCTACAGCAATTTGGAGCCATGAATGTTTTCTTGAGGTTGGAAAATCAAATTCTCGTAGGTTCGATCTTGGTTTTTTTGACATTGTGTTGAATTCTTGGAAATGGTGGAGTGGCTGGTTGAATTTTTTGAATTGGTGAAATGGAATTTTGGCGTTGTGAATTTTTGGGTCTCTGATGGTTTGAGGTTTGGGTTGATGCATCTGTCTCACAAGGGGTTGCTTCAGATGGGGTCTGGAGCAGCGGGTTTCTCCTGTAATTCGCTACGGATTTGGATGTTTGAGAGGGTATGGCTTTTCCATCAGTACCAAGCTCGTGCATTCATGCACGAGACAGCTTGTCGGTAGCGAGGAGTCGGAGGAAGCTGTTTTTATCATCTTTAATGCTGGGTCGGGGATCTTCTGTGATGGCGTGGTGTTGTTTGGCTTAAAACTTTTATTCCATGGTGATCTATTGTTTATGTCATGAAGTCTTGTTTGGTTTCTCACTTTTTCCTCAAAAAGTGTTTGAATAATAAAAAATTTAATTTTCAGTCAATATTTTCACTATTCATCAAAAAATTCATATTTTTAGAAAATTATCAAAAAAACACCTTAATATAATTTTTATATTCTAATTTAAAAAAATAGGTTTATTTTTTCAAATAATTTTCTAATATTGATAAAAAAATTAAATTTAAAAAAAAAATCCCGCAAACGTGATGAAAAAGCTGGTTTTCGAGAAGTGTATTTTTTTAAGCACAAGATGATTTTATATTAACTCTATGTATAATAATAATAATTTTATAAATATTAATTAAAATTTATTTTTAAATAATCTATAAATTTTATTTAAATTATTACTCATTATGGATTATTTAAATTAATTAAAATTGATAAACATTATGCACTTTAAAACGGTTTTTAGAAGAAAAAAACCCATTTTAAACCCAAAAATAAACTTATAATAAAATCCAATATAAACTTGATTAAAAAGTAATTAAGTGGATTAAATATAATTAAATAATACTTATGTTACTTTAAAATTTAATTGGTAATTTAATTACTTTATTTATTGAAAATAAATGATAGTTTTACAAAAATTGGTATTTTTTACTATTCACTGAAAAATCAATGATTTTCAAAAAAATATAAAAATTCACCATAATTAAATTTAGATAATATGGTTTAAAAAATAAATTTCATTTTATCAAATAAATTTTCTAAAATCTCTATAAATTAATTATAACATTTTCTCATAAAAAACAATAAAATCATTTTAAAAGAAAACAAATTTTTGATGAATAGAATTAATTTACTAAAAATTGATTGATTATTTACTAAGAGTTTATAAATAAATTTATATTGAGTAGGAAATTTATATTTATATTTCCTAAAGTGTTTAATACTATTCATACCCACATATTTAGTTTCTAGGTTATAAGAGACATATTTAAATAATATTATTTCAGGGTTCACTGAAGCTCGATGTTGCATGTCATGCACGCTATCGAAGAAACTCGTTGTTGTGTGTAACACAAGATATATAAAATTTTAAATTAATTTGAGAAAAAATATTTCATAGAATATAGGGATATTACATATTCAATTCTAGAGATGCACAAATAGTTGATATAGGAACAAGTTCTACAAGAGCATGTGGAAGAGGAATGTTCCAGAGACACATACTGCGTAGGAAGGATAAAATCATGGTGATAGTTTTGTATTCACCATGATAAATGATAAATTATTCATTGAGAATAATAATTACTAAAATTAAATCAATATATTTCATTAATATAATGTTTAAAAGATTAATTAAATAATGGATTCCATGTATCAAATTGTAGTGACTTATTATTTTAAATACTAAGGTGGGTATTCAAGTGAAACTATACTAGGATGGTACAAGTGTGGTACCAATAAGGATCGATTGGTTATACCATATAATTATGACTAAATAAATTATAATATTACTTGTCATATATAATTTATATGATCATTTTACTAAGCATTGGATCTCAAGACCACCAATCATGGAAGATATCTATACGACGCAACCAGAAAGGGATGGTGACATCATAGAATTCCAATAGGGGTGAAAGTTACTAAAATCTAGTTTATGATTAAAAGTGAGTAATAATATATTAAAGTATTCATTTGGAATGAATCTTTTACATGTTTATACTATATGTTAGTGAGATTGCCCTTGTTTTTCAAGTAAAATATGTTTGATAACATATGGAAACAGTTATTGGTTTTATAGTTAGTTAAGACTAGGATGAAAGTAACTCTCTAGAGATTGACTTAAAGTATCAACCAAAGTTCTAGGGAATGAGATCTACTGAGGTATAACTAATGGTTTCTTAGACCAATTCAATAGTATATATACTAACAATGTATTGAAAAATACAAGTTCAAACAATTTAAGAGAGAATTATTACCAATGTCACGTGGCATAAATATCTCCAAGAAGACATGTATGGGAAATAGGTGGAGATTAATGTAGTGATTTGAATTGCATATGATTTTGAGAGGTATCAATCACACATTACATGATATTTAAAAGATATTATATTTCCAGGATATACTTTATAGTAGGTAAATATCAGTTATATCCAGGAGAACTATAAGGGAAGTTATTAGAACTATCTGACTATACTTGAGTGAGTACAAAATATGTGTACCTGGTATATAGATAGGAAGGTATACTAGTTAAAATGGGACACAAACTAGTCTTTTTATAAGTTCAACATGATCTAATATCATAGTTATTCTAAGTTAATGATCAATATAAGCTCATTCAAGCTAGTGGTATCCATGTATACAAATACCGAGTGCATTGTGGCTTCTGAGGCAGCTAAAGAAATAGTGTAAATTATAAAATGATTTATTCCAATTATTGGAATTTCACCTAGTAGGTAAAGTATTATCATAATGTAAATTATTAAAATTATACTACTCTTACTAGCCAAGATGTCAAATTTTGATAGTAGAAAAAAAGGAATAACTTGGGGATATTGTAACGACTCGAACTATTATAAATAAAATTCCATTATGATTTAATGTTTTATTATGTAATATGGTTATATAAAACATGTGACCTTATTATGTTATATCTAATTAGATTCAAATTTCCATTAATAATCTTTACCTTTGATAATTTAGTTGTTAAACAGTGATCAATTTATTAGTATAAATATAGGGTTTTAACAAATCCAATTGACTCAGACAAAGGAAGTGATGGCCTCATCTAGTAGGATTGTACCCTATGAATCCCATTTATCAAAGATTTTTAGGGATATCTCATATATGGGGTTTTCCCTCAAACAATCCCAATTTGAGATCCAATAACTTAAGCATGAGCAAAACCGTTTACGGGAGAAGTTCAAGCTCATCGAGATCACGGCCCAAACCATGTTTTCCAAATGACCCCATGAAAGTCTCACTGTCATGCACCTTAATATTAGGGTGTATGCTATTGTATTAAATTTATATGTATCAAGACCCTAGAAAATTGATTATGTACATTATTTTCTAAAGAATAATGGATATATTTTTATTTTGATACTGTAAAACATGAATAGTATTTTTGGGTAATATTCAATTCAATTAAGGAATTTATTTTGATGGATTAATTTATTTTTTAAATAAATATTATTATTAAATTATTTTTACTAAATATAAATTATCATATATTTTTTATGAATTCAAATGTAATGTTTTATTAGGGTTCAAAAACTGTTATTTCCAAAAACCCATTATTTTCATTAAATATCGATTGTTATTTTTTAAAGTGAAAATTCACATATTTAGAAAATTATTTAGATAAAATTAATATTATTTTTGTAATCATAATATCTAAATTATCTAATGGTTAATTTTTCATAATTTTCCGAGACAGTCGAATTTTTGGGTAAAAATTAAATACCGTATAAATATACGGGGTATTTTATGACATCATAATGACCCAAAAATGATATAATAAATAATATAATGGGTATACTTGGAAAAAAATATGTTTTCACCTTAAAATAATTTAATTTTAATGTCACGACCCGTCCTCGGGACCCGTGCCGTGACTACCCCAAGCCCACCTTCCATAGGCCAGGGGCTGGCGACTAGCACCAAAGGAGTGAATCTCAATAAAAAGGGAAGGCATTGCCTTTATAAAGAAAACAAACACAACAGAGTATGCAAGATGAAGTAAACAATAAGTAAACTGAGTACAAAAGTAAGTTATGGAAATTAAATGTGCCAATATACAAACCCAACTGAAAGTACAATACAACTCAGAAAAGAAAGTACAATAGCTGAAAAGTAAAGCAACAACCACCAAGTCATCCTCCGGAATTCCCACCTGAAGGTTGGGTACAGATAGTCTCGTCGGCTCCTCGGGTCCGGCCGTCCGCTGTGAGTATGTCCCGCCAAGTGGTCCACCTCCGGGTACCGTCCTGCTCCACAATCCTCAACCACGATCAGCGTTGTCTGTCATCTACAACCAACACAACGTAGTTCGGGCATAGCCCATGCAGGGGTGAGTATACGATGCTCAATAGGGACCCCGAGACCCCTGAAGGCCTCCTAGAATCCAAAAATTATATACCACAAAGGAAACATACAAACACGAAGTATCAACCAACTCTACTTAGGTATATGCCCATACATATACCTAAGTCATCAATTCCAGCTCTACTCCAACTCACGAGCCCAAGTACAACTCAGTCCACACAGGAAAGCATAACCCAATCCACGTAGGAAAGCACATGTCAATCCACACAGGAAGGCAAGTCAATCACATAAATGATAATGATTGGAAGTCAAGACTCAGCTCACATAGGTATACTACCCACAAATAGGGGTGGAGATGATTAGATGTAATCTCTGAATCATCCTCTCTACCGAACCCACGTAGGATCCAAGTATAGAAGTCGTCACTGCCGAACCCACGTAGGATCCAAGTACAGTAACCATCGCTGCTGAACCCACGTAAGATCCAAGTACAGTCGTCATCACTGCCAAACCCACGGAGGATCCAAGTACAGTCATCCTCGTTGTCGAATCCACGTAGGATCTAAGTATAGTCGTCCTCACTGCTGAAACCATATAGGATCCAAGTACAGTCGTCATCGTCGTCACGGTCGCAGCCAGCTCTAGGGTTCCCGCACACAGCACGCTCGATTCTGGGAGGGTCCGCTCCACGATCCAAGAGGGTCAATACATCAACTATCACGAAGTCCAGATTTTATGTATCACAAAGTTACTTCTCTTCAATAGGAACTCAACGCGACAGACGGTGCATCAATCAGACGCCCGGTCTGAGAGATATTGGCTTTTCCGTCCTAGGGACCTGGTTGGTTTTTAAGCTAAAACCAACCCGACCATACTCCAGATGCATCCAAACCTCAAGTGGAGTAATCCAAAAGAACCGTCTCACTAATATTAATTCAACGTAATTGACGGCACGTAAATCGGTCGTCCGGTCGTCAAGTAATAAGTGTTTCCGCTCCAAGGGCCCGGTTGGTTTCAGGTTAAAACCAACCCGGAAGTACCCATACTTTGCTGAAACCTCGACTGTAATATACCGAAATGACCATCTTGATCCAAGGATCCCTATTCAACTGATGGTGCATCGATCAGAGGTTTGTAGCCCAAGTTATGGGTGTTTTAACGAACCTAGTCCGAAAATAGGGGGTTTGGACCCGGTCCGACCCGGCCCAATACCGCCAAGGTTGGCCTGAACTGGGTCGACCCGAACCGGTTCCGGGTCCGGACCGATTGGGGGCGGCCCGGCCCGGCTGGCGCGGCCCGGCCCAGCTGGGCGCGGCCTACGGCCCAGCTCGGAAGCCGGCCGCAGCTCGGCTCGCGGCCGAGCGGGGTACGAGGGGGGGCGCCGCCCCCTTGTCTCTGAAATGGCGGACCCAGTGGGGTCCTCCCTATTTGCTGGTCGGGGGGGAGTTACACCCCCCTGGTTTTTCCGGGAAATGGTCGGCCTTTATAGTCGGTCGTTTTTCTTGAACCGTCGCAAGACCCTGAAGGGTCCCGCTTCCTGGAGCGTTAGCGGTCGGCCAAGCCCGGCAGCCCCTGCTGAAGACCGATGCAGCCTTAGGCCGCGGCTCCTGTCCGACCGACGTGGCGCGACGGCGCCGCGCCCCTCCGCCGCGGCCCGCCCCTGTCGTGGCCCCCTTGAAGCTCCGGCACCGCGCACCACCGCCGCAGCCCGCTCCGGCCACGGTCCTCTTCGTTCCTGCATGGTGAAACGGCACCGCTCCGCCTTCACTACAAAGATCAATGAGGATCAACAAGAAAAAGGGGAGGAGGATCGGCTGTGTTTGTGCGGTCCGATCTCCTCCCATTATGACGATAACAAGCGGCCAAATTAATCAACGAAGAACGTTAAATTAAACTTGAACGAAGATAACCCCTACCTTGATAAACGATGTCGTTTGCCGGCGACGCAGAAGATGGTGTCGTGGGGTGAGGTTTCGAAGATGGCGTTGGCATGCGTCCAAGGAGGGGACAGCGTCTCACACTAGATGTCGAGAGAAGTAGGAATGGCACATCATCTCTCCTTGTGGTGACGGCGTTCTTCGTCGAAGGGTGTCGTTCTTCGCGGGAGGATGAAGTTCTTCCAATAAAGCTAAAGCTCTCTCCCCAATTCCCAACACAACAAGCTAACCCCAAAATAAAATAATCTTTCCCTTATTTTATTTTACCTTTCCATGCATTTCAAAGACTCAAATTTCAAAACTTAATCCAATTAATTGAATAGGTTCAATTAATTAAATTAATGTGAGTTGGCATTATTAAAGAGGGAGAGAGGGGAGTTACTCAAATAAAGGGGGAGTTAGGGAGTTAGGGAATATGAAGAGTTGGGGATCATGTGGGCCCCACCTCACCTTTATCCTCTCAAGGGTAGTTAGTAACCAGTGGGTCCCACCCCAACTCCCACACCTAGGATATAACCACTTAGAATAAAGAACAAAAATTGTTCTACAATTTTTATTCAATTCTTATTTAAACCACAAAAATTAAACTCCTCCCGTGCAAACGCATCTACAGTAAAAGTCCTCTTAAGCAATTACTGGCACTGCAGTTCCATCGGTGCCCTCAGATTTCAAATCCGAGCACCGGTTCAAAAGATAGAAAAACTCGCTCGTTCGTTCACTGAACGTACCCGAGCTAAACTTCATAAATTGATTCTGGGCACACCGGGCCTCGGAATCAGGTGCCGTCAGAAACTACGTACTCGTAAAATCCCAAAGAATTTAAGAAAAAAAAATTCCTTGAAATTTATGTGTCTTTACATTTAATATTATTTTATTAATTTTATAAAACCTTTACGAATCCTCCAAAACATGTAATATATTTTATGATTTTAAATTCATTTCTTTAAAAGTGTGACTCGCCTCCACATAAGAAGGGGTAATATTTTAATTGTCCCTTTTCCTAATAAAATATTGAAAACTACCCCCATTTTTCAGAAACTGTGGGCAAAAATGATGGGAAGGTTTGTGGTTTTTAATATTTTATTATATAGAGTCCAAAACCTATGTTTGTGAAATATTAAAGAATCCCCCTCTCATTTCCTATATAAAACCACTCAAGATCTCATTTCTCTTTACTAAAAATACTTGGATCATGTCCTTACTCTAACCTCCTATCTCTATAATCCTCTCAAGGTTCCCCTAAGCTCTCAAGAATCCCCTTTCAAGCTTTTTTTGTTATACTCTTAAGGTAAGGGATCCTATCTTTCTCACTTTTATTCATGAATATCCTCTATTTTATGAACTTTTATTTTTAATTACTAATGATGAGGTATGTTTTTGAACCTCCTATATACTGACCTTATGATGTCTGAATTATGAGAGACCATTTTTTCTCTCATTAATCCCTCCCAAGTACACTCGTTACCATGCAAAAAATTCGTAAGAGTTCTTCCTTCCTCTTCTTTAATCAAGTTTCTTTATTATCATATGCCTTATATTTCTAATTACTGATTATGGGATATTTATTTACATGAATCTATTACTTCCAACTTGATTTCAAAATTTTGAGAGACCTTTTTCATTCTCATAAACCCTTTTTATGAATTTTTAAGCGACGTCATTAGGCTACTAAAATTTCACCATGATTTTCCATTCCAAAGAAATTATGTAGTGAATACCATACCCATTTCTTATAAATTGTGTTCACATTTATACAATTATTCTTCTTTTAATTTGGACTTACATTTATGTATTCTACACTCCCTTATCATGGAATAATTTATGATGATGAATGAATCCTTGTTGTATGATCTATGTGGCACACTTAAGCATGAGATTGAAATGAAAATGATGGGTGTGATTGAAATTATATAACACTCCAATGCATTTAGTAATGTTTAGTATCATGATACATCATGTTGGGATATGGAGTGAACCTGATTCCTTTATGGGACTTTTTCCATTATGATGTCTTGGCGGTTATCCTTGACCTATAATGTTGTGTTTTAAGTTGTTTATACATTTCCCATGTTACCTTTATATTATCATGCTATATCAATTATTATAATTCATGTTTATGATTCATACTCTTTTTATGCCCCTTTATATGCCTATTTTCTAATATGTTTTTCCTTATTCCATGTTTATTCCCTTACTGGCCTTTATATCTCACCCTTTTCTTATGTATTTCTTCATGTTATCCCATGTAGTTTTAAGTGTGATTATTTTAAAGAAGTTTTCAATAAAGATGTTTTATTATATATTTTAAGTTGTAATGTAATGTACTTAATTCCCAAAGACATTATACTTATCAATACTTTGGGTTGAATTAAGTGTAATTTTATGTAATAAATCATGTGTTAATGTGTAATAAAGGGAAGATTTGTTATAGATATCATCTTTTGAGAAGTCTTACTCAATGAGGTAAAGTCACACATAGAATAATAGTCATGTGGTGGAAATGTGGTAGGCCCCATGAATAAATCCATAACTCAGTAGAAACATGATCTTATCATGTGAGAGCTAACAAGGTTCATTATTAAGTTGGCTCTAGTTGAAGTGGGAGTGTTTTAAAAGTGGGTGTCCTAGACCCAACTTTATCAGTACTTTTGATTACCATACCATGTGTACAATGAGTTGTGCATGATTTACACTTACCATTATAATGTAGATATTTTTGCATCCACTATTTAAATGGTAATTTCCATAGATTATTTGTTATATTAAAGGGTTATAGTGGTTCCAAATCTATAATTAGAACCTTGAGATACTATGACATTAATCTTAAACATATGTCTTATGGTATAGATACATCACACTGATTGGACACAGTTGATGTATGAATATCAGGTTTTGGGGGATCATAAGCATTGATATTTCTTCTCATGAACTTCCCACTTAGTGATCTCTAGTAGGTGAGATCATGAGAACAGACCCTCCAATAGAAACACCACATTTTTAGGGTTTCATTGGTAGTTCCTATCTACAGATATGTGTATTGGTCTCCTGAATTGAGATCATTATAAATGTGTTCCATTTTATCATGTACTTTGATGAAAGGAAAAAATCATGACATTGAATCCATGGCGGGGTAGCTTTTTTTGGGTGTCTCATTGGTGGTATGGTATTGGTTTAATGATCAAGATAGAATTTGTCACTTTCAATTTTAGGAAGTGATATCTCGGTCCAGGTTGATCAGGATGGTAGTACCTTCATAAATCCATGGTCATGGAAGTTGAAGGTAAGTCTATCCAGTTAGATCAAAAAATAATAAATCAAGTAAGGGTGATGACACAATTGTGCATCCTGCTTTATGAGATATCATATGATAAAGACATTATATTATAAAGTGTTCGTTCGTAGGATGGTTGTTGTTTCTAGGACTATTCCATGTCTCTTTAGAGGTCTTGATGGGTTGCAAGGCTCTACTCTTGATCTTTGAATGATATTCAATACTATTGAGATAAGGTCCTTGAGGTTCATACATAATAGTGAATTTAAGATTTTTCCATATTCTAGTGAATAGGTTTATAAGACATGGTGGGCCCCACCATGGGGTCTGAGAGTTGTCCAAGTATTATCTATCACTAATAAATTAATTAATATATTATTACTCAAGTATAGAATAATTGGGTTGAATTTATTTATTAAAAGTATTTACAAGTGTTTAAGTAAATACATGGAATAATATTATATGAAAAAATATTATTTTAATATTCATGGTTCTCTTAATATTAGAGTTAATTACAAGTCAAGTTAATGACTCAAGTTTTATCACATAATATATTTAATATATATTACAAGTATGTGAAAAAATATAAATAGTATTTATGATGTAGTTAGTTCTTCATAATTATTTATTTATTACTTATTTAGTAGATGTTAAATATATGAGGGTCAGGGAACCCTAACTGGGTATTTTGGATATCCATTATATTAGTGAAGGAGAAGTTCATTTTATGGACTATTCATTAGTCATAATTGATAGCTTCTCTCTCCTTCTGAATCCTAGAGATATAAATTTTCTAACTGAGAGAATGATCTAAGAACTCCTTCATGGATTAATTCAAAAGATCGAGGTGATCGTCACGATGTCAAAGAGATCATCGAAGCTCTACGCTAGCACCCATAATTCAAATAACGGCACATGAGCGGATTATTGAAGCATGTGTGGATGATCTAGAGGTGTTTGTATTCAGATCCTTTGAGAAATGGTCATTGGTGATGTGTGGCATTTGAGTGAGCTTCGATTTGAATGAGGTACTCATTCAGTTTTAGTTTTCATGCTCTGATTAATTCACATGAGATCCTCAGATTGTATTGGGGCTCATATTGCCAGAGATGATGAATTTTCATCACTCCTATGATGAAAAATTTTAATTCCCTATCCCAATAGCTTCCACTAAGAACCTCGATACCATCACTGATGGTTTGGATCATCATAAAAACTAAGCAGTATCTATCACTAAATCTCGTGAAACATGCTAAAATTTCATGCACCATCATCCTAACCTGTTTGATCCATCGACTAATCAACATATGAATGATCCTACACTTGGACCATTAGGGGTAGACCCATGCATTGTTTAATAGGTGATAGAACTACTCGGTGCCCTCCTGGAGGAAACACCTCAAGAAAGGGAGTCCTGGAACAGAATCCACATCACTCAACTAGTCATCATCATGACACTATCTTGAAATCCTATCTAGCTAGCATCATAGAGGAATCTTGAAAATTATCAAGACGTACCATGTTCAAATAGCATATTTTGTGAGCTAAATCAAGAACATGGAATCTACAACCCATTACTATATGATGCATATACCAATGTTTTCCATACAACCAATTCCTACATGTACCAAGTGAACAAGAAGGTCATTAGAGTTATGGTGAATGGATACCTCGGTCGTCGCATCAACACTGGATTCTATGGACTGAGCTCCAAACTTGAAACACTTTAACATTTTTTCCATAAATCCCAAACCAAACTTCACAACTAAACAATATACAAACTTCTATCCTAAGATAGAACCACTTTGATACCACTCTATCACAACCCGACCCATTGAGGCCCACCTGTCCAATGGTAAGACAAGTTTCACAACCCTAAGCCTACCACCAATAGGTCAGGGGTTGGAAACCAGCATCGATTAGGTATATCACACACATCAGATGCATTAGACTAATGCACCTATACGTACACACACATCTCCAAATACCCATACAATGTTGAAAGGTAAAATACAACTGATACCATAATGCATGCATAGAATCTATCCCACATCAGAGTATAAAAAAATACTATAAATAATAAAGGGAAAAATGGAAACCCACCAAAACTAAAAAAGATTTCAACCTACTTAGAAGGAGGGGAGTGATTTCAAATGAAACACTTGGTATGAACCACAGTCTTTCTAGCTCATTATGCTCTGCCCACTCCTGGTCCTCATAATACTCTAAAAAATATATTGTCATTTACATAAAAGATGACATGTGTAGGAAAATCCCATGTAGGGGTGAGTATAACAATACCCAGTAGGGAACCCTGAAATCATCAAACATAAAGCATCAATAGAGTATTAAACTCGTCATAATTAAGTCATGTCAATAAGAATATGAGACTACAACCATAACAATAACCCAGATATGCTCAATAAGAATCCCATACGAATAGAGAAAGGGGATCTATATCTCAACAACCCATTTAAGAATGATGATTCATCCTGAAGATCTAAAGGTAGGCACCGGGTCTCAAGTTCACAACCAAACCACAAGCCTAGGGTTCTACTCCAAGCTTAAAGGTAATGATTTTCTGGTAGAATTCACCCCATGAGTTGGATAACACTGATGTCACTCATCTGAGAGGTCGTGCTCATCGGGTCTCTCTGAGAAGAAGTACGTGCTGAAAGATAGAATTGATTGATACATAGATAGGGGATCACGCCCAAGTATCATGGGGGCACTAAAAATAAATTTGGAATAAACCACTAAGTAGGGGATCAATTCCCATTTATGTTGGTCACGTTGATTCCTATTACCCCACCTAGGGAAGAAGATACGATAGATGATCCCACACTGAGCCTCAAGGAGGGATTTATGAAAACCTTATCCGAGACTAAACCCATAGATGGGATCAAAATACTATGTTGAGGATTTAATTCCACACTATAACCTCATAGAGATGGGATAATGGAACAGACTCAATTGATATTGTTTTACACTGAAATAGTCTGAGGGAATTTACCCAAGCTCATACCAGAGGTGAACTAAGAAGAATAGGGGCTTCAGTATTCCCTTAAAGGAGTACACATTGTATCCCATAGGGGTACGTAGCATGTCTCACTAATCCCAACACTTCCCATGTCTCACTCTCACAAGGAATTCATTTTCCAAAATACACGAGGGGTCTCATAGGGGTACACAGCATATAGATGTGCATCTAGAACTTGGCATGTGGTTCTGCCTAGCTCATGTACTATCCAAAGTATATGGTGTGTTCCCCCACTATACATGGTGTGTACACCATCATACATGGAATTTGGGGACACATGGGATCTTAGGTATTTACTCCCTATACACATTTATCCATACACCAAGGCATATGCAACATGTGATTCATTTCACATGGTGTGTGTAAGAACTCATGTTTCTATGGGTCAAGATTCCCTGGGGGAATTTTAATTTCTCCATTAATGGATGTGTGATTTTGAAATTATGCGATCATATTGATGTACTAGGGGTTTGAATGTCCTAAAATGATGTTTTCAGACAGTTTTATGTTTTGGTAGAAGTCTCGAGGGTTTAAGAAAACACTGGAGGTGGAAAAGATAATCTGGGCTATTGAAATAGCCCTAAGAGGCCATTCACATTGTGAATATAGTTCATGGGATATGTTCATAGGGTTTCAGAATGTGAAAAGGGGTTCAAGGGGATGTCCCTGTAAATTATCGATGTGAAACCCAGTTTCACATAGTGAAGTTTTCTAGAAAACTTTTTTTAATTCAATAGGAGTCTTGGTCCCCCCCCCCCCTCATTATATTGGGAAAGAGAAGCATGCAAGGTAGGGATCGGATGGAACATATATCTCTCAGATATCCACCTTTCATAGTAATCTTGGGTGTGATTTGATGGCATTGGCGGGTAAGATCTTCTTATACCCTCATTCCATTTTGTTTCCCTACCATCATTCTAATTTTGGGAGTTTCCATTCTAGATCAAAAATTTTGATTTCAATAAAGAATATTGAAATCACTAGTTTTATTTAGAAATTCATTGTATCCTAAGAATAGGGGATAAAGAGAGGATGTCCACCTACATTTGTGCATCATTCCATTAAGATATGACTATTTTTGGATTTTAAGAAGGGGGTTTCCCCTAAATTGATTTTATTCAGCTGTTGAATTAGTGGAATTAATTAGGGATTGTGTGCAACCTAAATCCAGTGATGTGCAAGGAGAAGAACACACCCAGTTATTGATGGTTTCATAACTGAGTAATGTTTGGTGAGTTGACCACTGATATGCCAAGTTTGGATTTAATTAATTAATTATAAATTACTATAATTAATTAATTATGGATACTTGGGGTGATTTGGGATCTTAGGACCTTTTGAAGGGTTTATCTAGACAAGACAAGGCTAGATGATCATGGAAGGACTTGGAAGCTACTTCCAACCCTTGGAGTCAAAGTGGAAAGGCTTTATTTGAGGTAGGTGGTCTCACGTACTTACCCTGTGAAAATTTATTTTGTTTTATGATTCATGTGTATGCTCAGGAATTCCATTGAGGGTGTCTACCCTGTTTAATTTAATTGAATAATTGTTTTTATTTAGTTAAAATGCCTGATGGAATGGTAACTTCCAGGGGTCATGAGAAACCCTTGATCACTCGCATGAAACATCATCCACCAATGAATGATGCTGAGACCTGAGACTATGGTTGGCCTCTAAACCTTATGTGAGGTGAGGTCAGGCATTTTGATACCCCATTTTGTTAAATGGGTTATTTAATTTAAATGTAATTTTTAAATTAAATAAAATATCTGTTTAAAATAAATGAGCACCAAAGGTCATGAACAAACCTTACGTGCTTGCTTGTCACTGTGGTCACTGAAGGACAAGGTTGGAACTGTGAGATATCAGAAGGCCTCTAGACCACTTGTGAGGTAAGGAAATACCATGAGATCCTTAGACCATGAATTATGGTTTGAGACCTTAGAGGACTCCCTAGTGGACTTTGGTCCATTCGGGCTCATCGAGGTGAGGAAAAGATTTTTGGCCCTCTATTGTCTAATTTAACTAGGCCTAGGTGGACATACCATAGGCTGATTGAAACTGGGTTTGGGTGAGTGGAACAACCCAAAGTGACCCTATTTACTGAGATAGGATATATTAAATCTATTTATTATCACCTATGTGACAATACCCATGTAACCGGTGAGTTCGTGCCACCCTGTTGACGATGTCGTGGGACATGTTGTCCCAGTGCATTGAGTGTTGACCCAAGATTGTAATTGAGAATGAGGACCATGTGAGAGGTCCTAAGCTATGATGGGACTGAGGGGACCCAATGGGTTCCATTTTGATAGACCAACCCTGACTGGGTGATGTGATGTAGTAGCATGTGTCATCATGGAACCCATACTTGACCTGGGAGTCAAAGGGATGTGGATAAAAATGAAGAGCATTGACGTTCATCTAGATTTTTGTGTTTCCTTTTGGGATGAACCCTTGAGGATGATGTGACTAGGTTTGGCTACCATTATTGGAGCCAGGGTACCAAGATTAGGTTTCCATGTTTTAGTAACTAGGGTGTTATTAGCATGTTTGTTCAGAGATGACTCTATTTTGATTGATGTCTAAGAGTGTAATATTACATTAACTTTTGATTACATATATTTTTATGAATTCCTTTTATGTTGGTTCTTAAGGTAAATGTGCATGTTTATAGACTTCATTAGGGATTTATGCATGGTGAAGTACCTCATGAGTGTTATAGGAATGGAACAACCCACCTAAGGTCTAGACGTGTGGTTAAATGTTGCTTGAGGTCTAGGTGCATGTTTCGTACCGCCTGAGGGGTAGGTGTATAGGTACTTGATGCTCGAGGTTGGATTTTATGAGTATTTTTTATGATCAAAGTCTAGTACAGAGTCATTGGATGCCTGAGGGAGACAATCTAGATGCCTAAGGTCAAGATTCATGTTAGCCTGAAGGCAAGGATGATTATTCATAATATGTTTTGTGTGATTCATCCTCATCAGGAAAATCTTCCACTGATTGAGTGGTTTTTCCTTATGTAGGAGGATTCATCCTTTGACGGAGATTTCTAAAAAGGTGTCCAAGTAGGTATGGTTGATCAGGGTGTAAAATTCGAGGATAAATAGTACTTTATTTATTTGAATATTCACTTTATTTTATTTTAGCATTCCACTTGCACGTGTCACTACATATGTTGGTTAGTATGAGATCACATTTGTGGAACCCTAATAAGTTATATACTCACACCCTTCTTGTACCACCACTACACTTGGGTACATGATCATATGTTCACTTGGTTATAGGCATAGGTTAGGCCAAGACCTGGGATAGTGTGGACGAGTAGGATAGCTCAGTTTGTATCTGAAGACTAGATGTGTTTAGGCTCAGAGATACAGAAAATCCCTTTTTTATTTTCTTTTAATCTGGTATGTATCTATATCCAGCCTAGTGGGAGGTCTTGTATATACATCATGTTTTTTTGGTACCTTACTAGTTTTCATGTATTATTATTGGATATTTATTTATTTTCATGTAATCTAGTTTTTCATTTCCATGGATGATGTTTGGTTATTTAGTTATTATTGCGCACTGTGAAATAGGAGGTATAGTCTCCCCACTATACCATATTACACCCATGCTACTAGTCAGTAGCCTTTGGTATATGGGGAGGTGTGCCTGAGGTTATGTGGAAAACCAGTTCATTCACTAGTTATATAATGATCTGGGGCAGGATGTTACAAAGTGGTATCAGAGAATTATTTTATTTTGTCTTATAATTTTGGGATCTGGTAAACTTGAGATTTTGGAATGTGTTGAAGCTTTTGATGTATGTTGGTATGGTGCATCTTGAACACCTATTTTAGTAGGAAGTCCAGGTTACTAGGTCATGGGGATTCTATTCTTATTTGTGTTGTAATAGTTGTGTCTAATTTTATTCTTGAGTAGTGTACTTGTGGTTTGGATGTTTGATTTATGATTGGTATCTTTCTATTGGACCATTATCAAGAGTCCATTGATTTGATTTTGAATCTTGGCCTATAGAGCCAAAAGGAATCTCATGTATTATATCAGGCACATAGGATTCACATGACATATAGGACTATTAGTGTGTGATATTAGTTGCATTCCTTCTTATGAAAGGTCATGTGGATCTATGGTGTGGTGATTGACGGGTGAGTACAATGACTTATCCATCATGCATAGGAGTTTCAATGACCATGGTGTGTTAATGTAACACTTTCTTCCTAACCTTTAGTTCCCTTGTGATTGGTCCTTTTTCAGGTTCATTTTCATGGCCTATTCCTCTAGGGAGAAGTTTGTTGTGTAGGTTCTTGGAGTGGACAGGTGCCCTAGTTTTAGGTGGAAGTTTTGGATTTTGATGCCTTTCATTTGTGAGACCTGGATATTAACATCATGACATGTTTATTTCATGTGAAATTTGGATGGTTTCATGTTTTATTCCCACGAGTGGTGACCTTATGATATGTTTACCTATGGAATATGTGGTCGGACCTAGTGGATTTCATAATACTTTGATTGGTAGGGATACATGGGAGACCTATAGGACCTTAGACTTTGTTTCAACTCAGACTTTATTGATTTGATGAACAATTTCATTAGGGTTTATTACTAATGCATGGGAGTGCTCAAGGTTTTAGGGATGGGAACCTTGCGTGTTTGTGCCTTGGGAATCAAAGTGTGGCCTTGAGGAAGGTACCGAGGTAATTTTTGGTCCTTTGTATTGATAACACTTTAGTAGTGTATTCAGATCAAAGGTGGATACATGTGACTAGAGTGGAACCTGGTGACGGCCAAGCATGTGTCTGAGGTTGACACATCATTGACAAAGGATGGTCACCAGCAGTGCTTGAAGGATGCCATGAGGTAGATGGTCATGTGAGTAATCTTGGAATGGGTATTGTTCTTGTTTTTAGAAGTGGATTTCCAAGGGAACTTCTAAAGTGATGAATTCGATAGTATAGAAGGTAGGTTCAGCTATTGGAATGGTCATATGAGCCTAGTTTTAGAGATGAATGACTCATGGAGTTTTGAGTCAGGTTTAGTGAATGGTTGTAGGAAATTGTGTGACCAGGGGGATCCTGGTGAGCTAAGATGGTAGGAACATGATGGTGATGTGCAATGTAATTTGGGATATATTGATGGGTGTATTATGAGAAATCACCCATTGATTTAAATGGAATCTATGTAATGTGAATTTATTTTGAAGTACCGTTTGATTTTGGATCGGTGTGATGGATTGGTTGTGCATGTATTGGAAATCATTTAGGTTGTGGTTGAGAAACCTAAGTAGTTAGCTGGTGGTAATTCCATGGAATACTATCATTCAAATATTTTTGGAAGAGTTTCATGAAGCGTTAGTGATTTTTGGATAATGTTTAATATCACAGGTTTTACTATGAGGTACAAATCTTTTTATGTTAACTTTAAATGTTTGGTTTTGATATAATGTAAATTCCAGAGGAGGTCACAGGAGTTCTGGGGGTGTCCTAAGGTTGTTTAGATCCTATATCCCAAATTTTGTAGAAAAATGGTTGGTTTGAATAGTTAGGAGTAACTATGTGAGGTTGGTAAATGGGTTGCAGGAGGCCACACGGTTTGAGGAAACCATGCAGCCTGGGGCACATTACCATGAAGGTAGCTCTAAAATTTTTAGCATAGTCTTATAACATGGTTGGAGAATGGTTTTCCAAACCATGCACCATGACCATGTGAGGTCCCCCTTGAAGCAGGGAAAGTGGTGTGGTTGGTGCACGGTTTTTCCAACCATGCGACCAAACCGTGAAACCCAAGAATTTGAGGTGAAATTATCATTTTTCCCTTAAAAAATCTTATAACCTGATTTATTTATCCTATTTATTCTAATGGATAAAAATTTCATTTGGGAGATACCTTTTGAATATAAATCATAGGCTTTTCTCTCGTTTCTCCATCTAGACTTGGATTCAAGCACCATTTGTCTCATTGGATCCACACTGGTAAGTTCTATATTCATCTTACGTTGTTATTCATTTGAATTCATATCAATGGAGTTATTTTGGAGCAAGATAATATGCCCTATTTTCAGGATTTTTTTCCATTATTTTTTTTCTTCCAATCTAGACCGAATCATATGTTGATACCGGATGAGCTACTATGGACTTATGATAGGCGTTTTATACATTTCCCTTGAGTTTTAGTGTTTTATAGGCATAGTTTTCATTGTGTCGTGCGTCGGACTTCCCAACATCACCCCTAAAATTAATTTAATGCTTAAATTTAATGAATTAGAACTTTTTAGGTTTCCTTTAGTTTACCTTTTTGATCGTTGGTGGTTGTTTCCCCAACCTAGGAAACCCATGGGGTGTGCCTTTGTATCTGACCTATTTTATACCACCCCACTGGGTGAGTGTGAGATCGCCACTTGATTTGGGATCATTAATAAATTGAATGGGAATTGAATGAATGATTATGATAAGGTTATGCCTCCTTGAAATGTGATTACATGATGTTGATTGATTTAATTGTTTAAATGGAAAATTTTAAAATGGGTTGGATGAACTCATGAATTATGAATGATAATGAAATGAGATGATGAACTAATTATGGTAGTGGATTCCTTGAACGAGATCCTTGGATCCTGATTACATAGGACACCATGTACATTTCCACTTCATGGGTCTTGATTGTGGTAGTGTATTCCTTAGACATGTTTACTCCTTGGAGCCTAATTCCGTAGGATTCCATGAGCCTTACTACCCCTTGGATTCAGCTTGCTTGGACTTTCATTGGACATGATTTGTTGACATGCTCCTTGGACTCCACCCAAGTCTTTACCAAGTTTCTATCGATATGCTATCAGGACTTGATGAGGATGACTTGGTCTTCTATACCTTGGATTCAGCCCTTTGTGATCTCACACATAATTACACGGCATGGGCCATTGTGGATATTGAAACTTGAATACATGGTGTGGCCATTGTGGATGTTTTACGGACATTATATTACATGGAATAGGACAATGTGTATGTTGTACACTTGATTACATGGAATGGATATTTTGGATGTTTTCTATGTTTTATAGATATCCCTAGTATGGGTATTAGATTATAGTTTTTAGACTAGACAGATTTACTCATGCTTTATTTATGCTTTATAGTAGCCCTTGATTATGGTTGATTCATTTATTATTCATAGGAATCCATGTTTGGCTAGATAGGATCATGTATGTTTTCACACTTTATTTACATTTATGTTATACCAATAATATATTTCACACTACTTATATTTATATTACATATACTAGAATTTTTATAGACACCATTGATGGTGGCCTACTGAGTGTTATCTCACATCCTATTTGGGCCTCCATTGGGTACCCAGACAAACTTCTTAGATATAGGTAAGGAACGAGGCAATCACCCATTGTAAGATACTTTATTGGTTGTTCTTAGGAGTAGGGGATCACAAGACCGAGTTTTTCTTATGTGCTAGTCGAAGATAGTTCCCTTTGGTCTTTTTTGTATTTTGATACATGTATTGTACTAGATGTTTGTATGCACGTTTTCCCACTTTTTAGAGACATGGAATGACACATCATTTTGTATATGAGATTTACTTTGGAATTTTTTATTTATTATTATCTTTGATGTCTATCTTCTATCTGGTTGATTTATTTCTTCTGTTATTGATTGTTATGATTACTACCACTATGCTACACTCTGACATGAGGGCATAGTCTCCCCATAGACACACCCTAGACCCTCTCTATTAGTCAGAAGACTTTGTAATATGAGGAGGCGCGCTTGAGGGCATGTGGACCATTGGCTCAGGGAACCATTTAGTGGCTTCTGGATCAGGATGTTACAAAGTGGTATTAGAGCATTTTTGTTTCTAGTTGATTTAATTTTTTGAGATAATAGATTGGAAATTATGAAGGAATTATAATTTGGTAATGAGTTGTACCTGGGAGTAGCTAACCCACATATAGGAAAAACCCAAATTTCCTGGAATGGAACATTTTTTTTGTATTTCTTTATTATAGTTGATTTGATTCCATCGTTGGGTGATGAACTTGAATTGTGATGTTATTATTTCTATAATTGAGGATTTTATTTTATCATGTCCTGATGAGATTATTTCTTTCCATCTCATGCATAATTCTAGGCACTTCATAGGATTCATATGCCATGAATTATTTCATGCCATATAGGATTCATTACTTGACTACATGACATTATTATATGTTCATTGAGTGATTTACCTATTGTTTGATAACTGATTTGTGTAGGAATTTAGAAATATGATTGGTACTAATAGTTCTTATTGTAACCTAAATAGAGTTTTCCTACAAAGGCTACAGAAAACACCATAAGTAGTCAATTATGTCATTTTGAGTCATGGGACATTAGTCACATGGTCTGGAACTTGTTATGGTATGGATTCAGTTGATGTCATACTTCGGTTCATGAGGTGTATGGGTGCTTATGGATTAGAAGTGGTGACCCATTTGGTTCAACCACTTATAAGATAAATATTAATTTAAATGAAATTGAAATTGTGAAATAGAGAACTTGACCTAGACCTATCTTTAGAGTGGGAAGTGGGTAGTATCTCTGATACTTTTTATGACTATTCTGTTTTACCCAATCCTAGATTTAGGAGAATACATATGGGTGTGACTTGTTTATAGGAAGGTTTTGACATTTCCTATACTTTTAATTATGATATTTCTATTATCTATCTTTTACGAGGTGTGTGTTTGGCATTGTCGAGATATTCCACCATGATGACCTCCAATCATGCGTCGGGAGGGTGGTGACGACCATGATCCAGAGGTATTGTGCCATGGGATACTAGTATATCCTATTGTAGTGTCATATTCTGCACCAGTGGTGGTACTGGATATGTGTGTTAAGGCACAGTTCCATAAGAGTTTTATGTGCTTTATACAGACCGTTCAGGGAGCCCTATAGCCTGCCTCATCTATAGAAGAGATGACATGTGTGTTCCAACAGTAGCATCCGCCCAAATTTTAGGGTGATGGAGGACCACAGGCTACTAATTTGTGTCTTGAGACTATATTTTCTATTTTTGAGCACATGGATACACATCCTTATAGGAGAGTGAAGCTCATGACATATATTCTTTAGGGAGAAGCTAAGAATTGGTGGTTTTTTTTGAACCAGACTAATATACATTGAGATATGGTTTGGAGGGATTTCTGATCCAAGTTTTATGAAAAAAAATTTCCTAATACCCTGAGAGTTTAAAGGGATAGTTATTTTATACATCTGAAGCATAGTGTTGTGACTATTATGGATTATTTGGAATGCTTTATAGAGATTTGATGTTTTTCTCCAATTTATCTTATTGATGATCCATCAAGGGCGAGACACTTCAAGGAAGGTCTCAAGCATGTCATTCAGTCACAATTAAATGTGTTTAGGTTGAATAATATAATAGATATAGTGAATCAATAAATTATTACTGAGAAAAACCTTAGGGAAGCTGGGGGCACAAAGCAAGGAAGTTCATCCTCTTGACCCAGTGTTTCAGTAACTTCTAGTATTAAGCACCATTTTGAGGCTTCTCCTGAGGGGAGTACCATATGGGTTGTTAGTGCTGGTAGTGTTGACTTTTATCACTAGTAAGGGATATGGGGATATGTGAGGAATCAATGTGATCAATACTTGTTCGAGTGTCAAGCATGCATCGGGATGGGCCACGTATAGTGTTTTTGTAGGACCTTCCCTCCAGTAGTTAGTGGAAGGGGATCGACTCTGAATCCAAGTTCAAGAGAGGGCTTCACAGCTCTGTGTCAAGCTGGGAGATGGGGTATTTTTGGTAATTTAGGTCAAGGTGTTGGTTGTGGATGAGGTATTCAGGCACTAGTTGTACCTAGACAGTAGAGTGGGCTTTCTCCAAGTAATGATTATGTTTCATAGGGTCACGGTTCAGGCCAGATATATTATGTATAGCCTACACCTGAGGAGTAGATCATCGGTATAAAGACCCGAACTTATTACATACATAATCTTGAATTTATTCAAGAAAACACTTCCTTTTACATTGAGGATCTGTTCAAGTTTAGAGCTTTAGAGAATTAAGACAAAACATTCATAACATTACACATTGTTACATAGTGGATACCATAAAATCAGTTTCCATATTTCTCAGAATATAAAACATTAAAACTTAAAACAAGACTCCTTGACAATTATTCAACATTTAAAATGTCTTCCTTACTTGTATTACCAATCCATTAACCTGTGAAAAATCATTTAAAAACTTGGGATGAGCACAAAGATCAGTAAGGTATGAAAAAGAAGTAGAAATCACATTAGTCCATGAATACTCATAACGTATGAAAACATTTTCAAAAGACATGATTTCCACCCATAAGTACTTAATTCGTGTAACATGAGATTTAAAAAAGATCCACACAAACATAAATATAATCATAGAGGTATCTTGGGGTATTACTTACATAATATTGTAACCATCTTGGCTACATTAAAATTTGTAACCCTCACGGCTATCATACTTTGTGTAACCATCGCAGTTACACATGGAGTAACCATACGGTCGACCTCCAAATTACTCATACCCAATGAATTGGAGGGAAATATAGGTCCCACCCTTAATCATAAACAATTCCCAATAACCAAAACATAATCATACAACGTAAACAATAGCATAAAAACATTGCTTTTGAATCTTATAAAACAGAATTTTAAAAGAGGGTTTTAGAAGAAAAGTCCCTTATAAACATCATATACTTGAAGTGAGACTTAATAGAGTGGATGGAATATGTATATAATCTATAAATACACATAATGAAACATAATATAAACAGAACCCATCACAGAAACAATTTAAATAGCACATAAATTATAAAGTAGAAGGTTAACCCAAAGAATGGAAATCGGGTTAAGAATTCCCTTACCTTAGGCTTGTCTTACTTCAAATTTGTTTGAACCTCCTATATAATGGTTAAAAGAGTGTTATTAGAATTTTACAGAAACATTTTCATGTTTATAAAATCTTATATGGTCATTTCATAACCTCATTTCACCCCTTAATTGTTAGTATTTTGTTCCTTGCATTATTTTGGGTGAGTTCTTTTGTGATTTTCACGATCGGTTCATGATGAATCGTTCTTGTTGATTGGAAGTAAAACTCCAGAATTGGAATGGATTAGTATTTACATATTTCCAGTAACATAA
Organism: Viscum album; assembly: GCA_963277665.1. Lineage (NCBI taxonomy): Eukaryota > Viridiplantae > Streptophyta > Magnoliopsida > Santalales > Viscaceae > Viscum > Viscum album. The sequence continues at coordinate 151,318,483 of OY728123.1, read as the reverse complement.
ATTATACCATTTATCACTTTGATTCTTTATATGAGGATGATTCATTAGATAAAACATTAATGATGCTCGTTTAGATCATTTAAGTGGTTCTTTGATAATAACAACATCATTTTGTCTTTTAAATTAGAACCATGAGTACAAAAGAATTACAGAACCTTATATGATTCATAAAACATATATTATAACCTGGTTCAACCATATAAATGGTTTCATGACCATACTTGAAATAATTAATGGAAATTGAAAATACATCGTCCACGATGTCGGTAATTCGACACAAATGGACAACGTTTTTTGATTCTTTAAATAAGTGTAAGAGGAGAAGAATACTGATGAGGAATTTTCCATAATCATGATAAAATAATGAATATACATGATTCTGGAGATTTCATGCCTCTTGGATAAGATGGAGTGAGGAAAGAAGAAAAATGAATCATGAAATAAAAGAAAATCTTGAGAAATTTCTCACGAAAATTCGGTAGCCTAACGGCGTCTCTTAAAATTTCATAAAAACAAGATTGATGAGAGGAATGGAATATATCATCATTCATACAAGATATGGAAAGTAAGGGGGGAATATTTAATTAAATATCCCAACACAATACAAAGGGAATGGAAGAGAATAACAAAAAATGAAAGAAAAGAAAGAAAATAAAAGAGGTTGTTTACCTCTTGATCTCTTCTCCTTGAGATCCTTCTTAAGGGATTTGATTTTGGTCTTTTGGTGAGACCAGAAGCTCTAGGACGTGGGGAAGAAGATTGGGGAGGGAATTTGGCAGAAATTAGACAATTCTCAAGGCTTGAGAGGTGTGGGAGGAAGAGGGGAGTGAGGGTGGTATTTATAGTGGAGGAGGGGAGGTATTTTAGATTATTTTAATTATTATTATAATATTTTAATCAAGACTATGAATAATCTCAAATCAAGTGGCCCTAAATAGTGAAAATATCATGTGAGTTCGAAGAAAGTGGCCTTGCATCACTTATGATGTCATAAATAGTGCATTTTTACTGATAAATTGATTATACGGTATTTTATCGTATTTCACTATTCACCGAAAATTCAAGAGTTTCAGAAAAATACCAAAAATTTACCCCAACCATTTTTCGATGTGAATAATTCAAAAGTGAAATCCATTTTTCAAAAATAATTTTCTAAATATTATTAATTTAATTTTCAAATAAGGTCACAGTTAATTCGAAAAATAACAATATTGAAGTGCAATTAATTTTATGTGACATTGGAAAATTAATTAAGATCCCATTATCCTATTGCCTTGGGAAAATAAAATAATATTATTATTTACTATTCATGAGGTCATATTACTATTCATATTACTATTCATAAGGGTATGTTACTATTCACCAAAAAACAAGTTTGTTCTATCAGACTCCAAATAACATACTGAACACAATTGTAGATGACAGTTTCTTGAAATTCAGAATATAGAAGTAGAAAAGTTATGTTTTAAAGACTAATTAAAAATATCTATTTTAAAAAAAAAATTCCATGCATTTCTATATATTTTTTAAACTGGGATGTTACATTATCCCCACCTTCCGGAAATTGCGTCCTCGCAATTTTATTTACTTATTAAACAAGTGAGGGTACCTTGATCAAGGTGTCCACCTGGTCTCATCATCATCTTGCTCGTGTAAATAGAAGGTCCATGCATTGCAACAATGATTTAGAGATCCTTTAAAATCATTTGATTCTTTTATCCAAATACACCTTGTACAACTTGGTTCTATGGGTGTTCACAGAAAAATAGTTTTGGAAAATAATCATGTATGACATATAATTTCAAAACATCTGATAAAACTTTATTTTTATAAAATTGTCGGACCGAGTTTGAGTTGAAACTTTCAATCAATGGTCCTTTTAAAATACCATAAGTATGTGCTGAAAGATTATACTGTAAAAGTAAATATAAATAGGTTGCGCAAGGGTCTCCTTCTTCAGCACCACTTTCAAAATCATAACATGCTTCAAAATCTCTTGATAAGGTAAAATATTTAAAAATTCCTTGATAATATTTACCTTTCTTAAAAATATGAGAATATGGAGAAAATAAGATTTGTTTAAATATAACCCATGATCCACAATGGTATCGAGGTATAGTGGAGGTGTTTGATATCTCAAACAATTTCTTGCAAGTGAATTGCATGTTAGAAAAGGTTTCAAATTCATCTTGACAAGACTTTGCAATAATTATTGCAAGCAAGTCATCGGGAAGAGATAGGAATGTCATTTGAGATCCTCCTCCATCCATTTGTAACTGAATTTCCTTAATCTGAAAAGTTATAAAACAAGGATTTAACATAAAGAATAGACATACAGACTAACCATATGTTTAACGAAAACTTCTAATCCCTAAAGTTGTCTAAACCTTTCCTCTGATACCAACTATAACTCCCCGCACTTATTACATACATAATCTTGTAACCATCTTGGCTACCTTAAAATTTGTAACCCTCACGGCTACCATACTTTGTGTAACCATCGCAGTTACACGTGGAGTAACCATACGGCCGACCTCCAACTTACTCATACCCAATGCATTGGAGGGAAATATAGGTCCCACCCTTAATCATAAGAAATTTCCAATAACCAAAACATAATCATACAACATAAACAATAGCATAAAAACATTACTTTTGAATCTTATAAAACAGAATTTTAAAAGAGGGTTTTAGAAGAAAAGTCCCTTATAAACATCATATACTTGAAGTGAGACTTAATAGAGTGGATGTAATATGTATATACTCTATAAATACACATAATGAAACATAATATAAATAGAACCCATCACACAAACAATTTAAATAGCACATAAATTATAAAGTAGAAGGTTAACCCAAAGAATGGAAATCGGGTTAAGAATTCCCTTACCTTAGGCTTGTCTTACTTCAAATTTGTTTGAACCTCCTGTATAATGGTTAAAAGAGTGTTATTATAATTTTACAGAAACATGTTCATGTTTATAAAATCTTATATGGTCATTTCATAACCTCATTTCACCCCTTAATTGTTAGTATTTTGTTCCTTCCATTATTTTGGGTTAGTTCTTTTGTGATTTTCATGATCGGTTCATGATGAATCGTTCTTGTTGATTGGAAGTAAAACTCCAGAATTGGAATGGATTAGTATTTACATATTTACAGTACCATAAATTATACCATTTATCACTTTGATTCTTTATATGAGGATGATCCATTAGATAAAACATTAATGATGCTCGTTTAGATCATTTAAGTGGTTCTTTGATAATAACAACGTCATTTTGTATTTTAAATTAGAACCATGAGTACAAAATAATTACAGAACCTTATATGATTCATAAAACATATATTATAACCTGGTTCAAAAATATAAATGGTTTCATGACCAGACTTGAAATAATTAATGGAAATTGAAAATACATCGTCCACGATGTCGGTAATTCGACACAAATGGACAACGTTTTTTGATTCTTTAAATAAGTGGAAGAGGAGAAGAATACTGATGAGGAATTTTCCATAATCATGATAAAATAATGAATATACATTATTCTGGAGATTTCATGCCTCTTGGATAAGAGGGGTTGAGGAAAGAAGAAAAACGAATCATGAAATAAAAGAAAATCTTGAGAAATTTCTCACGAAAATTCAGTAGCCTAACGGCATCTCTTAAAATTTCATAAAAACCAGATTGATGAGAGGAATGGAATATATCATCATTCATACAAGATATGGAAAGTAAGGGGGGAATATTTAATGAAATATCCCAACACAAGACAAAGGGAATGGAAGAGAATAACAAAAAATGAAAGAAAAGAAAGAAAATAAAAGAGGTTGTTTACCACTTGATCTCTTCTCCTTGAGATCCTTCTTAAGGGCTTTGATTTTGGTCTTTTGGTGAGACCAGAAGCTCTAGGACCTGGGGAAGAAGATTGGGGAGGGAATTTGGCAGAAATTAGACAATTCTCAAGGCTTGAGAGGTGTGGGAGGAAGAGGGGAGTGAGGGTGGTATTTATAGTGGAGGAGGGGAGGTATTTTAGATTATTTTAATTATTATTATAATAATTTAATCAAGACTATGAATAATATCAAATAAAGTGGCCCTAAATAGTTAAAATATCATGTGAGTTTGAATAAAGAGTCCTTGCATCACTTATGATGTCATAAATAGTGCATTTTTACTGATAAATTGATTATACGGTATTTTATCGTATTTCACTATTCACCGAAAATTCAAGAGTTTCAGAAAAATACCAAAAATTTACCCCAACCATTTTTCGACATGTAGAATTCAAAAGTGAAATCCATTTTTCAAAAATAATTTTCTAAATATTATTAATTTAATTTTCAAATAAGGTCACAGTTAATTCGAAAAATAACAATATTGAAGTGCAATTAGTTTTATGTGACATTGGAAAATTAATTAAGATCCCATTATCCTATTGCCTTGGGAAAATAAAATAATATTATTATTTACTATTAATGAGGTCATAATACTATTCATATTACTATTCATAAGGGTATGTTACTATTCACCAAAAAACAAGTTTGTTCTATCAGACTCTAAATAACATACTGAACACAATTGTAGATGACAGTTTCTTGAAATTCAGAATATTGAAGTAGAAAAGTTATGTTTTAAAGACTAATTAAAAATATCTATTTTAAAAAAAAAGTTCCATGCATTTCTATTTTTTTAAAAAAAACTGGGATGTTACAATCGGTCTATATATAGTGAGAGGTATGATATTAATAGAATATAATCTAGTATCTTTTCTTTTTGATATAGGTGCATCTCATAGTTTTATGTGTATACCTATTGTGGAGATCCTCAGACTTGTTTTTTGGTTTTCAAATGGTGTTATGACACTGGATACTTTATTGGGGATCAGAACTGAGAGTTTATGCAAATTCATGGAGTTCCTCCTTGAGATTAGTGGTTTTCACTTCATATGGTATCTTCTTTTCATCAAGATGAAATGATTTGGCATCATACTCAGGACAGAATCTCTAGTTTCTTATCATACCTATGTCAATTTCTATAACTGGAGGGTGACCTTTACATCACCAGAGGGTGGATTTTTTATTTGTAAAGGTGACTGGGATTTCTAGTTGAGCCGAGATTGACCAGAGCATCGTGGGATGGGTGGGGTGACAACCCAAATTACTAGTTTATATCTAGATGATCAGGGATCGCGTCAGGAATATTTTACTTGGTGGATGATCATTTCAGGGACATTTTCCCAAATGAATTTTCTAGTTTACCCCCTAAGAGAGAGGTGGATTTCTCTATCTATATAGTGTTAGAAGATGAACCAGTATCCATTCCTCCTAATAGGATGTCTACTACATAGTTGTAGGAGCTCAATAGGTAGCTAGAGGACTTAGAGGAAAAGGGGTTTATATGACCCGGTACTTCTCTATGGGGTTTGTTGATACTTTTTTCTAAAAAGGATGATGGTACCCTCAAGATATGTATGGACTATTGAAAATTGAACCAGTTGAAGGTTAAGAAATCATATCCTTTTCCATGAATATATGATCTCTTCAACTATCTCCAAGGATCTCAGGTGTTCTCAAAGATTGATCTAGGATCGAGTTATATTCAGGTACGTGTTCGACTTGCAGACATAATGCATACATATGTTCATAGTAAGTATGGTCTATATGAGTATCTAGTTATATCGCTCAGTCTCACGAACATGCCAACAATTTTATGGCACTGATGACCGAGTCTTACATCCTTATATATATGGATTACTTTGTGTTAGTATTCATAGATGATATCTTGGTGTATTCTCACAATCTACATGCCCATGTTAAACATCTTCAGATCATTCTGGATACACTGAGAGAGCATAAGTTATATGTTAATCTCACAACCACTTCTGGATGGATAAGATTCACTTTCTGGGTCATATTATCTTAGATATAGGAGTATTGGTTGACCCAAATAAGGTGAGAGTTTTAGTTTCCTAGGATCATCATAATAAAAAAATTTATATACAGAGTTTCTTGAGGCTAGGTGGTTATTAAATGTGTTTCATATAGTACTTATCATGCTTAGAAGCACCTCTTATGGGATTGACTAAGAAGGGAGGGAAGTTTTTATGGTTAGATGCCTATGAGATAGCCTTTTAGGATCTGAAAGGGAGACTGACTTCAGTTTTAGTCCTAATTTTTCCAGATCTAGGTAGGATCTACACTATGTATTATGATACAGTAGGTATTAGTATAGGATTAGTTCTGATGTAGGGAGATAGAGTCATGGAATATGGGTCTTGATAGTTGAGGGCACATGAGAGTAATTATTCAGTGCATGATCTCAAGTTAGTTGTTGTGGTACATGCCTTGTGTTTTTTGAGGCATTATTTACTGGGAGAGTGTTTTGTGGTGTTCACATACCACAAAATCCTTAAATATATATTTACAAATCATGAATTGAATTTGAGGCAATGAATATTGGTTTAATACCTACAGTACTTTGACTTCAATCTTGCCTATACACTCAAAAAGGGCAATGTAGTTGTCGATGAACTGAGCAGGAAGGCTCAGATACAGGCAGTTCAGGAGGCCAATAGAAAGTAGTAGCTTACATCCTTATTCATATATATGCACTTGGAGGTGTAGGATGTTCATGGGAAGACTTTTATATTTTTCTTATAAGTGAAATATACTCTTATGGATAGGGTGATGATGATACAGTTATTTGATGTTGAGGTCCTAGTCCTATGGGAGTGTGAAAAAGTGAGGACCCACCTCCTGGTTGGACTGTGGGTGAGGATAAAATCTTGTGTATTCATGGTCGCATTTGAGTTCCAACAGACTTACATAATGAGCTGATGTGGGAGTTTCAGGCCTCGGTTTGGGTATTATATCCCATTATTACCAAGATGTTATGTGATTTATGTCGCTGGTATTAGTGGTCGGGGATGAAACGAGAGGTATCTAGTTTTTTTACAAGGTGTTCCACGTATCAGCAGGTGAAGGAATAACATCAGCGAATAGCTGAGCTTTTAAAGTAGTTACTTATTCACAAGTGGAAATGGGAAGATGTTTTGATGTATTTTATGACCAGGTTTTTGATTTCGCCTCAAGGTAGTGATGTTGTATGGGTTTTTGTGGGCAGGATCAAGAAGGTTTTTCATTTTCTGCCAATTAGGGAGAACTTCTTAGTATATGATCTTGGGAGATTGTATATCCATGAGATTATGCTCCTTCATGGGGTTCCTTAAACCATTGTATCAAATAGGGATGCCTAGTTTACATCTCAATTCTGGCAGATTTTGTAGAGGCCATTGGGTACACAGGTTCTCCTGATCATGACATACCACCCTTAGACTGATGTTCAGTCATAGCACACAATTCAAGTGCTTGAGTACATGCTTAGAGCATGCATCCTATATTTTGGAGGCTCTTGGGAGAGGCATATACCCCTAGTTGTGTTCACCTACAACAATAGCTATCAGGAGACTATATATAAGGCACCTTATGATACTTTTTATGGTAGGAAATTTTGATCACCTCTATACTGGTTAGAGGTAGGTGAGGCAGCATTTCTTAGACAACATCTCATTTAGGAGACTTCAGAGCAGGTCCGGTTGATTAGAAAGTGGGTTGTTACCATATAGTCGAGATATAAATCTTACACAGATCATCATCGACGAACTCTATAGTTTGATGTTGGGGATCGGGTCTTTTTACATATCTCACTAAGGCTGGGACACATATGGATTAGGAGACAGGGTAAGCTTTCACCACGATATGTTGGGTTATTCAAGATTCTGGAGGGATTTGGGTCAGTATCTTATCAGTTTTAGTTACCTCAGAGGTACCGAGCATGCACGATGTCTTCCATGTATCTCAATTGTAGCATTATCACTCAAACCCATCTCATACTTTGCATCTGGAAGAGGTGTAATTACATGTAGATACATACTTTAAGGAGCATCCTATTTGTATAATTGACAGGAGTATGAAGGTTCTCTGAGGTCAGTCGATTTGTCTAGTACTGGTGTTATGGAAACATGACCATTTACATAAGAGACTTGGGAGAAGGAGTTTGATGTGTGTGCTCAGTGGCCTGAGTTATTATCAGGTGATTCTTGACCACCCTTAGAAGGTAAATTCAGGGAAAAATTTCTTTAAGGGGGGAATATTGTAAGATCTCAGGTTTTCCTATGAGGTATGGATCTTTTTATGTTTAATTTAAATGTTTTATTTTGACCTAATGTAAATTATTAAGGAGTTCATGATAGTTTCAGGGGTGTTTGGGGATTTTTCCAATCCTAGAGCCCAACTTTTGGAGGAAAACAGGTAGGCCACATGGTTAGGATAAACTATAGGCCCAAGCCACACGGTTAGGAGTAATCATGTGATGCTGGATAGTGGGCTATAAGAGGCTACATGGTTTGAGGAAACTGTGCAGCCTGGGGTGCATTCCTGTGTGGGTAGCTCTGTAATTTTTAGCGGAGGCTTTATGCATGGTTGGTGCATGGTTTTTCTAACCATGTGCCATTACCTATAATCACCGCCAATGTGCCCACCCTATGTTGTTATCAACGGTTTTTCTAAACCGATGGTAAGGTAATTCAGAATTAGTAGTGGCTAATTTAGAGGAGGTTAAAACCCCCTCTAATGTCACCACAAAATCTTTGTTTATAGGGGGTTTTAACCCCCTCTAATTTGTTTACCAATTTAGAGGTGGTTAAAACTGCCTCTAATTGAGAGGTAATGGAACACGTTAGTGGTGGTTTATGGAAACGCCTGTATATGGGGCTCATTTAGAGGTGGTTTTAGAACTGCCTCTAATATTTTTTTAAAATAATCATAAAAACTGCCCTTTTTTATATCCAACATTACCCGTAACCGCTGCTAATGTGACCACCCTATGTTGTTATCAGAGGTTTGGCTAAACCACTGGTAAGGTAATTCAGAATTAGCAATGGCTAATTTATAGGAGGTTAAAACCCCCTCTAATGTCACCTCAAAATCTTTGTTTAGAGGGGGTTTAACCCCCTCTAATTTGTTTACCAATTTAGAGGTGGTTAAAAACTGCCTCTGATTGAGAGGTAATGGAACACGTTAGAGGCAGTTTAGGGAAATGCTAATATATGGGTCTCATTTAGAGGGGGTTAAACCCCCCTCTAAATGAGGGGCATATTAGAGGTGGTTTTCGAACTGTCTCTAATATTTTTTAAAAATAATCATAAAAACTTCCCTTTTTGCTAAACCGCTGGTAAGGTAATTCAAAATTAGCAGTGGCTAATTTAGAGGAGGTTAAAACCCACTCTAATGTCACCAAAAAATCTTTGTTTAGAGGGGGTTTAACCCCCTCTAATTTGTTTACCAATTTAGAGGTGGTTAAAAACTGCCTCTAATTGAGAGTTAATGGAACACATTAGAGGTGGTTTAGGGAAATGCCAATATATGGGGCTCATTTAGAGGGGTTAAAACCCCCTCTAAATGAGGGGCATATAAGAGGTGATTTTCAAAATGCCTCTAATATTTTTTTAAAATAATCATAAAAACTTCCCTTTTTTCTAAACCACGGTAAGGTAATTCATAATTAGTAGTGGCTAATTTAGAGGAGGTTTAAACCCCCTATAATGTCACCAAAAAATCTTTGTTTAGAGGGGGTTTAACCCCCTCTAATTTGTTTACCAATTTAGAGGTGGTTAAAAACTACCTCTAATTGAGAGGTAATGGAACGCGTTAGAAGCGGTTTAGGGAAATTCCAATATATGGGGATCATTTATAGGGGGTTAAAACCCCCTCTAAATGAGGGGCATATTAGAGGTGTTTTTCAAACCGCATCTAATATTTTTTTAAAATAATCATAAAAACTGCCCTTTTTGCTAAACCGCTGGTAAGGTAATTTAGAATTAGCAGTAGATAATTTAGAGGAGGTTTAAACCCCCTATAATGTCACCAAAAAATCTTTGTTTAAAGGGTGTTTAACCCCCTCTAATTTGTTTACCAATTTAGAGGTGGTTAAAAACTGCCTCTGATTGAGAGGTAATGGAACGCGTTAGAGGCGTTTTAGCGAAATGCTAATATATGGGGGGTCATTTAGAGGGGTTTAAAACCCCTCTAAATGAGGGGAATATTAGAGGTGGTTGGTAATTTCTACATTCTTCTTGTGTCGTTCTTCTTTTGACTTCATATCAAAAAAGTTATTTTAGTGCAAGCTAATATGCCTGATTTCTAGGATTTTCGTCTGTTCTTCATTTTTCTTTTGATCTGGACTGAATCAGAGGTTAATACTAGATGAGTGTTCTACTATAGAACTATGTTAGGTGTTTTATACCTTTCCCTCGAGTTTTGGTGTTTTATAATCATAGTTTTCATTGTGTCACACGTCGTACTTCCCGACGTCTCCCCTAAATTAATTGAATGATTAAATTGAATAAATTAGAACCTGTTAGGTTACCCTTTGTGTACCTTTGTGATTTTTGATGGTTGTTTCCCCAACCTAGGTAACCCATGGGGTGTGAATTTGTATCTTCCCTATTTTATACAACCCCACGAGCGAGTGTGATCTCACCACTTGTTTTGGGAGCCTGAATAAATTGAATGGGAATTGAATGAATGGTTAGGATAAGGTTATGCCTCCTTTCCATGTGATTACATGATGTTGATTGATTTAATTATTTCAATGGAAAATTTGTAAATAGTTTGGATTAACTCATGAATTGTGAATGGTAATTAAATGATATGATGAATTGATTATGGTAGTGGATTCCTTGGATGACCTCCTTGGATCTTGATTCCATAGGATTCCATAGACATTTCTACTCCATGGGTCTTGATTGTGGTAGTGGATGCCTTGGATATGTTTACTCCTTGGATCCTGATTCTGTAGGATTCCACGAGCCTTGATACCCCTTGGATTTGGATTTCTTGGACTCACATTGGATATGCTATGTTGACATGCTCCTTGGACTCCACCCAAATATTTACTGAGTTTCCATAGAGATGATCATGGGACTTTACGAGGATGCCTTGGTCTTTTATACCTTGGATCAGTCCCTTGATGGTCTGAAACTTGATTACACAACATAGGTCATTGTGGATATTAACACTTGAATACACGGCATGGACATTGTGGATGTTTTACAAACACCAGATTACACGACATAAACTGATGTGGATGGTGTACCCTTGATTACATGGCATGAAAATTGTGGATGTTTTCTATGTTTTACATATATCCATGGTATGGGTATCAAATTAAAATTTTTAGACTAGACAAATTTACACCTTCTTTATTTATGTTTTACAGTAACCCTTGATTATGGTTTCTTGATTTATTATTCACAGGGAGCCATATTTGGCTGGACAAGATCATGTATGCTTTCACACTTTATTTATGTTTCTGCTATACCTGTGATATATTGCACATTTCTTATGTTTATATTACACAAACTAGACTTGTTATAGAAACCATTGGTGGTAGCCTACTGAGTGTTATCTCACACCCTATTTGGGTCGTCATTGGATACCAGGATAGATATCTTGGATACAGGTAGGGACTGAGGAAAGTGCCCATTGTATAATTCTGGATTGGTTGTGATTAAGAGTAGGGGAGCACAAGACTGATTTATGCACATGATTCTAGTTAAATATAGTTCCCTTTGGTTTTTTTGTATTTTGATACATGTATTGTACTGGATGCTTGTATAATTGTTTTCATTCTTTATAGATACATGAAAAGACACATCATTTTGTATATGAGATTGGATTTGGAATTGTTTATTTATTACTATCTTGGATGCCCATCTTCTGTTTAGTTGATTTACAAATTCCACTATTGACTGTTATGATTACTACTGTTGTGGTGCACTCTAACATAAGGGAATAGTCTCCCCACATACACACCATAGGCCCTTGCTGCTAGTCGGCAGCCTCTGGCATACAGGGAGGCACACTTGATGACATGTGGTCTACCGGATCAGGGCATTGTTTAGTGGCTTTGGGTCAGGACGTTACAAATGATTCCCTCTTGAATCGTGGTAGCCAGATGTTAGTGAGACGCTTGCGAGAAGGGAGGCCCAGGGCCCTTGAATGAGTTGGCATGTCCTTGCAATAATAGGTGACATCAAAAACGGATGGGTTGTGATGGTAATCATTGATGAAATCTTAGTGTACTCCGAGTTTATAGTTGATCATGCCTAATATATTGACATCGTCCTGAGTATACTGAGAGGGATTTGGCTATACATCTATCTACCTAAATTTCATTCTGGTCAGATGAAGGGTCTCTTGGTGTTGTGGTCACGGAGTAGTATAAGGAAAGTTGTATAGTGGGGAAACCACCATAGGTTGATGGAAGATGATCCTTTTGTAAGAAGAGTCCTTGTCATTGTTGAATCAGTCGTTGAACGGTCGTGGTGGTGCTTGAGTGCCGACAAGTTGTAAAGTATGTTTTATCTGGTCCCATGGAAACACCGGATTGAAATTCAGATGAGACACTGGATGGAATCGATGCGTTGGCGTCAATCTCAAGATGTTTTGGTGTGGTCAGAAGGCAATTCATGGGTTGACCCCATTTCATGACATGTTTCGTGGGGTGTTTCATGATTTGTGGCATGGTTTAGGGGGTGAACCAGTTTCGTCGCTTGCTTTAAGGAGTGAATCACTACGGGAAAATAGCTTTTTGCGACGGGCTATTTGCGAAGGGGGATTCTACCCGTCACAAATACTTGGTTATTTGCGACGGGATTTGGGGTCCCGTCGCAAAAGGTTTGGCATGGTTTGCGCGGCAAACCGCGGGAATCTTATTTGCGACGGGGGGTATTCCCCCGTCGCAAATAATGCGTCAGTCCGCAGTTATTTGCGACGGGTCCCATCACAAATACCCGGCGGCGGTATATAGGTTTTTGCGACAGGATGTTCTCTCGTCGCAAATAGTGTGTCGACAGGTACCTTTTGTGACGGGTTGCATCGAAAATACTCTTTTAACCGCCGACCGTAATTAATGCGGGCGAAGGTTTTTGTGACGGGACTCATCGCAAAAAAATTTATTTACGACGGGCAGCCCATCGCAAATAGTCTCATCGCAACTAATCTAACATATATATACCCCCATCTGTTTTTTCAAATCCACCTATCATTTCTTACTCTCTCTCTCTCTCTAAACTCAATTTTCAGAGAGAAAATTTGAGTGAGTTAGTTTTTTTTCACAAAAAAGTTGTGAAGCCATCTACATCAATTGGAGATCAAGTTTAAAGGTATTTATATTTTCTTTAATTTAGTATTTATTTAATTTTTTTTATGTTGATTTTAATTATTTTTTATTAGTTGTAATTAAATTAGATTTAAATTGTTTTGTTGTCAGAATTTATTTGTAATAATAAATTTAAATTATTAGTATTAATTTTTAATAATTAGTAATAAATAGTAATAAATAGTAATAATTGGAAATAAATAGGAATAATTAGATAAATATGAATAATTAGCAATAAATAGGAATAATTAGCAATAAATATGAATAATTAGCAATAAATAGGAATAATTACTAATAAATAAAAATAATTAGAATAAATAGGAATAATTAGCAATAAATAGGAATAATTAGCAATAATTAGGAATAATTAGCAATAAATAGGAATAATTAGCAATAAATAGAAATAATTAGCGATAAATAAGAATAATTAGCAATAAATAGGAATAATTAGTAATGATTAGTAATAAATAGGAATACTTAGGAATAAATAGGAATACTTAGGAATAAATAACAACAAATAGGAATAAATAGCAATAAAGAGGAATAAATAGCAATAATTAGGAATAAATAGCAATAATTAGGAATAAATAGCAATAATTAGGAATAAATAGCAATAATTATGAATAAATAGCATTAAATAGGAATAATTAGTAATAAATAGGAATAATTAGTAATAAATAGGGATAATTAGTAATAAATAGGGATAATTAGTAATAAATAGGAATAATTAGTAATAAATAGGAATAATTAGTAATAAATAGGAATAATTAGGAATAAATAGAAATAAATAGGAATAAATAGCAATAATTAGCAATAATTAGCAATAATTAGAAATAATTAGCAATAAATAGCAATAATTAGCAATAAATAGCAATAAATAGCAATAATTAGCAATAATTAGCAATAATTAGCTATAATTCGCAATAATTAGTAATAATTAGGAATAAATAGCAATAATTAGCAATAATTAGCAATAATTAGCAATAATTAGCAATAATTAGCAATAATTAGCAATAAATAGAAATAATTAGCAATAAATAGCAATAAATAGCAATAAATAGCAATAAATAAGAATAATTAGGAATAATTGGCAATAAATAGAAATAAATAGAAATAATTAGCAATAATTAGTAATAAATAGCAATAATTAGCAATAAATAGCAATAATTTGAAATAATTAGCAATAATTTGGAATAATTAGCAATAATTTGGAATAATTAGAAATAATTTGGAATAATTAGCAATAATTAGTAATAAGTAGCAATAATTAGTAATAAATAGCAATAATTAGTAATAAATAGCAATAATTAGTAATAAATAGCAATAATTATTAATAAATAGCAATAATTTTTAATAAATAGCAATAATTAGTAATAAATGGGAATAATTCCTAATAAATGGGAATAAATAGTAATAATTCGCAATAAATGGGAATAATTTCCAATAAATAGGAATAATTCGCAATAAATAGGAATAACTCGCAATAAATAGGAATAATTCACAATAAATAGGAATAATTAGAAATAAATAGGAATAATTAGAAATAATTAGCAATAAATAGAAATAAATAGCAATAAATAGTAATAAATAGCAATAATTAGCAATAAATAGTAATAATTAACAATAAATAGTAATAATTAGAAATAATTAGTAATAATTAGTAATAAATAGAAATAATTAGCAATAAATAGTAATATTTGAAATAAATAGGAATAATTAGCAATAAATAGGAATAATTAGCAATAAATAGGAATAATTATCAATAAATAGGAATAATTAGCAATAATTAGAAACAATTAGCAATAATTAGCAATAATTAGCAAAAATTAGCAATAATTAGCAATAATTAGCAATAATTAGCAATAATTAGTAATAATTAGTAATAATTAACAATAATTAGTAATAATTAGCAATAAATACAAATAAATATGAATAAATAGGAATAAATGCGAATAATTTGCAATGATTAGCAATAATTAGGAATAATTAAGAATAATTAGCAATAAATAGGAATAATTAGCAATAAATAGGAATAAATAGGAATAAATAGCAATAATTGGGAATAATTGGGATTAAATAGGAATAATTAGGAATAATTAGTAACAATTAGTAATATTTAGGAATAATTAGTAATAATTAGTAATAATTAGTTATAATTAGTAATAAGAATAATTAGGAATAATATCAATTGTAATAAATTCTAATAACTTGTAATCACTTGGCACAATTTCTAGTGGATTGACGACACTCCTTTTGCTCGATGGCTCTTCTTCTTTCAACTTTCACCGACTCAAAAAATTAGGAAAAGTATGCTTCTATATATGCATATTCAATCTCATATGCACAAGTTTGAATATGCATTCATAAGATCACATTTTTTATAATGTTTTCAGGTAGTGATAGCTGTAAGAAGATGATTCATCGATGAAAAGGGGTCCCTTTTGTCCAACAACTCATTTACTTGCATCTTTCTCACACTGAAATCACAATGAAGAATCTATTCAGTGGTACGCTTATACATTCTTGTATGCATGAGAATGAATATGTATACCTCCGAGTAGATTCTTTATTGTGATTTCAGTGTGAGAAAGATCCAAGTAAATGAGCTATTGGACAAAAGAGTTGTCATCAATCCACTAGAAATTGTGTCGCCCAAAATTAATGGTAATTATTAAGAAGTAGTTGTAATTATTTATCTTCTTTTTTTAGATAGTGTTTTTATAATTTCAAATTATTCAAAAATAGTGATGATTTTATATTTTGTAGAAAACTATGGAACAAGGAAATCGACATCAGTCATTATTAGATGATCGCGCTTGGATAAATCAGCGCAGAAATCCAAACGGTTCTGGTTTAAATCATGTATATATTGAGGATGTTTAATCTTTATTATCATTTGCATCATCAAAACCATAATATGTTTCAGAAGGGAAAATTAAGTGTCCTTGTAAAAAATGTGCTCTGAGAACGTTTGACATATTTGACAAGGTTGGGGGACATCTCTTGCAGTTTGGTTTTCAACCAGATTATGTTTTTTGGTATCAACACGGTGAATGCAGTTCTAGAGAAGATACTAATAATTTGATTTTGGATCCATCACTGTTTCAAAATTTAGTACATGATGTTGCAGACCCATATGTTCAACAAACTGAAACTCAAGATGATATTGATTTAACTCCTGAGTTGGCACCATCCGAATTTTATGAGTTGTTGAGGTCTGCTGAGGATGCATTATATCCTGGTTGTAAGATAAGAAAATTAGAATTAGTTGAAAATTTTATGGCTATTAAATCAGATAATGTAATGTCAAGCAACTATTTTGATCAGATATTTTCTTTGGTTAAAACATTGTTACCTGAAGAAAATGTGTTTCCTACAAATTACTATGAGAGCAAGAGGTTGGTTCGTAATCTGGTCCTTAGTTATCAAAAGATTCATGCATGTGAAAATGATTGTATCTTATATTCTGGTAAAAATGAGTCATTGGATAGTTGTCCCACATGTGGACAATCGAGGTATAAAGAAGCTCAACCAGGGAAGTCTGGATTGATTCCTGTAAAATAGTTGAGATATTTTCTCCTTACACCCAAGCTACAACGTTTATTTATGTCTCAGAACACAGCGTCAATGATGTCATTGCACAAAACCAATATTTTAACTGATAAAAGCTTGAATTTTCCATCTGATGGTGATTCATGAAAATATTTTGACCGTATGCATCGGTCTTTTTCTTTAGAAACCCGAAACATGCGATTAGGTATTTCTACTGACGGTTTCTATCTGTTTGGTTCTTATGGTAGTCAGTATTCATGTTGGCCTGTTTTTATAACTCCGTACAATTTACCTCCATGGATATTGATGAAGGATCCCTATATATTTTTGACCTTATTAATCCTAGGACATTTGAAAAAGAATATTGATGTTTATTTGAAACCATTTATTGATGAGTTAAATTCATTGTGGAGTAATGGTGTTAGTACATATGATTTTACTATGAAACAAAATTTTATATTACAATCTGCATTGATGTGGATGATTAGTGACTTTACAGCATATGGAACGTTATCTGGCTGGAGTACACATGGTCTGAAATCATGTCCTTATTGTATGAAAGAAAAAAAATCCTTTATGCTCATCAATGGAAAAAAACTTACTATTTTGACTGTCATCGCAGATTTCTTCCAACCGATCATCCTTTTTGAAGGAAAAAATCTCATTTCAGAAAAGGCACAATTGAAAGGGATGAACTTATAAAAATGATCTCAGGTACAGAGTTAAAATCATTTGTATTTTCATTACCTCCCATCACATTTGGGACAATATTAAACCAATAGAAAATTCATGGCTTTGGAAAAGAACATAATTGGATAAAACAGATCATTTTTTGGGATCTTCCATATTGGTCTGATTCGTTGGTCTTCCACATGTTGGATGTCATGCATATTGAGAAGAACTATTTTGATAATTTATTTCATACAGTTTTGGATACACCAGGTAAGACCAAAGATACTTTAAAAGCACGATTAGATATTTCCAAATTTGCAGGCAACCAGAACTTGAACTGTTTGAAAATATCAGATCATAGAGGTTAATGAATCTAAAAGTAGCTTATACATTGTCCAAAGAGAGTCGCTTATTATTTTATCAGTGGATTTCATATTTGAGACTTCCTGATGGCTATGCTTCCAATTTGGGTAGATGTGTTAAGAATGATCATATTACCATATTAAAAAGTCATGATTGTCATGTTATAATGGAAAGACTTATATCGATTGGATTCATAGGTTTGTTTAATTCTATGATTTGGGATTCGATAACAAACATATCATATTTTTTTTGAGACATTTGTGTAGTGACAACAGACTATGATGTGCTAAGAAATTGGAAGATGATGTTGTTGTAATTATATGTAAACTAGAAAAAATCTTTTCGCCAGCTTTCTTTGACTCAATGGAATATCTGATATTAAATTTTCCACATGAAGCTAAATGTGGAGGTCCAGTATAGTTTCAATGGATGTACCCATTTGAAAGATACATGCATAAATTGAAGAAAAAAGTACGCAACAAATCATCAGTTGAAGGATAAATTTCTGAAGCTTATTTGTAAAAGGAAATTTCTTTTTTCTACTCTCACTATTTTGAATTTGAATATCCATCAAACACAACCACATGGGACAGAATAAGGGAAATTTTAATGATAAAATGGATAATCAATTATCGGTTTTTAATCAGCCAAATCTTAGCTTCGGTGGAGTTCAAGAACAATGGCTTTCATATGATGAACATCACAGAGCTCATACATATGTTCTGCTCAACTGTGAAGAAATGACATCATTTTTACTATGAGTTCTTATATCACTTATTCTATAATTTATGTTACAGTATGTAAACATAATTTATTTGTAGGTTATATGATAATCATATCAAGAAACAACTTCCACAAATTACAGCTGCTGATCTTGAAGAATGTAGACAAAAAAAATCTCAATGGTTTCAAAAACTGGTAACATAAATTATTAATGGTTTAATATCAATTCAGTTTACTATTTATTATATTGATAATTGTTTTAAAAAATTTCAGGTGTCTCAACATGCTGATAAAATTGATAAGAGACTGTGTATATTGAGTAACCCACCATCCAAAATGGTTAAATCTTATAATGCATATGTGGTGAATGGGTTTCAGTTTCATACACGTTCATATGGGGAATCAAAAAAACAATGAACAGTGGAGTTTGTTTGAGAGGATCGCATTATAGAGAAACTGAAGTTGACTTTTACGGCATTCTAGATGAAATTATTGAGTTGTGTTATCTAGGACAGAATTACATAACGATATTTAAATATCAGTGGTTGGATTCTGAGAGAGGCTTGTGTGTTCATCCGACTCATGGAATTTTCAATATTAAATATAAAAGTATTCTTGCAGTAAATGAACCATTTTTACTGGATCAACAGGCAAATAAAATTTATTACACAAAGTACTGTGCTACTTCAAGAGACCTGAGTGATTGGTGGAGCATAATAAAAATTAAATCTTGGAAAAATCAGTTTACTCAAACTGAATGTGGTTCCCCTGAAGTGGAAGGAATTGAAATTTTTCAAGAGACTACTCAAAATCTATATTTTTCATAAAGAGACGTGAATATCAATGATGACACCCCACAATTAAGGGTCGATGATGAAGAAGATGTTAATGATGTTATAAATGAATTTGAAATGACAATAGATGATGAAACTAAAACTCATATGGATATTGATGATGCCGAGGAGGAATATGAATACATTGACATTGTCAGATATGAAGATGATGATGAAGGTGAACATTGACATAGTTAAATGTTGGTTATAATCATAACTAATATATATTTATATATAATAGTTATTTTCAACTATCAACTAACAACAATCATCTTGTGTTTCAGATGGACCCTGATCTATTTTGTGAGTTACAGGAGGCTGAGCTACCTTTGGATGAGGGGGATTTGGGATCATCTGACCCTCAGCCTACTAGTGGTTCAGGGGGTATGCAGAGGGGGCGCGGTCTTGCACGACTGATAATTCCTGACCCTATCCCTAAGTGACGTCCACATCTTGGCTTCAATCCATGCACACGGTGGTATGGTAACCTGTATATTTTAGTTAGCTTTCATTAATTTATTTATATATATACTAATTGTTTGATTATTTATTCTTTTTTCATAGTTTTTCCCATGTAGCTATTGGGCAGGGGAGCGCTATCTTGCGCAATTATTTTTATCAGTCATGGATCACATGGGAACAGATTCTCATTGATGTTCAGCTCGACATGTTCAATCCTTAGCTGGTATTTAAATAAATAATATTTATTTTGAAATTTATTTTATTAATAACTTGATATTATAAATTATTTATAGGGTTTATGGTATCCCATCGATGATATCATGTGTGACGCTATCCACGCAGCATGGGAGGCGTCTATGCATGACCGTTTCTGTCAGTTTTTGCACAATTTGAGAAGGACGACCATTAAGAAAGCAGGAGCGACCGATTTTGATGAGTCGTGTAGAGCCCACCGACCAGAGTACATTTCATCTCACATTTGGGATGGATTATGTTTACACTGGTTGAGTGGTGGATTTTAGAGGAGGTCTTTGGTGGGTCGGCAGAACCGGGGGAGACAGGAGGTGACGCATCGAGCTGGTAGTCGTACATTCAGTATGTATAGAGAGCATCTGGTAAGTATATTTTTTAAATATTTTATATAACTTTAAATATAAACAGTTTATTTTATATTTTTATAGGAATTCAAGCATCTCGATATTACAGAGTACAATGTTTATCAGAAGATGTACAGAGATCCAGCCACTAGACAGATTAGAGGTGATCGTCAGCGTCAAATTGTGGTGAGTATTTTTTTTTAGTTTTACAATTAACTGCATATAATATTTTCACAATTTTAATTTCAAAGTGGAAATGAATGAGTTATATGAGGCTGCGACCTCTCAGACACAAGCTGGGAGTCAGGACGAGGCGACAGATCAGACTAGTGCCCACCATTTCTATGAGGCGGCATGGATGCAGGCGACTCAGTATGGGTTTGAGAAGGGCTGAGTAGTTGGTATCGGCTCTCATGTGACTCATGGTACTTATTATGGTACTGTTGCGATGTCGGCATCCAGCTCGAGAGGAGCTCATGGAGAGGCATCATCTTCTGCCTCACAGTATCAGGAGCAGTTGCGAACTCAGGCTGAGCTTATAGAGAGTTTACAGAAGCAGCATGAAGAGATTTGTAGGTGGCAGCAGTAGCAGCAGCAGCACGAGGAGGAGGTGCGTCGATGGCAGTAGCAGCAGCAGCAGCAGTATCACAAGTAGATGGAGTATATGCGCCGCCTGACTCGTAGTTTAGGGATAGAGTTTCCTCCACCATCTCCTACTACTCCTCCACCTCCTCCAGAAGACAACCCCCTCAGTGATTTTTTTTATGTTAAAAACATTTGAATTCAAGATTTTTTGTAATATGAACTATTTTCAGTTTCTGTCTTTTATATTGGTGCGAATATTGCATAATTTAATTTTTTTATTTTTAATATTTTATTATTTATTATTACTATTATATTTTTTAATGTTTGTTTATTTTACTAATAAAAATAATAATATTTTATGAGTTTTTTTATTTTATTTTTTGTGAATATTGAAAATTTTAATATTTTTTATTATTTTAATAATATTAATATTATTTTTTCATTAATCATAATTTTATTAAATATATTTTTTTAGTATTATATTTTTTAATGTTTGTTTATTTTATAAATAATAATAATAATAATTTATGAATTTTTTATATTTTTTTGAGAATATTGAGAATTTTAATATTTTTTATTATTTTAATAATATTAATATTATTTTTTCATTAATCATAATTTTATTAAATATTTTTTTTTAGTATTATATTTTTTGATGTTTGTTTATTTTAAAAATAATAATAATAATAATATTTTATGATTTTTTTATATTTTTTTGAGAATATCGAGAATTTTAATATTTTTTATTTTATTATTATTTTAATAATATTGATATTATTTTTTCATTAATTATAATTTAAATTAATATTTTTTATTTTTTTTATTATTTGTGATGGGATCTTTTGCGACGGGATCCCGTCGCAAATAGTTTAAAAATATATTTTTAAATAGTATTTGCGACGGGCCCTTGGTACCGTCGCAAATACTATTTGCGATGGGTCCATCGCAATAAGTTTATTTATATATAATGTATATAATCGGAGATTTATTTGTGACGGAGAATTTTCTCGTCGCAAAAAAATGTTTTTTGCGACGCCGTTTTCTAAAACAGTCTATTTGCGACGGGACCCTGTCGCTAAAGCTTATTTGTGACGGGATCCCGTCGCAAATAGCCCATTGCAAATATCACAAATTCTAGTAGTGAATCCCTTCTTTATGACATGTTTCAGGAGGTGAAACATGTGACAAAATATTTCATGACATGTTTCAAGGGGTGAAACATGTGAAGAAATTAGTGAAGGTGTTGTTTGAGGTGAAATGCCTAGTAAAGCTTCAGAAGTTGGTGTCATGGATCGGGAATGTTGTTCCAGGTGTGATGGGAGTATTTCAAGGTTTAGCCGACACCTTCCAAGGAGAGGTTGGTGAATGTGGGCCCAGCGTGTGGGCTATGAATACTCATTTTTTTGGCTCAGAATTAGAGGTAGGAGGTGGTACTAACTCTAGAAGGTGTTTTTTCATGTTCAGGCATGGTGTGATGGAAACCATGTCGAGCGGGCCATTGGACCATGGGGGTTGTGTTTTGATATACGGCCTTGATGGTGGGGAATGTCGTGGGATGAAAGCGGTCATGAAAAGTTGGTCGCTATGGTGGGGAGCACGATGAACCCACTGATGAAATTGTTATTGAAGCAGTGGTGTTTCGGAAATAGATGAGTGTCAGAAGCGCCATATAGTGGTTCAGTAATGGTTACAAGTGGTAGCTTGGACTTTGGTGAATAAATCACCTTGTGTTTGGAGTTTCACAACGAAATCTCTATGTTCCAGAGTAGAACACAATAAGCCAAGTTTGGTTGAGCAACCCGTGTAGGTTAGGTTCAACTGGTAAATGTTCTTCGAGGCTTCTCAGGGATGAGAAGTTTTATGGTGGGGATATTATAATAAGCCATATTTTTATGGGTTTATATTCCCTGGAGGAATTTAAATTTCTCCTTTAATTTATGGGTGGTTTGTAAATCCTATAATTAGAGTAATTATTTGGGGGTTTGAATGTCCTAAAATGATGTTTTCAGGCATGTTTATGTTTCGATGGAAGTCTTGAGGGTTTGAGTGAACACTGGAGGTGGAACGGATGATATGGGCTACTAAAAATAGCCCTGGGAGGCCATTCATGTTGTGAATATGATTCACGATGTGAATATGGTTCATGGGGTGTGGCTGGAGGGTTTAAGAACATAAAAAGGTGGTTGGAGGCTGACCTTGTAAATTCATAATGTGAAACTGTTCTGGTTAGATTTTTTAAATTCAAAAGGGGGATTGGTCCCCCCTCCTTCCTTTAGGAAAATGGAGCACACAAGGGAGGGATTAGTCAACACCTCTCTCTCTCTCTCAAATTTCTACCGTTCTTGGTGATCTTGGGTATGATTCGACGGCATCGGTGAGTAGGATCTTCTTCAACCATCCTTCCGCATTGTTTCCCTTCCGTCATTCTAATTTTGGGAGTTTTTGTTCTAGGTAGAAAATGTTGATTTCATCGGAGAATGGTGAAATTGTCAGTTTTCTTCAGAGATTCCATACTACCTAAGAAGAGGGGATCCTGAGATGATGTCTACCTACGTTCAGGAGTTGGACCATTGAGGTATGACTCCATTTGGATTTTTGAAAGGGGTTTTCCCCTAAATTGATTTTATAAGGTTGTTGAATTGGTGGAATTATTTAGGGATTTTATGCAGCCTAAATCCGATGATGTGTTAGGAGTAGAGCGCACCCAATTATCGATGGTTTCGGTGTGACGGAATGCCCGATGAGTTGACTGACAATATGATGATAAGTTTGGATTTTATTAATTAATTAATTATAAATTTCTATAATTAAATAATTATGGATTCTTGGGGTGAGTTAGGAGCTGGGGACTTGTGGTGGGTCCGGTTGGACAAGACGAGGCTAGATGAGCATGGTAGGCCTTGGTAGTTAGTTCCAACCCTTGGTGTCAAAAGTGGAAAGGATTCATTTAAGGTAGGTGGTCCCACATACTTGCCATGTGGAAATTTATTTTCTTTATTGATGCATGTGGATTATCAATCATTCTATTGAGGTTGTTTCCCCTATTTAATTTAATTGAGTAAGTGTACTGATGTATTAGTAACCACTAGGGGTCACAAACAATTCCTGAGCGCTCGTATGACACATCAGCCACCGATGACCAATGTCAAAACCTTGAGACTATGGGTGGCTTCCAAACCTCTTGTGAGTTGAGGTCAGACATTTTGAGACCCCTTTTTTATTAAATGAGTTATTTAATTTAAATTTCATGTTTAAATTAAATAAAATATCAAATTAAAATAAATGATCACCAAGGGTCATGAATGACCCTTGCGCGCTTGCTTGTCGCCATGGCCATTAATGGCCAAGGCTGAGACTGTGAGATGATATCAGTAGGCCTCTAGACCTCTTGAAGGGTGAGGTGAGACCATGAGATCCTTAGCCCATAAATTGAATCTTGGGACCTTAGAGGACTCCCTATTAGACTTCAGGTCATTCACTACTGGAATTTTTACCTATACCACTAGTGCAGAAAATGTTTTTAACGTCACCATTTTTTACGTCGGTTATATATAACCGACGTGAAAATCTATGATATGTGATTTTTTACGTCCATTATAAAATAACCGACGTAAAAAAATACTGAGATTAAATTTTTTACATTAGTTATTTTAATAACCGACGTAAAAAAATGAGGTATCTAACGACTTTTTTACGTCGGTTATGAAATAACCGACGTAAAAACCCAACCCGCAGAATTTTTTACCTCGGTTATATTATAACCGACGTAAAAACACCAACACATGGCATTTTTTTACGTCAGTTATAAAATAACCGACGTAAAAACTATGGTTTCTGATGTGTTTTTACGTCGGTTATAGAATAACAGACGTAAAAAACCAACACGTGGCTTTTTTTACGTCGGTTATTTTATAACCGACGTAAAAAATGTGGTATCTGATACATTTATAACGTCATTTATTATAATATTCGATGTTATAAATGTAATAAAATAGTTTATAATGTCGGTTATTAAATAACTGACATTATAAAACATTTAAAAAATTTATCACTCCCCGTGGATTGTCTTTTCTAATTTTTCGATCGACATACCTGCGACTCGTCTCTCTCACGCGGAAAACCTAGAATCGACTCTTAGATCTCATTTCGTTAAACTCGTTTTTCCGTCATCTTTTATCATATTTACTCTCCTTGGATCTATCATCTCCACTCGCAACACTCAGGTAAGCCTCCTACGACTTTATTTCGTTCGTTTTTTTCCCGGATAGTCTATATTTACATTTTGCGATTTTTTTTTAACTAGGTAAGATTATTCGATTTCAAACCCTTTTACTTCGTTTTTCCATCATCATATTATTTATTATCACCATATCTATTAGATCGACTCACAATATTCAAGTAAGCCTCACCTACTTCTATTTCGTTTGTTTTTGTTTCACGGATTCCCTACATTTATGGTAATATTTGTTGTCAGTGACAACTAATGATCTCATTCACCTATATTACTGCAATTTATATCTAAACAATTGTGATACACCCATTCTGTGTACCAGTGTGATTTATTTTATAATTATATATGGTTTTTCATGGTGGAATGTTTGTTTTGGATCCTTAGTTGTTTCTATTTTGGGTATCACTTTTTGTTGTTCCCTAAACTATTTATGTCACTTATTCTCGTGGACTATTATAAGTCTTCATATGCTATTAAAATCCGATTTATTGAATAATAGATCATTTTAGACTAGTAGGAGATACAGTTCATGGTTCTCATTTTGAATAATGGCATGATACCAAAACTAGTAGCTTGAGGTTAAAATCCCTAGATATGCCAAAACTAGTAGCTTGAGGTTAAAATCTCATGGTTCTGGGGGGTTGTCCAGAGGGTTGGGGGCTGTCCCGGGTGTCCATGGAGGTGGGGGGGAAGTCCAGGGGTGTGGGGGGTCCAAGGGGGTGGGGGTGTTGAAGGTGTGGGGGGTTGTCCAATGGGGGTGGGGGCTGTCCAAGGGGGTGGGGGACTTTCCAAAGGGTTTAGGGGGTTTTCCGGGGGTGGGGGCTATCCAGGGGGGTTGGGGGTGTCTAGGTGGGTGTCCAAGGGGGTAGGGGGGTGGGGGGTGGTGTCCAGGAGGGGTGGGGTGTCCAAGGGGTGGGGGTGCTGTCTAGAGGGGTGGGGGCTATAAAGGGTGTGGGGGGCTATCTAGAGGGGTGGGGGATGTCCAAGGGGGGTGGTGGTGTCCAGGGGGTGTCCAAGGGGGTGGGGGTGGTGTCCAAAGGGTTCGGGGGGCTGTCCAGAGGGTTGGGGGTATCCAGGGTGTCCATGGAGGTGGGGGGGTCCAAGGGGGTGGGGTGTTGAAGGGGGGTGGGGGGGGGTTGTCCAAGGGGGTGGGGGCTGTCCAAGGGGGTGGGGGGCATGTCCAGAGGGTTTGGGGGTTGTCCGAGGGTGGGGCTGTCCATAGGGTTGGGGGTGTCCAGGGGGGTGTCCAAGGGGGTAGGGGTGGGGGTGGTGTCCAGGAGGGGGTGGGGCGTCCAAGGGAGTGGGGGTGCTATCTAGAGGGGTGGGGCTGTCCAGGGGGTGGGGGGCTGTCCAGAGGGGTGGGGGTTTTCCAAGGGGGGTGGTGGTGTCCAGGGGGTGTCCAAGGGGGTGGGGGTGATGTCCAGAGGGTTCGGGGGGTTGTCTAGAGGGTTGGAGGGTGTCCAGGGTGTCCATAGAGGTGGGGGGGTGGGGGCAGTCCAGGGGTGTGGGGGGGGGGGGGTCCAAGGGGGTGGGGTGTCTAAGGGGGTGGGGGCTGTCCAAGGGGGTGGGGGGCCTGTCCAGAGGGTTTGGGGGTTGTCTGATATAGCATCCCGTCTTTTTATAACATAACTTTCATTCCAATACACGGAACTGAGGATCTTTAAGGTTTAGTGTCTTGGAAACAAGGAACATAAAACATGAAACAAAAAAACATTCTTCTTAACACTTGAAAGGCTTCTACTCAAGGTCACCCTAGGCTCATTACTGCATCTCATAACCTGGGGACATACATCAAAAGAAAGGGTGAGCAGAAGGCCCAGTAAGAGAAACAAGTGAAACATTTTACATATGAACTTGAGATACATCAATAAAGTCATGAAAAGAACTTTAAGGCATGAAAATGAAATCATGAGGCATATCATAATAAAAATAAAACTTTTTCATAACTTGAAGATGTGGCTACATCATTTAACATAGACAATCATGAAAATATCACCAAGGTCCATCCCCAAGGTGTCATTTGAAAATTACCAAGGTTATTCACCAAGGTATCGTGAAAATTGTAATCTCTAGTGGTTACATCATTACCCAATGCATTGGAGCGCTATCAGGGAGCACCCTTAAATTTGCTTTTATTATCATGTGAGCCACATATATCATAATCAAAAATTTCATAAATAACCCATATAGGATAAAATAAATGGGTTTCATTTCATAATCACAACGTTTTAAAAACTGCTTTAAAGACATGATCTTTACGTCACTTTAAAACCCACAGAAAAGGAAGGTGGGTCTCATGTATGTAAATCCCAGAATTTAAAATAGAACATTTTGGTATATATTTGAATACCCCTTTAGAAGAAAGAGCTTTTAGTATTTACTTAATAATATAAAAGAACTTTAGAAAAAGAGAGAGACATTTTGAGATGGAAATTCTGCAGCATAACGGCTATGTTACGAGGTTTTAGAAGACATTAAAAAGAGAGGGAAAATGGGTCAAACATTCATAAATGACCCATAAAACAGTATATGGACAGAATAAGAAGGATACATGATCATGGTAATGAAATTTCAAGGACATACCATTTGAAATGAAAAACATGGAAGGAAGACAAAAATTAGATTTCTCTTATGAAAGTTCGGCAGCCTAACGGCGTTACTTAAACTTCAAACAAAATGGTTTGAAAAGATCAAATAGGGTCTCTCATCATGTGAACATAAGAGTTCAGTATGATAGATATAGATATAATTACCCAACATAATTAAAAAGGAACCTGAAAGACTTGACATGAAATTAGAACTTTGAAAAGAATGAGAAGGGTGAAAGAATCCCCAAAAAAAATTCGGCAGCCTAACGGTGCCACTTAAAACTTCAAAATACTGAATTGAAGAGATCAAATGGGGTCTCTAATCATATGAACATAAGAGTCCAGTATGATAGATATAGAGATCATACCCCAACATAACAAAAAGGAACTTGAAAGAATTGACATGAAAGTAGAACTTCAAAACGAGAAGGGTGAAGAACCACTTAAAAATTCGGCAGCCTAACGGCGCCACTTAAAACTTCAAAATATTGAATTGAAGAGATAAAATGGGGTCTCTCATCATATGATCATAAAAGATCAGTATGATAAATTTAGATATCATACCCCAACATAATAAAAAGGAACTTGAAATACTTTACATGAAAATAGATCTTGAAAAATGAGAAGGGAGAAAGAATCCGTTACAAAAATTTCAGCAGCCTAACGGCGCCACTTAAAACTTCATAAAACGAAATAATGAGAGTAAGAGGGGATCTCTCATTATATGAACATAAAAAGGGCAGTAAGAGGAGTATAAAAGAACATCCTACAACATATAAACATGGAGCATAAAAGGAATGACATAAAAGAGATTACTTGAAATTAAAGAGAGAGGTCGGATCCCTTACCTTAAAACGTAACTCTTAAAACTCAAAGGTTTGGACCTTGAGGGATTGGGGGCACCTTGGGAGGACTCCTTGGGAGGTAAGGAGACCAGAACTTCGTTGGGGGAGAGTGGGGAGTCTAATGGATGAGAGGATGGCTTGGTATTTATAGGGAAAGTGAGGGGACAAGGCATTAATGACCAAGGGACACCTCATTAGTGGTTTTGGCAAAACCATGGGCTTGACCATGGTATTTGCCCATGGTATTGGGCACTTGGGACACCTCATACCTTATCTTGCTATTAATAAGTCGATCATATTGATTACATACTTAATACGTCATTTAATGATGTCATTAAACACCCGTAACTTAAAAACTGTATTTTCACTATTCATCGAAAATTCAATTTTCTCAGAATAGTCCCAAAATTTCACCTTAACCAAATATCAATGCTCTGATTTCAAAAATGAAATCCATTTTATAAAAATAATTTTCTAAATATTTTTAATTAAATTTTTAATTAAAAACACTATTCATCGAAAATTTATTTTTTTTAGAAAAATCCCCAAAAATTACCTTAACATAATATCGATGCTCTAAGTTCAAAAATGAAGTCCATTTTATAAAAATAATTTTCTAAATATTTTTAATTAAAATTTTAATTAAAAAAAAACTATTCATCCGAAAAAACTAATACTTGAATAATAATTTATGAAACCGTTATTTAACCATTTTATTGAATCACATTACTTAATCAAAGTGCCTAGATTGTTTTAATACTTTCTTTAAGTGAGATTACTAATCCATTTGGACACATTATTAATCCTAATCATAAAATCACTATTCATAATTTACTATTCATCAAAAATTAAGTTGTTCTTATTAGACTCTAAATTTCGTACTGAACATAATTGTAGAAGACCATTTTTTGAAAATAATTACACATTTTTAATTATTTAGGGTTTACATAAACATATTTAAAATATCCTTTTTCTAAAATTCATCAAAAATATGCATACTATATTTATCCGGTCATTTGAATATTCATAAAAGAAATCGAAATTGTTATTTAAAACAAAGGATTACACAAGACAGTTACGGTCTCCTTACATAGACCCTTATCACACCAGCATAGGACCTAAGTGTAAGGTGTGCTAAGGTGAGAGAATCCGAGGGAGGCTCGGCCAACATCGCACGAGTAGTAATTTCTATCAGTTTGAACTTCTCGCGAAGGCGATCCCGTTCTAGCTTTATACGATGAATTTCAGCTTGGGTTTGGTCCAGAGCAAAGCCCAGTGGTGCTACCTCCTTCCCAAGTTTTGTTAGATGGGCTTCAATCGGTCCAAGACTACTGGGTGAGGCCATCGAATCTTCTTTCTATATTAATTAACCAAGATTGCTTGTATTTAGAGACAATAGTCAAAACGTTTAGTTTCCAGTGGTCATATTGACCAATGGTCAAATAACAGTCAAAACCCAACAGTCTCATTTTAATTATACTCATGTTATCAAATGAAACATTTTTGTTGAGTATAAAAATAAAATAAAATAACACATAAAATTAGGAAACAATATTTATTTAAAAAATTCGGGTCGTTACAATCTCCCCCCCTTAAGAAATTGCGTCCTCGCAATTTTTTTAAAATTGGGTTTTGAAATTTCATTGAAAGTCCCACATCGGAAAAGGAGTAAGTAAAACTATTACATTAAAAGAAAGAAAGGGAAGTACAAAGGTCACCCGAGTTAACCCACGCTAGGATTCCATGTAGGAAAACATGGACATGGAGGAGAAAACCACGGGTCAAGTTCTGAGGGAGAGTGATAGAGAACATGATTAGGAGAAAGTTAACCATAAGAAAATCCCAAACTTATGATGTGTGTAAACGGTCTTTGATTACCTAGTAGGAAACGTAAACCAACAACATTTTTGTTTTACGTTTCTTTTCATAATTTTGAGGAATTCATTTACTACATAGAACAAAAACATAAGAAAATATAACTACCTTCAAGTAGAGTTTCATCCTTTAATAAGTCCCTACCAACACTAATCTTTTCTCCAAATGATGAGACTTCAAAAACACTTGGTATCATAAAAGCACAAGAATCATCTTCTAGAGAATCACATAATCTACAAAAGATTAACTATCTATTTCTTCTATCTTTAAACATTATCCCAAAAATAGAAAGGTTAAGGTAAAAAAACTCTTCAAAAAGAAAGAATCCCATAGGAATGGAAACTACTTTTAAATCTCCAAAGTTCCATGGTACTACCCAAAGTTCATCATAGACCATTCCATAAATAACGGTCCTTAAAATTCCTCAAAATAAACTAAACTAAGATTGAAACCCAAATACAAGAAGGATTTGATAACATAGTCTTCCAAAACAACTTCATTGTTCATCTCTAGACAACATCAACCACTCCTAACATCTTATAACCAAAGTAGCTAACCTAAACATATTTTACCCAAGATAGGTTAATCATTCCCATAAGTAACCTAAATTACTATAAGTCCACCTTAAATTCATCAATTCTTCAAAATATAAGTCAACCTTACTCCTCAATGAAAATACTATAGTAATCTATTTACCTCGATCATATAGGGTCCCCAAAATAGTGAACGTCTTCCAAAATAATAATCATCTTTTAATCCCCTAATCATCTCTGTCATATTAATACGGAAATTGTAGCATTTCCTATCACATTGGTTGTTGGGACACGTTATTCCATTTCCCACCATTAACTAAGAAGAGAAAGTATAATTAGAGGCTTAAATACTTAACCAATAATCATGAAAAGGAACTTAAAGCATATAAGGATAACTTGTAGAAGAAAAGTATACCCTAACTTGTGATCCCCTAGGTTCCCATCTAGGTTATCCATGATCATATATTCTTATGTGAATCTTTATTTTATTTTATCTTTGTTCCTTTAATAATGGTTCATACCAAGCTGATGAATTTACCAAAGCATATCCCCCGGGAGTGTCGTAACCAAGAGTGCATCAAGGCCCGTTGTCGTGTACCAGTTCCCGTTCGAGTCTAGCTCAAAGCGGTGTTTTCGGGTTTTACCCCTATGTACATCTGTGCCAGAGCCACCTCTACCTGCTCGTATCCAGACAGGGATGTATTTGCTTGGCAACCCCTTACTCAATACTCTCCAAAATACCAGGAATATTTCCTATATTTAAACTTTTCTATAGGGTTCTTCCTAGAGTTTTCATATCCTAATTTCCAAAAATAACTAAACCATCCTTTGATACCAACTATAGCATCCTGTCTTTTTATAACATAACTTTCATTCCATTACACGGAACTGAGGATCTTTAAGGTTTAGTGTCTTGGAAACAAGGAACATAAAACATGAAACAAAAAAAAACATTCTTCTTAAACACTTGAAAGGCTTCTCCTCAAGTTCACCCTAGGATCATTACTGCATCTCATAACCTGGGGACATACATCAAAAGAAAGGGTGAGCAGAAGGCCCAGCAAGAGAAACAAGTGAAACATTTTACATATGAACTTGAGATACATCAATAAAGTCATGAAAATAACTTTAAGGCATGAAAATGAAATCATGAGGCATATCATAATAAAAATAAAACTTTTTCATAACTTGAAGATGTGGCTATATCATTTAACATAGACAATCATGAACATATCACCAAGGTCCATCCCCAAGGTGTCATTTGAAAATTACCAAGGTTATTCACCAAGGTATCATGAAAATTGTAATCTCTAGTGGTTACATCATTACCCAATGCATTGGAGCGCTATCAGGGTGCACCCTTAAATTTGCCTTTATTATCATGTGAGCCACATATATCATCATCAAACATTTCATAAATAACCCATATAGGATAAAATAAATGGGTTTCATTTCATAATCACAACGTTTTAAAAACTGCTTTAAAGACATGATCTTTACGTCACTTTAAAACCCACAGAAAAGGAAGGTGGGTCTCATGTATGTAAATCCCAGAATTTAAAATAGAACATTTTGGTATATATTTGAATACCCCTTTAGAAGAAAGAGCTTTTAGTATTTACTTAATAATATAAAAGAACTTTAGAAAAAGAGAGAGACATTTTGAGATGGAAATTCTGCAGCATAACGGCTATGTTACGAGGTTTTAGAAGACATTAAAAAGAGAGGGAAAATGGGTCAAACATTCATAAATGAACCATAAAACAGTAGATGGACAGAATAAGAAGGATACATAATCATGGTAATGAAATTTCAAGGACATACCATTTGAAATGAAAAACATGTAAGGAAGACAAAAATTAGATTTCTCTTATGAAAGTTCGGCAGCCTAACGGCGTTACTTAAACTTCAAACAAAATGGTTTGAAAAGATCAAATAGGGTCTCTCATCATGTGAACATAATAGTTCAGTATGATAGATATAGATATAATGCCCCAACATAATTAAAAAGGAACTTGAAAGACTTGACATGAAAGTAGAACTTTGAAAAGAATGAGAAGGGTGAAAGAATCCCCCAAAAAAATTCGGCAGCCTAACGGCGCCACTTAAAACTTCAAAATACTGAATTGAAGAGATCAAATGGGGTCTCACATCATATGAACATAAGAGTCCAGTATGATAGATATAGGGATCATACACCAACATAAAAAAAAGGAACTTGAAAGAATTGACATGAAAGTAGAACTTCAAAACGAGAAGGCTGAAGAACCACTTAAAAATTCGGCAGCCTAACGGCGCCACTTAAAACTTCAAAATATTGAATTGAAGAGATAAAATGGGGTCTATCATCATATGATCATAAAATATCAGTATGATAAATTTAGAGATCATACCCCAACATAATAAAAAGGAATTTGAAATACTTTACATGAAAATAGATCTTGAAAAATGAGAAGGGAGAAAGAATCCGTTACAAAAATTTCGGCAGCCTAACGGCGCCACTTAAAACTTCATAAAACGAAATAATGAGAGTAAGAGGGGATCTCTCATTATATGAACATAAAAAGGGCAGTAAGAGGAGTATAAAAGAACATCCTCCAACATATGAACATGGAGCATAAAAGGAATGACATAAAAGAGATTACTTGAAATTAAAGAGAGAGGTCGGATCCCTTACCTTAAAACGTAACTATTAAAACTCAAAGGTTTGGACCTTGAGGGATTGGGGGCACCTTGGGAGGACTCCTTTGGAGGTAAGGAGACCAGAACTTCGTTGGGGGAGAGTGGGGAGTCGAATGGATGAGAGGATGGCTTGGTATTTATAGGGAAAGTGAGGGGACAAGGCATTAATGGCCAAGGGACACCTCATTAGTGGTTTTGGCAAAACCATGGGCTTGCCCATGGTATTTGCCCATGGTATTGGCCACTTGGGACACCTCATACCTTATCTTACTATTCATAAGTCGATCATATTGATTACATACTTAATACATCATTTAATGATGTCATTAAACACCCGTAACTTAAAAACTGTATTTTCACTATTCATCGAAAATCCAATTTTCTCAGAATAGTCCCAAAATTTCACCTTAACCAAATATCAATGCTCTGATTTCAAAAATGAAATCCATTTTATAAAAATAATTTTCTAAATATTTTTAATTAAATTTTTAATTAAAAACACTATTCATCAAAAATTTATTTTTTTTAGAAAAATCCCCAAAAATTACCTTAACATAATATCGATGCTCTGAGTTCAAAAATGAAGTCCGTTTTATAAAAATAATTTTCTAAATATTTTTAATTAAAATTTTAATTTAAAAAAACACTATTCATCTGAAAAAACTAATACTTGAATAATAATTTATGAAACTGTTATTTAACCATTTTATTGAATCACATTACTTAATCGAAGTGCCTAGATTATTTTAATACTTTCTTTAAGTGAGATTACTAATCCATTTGGACACATTATTAATCCTAATCATAAAATCACTATTCATAATTTACTATTCATCAAAAATTAAGTTGTTCTTATTAGACTCTAAATTTCGTACTGAACATAATTGTAGAAGACCATTTTTTGAAAATTATTACACATTTTTAATTATTTAAGGTTTACATAAACATATTTAAAATATCCTTTTTCTAAAATTCATCAGAAATATGCATACTATATTTATCCGGTCATTTGAATATTCATAAAAGAAATCGAAATTTTTATTTAAAACAAAGGATTACACAAGACAGTTACAGTCTCTTTACATAGCCCCTTATCACACCAGCATAGGACCTAAGTGTAAGGTGTGCTAAGGTGAGAGAATACGAGGGAGGCTCGGCCAACATCGCACGAGTAGTAATTTCTATCAGTTTGAACTTCTCGCGAAGGCGATCCCGTTCTATCTTTATACGATGAAGTTCAGCTTGGGTTTGGTCCAGAGCAAATCCCAGTGGTGCTACCTCCTTCCCAAGTTCTGTTAGATGGGCTTCAATCTGTCCAAGACTACTGGGTGAGGCCATCGAATCTTCTTTCTATATTAATTAACCAAGATTGCTTGTATTTAGAGACAATAGTCAAAACGTTTAGTTTCCAGCGGTCATATTGACCAATGGTCAAATAACAGTCAAAACCCAACAGTCACATTTTAATTATACTCATGTTATCAAATGAAACATTTTTGTTGAGTATAAAAATAAAATAAAATAACACATAAAATTAGGAAACAATATTTATTTAAAAAATTCGGGTCGTTACATCTGGGGGGAGCTGTCCAGAGGGTTAGGGGGTGTCCAGGGGGGTGTCCAAGGGGGTAGGAGGTGGGTGGTGGTGTCCAGGAGGGGTGGGGTGTCCAAGGGGGTGGGGGGCTGTCCAGGGGGTGGGGGTGGTGTCCTTAGGGGTTGGGGGTTGTCCAAGGGTGTGGTGGTGTTCAGTGGGTGTCCAAGGGGGTGGGGGTGGTGTCAAGGGGGTGGGGGGCTGTCCAAGGGGGTGGTGGTGTCCAGGGGGTGTCCAAGGGGGTGGGGGTGGTGTCCAGGGGGTGGGGGGTTGTCCAAGGGGGTGGTGGTGTCTAGGGGTGTCCAAGGGGGTGGGGGATAAGTGTCAGATGGGATTGACTATTGCATCGTGGTTTGTGAGATTATGACATGATGATTGTATTGCTTCATGGATATTAGTGTTGCAATATGATTCTCTTTAGTTATATATATTTTGACCAGTCATCGACTATGAGAAAATTATGGGTTATGGGGGAGACCATGTCGTGGTTTTCAAATATGCGTAGTTATCCTTACCCCATTGTGTCGTGATTATTGGCTTTACATTGTGATTTTCTCCATCCGAGTTTTTATTTTAAATTTGATTTGATTCTCAGGTTTACTCCATTTTCTCCAATTTTCTATCAACCATTGGAGGCCCCATGGATTTCTTTGATTCCATGGAATTTAAAACTATTATATCTAACTATATTTTCTTTTTAAAATCATATTCAAGCATATTTTTTTAAATACGCATAGATTTGTTTTATATTTCAAATTTGTTTTACATTAAAATTATGATTTTTTTCATATAAACATATATTTGACTTATCTTAAAAAGCTGTATAATTTTGATAATTGTTATAGGTAATAATGAGTCGAAGTTGGATTACGACACATCGAATGAGCAATGAATATGAGGAAGGTGTTGATGCCTTTTTGGAATTTTCTAAGCAAAATGTTTCAAGTAGTGACATTTTTTTCTGTCCATGCTTGAAATGTTTGAATATGAATAAGTTGAAAAGTAGAGAGATAAAAGATCATCTGATTTTTCATGGTTTTAATCCGAGTTACAGCCCTTGGATTTGGCATGGTGAAACTGGATAGAATGTCACTGATGATGATGATTTGCAAGATGGTGACTCTGATGGAATTGAAGAAATGATTCACGATATTGCAGCAGAACAAATTGAGATAAAACCGACAGTTGCGCGTCTATATGGTGATGCTGAAAAACCATTATATCCTGGTTGTACAAATTTTATGGTTTTGTTGATGGTGTTAAGATTGATTAACCTGAAGGCGAAACATGGATGGAGTGACAGAAGTTTTACAGAACTGCTACAATTGATGAAAGACATTCTTCCAAAAGGTTATGATCTTCCAGATTCACATTATAAGGCCAAGAAAATATTATGCCCGATGGGATTGGGATACAAGAAAATACATGTCTGTCCGAATGACTATATGATATATAGGAAGGAATATGAATTTCTGTCAGAGTTTCCTAAATGTGGGACATCATGGTATAAGGTGAAAGAAAAATCACAGGTTGATGTAGAGATTACAAAGATCCCTTCAAAGGTATTTTGGTATCTTCCTATAATTCATTGTTTCAAATGTTTATTTTATAATTCACATGATGTAAAAAGGTTAAGATGGCATGATGATGAGAAGTTATGTGATGGAAAATACGTCATCCAGCTAATTGTCCAGAATGGAAGAAAATTGATGAGTAGTATCCTACATTTGGAAATGAAATTAGAAATCTCAGATTAGAGTTGTGCACAGATGGAATGAATTCATATTGGACCCTCAGTAGCACACATAGTTCATGGACTATTTTATTGGTAATTTACAACCTCTCTCCTGAAGTTTGTATGAAGCATAAATATGTCATGTTGAGTATAATGATCTATGGTCCGAAGCAACCCGGTAATGATATTGATGTTTTCTTGTCACCGTTGATTGATGATTTGAAAATTTTATGGGAGGACGGTCTTAGGGTGTATGATTCTTATAAAATGGAATATTTTCAACTGCATGCAGTGCTTTTGTTCACTATAAATGACTTCCCATCATATGGAAATTTGTCTGGATATAGTGTTAAAGGGCATAAAGCATGTCCAATTTGCGAACAATAGACGTCATATTGTCAATTGCATCATGGGAGGAAAACAGTGTACATAGGTCATCGAAAGTTTTTGCCTATGGATCACTCTTATAGAAGACTAAAAAAGGAATTCAATGGCCTACAAGAATTTGATATTGCTCCAAAACCTTTATCCCCAGATCTATATTTTGAGAGGGTGAAAAACCTTGATGTGACATTGGGAAAGACACAGAAATCTGGTAATGATAGACATATTTGGAAGAAAAGTTTAATATTTTTTGAGCTACCAT
This sequence comes from Viscum album, assembly GCA_963277665.1. Classification (NCBI taxonomy): domain Eukaryota; kingdom Viridiplantae; phylum Streptophyta; class Magnoliopsida; order Santalales; family Viscaceae; genus Viscum; species Viscum album. Next base: position 151,280,746 of record OY728123.1, on the reverse strand, counting down.
ATTGGAGATATCATGAAGTTAAACATAATATTGATGTTATTCACGTGGAGAAGAATATATGTGATAGTTTTATTGGAACATTGTTAGATATTAAAGTAAATACAAAAGATGGGTTGAATGCAATATTAGACTTACTATCAATGGGAATACGTTTGGAGTTAGCTCCCACTCCTAATGGAAGACGAACATTTCTTCCCCCGGCTTGTCATACATTATCGAAGAGGGAGAAAATCAACTTTTTTCAGTGTCTTCATGATATCAAAGTGCCTCAAGGTTATTCTTCAAATGTAAAAAAACTTGTCTTATTGAAGGACTTGAAGTTGATTGGTATGAAATCTCATGATTGTCACGTCATGATGCAAAAACTTCTACCAGTTGCATTGTGAGTAATATTGCCCATCCGTGTCAGAAAGACTATAATGAAGTTGTGTTATTTTTTCAATTCAATTTGTAATAAGGTGATTGATGTGAATGCTTTGAAGATTTTGGAAAAGGATGCAATTTTTATACTTTGTCAATTGGAAATGTATTTTCCTCTAACTTTTTTTGATTTAATGGTGCATTTAATGATTCATCTGGTTCAAGAAATAAAGCTTTGTGGACCTGTATATCTTCGTTGGATGTATCCTTTTGAAAGGTATATGAAAATATTGAAGGGGTATGTTAAGAACCCATATCGACCTAAAGCCTCCATTATTGAAAATTATATTTCTGAGGAGGTTGCATAGTTTTGTATGAGCTACTTGGTTGCGGTGAAACACATAGGTTTGCCTCCATCTCTCCATAAATGAGTTAATAATGAGGGAAAGGGGGTTCGTGGCTTGAAATTCAAATATTTGTCTGTTGAATAGATGAAGAAGTTAGAATCATACATCTTGAATAACATAGCTGATGCTCAATTGTATATCACATTGCATATTAATGATTTGAAACAATGTCATCCAAAGAAGAAAGAAATGTGGATTTTGAATGAGCATAACAAAATATTTTTTTCATAGTTTAAAAAGACCTTTCTTGGTAGATCAGATGTATCAGAGACATTAAAGTGGATAGTGGGTGGTCCATGTTTAAATGTGATAACATGGTCCCGTAATGACATTAATTTCTATACATTTCATACGAAAGCTCAGGACAACGGAAGTGCAGTTTAGAATAGTGGTGTATTGGTGTTTACAGAAGCAATGCATTTTTCGAGTGCTAAGGACAAAAACCCAATTTCTGCATCAAGTGCATATTATGGAGTGATTGAAGACATATGGGAGGTGGATTACTTTAAAATTAAAGTTCCTGTTTTTAACTGTAAATGTTTTATCAGTAAAAACAGTGTCAGACACGATGAATTTGGAATGACAGTTGTTAATCTGAATAGATTGGAAGACATAGCTGATTCCTTTATAATGGAAACACTTGCAAAACAAATTTTCTATGTAGTAGATCAATCAGATATGGAGTGGGTTGTTTTTTTACAAGGGAAAAAACAATATGTTGGTGAGGATGAACTTGATGAAGATGCTGATTTATATGAGATCCCTACTTCCATGGAAATATTAACAGAACATAATGATGAGCATGTTGAAGACATGGTTTGTGCCATAAGGAATGATCACGACGAAGGAATTTGGGAAAACAATCCATTTATACATTCCTAAAATTACAGGTAACATTTGTTTGTTTCTTGTTTACATTTATTATTTTCATAAAATGGTAGATATTGTAAGTTTTTTATTTATTAAAACGTGTATTAAAACAAAATAAGTATAAGTTTTTGTTTGTTTTATTTTTGTTTAGATTACTTTATCATGTTTACCATTACATTAATTATATATCTATTGTTTTTGTTCAGTGACAATTAGTTTACCATGTTTACCATATTTACCAAGTTTTCCATGTTTTAATTTTGTTTAGTTTACTTTATCATGTTTACCATTACATAAATTATATATATATTATTTTTTTCAGTGACAATTACTTTACCATGTTTACCAGGTTTACCATGTTTACCATGTTTACCATCTTGAATGTCTTTACCATCTTTACCATTGTTTAACATGCTTACCATATTAACCGTGTTTACTATTACATAACTGTTAGGTCCACAAGGATGAATACCCTGAGAGGGGGGGTGAATCAGGGTATGACTAATTTAAAATTAACGCCCGTTCTGATCTTGTTTCGCTGTTAATAAAAACACTATTCTCTCTCTTTCCTGTTTCACAATGTAGACAGAAAGTAAAGCATGCACAGGACACAACGATTTTTACTTGGTTCACCCGCACTGGGCTAAGTCCAAGGAGCATACGCCGAAAAGTTGTCAGTCTTACCAAATTTCACTAAACTTCACTAGCTATGGATTACAAGGTTCGAGTACGGTCACTCTGTCCCAGGCTCACTGCCTTTACAAGATTTAAAGTCAGCTCACTGCTTTCCCAAGGGTCACTCCCTATTTCTCTCTCTCTAGATCACTGCTGGTGGAGAGGATCACCTTCTTCCTCTTCCTTTGCTCACTGCGTCGGAAAGGATCAACTCACAGTTTATAGACCTGTAGGTCTCTTCATTTGCATGAAGGAATGCATCTTCCTCTGTAAGTAGATGCTCTATTGAAGCCCAATTTTCACCCATAGATGAATCTCTCTTTGCACCGAAGGTATCGGGCAAACTTCCAGCTTCCACGCAGCCCGAAAATCACTGCTGGAAATAAACCTTACTTGATGTGCAAGTCAATCTCGGCGCGCAAGTATCGGCGCGCAAGTCACAACAGGTGCGCAAGTCCTCCTCAGAAACTTGTGCGACTCAAGATTCCTCAAATCCAAACTTGTGTGACACACTTCCTTTTATGCCCAAACCAACATTGGCATGCAACTGCCAATCGGTGCGCAACTTCTCACACCGGCTCACAACTTCAACCACCGGCGCGCAACTTCACCTGCGTGACCACACACCACTTGCGTGACCACCACACCTGCACGACGAGAGCTCTGAATCTTCAAAGTGTTGAACTACGGTGAGAAATGAGGAGGGGTGGTCCAGTATTTATAGGCAAATTGACCACCCTGCGCGACGGCGCGCAAGTCACATGCGCGACCCAGTCTCGACGCGCAAGTCTTCTGTCCTCCTAGACACTTGTGTGACCAACTCCCAAACTTGCGCAAACCTGTTTCCTTTTCCATATTTTGATCTTCTGATCTTGAAAAACATATGGTGTGCAAGTTTCCTATACTCCAAGTCCTCGGTGCGCAAGTCCCTTTTCCAAAAACACTTCTCTTCATTTGTTGATTTTCAGGCCCAAAAATTTGGCAAATAGTGGAAAATGGCGCCACCTTGTATCTGTTCTTTTTGTACCGCCTCCAGATCATCCATTCCATTATCGACATTCTTGAATCAAACATGGATCGTTGACCACAGCTCTTGAACTCGACATTCCGCTATGAAATCCCCTTTGTCAACAAATTTACATGTCATGGTTTGCATTGTCAACAATCACAACACAGATGATCACTTTGTCAACAAACAAAATCACCTCAAAAAATACTTCAATGATGCCTTGAGGGATTTTTGCCCAACAATATCCCCCTTTGGGTTTATTGACAACTCTTCCATAAAAATATGCATCATTAATTCTTCAGCCACCATTCTCCTTTTGCGATTCTGATAGCGATCAAGGATTTACTCAACACATACCCTAAGCCCACATGAGCAATTCTCGGTGTGAGAAATAAGAGTAAATGAAAAGTTCATCAATGAATCACTTCATCTCTGACTCCCACTGTTGACACCAAACTAATACCAATTTGTACTAAACTAATACCAATTATTGAAGGACTTGTTGGAAGACCAATGTTTGGTTTGGAAATATTCTTACCACTCTCCAACACCACTTTTTTGCTATTATCACGATCCTCAACTGTCGTGATATCTATGCTTTGATCGATCACTTCTAGCATCGTCAGATTTAAAAATCTCCCCCTTTCTCATTTCTCCCCCTATCTGGCTGCTCCACTGGTCAGCTTCTCCCCGTATCAATCATGATTTATCAAATTTCCACACTGTCTCCCCCTTGAACAATCACTATTTTCTCCCCCTTTGTCAACGAACCCAAAGGTCACTCCTTTGTAGTCTGTAACAGAGTAGAGAACACATATCAGCACATTAGGGAAAAACACATCATACCTCGGGGGAAGGGGGTTGTTACATCCACACGCTTTTAAGTGCAGGGAATCGACTGAACTCCCAGAGCCAGTCGATGCATTTCGAATGCTTCCTTGCATAAGGTCTTTGTTAGAATATCTGCAACCTGTAACTCTATAAGCACATACTCCAACTTCATAAGCCCTTGCTCCACTTTCTCCTTGATAAAATGATATTTGATCTCAATGTGCTTTGTCCTTGAGTGATGAACTGGATTTTTTCTAAGATTGATAGCACTTGAGTTATCACACTGGATTCCGATCGGAGACTTCACTTCAACTCCTATATCGTCAAGCTGCTGTTTCATCCATAATAATTGTGTGTATGCTTGAGTGGCTGCAATATACTCAGCTTATGCGGTGCTTAATGAAATTAAATCATGATTCTTACTTAACCAAGCAATACATAGTCTGCCAAGATATAATGCACCTCCATATGTTGATTTCCTGTCATCCGCTGAACCGGCTCAGTCTGCATCTGTATATCCCAATAACTCTGTCTGAGATTTGTCATTATATGTCAAGCCAAAATCCATTGTGCCCTGGATATAACGAAGTATTCTTTTCACTGCAAGCATATGGATTTCTTTGGGATTACTCTGATATCTTGCTGCTTGGCATGTGGAGAAAAAAATATCAGGCCTTATCATGGTCAAGTATAACAAACTTCCAATAATTTACCTATATTCTGTGATATTAACTGCCTTTCCATCCTCATCTTTTGATAATTTCATCCGGGTAGCAACCGGAGTTTTCATCTCCTTGGAATTTTCCATGCCAAACCTTCTTAACACCTCCTTGGCATATTTGGATTGAGAAATGAATGTTCCATTCCTTCCTTGTGTCACCTATAGACCAAGGAAAAATGTTAGCTCTCTAATCATTGACATTTCAAACTCATTTTTCATGAATTCATAAAACTGTATGCACTGAGCTTCATCTGATCAACCAAATATTATGTCATCGACATAGACCAGCACCGTCATCCTTTGATTACTATTTTTGTTGAAATAGAGATTGTAATCAACTCCACCACGCTAGAAACCAAGCTTCTTCAAGTACTGATCAAGCCTTGAGTATCATGCTCTTGGTGCTTGTTTCAGCCCATACAATGCCTTCTTCATCCTACAAACTTTTTTCTCATCCTCATGAATGAGAAAACCATCTGGCTGCTCAATGTACACCTCTTCTTCCAGAACACCATTTAGATATGCAGATTTGATGTCCATCTGGAACACTTTGAACTTTCTTTACACTGCTATGGCCAAAAATAATCTGATTGTCTCCAGCCTTGCAACCGGTGAAAATGTCTCATCTATATCTATTCCCTCTATTTGGGAGTATCCCTTGCACACTAGTCGTGCTTTGTTTCGAATCACAGTTCTGTCTTCATTCATCTTGTTGCGATAGACCCATTTAGTACCAATGACATTCTTGTCTGCTGGCCTTAAAACAATCTCCCATGTCTGGTTCTTCTCAATCTGATCAAGATCTTCATTCATAGCCTGAACCCAGTTTTCATCTTCAGCTGGATCGGAAAAATATTTCGGCTCCACCTGAGATAGAAACGATGTTTGATGTAATTACTTCATTCTTAGAGTCTGAAGTGGAGCTGTCTAATCACCAATGATATTATTCCTATCAATTTCAGCTTGACTCTTTAGCTTCCTTGGAGATACAGACTTGACACTTTCTTGTTCATCGTCAGTATCTTCTTCTGAGTCAGCCTCTGCCACTTCTACTCCCCCTGTGTCACTTACCTCATCATCACTTTCATCCAGAAACTATTCACTAGGTCATTGAGTATTCTGTTCATTTTCGACTATAGTGACATCATTGCTCTCAACAATTTTTCCCAGACTTTTGTTGAAGAATTTATATGCTTTAATTTTCCCTGAATAGCCAAGGAATATCCCCTTATCTCCTCATGCCTCAAACTTCCTGTGATTTTCTTTGTTGAGAATGAAACACTTACTTCCAAATATTTGAAAGTATATCAACGTTGGCTTCTTTCCGTACCATAGTTCATACGGAGTCTTCGCTTGCTTTGGACACAACAGAGACCTGTTCGAAACATAGACCAATGTCAAAACTACTTCCTTCCAAAATTTCTCTGGTAGGTCTTTATCAATAAGCATCGTTCTGTCCATATTGTTGATGATCTGATTTCTCCTTTCAACCACTCCATTCTGTTGGGGAGTTCTCACTGATGAAACTTAATGTCTTATCCCGTGTTTCTCGAGATAGTCTTCGATTTGATTGTTTGTGAATTTCGTACCGTTATCAGTACGAAACTTCAGAATTTTCTACCCAAGCATCTTTTCTGATTCTCTCCTATACTTCTTTATAAAACTGAATACATCTGTCTTATGGGTAATGATGAATACCCAGTCCATTCTTCTATAATCATCAATGAAAAGGACATAGTACCTTTTCCCATTTATAGCTCATGGTGAAATAGGTCCACATACATCAGTATGTACCAATTCGAGCACTCTGGATGATTTATGTTCCTTTGGCCTATATGTTTTTCTGATGATCTTCCCTTGTTGACAAGCATCGCATGTATGAGCACGATCACATGATAGTTTGGGAAGGTCTCTAGCAGCATCACACTTTACCAGATCTTCCATAGATGGTTGGCATAGATGACCAAGTCGCTTATGTCGCAGCTGGTTTTCTTCCTCTCTGGATAAAAGACATATATCTTCTTCCCCACTTACAAGGTAAAGATTTCCCTTTGTCCTTTTTCCTTGCAGAACAAATGCCCCATCTTTTCCCGTGACAGTACAGTTCTTCTTGGTAAACCATATAGAATGTCTTGAGTCACACAATTGACTGACACTGAGAAAATTGTGACTGAGACCTTCTACAACCAAGACATCAGCACATCTGATTTCTTTTCCCCCAAACCTAGCCTTTCCTGATCCAATTATATTCAGGCCTTCATCATTTCCAAACTTAAAAACTCCTTCTTTGTCATATTTTATGCCTGTAACCAGATCCTTATTGTCTTTCATGTGAGACGTACAACCACTATCAAGAATCCGCACACCAGAACGATCTGATGCTTTAAGGAAAATTTCAGCAACTACTGCCTTCTCTGCTCTCTTCTTCTTGGTCCATATTTTTGTCTCCATACTTGGTATAGATTGAGACTCATGATAATTCTCAGAGTGCGATGGACCAACTTCATCTTACAAAGCGGAAAATCTGTTCTGAACTTTTAACTCACTTTTCGGTTTATTGATCTGGTGCTTGTGAACATTTTGATTATGCTTTAGCACATTTCCCTGAATGATCGAAGTGCAGTACCTAGCCATGTGCCCAAATCCTCCGCACCAAAAACAGTTTCCTTCAAAATATGTTCTGGAAAACCGTTCTCTGTTTGGCTGCCACCTCTATTCCTATTCCCTTCTATATCTCTTGGTTATGGAACACACATACTGTGAATGTCCCATCTTCCCACAACAATAACACTTGATATAGGGTGCATTCCTTCATGTTACTTCATTACTACGATTTTCCCTTTGGGATCTCTGGATATTCTGATTCTCTTTTGTGCCCAAATCAACCTTCAATTTCGAGATGGGTGCTTGCGGTTTTACATCAACTACTACATATTTTTGTTTCTTATCAAGCCCTGAATCAACCTTAGCATTTGAGATTTCTTGCTGCTTCACTCCCACTGAACTACGAGCCTCCTCTTTCATCTTGTTTATCTTCTGAATGACCTGCTTTTCTGATATCACATTGGGGGACAAGATTTTTTCTTGATCCTTCATTTTTTGTCGTAGACTAACCACTTCTTCTTCAAGATCTTTGATATGTATGACCTTCTCTTTTCCTGTGTTAGTCAAACAATCAATTTCCTTCTTTTGTTCCTCAATTTTAAGCTTATGCTCAACAATATTTTCTGAGCTCTCTGGTGTTGAGGATTTTAGTCTTTCAATTTCTTCTAATAGCTCAGACTTTTCTTCATCCTATTGTTGTATACAGAGTTTGGCATCACGAACCAATTTATTGGCTTTCTTCGTTTTGGCTCTCCAAACGTCTATCTCTTCAAAAGATGCTTCCAATCCAGCTTCCATATCGACTCTCCCTTCAATTTCCTCTTCTTCTTCAACGTTAGCTTCTTCCTTTTTCTGAGAACTACCAACAATCTCCACCAAGGCATTTACCCCACGATCTCTGCAATTTTCTATCTCCTCAACCTCTTCATCCTCAGACTCATCTGAACTTTCAAATTCTTGTGAAAGAAGATTATTCTTCTTGAAGAAATTTCTCTTGAATTGTTTCTTCCCTTTCACAAACCCTGAATTCTTCTTCCTAGGAATTTCAACTTCATCATCATCATTATCGTTATCTTGAAACTTCTTTGGGCATCTTTCCACAAGATGACCAACCTTTCCACATCGAAAGCATGCTAGTGGAAGTTTCCCTTTAAACTTTCCTCTTCCTCTTTGCAGATTTGAAGAAAGGAATGACATCACCTCATCTGTCTCTTCTTCTTCTTGAGAATATTCAATGGTGAGCTTCTTCATGGCCTTGAATGCCACTTCTTTGGATTTCCCCTTTTCCATAGCCTCGTTGTCATCATTCCTCATCTCATATGCAACCAAGGTACTGTGCAAGTTGTCCAGTGTTAGCTCTTTGGGATCTTTATCTTCTAGTACAGAAACTTTCTGATTGAACTGAGGTGGAAGCTTCCTTAAGATGTGCTTTACGATCTTTATGTATTCAATGACTTCACCAAGACCTCGCATATCTTCCACAACAATATTTACCCTGTCAAAAAATGCATCAACAGACTCATTCGGGTTCATCTTCAAATCTTCATACTTATTCCACAATACTTTCAGCTTTTCCTCTCTGACCTTTGTATCTCCTTCATATATATTCAATAGATTTTCCCACATGGCACGTGACGTTTTGCATGACATCACCTTTGTATAGATAGGATTGGATAGAGCTCCCCCTAAGGAATTAATTACTTTGGCATCTGCATCCAACTCTCTACGTTCATCTTCTGATAATGCGCCACTATTAATATCAGTTGTTATGCCATACATTTCTGCTGTGAATACATCCATTCCCAAAGATCGGAAGTAGTGTTGCATCCAATTCTTCCATAGCTGAAAGTTATTCCCGTCGAAGATCAGAATCCCTTTATGATTGGTGACCTCCATTGAGAGAAGAACTAATATCAACCTTTCCCTCTGATACCAATTGTTAGGTCCACAAGTCTGAATACCCTGAGAGTGGGGGGGGTGAATCAGGGTATGACTAATTTAAAATTAACGCCTGTTCTGATATTGTTTTGATGTTAAGAAAAACACTCTTCTCTCTCTTTCCTGTTGCACAATGTAGACAGAAATTAAAGCATGCACAGGACACAACGATTTTTACTTGGTTCACCCGCACTGTTCTACGTCCAAGGAGCATATGCCGACAAGTTTTCGGTCATACCAAATTCCACTAAACTTCACTAGTTGTGGATTACAAGGTTCGGGTACAGTCACTTTGTCCTAGGATCACTGCCTTTACAAGATTTAGGGTCATCTCACTGCTTTCCCAAGGGTCACTCCCTGTTTCTCTCTCTCTCCGGCTCACTGCCGGTGGAGAGGATCACCTTCTTCCTCTTCCTTTGTTCACTGCATTGGAAAGGATCCACTCACAGTTTATAGACTTGTAGGTCTATTCATTTTCATGAAGGAATGCATCTTCCTCTGTAAGTAGATACTCTGTTGAAGCCCAATTTTTATCCATAGATGAATCTCTCTTTGCACCGAAGGTATCGGGAAAACTTCCAGCTTCCACGCAGCCCGAAAATCACTGCTGGAAATAAACCTTACTTGACGTGCAAGTCAATCTCAGTGCGCAAGTATTAGCGCGCAAGTCACAACGGGCGCGCAAGTCCTCCTCAGACACTTGCGCAAATCAAGCTTCCTCAACTCCAAACTTGCACGACACACTTCCTTTTACGCCCAAACCAACATTGGTGCACAACTGCTAACCAGCGCGCAACTTCTCACACCGGCATACAACTTCAACCACCGGTGTGCAACTTCACCTGCGCGACCACACACCACTTGCGCGACCACCACACCTGCGCGAAGGGAGCTCTGAATCTTCAAAGTGTTGAAATACGGTGAGAAATGAGGAGGGGTGGTCCAGTATTTATAGGCAAATTGACCACCATGCGTGACCCAGTCTTGGCGTGCAAGTCTTCTGTCCTCCTAGACACTTGTGCAACAAACTCCCAAACTTGCGCGAACCTGTTTCCTTTGCCATATTTTGATCTTCTGATCTTGAAAAACATATGGCGCACAGGTTTCCTATACTCCAAGTCCTCAGCGTGCAAGTCCCTTTTCCAAAAACACTTCTCTTCATTTGTTGATTTTCAGGCCCAAAAATTTGGCAAACACTAGAAAATGACGCCACCTTGTATCTGTTCTTTTTGTACCGCCTCCAGATCGTCCATTCCATTATCGACGTTCTTGAATCAAACATGGATCGTTGACCAAAGCTCTTGAACTCTATATTCCACCATGAAATCCCCTTTGTCAACAAATTTGTATGTCATGGTTTGCATTGTCAACAATCACAACACAGATGATCACTTTGTCAACAAACACAATCACCTCAAAAAATACTTCAATGATGCCTTGAGGGATTTTTTCCCAATAGTAACTTAGTACATTTTTCTATTTTCTGATTACAGTAGTATTAAAATATTTGAATTTGTATATTTTTGAACTAATGTTTGTTTTTTTTATTTGAAGGATAATGACAGATCAATCAGTTGATCAACCACATGATTCTGGAGATAAGAATATTGGTCATACCTCTGGGGAGTAATGTTCACATGCTCCTCTTGATGTTCCCCAATATTCCTCATGTGCTCCCATTACTACAAAGAGTTCAAGAGTTGGTAAACGTGGGTGCACACGTTTACCAAAATTATCACTTGCTCGTACGCAGGATCAGAGGATACTCATTGAGTTTGATGAGGATGATATTCCTAGAGGTCCAAATGCAAAATATTTTAAGAGTTTTTTATCCACTCAGGGTAAGAGAAAAGTAAGTATTTTGTATGATGACTGGAGAAGTGTGGACAAAGAGATAATCTCTCAGTTGTGGGAGACGATTTTGGTAAGATCTTTTTCTATTGTTTGTCTATTCTTTAAATGTTTCTAGTATATATAATATGTTTAACCTCTTCTTTATCAGATGACATTTAATATTCCTGACACTGGAGGAGTCAGGAAGAAATGATTATCGATGGATACCAGGAGATGGAGGGATTTCAAATCAACCCTCGCATCTGATTTCATTTTTGTTCATAGGAGTCATGACAATCCATGTCATATATATCATTTCATAGATGAATACATATGGAGACAGTTTGTTGAAATTAGAAGAAAATGATCATTTTTGGTAAGGGAAATGTAAACTTTTATAAGATTTCTTATATAAATGATCTTATTACTGTTTTGTTAATGATTTCTTATTCTTAATTTACATCAAACAAGGAAATATCATCAGGAGATCCAATCTAAAAATGTATACCCTCATAGTTTATCTCGGGGAGGGTATACATTATTGGAAGAACAAATGATGGCGGAAAAATTACAAAAACTAAGAGCTGAGTCTTCAAGCTCTGGAGAGGTGGCCCCTCCATCCCCTCCATCTAGACATGAAAAATGGAAGAGAGCTCGGATGGGAAAAAAAGGGAAATATCTTTCGGAAGATTCGAGAATCGTAGCTGAGATGATTGTAATATATCTATTTTATTTATTTAAGTTAACTATTTTCTTTATATAATTTCAATCATTACATAAATGTTCAATTAATTAATACAGGATTTTCTTGAGGAGCAGAGCTCACATGGGGTATTTACAGCTGCTGGGAGGCAAAATATTTTATCTGCAGCATTGGGAAAGCCCGAACATCTTGGTCGTGTACGAGGATATCCGGAAGGTGTATCGGTAAGAAAAGTGTTTCCATGTTCCTCAACTACTTATGTTGAGGGTGTTTATAAAAAAAATAGAATCCTTGGAGGCTGAAGTTCATAATATTACTGCGACGATGGAGGAAAAGATTAGAGAATTGGTACAGTCTATGTTTGCAGACATGCAAAGACAATTTTAGACTGCATCTCCCACTCCTCCACCTCCCCTTGCAGACCCCATTATTTATCCTCCACCTCCGCCAGTAGCTCCCACTCCCCCACCACATCCCGCAGACCCCATTTTTTAACCTACTCCTCTGCCGCAGCTTCCTACTTATTGCGAGTTGTATGTTGATGATTCTCAACATCATATAGTTGCATATGGATTGGTATATTGTATAGGAGATACATTTCATCATCAACAATTAGAGGTAGAGAATCAGAGGGTCACTGTACAGGATATTATAGATAGATAAGCTCGAGTACCATTACCTACATATGAGGTGATGACAGTTGGACATAGTATCGGCCATTTTTTAATTTGGTCATCCAGACTTCTTTGACTCATTACCATAGAGGTATGTATGTTATATCTTCTATTTTATTTTTTTATTAAAGTTGTTTTATCATTTGAAAACTAATATATTTTTCTATTTATTTTTACAGGAATACTTCAAAGGTAAAGAAATACTGTATAGACAACAACAAAGACAAATGGTTATGACATCATATACAAATTCAAGTGGTTTTGACATATTGTCAAGATATTCAAATTTGTTGGCGGATCATTATGAGTTTCCAATGGAAGCTCATGTTTTTGGATGTGAAATAACTGTGTGGATTATGAAAGATGATATCATGGAGCTTGTTACTGGAGATAAGTTGGGCATCAAGGTGGTGCAGATTTTTTCCATGTAAGTATTAACACCTTTTCCCTGTGTTATATTTATTAAAAATGTATACTTATGTCTGTTTTGTATTAGGTATCTTTATAACATTTGTGAGAAGAATGAGCGGATATATGTATATGGGTTCATAGACCCGCATTTTATTTCCCTCGAAGCATGTGCATTGGATGAGGAACAAAGAATGGTTTATATTGCTGAAAGACTTGAACAGAATATAGTCACACAATGTTGGATGATGCCTTTTTGTGAGAGGTATGAAACACATCTCTCTCAAAGAGTTCATTATCTTTTAATATAAAAAACCACTAACCTTAAATTTTTTTTATCAGTGATCATTGGATGTTAGGGGGTTTTTTTCAAGGGAGAAGACACTTTATTAGATATGCTCTGTCCATGGTGATGTACGGGAAAGTTTTATGAAAATGTTGGAAAAGTAAGTTTTCAATTTCTCAATAGTTTTCTATATTATAATTTATCCCATTCGTATTATTTTCTAACAGGGGATGGGTCTACTTTCAAAAAAACACAAAGAAAAGGAGTGCGAAGATCAAATATGTAAATGTAAAGGTAAATATCCATTTATAATTTGTACTATTTGATTTATTACATACAAATAATATATTGAATTTACACTCATTCAAACAGAACTTTCATGAACAGCAAGGCCTCATCGAATGAGGATATTATATGTTAAGATTTATGTATGAAAATAATAACAACTGGGACAATTGCGAACTTTGACCTGGTAAGATTTCCTTTTAAACTTTGCCATAATATTTCATTTTATTTATTCATTATACACATTAACTACTATCCTTTTAATTTGTAGCTATTTGATGACCCTAAACCCTATAGTGTTGAAGACGTCAAACACTTATAAGTGGAATGGTCAAATTATTTTACAGGTTTGATTGATTTTTAGTTGTTTGTAGTGTAAAATGTAATTTTGAATACTGTCATTGTAATTGTGTATTTGGTAGCCGTTTAGGTTGTATTTAGTTTTTTTTTAAGTTCACATTGTAAGTTTTGAATGTTATATATGTGAATGTTTAATTTTGCTCTACTTCTTATTTTGGTCTACTTATGATGGTTTTCTGGTATGGATTCTGGTCTGGGGGGGAGGGGTTCCAAGGGTGTGGGGGTGTTTAATGGGGTGGGGGTATCCAGGGGTGTGGGAGGGCTGTCCGGTGGGGTGGGGGGTATCCTGGGTGTCCATGAGAGTGGGGGGGCAGTCCAGGGGGGGTCGGAGCGTTTCCAGGAGGGTGGAAGGGCTGTCCAGGAGAGTGGGGGGCTGTCCAGGGGGTGTCCAGGGGTGTCAGGGGTGGGGTGTCCTGTGGGGTGGGGGGGGGTCCAGGGTGTCCATGGGGATGGGGGGTAGTCCAGGGGGTGGGAGAGGAGGCGTCGCCATCCCTCGGGGGGCTGAACGCCGCTGGAAGGTACTCATCACTCCCACATGTGAAACATTTTGAGATATCAAGCTTCGCATGTGGGAGTGATGAGTACCTTCCAGCGGCCTGCCCCCTGAGGGATGGCGGCACCTCCTCTCCCAACACCAGTTGTCCAGGGGCTGTCCAGGGGCAGTCCCGGGGGTGGGGGTGTGTCCAGGAGGGTGGGGGTTGTCCAGGGATGTTGGGGGCTGTCCAGGGGGTGGGGGCAGTCCAGGGGTGTGGTGGGGTGTGGTGGGGGATGTTTAGTGGGGTGAGGGGGTTCTGGTCTGTTTTTGGTAATTTTTTGGTTTGTTTCAGGGGTGTGGGAGGGTTGTCCAGGGGTGTGGGAGTGTTGTCCAGGGGGTGGGGGTATACAGAAGGGTGGGGGATGTCCAGGGGGTGGTGGTGATGTCCAGGGGTGTGGGGGTGTCCAGGGGTGTGGTGGGGGCAGTCCAGTGGGGTGAGGGGGTTGTGCTCTGTTTTTTGTAACTTTTTGGTCCTGTTTCAGGGGTGTGGGAGGGTTGTCCCGGGGTGGGGGAGTGTTGTCCAGGGGTGGGGGCATACATGAGGGTGGGGGTTGTCTGGGGGTGTGGGGGGATGTCCAGGGGGTGGTGGGGATGTTCAGGGGTGTTTGGGGCTGTCTAGGGGGTCGGGGGCAGTCCAGGGGTGTGGGGGGTGTCCAGGGGTGTGGTGGGGGTTGTCCAGTGGGGTGAGGGGGGTTGTCTAGGGGTGTGGTGGGGGTTGTCCAGTGGGGTAAGGGGGGCTGTCTAGGGAGTTGTGGGGGGTTGTCCAGTGGGGTAAGTTTAAAATGTTGTCAATGTAAATGCTTAATTTTGCTTTGGTTCTTGTTTTGGTCTACTTCTGTTTTTCTGGTACGAATTCTTGGTTTGGTTTTTGGCTGTTTCTGGGGAGAGTAGAGGAATGCTTTCTATTTAAAAAAAAATTGGTTCATCACGTCGGTTATTTAATAACCGACGTGATAAACACCCCCCCCCCCACTGGTTTATCACATCGGTTATTTAATAACCGACGTGATAAACCATTTTCTAGGTGTTTATCACGTCGGTTATTTAATAACCGACGTGATAACCCCCCCCCCCCTGTACTGGTTTATCACGTCAGTTATTTAATAACCGACATGATAAACCATTTTCCAGGTGTTTATCACATCGGTTATTAAATAATCGACGTGATAAACACCCACCCCCACTGGTTTATCACGTCGGTTATTTAATAACTGACATGATAAACCCTCCCCCCCAGTTTATCACGTCGGTTATTAAATAACCGACGTGATAAACACCCCCCGCACCGGTTTATCACGTCGGTTATTACATAACCGACGTGATAAACCCTCCCCCCTGGTTTTTCACATCAGTTGTTTAATAACCGACGTGATAAACACTGCGATGTTATGTTTTTTATGTCGGTTTTTAAATAACCGATGTAAAAAACAATATTTATAACGTCGTCCGTATTAACGTCGGCTAAAAACCGACGTAAAAAATAAAAATTAATCGACGTAAATGACGTTTTTTGCACTAGTGTACCCACAGTTCTATGAACCGTCAGGAACCAAACTGTCGGTATATACCTATATCCACAGTTTTTAAACCCTTGGTATAGGCATTTTGTATGTGCATACCTATACCCACAGTTTGGAAAACTGTGGGTATAGGTTATTTATTAAAAAATATATCCACAGGGATTCAATCCCAACACCTTCCCCTTACAGTCCGGCGACTTTACCACTACTCTATCACGCATTTTATGTTCTTATATACAAAAAATGTGTATTTATATTATATATATATATATATTAAAGTATTTATTATTATTTTGATTTTTATGAAAAAATAATTGGTCAACCTATACCCACGGTTTGGTCAAACCATGAGTATAGGCCGAATTTTTTTTATGCGCGAAATCTATTGCTACAGTTTACAAAAATTGTGGGTTATACCCACAGTTTTTGAAAACCGTGGGTATAGGTCTTCCCTGAAAAAATAAATTTTCCCGCGAAACCTATACCCACAATTCTCTGAAAATCATGGGTATAGGATTGACCTATACCCACGGTTTTAGGAGAACCGTGGGTATAGGTTTTTCCAATGAATTTTTTTTCCCACGAAACCTATACCCACAGTTCTCCAAAAATTGTGGGTATAGATGTGTTTTCCAATACTGATTTGGGCTCGTCGAGGTGAGGACAGGATCAACAACCCTCTCCTGTCTTATTTGACCAGGCCTAGGTGGGCAGACCATATGCTAATTGGAACTGAGTTTGGGTGATTGGACCGACCCAAAGTGACCTTGACGACTGAGATAAGTTGTGGGCCATCTCTTTATTGTCACGTATGTGGCAAGATCCATGTAGTCGGCGAGGTCATGCCACCCTATTGACGATGTCATGGGACATGTTGTCCCAATGCGTCGGGTGTTGACTCGAGATTATGATTGAGACCGAGGACCATGTGAGAGGTCCTCAACTATGTTGGGATCAAGGGGACCCAGTGGGTGCCCCATTGATAGACTAACCTCGAGTGGGTGACATGATGCGAGAGCGGGTGTCATCTTGGAACTCGTACTTTGGCCTGGGAGTTGAAGGGTTGTGGATAGAAATGAAGAGCATTGGCATTCATCTAGCTTTTCGTGTTTCCTTTGGGGGATGCGCCCTTGGGGCAGATGTGACAAGGTTTGGCTACCATGATTTGAGCCAAGGTACCAAGATTAAGTTTCCATGTTTTGGACATGTACTCCTAGTACACATTGAGCAGGCCGACTAAGGGTTACACGGTATGTGGCCTCACCACACGGCGTGTGATACTTATCTTCCCACGAAAACCTTAATCATCGCATAGAGAGGACTACATGGCTTGTGTTCCTGAACTGCACACCGTTTGGTCGAGATTTTTCCAAAATCCATGGTTCTTTATGCAGATCTGCTTGTGCCTCTGCCACCACCAATTCTGCTGCAATTCTCGCCCAGAATTGTGGATCTGGGTTGTCCAAGCCTTGTTCGTCGTCAATGACAGGATTCTGGCCATATCCATTGCCCAGGAAACATCCATCATCGCACCTCTCCGGTATTGCATGCCAAATCGCGAATCGCAGGTCTCTGATTTGATCCCCGATCGCCTGTAATCGTTGTTGCACCCAATCATGTCATCGATCTCGAACCTGAACCCTCGGTATCGATCTGTTGCGCCAAAAAATAGTCGCACAAGGATCGAATCCTAGGTATTTGTCGAACCGCTGGTCAAAGGGGTTGTCAGCGATGATCATGCGAAGAAACGAGGAAGAAATGCACAAATCACAAAAGATGAACGAATCTCGACTGTTGTTCAGGTTGGGCTTGATTCGTTGTCGTATGAATGGCGGACGAAGAAGAATAACAAATCAAATAAGGAAATAATATCAATTCCTAATATTCTATGAAGATAAAACATCAACCGTGTCTGCTAGCGAAGACGATGGGATAATCAAACTATTAGAAGAATCGATTTGTGTTCGACGCAGGATAATCAAAAACGGGATAAAATCCACAAATCAACATCTTACCTTGAGTTGAATCGATTGTTGGTGAAAAACGCATCTACTAGGGAAGACGATGAAGATCTCGCAATGCTTGTTGTTCGTATCTCGATTTACTTTGATCTGTTCGTCATCGATCCTCGGTCCTGGTCTGCCAATGATACAAGCTCTCCTCTTTAATCTCTTAGGGTTATACAACTAATCCTAGAGATTTGCAATAACATCGTATTTATTGAGTGTGTTAGATGCGCTAAAACAACAAATAAATCCTTCAAAAAAAAACAACAAATAAGTTAATTTTTATTATTTACATCTGCGATGCCACTTTAACAAAACGTCTGACGCCGACTTAGGTTATGTCGTGCATTGAGTAAACCTCATGTTCTGAATTCAACGACGGTCTCGAAATCCCCATCTGAGTCCTCATTTAGAAGTTATTCCATTATTTCATAAAAAAAAAGTGTGAACAAGATAAAAAAATATATAATCATTTAACCTTTCCATTTGGGAGTATTGCAAGTGTTGTAACAATAGATAACAAACTACTGTCCTTTATAAAAATCATCTTCATCTATAACTTAAAATTTCATTCATCGAGTTTCATGATCTAAAATTTCATCATCATTTTCATACAATACCATCAATTAGATAATCACCATTTCACCATATCTCAAACATTTGCAGAACTGCATAAACAACGCTCACTCAATTTTTAAGAGATTTCATTACCCACACTGTGAATGCCATTTCATTTACATCAACTCTTTTAATAAATTTAAGATTAAATTAATTTGAGGAGCAAGTCACTTGGTGGCTCTTACAAAATTTGAAGTCCACTAAAATTAATTGGGGCAGGAGGCCTTTTTGTTATTTTTAAAATTAATTTAATATATTAGACCCTCACCTGCTGGATTTTATATCAAATTCGGTCTTATACTTCAACGGGGAAAAGAATATGTTTAATTCTCCAGGGGGGATCGAACTCAAAACCTAAATAAACCACGCGGCATCGCCCTCTTTCCCAAAACCCTTCCCTCCTGATGGAGTCGGACCAAGCTCTCTTTGGCTACGCCGTCGAATCGATGTTCCTCATCGCGCCGCCCACCTTCATCGCTCTCCACTTCCTCCAGGCTCCCTACGGCAAGCACCGCCGCCGGGGATGGGGCCCCGCGATCCCCGCTCCCGTCGCCTGGTTCCTCATGGAGAGCCCCACCGTCTGGCTCACGCTCCTCCTCTTCCCCCTCGGCCGCCACTCCACCGATCCCAAGGCCCTCGCCCTCGCCGCCGTCTTCCTCCTCCACTACCTCCACCGCACCTGCGTCTACCCCCTCCGCCTCCGCCTCCGCCGCGACCGTGGCCCCAGATCCGCCGGAGACTACCCCGTCCTCATCGCCCTGCTAGCCTTCGCCTTCAACCTCCTCAACGGCTACCTGCAGGCAAGATGGGCATCCCACTACGCCGATCACGCAGCCGACCGCCGCTTCTGGGGTCGATTCGTCGCCGGGCTGGGGGTGTTCCTGGCGGGGATGGCGGTGAACGTGGGGTCGGATCTGGCGCTGGTGTCGCTCAAGGGCGAGGATGGAGGGTACAAGATCCCCCGGGGAGGGTGGTTCGAGGTGGTGAGCTGCCCTAATTACTTCGGGGAGATTGTAGAGTGGCTGGGCTGGGCCTTGATGACGTGGTCCTGGGCCGGGCTGGGGTTCTTTATCTACACCTTCGCCAACTTGGGGCCCAGGGCGCGAGCGAACCACCGGTGGTATCTGGAGAAGTTCGGCGAGGACTACCCGAAGGGACGTCAGGCCGTCATCCCCTACTTATATTAGGCCAAAAAATGTCGACGACAAAGGTACTCCCGTGTGTCTGCTACCAATGGACAGTGAAATAAACTTGACAGTTATTTTTAATTTAAATTAGCATACAAAAGCAGTTTTGCTGTGTCTCCGGAAGCTTCGATTCTCTATATCAAAACACAATAAAAACTAAATGAAAAAAAAAAAAATGGAGAAACCCCACTTATGCCACACTTTGTTGAGCGCTGATGTCCGAGATTGATCCTTCCGCTGGATGTCCTTTGGTCAAGCTTCCATCTAATCCTCTGTATTCAGACATTTCAGCTTTGAGCTTCTCATACTTCTCCATTAAATCTGGAGAGCTTGAATTGAGAGCACCCACAATCAACTGCTTGATCTGCTGCTCCAAATGCTCAACTCTATTTTTTGACTCCATACTGCCCATCACTCCAGCACTGGCAGCCTCCAATTTCAGCAAATCGATCCTGTTCTTCACATCCGATGAGTTCGCCACACATTTTATGCGCTTTTCAATTTCATCATTAAGTTCCTTTATCTTGACCTCGAAGTCACGGATCGAGGTTTGTTCGCTCGGCATCTTGGCCTTTGATTCTGCATGCAAGATGTCCAAGCCCAAAGACTTGAGGGCATTGGCAAACTCAAGTTCTACTTCTTCATTCAACATCATGATATTCTCCTTTAGGGTTCGGTCCAGATCCTCGGCTTGAGAAGCTCCGGAATTCTCAATTTCTCTTTTTAAAGCCTCAATCTTCACCTTCAGATCCGGGCGATCCATCAACTCTTTGAATTTCTTGTTGATTTCCAACTCCAACGTCTCGGCCTTGTGGCCCTTCTCAGAAATATTCTTGGCTGTAGTCAGTTCCTTGAGCATGTTGAGCTTTGAATTTAGGCTTGCAATATTAGGAGCAGCATATAAGCCCCTGTGAATCTCATCATTAAGCTTCGTGATTTTTTCATTTAATGTCGGATCGAAGTGTCGCCCGTCAGAGGATCTTGCTTTTGAAATTTCTGCCCGCAACGTCACGAGGCTGTCCTTCAAGCCCATGGCTTTGGTGGCTACCAATAATTCATGATCAACTTCCCTCCTCAGTTTCTCAAGCATCTCATTGAGACCCAGATCTGGAAGTTTTGCTGAAGAATCGTGGGCTTCAAGAATTTGCTGCTTTAGTTTTTGAACTTCATCCCCCAGTTTTATGTGATACAATTCGCCCTTTTGATGGATGGGCACCTCCCTCTTTTTCATGTTGAATTTGCGTTTAGGATCTATAGGCACTCCCTCTTGAAACCCACCGATCTTCCGGAATTTTTGAGACCGATGCTTCAGTAGCTCTTCTGTGTCCATCTTCATGAGCTCCTATGAACCAATGGAAAGAGTTAGCGGGGTTTCAAAGAGAGAGAAAAACAATTCAAGTAGGACACCAGTCAATCATCTCTCACATCCATTGCTGAACTTATTGCAATCTTTATCTGGTGTGATGTCCAAGATGGATCGGCATGGGCACCACCAAGCGGCTCCTGATGTAAGCCAAAAATACAAATGAGACGTCACAAAATGCATAAGCATGGAATTAATAAGTGTTGTCAAACAGGTGCGTGTATACAAATAATTCCAGATTACTTATTGAAAGCATTTTTCTGCCACTTATTGAAGTGGTTTTCTTCTTGAATTTAGTGTAAGTGCATTTTTAGGTGGTATAAGCATTTCCAGATTGCTCATTGAAAAAGATGTTTCTATCACTACTGATTTAAATTGGTTTATTTTAAAATTTTAAGTAGTGTTTTTTTAAAAGAAAACAAAAACCTTAAATTTTCAAGCTATTTATCATAAGTAATAGGTGGTATAAACAATTTTCAATAAGTGATGTCAAATGAACCCTTAAGTACATGCAGTGAAATTAAATGAACAGACTTGAAAAATTATACAACTCACATGGGCTCATGTATTAACAGAGAAATCATCAATTCAATTAACACTTGCATTGTTAAATAGCCCAAAGAAATGATCGAAGGTACGCAAACAGTTTTGAATTAGACAGTCAGTATATTTGAAATTTTTTCTTACAGCCAAATAAAATGTATCAAAACCAAAACCCTAAATCAATGATTCCTTAAAGCCATCTTCAATAAAAGAATTATTACTATAAATAAAGGAGAAGACTCAGCAGCGCAACAGAGTGAAAATAACTTTGCACTTTTCCTGACGTCCTTGAAGTCAGGTTTATGAGAAATTGGAAGTAAAGGAGAAAAAATAGAAACAAACAGAAATACACAAAATGAAAAAACAAAAAATCTAGAAACAAAAATTGTATTGTATTTTGAAATCAAGTATCATCACTACAAGGCTAAACCAAGAGAGACTTTTTGACTCAGGCTCATTAAACAGTGTGCCATGGATTATTCCAGTGCATTATCTCTTCCAATTTTAAATGTTTTTCTACATGTTTGTGACAAGGAAAAATCACGAAAGCAGCTCCTTCAAAGAAGTGACATAACCTTATATCATTGCCTAATAAAACATCATGTTCAAAAAGTGACCTTATTCTCATGTGAATAATACATCAGAATGTATAGGATGATTATATTTCCTAACAAACAAACACGGAAGAACTGCATATTTTTCATAACTTCTTGGAGAAGGAGCACTATAGTGGCTACCAATGTGCCAAAATGAACAAAGGATATTAAAAGCAAGAGCAAACACACAGAGTAAAGAAAAAGGGGTGTGGGCGATCAGTTTAGGTCAGTCAATGACATCGGTTTGAAACGATTCATTGAAAAAAAAAAGGCTTAATAGAAAACCGGAACTGACCGATGCTTCTAAAACCAATATAAACCAAAATGATCGATTTATAACAGTTGAAACCAGTTTGATCAGTTAAAAATAAGGGAAAAATTTAGAATATGCGACAACGATTCATAAAAAAAAAACCCTAAACTATTGCAGCCAAGGATCCTAAGATAATGTAAAGATCACGGAAAAATAAACAGTAGAGATAGAAAAACTTGAAAAAAAATGATCAATTTGATATTGAAAATGAAGGAAAAAATTTGATAGATAACCAATTCAATAATATGGCAAAGATTTAAAGAAATTTAATAATGTTGGGCCAACTTGCAAGGAGGTTTGATGACTTACATTCGATTAAACATCGAATATGTTCATCACATTCCATTATAGTGAAAAATAAATAAAGATTTATGTTATATTAAAATTTTATTAGAGAAAAATAATCACCACTTCAAGTTTCAACAATGATTTATACACTTTATTTAATTGTTTAGTTTCAGTTAAAAACGGTTTAGAACGGTTAAGGCTACCAAACCGAAAAACCAAATTACAAAAAATTTATCTACCCACTTCAACCAGTTAACTGATTTAAATGAAATTTTATCCGTTTATGTCGGTTCAGTTCGGTCGGTTTTGATTGGTTCGGTTAATCCTGCACACCTCTAGGACAGTGAAAGATGAAACATTACAGGAATGATTGAATCAGCAATGTCTAGCTTTAACAACTCTTCAGCAGTTATCTTCAGCTTCTCAGCTGCCTGCAAAAAGGAAAAAAGAAAGAAAAAAGCAAGTTGTCTACCATTATAGATCCTTCAAAAAACTCGACAAATTCAGAAAATTTTAAACCTTGGCAGCTGCTTTGGAACTCTTCCACAATATTGCAGCACATGCTTCTGGGCTGAAAACCAAAGACAAGTTGAAATGTGAAAAAAACACACACATAAATGAAGGAGCAAACAGTGAATTAAAAAGTAATTCAGGAAAATGAATTCAAATATAGAAGAAACCAGATGGAATGGTCCTACAAGTTTATCGGCCATACTTAAATGAATTATTGAAGTTCTTGATACAAAAAAATATTAAATTATCAAAGAAAGCTATAAACAATCCAACCTGATAAAAATAACAAGTTAATTAATGTAAGGCTTCTATAAAAAAAATCTAGAAACTCAAACCATGACGCTTATTAGTTTTACCTGATAAGCCTGACTCACAAGACCAACAAAAGATCAAATCAAATATTTCTGTTAATAATACATCAATAAGATATGAAAATGAAGCTATTTTGCAAATAGCCATACCATGCCAAGTTTCTGTTTAGCAGTTTAGCACTACTAAAAAATGCCAATATGCCCTCTGCGGTTCTATTAGTTAACATGCGCAAAATCAGCGTGAAAAAGACAAATTTCATTAAGACACATTTTAATAAGCTTCCATGCATGAATAATTAGTGGCATGTGCTACACAAACAAATCATAGGCTTGATGAACAATGATGTAACCAGCAAAATAGTATCAAAAATTCCTCTTGATGTTTGAAGCCACATTGACTTCCAAACCGTTGGGAATGAAACAACTGTCATATTCTGCAAAAAGCTTGGGTTTCCTTTCTTCTTTACAAGCTTAAGGTATTTACAAATAAATGCAATAGGTTTTAAATCAACTTAAATGAAACATATACCACAGTAAAATAACACCAAAGAAAGCAATTTTAATTTCAATGTACCTGGCAACATAAAATACTGCATTTTCAAGCATTATTAACTTGTTAGCACAGGCAATCGCCAAGGCACCACCTGAGCCACCTTCCCCAATAACAATTGAGATAACAGGCACCTTCAAACCAAACATCGTCCTCAAATTGTGAGCTATAGCTTCTCCCTAAAAAAAGGCAAAACAGATGGTGTAAGTAAGCCACCACTTCATTAAACCAAAAAATATATTAAACAATGGTTCTCATACTTGGCCTAATTCTTCTGATTTAAGGTCAGCATAAGCCCCTGGAGTGTCGATGAAAGTAACGATAGGGAATCCATGGTGATCAGCATAATTCATCATCCTCAAGGCCTTCCGGTAACTATCCATAAAATTTCAAAACAGAAAATACTTGATAAAAAAGTGTGTTATGAAAAACACTCCCACTCAATAGGCTAGCAAAAATTAATGAAGTCAGATTTATGCCACCCTAAAGATTTTTGAAAAAAAATGACACCAAACTCCATTTTAATTTTGAAAATTCTGATTGGATCCAACTGACTCACCAATTTGTTGAAATTAAATGTTTGGTGTGCAGATCCAATCCCGCATCGGTTTCCGTGAGGAGAGGTGGGTGAGATAAGATGGGCTACTCCTCCTATCACCAACTGGTTTTATAATGAAACCCCAAAAGAGCTTATGTGTTGGGCTTGGAAGGAGTGGGCTAGAGGAATTGGATCCTGACAAGTGGTATCAAAGTCACGATGTAGCCCAAGTGTGATGTGGGTGGCATATCCCCAAACCAGTTTGACAATGATAACGATAGCTCAATTGAAGCATGTGGATCCATGATGCCTTGTGTCGAAAGTATTCTTGATAGCAATGGGCGGGTTGTTGTTGCGGAGTCGTCAGGAGTCGCAACGACAGAAACGAGAAACGAAAAGAAATGCAGAAGAAATGAAAGCAACAAGAACACAACGATTTACGTGATTCGGGAATAATCCCTACGTCCACAGAGAGGCAGAAAATTCACTATATCGGGAGCACAAATACAGAGTTTTGCAATAGTAACCGTAGCCCCAAAATGGGCTATAAAATGGAGAAGACGGTCCACTGTTTGTACAGTAAGTCCGCGTCGCTACAGTGAACGGCGACCACTTTTGTCAAAAGTACTACAGTGCTGCCGGCTGGAAGTCAAAAAGTGGAACGGTAAAGTTGACTCCGAAGTCCGCACTGCTACAGTGTCTGTCGGTGTCGGTTTGTCAGGTCTACTACAGTGGTCAGAGATGCTACAGTCCCGAAAAATTTGGGCCGGGGGCCTTCGACCCCCGGAGCAAAGGCGTGTTGCCCCCTGCAGCCCCCAACGAGCTTACCGCGGAGCTCGACCCGCGACAGTTGTGGGCCGCAAGCATTCGGCCCAACCGGATCGGGCTACACCAATCCAACAGTTGTGAGTCCCGATGATAAGAAAAAAAAAACGACAGTGCAAGATGTATGGATCTGATGGATTGTCGTTGAAGGGGAGATCCAAATGTATGGTTTTTTGTTTGAGGGGGTGATTGTTGTGTGTGCAAACTTAATCCCACATCGGTTTCTATGAGGAGTGGTGGCTAACATATAAGTTTGGATGGGTTACTCCTCCTATCACCAATTGATTTTAGAATGGAACCCCAGTGTTTGGCCTGGAAGGACCGGACTAGAGGAATTGGATCCTTACATTAAAGAGTGGCATGAGATTAAGGTTGACTTTGATGACACTTAACACTTATTGTTGAGCCCATGAATGAAGAAGATATTGAGATCTGAAGTGGTTGTGACCTTGGGGAGATTGTAGAGACCCAAGGTGAGTTTGCTGGGTTGAGAAGCTGAAGAAGAAGAGTTGATGAAGAGAATTGAGAGGATATGATTATGTGTTGGCTTTTGTTGTCAATACATAAATCATATTGAAACTCGCATATAATAAAGTTTATAATGTGAGTTAAAGGTTGTTAAGAAGTTTGGAGGTGTTTGAAAGTAGTTTGGAGCTGTTTTGAAGAAATCTGGAGGTTTTTAGAAGTAGTTTGGAGCTGTTTCTAAGAAATCTGGAGGTTTATAGAAGTGAGCATATTTCGGTCTGAAATTTGGCAAAGTCCTAATATGTAAAAGTAACTTTGCTAAATACGTAAAGGTCACTCTGGTGCTGAACAGACTGGATCAGAAAATGAGCATATTTCGGTCTGAAATTTGGCAAAGTCCTAATATGTAAAAGTAACTTTGCTAAATACGTAAAGGTCACTCTGTGGTGCTGAACAGACTGGATCAGAAAATCAGCAAAGTCATCAATACGTAAGAGTAACTTTACTCGGTGTGTACGGGTTACTTTGAACAGAGTCCGAAAATGGCATTCCTCAAAACATAAGAGTAATTTTTGCTCATGCGTAAGGGTCAATATGGGATTTGAAAAATGGAAAAGGCAACACATAAAGGTTAATCAGCTGATATGTAAAGGTAGATTCAAGGTAAAGGCAATACGTAGAGGTCGATTTGTTGATACGTAAACGTTGATCCGAGACAAAGGCAATATGTAAGGGTCATTCCTTTAATACGTAAGAGTTATCTGAAGTTTTCCCCGTAAGGGTCACTCCGCAATATAGAGTGACACGTAAGGGTTCTAGACTTTGCCAAAATTTGAGTTCGACAGACTTGAGAAGCAGTTGAAAGCTAACTGCTTGAAAATTGTTTCATTGCAATTTGGACGACTCAGAGGGGATCAAAGCCCATCCAAAGAGTCTCTTAAATAAATCAAAGGTGACTAAAAAGATTGCGATGAAGGCTCAGTTTTGAATGAGAAGAAGTTGAGAAGTAGTTGAAGAGAAGTTGAAGGCAGTTGTCTAAATTTTGAATTTGAAATTCGAATTTAAAAGGGGAAAATCAGTGCTGTTGCTAAAGAATATATTTGCTGTTGTGCAAATATTGTGTGTGGCGTAATATAAAGGATGAAAGAGAAGGAAATGAAGTGAAGGGTACTTGTTGTGCAAGTAGAAGAGGAAGAGGAAAAAAAGGAAGAAGAGGAAGGAGGAGAAGAAGAAACACAACTCGATGGAAATCTAATTCAGTTAAAGACTCTTTGATAGAGTTCAATTTGGAGTTCCAGGAATTAAGAGAGAATGCTCAAGAATTTCTGTATTACTTACCAGAATCATCAAAATTACAGTACAGTGCCTACAGATTATCTCTCCTGTTTGTCTCTCTAGAACAGGCCGAAACCTCTGTCTAGCTATTTCCCAAACCTTCCGAATGGTCTGTTAAGATCATTCCCCTTGTATTTATAACTCTCTTGGTATAGTCTATTTACAAGTCTACCCTCCACTTATTAAAGGAAAACAGACCGAACAGACTAAACAGAACACTAACATACCAAACAGACTAACAGGATACTAACAGACAAACAGTCCAACAGAATACTAACAGACTGACAGTCTAAACCATTCTCCTCCCCCTTCTATGATAAGTATGCAGCAGTGGTGGTTGGTTTCCACCCAAGCCACCAGCAGTAGAACCACCAGCAGACTCCCTCATTTCAACTCTATCACTCTTCTTGTTGAAAAACCGAGTCTATATCTGTTGTGTGCGCGGGAGCACTTTACACAAGTCGGGAGATATTTTTTGTGTGTCGCGAGTTCAAGAATAAACTCTGCTCGTTGTATCCATCATGATGATTCCGGTGGACTGACCGTATGGTCTCAGGTGATTCCAAATCATGCCAAGGATTTGCTTCTCGTTTTTGAGTGGCGAACCTTCTCGTTTTGTGTGTTGGTGTGTGTGACACCGATCTACTCATTCACTTTAACAAGTGTTGAAGGTCATTTTAAGAAGAAACTTAAAAAGTGAATTCACTGATTCACCCCCCCCCCCCAAATGAATTCTCATTGATCGTGTGGGTTCTTTGCACTTATAATAAGTACTTAAAAAAATAAATGACATTTGTTTTATTTTTGAAAAAACAATTACACTCAAGTTCATGAATAAAACATTTATATATGTGGTTAAAAAAAACATTTTTTCAATAAATAATTTACAAACCCTTATAGAAGACAATTTTCCATAAGGGATGAACATTTGAATTACTTTTCTTTTGTGTGTGCGGGAGCACTTTACACAAGTCGGGAGATATTTTTTGTGTCACGAGTTCCAAGGATAAACTCTGCTTGTTGTATCCATCATGAGGATTCCGGTGGACTAACCGTATCGTCTCAGGTGATTCCAAATCATGCCAATGATTTGCTTCTCGTTTGAGTGGTGAACCTTATAAAAATCTGTTGTACCTGCTGTGTTTGTGTGTTTGTGTGTTGGTGTGTGTGAGACCGATCTACTCATTCACTTTAACAAGTGTCGAAGGTCGTTTTAAGAAGAAACTTGAAAAGTGAATTCACTGATTCACCCCCCCCCAATGAGTTCTCATTGATCTTGTGGGTTCTTTGCACTTATGATAAGTACTTAAAAAAATAAATGACATTTGTTTTATTTTTGAAAAAACGATTACACTCAAGTTCATGAATAAAACATTTATATATGTGGTTAAAAAAAACATTTTTTCAATAAATAATTTACAAACCCTTATAGAAGACAATTTTCTGTAAGCGATGAACATTGAATTGCTTTTGTGTCATCGGACACATGCAAAAAATGGAATGCCAGCAATATTGAATTGCAGCAGTAGAAGACCCGCAGAAAGTTCCCAGATCAGATGACCAAAAGACTGCTTTAGCATGGAAAAAGAAACTCCCACCCCACCCACTCCCTAGAGGGAAAGCAAATTCTTTTGTAATATTAAGCCTCTGTTTGACAACACTTACTTTTCTGTCACTTGAGTGGTTTTCTTCAGAAATTTAAGTGTAAGCAGTTTTTCAAAAACAGAACAAACACTACTTATTTTTTCAAATTTTTTATCGTAAGGGATAAGTGCTACAAGCACATGCATAAGTGCTGTCGAACACAGTCTAACATGCATATCATTGAAATAGTAATCTTCCAATGCTTACACCGTACCCATGAGGAGTTGGCATCCCAAAGTTGCGCTGAATATTCTCCTTTGTATTTCTGCCCTTTTGGTGGCCTATGAACATATATGTTCTACCATCAATGCTTCCAATACCAGTGACAATAGCAGGGTCGTCATAACCCGCTCGATCTCCATGCAGCTCCATAAACTAGAAGTAAATATTACACAAAAACAGGATATCATATTTCCCACAGAGTGGGTGGTTTGGACTGATTACAAAAAGCGACTATGGGGATACCTTTTCAGTAATGCTAAAGACGTGATCAAGAAATGTTGGTCTGTTTGGATGCCGTGCAATTTGAACACGCTGTATAGGAGTCAGATGCGTATATAGATCCTTTAATGCCTGAAAAAAAATTACAGTGTTGAGAAAAGAATTCATGCAGCCAGAGAAAATATTTGATTGAAAACCCAAAAGCCACAGATAAACTCTTGAGGATATTTCGTGCTTTACATCAGCACCGTGTGACCTAGGAATACAACCACATGGATATGGCGAAAACAAAAAATAAAAGTACAACGAGGTCTATTCATAAATTGTTTGTGATGTACAGAAAAATATTGCCAACACAAATCAACCTTCATCTCTTCAGTCGGTGTTTTAGAGAGGATGACATAGTTCCTTCACTCACATCAAACAACGTTTCTCTATAAATATGCAAAAGAAAATTAAAAAGAACAAAGAAAAAAAGAAAAATGAAGAAAAGAGTAACTCAATGGATTCTCTAGAGAGTTGGAGGTACGAAAATCATAAAGCCCATACCAAACAACATGGCCCCTTGAATAATATGAGATGAATAGAAATTTCAAAAAAAAGTAAATACAGTAGCTCATGTTACTATAATTTCTTTGAATTCTATCACATCACAAAACTGCACATCCCGCACTTTTTGTATCCAAGGACACATCTAATTGTGTTTACAAAAAAGGTTTTCCTGCATTCAAAATTGATAAAATATAAAAATATCAGCCAGATACTTTATTTTGATATATTTTCTTTAAAAAAATCTGAAACAGAAAACTATGCATTTGACCATTGCTGTTCGTTGAGTATTGTTTCTGAACGAATCATTGCATGCACCTCGTTTCGTTCGTTTCAAAAAAAAAATCCAAAGATTCAAATAAGCCCCAATGCTTCAAAATGCACACTCCTGGGAATAAAGTGAACTTGATGCTTCAGCATACCAGATGCAAATTGAAGAAAAGCCAGTTGCAGGTCAGAATCCCAATTATATTTGAAACTAGAAATTTAGTTGTTGAATGCCATGCCAATTAGCATCATGGATGAAAGAAAGCAAACACAACTTTTAAGCTCATCAAATTTTCATGTATGCGTGCAGCAGAAATAGCGGCAGGCTGGCATGCTTTTTATTATGCAAAAGCAAAATCAAAATTCAGAAGAGTCCAAAAAAAAATTCAAAATTTTCACCCTGTAATCATGACAGGTTGCTCAGATAAAACGATAACCAGCAGTTAAAAAAACAATTATGGTAACAAAACAATTCCCAGTTTATACAAAAAAAAAAAAAAACAGATCTGTCTTCGGTGTTATCACGCAATCCAATATCATACGTAACACACACACCTGCTGATACTTCTTCTCTAGTGACAGAATTTGATCACTGAAGTCCAGACCAGTTTCATCTGCCATTTTCCTCACCTGTGGTTCAAGAACAGAGTGTGCCATTAAAGTCAACAAGCACATATTATTAGATAAATAAATGTTTATAATTAAAAGAAAAGGTGCTCACATCAATGATTTTCTTTTCCAGATCAAAGAGTGGTCTCTCAAAATCTAATGAAACTGGCTTGGGTTTCTCCTTTAAAGGCTTGAAATGTGATAGATGACTGAGAACGCCTCCTTTGACATGAGGGTCTGGATCATCGGACCAAGGATATTCATGCTTCTTCACCTTCCTAATCCTTGCCACCACACTGAATTCCTGTCTTTTCGTACCAAAACATGCTTTCCCTGGGGCTATTAAAGGAACGCCACTAACACCATTTCCAGAGCTCCGCAAAAGATCCGAAGCAGGCACAGAAAATGTAGCGGCAGAATGAGAAAACGAAGTCATTCTCCAAGTGGAAAAGTGAATCCTTTCAAATGCTCACCTGAATTGGCCAAAGGTGACTCGAATTTTAGAATAATTTTATTCCTAGGGATGGAGAAAGAAATAGTCGTAAGAAAACGCGCGCAGGATTCAGTAACGACTTACAGGCAAATATAGAAGCTCTGCGCCTACACGCAGTCAATTTGACTAAAGTTCACCCGAATTAATAGAAAATCTCACCAAATCTACCAGAATACAGCAAAAATCTCATCCTGATTTGCTACCGTGTCCCTGGCGAAGAGATAGAGAAGCGATGCTCCAAGTGGAAAAGTGAATCACTTGGAATACTCACCTGAAATAGCCAAAGGCGACTTGAATTATAGAGTGATTTTACTCCGTGGGACGGAGAAACAGACCATCAAAAGAAAACACCCGCAGGGTTTCGAAACGGCAACATTTAACAAGCAAACATAGAAGCTCAGCACCTAAGTGCAATCAATTTGACTAAAGTTCACTCGAATTATTCGAAATTTTCACCAAATCTAGCCGAAAACAGCTCAAATTTGATCCTAATTTGCTACCGTGTCCCTGGGATTCAGTGCCAAAGAAAGACGCATCCGTTTAAACAATAACATTAAACAGGTGAAGATCAAACCGAAAGGCCTGTATGCAACAAATCACTCAAGAAAAATCTCATTCAGAAAAAACTTAGACTCGAATGACTGGTCGAAGAGGGGTGGCAGAATTTCGCAGCGATTATCGGACGGAAAGTGGCGGATACCTTGAAAAAGACACCCACGGATAGTAGAATAACATCGCCAACAAAAGGAGGATCAAGAACAAAACCAAATTGAAGAGACCAGTGCAGATCAGAGAATAATGAGGGAGAGGGGAATTAGAGAACCGCCAGCCAGGCCCGCATTTGAGCACCTTCCTCTATTACAGAGGAAACGGGAAGAAGATGTCGATACTTCTTATGCTGCAATTAATAACAGCTCGGGTATGAACATAAATTTAAAATTGACATGAAATAACGAAAGAACCTGCACTAGTTCGTAATATTTTGTTTTTTCAGAAGTTTAATGTGGCTGGGTTTGGGACTTCGTTAATATTATAAATAGAGAATGCCACAATAAGATTGAGAAGTGGAAAGAACTGATTGAATTGAAATTTCTGAGAATTAATTAAGAAGAGTCGTTAGCGAAGATAAAAGATTATTTATCAGAAAATTAGTCATAAAATCATCTGAAACTATGAAAGAAGACAATGTCAGAGACTACAATTACCCTTAAAGATCTTAGTACAGTGATCAGAAGTAATAGAATTGACTATCCAGATGAAATGGTTAAGGAATTTGAGAATCAAATTCCAGAACTAATCAGTCTTGTATTAATCAAGCACAGTGAAAATCCTCACAGGAGTGCGACATTCATGGTAATGAATCAGGTAGAAAAACAGCATGGTAAGCCCAGAATGGTTATAGATTATCATGATCTTAATTGTACCACAAAGGATGATGAATACAATCTTCCCAATCATGAAGTTTTAAGAAGTATGATTAAGAATGAAAGACCAAAGATATATTATAAGTTTGATCTAAAGTCTGGATATTGACAGATAAAGATCAAAGAAGACATTGTACCATTAACAGTATTTACAACGACAATCGGCTTGTTTGAATGGCTAGTCATGCCATTTGGATTCAAGAATGCACCAAGAATATTTCAAAGGAGAATGGACAAGACATTCAGTAGATTATCACAGTTCGTGACAGTCTATATTAATGATGTGCTCATATTTAGTAAAAACACAAAAGAACATATAAAACATTTACAACAGGTGGTTGAAGTGTTTATAGAAGAAGGGATGATACTTTCAGAAAGAAAGATCATTTGGATGCAACCAAAGATAGAATTCTTGGAATTCCAGATCCAATGAAGTAGAGAAAAACTTCAACCACATATTGCAGAAAAGCTACAAACTTTCCCTGATAAGCTTACAGATCATAAGCAAATGTAGGTGTTTCTTGGTATGCTAAGTTATGTCAGAATATACATCAGAGATTTAGCAAAAAAATTCAGTTCCAATATAGAGAAAGATGTTCAGTAAGGTACCTTGGGATTAAACAAAAGAAGATTATGAAGTAATCAGAATTTTAAAGCAAAAAACACAAAATCTTTCAGAATTAGAGTATCTAGATGGGAGTGAAGATCAACTTATCTTAGAAACGGATGCATCCGACTTAGCATGGGGATGTATCTTAAAGATAAGAAAAAACCACAATGAAAGTATTAGTAGATATTGAAGTGGATGTTTTAATAAGGTAGAGAAGAATTATCTTGTCCATGAAAGAGAATTGCTTGAAGTCTTTAAAGGGATTAGGGCTAATGAGATTTTCTTGGGAAAATCCTTTACTATAAGAACATATAGTTCTTATACAAAGAATTTTATGAGAATTAAATTAAAAAGGTTTACCCAAGCACGACTTGTACGGTGAAAGAATGAGTTGCAATACTATAACTTTAATATAAAAAATATTAAAGGAAAAGATAATATCATTCCAAATGCACTAACACGCTATTTTGACTCTTGCAGGTGCAATGACAGAAAGTAGCAAATCAAGGAGATGTCATATTTTCATTGATAATCATTCTTTGATAGAATGCCTGATTATCAAGGTAATGAATGACATACTTGACAGACTTGAACAAAGAAAAGAGATTCTAGTAGAGAATCACCTTCAGAAGAAGGGATCTTCATCTAGTAAGATTAAAAGATCAGAAAGCACAGGTTCCTCGGTTAGAAAAGCTGAAAAACCAAGAAATTCTTCAAAGAGACATCTAGACAGCAAGTCTAAAGATAAAAGTCAAATTGAATGTTTTGTATGTGGTCAGAAAGGCCATTACAACACTCAATGTGTAGATAATCCGAGAAATAGGAAGGCTCAGAAGAACCAACAAATTGACACGAATGGAAGCTCTAAAGGAAAAAAGAAAACCATTAAGAGCTGGGCTGATCAAGTAGAAGAACTTGAAAAGCAACAAAGGTCTTAGAAAGAACCTCATCGATAGAATATTCAGAAAGAACAAGATCAAGAAAGTCTGGATGATGCTATAGATGAAGAGCCCAATCCAACAAAGGAAATATGGAAATATTTGTAAAGGATTCCAAATATTTAAAGGAATAAATCCACAGTCGTTTATAATCTGATCCAAAAACGTAAAGATGACCAGATATTCAAAAGAGGTCTGGACCATGTTTTAGACATGCTTAAAAATTCAAAGATCTTATGGAGGATTATAAAAAGATTGGTTGAGATATGATCAGTATGATCATCACTGAAGAGATCAGGCTAAAGGTCCAAGTTTCTGGTCTTCTTGACAAAGTTTTAAGGATCAATGGGACAGGTTTGGAAGAATATTCAGTTTTGAAAAGGTTTTGGAGAATGTCAGAAACAAGGATTCTAAAACTCCACATACCATATACAACATTAGAACTAGAAGAGTTCATTGAATGACAAAAAGCTTTCAGTATGAGAGCAGTACAATTCTTGAGATTTAAGAAAATAAATTCCACATTCAATTGGATACCTCAGATGGTGAGAACGATTCTAAACAATGCACATCAAAGTTTTATTTAGTGGGTTGCACATATTGAACCTATCAGATTAGCAGACAGATTGATCATGCTGTGGAATCTGTAGCCAGGGCACTGAACTAAATGACCTGTCCAGAAAGCTTTCGAAGATTCGTAGTTTAACGATAAAGATTGGCTAGAGTTCAGTTTGAATAAGATCCATTATGATTGTATCCAAATTGCATGGAGTATTTATTTAATAGAATCAATATCAACAAGAAAATATTGTATATTCTTTGCAGGAGATAATGTGTTAGTCTCTATCAACTCTACAGACATGCAACATATAAAAATGGAACATCTGGAAAACTTCACGGTGGAGGCATACATGATTCTTGAAGAACTCAAGGCATGGAAAGGATATAAAGAAAACATATTTATTATCAGAGATCAGACCCAACACGCCATCAAAGAATTGATGAAAATGAAAGAGTCATAGAAAGAAGTCTCAGTTGGGGAAATGATCGATACTCTGTATGACTTGGAGGGATTCTAGGTGCTGATCCAGGAATGCTTCATATCTGACATTGTCACGACCCCCTCCCACCAAAGATGCCCCTCCTGAGCTGGAAATGGTGAAAGGGAGATAATGACCCATGAGCCCCGCCTCCAGTAGGCCCTGGAGTGGCGACAAGCACCAAGGGTATGAGTTTTCACAAATATGGGAGGCATTACCCTTTCTATTATTTAAGATCGGGAAATAGGATGAGTCAAACACCGAAAGGAAAAGGAACAAGTAAATGAAAATAAACCCAAAACCAACCCATATGCATATTTTATACAAAACTGAAACAAAAGTATAGGTACAAGAAAAACTCCCAAGTATGATACCAAAAAGAAAGCAAAAAACTGCAACCAGCAACTCCAACGCCCAACTAGCAAGGTCCCGCACGATCCCTGAAGTCCTCCTGAAGACCTGAAAGTAAACGTAGGGTGAGCATACAAGTATACTCAGTAGAAAACCCTAAAGTTCCCGTGTAAAAGTGGGGAGACATCCTAATGCCCCGTGAGAAAATAGAAGGAACCAAAGCCTAGCAAGGAATCTATCCACCCAACCTTACAAGCCACACTCACCAAATATTGCAAGTAAATAGAGTAGTATAGTAATATTATCAAAGTATGGGTACCCCGCACCACCTTCCCACTGAATACTGCTCAAGCCCTCACGCCTAACGCTCTGATGCTTCCCCCTCTTCCTGAGCTAGTGCCACAACCTAGGCATACGAAGCTCGAGCTAGTACCGCAACCTGGCCATAAGAAGCTCATAGTATCCCGCCGACACTCAATCCTCGACCATAACCACATCTCATCCCGTATCCCGCCGACACTCAATCCTCGGCCATAACCACATCTCATCCCATATCCCGCCGACACTCAATCCTCGGCCATAACCACATCTCATCCCGAAGACACCTGGGAACCACATCACATCCTCATCCCGAAGACTCTTGGGAACACATCACATCCTCATCCCGAAGACTCTTGGGAAATATCTGTCATAACCTGCCCGAAGGATCTTGGGCTATAGAACTTTGAAGAGGGAGCACAGGGAAGAACTATAACCAGCCATCCTTTGGATGTTTGAGAATCTCACCCCCCGTCCCACGGGTGTTCGGCACGTAGTGCTCAACATGGGTGGGGTGTGTAAAGAAACATAAAACGTACAGATTTATATAATTATATCAACCACTAAGCCCATCCTAAGGCTTCTACACAAAAGATCTGAGTACATGCCTCGACACTGCTACCACGAAAGTATGCACACAATAAACAGCCCCAAACCCCGTTAAGATTTTCATATTTCAATAGTTTTAGTTTATCAGTTCCTTAACTACTAAGAAACTAACAACAACCAAACCAGATCAATCGTTCGTAAAACATATCCCTGCCAACCAAAAATATAGTTAGGGAAAACACAAGCAACACAATACCATTTTCTTTTATTAGCTAATCAATTCCATTTATTTTCCGTATTTAATCAACTACCATGCCCCACAATTCATTAGTTAACTCTTCCACTTTTATTCATATGCACAAACATCCCTGCAGCCCTGCTTCCAACCACCATAACCACAAACACATCGGAAATAATACCCGTACCACATCATCATCCCTTTGATACCATTTACCACAGCTCCGCTTCCCATCACAACCATATTGTACACGCCAACCCACAACCAAGCCAATCACACCCCCGCTGCTCACCCATTCCACAACAACCCATGAAACACCCCTTCACATAATTAGACCCCAACCAGCACCCACATAATTCATTCTTTCATTTAGTTTAATCGGGGTGATCATACAAGGGTTCCAGGTATTCATTTAATCATCCAACTTTACATGATTAACCAATTTCCACATTCTATGAAATTTCATCCACAAAACAATCATGAAAAATAGGGAAACATTTAATTGCACAAGAAAAGGCCCCCAACGACCGTGATTTTCAGTAGGCATAAGCCTATTTAATTCACAAAAAAATCAAAGGATAAACATTGATGGAAATAAAACAACAATATCAACAAAATTTCCCCAAACCCGTTCTTTAAACCAGTTATTATATTTATTTACTGGTTCAACCATATCTCACGAAAACAAGAGGATACCCACCCCGCATGATGCACAAGAGAGAGAGAGACGAAGGTAGGATCCCTACCTCAAAGGTTTTTGACAAAACCCCAACAAACGAAGAACGCACAAGAAAGCCGGGATGATCCTCCAAGAATCCTCCTTAGATCTCTTCTCCTAACATAACCAAGACCAAATCTCATCATATTTGGAATACACACACTCAGATCTACCCATACCGGGCGTAGATCTAAG
Organism: Viscum album; assembly: GCA_963277665.1. Lineage (NCBI taxonomy): Eukaryota > Viridiplantae > Streptophyta > Magnoliopsida > Santalales > Viscaceae > Viscum > Viscum album. The sequence goes on along the minus strand of OY728123.1, from coordinate 151,242,892 downwards.
AAACCGAGAGAAGAGAAGGAGTAGATCTAAGTAGATCTAACAACCAAACAAGAACGATCACATACCTCAAGAAACCAGCTTCGATTTGCGAAGGGAAGCCTTCAGATCACCTCCAAAACGCTTGGGAGAGGTTCTCTTATCTTTAAGGGAGGGCAATCCTGAGTTATGGCCGCTTAGGAGATTAAACAAGAAAGTTAGAGGAAAAACGGTCAAGATCCACAATTTTAGGATATAGTTTAAGTGGCCGCACGGTTAGTTCGCACGGTTTAACAAACCATGCGCTAACCGTGCGTTAGCTACTGCCTTGGCCACCCTTCTCGTACGATTTGGCTACATGGTTTAGACAAACCGTGCGCCGTCCGTGTGGGAGCTACTTCCTCCAAGCCAACTACGCATGGTTTGGCCGCACGGTTTAGACAAACCATGCGCCGCCCATCCGAAATCTACTGCCCTTTATTTCTACTCAAAAGTTCACCCAAGCGCACCCCCAAGCCTCTACTCCAAAATAGAGGTAGTTAGAAACATCAAAAGTACCTGAAGACATAACGTGATGTTAAAGCTCTCAACTTTCTACCATTGAAACGGTTCATCAAGAAGGAAGATTTTGGAAAAGCATTGGGGATAAGTTACCTTGACATCCGGAACGCCTCTAACACCACATTTTTACAAAGTAATGGACCTGAGAGGTTAGGGCCATTACATCAGATACCTCTCAAACTATTCTCACCCTCAAGAATTAAAACCAGACCTGAAGAAAGGATAGGGGTCCGAACAACTCCCCCTCGAAAGATACTTCTCAGGAGCAAACCTCCTTGTTACCAAGGAGCGCCCCCTTCCTCACCTGTCTCTTGAACAATCACAAACATACCGCTACTCTCCCCTGTGAAACCATGCAAAGAAAAAGATTAAATCATCTGGTCATGTGGGTGAGGGGTTTTCTTTCCTCCACATTAAGATACTACCCGCTTTGGGCGGCACTGACTCGCCCGCACGGGTTTAGGTGCATCCACTTTAATGCGTCTTAACTAGGGATCAGGTCCTCCCCTCCCCACATTTCAGGACACTTCTTACGCACTTGAAACACATTTCATAGTTAACCAGGTCAAGCATTACATCGTAAATAGGTATGAAACAAAACAGGATAAAACTCAAAATAACTCTGGGTACTGGGCATGCATCTATGCTTCCCATTCCCAGGTACTCTCCTCAAGCCCACCATGCCTCCATAGCACACGAACCAAAGGAATGGTTCATCCACAAAGCACCTTCTCTTCACAACCTTCAATCATCATGAGTCACTCCACGAACGTTGCATCATCCCCGATATCTAGCTCTCCCCAGTCGAGGACGTGTGAATCGTCATGCAGGTACCGACGGAGCTGAGACACATGGAAGACGTCGTGCACCCTTTGCAGCGGTGGAGACAACGCTAGTTGATAAGCCACCTCACTGACTTGCCGTAACACCTCGAAGGGCCCGACGAACCTGGGAGAAAGCTTACTTCCCTTTCCGAATCTTCGCTGCCCGCGCCGAGGAGAGACCTTCAAGAACACGTGGTCCATGACCTCGAACTCCAAGGGTCTCCTCCTATTATCGGCGTATGACTTCCTCCGGTCCTGAGCTGCCTTCATCCTCTCTCGTATAAGATGAACCTTCTCCGTCGTGCTCTGCACCACCTCCGGGCCAAGAACACCTACTTCTCCGACCTCTGTCCAACATACGGGTGAGCGGCACAACCTCCCGTACAAAGCTTCGAAAGGATCCATGCCAATGGTAGAGTGATAGCTGTTGTTGTAAGAGAACTCTATCAGAGTCAAGTGTTGTACCCATGATCCTCTATGGCCCAAAACACATGCTCATATCATATCTTCCAAAGTCTGGATGGTGTGCTCTATCTTCCCATCTGTCTGGGGGTGGAAAGTAGTGTTGAGGCATAGCCGGGTGCCAAAAACATGTTGCAATCCTCTCCAGATCTGCGAGGTAAACCGGGTATCCCGATCATATATTATAGATCTCGAAACTCCATGCAACCGCACCACCTCATTCACGTACCTCTGATCTAGGGCCTCAACCGTACTTGACTCCTTGATTGCTAGGAAGTGGGATTATTTTGTCAGCCGGTCCACCACTACCCAGATGGCGTCGCAACCCCCTTGAACTCTGGGCAGCCCCATGATGAAATCCATCGAGATGTCATCCCACTTCCACTTGGGGACATCTAAAGGTTGTAATAGACCTCCTGGGACGTGGTGTTCAGCCTTCACCTACCGACACACGAGGCACTTTGCTACGAACTCTGCTACTGCCCGTTTCACCATGGGCCACCAGAACTGCCCTCTCAAGACCTAGTACATCTTGGAATCTCCCGGGTGTACTGCCAGGGGTGAGTTGTGAAACTCACCAAGAACTCTCTCACACATTGCCTCTGGAACAAACAACTTCCCCTGGAAAAGCATCCGATTCAGATCATCCTCTGACCATCCTTTCGGAGCATTGCCCTGGCTAGCCCGATCGCGCATCAGTTCACTCTCTATGTCTCCCCACTGTGACTCCTCCACCTGCCGTAGTAGGGAGGACTGCACTGTCATCTGAAACAGACAACCTCTACCACCATCTTCCCATACATCGAGGTGTAGTGTATCCAATTCTTCCATCGCCTTCCATACATCTGCCGTCTTTAGAACCACGTCCTTCATCCTACTCAAAGCGTCAGCCACCACATTTACTTTTCCTTCGGTGTAGGAGATTTAGAATTCGTAGTCCTGGAGGAACTCCATCCACCTTCACTGCCACAAATTCAGGTCCCGCCGGGAGAAGATATACTTCAAACTCTTGTGATTCGTGAAGACCACAAAGTGCTCCCCGATGAGGTAATGCCGCCACAACTTCAGTGCGAACACAACCGCCACAAGATCTAGATCGTGGGTGGTATAGTTACGTTCATGAGGACATAACTACCTAGACCCATAGGAGATCACCCCTTGCTGTTGAATCAGCACGCACCCCAAGCCTTGGCCTGAGGCATCATAGAATACCTCAAACGTTACTCCCTCCTCTGGTAATCTCAGCACTAGGGCACTAACCAACTTTCATTTTATATAACTGAAGGCTGCCCCACACTGCTCATCCCACACGAAAGCTCGATCCTTCTTTGTCAAGGCTGCCAAAGGTGCTGAAACTCGGGAGAAGTTGGGCATGAACCTCCAGTAGTAGCCTTCTAGTCCAAGGAAACTATGAACTTCTGCCACGTTCTTGGGCGCTGCCCAAGAAACAACCGCCTTGACCTTTGATGGGTCCAATTCTATTCCTTGCTCGGACACCACATTTCCAAGGAAGCGTACTTATCGAGTCCAAAACTTACATTTGGACAACTTCCCATAAAGTTGGTGCTGTTGGAGGACCTCTAAAACCGTTCTCAGGTGCCCAGCATGATCCTCCTCTGATCTTGAGTATATCAGGATGTCGTCGATGAAGACGACTACGAACTGGTCTAGTTATTCTCGAAAGACGGAGTTCATGAGTCCCATGAACACGGTCGGTGCATTTGTAACATCGAACGACATGACCACAAACTCAAAATGCCCATATCTGCACCTGAAGGAAGTCTTCAAGATGTCACCCTCCTTTACCCTCAACTGGTAATATCCAGACCGCAGATCGATCTTAGAGAATCAAACTGCTCCCCTTAGCTGGTCAAAGAGATCGTCTATCCTCGGGAGGGGGTAACGGTTCTTGACGGTTACCTGGTTCAGTCTCTGGTAGTCTATGCACAACCTTAGACCACCATCTGCCTTCTTTGCGAATAGGACTGGAGCACCCCATGGTGATGCACTCAGTCAAACAAAACCCTTCTTCATCAGATCATCAATCTGAATCTGCAACTCCCGTAGCTCCGAAGGTTCCATCCGATAGGGGGGCATCGAAATTGGACGGGCATCAGGTTGTAAGTCTATTATGAAATCAATGTCCCGTCGAGGGGGTAGAGTCACTACCTCCTCGGGGAAGATGTCCATGAACTCACTGACAATCTTGGAGACTTCTACCATTTCCGTATCTTCTGACTCAACTGATAGACTGACTAATGAGGAAAGAAAGGGATCCCCTCACCGGCTGCCCTCCTGGAAACCCCACTCACCAATGAAAGTCACATGTCGGCCGCCCACGCCTGAAAACACAACCCTTCTTCAAAAACAATCGATGACGGCACACACTGAGAACAACCAATCGATGCCTAGAATGATGCCGTATGACTGCATTTGTAGTAAAAGGAGATCTCCACTGGATTGGTGTGGCCCCAACATCAACCTACATCCCCAGAAAACACGAGACAAGATGGTCTGACCTCCGACTGGTGTACTCAAAACCAGGGGTACATAAAGTGTCTCTATGTCTAGGCCCAAGGCACATGCTAGATTGGGTGCAACAAAGGAGTATGAATCTCCTGAATCAAACAAGTCATAGACAAGGGTACTAAACAAGCTGATTGTACCTCGAACGACTTCTGGCCCTGCTGAAACCGCTGCCTCTGCGGCGTGCAACTGCCCACGCCCAACTCCTCTACCTCTCGGTTGTCGACCACCTCCCCGACCATGCCCTGGTCGAGGTCCCTGAGGAGCACCCTAAGGTTGGCCTCCTCCTACAACGTCTGTCCTCAGAGGAGCGGGAGCTTTCTACTGCTGCTGGAAGGGCCTGGTTGGAAACTGTTGTGGCTGAGGCGGGTGCTGTACTGGTCCACCTCCACTGTACTGTACTCGGTCCGGGCACTGGTTCCGAAGGTGCCCACGACTACCATAGATGAAACACCTTAGTCCCGGGCCCGAAGGAAAAGGGCGAGGACCGGGAGATCAAAACTGAAACTGCTGAGGCCTGCTCCCTACTGGTCGGAACCTAGAGGGCCCTGATGCTGGAGGCCTGCTGATGACGGCTTTCCCCTTCGACGAGCCCAACTGGATTCCCTCTCGCGACACACCTCCCAGTGTGTGCATCCTCTCCACCACTTCAGCATTCTTCTAGACCTCCAAGTACGTCGGTAGGGTGAAGGGGGTAATAGAATACTGGAGAGGAGGTCGAAGCGCCTCCTCCAAACGTCTCGCTCGAGACTCCTCATCTAGAAAGAGGTCTGGAGAAAAATGGAGGAGATCCTTGAACTTGATCCCCAACTCTCTCACCGACATGCTCCCCTGCTAGAGGGAGAGTAGCTCCTGCCTCTTCTCAGCCTTCATTGTGGAAGAGAGGAATTCCTCCCGGAACTCCCTCTCAAAATATGCCCACATAACCTCAGTCTCCCTCTTCTCCCCGAGATAGAGCATCCACCACTGACGCGCCACTCCCCGCATCTGGCTCACAGCCAGAGGAACCCAGTACTCTACCAGAGCCTAGATCAAGCTGAAAGCTATCACCAGCTCCTCTAGCCATCTCTCTGTCTCCATGTCAGAGATCTACCCTCGTACTTCCCGAGGGTCTGCCGCTGAAAGGCACGAAGCATTTTCTTAGACTCCTTATTCATTTTAAATCCCCCAAATGCCCCAGAAACACAAGAACACAAGTCATTATGATGCATGTACCTTTCCTAGGGTCTCTACCCTGCAATCAGTGTAGCCTCACTTGGTCGTTCGGTAGGTCCAGAGTCCTTGAATTGGATCATGGGGGCCCCTAAAATCCCGTGTCCTAGCCGGTCTTCCCTGGACTATTTCACACTCCAAGATCACCCGACACTGTTGCCCTACCATCCCATGCAATCCTCATTGTGTCTAACTCCAGACTCCATCCTATCTCTCAACCTCCTGCTCTAATACCATTCTGTCACGACCCCCTCCCACCAAAGATTCCCCTCCTGAGCTGGCAATGGTGAAAGGGAGATAATGACCCCCGAGTCCCACCTCCAGTAGGCCCCAGAGTGGCGACTAGCACCAAGGGTATGAGTTTTCACAAATACGGGAGGCATTACCCTTTTTATTATTTAAGACCGAGAAATAGGATGAGTCAAACACCAAAAGGAAAAGGAACAAGTAAATGAAAATAAACCCAAAACCAACCCATATGCATGTTTTATACAAAACTAAAACAAAAGTACAGGTACAAGAAAAGCTCCCAAGTACGATACCAAAAAGAAAGCAAAAACTGCAACCAGTAACTCCAACGCCCAACTAGCAAGGTCCCGTACGGTCCCTGAAGTCCTCCTGAAGACCTGAAAGTAAACGTAGGGTGAGCATACAAGTATACTCATTAGGAAAACCTAAAGCTCTCGTGCACAGGTGGGGAGACATCCTAATGCCCTGTGAGAAAACAGAAGGAACCAAAGCCTAAAAAGGAATCTATCCACCCAACCTTACAAGCCACACTCACCAAATATCACAAGTCAATAGAGTATTATAGTAATATTATCAAAGTATGGGTACCCCGCACCACCTTCCCACTGAATACTGCTCAAGCCCTCATGCCTAACGCTCTGATGCTTCCCCCTATTCCAGAGCTAGTGCCGCAACTTGGCCATACAAAGCTTGAGCTAGTGCTGAAACCTGGCCATACGAAGCTCATAGTATCCCACCGACACTCAATCCATGACCATAACCATATCTCATTCCGTATCCCACCGACAGTCAATCCTCAGCCATAACCACATCTCATCCCGTATCCCGTCGGCACTCAATCCTCGGCCATAACCACATCTCATCCCAAAGACACCTGGGAACCACATCACATCCTCATCCTGAAGACTCTTGGGAACACATCACATCCTCATCCCGAAGAATCTTGGGAAATACCTGTCATAACCTTCCCAAAGGATCTTGGGCTATAGAACCTGGAAGAGGGAGCACAGGGAAGAACAATAAACATCCATCCTTTGGATGTTTGGGAATCTCACCCCCCGTCCCACGGGTGTTTGGAACGTAGTGATCAACATGGGTGGGGTGCGTAAACAAACATAAAACGTACAGATTTATATAATTATATCAACCACTCAGCCCATCCTAAGGCTTCTACACAAAAGACCTGAGCACATGCCTCGACACTGCTACCACAAAAGTATGCACACAATAAAAAGCCCCAAACCCCATTAAGCTTTTCATATTTCAACAGTTTTAGTTTATCAGTTCCTTAACTAACGAGAAACTAACAACAACTAAACCAGATCAATTGTTCATAAAACATATCCCTGCCAACCACAAATATAGTTAGGGAAAACACAAGCAACACAATACCATTTTATTTTATCAGCCAATCAATTCCATTGATTTTACGTATTTAATCAACTACTATGCCCCATAATTAATTATTTAACTCTTCCACTTTTATTCATATGCACAACCATCCCTGCAGCCCTGCTGCCAACCACCATAACCACAAACGCATCGGAAACAATACCCGTACCACATCATCATCCCTTTAATACCATTTACCGCAGCTCCGCTGCCCATAACAACCATATCATACACACCAACCCACAACCAAGCCAACTGAAGCCCCTCTTCTCACCCATTCCACAACAACCCCCGAAACACCCCTTCATATAATTAGACCCCAACCAGCACCCACAAAATTCATTCTTTCATTTAGTTTAATCGGGGTGATCATACAAGGGTTCCAGGTATTTATTTAATCATCCAACTTTACATGATTAACCAATTTCCATATTCTATGAAATTTGATCCACGAAACAATCCAAAAAATCAGGGAAACATTTAATTGCGCAAGCAAAGGCCCCCAACGACCGTGATTTTCATTAGGCATAATCCTATTCAATTCACAACAAAATCAAAGGATAAACATTTATGGAAATAAAACAACAATATCAACAAAATTTCCCCAAACCCATTCTTTAAACCAGTTATTATATTTATTTACTAGTTCAACTGTATCTCATGAAAACAAGAGGATACCCACCCCGCATGATGCACAAAAGAGAGAGAGACGAAGGTAAGATCCCTACCTCAAAAGTTTTTGACGAAAACCCCAACAAACGAAGAACACACAAGAAAGTCGGGCTAATCCTCCAAGAATCCTCCTTAGATATCTTCTCCTAACACAACCAAGACCAAATATCATTATATTTGGCATCCACACACTTAGATCTACCCATAACGGGTGTAGATCTAAGAAACCGAGAGAAGAGAAGGAGTAGATCTAAGTAGATCTAACAACCAAACAAGAATGATCACATACCTCAAGAAACCGGCTTCGATTTTCCAAGGGAAGCCTTCAGATCACCTCCAAAATTCTTGGGAGAGGTTCTTATATCTTCAAGGGAGGGTAATCCCAAGTTATGGACTCTTAGGAGATTAAACAAGCAAGTTAGAGGCAAAAAAATCAAGATCCACAATTTTAGGATCTAGTTTAAGTGGCCGCACGGTTAGTTCGCACGGTTTAACAAACTGTGCACTAACCATACATTATCTACTTCCTTAGACACCCTTTTCACATGGTTTGGCCACATGGTTTAGAAAAACCATGCGTTGTCCCTGCGGGAGCTACTGCCTCCAAGCCAACTACGCACGGTTTGGCCGCACAGTTTAGACAAACCATGCGCCGCCCGTGCAAAAGCTGCTGCCCTTTAGTTCTCCTCAAAAGTTCACCCAAGCGCACCCCCAAGCCACTACTCCAAAACAGAGGTAGTTAGAAACATCAAAAGTACATGAAGACGTAACGTGATGTTAAAGTTCTCAACTGTCTACCATTGAAACGGTTCATTAAGAAGGAAGATTTTGTAAAAGCGTTGGGGATAAGTTACCTTGATCTCCAGAACGCCTCTAACACCACATTTTTACAAAGTAATGGACCAGAGAGGTCCAGTCCATTACATACATGGTCAATAAGATCAAATTGGACAAGTCAATTATATAATTTGTTTTTAGTATAAAGCATACGGTGGAAGTTTAGCGGTTGTGTGTCCCACATTTTATTTTTTCTTTTTCTTTTGTCATTGTCGAAAGTGTGCCTTATAAGATTCGAGTTGGCTTCTTGGGCAAGCTCAGCATAGAGACCTATATAAGGGACCTCCAGACCTTTTGTTTGGAGAGGTGATTTTTAATAGAAATCAGAATGATTTCATACATTCTCTATCTACATTATCTCTAAGCCTTTGTGTTCTTCGTGCGAAGCGATTCCCAAAATGATCTTGTGAAGTCGATGACAGGTAGTCCCCTTATCCCCTTCATGGATAATGTTTTGCCGCTGTTTGTGATTTTTACAGCCTTTCTGGACTCCCAAATTAGGATCTCCTAGGAGACCTCATCAGAGACTTCACCCACTAGTGGTATCAGAGCGCATGGGGGAGAACGAAGCCAGTTAGAGCACTGGTTCCACAGATTTTCCAGTAAAGAATTTCTAGATCCCATGGTTAAAGGTCTTTATTATGATCATAAACATTTAGAAGGTAGGGTAAGGTATTATGAGAATAAAGCCAATCATATTTGTCTTAGAAAGTATCATGAAATTCCAGAAGCCAGATTGGCCTTTGAAAACGAACCTGAAGTAATCGAGTTAGGGAAGAAAGCCCAGGAAATTCATGATAAGCTTGTGGAATTGAAGGAAAAAATCATGCGTACAGAATCTCAGCATCGACAATCTAAGTGGTTAGTCCAAAACCTAGAAATAACACTAGGAGATTCAGAAGCAGAAGTATTTTGTTTTGAATAGTAAAATATGTCTAGAAGATGATATAGTGTTGGACCAAATATCTGAGATATTTGGCAGAGGCTTTAAGGGAAAATTTCAGGAGAAGCTTCCAATCAGCCCGATGTCACTATATCTAATATGAATCCACATAGAGATACAGAAATATCAAGTATATCAGGATAGTATACTGCAGATGATTACACATGACCTTTAATAGGAGAAGCTCAAGAATACCAGGAAGAAGTTTTGAGTATTCCTCAGAGTATCCAAGAATACTAGAGACATATCCATGATATTATTACTCAGGAGAAATGGGAACTTAGGGATATTGAATGTGGCTCCAAAAACCTTAATGAAAAGCTCAAAATAGTAGAATACCTACAATCCAAAATCGACAAGGAGGAAAAAGAAAGAGACTAAGTCATCTCCCACCGAAAGACTCGGTGTAAAACCTTGGGAAGACAAGCTAGTGTGGCATACAATCTACCAAAAACCAATTCCTTGGGAATGACATAAAGTATTGTTCAAGTATTTGTTTCATAAGATCAATAGGGAAGCTAATCCCTCATATCCTAGCTATATTCAGGAAGAATATAGGCCATGTAAAACACATCCAGAAGGTGTTCCTCAACACAGGACGATCTTAAAGCTAGATTTCTAAAAGGATCTAGGAGAAACCATAGATAAATAGGCTCTAGACCATATATATTACATGTTATCAGTTGGTTTACAGTCACAGACCATGGATAGTGTACTCAATTTCGCAGGAGCTACCTTGAGAGGTAATGCAGGTAGATTTTGGGATATGCTATTGAGACACTCATAAGTGAGAACAACTATCAAGGTGTAACGTCCTGGTTCCGAAAGCCACACAACGGGTGCCCCAAACCTGGTTGGTCATATAACCTCAAGTGCATTTCCCCAAATTCCAGAGGCTACCGACTAGCAGTGAGGGCCTAAGTATGATAGTGGGGAAACTATTCCCTCATTTGTCAAAGTGTAGCACAGCGGAAAAATATAAACATACCCAAAGCAGAAGCAGTAACAATACAAAGATGAAAAGACACCGAAACTGAAGCAAAAGATAACCAACAGTTATATATATATGATGATGCAATATGTCCTATTTCTAAGAAAGCAGTCAAAACAGGATACACTGCAATCAAATACAATACAGTACAAAGTACCAAGTATAGCAAAGCAAACTAAAGTAGTGAAACAGGAACTCAGCAGCATCACAAGCCTAAGATCGGTCCCATGCTCTCCTACTCCTCTACAACAATCATGTACCTATATAGAGAACCTTTCCCTTATCGACACCTACAACAATATAATCTGTTTGGGCCCAATACATGACCCAAACAGGGTGTGAGAAATAATCTCAGTAGGCAACCACCAAAGGCCCGTTCCCAACTGTCAGTGAAAACATGAAACAACAGTGTGCAATAATAAAAAATCAGTAACTAGGTAGTACTCAAAAGTAACTATCTCTACTAGTTACATTTACATTTTAATAATTATTTATCAATTCCAAGATTGTGCTTTAGCTTGACAGGTACAACATAAGAAATCACCACAATGAATATTCAAGTAAACATTGTCCTCAAACATGCAAATCCTTACCCTCAGGCAATCAGAATTGAAAACCGAAGGTGACTGCCCACAGACATAACAAATATCACCCTCAAGCATATGAGATGTCACCCTCAGGCATAGAAGCTATTGCCCACAGGTATGAGAAGAGTTTCCCTCAGGCTAAACGAAACACTGTCCTCAGGCTAAACAAAACACTTCCCTCAGTCTAAGAAAAACACTTCCCTCAGGATAAGCAAGTAACCGGAATGGGCCCAATGCATAAGCAAGTAATAAATATGTTTCCTCTCAAGAAAACCCAAAACATGCTATCATTACGACATACCCACGGGTATCCTGGCCAAATGACTAAACAAGGGAAATGCACCCACAAGGTGGCCCTAGATCCAAGCAAGGATCCCAAACAGCAGTTTATATTTATCATTATACTATCTATGAAATTCTAGATATCTTATCAGCTAAGGCCTCATCCATATGACACCCCAAACATGGGCGCGCAGCACAACGTTATGCAAAAACAACTCGACAGTTGGAAATTAACACCAGACCACCTACCTCGATCTCCTCTGATCGATATACGTGAACGACGCCTCCTGAATCAACCAAGAACGGTGTAGATCTGGGATAAACATTCATGTGTTAAAACGTAAATAACTTCCCCTCAGGAAATAATTGGAAGGAAACACTCAAGAAGATAGAAAAACTCACCCGCGCGGTTCAAACAAGATCGTCGGCGAAGGAATCGGAGTCCCAGTGTGAGGTCGGGAGCTCTTCTAAGATATAGCCTTCTCTCCCATGGATCTCAGGAATTCTAAGATTCCTCTGACGAAAGAGGAGGCTACTGCCTGTTTTAAGTGAAAAAACATAACTACATGGCGTGTAATCTTAAGTACATAGTGTGTACTTTCCATTTTTTAATTGTTCCTCTGGCGGCCACTTTCCACCGCCTCATAGTTCATCTGCCGACTTGGTTACACGATGTGTATTACCAACTACACGGCATGTACTATCGTTCTGCCGGCGGCTACTCTCACCGCCTTACTGTTCACCTGTCGACTGATTACACGACGTGTATTACTAAGTACACGGCGTGTAGTTAGTTTTTACACCCTGAATCACCGACAAGCCTACACGCCCTATATTCTCATCCCACACGGCCAAAGCACACGACATGTGGAAAAGTACATGGCTTGTACCCATAAATTTGGGATTTCACCCCCATTTTCCTTATTTTCTCAAAAACATTAAAGGAAAAGGAAAAAGAAGAAACCCGTACCTCAAGGATAAGAACCAGGTTCTTACAAACTTCCCCCTTAAAGCAATTCGTCCCTAAATTTCCCTTATATAGGTGGTGAAGATAAAGCTGAGAACAAATCTGGACACTGAGCACGTACATCGGTCTCCCGCTCCCAGGTTTTGTCCTGCACTCGGCCATGCTGCCATAGCACCCGTACGAGCGGAACTGACCGGCCTTAGAGAACCTTCATGCTCCTATCAACAATATGAATCAGATGCTCCTCAAAGGATGTATCAACCAGAAGTTCAACCTCCTCGAGCTGAAAAACGTGAGATGAGTCTGAGTGATAATTACATAGCTGAGATACGTGGAATACGTCGTGCATGGCCCGGTACCTCTGCGATAACTGCAACTGATAGGAAACTGGCCCGACCCTCTCCAGAATCTCAAATGGCCCTACATACCTCGGTGAAAGTTTACCCTGTCTCCTGATCCGCCTGTGTCTCAACCTCGGTGAAACACACAAGAAAAACTAATCCCCGACCACAAACTCCAAGGTTCGTCTACGGCGATCAGCATGATATTTCTGATGAGACTGTTCAGTAGCCATATTCTTCTAAATCAACTGGACCTGCTCTGAAGTTTCCTACACAATACGTGGTCCCAATAAAGCTGCCTCACCTACCTCCAACCAGCACAAGGGTGATCGGTATGGCATACCATATAAAGCCTCGTAAGGTTCCATCTCAATAGTTTCCTGAAAACTATTGTTGTAGGAAAACTAAACCACGGTTATGTGCTTCTCCCAAGAGCCCCCAAAGTCTAGGATGCATGCACGAAGCATTTCCTTCAGCACCTATATCGTACGCTCTGACTGGCCATCGGTCTGAGGGTGGTAAGCTGTGCTCAGATGAACTTGTGTACCCAGTGCCCTCTGAAAACTATGCCAGAAACGAGACGTAAAATGGGCGTCCCTATCTGAAACGATAGAACGAGGGACCTCATGAAGACATACTACCTCTTGGATATACAACTTCCTAAGCTCGTCAATACTAAAGGTATCCTTGATCGGCAAAAAGTGATCCACCTTAGTAAGTATGTCCACAACAACCCATATGGCATAATTTCCTCGAGGTGACCTCAGAAACCCGGTCACGAAGTCCATCACGAAATCATCCCATTTCCACTCCGGAATGAGTAATTGCTATAACAGTCCGGCTAGACTCTGATACCCCACCTTCATCTACTGTCAGGTGGAACATCTCACAATAAAACCAGCTAGTTCTCTTTTTATACCTGACCACCAATACTGACGTCTCAAGTCACTGTACATTTTGGTAACTTTGGGATGCACTGCCCAAACTGAAGCATGAAAATCCCACATCAACTCCTCGCGTATATACCCTGGAACCCACAATCGTCCATGTATACACAGTACCTCGTCATTTCCTATCGTCCAACTAGGAGGAGGGTCCTCACTTGCCACTGACTCCCGTAGAACTAGGCCTTCTGAATCCGATAGCTGTCTCATCCTCACTCTATCCAGGAGGGTAGAAGTCACAACTAAGGATAAAAGATAATCTCCCCCCTAACTATCACACACCTCCAAATGCATCTCAGAGAACAAGGCCATGAGCTACCACTCACCACTGGCCTCTTGCACTACTTGTATCTGAGTCCTCCTACTCAGTGCATCAGCTACTGCATTACCCTTACCAGGTGTATAGGCAAGCCCAAAGTCGAAGGACTGAAGGTATTTAACCCACATTCACTGTCTCAAGTTCAAGTCACACTGGGTAAAGATGTATTTCAGACTTTTGTGGTCTGTAAACACCACAAAATGTTCTCCTAATAGATAATTTCTCCAACAGTGTAACACATGAACAACTGTAGCCAACTCGAGATCACGCATCAGGTAATTCATCTCATGTGGCCTCAACTGCCGAGACCCGTACAGAACTACTCGATCACCTTGCATCAACAATGCTCCCAGACCAATACCCAATTCATCACAGTAAACTGTATAACTCTTCCCTTTCTCTAGAAGTATCAGGACTGGTGCTGATGTCAACCTTCCCTTCAGCTCCTGAAAGGCTGTCTCACAAGATTCTGTCCAAACGAACTTCATACCCTTCTTAGTCAAACCCATCAATGGCGCTGCTAAGCGGGAGAAGTCCTGTATAAAGCGTCTGTAGTAACTAGCCAGCCCCAAGAAACTCCATATTTCAAACACGTTCTTAGGATGCTTCCAGGAAACTACTGCTCTCACTTTCTCTGGGTCTACCGCAACTCCTGCCTCTGAGATAATATGACCCAGGAAGTGTATCTGATCCATCCAAAAGTGGAATTTTGAGATCTTAGCATATAACTGATGCTCTCTCAGTGTACTCAGTATGATCTCAAGATGGGTGGCATGGTCGTGTCGAGTGTGAGAGTACACCAAGATATCATCCACGAAGACTACAACAAAAGAATCCAGATAGGGGTGGAACACATGATTCATCAGATCCATGCAAACTATTGGCGCATTCGTGAGTCCGAATGACATGACTAAGTACTCGTATAGACCATATATACTCCAAAAGGCTGTAAGCGGTATGTCCGATGGTCTAACACGCAACTGATGATATCTGGATCTCAAGTCAATCTTCGAGAACACTCGTTCTCCTCGAAGTTGATCAAAAAGATCATCAATCCTCAGTAAGGGATATCAGTTCTTAACCTCCAACTGGTTCAGTTTCCAATAATCCATGCAGAGTCTGAGGGTACTGTCTGCCTTCTTCGCAAACAGGACAGGTGAACCCTAAGGAGAAGTATTGGGTCGGATGAAACCCTTAGCTTGTAACTCCTCTAACTGCCTCTTGAGCTCCTGTAATTCTAGCATAGACATCCTATAAGGAGTAATGGACACCAGTTCCACTCCTAGCACAAGATAAATAGAGAAATCCACCTCTCTCTCGAGAGGTAGACCTGAAAAGTCGTCCGGGAAGACATCTCTGAAACGATCAAACACTGGAGGGAAATCCTTCTGACTAGTTCCCTGGTCATCCAGATATAAAATCGCAATCTAGTCTATCACTCCTCCTTGTCCATGATGCTCGGGTCCAGCTCGGCTCTCCTAGACATCCCATTCGCCCTTGTATAGAAACTCTCCGCCCTCTGGTGACGTGAAACTCACCCTGCGACGATAAAAATCCACAAAGGCTTGAAAGGGTACCAACCAGTCCATCCCAAGAATGACATCATAGGATTTAATCTCTAAGACATAGAGGTCCCATAGGAAGTGACACCCACCAACCTCAAGGGGGAACTCCTTACACTAACGCACACCTACCGTTCTAATTCCCAATGGAGTGTCTAGCATCATGATATCAGAAGAAGAAGAAACGAAGAGCCTAAGGCTCTCCACGACGGGTACAAATATAAAGCTATGTGTAGCACCAGTATCGAAAAGTAAAAAAGATAATACTAAAGCAACTAGAATGGTACCTCTGACAGTGGAAGGTCCGGGATCCTGCTCCTGTTGGGTCTGCTGCACTGCATATGCCTTCCCAGAGCTGCGGCCCTGCGACACAGCCTGGCTACCCAGAGCTGACCCGCTCTACTATCTCTGAGATTCTGGTGTCTGGATACCATGGCCACGACCACCACCTCGGCCTGAACGTCCTGACGTATTCCAATTCCCTGACTGGTAAGAAGCTATTGGTCCTGCTCCTGCATGCAGAGTCTGCACAGAACCCCTCTCACTATTCACTGGTGGAAGTGACCTACAAAAACGCTAGAGATAGCCCATCTTGCCGCAAGCTCGGCACTCCACTGGGTCACGTGGACATTGAGGTCTTTTGTTCCCCTCTTTACCACACTAGTAGCACATGACTTGGACACCTGAAGAATTCTTATGGCTAGTACTACAACCATGAGAGAAATCCATCCACCTATTCCTCTTACCAATAGATATAGTACCAAAAACTGGTGCCAAACCACCTTGGCCTGTACCACTAGCTTCTCGCAGGTTCCAATCAGTAATCAACACCTGGTTCACAATAGCATGCATTGTAGGCAACCTAAAAACATTCACCAGTGCTCGGATGTCATATCAGAGACCATACTCAATGCATCTAGCCCTCAACGTATCATCACCCACTAAAACAGGTGCAAAACGATGTATCTCGGTGAAGCGGGTAGAATAATCCATCACTGACATGGATCCCTACTACAGATTCATGAACTCACGAGCTTGATCTGCCCTTAGCGTCTCTGGAAAGAAAAAGTCATAAAAGACCGCCTGAAAATCTTCCCACGCCATGCCTCGGTGATGCTCAGACTAGGTGGCAACATCCCACCACCTCTTGGTGGAATCACGCAACATGTACTTAGAGAGCTTGACCCTCCTCCCTGGAGGCATCTCAAGATGCTCAAAGATAGTCTGCAATGAATCCAGCTGTGACTCCGCAACTTGTGGTCCACCATCCCTTGAAAACATAGGTGGATGCTGCTGCTGGAATATATGTGTCAGCTTTTCCATAGATGTAGAAACCGGCAGTGCTTCCTAGAAGGTCTGCATGAATCACATGAAGCCTTCACAGAACTGCGCATCCGCGCCTACGTCCGGTATAATGGCTGGCGCTGCATCTGGCACTGCTGAAGGATCCATTGGTAGCCCGTGGCCTACCATCTCTGGAGTATAATCACTGCTTCTCTCTTGGCGAACAACTCGTGGTTGTCTTGGTGGCATGACTCTACAAGGTCAAACACACGCCTTATATTAAGATCATCATGGACTAAGGACTGGAAATGTAAGAAGGGAACAAGGAACATAAAACATTCAAGTTTTACAAAATAAGACTAAATGGTGTGTATAATAACTACACGATGTGTTCAATTAAGTCCTTCACATGGGTGTGTACTTCTTCCAGAACTGGTCATGTAACACCCAAAACACACGGCGTGTTGTCCACACACACAATGTGTACTTGGATTTTCTTCCCCTGCCCGAGTCCTTCTACACGGCTAAGCCACACGAATCTCTTTAGAATGAGACTACACGATGTGTATAAGTCCTACACGGCGTGTACAAGATGAGATTGAACGACCTGTGTTTTTCGTGACATGGCTGGGTACACAACTCCCACTACACAACGTGTTCTAGATAGACACGACATGTACGACTTAGATTCCAACTGCCCGTGTTGTTAGTGACTCGACCAGCTACTCGGATGACTCTACACAGTGTGTTACACCTGCACACGGCGTATACACCACCCTGTTTCCCCAGCCACACGACCAAGTCCACACGGTCTCTCATCGGTCAAGACCACACAGCGTGTCCCACAGGTACACAACATGCACAAGAATAGGTAACACCAATCCGTGTTATTAGTTACATGACCAGATCCCCAGTTTAAATGGCACAGCATGTACAATTGGTATACGGTGTGTTCCCTCAAGAGTTTCCCTATCCCGTGTTTCTGCCTACATGGCCTATGACACAGTTAAAAACTACACGGCGTGTACGTACGGTAAATGGAGTGTACTTAATTTTTTTCCATTTCTTCCTGAATAGAAGAGTACATGGCATGTGTTCATAGAACCACACACCATGTTGTCTAGGTTTCCGGACAGTAGACCTCAAAAACTACTTCGGAGCCCCATTTTCCTTAAATTTCAAGCGTTGGTATGCCAAATTCTGATCCGTGGGGGCCCATACTCCCCACGAACCAAAGTTTAGCACCCGACCTTTCACATTATAGTACAAAACACAACAAAAAGCTGGATCATGATCCGCTAAATTCCAGTCCAAGAGAGCCCATACTTCTCAGGAACCAAAGTTTAGCATCCATAAACCCAACCATAACATGTACCAATACCCTATCAATAGTAGGCGTATCTAACATGGTAACTATCACCACAACATGCATTTTCTAGCACATCATCTATCACAACAACATGCAATTTCTAATGTACCTACATGGCATGGAAACTATGCATGGAATGTGATTCTAATATATGACTAAATGATGCATGAGATGGAATACCCTCATCTCATCGGGTTTCAACTAAATAGAACCCAATATAAAAATATATATAGCACACCATAAGTGCGTCACCCAATGGTGAAAATCAAATCAACTGTAAAGTGAAAAATCAATAAAATTTCAACACGAGGTAAATTGGATTTTCCCTGTACATGGGTTAGCTACTCCCGAGAATAGCTTATTACAAAATACCAATTCCGTCCTATCCCTAAATATAGGTTCCAAACAGTAAGTCAAAAAAAAAGAAATACCTCTGATACCACTTTGTAACGTCCTGGTTCCGGAAGCCACACAACGGGTGCCCCGAACCCGGTTGGTCACATGACCTCAAGTGCATTTACCCAAACGCCAGAGGCTACCGACTAGTAGCAAGGGCCTAGGTCTGATAGTGGGGAAACTATTCCCTCATTTTTCAAAGTGTAGCGTAGCAGAAAAATATAAACATACCCAAAGTGGAAGCAGTAACAATACAAAGCTGAAAAGACACCAGTATCGAAGCAAAAGATAACCAACAGTTATATATATATGATGATTCAATATATCTTATTTCTAAGAAATCATTCAAAACAGGATACACTACAATCAAATACAATACATTACAAAGTACCAAGTACAACAAATCAAACTAGAGCAGTGCAACAGGAACTCAGCAGCATCGTAAGCCTAAGCTCGGTTCCATGCTCTCCTAATCCTCTGCAACAATCACGTACCTGTATAGGGACCCTTTCCCTTATCGACACCTGCAAAAATATAATCTGTTTGGGCCCAAGACATGACCTAAACATGGTGTGAGAAATAATCCCAGTAGGTAACCATCAAAGGCCCGTGCCCAACTGTCAGTGAAAATGTGCAGTAGCAGTGTGTAATAATAAAAAAAAGCAGTAACTAGGAATTACTCAAAATTAACTATCTCCACCAGTTACATTGCCATTTTAATAATTATTTATCAATTCCAAGCTTGATCTTTAGCTTGATAGGTACAACATAATAAATCACCACAGTGAATATTCAAGTAAACATTTTCCTCAGACATGCAAATCCTTACCCTCAGGAAATCAGAATCGAAACCCACAGGTGACTGCCCACATGCATAAAAAATATCACCCTCAGGCATATGAGATGTCACCCTCAGGAATATAAGCTACTGCCCACAGGCATGAGAAGAGTTGCCCTCAGGCTAAACGAAACACTACCCTCAGGCTAAAAAAAACACTGCCCTCAGGCTAAGTAAAACACTACCCTCAAGATAAGAAAATAACTGGGCCGAGCCCAACACATAAGAAAGTAATAAATATGTTTCCTCTTAAGAAAACCCAAATCATGCTATCATTAAGGCATACCCACGGGTATCCTGGTCAAACGACTAAATAAGAGAAATGCACCCATGGGGTGGCCCTGGATCCAAGCAACGATCCCAAAAAGCAGTTTATATTTATCATTAGATTATCTATGCAATTCTAGATATCTTATCAACTAAGGCCTTAGCCATAAGACACCCCAAACATGGGCGCATAGCACAACGGTACAAAAAAACAACTCGATAGTTGGAAATTAACACCAGACCACCTACCTCGATCTCCTCTGATCGATATATGTGAACGACGCCTCCCAAATCAAATGAGAATAGAATAGATCTGGGATAAATGTTCACGCATTAAAACATAAATAACTTCCTCTTGGGAAATAATTGGAAGGAAACACTCAAGAATAGAAATGATTCGAATAGGGGATAATGCACCTGAAGACTCTCCAAAGTTAGTAAAACTAGAAGATATGGAAGGTGATATGGTTCATTATTTAGAAAATGAAATCCTTTTAGAAGGGAGATATTTACAAGAATGGAAGATGCCCAGAGTTGATTGGTCTGAGGTATACCAAAAGTCATGGGTATCATATCGAGAAATGACCAAGATCTTTGAAGATGAAGAGATAGTTGAAGCCTATAAAACAGATAGAGGTTTATTTACAATGCCTTTGTTAAAACTATAAAGGGTTAACAAGGAAATCCAAAAAATTATAAGTATGTACATTTTGGAATAATTCAGATAAGAGTAGATCCTCTTGTAAGAAAAGGACAAGATCTACCAATCCCGATTGTAGTTGTGGATGACAGTTTATCCAATTTCTCCAATTCATCACTAGGAGGAGCACGAGAAAATCTGCATGTAGAAGCAGCATGGGTAAAGGTGATCCCAGAATTGCATGTATTTCTTATGGATAGAAGTATTAATAGAACTCTAGAAGTTAAGATCAATATGAGGAACTGGAAAAAAATTTGGATTGTCCACCCGACATGAGATGTGTCAGAGTGATTACTCGCCTCTATGTAAAATTCTACAATACAAGAAGACCAACTTTAAGGAAGGGTGTGGAAATATTTACACATCTTTTTCAAGATGAAGGAACATAAATTAGAGTAATGAAACCACAGGTGATAAACCCCAAGAGGCTAACCTAGCCTAGAGAATGGGTCTCACTGAATCCAGAGGAAGAACAAAGACAAAATCAACTTCTTCCAGATGTTATTAAACAGGTTGAAAATAGACTTGTCATCTCCGAGGTCATAGAAGATGAAGATGATCTTAGATCAGAAGTATCAAGATCAGGTAGATCAGATTTGAATATAGAAGATTTCAAATCAGAAATACTTTAGATCCCTTTGGAAAATCCAAGGATCTCAATCAGAAAATATGAAGGTACTTCAGTAGAAGCACCTAAAACATCACTTTCCAGAAAGATGGTTAGAGAGAGGACTATTAGACTAACCATATATGAGGATGAATAAACTCATATAGGATATATGTGATCTTCATTACTCAGTGAAAATATAGAGGAGTGGAAGAAGAAACATTTTTCTTTGAAATCAGGCATATAAAATCTCAGCTTTGACAAGCCAAGTGGTTAGTCCAAAACCTAGAAATAACACTAGGAGATCTAGAAGGAGAATTATTTTTCTTTGAATAGTAAAATATAGCCGAAAGAGGATATGGTGATGGACTAAGTATCTGATATATTTGGCAGAGGATTGAAGGGAAAGCTTCAGGAGAAGATTCCAATCAGCCTGATGCCACTGTCTCTGATATTCATCCACAAAGAGATACAAAAAGAACAAGTATATCAGAATGGTATGCTGTAGATGATTATGCATGACCTTTAGCAGGAGAAGCTTAAGAATATCAGGAAGAAGTTTCAAGTATTCCTCAGAGTATCTAGAAATACTAGAGAAAGATCCATGATATTATTACTCGGGATAAATGGGAACTTGGGGATATTGAACGTGTCTCCAAAAACCTTAACGAAAAGCTCAAAAAAGTAGAAGAACTACAAGCCAAACTTGAAGAGAAGAGGAAAAAGAAAGAGACTAAGTCATCTCCCACTGAAAGAATTGGTGTAAAACCTTGGGAAGTCAGGACAGTATGGAAAGAAATCTCCTAGAAACCAATTCCTTGGGAATGAAAGAAAGAATCATTCAAGGATTTTTTTAGAAGATCAATAGGGAATCCAATACCTCATATCCTAGATATATTTAGAAAGAATATATACCACAAAAAATACATATATAAGGTGTTCCTCAACATGGTATGATCCTAAATATAGATTGAAAAAAGTATCTAGGAGCATCCATAGATGAATGGGATTTAGACCTTAGATATTACATGTTATCAGTTGGTTTACAGTCATGGACCATTAATAGTGAACTCAATTTTGTAGTAGCCACCTTAAGAGGTAATGTAGGGAGATTTTGGGATATGTTATTGAGACACTCAAAAGTGAGAAAAACTATCCAAAAATATGTTACATTCCCAATTGAGGTTATACTAGTAGTAGATAATTTCCTTAAACAGGAGTTTGCAGGAAATTCATTGGAAGATCGAGATAGAGAATTTGTAGAAAAATCTAGAAAAACTTTAACCAAGATCCAAATTTGTGGCATGTTTTACTTTGAAGAATATATTTGTGAGTTTAATTATTGGTATTATCTTCTTGGATTAGGAGATCAAGCATATGCTCTAGATGTATTTATCTAGAAGCTTATAGGAAGTTGGACTGAAATTGTTCAACAAGCATTAAACACTCATCTTTCCCAGAGTAAAGATTTGCAAGACACTCTAGGAGTTCAAGTAGAAACAATAAGGTAGGTGATAAGACTCTATTGTATGTAGAGGCATGTCTTACAGAATATAAGAAATATACTATCCATGAGTTCTGCTTATTGCCTAAAAGTAGAGGGTGTGACAGGAAGATATGGGTGCGGTCCAACCATGTAGGAGCTTAGAAAAACCCAAAAAATATCATTCAAAACACAGTGTCAGGATGTCCAGTGTGAATGAAAGAAATCATTTAAGAAAATCTAGAAATGATTTGGGAAGAGAAAATCATCAAGTAGATCTTTATGTAGAAATACAAAAAAATATAAGATATTTATTAAACCAAATAGAATCTAGAAGGATATGAGAGAAAACTTTAAGTCCAAATATGGGAAGTATCCTAAATGAATTAAAGTACAATAACTATCCAGTTGTGATTTTTTTTGGTTATGTAGCAAGAAAATTCACAGAGCTAAAAGTTTCCTAGATACAGATAGAATAAGGGGAAGTCTCAAAGCAATAATGATGGAAGATTCACAAGAGATATTATTTGAGCCTATCTAGGAAGAAGATATAGACTCAGATGATGAAAGTTTATATTCTTTATATTTAGAGTACTCATAGGAAAAAGATTCTATCTCAGATGAGGAATAAGGAAATAACCCTATTTTGAGCCAACTTTGAATAACAATGATTCAAACAGGGGATGATGCACCTGAAGACTCTCCATAGTTAGTAAAACTAGAAGATATGGAAGGTGACATGGTTCATTCTTCAGAAAATGAAATCCTTTCATATGGAAGAGATTTTCAAGAATGGAATATGCCCAGAGTTGATTGGTTCGAGGCATACCAGAAGTCATGGGTGCCATTTAGATAAATGACCAAGATCCTTAAAGATAAAGAGACAACTAAAGTCTATAAAACAAATAGAGTATTATTTACATTTCATTTGTTAAAACCATAAAGGGTTAACATGGAAATCTAGAAAAATGCTAAGTATATACATTTTGGACTAATACAGTTAGGAGTAGATCCTATTGTCATAAAAGGACAAGATATACTAATCCTAATTGTAGTTATGGATGATAGTTTAGCTAATTTTTCCAATGCATTATTAGGAGGAGAATGAGAAAATATGTATGCAGGAGCATCATGGGTAAAGGTGATCCCAGACTTTCATGTAGTTCTTATGGATAGAAGTATCAGTAGAACTCTATAAGTTAAGATCAATATGAGGAACTGGAAAAAAATGTTGGGTTGTCCACCTAAAAGGAGATATGTCAGAGTGATTACTTGCCTCTATGTAAAATTCTACAATACTAGAATATCAACTCTAAGGAAGGGTGTGTAAAGATTTACACATCCTTTTCAAGATTAAGGAACATCAATTAGAGCAATGACACCATAGGTGATAAACCCCAAGAGGCTAACCTGACCTAGAGAATGGGTTTCACCATATACAGAGGAAGAACAAAGACAAAAGAAACTTCTTCCAGATGTTATTAAATAGGTTGTAAATAAACTTGTCTTCTCCAAGTTCAGAGAAGATGAAGATGATCTTAGATCAGAAGGATCAAGATCAGGTAGACCATATTTGAAGATAGAAGATTTCAAATCAGAAATACTTAAGAACCCTTTGGAAAATCCAAGTATCTCAATCGGAAAAGACTAAGGTACTTCAGTAGAAGCACCTAGAACATAAATTTCTAGAAAAATAGTTGTAAAAAGTACAGTTCGACTACCCATATATGAGGATGAAGAAACTCATATAAGATATATGATATTTTCATTACTCAGTGAAAAGATGGAGGAGTGGGATACATTATTAAAATTAAGTATTAATGAAATTACATGTGTTTCCCTAGTTGATACAAGATGCACCTTCTCTTGCACAAGAATCCTATTTTCAAGAGTAACCTGTGAATCTACAAAGTTACAAGTTACAATTGGTAATAATGCAATAGTTTTAATTTAAGAAGAATCCAAGGATGTTCATATTAAACTCAATCGAAGAATATTTATAGAGCAAATGTTTTTTTATTCCTCAATTTATAAATTAATTCTTGATTAGAAATAAATTCCTTAGAAGATATCATCCTGTAACGATATTTTTATAAGGAATTATTCTTGACAATTATTTGATTCCAATTGATTTTGTAAAAACCAGAAAGGTTCCAGATAAGAAAGTATCTACTACTAAAGTGGAAAACTATCTATATGAAGATAGATAATACCATAAGAATATTAAGTATTGAAAAGAAATTGTTGAATTTAAAGTTCTGAGGATTAACAAAGAACAAGCATTGACTAAGATAAAATATTATTTATTAGAAAATTGGTCAGAAAACCCTCTAAAACTATGGAAGAAGGCAACGTCAGAGGCTACAATCACCCTTAAAGATACTAGTACAATGATCAAAATTAAAGGAATTTCTTATCTAGATGAAATGGTTAAGTAATTTGAGAATAAAATTCCATAACTAATCAGTCTTGGATTAACCAAGCACAGTGAAATTCCTCATAGGATTACAACATTCATGGTAATGAATCATGTAGAAAAACAATGTGGTAAGACTAGAATGGTTATAGATTATTGTGATCTTAATGATGCCACAAAGGATGATGGATACAATATTCATAATCAATAATCTTTAAGAAGTATGATTAGGAATGAAAGGCCAAAGGTATATTCTAAGTTTGACCTCAAGTCAGGATATTGGCAGATAAAGATAAAAAAAGTGGCTATACCATTAACAGTATTTACAATTCCAGTCGACTTGTTTGAATGGATAGTCATTCCATTTGGACTCAATAATGTGCTAGGAATATTACATAGGAGAATGGAAAAGGCATTTAGTATATTATCACATTTTGTGGCAGTCTATATTGATGATGTGCTCATATTTAGTAAAAATACAAAATAGCATATAAAATATTTACAGTAGTTGGATAAAGTGTTCATAGAAGAAGTGATGATACTTTCAGAAAGAAATATCATTTAGATGAAACCAAAGATATAATTATTGGGATTGCAGATCCAAATAAGTAGATAAATGCTTCAACCGCATATTGCAGAAAAGCTACAAACTTTCCCTGGTAAGCTTACAGATCGTAAGCAGATACAAGCATTTCTTGGTATACTAAGCTATGCTAGAGCATACATAAGAGATTTATCAAAAATATCAGTTCTAATATAGAGAAAGGTGTCCATTAAGGTACCTTGGTATTGGACAAAAGAAGATTCTAAATTAATCAAAATTTTAAATCAAAAATCACAGAATCTTACAGAATTGGAGTATCCAGATGGGAGTGAAGATCAAATTATCTTAGAAATGGATGCATCAGACTCAGCATGGGGATGTATCTTAAAGATAAGAAAAAACCATAATGAAAGTATCAGTAGATACTAGAGTGGATGTTTTAATAAGGCACATAAGAATTATCCTATCCATGAAAGAGAATTTCTTGTAGTTCTTAAAGGAATTAAGGTTAATGAAATTTTCTTGGGAAAACCCTTTACTATAAGAACGTATAGTTCTTATATAAATAATTTTATGAGAATTAAATTAAAAAGGTTTATCCAAGAATTACTTGTATGGTGGAGGAATGAGTTGAAATACTATAACTTTAATATAGAAAATATTAAAGGAAAAGATAATATCATTTCAGATGCACTAACACGCTATTTTGACTCTTACAGGTGAAATGGAAGAAACTAGAAAATCAAGAAGATGTCCTATTTTCATTGATAATAATTTTGTGACAGAATGCCTGGTTATCAAAGCAATGAATGACATACTTTATAGACTTGAAAAAATAAAAGGTATTTTAGCAGAGAATCACCTTTAGAAGAAGGGATATTCATCTAGTAAGGTTGAAATATTAGAAATCATAGGTTCCTCAGTTATAAAATCTTAAAAACAAGTAAATTATTCAAATATACCTCTAGACTACAAGTCTAAAGATAAAAGTCATATTGAATTCTTTGTATGTGGTCATAAAGGCCATTACAACACTCAATGTGTAGATAATCCGAGAAACATGAAGGATCAAAAGAACCAGAAGATTGACATGAATGGAAGCTCTAAATGAAAAGAGAAAACCATTAAGAGCTGGTATAATCAAGTAGAATAAGAACTTGAAAAGTAGAAAAGGTCTCAAAAATAACCTCATCGATAGAATGTTCAAAAAGAACAAGATCAAGAAAGTATGGATGATGATCTAGATTAATATCCCAATCCAGCAAAGGAAATATGGAAATATTTGCAAAAGATTCCAAATATTTCAAGGAATAAATCCACAACCATTTATAATCTGATCCAAAAAAGTAAAGATGGTTTAATATTCAAAATATGTTTGAACCATGTTTTAGACATACTTGAAGAATCCGAAGATATTATGGAGGATTATAAAAATATTTATCGAGATATGATCATCACTGAAGAGATTAGGATGAAGGTCCAAGTTTTTGGCCTTCTTGAAAAATTTAGAAGGATCAAGGAGACAAGTTTGAAAGAATTTACAGTTTTGAAAAGGTTTTGGAGAATGTTAGGAACATGGATTCCAAAACTCCACATACCAGATACGACATTAGAACCAAAAGAGTTCATTGAATGCTAAAAATATTTCAGCATGAGAGTAGTACAATTCTTGGGATTTAAGAAAATAAATTCCACATTTAATTGGGTACCTCAGATAGTGAGAATGATTATAAACAATGCATATAAAAGTTTTCTATGGCGGGTTGCACATATTGAACCTATCATATTAGAATAAAATTTTCTCATGCTATAGAATCTGTACCCAGGGCATTGGACTAAAGGACCTATCTAGAAAGCGTTCGAAGATTCACAGTTTAGCGATGAAGATTGGCTAGAGTTCAGTTTGAATAAGAGACATTATTATCATATCCAAATCGCATGGATTATTTATTTAATAGAATCAAGATCAACAAGAAAAGATTATATATTATTTTTAGGAGATAATGTGTTAGTCTCTATCAACTCTAAAGACATGCAACATGCAGAAATAACACATCTAACAGACTTCGCGGTGGAGGAAGACACGATTCTTAAAGAAATCAAGGCATAGAAATAACATAAAGAAGATATATTTATTATCAAAGATCAGATCCAATGCACCATCAAAGAATTGATGAAAATGAAAGAGTCATAGAAAGAAGTCTCAGTTGGGGAAATGATGATGCTCTGCACTACTTGGATGGATTCTAGGTGCTGATCTAGGCACGCGTCATACCCTACATGGATGATAGGATCAAATCGAACATTTCAATTATGTAATTTATTTTTAGTATGAAGTGCATGGTGGAATTTTCACGGTTGTGCGTCCCACCTTTTACTTTTACTTTTTCTTTTTTCATCACCCGAATCGCCCTAAGGCCTTTATTTTTATTGATTTTTGATAACCTCCCTTTCAAGGGATGAGGGGGAACCCTTATAAGGCCTATAGGCTCAGAGATTACAAGGCCTATAGGCTTAAGAGATTACATGACCGGAAGGTCTTAGGGAATTAAACCAGACTATAACTACAAGGAACTGCCCTCCCTAGCATCTGCATCATGGTGATATCTCTCCACCTTACATGGCTGTCTGGATAGGCCTCCCGTACAAGCACAGGCTGGTCCTGATGGTGTAGCCACACCCTCTCATTCTTTCAATTCCATTTGGTTCTGCTCTGGTGAGTTCACATGCTCTGAATCCTCCTCTGGGGCTGCTCTTTTTTTGTAGAGTCAGTCTGGGGAAACTGCACTGATCATGTGGCCCGAAGGCCATGAGGTGGCCCGAAGGCCTTAAAGGTGTCCCAAAAGCCTTACTGACTCGAAGGCCTGGGTGGCATGAATGACTTAAGGACTCCAAGCCCAAAACAGTGGTCCAAGGTGAATAGTTTTGGCTGTTATAGTACCGAACAGTAGCTGCTACAGTGCCCACACAGTATTTCTACAATACCTGCTACATTACTACTACGGTACCTGCTACAGTACCTCTACATTAACCTGGAACTATTCCTCTGTCTGGCTTTGAACCTAGGTCTCATGGATGCACTTAAGGAGTCCTCACCAACTGGGATGAGGCTCATGTGCTCTTTTGTCATTGTAGAATGTGTGCCTTGTAAGATTCGAGTCATCTTCTCAGGAAAGCTGAGCCTAGAGCCCTATATAAGGGACCTACTACCCTTTTGTTTAGAGAGGTGATTTTGAATATAAATCAGAATGATTTTATACATTCTCTCTCTAAATTATCTCTAATCCTTTATGTTCTTCATGTGAAGCAATTCTCAAAACGATCCTGTGAATTCGGCGATAGGTAGTCCCCTTATCCTCTTTGTGGATAATGTTTTGTTGCTGTTTGTGATTTTTGCAGCCTTTATGGACTCCCAAATCAGGATCTCCTGGGAGACCTCTTTGGAGAATTCACCCACTAGTGAAAAAATTTAATAATATCTATCGCAAGATATTATTTTTTGGTACTTGGATGGGTTTAATTATAGAAAATTTTATTTTTTTAATAATATCTATCACAAGAGGTTCAAAATATAATTTTTAGAAATTTTAGTTGAAATGAAAAATTATAAATGATGGATTTATTGAGAATTAATACTTAAAAAAAATTATAGTAATGCGTTTTCAGTTTTATATTTTTCAATATGTTTTTCTAGAATAAATTTAGTTCGGTTACAATCATTTTTTTATCCAGAATAGTGCATAACTAGTTTTTTTATATTATTATTTCCACTTTGATAATTATGTACAATAATTTTTCTCACCACATGACTAATAAATATCATGGTATTCCTATTAATTAACTATATTTATTTGTTATTGAACATTGTGATATTTTGTGATAATTATACAATACATTAATTGATCATGATTACTGAATGCATTAATTTTAGTTATTATTTTTAGATTTTATTAGGACCTCACAACTCAAAAAGCTGGCTCATGATAAAAAATTTTATCTTAAAATTATATTTAACATTGTAAACCCTTTCACAATTGATGTGAGATAATAAAACCACCACTCTTTAACACATTAATTCCTACCTTGAATATAAAATATCACAAATATAGATATTTGCATGAATTTTTGTACGAAGTTGTTGTAACATGGAACCTGATATCATCAATATGAGTTATTGAGTTTTCTCAATGTCAAAAGGCATCCTATGGTGTGAAGGTTTTCCTCACGCTTACATTTAAAAACCTCAGCCACTTTCATAACTAGTATGGGACAACCCAATAATTAGAATGTGACATACCACCATATTAAACTCTAATGTAAGAGTAAAATAATCAATCAATTAATATAAATTTATATCGATATAAAATTTATTTTTACTATCTAACGTTTTATTTATGTAGCATATTTATGGAAAATCACTGCCAATAGATGAGGGGATATATGACATGGTCATATATTATTATTTTTTTCTTTATGAATCAAAGAAATTATTTAGTTTGTTGGAAAATAATGTATTGTTCAAGAATCAAATTATTATGCATGATTTCCGTAACAAACCAACCTAATTCAAACCTTTCATGCTCAAACTGGCTCACCACATGGTCAAAAACATGTTCCTAATCACCATGGGATGGAGACAAGCGTAGAGGGTATCAAACATGCATCATAAGAATGATTTCATCCTCCAAATACAATAAATAGTACAACTGACTCCTACTAGGAATTTGACATAAAGTATCCATACATTGGATAATCTTTCCAAATAGATAAATAATTTCACAATAATAAAACACCCAAACATGACATAAGAAATAAAGACCATGCTAAACATCCAAACATGGCTCCATAAACAAAATTCAAAGAGCGATTCATGAAAATTATGATACAAATGATGTAAAAATGAAGGATTGGATGAATTGGTCAAGACATGTACATCCCAAGATAGTCCAAAAGTCTCAAAAGGCCACACAAACCATCTCCTCATGACCTAAGGTTACCACCTGACCATCATGTCATCAAAAGATAAAGAAGGCACCTAAGGAACTCCATTGAAGGAATATGATCCCTTTCCTTTACCTACTTCAAACATGACCAAGTCTATAAACACACAAACATGTGTACGTAGGATGCGATCTAACACCTAGAAAGATGCCACTGAGAATTAATATTACTCCTTTTTATAAGTCATACCCCAAATTCCCATTTGAATTACAACTAGAAGATATATCTTTATATTTTGTTAAGAAACCGAAAAACCAAACACATTTTATTTTATTTTACCAAGCCATTTCATTTTGAAAATGTATGAAAATGTGAAGAAATAAGTAAGGTTACATAATAATTTCACACCACAAGCTATAAAATAAATCAAAGTATAAGGCATGACACATACTAAAATAAACATAATAAGGGATTAAAACTTTAAGTCCACTTGGAAAAACCTTGGACCATGCTAAACAGACCCATTTTCCAACCCACGATGTGATCCAATAGACACAAACCCCAAATTACCCTCAATGGACTCATCGAGCAATAACCCCTAGCTAGAGTGAAATCATGGTCAAGGGACAACTACTGGAGTGAAATCATAGTTAGTATAGCACTCATCCTTTATTTACCATTCAATACCCAAGGCACCCATGCAGACTATCATTCTCAAATCAAAGAATTCAGACAATAATATCCAAAAAATCCTCAAGCCACAACCCATACTCCATTTCCACAACAACCCCTTTCACTAATTCCATAAAACAAGGAATAACATGATAAAATCTATATCTATAGAAAAACCAGTAAGGGGAACATACATAATAAGGAATCAATGACTAATAATAATGATTATAAAGTGAAACATAATCTTGTAAGACATAAAGTAATAATAAACCATGAATTTAATTTTATATAAAATAAAACATCCATCAAATACCTTTTATAAATCCATTTGAACAAAAACTTTTCCTAGAAATATTTTTTTCAAACAACATGTGGCCATTAGAACTTTCCTTGGAAACTCACCTTTATAAACCATGGAAAATTCCTTTATATCAAGTTTTAAAATCACAAGAACACATAAGAAAAATTATTAATTTGTTATAAAATCAACTCAGGGGTACTAATTTACTAAGAGAACATTTATAGAAAATGAAAGCACCAATAGTGTGTCAAATAAAAGGAATCACATTGAAACACCCACCACTCACCAATGAAATCAATTAACTTTCTTCAAACAATAAGATATTTGGATGAAAAAAGGTCTCCATAAACCCTAAAAAGAAAAATCCCCTTAATTAACCCAACTCCATCATTAGACTTGGCCACCATGGCTGACTAGGGAAATCAAGAAAGAAATATGGAGGTAAAAAGAGAGGAGGGTAGAAGGAGAAGAGAAATGGAAGGGAAGTGATGGGTTTACCTTGAGATCACTTGGGAATGATTGAGGTGATGGTTCTGGGCACAACATGATCACTTATTAAGGTCAATACCAACTCAACAATTATTGGATTCTATGGATCATTCGTATATTTTATAATATGTAAACATCATGACCAATGATTTTTTTCCAAATAATATGGACAAAAAGGTCACCAAAACCAATAAAAGATCATTTTCATGTTAAATTTATAATAAATTTAAATAGATTAGAAGAAAGAAAACCTAGGTCTTGATATCTTTCTTCAATGAAGATATTTATCATCTAAAAACACTTTTTGTTAAACTGTTTCTTCTATTGTAGGATCCAAGTGTTGAATCCCTCTAGCGGTGATCCACACATGCTCCTATAATCTCTGAACAATGCTGATTGATTTTTGGGTGCTAGCGTGAAAGATTGATCATCTTGAGGTGTTTACCTTGATCGATGTGAAGATTCCTTCAGTATTGAATAACCATCCTTGAAATTTCATTCTTGAGATGATGGAGGAGGAATGAGAATATCTATAGTGTTCTTCAGTCTTGAGTGAGAGCTTTATATTTCATTATACACAATGATTCTCCATATTGATCAAACTCTACACAATAGACATAATTGTCTATTTATAGAGACGGGGTTAGGTTTAAAATATTATTTAACTTCACAATGGATCTTAAATAATATATTAAACCTTATATAACCTCATTTCATGTAATCATAATAATAATATTATTTTCTCATGACATGCACTAACTGATGCAATGATAAATATTATTTTACCAGCTTGCAAATTAATATTTATCACCAGACACAATCTTGATCTGCTAGTCCTCCTTGTTATTTATCAAATACCCGAATAAATATTTATTCATTCAATAAATTAATAAATATCATGTATCCATGTAATTAAATAATTACCTTGTGAATAAATATTTATTTAATCTATATGATCAATAAATCCTGAATAAAACTATTCTTTAGTCTTGAAAATAATATTTATTCCAAAAATTAAATTCAAATATAATTTAATTAAGATAAATATAAATACTTAATGTGTGAAACTATAGTCTTCTTTCTCATTGGCATTAGGCAGGCTTACCTAAAGTCCAAGATTACGATCTAGAAATAGGTGAAGACACCCAAAATAAAGAAGTTAACGTTACAACATCGACAACCACACACGAATGCTTGTTGTGTAATATAATATATTTATCAAAATATCTCATCAATATGGTTGCACACCTATGTCATCAACCTATATGCTTGCATGTCTCTCTTTGACTATCTGAAATAAACTCATCATTACACCATGGTCATGGAGTTTAATATGATAGTTCTATTACAATCAAAGGGTTGAGATATCAACTTCTATAAATATAGAAGTGAAAAATCCTTTCTTGACTAATTCATTAATAATATTTCATTTGTGATGAACCCAACATAATCTACTTCTCGTGGACATATTGCATCACAATTTTGGGCAGTACATCAAAGCACATGATTCATGACATGCATTAATAATAATCTTAAAGTATAAGGATCATTACACATACTTGTAGATAGGAAATTCCAATGATATGAAAACATGTGAAATTCCTACAGGCAGTTTTGTTCTCATAATATTTCTTCTTAGATATTACCAAGTGCGGACTTCATGAGCTAAAGTATCATATGCTTACAATTACTCACACCATACAGTAAATATTCTATGTGTCCCATTATAAAATGTTATTTGACTGTAAAAATATATTTAATAATATCGTTATGGAATTTAAAGGTTTTCATTATAGCGGGGAACTGCTATGACCTTTTAAATATGACAGATACTCTAGGACATTATCACATTAAATTAATGAATAAAAATTAACAATATGTAATAAAATATTGTAATTAAGATTCACTTCTTTGAATATATATATGAAATCTAAAGTACTCACAGTTGGTTCTAGGACACCAACTCCAACTGACTACCACTTGGATTTGAGCCAACTTCTAATGAATTTCAGTCTACTGAATCTCATATGATGATCAAGTTTCTACTGAGTTAATGCTTTAGTCAAGGGGTCTTCCACATTGTCTTCCTTAGAGACTCTGCTCACTGTAACTTCACCTATCTAAGAAAAATCCATCAAGAGATGATATTTTCAAAGTATTTTATTTGTTTGTTGATGTGATATTGGTTCCTTCGCAAGGTACATCACTGTAGTATTCACATAATATATTATTATATGATCTTTACTACTATGAATCACATATAGATCTTATATGAAGTTTTTTATCCAAATTTATTCTTTAGTTGCCTCAAAAGTCACAATATACTTGGATTCTACTGTATAATCGGTGACCATGACCTTCTTTGATCTCTTTCATCTCATAATACCTCCATTGAGAGTGAATATATATCCCAACTACAATTACAAACCATCTTGATCTATTTGGAAGCTAGAATCTGAATATCCCCTGATAACTAACTTCTCATCTCCTCCATAGACTAAGAATATATCCTTAGTTCACCTTAGATACTTAAGGATAGTTTTGACTATCATCCAACAGTGGTCACGTGGTCCATCTTGATATCTTCCTACCATGATTAAGGTATAAAAGATATCTATCCTAGTATATAACATAACATACATGACTGACCCAATCATTTACGCATATGAAATCCTTTCAATCCTCTGTCTCTCCTCATTTTTTTCGAGGACACATTTTCTTAGAAAGACGAATGTCATGTGGCACTGGAAACAATCTCCTCTTGGATTGTTTTATACTAAATATTTTCATTATTTTTTCAATATATGTACATTGACTTAGACCAAGTAGTCTCTTGGATCTACCATGATGGATTTTGATCTCAAGAATATATATTACTTTGCCTAAGTCCTTCCTGGAGAAGCATATGTTTAACCAAGATTTGAAAGACTGTAAAACTGGTATTTCATTTCTAATAAGTTTTATGTCATTGACATAAACTATTATGAAAATGATCTCACTCCCACTAAAATGTTTATAGACACAAGGCTCACATTCATTCTTTATGAAACCAAATTCAATTACATCTTTATAAAACTAAATGTTCCATAACCAGAATGCTTGCTTTAATCCATAAATAGATCTCTATAACTCGCATACATTATTGGCATCCTTTAGAGTCACAAAACCTTCGGTTTATTCCATATAGACATCTTACTGAAGGGTCCCATTAAGGAAGGCTATTTTGATATCCATTTACTAAATATCATAGTCATGCTAAGTTTCTATGGAAAGTAGAATTCTAATGGATTTCAGCATAGAAACCGATGAAAAGGTTTTGTCATAGTCTATGTCTTTATTTCATTTAAACCCTTTTGAAACCAGTTGTGCCTTATAAGCACTGAATTTTCTACCCATGTACAGTTTCTTCTTGAATACCCATTTAAAACCAACATTCTTTACATCCACTGGAGGGTCTATCAAAATCCAAACTTCGTTTTGATACATAAAATCTATTTTAGAATTCATATCTTTTTACACTTGGAAACACTTATACCACTTACTACTTCCTTTTAGGTTACATTATCATTATTATCAACTAATAACAAGTCATCATACTTAGTGACTAGAAAACCATATATTTTAGGTTCTATAACATCTATTTTATACCTACATAGTGTTTATGTCTCTAAAACTTCCTCTTACATAGAGCTTTGTGGGATCTATTCTTGTGCCAACTCATGTGTACCTTGAGCCCAAACTTCATCAAAGTCTATCTTGCTCCCACTATCTCTTTTAGATACGCTTTCCTTATCAAGGAATATTGAGTGTCTTTCCATAATTACCTTTTTTTATGAGGGTTCGTATAGGTAATATCCCCTTGTTTCCTTGGGGAATCCTATAAAGTTACACATTATACTTTTAAGTGTAAGTTTGTTTCCTAAAGAGGCCTTAACAAATGCTTTACAACCCCACACATGTAAATTCGACAACACATATTTTCTTCTACACCAATTGTACGAAATACCATTTTCACTTTAGTTGGAACTAGTTTTAGTATATGTGATGTTGTCTATAACAAAAATCCCCAAAAAGATAATGGAATAATTTTATGAATTATCATCGATCCCACCATGTCTAATAAGGTGTGGTTTCTCCTTTCATATACACTATTCCATTGAGATGTGTTTTCCAATGCTTTCCATCGGGGTTGCACATCAGAGAGATAACATGATTTCTTTGCCTCTCCCAAAGTGACCCACATCCTTGGATTGGTTGCTTATCCCTGCAAGGTGTGAAACCCTGCATTTCTACTCTCCAAAGGCAGACAAACTCTATCATTGTAATTGATAATGTCAGATCCTTGATCAGAATGGGATGATGAGATGCCAACTCTTCCTTCTATGGATTTTGCCTTGGATTTTTCACCTAGTCCGGGTCTACCTCAGATATTTAAGACACATTCTTGAATCTTGTCCCCAGTGCCATCTCGAGGTGGATAATAGTTAATTATGCTGTTTATTGCTGCAATAAAGCAACGATCTTTTGTTTAGAGTGGATGATAATGTTGAGAATATTAGGCATCTTGAGTATCTATAAATTTCATCCTCATTAGAAGTTGAGGGCATCTCATATATGAGACAGATTGGGTATAATGACCAAGTTATCACGTATCCACTATGGGGAAACTTATGTTATGGACATAAGGCATCTAGGGCTTGAGGCCTAGGGAATCCCATGTATTCTGCATAGGGTAAGGATTATCATGATTTTTTGGGGTTGGTTATAGGTTTTACGTCTCATGGGGATAGGTGTATCATAGGTTTAACATCTTGTGGGGACAAGTGGGTCACATGTTTAATGTCTAGTGGAGATATGTGGGTCATAAGTTTAATATCTTGTGGGGACAGGTGGTTCACAGGTTTAATATTTTTAAGGATAGGTGGGTTATAGGTTTAATGTCTTGTAGGGAAAGGCAGATCACAAGATTAATGTCATGTGGGGACAGGTGGGTCATAGGTTTAACATCTTGTGGGGACATGTGAGTTAGGTTGAGTGTGTCCTAGGGGGAGATGACCACACATAAAAGTTGCCTACTTCGAGGGGAAATATATGCATATTTCATGGTAGTGTTGGGGGATCAGAATTTAACCTTAGGGAGGTGTCCCAAGTATGTCATGATGTCAGTATTTAAACTCATGGCGGTGTCCTACATACCCTGTTTAGAGATAGGGATCAAAACCCATGTAGTTTGATGCCACAATTTAAGGTCATATGACAGGTCTAGTCCATGCAGTTTAACATCATGTGGTAAGAATAATCACATAACAGAAGGAGAAACAACAAGGGATAGTGTGGGGATCATGAATATGGGATACCATGGTATTGATGTTTCATCCCTAATATTGGAGGAGGTGGTATCCCATGATGATCATACATGGGGAATCCTGTGTTCATCACACAAGGCATGGCTATAGTTTAACATCATGTGCTGAGGATGTTTTCATGTAGTTTAACGTCATACGGCTATAAAATTAGGGTATTCAATTTTACATCATGAATCTCAGACATCGAGGGGCCTATACCCAAGGATACCATTTCCTAGTAGGATAGAAGGATACAACATTTGGCCTTATCAAATTGAAAGGAAAGTTGTTTCCCTTAATGATGCCACCCTTGGGGAAACACATGGAGGTCCTGAGGTCAGGGTTACCATGATTAGGAGAAAGAGGAGAATATGTTTCCCATCTCATGCCTAGAGTAATGGGTCTAGAAACAAGGTTAGATGATTTTGGTTATGCTGATGATCAAGGCACGAGGAGACCAGGTTTGGGAATGCATAAGGCCCATAGGAACTCAACTTTTGAGAAACTGGGTTTTCTGAAAGGAGGAATTGAGAATGATCCAAAGAGGTGGGTTTCATGAAGATCTGGAGTTTTTATAGGGATAAAGGTTTCATGTAGATGAGGGATTCATGAAACAGGGTGGACCTGCCTCTTTGTAAAGACTTGGTCCCCTTGGGGTGGGTTTCACAAAGGATAGATATCTTACAAAAACCCTAGACAATGTAAATAGTTTTCCTTTATCTCAAAGGGTATTAGATTTTTAAAATTCACCCTCCATTCAAGATTTGTACCCTAGGTCACTCATGGGAGTTTGTTCTCGAAGGATGGGTACTTGTAGGAATCTATTTTTCCTTTTGTTTGTGATGGTTGAAGTTTCATGAATTCAGAGCTCCTAGTGTAATTATAAAGGTTGTGTCCCATTAAATGTTAGAGGTAGGGAGGTATTTATAGGAATTGTGGAGGTGGGAAGATCATTTTTAAAAAATTTACCTCCCAGGAGATACATTTTACGAAAGATGGAGACCTCTGCGAATATACATAGGTTGTGTGAAGATTATCATCATTCATGTGAGTTCTTCCATGGCACTTGGAAAAGCTTCGTGAAAAAATTACTATTCTCAAAACTTTGGAAATTCATGAATACCATTCCTTTAGTAGTTTTGGATCCTATTTTGGACTGAATTCACCTAGACACATCCATGCGTTCCTCGACATCTCCCATAACATCTGTTTTTCAATGTCAACAAATGCACCCATCAAAATGGGAGATGAAACAAAAGAGGAGGGTCAGATTATGAGGTGAAATCACCAAAAGAAGGTCATTTGGTCACCCTATTCATGAAACTTGACTCATACACTTGGTTTATAAATAAGGATATGGGCCTATGGGGACTATAATGTTTTCACACAAGATTGACTGATTCCCTCTTTATGTTAAAGTTGCCACCTTTGTGAGTGTTCTAAGACCTAGATCCTTATCACTCATGAAACTTTACTCTTCCAAGAATACCACTTCCACAAAAAAACCTCCACACACATGTTTTTTGAAGAAAACTTATGCAAACTAACTTTCAAAAATAGGTTTTTTTTGGAAAATTTACAAAGTCCCTAAGATGAAATTTGAAAGTGCTGAAGATGTTATGTCTAGGTGGAGGGAGATTATTGGAAAAATCATGATTGGGGAGAGATTTAAAATTGAATCAAATTATGATACTCTTACTGAATTTATGATAGAGGTGGAACATGAATATTTTTATGTAAGAGGATACCATTATATGTCTTTAGGATAAGGGATGATGTGTTCATCCCCAGTACTAATCAAGATGATCCTTTTTACTAGTTCATAAACTTAGCTAGGATATACCAATGGAATAGGTATACTACAGATCATTGTGTGAAAGACCATGCATCACCAACTACCCATTTATTGAGTAACCCTTTGAATAAAATCAATAAGGAAGAACTTGTTTCAAAGTCATCCCCTCCTTAATAAGAAAGTATTTTAAAGGTAGGTTTGGTGGACAACCTCCAAGTCCAGACAGAGGAGTGATATTTATGCCAGGGTAGTAATTTCATGGACGAGTGAGCTTGGGAATAATGGGTATGACAGTCTTGTGATGAATTTGAGTTAGAGTTGAAGAGGATGGGGTTATATGAAGTAGCATGGACCTTAAAATTCCAAATTTATCACCACCTAGACATCATGCTTGAGTTTCTGAGAAGGTGGTCACCGAGGACAAATACGTTCCATTTGTATCATAGGGAGGTTGAAATTTTCTTATGGGACCTCCACCAGATCACGAGTAACCTTATTTAGGGGGAGATGTATGATGAGTTATTCCTCATAGAAGACATATGGGAGGGCCAATAACAAATGTCGATGGTAGTGAGGGCTCTATTGATCTTGGTGCAAGGGGAGCAGGGGTTCAATCCATGGATAAAATATTTCACCATCAAGCATTGGTTTAACTAATTTATGAACGATCTCACAGATAGGTTATTGGGAGGCCCTGCCAGTTCTTGAAGTCATTTCAATGAGGGAAGGATCACTCATACTAGAGGATTCTAGATGCGATTCAATAGAACATGTGGGGGTATAATGTGAAATCTATCGACCTTGTGGTTATATTGGTGGGATTCATTCTAGTTCTCATCAGTGGGTGGAAGATCCTAGTCCATGATGAACACATGTGGGTGTTGGGACTAAGTTGGATGGATAAGGTTTTTGGAAGTAAGAAAAAGTTTTTTTACAAGTGTATTGTTTTTTGTTGTCAAAGAAGATAAATCAATTCACTTTATAAAAGTTGACAATTAAACTGACCATTGTATTTAGAAAATCGGACTCACAATGCTTAAGAAAGTCCATCGTATTGAGAAGATGTTTTCTGGAATAAAAGATTCATCAGACTCACCCTAAGTCTAGTAAGGAAGTATTGATCATAATTAGGTAGGAAATTAGAGTCTGAATAACCCCAATGATAATATGACGATGCTTTTCTATTTTGTAATTAAAAAAAATCATAAGTATTCTATAAAACTTGTGATTTAAACTTGATGAAAGAATAGGGAGTGCTGACAATCATATTTAGGATGAGTAAGAAATAAAGATATTTCTATAAGAATGGGAAGTTATAATTATTTCCATTATTAATCATATGATGATTCACTAACCTTTAACATAATCAAATTCATGAATTAATTCATGCTTACAAGCAAAAGTTTTTGGAAGAAAGAAAACACTAAAGTAAAATATTTTTGGTCTTAGATCATCGGATTAAGATTTGTTTGTTGGATGGGAAGGTTTGATTGATCGGAATGTTAGAAACTGAAGGTGTTAGTTTTCAATCAGGACAACAAGCCAAAATATTTAAATCCTCAGAGAAAGAAGTTAGTAGTTATGGATAATTCATTGGTATCTTAATCAAAAAAGAAAATATGTTGTTGAAGTTGAAGTTACTAGAACCAGTCCATCAAAATTGATGTTCCACTAATATTCTAAGTTACTATAACACCAATTAGTCATTACATTTTTTTGGTATCCTTATGACATTGTAGGAAGATTAATAAGAAATTTTTTTTGAAGAATAATTTTATATATATAATTTTCTTGGGATATGTTAGGAAAATTGAATTAGAAAAGTATGTTGAGACCAAGATAAATAAACAATATAGTCAACCATTTCTCATCAAGATGATTTTTTGATCGATTCAAGTGATAAAGAAAGTTTTTAATATCTCTAACAAGTGTTCCAAGATAAAAGAATAAGAATAAGAGTCTTATTTGAAGACTTTTTGAAAGTGTTGTCAAAGGGGTACATGAATCCTACTTGAAGTTCCAAGAATTTATTTGCCTTTATTTTTAGCAGTTGGTACATAGCATCGTAATGGGAAGACATATTCTTTACATTTGTCAAAATTGATACAGAGCAACATATTAAAGAATCTACTGTCTTCATCATAATGAGGAAATCATAATGGGCAGATTAGTTTTTCAATTGGTGTAGAGTAACATTATGATATGTCTTTAATTATGATTTGTTTGAAATTGGGTCAAGAAAACCAGAGTGACCAAATTACTTTATCATAATGAAGAAATCATATTGGGAAATTAGAATCAGGAATTAGATTTCGAATGAATATTTTTTAGGAAGTATGAATAGTTGAATAAGGAAAAGATAGATATGAAATTGAATGGAAATTAAAGTCGCTGAACAAGTCAAAGAAAGATCTGATATTTAAGGAATATTGAAGATTAAATAAATTTAGTAAAGTGGTAAAACCTTTTTAGAATCCCACTTAAACCATTTTTGTGAGTCTATAAAAAGAGAATAATACTTTATGTATTCTAGGACTTGCATCGCTCGTGAAAGAGGAGAGAGAAGATCTGCAATTCTAGAAAGAATAAGTTTCCGGATTGTGTTTTCTTGAAGAAGTTTTCTAGACAAAAGAATAAAGGAGAGGAGAAAAGATCATATTTAGATGATCATTGTATTGGGATGAATCATCAGACCAGGAAAATTGTATTGAGATTTCTAGACTGAGGAAAAAGAAGTTCAGTATTGTCTCAATGGTATTCTGACAAAGTTATATTTCCGTATTGAGCAATCAAACTTGGGAATCTGACTGATAAATTGGACTGAGTGTCATTATGAAGTCCATAATGTTTTTTCCTACTCCTAGGTAAGAAAGTGAAGAATTTTTTTGAAAGCTTATGTTTTGTAAAAGTTGACCAGGAAGCAAAAAATTGTATTACACCATTTCGTGCTATTTGAAGCACATGCACTGTTGTATTGAACATAGTGCTACATGAGTGTAAGGGCATATACTAATCATTGTATTCCATAAAATGGATTATTTTCTAGTGGATTGTATAGCATTGGATTGTTTCCAAACCATACCAAGGATGTATCTACTCATACTGATTAGTAAACCTTATAAATTCTTATATTTCTATGGATGTGTGTTTGATTTGTTTTCAGCAGAGAAAAAAAACTTTAGCAAGAGATGAAGGTTGTTTCAAAAGTAAGAAAAAATAAAAGAAAAAGATATCATTGAGTCATCTCTCCCCCACTCAGTGATACAACTATCTTAACTGGGCAATTATAATTGGTATCAGAGTTGAAGGTTCTCTTCATTTGATCTTTGCTAAAGTTTTTAACAGAAGTTGATTTAAAATCTGAATTGTTTCAATAGTAAAGATATTCCAATTTTTGATGGTAGGAACTATAATATTTGTAAATATAGAATGTTACCTTTTCTTATGTCTCTTGGGTATGATGTTCTTGAACCTGAAACATATGGTTTTCCTTCTATTGATGACAAATTTCCTTTTACATTTGTTTATAAGAAGAATCTTGAGAATGATGGAAGGGATAAAAATTCCTTACTCTCATCACTTTATAAAAGTGAGTTTTTAAGGGTGAAAGGTGTTTCCACCACCAAAGGTATATGGGATAAGTTTAAAAACATATACAAAGGCAATAAATAAGTTAATAAGGAAAAATTGAAAATCTGGAGGTTGAAGTATAAAGATCTCAAGATGGGTGAATAAAAATCTGTTGGTGACTTATTTACCAGGGTAAATGACATTTTCAATACTATCAGATGTCTTGGTGAAAATTTAGAATATTATACTATTGTTGAAAATATCTTGATAATTCTTCCCAACAATTTTGATGCTAAAGTTTCTTCATTGGAAGATAGATAACCTAAAATATTATCTCTGTATGATTTTTATAGCACTCTCATCACTTATAAATTGAGAAGAGAGAAATATATGAAAATAAAAAACAAAATTTGATAGAGAAATGTATTTCAAGGAGGCCAAGAAATAAAAGTCCAAGAATGTTTCTAAGGAAGAAGATGTTGTCGACTTTGATTATGAAAATGAGGTATATAAAAATATTAATGAATTATTATCCTTATTTTCTAAAAATGTTATAATAGGTACAAGAAAGTATAAAGGAAAAATTCCCTTGAATTATTTTGAATGTGGATCCATTGGTCACTTTTTGGGTAATTTTACTCAATGAAATAAAGAAGAGTATAGTGATGAAGAAGAAAGAAGTCCAAAAAAGCCATGAAAGAAACATGGTGATGATGCTAAATCTTTTTCCCGAGGGAAAGAAAAAAAATTCTCTAAATCTAAAATGATAATTTTATTATCTAAAGATGATGATGAAGAAGATAGTGAATCTGAATTTGAAAAATCTAATGAGCATGCTAGTGAGAATACTTTTATTACAATAATTAATAATTAATAGTTAGGAAGAAAAAATTCATGAAGAATAAGAAACTCAATTAGAATACTATCTTAAAGAATAATTGAAAGAATGTATGAGAAAGATTGGAAGGATTGAAAAAGAAATCAGGCAGTTGAAAAGTGAAAAATATTCAATAAATAGTAAATAATTATTTCCTGATGAGAAATTCAAGATGATGAAGGAAATTGATGATTTGAATAAATCTCTTGAGAAATAAAATATCATAATGAACATCTAGAAATTAAGCTGAAGAAAAAAGAAGAAGGGTTAGAACTTTTCCAAAAAAACTTTTAAATGATGAAAAAAGGGATATAAGTTTTGAAAACTCTATATCTGAAGTTGGTGAAAGCTCTAGAAAGGGTAAACCTAATAAGGATAAAAATTTACCTTCAAATGTTGAGAAGAAAGCAGAAGTTATTCTCAAGAAGAATAAATCTGAGAAAGTTATGTATGTGGAAAAAACCAACAACGTTGAGATATAATAAGTTTCTAAAAATTTTGAGTCTAAATTTTTTTATATTACTTCTGGTTTTAGTAAGGATAAAAATAAAACTGAGATAAAAAAGAAGATTCTATTTAAGAATATAAAGGTTGGTACTCAACAAAGTTCTAACAAGAAAGATAATAAGGTTTTTGAGAAACATGCTCACAACCTCAATCAGTATGGAAGTTTCAGAGGAAAATATTCTTTCTATGGATATTTATGGTATTGTGGTTTATTTAGACACATGAAAAATATATGTTGGTTCAATAAATAACATTAAAACTATTCGAAAATTTTCAAAAGGAAAAGTTT
Organism: Viscum album; assembly: GCA_963277665.1. NCBI lineage: Eukaryota > Viridiplantae > Streptophyta > Magnoliopsida > Santalales > Viscaceae > Viscum > Viscum album. Next base: position 151,198,555 of record OY728123.1, on the reverse strand, counting down.
GATGGGGAGTCAATACCCTCAAAGGAATAATTCTAAGAAGGATATTCAGAAGAAACCTAAGAAAGTTGGTGTGAAAATTGAAAATAGGTTTCAACCTCTGGAAACTGTTTATGAAAGTTGTGAATAACCTGGACATCTTTCTAAAGGATTTATTGTTTTTTTATGAGCACAGAAAAAGTTTGTTAATAATTCTCAAAAGCCGGATAGGAAGAAAGAAAAGGGGAAAGAAAAATATCTTATTGTAGAAAATACATTGAAATCTAAAAAAGGAGAATGAACTTGGATTATTGATAGTGGGTGTTTTTATAATACGAAAAGAGACTTAAATTTTTTAAAGAATATAAAAGACTTCAATGAAGGAACTTTGACATTCAACAATGATGAATCTCTGAGAATCAAAGGTGTTGGATCATCCATCATTGGGAAATAAAAGTTAAAGTCTGAGAAAGATTTGTATGTTGATGGGATAAAACAAAACTTGATAAGTATTTCACAACTCTATGATGAAGGTAACAAAGTTATTTTAATAAAATATGGGTTTTTTTTGGAAAGTGAGGAAGATGGAAATATACTTACAAGAGGAAAACATACAAAAGGAAACTTATTTCAAGTTGGTTAAATAGAAAAATCCTGTTACTTGAGAATGGTGGAAGATAATCAATTGTGGCATAAAAGGTTGAGACACATGTGTCAGAGAAACATGATCAAGTTATCTAATAGAGAAAGTGTCTGTGGTACTCCTGATATTTCAAGAAGAAGATATTGGTGTTGCATTATTTTTTTGAAATGAAATATTATAAATTTTTTGCATAATAAAGTTGACATTTGTTCAAAACAAACCCTGGAACTTATCCATTATGATATCTATGGGCTAATGAGAAAACAATAAACTAATGGATATAAGTACTTAATCAATTTCATTGATGACTTTACTCTCATTACTTATGTTATGTATATGAAACATAAGTCATATGCTCTAAAAATGTTTAAAAGTTTTAGGAGGAAAGATGAGAATGAATGTGAGTATTCAGTGAAGATGTTAAGAACTGATAATGGCAGTGAATAAAAAAAATGAAGAATTTGAAATCTATCTTGAAAAGAATGGAATTCAGTATGAGTTCAGTTCACTATACACTTCTCAACAAAATGGGGTTGCTGAAAGGAGTAATAGAAGTTTGGAAAAAATGGGGAGAACTCTGTTACTTGAACACAGTCTTTCTCATTACTTTTAGAGGCAATCTATGAGTACTTCTGTGTATATTCAAAATCGATGTTTATATATGCCAATTTCATATATGACTCCATATAAAATGTTTTATGATAAAAATCCATGTTTAAAACACTTAAGAGTTTTTGGTATCCCATGCATTATAAAGAATAAAGGTGGAAACCTTGGTAAGTTTGAGCAGAAAGGTGAAGATGAATTTTTTATCAGCTATGCTCCAAAAGGAAGATGATACAAATGTTTCAACAAAGAAATAAGAATATTTTTTTATTCTATTTATGTGAAATTTATTGAAAAGTTCGAGGAATAAAAACATAATAGTGTTGATAAGGAAGTTGATAAGGATAAGGAAAGTTTTTTTAACAATTCTAATAAGGATACTGACAATAGTAATCCTACTTAAGAAGAAGAATTAGACTCATCCATTTTCAATGATGAGGATGAAACTCGAAAATCTCATCCTAGGCTGAGGAGTCAAGTGGAGACTCAAAACATTATTTGTGATTGACATCAAAAGGTTCAAACAATAAAAACATAAAATTTTATTACACATACTTCTTTTTATTCCAAAGTTGATTCGAAAGATGTGAAAGAAGTTTTTGAGCATCCAAAATGGGTTTAGGCTATGAATGAAGATCTAGATTGGATAGAAAAGAATGATACTTGGGAACTAATACATAAGATAGATGAAAAAAATATTATTAGTATAAAATCTGTTTTCCAGAATAAGATGAATGAGAATGGTAAAGTGATAAGGAACAAATAAAGATTAGTTTCCAATAGTTACTCATAGATAGAAGGTTTTGATTTTGATGACAATTTTACTCCAGTGGAAAGGTTAGAAACAATCATAAATTTTCTTACTATTACTGCACAACGAAATTACAAATTTTTTCAAATGGATGTGAAATCAGTATTTTTGAATGGTGATCTTAATAAGGAAATTGATTAACCATGTGGATTTGTTATTGGGAAAGATTAAAGTTGTGTGTGAAAGTTGAAGAAAGCCTTGTATGGGATAAACAAATCTTTAAGGGAATGGTATTCCAAATTGGATACTTTCTTGAAGAAGATGAGTTTTAAAAAGGAAAAAGTTGATAGTAATCTATACATCAAGGAAATTCAGGAGTTTTCCCTCATCGTAATTGTTTATATTGATGACATTATCTTTGTTGGGAATGATTAAAGAACTTGTAAAATATTTTATGAATAAATGAAAAGGTTGTTTGAGATGTCTATTATGGTAGAAATAAAATACTTTCTTGGGTTAAAAATCCTAAAAAAGAATAAACATGTTTTTCTGTCTCAAGAAAAGTATGATAAGGAACTTCTCAAGAGGTTTGATAGGGAAAATTAGAAACTAGTTTCCACACTAATTTCAGTGGGAACCAAGTTGTCTAAAGATGGTGAAGGAAAATAAGTTGATCAGAAAGAGTTTCAGAAGATGATAGTAAGTTTGTTATATTTGACTACCTCAAGACTTGACATTGTTTATGCCATTACCTTATGTACAATATTTTAGATTTCTACACAAGAATCACATATATTAGTTGGAAAAATAATTCTCAGATATATAAAAGGAACAAAAAAATTTAGAATCAGGTATGAAGGCTCAGAAAGTATTGACTTGTTTGGGCGTTCAGATACTGATTAGGCAGGAAATGTTGATGATAGAATATCCACATATGGTGGAGTTTTCTTTCTGGGGAAAAGTTGTGTTAGTTGGTATACAAAGAAACAAAATTCAGTAACTCTTAGCACATATTAAGTTGAGTATGTTTCTACCAATAAAGATTCTAATCAACTTATGTGGATGAAGACTCCGTTAGAAGGTTTACTTGTTGAAGTAAAGTTACCCTTACTATTGGGTTGTCATAATCAGAGTACCATCAAACTTACCAGAAACCTAATAAAACATTATTGTTAAAAAAATATTGATATAAAATATCATTTCATCAAAGATCATGTGGATAAGAATGAATTGAAGTTGTAGTATATTCCTACATCAGAAAAAGTTGCTGACATTTTCACAAAACCTTTATTAAAGGAACATTTTCACAAACTGAGTTTGAACATGGGTGTCCAACCTCCTTCTCATCAAGGTTGAGGTATGTGTATTTTTACCCTCTCTCATATTACATTTAGACAATATTTTTAAGGGGGATATTTTTTTCATAAATCTATCCTTATAATCATGCATAAAGGGGGAGTTGTAGGTAAGCTGTGATTTTATTACTGAAGTGTGTAAATTTTTTTAACTATTTTTTGGAGTAGTTGTAGGAATTTTTTTTAGGAAAGTAGAGAAAGGAAAATAAAGAGGTGAATAAATATGATGAGGTTTTAATGATCACTACTTTTAGATAGTATGGTTTTTCTATCAATTATTCTTGTTTCCTACAACAAGTTATCTCAAATAGGATTATAATTATTGATAAGTAATCCATTTATTGAGGTTAAAAATTTCAATGATTTATGAATCTTGGTTGAAAAAAAATCTAAAGTAGGAGATTGTTGGGGCCAAGTTGGCCGGAGAAGGTTTTTGGAAGTAAGAAAAAGTTTTTTTACAAGTGTTTTGTATTTTTTTTTCAAATAAGATAAATCAATTTACTTTGTAAAATTTGACAATCGGACTGACCATCGTATTAATAAAATCAAACTCACAATACTTAAGAAATTATATCATATTAATAAGATTTTTTCTAGAAGAAAATATTCATCGGACTCACCCTGAGTTCGATAAAGAAGTGCTGATCATAATTAGGAAGGGAATCAGAGTCTGAATAACCCTGATGATAATCAGATGATGATTTTCTATTTTTTAATTCAAAAAAATCATAATTATTTTATAAAACTTTTAATGAAAGCTTGATGAAATAAAGAGGGAGTTATTCCAATCATATTCAGGCCAATCATATTCAAACTGAGTAGGAAAGAAAGATGTTTCTGGAAGAATGGGAAGTTACAATACTTTCATTATTAATTCAAAGATGATTTGACATACTTTGACATAATCAAAGTCATTAATGAAGTCATGCTTATAAGAAAAAGTTTTTTGAATAAGAAATTTACTGAAGTAAAATATTTTCAGTCTTAGATCATTGGTGTGAGATCATCAAATTTAGATTTTTTTTGAAGGATGGGAAGGTTTGCTTGATCAGAATGTGAGCAACCAAAGGTGATGATTTTTAGTCAGACCAATGAGAAAAAATATTTAAATCCTCAGATAAAGAAGTTAGTAGTTACATATAGTTTATTAGTATTGTAATCAAAAAAGAAAATAAGTTGCTGAAGTTGAAGCTGTTGGAACCGGTCCATCAGACTTGATGTGCTACCGATAATCAAAGTTATTTTGACATTGATTAGTCATAAAATTTGTTTGAAATCATTATGAAATCAGAGGTAGATTGATAAGAAAAGTTTTTTAAAGCAGAAATGTTTTTATGAAGAATTGTCTTGGGATATTTTGGGATAATTGAATTAGAAAAGTTTTTTGAGACAAAGATCAATCAACAATATAGTAAACCATTTCTCATCAAGATGATTTTTTGATTGAGTCAAGTGATAAAGAAAGTTTTGAATATCTCTAAAAAGTGGGTCAAGAGAAAAGAATAAAAAGAATAGTGTTATTTGAATAATTTTTAAAGTGTTTTCAAAGGGGTACATGATGCCTGCTTAAAGTTCAAAGAATTTTTTTTCCTTTTTTTATCAGTTGGTACGAAGCATCGTAATGGGAATACATATAATTTACATTTGTCACAATTGATATAGATCAACGTATTGAATAATTTTTTTTTCTTCATCATAATAAGGAAATAATAATGTGTAGATTAGTTTTTCAATCGGTGTTAATTATCATTATGAGATGACTTCAATTATGATTTTTTTACAAGTGGGTCAAGAAAATTATAGTGACCAAATGCCTTTATCGTAATGAAAAATCATATTGGGAAATCAAAATTAGGAATCTGATTTGGAATGAATATTTGTTAGGAAGTCTAAAGTGTTAAATGCGTCAAACAGAGATTTAAAATTTAATGGAAATTAAAGGCACTGAACAAGTCAAAGAAAGATCCAAGATTTAAGGAATATTGAAGATTCAAGAAATTTGTTAAAGCGGTAAAACCTTTTAAGAATCCATCTTAAACCATTTTTGTGTATCTATAAAAGGAGAATAATAATTTTTTTTTATTTTAGAACTTACATCACTCATGAAAGATGAGTGAGAAGCTCCACAATTATAACAGGAAGAAGTTTCCAGATTGTGTTTTCTTGAAGAAGTTTTCCAGATAGAAGAAAAAAGAAGAAGATACAAGATTTTATTTGGATGATCATCATATCAGGTTGAATCATTAGACTAGGAAAATAATACCAAGATTTACGGACTGAGGAAGAATAATTTTAGTATTGTATCAATGGTATTCTAACAAAGTTATATTTCTATGTTGAACAATCAGACTTGGGAATGAGACTGGGAAATCAGATTGAGTTTCATTAAAAAGTCTATAAAGTTATTACCTATTCCTGGGTAAGAAAGTGAAGATTTTTTTTGAAATATTATGTTTTGTGAAAATTGATCAAGAAGCACAAAATTTTATTACATCATTTCATTCTATTTTAATTACATGCACTTTTGTATTGAACATAGTGTTATATGAGTGTAAGGGAATATCCTAATCATTTTATACCACAAAAAAGGATTATTTTATAGTGGATTGTGTGGTATTAGATTATTTCTAAACCATACTAAGGGAATAGCTACTCTTACTGAGTAGTGAACCTTGTAAATTCTTGTGTTTATATGGATGTGTGTTTGATTCATTTTAGTAGAGAAAGAGATATTTAACAGAAGGATAAGTTTTTTTTTTCAAAATTAAGGAAACATAAAAGAAAAAGATATCACTAATTCATCCCTTTCCCCTCTCAGTGATACAACTATCTTGACTGGGAAATTATAGGGGGTGCAACCAAGCACATTGATTATGGAAGTGGTGATGGACATGGATCACCACATAAATTTTTTGGTGTCGGTGTTGGAAAAATTGTAAAAGGTGTTGTGGCGTATCTACAAGAGGAAGACCCACCTCCACATGTGTGACCCATTTCACTTTATGTATAGATGATTTTCTGCACACATGGGGGTGTATGAATACCCAAAATTGATCTCCCCTCCCGACCCAAAATTCTGACCTTCCATGCTGAACGTTGCTAGTAGTCATCCTCTCTTGATGGATCCATTTAGCATGCCTTCAAGGATTTGTTTGACGGACCACTTCATATTCCACCCATTCCCCTTCTAACAAGGGTGGTCACAGATAAAAACACGAGGATGTTGGAGTAGTGATCATACCTATTGGAATTCCAATATGGGGTATTGGTGTCCAGGGTGGAATGTAAGGTGGTCTGTGAACCATAAACTCTATACCTATTCACCAGGAAATTCTAGTGTCTCCAAAGGATTACCTCAAGAGTGGAAACCAAGGCGTTCATCGAGCACCACCCCTTGGTTCTCTAGAAAATCCGGCGGATGTTTGCGAGAGGGGATTATAGAGGAAGGAATGAGCTTCCATTGGACAATTCCCCCTACAAGCTCTTTCATGAGTATGCACAGATATGGGAGATTTCTTAAATTGGTGATTCATTGAGGTGCTCAGTTTCTCGGGAAGATTCTGAGGAAGGGGCCCCACAACCATAGGGTCGTGGGTGTTTAGTAGTAGGCAGAGCACATAGAGGAGGAAGAGTTGGACCATTTAGGAGGGAAGTGATTGTAGCCCCTCCATTTCAAGAGGGAAGAGCATCACTCAGACCATAAATTCTAGGAAAGAGGTACCAAGATTAATGTGGACCCTTCAGAGTGGCTCTGAGAGTACAAGTTGAGGCTTTGGGGAAGCAGATACGACGCACGAAGGTCCCTGATAATGTCTTCTTTCTCGAGGCTTGAAGAATTGGGATATGTTTCGATAGATTTGGTCCCTATAAGAGATATGGAAGAACCTTCTAGATCAGGGGATTTGTCTCTCTAGGCTGGTCCATGCAAAGGTAGGCTTCCATACCCCCTAGGTTGAGGTGGTGTAATATCTGAAGGAGTTAGAGGAAGAGTTTCATTCCTATGGCATGAAACACCCCCTAACTTACCAAGTGAGGATGATTCTGGGAATTCCTTATTTTCCCTCAGACCCCTATGAGGGTCATTAGGCTACATTCACAACTAAAGAAGAATATTCAATTGAGGATTCATGGGGCAGCGACTCCTTTTAGGCCCCCCAGGAAATGAGGACCTACTACTGATAAAGTAACCTTATAGGTTTTGTGGGTTACACCTTAGTTAAACCTTTGGAACTAATATCTTGTCCATTTTTACCTATACATGAATCAGTGTGTTTTGAGGAGGTGGAAATCCACAAAGAATCATTGGAAGAGGGAGAGCAAGCCTGAATGTTTGGAGGGGTGAGCGTGGTTCCTCCCACCGATGTTGTGGTCATAGGTGGGAAATCGCCTATCCTTAAGGCAAAGCTTATGACTAAGGCAAAGGATGAACCACACCAAGCACTTCCTAGTAATATTTAATCCTATTATTCTATGTTTGATTTGATTATTTACTATTTTGATGCTCTATGATGAATTATTTGTTTGTTTTTTTAATATAATCAATGCACCTAGATGAGGAACATATTTTAGTGGTTAGGGAATCGATCACTGTGGGGGGTACCATCACTGACAGGGCTTCTGCATGACATCTATACCCCATTGACTAGTCTTTATATAGCCTATAAGTATTCTCCTTATTTAACCCCTTTTTATTTGTTTATGTCAATCCATATTTCACTGACCTCAAGCTTAAATGGAAGTGGCTCCAATGTTGGGGATTCAACCAGTGGAAATGGTGCTAGAGAAGGTAGATCCTACAACTGATGTGATGGTAACCGAAGAAGAGACTTGATGGAGGTTTTTGATGAGGCTACGATAGTTGATCCTACTCTTGAGGTGCCCAGGAGGTTTTTGAGGTGGATGTGGTAGTTGAGCCTACATCTACTATGACACATTTGGAAGAAGATGTTTCCATTGAGATGACTTCCCTATACAAGCCTACCACTATCGTGGAACCTCAAGAGGTCATCGAGATGGTTATAACTGATGAGGCTGTCATCGCTGCAACACATCTGAAGGAGGTTGCAATGGTTGAGGATGACCTTCTTCTGGATATGGAACCCAGCCCATCCAAGAGGATGTCTGATGCCGATCCTACTATGGATGTACTCACTATCTTACATGAGTATAAGCCTAGACCCCATAAGGACTTTGAGGGATCTGGCTTTGACATGACTAAGGAGAACCGAGTCATTTTTCATAAGGTGTAGAGAAGAACCCAAGGCTTCATCACTTATTCCCCATTAGTTGATTTTCCACACCAAGTGAGATCCCTTCTCCACTGGCCAGTAAGTCTAGGGAATAATAGGGTGGACTCCCCTGATCTCTATGCTCTTTCTCAAGACTTCCTTGCTAAGTGGGATCATATGGACTGGAAAGAATTTGATTCCTCTTGGTAAAAGGAGAAATATGAAGATACCAAGGCACTTTAGGTGGACAAACAAGAGTTTTATCAAATAGAGGGGGGTCTTAGCAGCACAAGGCCATTTTCGCCACTAGGGTGGATACAATAAATCTTCTAAGAGCACGAATGGAGGAAGCTGAGGCCGAAGTGGTGGAGGTGACATCCTTGTTTTAAAGCTAGAGGGCCAAACATGATTGGGTGTGGATCAGAGTTGATGTGGTTTGTCCTATGGATGAGGAGGATTCAATAGAGCTCACTAGGAATTTGTAGGCCCTAGTAGTTTCCCATCAAAGAATGGTCAAGATGGAGCACTCAGTTACCATATTCAAGCCTTATGGTACTCCCTTTTTTTATTATCCTTTTTCTTTTTTTATAAAAAAGGGGAGGCTCCAGCCTATGGATGACCCCCATTATTGTTTCTTATTTTGAGATGATATGATTACCATTTTCCTCAACTTTATATGTTGTCTCCTAGTTATATCTCGATCACTTTAACAATATGGACAAATATAAACCTATAAGCTCATGTGTGTCATACTTAGTGTGAGAAATAATAATAAAATAAAGGACTGCTCATTTATATGAGAGTGATAACTAGGGGTGAATGGTTCGGGGTTCAGAATATTGCATCAACAAACTATGAGGCCCTAAATCTGAGGGTTTGAGATGTTGTAATCCCTAAGGGATTGATATGAATCATTGGTGTGAAGGTCACATGAGAGTGTAACACCAAGGGAATTAGATTTCCACTTGATTAAGAGATTATTAAAGAGATGTAAGTCACATAATTGATGGTCTAGGTTAAGGGGTGAAGGTTGGTGGGTTGAGGATAACCATTGAACACATTTGAAACACGAGTTCCACAACCACTATGTTAAGGGTGCCTCCTCTAGGATGAAGGTTCCAGGCACAACAGAAGCGTGGTTGGGACGACACCCAGCTTTGATTTTTACCATGATCAATGATTATTCCGGGATTAATACGATGATGAATGCTAGTCTCCACATAATATAATCAAATATTTAGATAAAGAAGAAAGAGGCCTGAAACCTTTAGATAGGATCTTGTACATCATGTTTATAATTAATTTAATTAATTTCATAAAGAAAAATAATACCTGAATCTTTGGTATTTTTCTTCGTTAATGATGTTGATCATCCAGAATGACCCTTATAGATTATCTCGTTGCACTTGTAAGGATCCAAACTAGAATCTCTCTAGCAGTGATCCACACGTCCTCTAATGGACTCTGATCAACACCACTCATTCTTCAGGTGCTAGCACAGCGAAGCGAGTGTCTTGTGTCGGTCGTTCTTGATCGCTTGTTCTTCATCCTTGAAGAACGTCTCTCATTCTTGAGAGGGGAGAGAAGAGGATTTGAGAGAGAAATTTTTTGGCTCAAAAATTCTCAATTCACCAGGCGTGTGGTGTGGTGTATGGAATAATAGGAATACTTGCCTATTTATATACATGGAATTTTAGTTACAATATTTAATTGCATAGAAAAAATTAAATACATTCATGAAATTAGAGAAAATCCATGCATTTAATAATAATACTACAACATTATTTATGGTGCGCCAACTTGCGCAAAATGAAATTATAAATAATATTCAACTTCACAAAATAATAGCAGTATTATTTTAATTTGGGCCATCTAGTTAAATAATTATTTACCATCTTGCAAATAATTATTTTACTACTGGACCGACCTTGGTCCGCTCGAACTCCACTTCCATTTATTGAACACCTAAATAAATAAATAAATAATTTATTCTCTTAAATAAATATTTTATTTACAAACTAGTAAATAAATATTTATTAAATGTTCAATAAAATAAATAAATATATTTTATTTAATTTATATGATCATTTTAACTTGAATAAAATTATTCCATGGTCTTGAGAATAATATTTATTTCATTAATTAAATTCAAATAGAATTTAACTGAGACCACCAAAACACTTAGTGTGTGACCCTCTAGGATTCTTTCTAGTTGGAATTAGGCGGGCTTGCCTAAAGTCCAAGAGTACTGTCTAGAAATGGGTCAAGGCACCCAAGAGAAAGAACGTAAAGTCGCAACAATGACATCCATATATGAACGCTCACTGTGTAATATAATCCCTTTGTCTCAATATCTCATCAAGTAGGTTTCATGATTGTGTCATCAAATTTTATGCTTGATACGTCATTCTTTGACTACCTGACATAAACTCATCATTACACCATAGCCATGAAATTTCACGTGACAATTCTATTTCAATCAAAGGGACAAGATATAAACTTCCATAAATGGAAGGGACAAATCCTCCCTCGACTTATCCATTAATAACATGCCACTCGTGACTCACCCAACGTACCCTACTTCCTGCCAACTGCCTGCATGACAGTTTTCATTAGTAAATCAAAGTGCGCGATTCGTGGCATGTATTAATGATAATATTAAATTCTAAGGATCATTACACACACTCACAAATAGAAATATCCGATGACACTAAAACATGCATAATTCCTACTAGCGGGTCTGTTTTCACAATCTCTTATCTTGTAGATTACCAAGTGCGAACTTCATGAGAGGAAGTCTCATCTACTTATGAGTACTCTCACCTGATGGTCTAAATGCTATGTGTCCCATCATAGTATGCCATCCAACCGTAGAACTATATTTAAGAACATTGTTATAGAATTTCAAGGTTCTCATCATAGTGGGGAACTGCTATGACCTTATCAATGCAACAAATACTCTGGGACATTATTACATCATAATAACACAGAACAATGAAAAATATGTAATAATACATTAAATATCCATGTAATTAAAGTAAAAATACTTGGTTCTAGGACACAAACTCTTACATAGGATGTGTACCCAAGTGGGAGGCAAGCCTATTTTTTCCATGCACCATTATCATAGGGGGTTTGTTTAGGGATGATGGAATTGAATCCTTAAATACATGTTCCCAGGTAGTAGGTGGACCTATTTTGGAAATGCACTATAACCATAGGGGACCCTGTTTGGAGAAGTGGATGTTGATTCAGATTAAGAGGGAAAAGAGTGTACTAAAATGGGAGTAGGGTGGTCAGGAAGAGTTTAAACACTCCTGAGGCTACACTATCTTGTGTAAAGCATATGGATGGGATCATGTCAATTCAAAAAAAAGTATACAAGTTGGAGGGGTAAACATGAACATCATCCAAATGGAGAGTGCGATAGGAGTGCTAAATCAAGTCCTATAAAATAAGACCAAAGGTTTCTTAGGTTTCTTAGATCTAGTTAGTATAGATTTGACCAAGTGGTGTGATTTTAAAGGTCATACATCCAGGACCAAGATCTTTAGTTTAAGGACATAGATCTCAGACTATAGTGAGCTGAGGTTTAAGGTCACATATCTTAGACTGAGACTCATAGTCTATAGTTATAGAGCTTGGACCAAGATGGTTATATTTCGACAATGTGAGGGATTTACTACCAAAGTTACTAATACCACATGATCCATGATTAGTGCGAGAAACAAGGAATGATGAGGAACCTTCCTAGTCACGTGGGAGTGAACCACAAGGGTGAATAGGGGCTGTTGAGAGAGTCCTGAAAACATTAACTTGCTTAATCAATGTGCATGAGCGCATGGGGGGGGGGACGAGGTGTGTCAAACTTCCACTAAAACAAAAGAAGGTAGAAATGAGGTAAATCGGGATTTCTTGGGATTTGAATCATGAGAGGGGGATGATCAATGGGTGAGTAATACTATTTACCATGTTCAAAACAGAGGTCTCACCACTACACTATTCATGAACAAGGTGAACAATGATGACATCAACAATTTACCAAGTTTGAAAAATGAGAGATGATACTTTTCACAGGGAATCCTTCAGGATTTTAACCCCATGATGATGATAGGTGATACAAATTGTCTAGAAATCATTGTCATTGGGGGGAATCCGAATATGGAGGATGATAAGGAATAAATTTAGTGATGATCAAAGTATGAATATGCGTTGATAAAATGTTCGACTAAAATTACAACACTCTTAGTTTTATGTCACCAAGGATTTGAGCACACTAGGGGGTAATCAACGAACGATAGTTGAATCGGTTCTCTGAAATGGAGGTGCTAAGGTATTTTAGTGACTAAGATGGGCCTAGGATATCAGATCTAGTCATCCTTATATATCCCATGAAATGGAATGTGAATCAATCCATATGCAGTTCTTTGGTATGGTGTGGTACGTGATTGACACCATAAGGGGGATCCTTATCGAGTGAGGGATGAATACTTTATGTAGTTTAATATTGTGTGATGGGGAAGTGAACCATGTATTTAAGGTCATACATCTAAGACCAATATCTCTAGTTTAAGGACATAGATCTCGGACTATAGTGAGCTGAGGTTTAAGGTCACATATCTTAGACTGAGACTCATAGTCTATAGTTATAGAGCTTGGATCAATATGGTTATATTTTGACAATGTGAGGGAATTACTACCAAAGTTACTAATACCACATGATCCATGATTAGTGCGAGAAACAAGGAATGATGAGGAATCTTCCTAGTCACATGGGAGTGAACCACAAGGGTGAATAGGGGCTGTTGAGAGAGTCCTGAAAACATTTACTTGCTTAATCAATGTGCATGAGCGCATGGGGGGGGGGAACAAGGGGTGTAAAACTTCCAATAAAACAAAAGAAGGTGGAAATGAGGTAAATCAGGATTTCCTGGGATTTGAATCATGAGAGGGGGTGATCAATGGGTGAGTAATACTGTTTACCATGTTCAAAACATAGGTCTCACCACTACACTAGTCATGAACAAGGCGAACAATGATGACATCAACAATTTACCAAGTTTGAAAAATGAGAGATGATACTTTTCACAGGGAATAATTCAGGATTTGAACCCCATGATGATGATAGGTGATACAAATTGTCTAGAAATCATTGTCATTGGGGGGAATCTGAATATGGAGGATGATAAGGAACAAATTTAGTGATGATCTAAGTATGAAGATGAGTTGGTAAAATGTTCGACTAAAATTACAACACTCTTAGTTTTATGTCACCAAGGATTTGAGCATACTAGGGGGTAATCAGTGAGCGATAGTTGAATCGGTTCTCTGGAATGGAGGTGATAAGGTATTTTAGTGACTAAGATGGGCCTAGGATATCAGATCTAGTCATCCCTATATATCCCATGAAATGGAATGGGAATCAATCCATATGCAGTTCTTTGGTATGGTGTGGTACGTGATTGGCACCGTAAGGGGGGTCCTTATCGAGCAAGGGATGAATACTTTATGTAGTTTAACATTGTGTGATGGGGAAGTGAACCATGTATTTTAATGTCTTGTGGTAAGTATGTTGAATGCACAGTTTAACATTGTATGGTGAGGATGAGATTGTTGTATCTTAAGGTCACATATCTTTGACCTGAGGTTGGTATAGTTTAATATAATGTTCCTTGTACATAGAGTGTTCCTTTTTAAGGTCATGAACTAGGACCTATTGTGAGGTTGAAGTGACTTTTCCAACCATGGAGTCCCTGCACTATGTAAAACATGGGGCAAGGATACACATAGTTTAAGGTCGTAATGTTTGGACCAAAGGGGGATGAATACCAAAACTGTTGGTGTGGATCAAAATAGTATTGAACTGATGTTAAAGGGGATTATGGAGGCCCAAAAACACACAAATAATATGTGACATGTTTCATATAGTTTACGGTCATGATTATTTTACCATAGAGGGGGTGATATTCCATTCGGGGAATGATTTGTGAATTTCAACTATGCATGGGAGAAAGTTTCACCATGACTCTTAAGACCATGTGATCCATGCTCAGTGTAAGAAATAAGGAGAAATAGGGAGTTCCTATTACTAAAAATGAGAGTGAGATAAGGGAGGAATAAGATGACTTGGGAAATCTACAAAGATACCTACTTGTTTGGTATCCATACACAAACACAAGAAGGAACAACATCAAGGGTGTTGAAACTTCACCAGAACAAAGGATGGTGGAAAGAAAGGTAAATAAAGACTTCCTAGATTTTGAACTTAGAAGGGGGGGGGGGGTTATTTATGATAAGGGAATGAATTCTAATCATGTTTGAAACACAGGTCTTACAACCATGTTAATAGAGGATTTGAAAAACAAATACATGATCGACCGTTGACCATGTTTGGAACATAGGAACCACCATCTATATCTAAGGGGGACTTTTAGGAATGAACCTAGGTGGTAGGTGAGCTTATTTTAGCCATGTAAGATCACTGTATGGAGCTTGTTTGTATTTAGGAGGATGATGAGGATCTATATTGAGGAAGAATTTAAGTTTAAAGATGGTGATGGGGAGTTATTTAGGGGAGAGTTAAACACCATAGGATCTATCTCACCATGTGCTCAAATGAACTGAATGGGTGTATCAATTAGTGGGTGATAGAGATGATACTAAGGGGGAATATACCTAAAATAGATCAATGGTTAGGCTGGACCTGAGTCATGGTGTCTGAGCGTCCCTACGTATCTCATGAGATTGAGAATTAAGACGCATGTAGTTCTAGGAGGCGGTGTGGTAGGAGATCAAAATTTGGAGGGTTTTCTCCCTCAAGTGATGGCTAAAGGCATTACACAATTTTACATCATGAAATGGGGATATGAACCATGTATTTTTTCATTATGCATCAAGGAAATTGGACATGTAGTTCAACATCTTACGGTCAGGATGACATTGTTGTAGTTTAAGTTCATATAACTTTGACCAATATGTCATGTAATTTCACATCACGTGACTAGGATTTTGTATTATAGTTTTAAGTTATGTGACTAGGACATTAGGATTTATAGTTTAAAGTTTTATAGTTGGGACTATGGAGGTTCATGCGAAGTACCACTTAAAAAACCTAACATTGGTGGGAGGAATGATTTTTTCCTTATCCATAGTGGCCAATGACTACGCACAATTAGAGTAGACCTTATAAATGAAATAAGGTCCTTCCCATTTGGGTTCCAGTTTTAGTGGATTCTTCCCTAGTATCCTCAGTGTCCTGAGGGCCAGTACCATGTCACCCTGAAGAAAGGATTAGTGGGAAAATTTCTTGTTGAAGGCCTGTGCCACCCGGTTTTGATTCCTTTCTAGGTTATTCCATTTTTGAATACTGTTTTATTCTAGGGATTCTAACTTGGCCAAACAAACTTCAACCATATCTTTTGGCATTTTCTGATCATAAAAAACCATGATATATGAACCTATAAAGGTAAAACTAACTCCGTTCTATACACTAGAGAGTATGGGGTTGAATGGGTGGAATTTTGAGTTGTATTTTGGTAATCCCATAGGGAATTGGGGAGATTATTTGTCTAGATATTATTGTTCCAAATTAATTTCTTCTATAGGATATTATAGAGGGTTTTGTTGAATGCCTCGATCTTACCATTTTTCTTTATGTGATAGTGATAGGTATGTTTAGACCAGATATTGTACTTAGAATACAAATTCTTTATCTTAATAGCTGAAAAGTTAGTGCCATTATCCATGAGAATAGTGTGAGGAATCATGAATCTATGGATGCCAACGATCCTGTACCCAAGTGGTACAAGCTCCTGCTTGGCATCCAAAAGACCCAGGATCGAATCTGGGTAGGGATGAATTTCCATGTTACTGCAGCATTACTGTAGCAGGGCACTATTGCAATAATGTAGCAGCAGCGGAACTGTAACAGTAGTGTCACTGTAACAGTGGGAACTATAGCAGGAACTGTAGCGGTGGTGGAACTGTAGCAACCTGAGTACTATAGCATTAATATTCACCGAAAGGCCCTTTGGGATAAAAAATGGGCTTTCAAGCCTAGTATTCAGGCCACTTGGCCTTAGGCCTTCAAGCTGTGTAATGGGTCTCCCTCTACCCAGTCAAAAGAGGTCTTTACTTTAATAATAAAATGAGGCTTCGACCCTAACCTTTAAAAAAAATCATGAATCTATGGATTATTTGATACTTTACAAACTCAACCACAGATTGAGTTTTGACTTCTTTGATGGGGATGGATTCCGCCCATTTTGAAAAGAAATTGGTGGTAGTCATACTGAACCTATATCTTCAAGATTTTCTTGGTGAGTAGGGGTCCATCCAACTGGGTGATTCTTCGACTGCTGGGGAATTTGAGGGCCTTACTACATAAGTGAAAGTGACTAGTTGTTTCACCCATTGGTATTCTTTATCAAGGGTGATGGGGGTAATGACTCTAAGGCAGTCCACACGAATGACCAAATCATCTTGGTTAGGCTCTATGAGATAAGTGACCATACCTTCTAGGGAATCAACTCAATCGTTAAGAGATAGAGGGATATGATTCATCTAAGGTTAGGATGGGAACTGATCAATCAACTCACAGGTCAGCTTGAGTAGGGGGATGAGTTCCTTCTTTTTGATGGTGTAGTCACCATTGATCTATTTGATGACTAGTTCTGAGTATCCATTTATATATATCCAATTAAACTCAATCTCAAGGGAAAAATTAAGGCCAGTGATAAGAGATTTATACTTAGACTCATTGTTGGTACAACCTTCCGAAAATAGGAATGAGTATGGAAAAATGGATTGTGTGGGATTTATGAAGATTATCCATAGGCCCACCCTATTGAGTTTGGGGTTATTGAGAATTCTCATGGTTAAGATGTAGGATACACCATTAAAATGAATATGACAACATGGTTCAGCTTAATCAATGGAGAGGATGGCCTCCTCCGGAAGTCGACATCTAGGGGTGATTCCTTAGGAGTCGGGTGGGTAGCTAGGAAATCTTCTAATACTTGACCTTTGATAGAATTTTGGGGAAAAAACCTGATATAAAACTATTGTAGGATTACTTCCTATAGTTTCAATCAGAATGGAGTGATTGAGGATGTATTTTAGCAGATCAACATGGGACACCAATTGTATTTTGTGGTGCTGTAGGTAATGTCACAATTTCTAAAGTGCAGAGACCAGGGTGAGGTGACTCTTTTCAATGGAATAATACCTAGACTCAGTGTTGAGTAACATTAGGCTGGGATAATAGAGGTTGTTTTCCATACCCTCATTATTATTTTGATCCAGTAGATCACTAGGAGACCACTCTAGGGTAGTCACATAAAGGACCAGTGGGATCCCAGGGATGGGTGACATCAAGACTAGAGGATAAAAGAGATATTTCTTAATGTACTAAAATGTGGTATGATACTCTTCATCCCACTGGTGGAGGGTACATTTCTTTATAAGCCTGGAGAAGGGTTTGCATTTACTAGCTAGGCTAGCGATGAATCTCCTGATATAATCCATATGGTTCTGGAGACCCCATAGTTCCTAGAGGTTTCATTGATGAAGAATCTAGTTGATGGATTTAATCTTATTTGGGTAAATATTGATGCCTCTACATCTGAAAAAAATAAAAAAAACTCCAAAGGTAACCCTGAATACGCACTTCAATGGGTTTATTTTCAGGTGATGAGAGCAAAGGAAGTTGAAAACTTTCTCAAGATATCTGGTATGGTCCTTATGTTGGTGGTATTTGACTAAAAAATCATCCACATAACACTCCACTAATGTCCTGAGGATAAAATTGAAGATATGGTGCATGGATCACTAGTAGGTATCCCCAAAATTATTTAAACCAAATGGGATCACTCAGTGGAAAAAGGTTCCTTGCGGTGCCTTGAAGGTGGTGGCTTCCTTATCTTTTGGTGCCATCCAATTATGATTGTACCCAAAATACCCATCAACAAAGGGAAAATCTTGTAAGATAGTAGTGGAGTAAATCAATAGATATATCACTGGGATGGGGAAGTCATCCTTCAAATAGTGGTGGTTGAGGTCTTGAAAATCAATACAGACTCTTATCTACCTATTCTTCTTCCTGACTGGGATAATATTGGCCAGGAATTTTGGGTACTGGACTTCCCTAAAAAATTTATCCTTGATCATCTTGTCAACTTCAACCTTGAACATGAAACCATGGGAAGATTGTATCTTCCTAGGAGGCAATTTATATATGTGGTGGCCCATCAGGATTCTAAGGCATTGAACAACTACCTAGGAATTTAGGCCTGATATTTTCTTGTAGCTCTAGGAGAATACATCACAGTGCTGTTTTAGGAAAGCCACATACCACGATTGATATTTTTGGGACATGAAAGCACTAATAAGTATTGGCCTCAGATCCTACTCTATGAAGAGATTAATTCGAGTCAAATTATCTATAGTGGTAGATATGCCTTTCTCAAAAGTATGAGGAGAGTCTTCTAGGTCCTCTTCATCATCGAAATTTGGGGGTTCAGTGGAAAGGGACAAACCTATTGAAGTTGGTGTCCTAGGACCAACTGTTTGTACTTTGATTACATGTATATTCTATGTATTGAATATTAATAAAACATATTATTATATATTTTTCATTTTTCTTCATGACTCTGATGTAATAATGTCCTAGAATATTTGTTACATTGATAAGGTCATTGCAGTTCCCCGCTATGATGATAACCTTGAAGTGAAATGATGATATTCTTAAATAAATTTCTATGGTCAGATAACTTTCTATGATGGGACACATAGAACATGACTATTAGGTGTGATTACTCATAATTGGATGATGCTTCTTCTCATGAAGTTCATACTTGGTAATATCCAAAATGGTAGATTATGAGAATAGACCTGCCAGTAGGAATTCCACATATTTTGGTGTCATCAAATATTACTATCTGAGAACATGTGTAATGGTCCTTATAATTTAAGATTATTATTAATACATGTTACAACTCATTCAATTTGATGTATTTTTTAAACCATGATGATAACAGTTCATGATGAAGTTGGATACATTGGGCGCATCATGAGTGACCTGTTATTAATGAGTAAGTTGAGGAAGGATTTGTACCTTCCATCTTTATGGAAGTTGATATCTCAACCCTTTGATTGGAATAGAACCATCACATTAAATTCCATGTTCATGGTGTAACAATGTGTTTATTTTAGATATTCAAAGAAAGACTTATCAAGTATATAGGTTGGGGACACAAATTTGCAGCCTTCTTGATGAGATATTATAAAAAAGGAATTATATTACAAAGTGAGTGTTCATATGTGGTTGTTGACATTGCGAGATTAAGTTCTTTATCTTGAGTTCCTTGAACCATTTCCAAATATTAATCTTGGACTTTAGTCAAGCCTTCCTAATTCCAATGATAAATAATCCTAGAGGGTAACACATTAAGTGTTTCCGCTGATCTCGATTAAATTATATTTTAATTTAATTAATAGAATAAATATTATTCACAAGACTGAGGAATAATTTTATACACGTTTATCAATTGAAAATATTTTTTATTGATGAATAAAATATTTAATTAAATATTTATTTAGGAATTTAATAAATGTTTAGAAGTTCGAGTAGACCAAGACCACGTCTGGTGATAAATATTAATTTACAATCCAGTAAAATAATATTTGTTTTCTGCGCAAGTTAGCACACGCCATACATAATAAAAATAAAAATAAAAATATTATTTTGGAAAGGGGTTTAATGAAGGTTATTATATTATTTAATGGTTGAAATTATATTAAATAATATTTTTAACCTAATCCCTAGATCTATAAATATATGGTTATTTCTATTTGTAGAGTTAATCGAGAAACAAAGAATTGTTGCACACAACAGATTCTCTCTAGAATTATTTTTTCTCTCTCAATATCAAGAATGAGAAACAAAAGAGATATTCCTTCAAGGATGAAGGACGAGAAATCAATATAAACGATGCAATATAATTGATTCACTATACTAGCACCTAAAAATTAATTGGCGTTGCTCAGAGATCAAAGGATCATGTGTGGATCATCGCTAGAGGGGTTATACACTTGGATCCTTACAATGCAATGAAGGTAATCCAGAAAAGAGTTTTTGGATGATCAATATCTAAATCGAAGAAAGGATCCTAAGAAAATTTAAATCATTTCTTCAGATCCAAATAAATTAATTATAAATTTAACATGAAATATCCTCTCCCTAGGTTCTAGGTTTCCTTACATAAATATCCGATGGAAATATTTTTTTGGTCATGGAATTCACGTAACTTACAATATTATGAATGATGCATCATAAAAATGAAATATTTTGATTTATCACCCTTCTCGGTGCTTCTGGTGCACCCGAAACCTTCAAGTGGTATCATAGGGGTCACATTTTAAATTTATAATTATTTGTTTGATTATTTCTTACTGCACATTTAAAAGTTTATATTCATTTCAAGTTTCAATTTTTTCTTGATCTATCATCTAAATCTATGCTTCCACTTCTTCATTTCTCAAAAATATTACCAATATTGGTTAATGATTAACGAGGTTTACATATTAAGATCCCATATGGAGGTGTTGAGGATCCTAACTAGATAACACAAGACTACACAAACTGTACTCCCATGTTACACATCGTGTATCCTTGTTTATTGCATAAGGATGCTCGAATGGATTCTGGGTCATCATGTAATAAGTACATGTCGTGTATAATAAATTCACCTTGTGTAGACCGGACAGGGCGACACACAACTTTATCGAAGTACAAACTATGTAGTTTTACCACACGCCATGTAGTCCACACCTTTTCAGGACAAAAAACACAGAGTCAAACTATGTCGTGTAATTAATGAACTACATACATTTAGAACAAGATGCGTATAAACTGGAAACTGTGTAGCTATAAGTACACATTTTTTATCCTATATACACGCCATTTACTTCATAAATGTTCATGATAAGTACATGACGAGTCCCTAGACATGTACTAAAAATATTTGGTGAAGATAAGTACATGTTGTGTACTTTACCTATTTACAAGGAAATATAAAAATTAATTAATTACTTCATAAACCTTATCAACTCGAGTTCTATGGGCCATGAATTTGATAGTACATTCCATTAATTAGGTTTTATATTATATTAAATGTTTAATTCTTCATAATATTTTATATTATGATTCATGCATGGTTATTTCATATTAAAAACTCAATGAATTAAATTATACATGCTACATAATTTTCATGTGTCCTATGGGTCATTAAGTTGACAGTGCATACCATGAAATTATGACACATTCCATGTACACAATATTTTATATGACTGCATTATATATAATTAAAACATACCAAGTAGTTCAAAAATGTAATCACTAGGTTGCTTCCAAGTATAAATATTTGTATTGTTTTATTTAGTTTTAAATAAAATAAAATAAATTATTTTATTTAAAATCATAATGGACGGGAATTTGAATATTATTGGATGGAATAATATAAAATGAATTAATTTATTAATAAGATAATTAATCAGATTAATTAATTCACATTTTATCTTATTAAAAGAATGAATTGAAATTAATTCTAGCTAATTATTTTAAATTCATTATCATTGCATGTGTATGACTGATCATGATCTTGACCATACCTCTATATGAGTTGGCATTTTTTAATTTAATTTATTTCATGGGCTTTTAATTATTTATTATTAAATTAACATGTTTCCCAGCACGTCATCCCTCCCTCCATTATTATGTAGGACCCAAGTGTCCATGGTTATTTATATAATTCCCCTTTAACCAATCCTTTCATTCCCATCACCTGCATGTGATTTATAAATACTTTAAATTAATGGAGTTTCCCAAGGTGCATAGAGGTGGTTCAAGATGAAACCATAATGATGCCAACCCAGGTGATACACATGTGGATAAGTGGAATTCTATAACTCATGACAAGACTGGAAATAGGAGTTATTCCCTTAGATCATAGGTTGATTTATTGTCTACTCAATAAATAAACTGATGGATAAGCTAACGATAAGGTCATTTATTTATTTATTTTATATGTATTATTTATTTTATGGATGTAAGACTATGATCATGTAAATAAATGAATTAATGTGTAAAGAAATAATTTAAATAAATGTATTGTGCATGAATATTTTATCCAACATCATTAATTAATTAAGTAAAATTCACTTAATATTAAAAACACATGTAAAAGATAAAACAATATAAAATTTATGCATACTAAAAAAAATATCTCAAGTTAATATTAAGTCATTAAGCCTTACATTATATGAATTAAGATGAACCCATAGTTTAAATTGGTATAATAGTGGGTTCCCTAGACCCAACTAAACAATAATTTTGATTACTGTATCATGTATATAGTTATATATACATGATGTATTCTTTCCATTATAGTGTAAAAAATTTCTTCATACACTATTTTAATGGTAATTTACATTGATTAATTATTGTATCAAATGGTTATAGCATACCCTAGACTATAATGATAACCTTGAGATACTATTACATTTATCTTAAACAAATTTCCTATGGTCTATATACATTATACTCACTTGACACAATTTATGTTTGACTATCAGGTGCTGGGGGCTCATAAGCATTGATACTTCTTCTCATGAAGTTCGCACTTGGTGATATCTAATAATGAGATCATGAGGAAAAACTATCCAATAGGAACACCACATGTTTTGGGTGTCATTATTTGTTCCTATCTATGAACATGTGTATTGGTCTCTTTACTTGAGATCATTATCAATGTGTGGCATTTGATGATGTACTTTGATTCAAGAAAAAAACCATGATAATTAAATCGTAGTGAGGTAGCTTGTGTTGGGTGCTTCATTGGTGGTATTCCATTGGTTGAATGGTCAAGATAGTATTTATCGCTTCTGGGTTGAGGAAGTTATATCTCGGGCCTAGTTGATCCGGATAGTAGTGCCTTCATAAGTCCTTGGCCAAGGCAGTTGAGGGTAAATCCATCCAGTTAGATCAATAAGCAATAAATCAAGGAAGGATGATGAAACTAGTGTGAGTCCTACTTTATGATATATTTAAAGACAATGATATTATATTACACAGTGTGTGTTCATAGGTTAATTATTGTTGCTATGACTATCCTTATCTCTTTAGGGGCCTTGATGTGTTACTGTAATTTGATCTTGGTATGTGGATATTATTCAATATTATCAAGATAATGTCTTATAGGGTTACACACAACAGTGTATTCAAGAATCTAACCTATTTTTTTGAATAAGTAAATTGTACTTGGTGGGACCCACCATGGGGTTTGAGTGTTGTCTAAGTCATCAACCACTGAAGAATAAATAAATTCATTATTATTCAAGTAAATAATAATTGGTCTGAATTTATTTATTAAAATTATTTACAAGTTAAGTAAAAATGAAGAATAATATTAATCGAATGAATATTATTTTAATATTCTAGGTTCGTTTAATATTAAACATGAATTTTGAGTTGAGTTAATGACTCAGTTTTATCACGTATTATATTTAATATATATTACAGGTATTTGATAAAATATAAATAATATTTATGATTCATTTTAGTTCATCATAATTATTTATTTATTGCTAATATATTGGACGTTAAATATACGGGGGGTCGGGGAACCCATTTTGGGTATTTAGAGCTTCCACTATAAATAGAAGGTGAGAGGCTCATTCCAGGTACTGTTCATGCATTTGGAATGAGATAATCTCTATCATCCCACTATCTAGAGAGATAGTGTCTCTCTTTGAGTGATCGATCCAAGGCATCTTCAACAGATCAAAGGCAACGAATCATGTTGATCGACGCGTCGCCGAAGGATTCATCAAAGCTCCATGCTAGAACCCAAAATTTGATGAACAATGACTATACAGATTCTTAGAGCATGTGTAAATGATATAGAGGGGTTAAAATTCAGATCCTTTGAGCGATGGCTGCTGACGATGAGGTGCTGTCGAGCGCACTCTAATTCAGAATGAGGTACATGTTTCGATTTTAGTTTTTCACTTTTTTTAATTTATATGATATCCTTAGACCATACTAGGTCTCTGATCAATGTAGATGACAAGTTCCATCATCCTGATGGTGAATTTTTTTAAATACTCATCCACCAGCTTCCACTACACCCAATACATTCAATTGGTGTTAGAGTGTGCACATAAATTTTATAAGCCAAATAAAAATTAAGTAGAGAGTATTAAATCAGTCTCAACGAAACAAACTGCACGTCGATATGATTTTGAACGACCAAGTTATTTCCATTATAAATTTTTGATGTGGATAATTTTCAGTTTTATGGATATTAAAATTCAAATAACATATTTTAATTATATGTTAATTTTATCTATTTTTCATCAGTGGAATTAATTTCTTGTGAAGCCTACTATTTTGGCCTGATTGTAATGGACAGAATAGTGTTTTCTATTTGTCTAATTCCATTCTGAATAGTTGTGGATATTATAATAGATATTAATTTTAATATTATATTGTTATAATAATTAAAATTATTATAAAATTATTTTTTTTAGAATAAAAATAAAAACTATTTTTTGACAAATTCGGCGGTGGGAAGAAGTTTCTGGAATGAGACAAAATAATTTTATAAAAGTCTTGGGTGGATGTTTTTTTATTCAAAGTAAATAAAAAATAAGATAAAAAATGTCCATTCTTTTGAAAGAATCCAATTCATTTAATTTAATTAAATACCCTCATACTTAATTTATTTCAATTTAATTTTTATCGCACTTTATTTTACCTGCTGAGTGGTCTTGAGAACCAAACTTTGAATGTATAGTTTATTTAATTAATTATTTAACTACATGAAATTATTTTAATTAATTAATTATTTTATATGGTTTTTTCATTGTCTTTTTTGGTCAAAATGTATAAGGTCCCGCATGTACAATTTATCTAATGTATATTACACTCTTGAATTCCCCTCACCTATGTGAGAGTATTTTTGTAATTTTATGAGGACAGTGGATGGTGTGTACCCCACCAAGATGAGGCGGTATGCCATGAAGAGGATGGTGTAAGACATAGACAATGCTAAGTCGAGGCAAAATCCAGACGAGTAGTGGGCATATTGGACGGGGGATGAGCTACATCAAGAATCAAGCTACGACTCAGGTATGATGCCCCTAGGTCATGATAAATGATCAAGACCTGTCAATTATTTGATTTCATTTATGAATTTATTTATTATTTCATTCATTTTATGACAGTGGTAAATACATAAAATAATAAACAATGAAATGCATAAAGAAGTGATAAATGTTTTTATATTAATGTTCAATTGTGAGTGCAACAACATAGTATGTACAAGATTAATAGAAATGGATTACATTCTTTGAGAAAAATATTAAAAACCCTAAAAAGAAATATTAATTCACAAATAACTTTCGTCATTTGAATTTGAACACAACCAGATGTTCGAGGTGATCGGTCATCCATAGCTAAGGGTGCCTCTTACTACTGGGGAGTTCTTATGAGAATGATGGGTTGAATTAGCTAAATTTAGTAGTAAGGATTATCCATATTCAACTTTCTATCAATTTAGAGGCAAAGCATTGAGGGAATCAAGGTTATAATTTTGAGAAATTGAGACTTCACTCAACAGATCAAGGAGCCGTGAGTTAATGTGGTTGGCCAATCAAAATCCTATCTTGAAATCTCCAAGTAGTGGCATAGCCATATATTGTAAAATATGAAGGGAGGATCAAGGATATTTTCCACTAGAATACTCAAGAGACAGAGTATTCTGATTCTAGTATAGAGTATTCCTAGAATTCAATAAAATAGTGGGAGACATTTAGTGATATATTTAATTAATCAATAATGTCTAAATCGGTAATCAAGATAAAAGTAAAATCTTCCAGATTTTATTTTTTCAGAAAATGGAAAGTAATACCAAAAAAAATATGGTAAATATTAGAAAAAGTAAATGTCCAAACTAGTTGTGGTTATATAATCAAGACATGGATGATTACACATGTTGTCTCATCTCTGAGAAATTTACGAAGAGAAAGTGAGTCATGATATGAATGTGATGATTACACTGGCTACGTGTAAATTGGAAGGTAGATCACGATATTTAAAAAACATCCCATTCTCATATCATTTTAACCCATTAATCCTATTTTGTTTTAGATTACAAAAATAAACATAATGAATTAAATGCTTCATTACCACTTAGGTAAGGTTCACTAAGTAAATAAGAACTCAAAGAAAGAATAACCTTTAATTATTACGGAGAACAAGTTGAAAGACAGAGTGTAAGGGATAATGGAAATAGTGACACCAAATTAACCTTTATAATTTCCTTCAAATAATAGAGTTTGGTTGTTAAACAGGAGGTTATTTACTTTTCATATCATTAAATACATTTATGGAAGTTTAAACGCAATGAACTGAATTGAATAAGCAAGTACCCGCTTCTTTTTCAGTAAATATTCATCAATATAAAATGTAATGTTTTGTTCATACTTATTGGATATCAAATACAATATGCCTATAACATATGTGTATTTGAATACAATAACCAAGTAATAGAAACATTACAAGAAGTAATGTGTATTCTCCAAGTGGCTAAGAAAGGGTTATTCCTAAGTTAGTGATGAGAAATGCATAACTTCTAATTTCCAAGTTAATGGTTCAAGTAAAATTATTATTGATTATAACCAAAACATTTGTCTCATGAATCCATTGGACATAAGGATACATTATTACAAGTTTAGGAATGAATGTTTTTTGTGGTGTATCATACTCAAAAAATAATTCAGTGGTACTTTAATCATAGACAACATATGATAGATATAAAATGTAAGACTTATATACCTAGTTGTGAAAAGATAATTCTTTGTAAAGTAAAGATAAAAGTGGACGTTAAGGATATCCCCAATTTTTAATTTATAATAAGTAGAGCTAAATACATTAGGTATTATTTACATATATACTTATTTAGTTTGGACAAAGAAACCTTTAGAAATAAAGGTATGCCACAAAGCTTTTAGAATTAGTTCAACAAGAGAGAGTGAGCTATTATAAGGGTAATCTAGTGGTAAATATACTTCATAATATTTCTTTAAGTCATTAAGGAATAAGTAAGTTAATTATGAAATATGCATGGTCAAAAGATATAAGGTGCTTTGGGCTGACATGCTGAAGAATATATTAACCAAGCATTCATCGATAAATATAATATAGCATGAAGTGATTCTTAAATGTAAATTACCTTATCCACATCATGAATTTAATTCTAATAAGGAGGATCAATAATAAGTATTACATGTTAACATTGATCAACAAAATGTAGCGTGGAGAAATTCTTAAATGCACATTACCTTATCCGCATCATGAAATTGATTCTCATAAAGAGGATCGATGATAAGACTTACATGTTAATATTGATCAATAAAATGTAGCATGGAGAAATTACTAAATGCACATTTTATACATATGAGTCATGATGTAAGTAGTATCAATGTTTCCACTTTAAAAAACTTTCATTATATTTCAATACATGATTTTAAAATAATGGAGATATCCCATAACCATATGTCAACTATGATGAAAAATAGATATCATATGATTCATAGTATGATGGAAATTCATTATGTCATAAGGACACGTGTTTAGATTCAAAGAGTTTTTTTGGATATAAACAAATTTTCATCAAGAAAAAACACAATGTTCATATCAAGTAGTTATCCTAAATGTTTATTTGGATATCACTAAAATCCCTTTGATAGAAATGTTATAGTCAAGTGATAGACTATATTTCTATAAAAGGATGCACATTTCTACTTGAGATAGTGGGAGAAATATTGACTTGGGTTTAGTTAATGATAGAGATGCAAAAATAGTTTCCATAGGAACGAGTTCCACAAGAGATTGTGGAAGAGAAATGTTCTAGAGACACATACTGTGTAGGAAGGTTGAAACCATAGTGATGGTTTTATATTCACCGAAACTGATGATATATTATTCATTGTGAATAATATTTCCTAGAAGTAGGAATTATATGGAAATCAATTAAGATGTACAAGGTCAATTAAAATACAATAATGGATTCCATGTATCAAAGTGTAAAGGGTATTATTATTTTGAATACTATAGTGGGTATTCAAGTGAGATGATACATCAATGGTAAAATTGTGCTACCAATAAGGATCAATTGGTTATACCGAGTCATTATGCCTAAATCTATTAGAATTTTACTTATCATAGATAATTTATATGATATTTATATTGTACATTGGATATCAAGATCACCAATCGTGGAAGGTGTCAATAAGACACATCCAGAAAGGGATGATGACATCATGAAATAACAATAAGGGTTCAAAGTTACTAAAATATAGTTCAGGATTAAAAGTAAGCAATAAGATCTTAGAGCTTTCATTTGGAATAAATCTTTGTCATGTATCTACTAGAGGTTAGTGGGATCACCATTTTTTTCTATGTATAATATGTTCGGTAACATATGAAAAACAACTATTGGTCTTACAGTTACTTAAGACCATGATGAGAAGAAATACTCCAGTGATTGACTTAAATTATCAACCTAAGTTCTAGGGAATAGGATCTACTGAGGTAGATATAAAGATTACTTGGACCTAGTCAATCATACATATACTGATATAGTATTGAAAAACTCAAGATGAAACGATTCAAGAGAGAATTTTTACCAATGTCACATGGCATAAATATCTCCAAGATGAAATGTATGGTACATGGCAGGAGATTAATGTGGTTAGTTGAAACTCCATACGCTTTTGAAATGGATCAATCACATATTCTACGATATGTTCAAGAAATGATATTGCCAACATATACTTAATAGTAGGAAAATATCAGTTATATCCTGGAGAAATACAAGGGAAGTAGTCAAAACTATCTGACTGTACTTGGTAAAGTAAAAAAGATATGTATCTAGTAAGTGGAGAGGAAAGGATACTAGTTTTTAGGGGACACAAACTAGTTTTCCTTATATCAACATGATATAATATCACAGTTATGATAAAGTGACGAGTGAGACAATATCATAAAAGATAGTATTATCCATAACTATAAATAATGAGTACATTGAAGATTTTGAGGCAGCTAAGAAGTAGTTATTAAATTATTTTTTTTTTTTCAGTTCTTGGAATCACATCTACCAAGTAAAGTTTATCATAATTACAATTCTGTTATTGGTACTAGCCAAGATGTCAATTTTTGATAGTATAAAAAAGGATATACTTGGGGAAACATTCTCTTGAGAAGTTTTAATTAAGGAGATGAGGTATCATATATAATAATTTACACACGACAAAAATGTGGTAGACCCAACATCTAAATCCACGACTCAGAAGAAACATGATTTGAATCATGTGAGACCTAACAAGGTTGGTTAGAAAGTTGGCTCTAGTTCAAGTGTGAGTGTGTAATAGTGGGTTCCCTAGAGGGTCACACACAATAGAATATTCAAGAATCCTCCCTATTATATTGAATAGGTAAATTGGACATGGTGGTCCCCACCACGGGGTCTGAGTATTGTCCAAGTCATCAATCACTTAAGAATAAATAAATTCATTATTATTCAATTAAATAATAATTGGGATGAATTTATTTACAAGTTAAGTAAATACAAGGAATAATATTAATCTAACAAATATTATTTTAATATTCAAGGTTTGTTTAATATTAGGTGGGAATTTTGAGTTGAGTTAATGACTCGGTTTTATCACATAATATATTTAAAATATATTAAAGGTATGTTATAAAATATAAATAATACTTATGGAATAATTTAGTTCATCATAATTATTTATTTATTTCTAATATAGTGGATGTTAAATATACGAGGGGTCAAGGAGCCCATTTCGAGTATTTAGAGTTTCCACTATAAATAGCTGTTGAGAGGCTCATTCTAGGTACTATTCATGCATTTGGGATGAGAGCCTCTCTCTCATCCTGCTATCTAGACAGATTGTCTCTCTTCAGGCGATCGATCCAAGGAAACTTCAATGGATCGAAGGCAATAGATCATGGTGATCGACGTGACATAGAAGGATTCATCAAAGCTCCTTTATAGCACTTGGAATTTGATGAACACTGTCCGTAAAGATTCTTGGAGCATGTGTGGATGATATAGAGGGGTTAGGCTTTGGATCCTTTAATAAACAGTCACCCGTGATGAGGTGTTGTTGAGCATTCTCTAATTAACATCGAGGTACACATTTCAATTTTAGTTTTGTGATTTGTTTAATTTAAATGAGATCCTCAGACCATTTCAAGACTCTGATCACCAAAGATGACAAGTTCTGTCATCCTAGTGATGAAAATTTTAATTCCCTAGACCACCATCTTCCGATGCGCCCCGGTACCTTCATAAGTGTTGGTTAATCCTCCGTTGGGGTTACTTTTAATTATTGGTAAGCCTTAAATAAGATAGTGGGCCGACTTAACCAAATATATATTGGGTTTAATGGCCTTCGTATGTCCAATACATTTGGAGGTAAGTGTTGATGAAATCTATGTCAGGGTTTCTGGATTGGGGAGTCCACTCAATGGATCAAAGAGCTTGAAGCCCGTAGTTTGAAAGACCAACTACCTAAATAATTTCTATTAATTTTAATAGAATTTATATAGATTATAATAAATAAAATATGTATACTTTCTACTAGAATGTCAAAACAACTATACATTAAAAGTTTAATGGAGAGGGCATTGGGACTTGGTAAAATAGAAAGAGATTTAATAAACTTATTTTTATTATTTATCATGTAATTTGTAATCAAGAAAAGTAATAATAATCTGATCTTTTATAATTGTAGAAAAAAATGAAAATTCCATCATTCAAACTATACATGAAATCCATATTAGATAAATACCATCTTATCATTGGTAGTAACTTCCAGTAATGGTTCAGATACCTTTGAGTTATGTTGCACCATGAACAGAAATCTTCTGTGCTAAAATCATCAATGCCTGATCCACCTTCCAAGGAGGTGAATGATGAAGAGTTCCTTGTCTATTAAAACATATAAACAACACATTCTATGTTAAATGTTTGATGATTTCAT
The DNA here is from genome assembly GCA_963277665.1 of Viscum album. Lineage (NCBI taxonomy): Eukaryota > Viridiplantae > Streptophyta > Magnoliopsida > Santalales > Viscaceae > Viscum > Viscum album. The sequence continues at coordinate 151,166,869 of OY728123.1, read as the reverse complement.
ATATGTTTAGCGAACTCATGAATTCTCATGAAAATATGGATTCTTATAGCATGATCGGTCATCTACATGGCCTATATTAGGAGATATATATATAGAAAAGGTTTGAGATATTCAAGGCTATTTTTCATAGAAATATTAGATAAGGAGTCCCATATGGGCCTCATGTAGTTAATCTAATTAGATACATCGAGCACCTAGAGGTTCTAGGGTTTAAAATCCCTAAAGAACTGGGCACTAATCTCATTCTTGCATCACTATCTTAGATATTATCTAGCTTTATTATACATTTTAATATGAAAAACATTGAGAAGTATCTTCCAAATTTACTTACTATTATTCACCAAGTTGATAAAGAGACGAATCGTAAAATAACTTCCATACTTATGGTGAACAAAAAAAAGGCCAAGTGAATATCCCCAAGGCCATGGCTACTTCACAGTTCCCTTATAAGAAGAGAAATATCAAGGGGAAAGCAAGGGAACAAGATTTTGTTTGTTTCTCATGTGGGAATAAGGGCCACTGGAAGAAAAAATACACCCATAAAAAGAAGCAAGGGGAACCTTTAGATGCATTTTTTATTGATTGAAATTTATTTGTTTTCCCAAATTGGGTATTAGATACAGATTTTGGTACTGACATTTTTTGTGGTAAGGAACATTTAGATAAAGGTCTTTATGTGTTGGATTATGAAAACCATGTAATGGAAATTGATAACTAAATTACTTAAAATGACTCATACCACACCCAAATTTGGCATCACCAGCTAGGTCATGAAAATAAAAATCATCTGAATAAATTACACAAAGATGAATATTTAGATTCTTTTGAACTAAAACCACTTGGTGTATATAACACATGTTTAAAAGGAAAAATTACCAAATACAGATTTATTGGAAAATTTTAAAGGGTTAATAGGTTCTTGAATTACTTCATACTGATGTGTGTGGACCATTTCCAATTAAATCAAGGGGTGGGTATTCATACTTCATAACTTTTATTGATGATTTTAGTAGATATGGATATGTATACTTGATGAGGTATAAGTCAGATTCTTTTGATAAATTCAAGTAGTATAATAATGATGTTGAGAACCATCTTGGTAAGAATATTAGGAAAATATTCTCAGACCATGGTGGAGAATATCTTAATCAAGACTTCATTGATTATTTATAGGAGTTTGGGATTCTATCCCAACTCACTCCACATTATATGCCTTAGTGAATGGTCTAAATTAAAGAAGGAACTAAAAATTGTTGTAAATGGTGAGATCAATGATGATTAATGTGAGTCTTTCATTATCTTTTTGGGGATATGCATTACAAAAATCAATATACATACTAAATCAAGTTATAACTAAAGTGGTGGACAATATTCCATAACAATTATGGAATATAATGAAACCCATATTTTCATACTTACATGTATGGGGATGTGAAGAATTTTCTAAGGAATATTTAGGTAAAAAACTATCACCCTGAGGCACAAAGTGTATCTTTATAGGATATCCCAAGGAAACAAGAGGATACACCTATACACATATTCATATAAAAAAGTTATGGTTGAAAGTTTTCCCATATTACCTAAGAAGGATTATATATCTAAAAGAGATAGTGGGAGTGAGATAGAATTCAATGAATTCCAAGATCAAGATACACAAGATTTGGAATAGGAAAAAATTCTATAAATCCTCATGGAAGAAGATGTTCTAGAGACAAAAATACTGTATAGTAGTACAAGTGAGGTTAGAGAACCATAATGGTATGTTTTTCTATAAACTGAGGATAGTGAATCATTATTAGTTGATAATGATGATCCTTTAACCTAAAAGGAAGAAGTATGTAACACCCCGAGATTTTATAAAAAAATATTCTTTTAATTTCATTAATGTCTTGTTTTGTATGCTACACCAAGATTACCTTGCGCTATACGCAACACCGTATTAGCTTTCAGTATACGCAACACTATTCTTGGATCGTGTTACACACAATTTTGATAATAGTTATTCTACGCAACATTGAGTATATATATACATATATATTCAATGTATAAATGAAATATGGTTGGATTCTGTTATAAGAAACAACGAAGGATTCTTTCACAACATGCAAACATGACTTGGCTTGCATTACACGCAATCGCGACCTTCCTCGATAGCGTGTGTTATACGCAATACCGGGTTTTACTAAACAATGATATATTATTATAATATTGTGATGAACTATCTGTTATGAATAGTGTTAACTAAATTTTGAATTTTATAACATTATTATTCATCTTACACATTTCTATAACATGGTATAAGAACAAAATAAATTTTTCGGGTAAAATAAGTATTTTTTAAAAAATGCAGTTTTGCCGCCTTTTGATGGCGCACCCACTTTAAATCTAGTTTTTGACATGTTTATAAGTTCAATTTGACAAAAAAAAATTCTTCTTTTGAATCAAGATATAAAAATTTACATTAGATAAAGTTTTTATATTTTTCCGATAACTTTCATATTTTAATGAATAGTAAAAACAAGCTATATTTTAATTAAAAACAACTTTTTTCATCGTAATATCTTATGTGGTTAAATTATAATATTGAATGGTTTTAAAGTATAAATAGAATATATTTTTACCATTTAATATAATGTATGTCATTAGCATTGATTTTACCTTGAATTCGTAGGTTAAATCAATTCAATCTTTTGCAATGTTTTAAAGAAAAACCCGTTTTCTTTCGACAACGAGATTAATTTTAATTTAATTTATGCATATTTTGTGTATTGAATTTGGAAAAATGGATTCCATATTTGGAATCAGTGGGTCCAAATTATGTTAATAAGCTACTTTTTATTTTTGGGCATTATGAATAGTAACTACGGTAAATTTTATTTACTATAGTTAAAGGTAAATCGGGTAATTAAGGGTAAATATAAGATTATAAAATTACCCTAACACTTGGAAAAATCCTATTTTATGGATAAAAGTATACCCATATAACCTAAGGGTTGGATTAGATTCATTTTATGGACTTTTTTCCATGAAAATAATTTAATTATTATTAAAACCAAAGAATGTGACAACATGTCACTTTCTTAAATCTTATAAGTATAATAATTTTAATTTAGTGATAAACTTCATGAAACTTCGAACATGAATATTCTCCAGAAAGGTAATACAAATATCTACATCATAGGAATTTATTTAGAATTTTTAGGGATTAAATAATTATCATTTATTATGACACAAAGATGATGCAGTAATTGTCTTATTAATGAAATATTGACATAATTGATGTTATAAATGCCCAAATAAATGTATTTTGAGACTTGTTATGACTTAAATTAATTTTATAGGTTAATATGACATGTTATTTTTGATATAAGTAACTTGGTTTGAACTTATCATTCTGTTATAAATTTCATAAAAATCATGTACCAAATAGTGTCAAAATTGACATAAATTAGTTTTTAAAACAAATATTATATTATTAATTGTTATTTAATTCCTAAAAATCTAAGGTTCGGCCAAATGACTTATATAAGGATATATATATTAATAATAAACAACTTGGGGTTCTTTTGGCTTGTTATGGTAAGTTTATTAACCATATAGTGTAAGAAAACAAAAAGACACGGTAAAAGTTAAATTATTTAACTTAGAGTTAAATCTAATTGATAAGGTTAAAATAATAACCTAAACTTGTATAAATATTATTGGATGAGAGGATTTCGACCCATCCCCACTTTATCTTCGAAATAAGACCCTTTGGAACCATTATAAACCGAATTTGACCTTAATATAAAATAATATTTTGAGATTTTCCTAAGGTGCCCCTCTCCTCCCTTATAAAAGGGAACCTCCTCACTCTCCTCCTCACACCAATTTGAGCATTCAAGCTCGTCCAACCCCTGCCAAAATCTCTTCTAAACTTACCTAGTATCATCCTAGAGGTTCTGGTCTTTTTCAAAGACCATCCTTAGTTCTTTAAGTGGAGGTTAAGTGAAGGCGCGTAAAAAAGAGGTAATATCCATTACCGATCTTTTTCAATTTCTTTCTTCTTCAACTTATTATTATTTAGTTGTTTCATGATAAAGTAATAACATCAGTATTTATTATATACTTATATGTTATTATAAATATGAAACAACTCTAATTAAAATTCTATCCATCCTATGGAAAAAGGAAATCACCGCGCGTGTGTACGTACAAAATACCGTCTCCACGCCGTGGTGTAATCTATTTTCCACCACCACCTTACTTGGATGGGTATAATGGTGTAAATAATAACTATATATGATTAATTTAAAGTGATATTGATTCTGAAATAGTATACATACACTCCAATACAGTCCCACGATCACGAGAACGATATCATCGCTCGTGCGTACGTACGGACTACCGTCTCCACGACGCGATGAGATTCATTCTCCACTTTAACCATTCATGAATGATTATAAAGTATATATAATAAGTAATAATGAAATATATGAAATAATAATGATACTGTATTTATGTGTATATATATATGTATGTCATCTACTTAATTCCATTCAACTCAATAAGGAAACGAAAACAGCGTTCATGCATACGTACGGCCTACCGTCTCGATGAACGGTGTATTTCTTTCCATTTACTGAATTATTATATATATGTATATTCTGAATATATATTATATATAAATCATGTTTTATATTCTGGAATTAAGTAATCATGATCTAAGTAATCATATGAATAATTACAAGTCAAAACACGAACGACAAATGAAACAACTTTACCCAGAACGCTCTTTAACATGGAATTTACAAAAGAACGGGTAATATAAAGCCATAAGTGAACCATATATGATATCATAACAATTAGTATGATTCTGGAATAAGTAAATGACAATATTTAAATCATTATACAGGAGGTTCGGACACATACGAAGCAAATCGAACCTAAGGTAAGGGAAATATCACATTCTCATTTTTATCCGAGATTGTTTATACTTTGGTATTTACTGGGGTGTATTTTATCATCCACATCCATGTTTCCTCAATATGTAATATTTATATCCTTATACAATAGTTTATATCCAATTTTACCCTTCGGTGAGTTTTTAGTAAAAGATATGAAAGGAATCTTTTGTCGTTTTTCGTACGAGGTACTTTTTGACTTTTCCGAAAAAAGTACGAAGAATGTTTTTTTTAACTTATACGGCATGAATGGATTTTTAAAACATTATTTCCAAGAAGATTACTTTAAAAGTTTTCAAGTTTATTTTTAATCAACTTCTTTTAAAATTGTATGACATGTTAAGAAAGGAAAATGTTTTTGAAGTAGAAAGGATATTTTCCTCAAGAATGGAGTTCAAGTGTTTTATCAAAATTATTTTCCATCTAAGATAATATAGGGTTCTGTTTATATCCCTATTATTAAATTGATATGATTATGTTGTGATGGATATATTTTTATGAATTCCTTTATCTTATAATAATTGTTTTATGATGTCATGATGTTTAAGATTCCCATTTTTATTACATGGGTTATGCAATGATGTATGATTTATGATTTTGTGGCACACATAAGAATGGTATCATTATGAGATGGGTGGGACCTATATCTCCCTCCAATGCATTGGGTAAAGATTTTATATCTCATGAGATAGACATGGCTGGAATGGTATGTTATACCGGTTCAGTGAAACAGGACTGAAACGAGGGTGACTCGGTTCAGAAATGGACTTTGTCCACTAAGATAGTCTTGGCAATGAGTCTTGACTAATAAGATATGATTCTCTATGATTATGTGTGTATGCCAAAAAGTTTCATGTTTTAAGTTATGATTATTGGGATTTCATTTCACTACTATGATTTATCCCATGTTATGAAATTATACTCTCTTTTGCAGGTTAAGATTTCCAAAATGTTATGTTCTTATGAACATGATGTGATTGATATTTATTTTGTTTACACTTACTGAGCATTTGAGCTCACCCTTTTATGTTTTATTTTCCCCAGGATATAAAAAAGGTTTTAGATAAAAAAAAAGGAAGATCTTTATGGGATATGTTGAAGATCTTTCACCACGATTAGAAGATTATATTCAGAGTTTCCAAAGACACTAAACTATTACAGTCCTTGTGTGTATGTTTTTGTTATGGACTAAGTATTCCGCAAAAGTAATGTAATGTCCATGTATGTTAGGATTCAGGTCTCTACAGTTGGTATCAGAGGAAAGGTTTAGTCAACCTTTGGAAACTAGGATGCAAAAACGTTAGTGAGATCCCTAGAGATATTTCTAAGGTATGTCTAGGGATGTCCCTAAGGATAAGTATACGTATAGGATATAGTCCTAGAACTATGGTAATGATATTAGATTAAACCAAAGATGTTAGATATTGAAGTTACTCCCCCTTTATTATGATTTTTGCCTCTCACACTATTCTTTTTGGGTTTTAGAAAATGGCTGGAAACAAGGTGATTCATGATAATGGAGGATATGATGGACAATGAAATGATATTCTTCATGAGCAACCAAATGAAATGGGATTTGGAAGTCCAAACATCATTATTATGCCGAATCAGCAATCTCATAATATGATCAATAAAGTAAAATTTGTTAAGTTTCCTGACTTTTCTAATAAGATAAAGATGGAGTTTCATGATGATAATAGAGGAAAGAAAGTTCAATTTTCCCTATGTAAATCATGTGGGAAGAGGCATCAAGGAGAATGTTTCAAAAAAAATGGAAGATGCTTTGGGTGTGGAAAAGAAGGACACAAAGCCGGTAAGTGCAAAGGAAAAGGTTCAGTTAACACCAGGGATGAGGATAATGGTATTGCTACGACATAAACAATGGTTAAATGTTTTAAATGTGGAATGTACGGGCATTATGCAAACCAATTCCCTAAGGGAAAGTCTCATGAAGAGAATCAGTATGGTCGTATGGGTGGTATTTATGTTGATGATGATGAAGAGACTACAAATGATATGTGAGATGAAAGAATTGTTGAAGCTCGGTCAATGGTTTAAGAATGTAGTGGAATGATTACATGTTTATCATGTGTAATGTTGTATAAGTAATCTCATGGTACTATGGAATAAAGAGACATCTAAGTATTGTCACACTGTTGTCTTTCTTTGAGTTTTCAAAGTGTTTGATTAATGGTACTAGTATCCATGAAAGGTTATTCAGATATTTTTGGAATATAGATGATATGCGCATAATGAAGTGATAAGGAGAAAATTAAATGTTTGATAGTATTCATGAGCTCATGACTGATATAAGGAGAAGGTTATATCATGGTTTGAGTATATAGATTTTTTGGATTTTGGTATGTTGAAAGAGTTAACTTTTGACAGCATTCATGTTTTCACTAAGGTTTAACGGGTATTCATTTTTCAAGAGAATACATCATTAAGGTATTCACATGATTGGAATGTGACCAATAAGATATATGGGGGATAAATGATGGTATTCACATGCTTGGTTGACGACATTTCAAGTAATCATTTTCTTTATACTATGAGCTTGGACCGAAGTATTTTAGATATGCCTAAAGATTGGAATGGATTATGTTGGACATAAGTTAGTATTGTTTAAGGATAAAACTTTTTTGATATTGTTGATGGGATGTTATAGTAATATAGATTTAGAAAAAGGACAACCTGCAGGACGGGAGACAACCTATCGCGTCGGACAAGGCTGTGGGATTCGAACCCACAACCGAAGTGCGACTGGCCTTTATCGCCTACCACTGGCCTACAGGAAGTCCCTGGTTAGTAGAAACTAGTTTTATTTTATTAAGCGGTATGATATATGAAGTATAAGTTCATTTTTGGAACCATATACGATTAATCTAACCATAAGATGGACTTATAACTTTTGCTAACCTTTTGTTTGAAAGAGATTAAATGACCCATAATTCTATCACATGATCTGCTAATACATCACGAATAACAAATTCAACTTCATTTCTTTAAGGGATGAAGTGGAAATTGTTCAATTCACGAACAATAGTGAGATTGTACCAAAATCATGCAAGTATTTCTTTTAATTCATCAACTTTAGGGAAATGATCTTGAAAACCAAAAATGTTGTCCTAGTTCCCTTATATCCGATTAATCAGATGGTACCTTAGATCATCACAAATCAATAGCTTTGTGATTGTTGGATTTTTCATAGCCATGTTCTCTACCACTCTCCATCAGAACATGATAGTTAGATTTCTCTTCCATATCCATATTTTCACCTATGTGGAAACCCAGTGATTAGTTTATTTGGGTAACCGTTACGTTTCATACTTTTGTTTTTAAAGATTTGTTTTGGTATTCCTTTTTACGATGTGGGTTTCTATTAAAGAAACTTTCGAATAGTAAACCATTTATAACCCCGACGAATTTCGAGGGCGAAATTCATTTTAAGGGGGGTAGAATGTAACACCCCGAAATTTTATAAAAAAATATTATTTTAATTTCATTAATGTCTTGTGTTGTATGCTACACCAAGATTACCTTGCGCTATACGCAACACCGTATTAGCTTGCAGTATACGCAACACTATTCTTGGATCGTGTTACACACAATTTTGATAATAGTTATTCTAGGAAACATTTAGTATATATATATATATATATATTCAATGTATAAATGAAATATGGTTGGATTCTGTTATACGAAACAACGAAGGATTCTTTCACAACACGCAACCCTGACTTGGCTTGCATTACACGCAATCACGACCTTCCTCGATAGCGTGTGTTGTACGCAATACCGTGTTTTACTAAACAACGATATATTATTATAATATTGTTATGAACTAGCCGTTATGAATAGTGTTAACTAAATTTTGAATTTTATAACATTATTATTCATCTTACACATTTCTAGAACATGGTATAAGAACAAAATAATTTTTTCGGGTAAAATAAGTATTTTTTAAAAAATGCAGTTTTGCCACCTTTTGATGGCGCACCCACTTTAAATCTAGTTTTTGACATGTTTATAAGTTCAATTTGACAAAATAAAATTCTTCTTTTTAATCAGGATATAAAAATTTACATTAGATAAAGTTTTGATATTTTTCCGATAACTTTCATATTTTAATGAATAGTAAAAACACACTATATTTTAATTAAAAACAACTTTTTTCATTATAATATCTTATGTGGTTAAATTATAATATTTAATGGTTTTAAAGTATAAATAGAATATATTTTTACCATTTAATATAATGTATGTAATTAGCATTGATTTTACCTTGAATTCATAGGTTAAATCAATTCAATCTTTTGCAATGTTTTAAAGAAAAACCCGTTTTCTTTCGACAACGAGATTAATTTTAATTTAATTTATGCATATTTTATGTATTGAATTTGGAAAAATGGATTCCATATTTGGAATCAGTGGGTCCAAATTATGTTAATAAGCTACTTTTTATTTTTGGGCATTGTGAATAGTAACTACGGTAAATTTTATTTACTATAGTTAAAGGTAAATCGGGTAATTAAGGGTAAATATAAGATTATAAAATTACCCTAACACTTGGAAAAATCCTATTGGATGGCTAAAAGTATACCCATATAACCTAATGGTCGGATTAGATTCATTTTATGGACTTTTTTCCATGAAAATAATTTAATTATTATTAAAACCAAAGAATGTGACAACATGTCACTTTCTTAAATCTTATAAGTATAATAATTTTCATTTAGTGATAAACTTCATGAAACTTCTAAAATGAATAGTCTCCAGAAAGATAATACAATTATATACATCATAGAAATTTATTTAGAATTTTTAGGGATTAAATATGTATCATTTATTATGACACAAAGATGATGCAGTAATTGTCTTATTAATGAAATATTGACATAATTGATGTTATAAATGCCCAAATAAATGTAATTTGAGACTTTTTATGACTTAAATTAATTTTATAGGTTAATATGACATGTTATTGTTGATATAAGTAACTTGGTTAGAACTTATCATTCTGTTATGAATTTCATAAAAATCATGTACCAAATAGTGTCAAAATTGACATAAATTAGTTTTTAAAAAAAATATTATATTATTAATTGTTATTTAATTCCTAAAAATTTAAGGTTCGGCCAAATGACTTATATAAGGATATATATATTAATAATAAACAACTTGGGGTTCGTTTGGCTTATTATGGTAAGTTTATTAACCATATAGTGTAAGAAAACAAAAAGACACGGTAAAAGTTAAATTATTTAACTTAGAGTTAAATCTAATTGATAAGGTTTAAATAATAACCTAAAATTGTCTAAATCTTATTGGATGAGAGGATTTCGACCCATACCCACTTTATCTTCGAAATAAGACCCTTTGGAACCATTATAAACCGAATTTGACCTTAATATAAAATAATATTTTGAGATTTTCCTAAGGTGCCCCTCTCCTCCCTTATAAAAGAGAACCTCCTCCCTCTCCTCCTCACACAAATTTGAGCATTCAAGCTCGTCCAAACCCTTCCCAAATCTCTTCTCCACTTCACTAGTATCATCCTAGAGGTCCTGGTCTTCTTCAAATACCATCCTTAGTTCTTTAAGTGGAGGTTAAGTGAAGGCGCGTCAAAAAGAGGTAATATCCATTACCGATCTTTTTCAATTTCTTTCTTCTTAAACTTCTTATTATTTAGTTGTTTCATGATAAAGTAATAACATCAGTATTTATTATATACTGATATGTTATTATAAATATGAAACAAATCTAATTAACCTTCTATACATCCTACGGAAAAAGGAAATCACCGCGCGTGTGTACGTACAGAATACCGTCTCCACGCCGTGGTGTAATCTATTTTCCACCACCACCTTACTTGGATGGGTATAATAGTGTAAATAATAACTATATATGATTAATTTAAAGTGATATTGATTCTGAAATAGTATACATACACTCCAATACAGTCCCACGATCATGAGAATGATATCATCGCTCGTGCGTACGTACGGACTACCGTCTCCACGACGCGATGAGATTCATTCTCCACTTTAACCATTCATGAATGATTATAAAGTATATATAATAAGTAATCATTAAATATATGACATAATAATGATACTGGATTTATGTGTATATATATGTATGTCATCTACTTAATTCCATTCAACTCAATAAGGAAACGAAAACAGCATTCATGCGTACGTACGGCCTACCGTCTCCATGAACGGTGTATTTATTTCCATTTAATGAATTATTATATATATGTATATTCTGAATATATATTATATATAAATCATGTTTTATATTCTGGAATTAAGTAATCATGATCTAAGTAATCATATGAATAATTACAAGTCAAAACACGGACGACAAATGAAACAATTTTACCAAAAACGCTATTTAACATGGAATTTACAAAAGAACGGGTAATATAAAGCCATAAGTGAACCATATATGATATCATAACAATGCGTATGATTCTGGAATAAGTCAATGACATTATTTAAATAATTATACAGCAGGTTCGGACACATACGAAGCAAATCGGACCTAAGGTAAGAGAAATATCACAATCTCATTTTTATCCGAGATTGTTTATACTTTGGCATTTACTGGGGTGTATTTTATCATCCACATCCATGTTTCCTCAATATGTAATATTTATATCCTTCTACAATAGTTTATATCCAATTTTACCCTTCGGTGAGTTTTTAGTAAAAGATATGAAAGGAATCTTTTGTCGTTTTTCGTACGAGGTACTTTTTGACTTTTCCGACAAAAGTACGAAGAATATTTTTTTTAACTTATACGACATGAATGGATTTTTAAAACATTATTCCCAAGAAACTTCCTTTACAAGTTTTAAAGTTTATTTTTAATCAACTTCTTTTAAAATTGTATGACATGTTAAGAAAGGAAAATGTTTTTGAAGTAGAAAGGATATTTTCCTCAAGAATGGAGTTCAAGTGTTTTATCAAAATTATTTTCCATCTAAGATAATATAGGGTTCTGTTTATATCCCTATTATTACATTAATATGATTATGTTGCGATGGATATATTTTTATGAATTCCTTTATCTTATATGAATTATTTTATGATAGCATGATGTTTAAGATTCCCATTTTTATTACATGGGTTATACAATGATGTGTGATTTATGATTTTGTGGCACACATAAGAATGGTATCATTATGAGATGGGTGGGACCTATATCTCCCTCCAATTCATTGGGTAAAGATTTTATATCTCATGAGATATACATGGCTGGAACGGTAGGTTATACCGGTTCAGTGAAACAGGACTGAAACGAGGGTGACTGGGTTCAGAAATGGACTTTGTCCACTAAGATAGTCTTGACAATGAGTCTTGACTAATAAGATATGATTCTCTATGATTATGTGTGTATGCCAAAAAGTTTCATGTTTTAAGTTATGATTATTGGGATTTCATTTCACTACTATGATTTATCCCATGTTATGAAATTATGCTCTCTTTTGCAGGTTAAGATTTCCAAAATGTTATGTTCTTATGAACATGATGTGATTGATATTTATTTTGTTTACCCTTACTGAGCATTTGAGCTCACCCTTTTATGTTTTCTTTTTCCCAGGATATAAATAAAGGTTTTAGATAAAAAAAGGAAGATCTTTATGGGAGATGTTGAAGATCTTTCACCACGATTAGAAGATTATATTCCGAGTTTCCAAAGACACTAAACTATTACGGTCCTTGTGTGTGTGTTTTTGTTATGTACTAAGTATTCTGAAAAAGTAATGTAATGTCCATGTACGTCAGGCTTCGGGTCTCTACAGTTGGTATCAGAGGAAAGGTTTAGTCAACCTTTGGAAACTAGGATGCGAAAACATTAGTGAGATCCCTAGATATATTTCTAAGGTATGTCTAGGGATGTCCCTAAGGATAAGTATACGTATAGGATATAGTCCTAGAACTATGGTAACGATATTAGATTAAACCAAAGATGTTAGATATTGAAGTTACTCCCCCTTTATTATGATTTTTTCCTCTCACACTATTCTTTTTGGGTTTTAGAAAATGGCTGGAAACAAGATGATTCACGATAATGGAGGATATGATAAAAAATGGAATGATATTCTTCATGAGAAACCAAATGAAATGGGATTTGGAAGTCCAAACATCATTATTATGCCAAATCAGCAATCTCATAATATGATCAATAAAGTAAAATTTGTTAAGTTTCCTGACTTGGCTAATAAGAGAAATATGGAGTTTCATGATGATAATAGAGGAAAGAAAGTTAAATTTCCCCTATGTAAATCATGTGGGAAGAGGCATCAAGGAGAATGTTTCAAAGGAACTAGAAGATGCTTTGGGTGTGGAAAAGAAGGACACAAAGCCGGTAAGTGCAAAGGAAAAGGTTCAGTTAACACCAGGGATGAGGATAATGGTATTGCTACGACATAAACAATGGTTAAATGTTTTAAATGTGGAATGTACGGGCATTATGCAAACCAATTCCCTAAGGGAAAGTCTCATGAAGAGAATCAGTATGGTCTTATGGGTGGTATTTATGTTGATGATGATGAAGAGACTACAAATGATATGTGAGATGAAAGAATTATTGAAGCTCGGTCAATGGTTTAAGAATGTAGTGGAATGATTACATGTTTATCATGTGTAATGTTGTATAAGTAATCTCATGGTACTATGGAATAAAGAGACATCTAAGGATTGTCACACTGTTGTCTTTCTTTGAGTTTTCAAAGTGTTTGATTAATGGTACTAGGATCCATGAAAGGTTATTCAGATATTTTTGGAATATAGATGATATGCGCATAATGAAGTGATAATGAGAAAATTAAATGTTTGATAGTATTCATGAGCTCATGACTGATATAAGGAGAAGGTTATATCATGGTTTGAGTATATAGAATTTTTGGATTTTGGTATGTGGAAAGAGTTAACTTTTGACAGCATTCATGTTTTCACTAAGGTTTAATGGGTATTCATTTTTCAAGAGAATACATCATTAAGGTATTCACATGATTGGAATGTGACCAATAAGATATATGGGGGATAAATGATGGTATTCACATGCTTGGTTGATGACATTTCAAGTAATCATTTTCTTTATACTATGAGCTTGGACTGAAGTATTTTAGATATGCCTAAAGATTGGAATGGATTATGTTGGACATAAGTTAGTATTGTTTAAGGATAAAACTTTTTTGATATTGTTGATGGGATGTTATAGTAATATAGATTTAGAAAAAGGACAACCTGCAGGACGGACGGCAGCCCATCGCGTCGGACAAGGCTGTGGGAATCGAACCCACAACCTAAGTGCGACTGGCCTTTATCGCCTACCACTGGCCTACAGGAAGTCCCTGGTTAGTAGAAACTAGTTTTATTTTATTAAGCGGTATGATATATGAAGTATAAGTTCATTTTTGGAACCATATACAATTAACCTAACCATAAGATGGACTTATAAATTTTGCTAACCTTTTGTTTGAAAGAGATGGAATGACCCATCATTCTATCACATGATCTGCTAACACATCACGAATAACAAATTTAACTTCATTTTTTTAAGGGATGAAGTGGAAATTGTTCAATTCACGAACAATAGTGAGATTGTACCAAAATCATGCAAGTATTTATTTTAATTCATCAACTTTAGGGAAATGATCTTGAAAAACAAAAATGTTGTCCTAGTTCCCTTATATCCGATTAATCAGATGGTACCTTAGATCATCACAAATCAATAGCTTTGTGATTGTTGGCTTTTTCATAGCCATGTTCTCTACCACTCTCCATCAGAACTTGATAGTTAGATTTCTCTTCCATATCCATATTTTCACCTATGTGGAAACCCAGTGATTAGTTTATTTGGGTAACCGTTATGTTTCATACTTTTGTTTTTAAAGATTGGTTTTGGTATTCCTTTTTACGATGTGGGTTTCTATTAAAGAAACTTTCGAATAGTAAACCATTTATAACCCCGATGAATTTCGAGGGCGAAATTCATTTTAAGGGGGGTAGAATGTAACACCCTAAGATTTTATAAAAAAATATTCTTTTAATTTCATTAATGTCTTGTGTTGTATGCTACACCAAGATTACCTTGCGCTATACTCAACACCGTATTAGCTTGCAGTATACGCAACACTATTCTTGGATCGTGTTACACACAATTTTGATAATAGTTATTCTATGCAAAATTGAGTATATATATATATATATTCAATGTATAAATGAAATATGATTGGATTCTTTTATAAGAAACAACAAAGGATTCTTTCACAACACGCAACCCTGACTTGGCTTGCATTACACGCAATCGCGACCTTCCTCGATAGCGTGTGTTGTACGCAATACCGGGTTTTACTAAACAATGATATATTATTATAATATTGTTATGAACTAGCCATTATGAATAGTGTTAACTAAATTTTTAATTTTATAACATTATTATTCATCTTACACATTTCTAGAACATGGTATAAGAACAAAATAATTTTTTCGGGTAAAATAAGTATTTTTCAAAAAATGCAGTTTTGCCGCCTTTTGATGGCACACCCACTTTAAATCTAGTTTTTGACATGTTTATAAGTTCAATTTGACAAAATAAAATTCTTATTTTGAATCAGGATATAAAAATTTACATTAGATAAAGTTTTGATATTTTTCCGATAACTTTCATATTTTAATGAATAGTAAAAACACGCTATATTTTAATTAAAAACAACTTTTTTCATCGTAATATCTTATGGGGTTAAATTATAGTATTGAATGGTTTTAAAGTATAAATAGAATATATTTTTACCATTTAATATAATGTATGTCATTAGCATTGATTTTACCTTGAATTCGTAGGTTAAATCAATTCAATCTTTTACAATGTTTTAAAGAAAAACCCGTTTTCTTTCGACAACGGGATTAATTTTAATTTAATTTCTGAATCTTTTGTGTATTGAATTTGGAAAAATGGATTCCATATTTGGAATCAGTGGTTCCAAATTATGTTAATAAGCTACTTTTTATTTTTGGGCATTGTGAATAGTAACTACGGTAAATTTTATTTACTATAGTTAAAGGTAAATCGGGTAATTAAGGGTAAATATAAGATTATAAAATTACCCTAAAACTTGGAAAAATCCTATTGGATGGATAAAAGTATACCCATATAACCTAAGGGTCGGATTAGATTCATTTTATGGACTTTTTTCCATGAAAATAATTTAATTATTATTAAAACCAAAGAATGTGACAACATGTCACTTTCTTAAATCTTATAAGTATAATAATTTTAATTTAGAGATAAACTTCATGAAACTTCGAACATGAATAGTCTCCAGAAATATAATACAATTATCTATATCATAGGAATTTATTTAGAATTTTTAGGGATTAAATAATTATCATTTATTATGACACAAAGATGATGCAGTAATTGTCTTATTAATGAAATATTGACATAATTGATGTTATAAATGACCAAATAAATGTAATTTGAGACTTTTTACGACTTACATTAATTTTATAGGTTAATATGGAATGTTATTGTTGATATAAGTAACTTGGTTTGAACTTATCATTCTGTTATGAATTTCATAAAAATCATGTACCAAATAGTGTCAAAATTGACATAAATTAGTTTTTAAAACAAATATTATATTATTAATTGTTATTTAATTCCTAAAAATCTAAGGTTAGGCCAAATTACTTAGATAAGGATAGATATATTAATAATAAACAACTTGGGGTTCGTTTGTCTTGTTATGGTAAGTTTATTAACCATATAGTGTAAGAAAACAAAAAGACAGGGTAAAAGTTAAATTATTTAACTTAGAGTTAAATATAATTGATAAGGTTAAAATAATAACCTAAACTTGTCTAAATCCTATTGGATGAGAGGATTGAGACCCATCCCCACTTTATCTTCGAAATAAGACCCTTTGGAACCATTATAAACCGAATTTGACCTTAATATAAAATAATATTTTGAGATTTTCCTAAGGTGCCCCTCTCCTCCCTTATAAAAGGGCACCTCCTCCCTCTCCTCCTCACACCAATTTGAGCATTAAAGCTCGGCAAAACCCTGCCAAAATCTCTTCTACACTTCCCTAGTATCATCCTAAAGGTCCTGGTCTTCTTCAAAGACCATCCTTAGTTCTTTAAGTGGAGGTTAAGTGAAGGCGCGTCAAAAAGAGGTAATATCCATTACCGATCTTTTTCAATTTCTTTCTTCTTCAACTTCTTATTCTTTAGTTGTTTCATGATAAATTAATAACATCAGTATTTCTTATATACTGATAGGTTATTATAAATCTTAAACAACTCTAATTAACCTTCTATCCATCCTACGGAAAAAGGAAATCACCGCGCGTGCGTACGTACGAAATACCGTCTCCACGCCGTGGTGTAATCTATTTTACACCACCACCTTACTTGGATGGGTATAATGGTGTAAATAATAACTATATATGATTAATTTAAAGTGATATTGATTCTGAAATAGTATACATACACTCCAATACAGTCCCATGATCATGAGAACGATATCATCTCTTGTGCGTACGTACGGACTACCGTCTCCACGACGCGATGAGATTCATTCTCCACTTTAACCATTCATGAATGATTATAAAGTATATATAATAAGTAATCATGAAATATATTACATAATAATGATACTGGATTTATGTGTATATATATATGTATGTCATCTACTTAATTCCATTCAACTCAATAAGGAAACGAAAACAGCATTCATGCGTACGTACGGCCTATCGTCTCCATGAACGGTGTATTTCTTTCCATTTACTGAATTATTATATATATGTATATTCTGAATATATATTATATATAAATCATGTTTTATATTCTGGAATTATGTAATCATGATCTAAGTAGTCATATGAATAATTACAAGTCAAAACACGGACGACAAATGAAATAATTTTACCCAAAATGCTCTTTAACATGGAATTTACAAAAGAACGGGTAATATAAAGCCATAAGTGAACCGTATATGATATCATAACAATTAGTATGATTCTGGAATAAGTCAATGACATTATTTAAATCATTATACAGGAGGTTCGGACACATACGAAGCAAATCAGACCTAAGGTAAGGGAAATATCACAATCTCATTTTTATCCGAGATTGTTTATACTTTGGAATTTACTGGGGTGTATTTTATCATCCACATCCATGTTTCCTCAATATGTAATATTTATATCCTTATACAATAGTTTATATCCAATTTTACCCTTTGGTGAGTTTTTAGTAAAAGATATGAAAGGAATCTTTTGTCGTTTTTCGTACGAGGTACTTTTTGACTTTTCCGACAAAAGTATGAAGAATGTTTTTTTAACTTATACAGCATGAATGGATTTTTAAAACATTATTTCCAAGAAGCTTACTTTACAAGTTTTCAAGTTTATTTTTAATCAACTTCTTTTAAAATTGTATGAAATGTTAAGAAAGGAAAATGTTTTTGAAGTAGAAAGGATATTTTCCTCAAGAATGGAGTTCAAGTGTTTTATCAAAATTATTTTCCATCTAAGATAATATAGGGTTCTGTTTATATCACTATTATTACATTGATATGATTATGTTGTGATGGATATATTTTTATGAATTCCGTTATCTTATATGAATTGTTTTATGATGTCATGATATTTAAGATTCCCATTTTTATTACATGGGTTATGCAATGATGTATGATTTATGATTTTGTGGAACACATAAGAATGGTATCATTATGAGATGGGTGGGACCTATATCTCCCTCCAATGCATTGGGTAAAGATTTTATATCTCATGAGATAGACATGGATGGAATGGTAGGTTATAACGGTTCAGTGAAACAGGACTGAAACGAGGGTGACTCGGTTCAGAAATGGACTTTGTCCACTAAGATAGTCTTGGCAATGAGTCTTGACTAATAAGATATTATTCTCTATGATTATGTGTGTATGCCACAAAGTTTCATGTTTTAAGTTATGATTATTGGGATTTCATTTCACTACTATGATTTATCCCATGTTATGAAATTATGCTCTCTTTTGCAGGTTAAGATTTCCAAAATGTTATGTTCTTATGAACATGATGTGATTGATATTTATTTTGTTTACCCTTACTGAGCATTTGAGCTCACCCTTTTATGTTTTCTTTTCCCCAGGATATAAAGAAATGTTTTAGATAAAAAAAATGAAGATCTTTATGGGAGATGTTGAAGATCTTTTACCACGATTAGAAGATTATATTCCAAGTTTCCAAAGACACTAAACTATTACGGTCCTTGTGTGTGTGTTTTTGTTATGTACTAAGTATTCCGAAAAAGTAATGTAATGTCCATGTACGTCAGGCTTCAGGTCTCTACGAAGTAATTGACAAAAATGTTTCTAAGTGTCAAGAAGACATGAATTCTGAAATGGATTCCATATACCAAAACCAAGTTTGGATTTTGGTAGATCCTCCAGTGTATGTAAATATCATTGGTTGAAAATGGGTATTCAAGATGAAGCTGGAAATGGAAGTAAAATTAAGTACCTATAAAGTGTGATTAGTTGTAAAAGGGTTTAAACAAAATCAAGGCATTTACTATGAATAAATTTTTTCACTAGATGCAATGCTGAAATCCATTATAATTCTACTTGGATTACGACTTATCATAACTATGAAATTTGGAAAATGGATGTCAAAACAACATTACATAATGGGAACCTTTAAGAAGATGTTGATATGATACAAAACAAAGGGATTGTGACTCCAAAGGATTCAAACAAGGTATAAAAGTTGCAAAAAATTCATTTATGGATTAAAGAAAGCATCCAGGTCATGAAACATTCATTTTGATAAATCCATAATGGAATTTGGTTTCATGAAGAATGAATGTGATCCTTGTTTCTATAAATGGTTTAGTGGGAGTGCAGTAATTTTATTAATAGTATATGTTGGTGACATATTACTTATTAGAAACAAAATACCAGTATTATAGCATATTAAGGCCTAGTTGAATAAATGATTCTCTATGGAGGACTGAGGCAAGGTGACCTATATTCTTGGGATCAAGATCCATCATGATAGATCCATAAGACTACTCGACCTAAGTCAAGGTACATATATTGACAAGATGCTAAAGTGGTTTAGTATGAAACAATCCAAGAGGGGATTGTTGATAATGTAAAATGGAATCCATCTTTCCAAGAAAATGTGTCCTTAGATACATGAAGAAAGAAATAAAATTATAATGATTCAATAAAAATCAGTGATTGGGTCATTCATGTATGATATTCTATGTATGAGGCTAGATGTCACTTATGCATTGAGTATAATAGGTATATATCAAGCTACTCCAGGTGACTTCCATTGGATGGCAATCAAGACTATTCTTAAGTATATGAGGTATGCTAAGGATATATTCCTGGTATATGGAGGATATGTGGAACTAGTCATAAGAGGATATGAAAATGATAGTTTCCAAAGAGATCAAGATGAAATAAAGTCTCAAATGAGATACATATTCATTTCGAATGGTGATGCTGTGAGATGGAGGATCTTAAAGAAGGATGTAGTCGCAGATTGTATATTAGAGTCCAGGTATATTAAGGATTTGAGGTAGCTAAATAAGTAGTATGCATGAAAAACTTTATTCAAGATCTTGATGTGGTGATTAGAAGTAAACATTATATCACACTCTATTGAGATAATACTGCAGCGATGACTCTCACAAAGGAGCCAAGGTCATATCAGCGAACAAAGCATATACTTCATAAGTATCATTTCTTGAGGGATTTTTCTTAGAGAGGTGAGCTTGTAGTGAGTATTATTTCCAAGTAAGACAATGTGTAAGACCCCTTGAATAAATCCTCAACTCAATAGAAACATGATTATCATGTGAGGTCTAGAAGATTGAAAGTTATAGGCAATTGGATCTAGTCCAAGTGGGAGTTTTTTGTAGCTAGTTTCCTAGGACCAACTTTTTTTTACTTTTATTACATTTATATTCAACGTATTTAATATTAATAAAATATATTATTACATATTTTTCATTGTTCTACATGAATATGATGTAATAATGTTCTAGAATATCTATCGCATTGATAAGGTCATAGAAATTCCCTGCTACGATGAGAACCTTGAAGTGAAATGATGATATTCTTAAATATAGATATATGGTCAGATAATGTTATCTGATGAGACACATAGAATGAAAATTTCAGGTGTGAATAATCATAAGTGGATTAAGCTTCTTCTCATGAAGTCCACACTTTTTAATATCTAAGATAGGAGATTATAAAAATAGACCCGCTAGTAGAAATTCCACATGTTCTGGTGTCATCATATATTCCTATATACAAATATGTGTAATGGTCCTTATAATTTAATATTATTATCAATACATGTTAAAAATTGTGAATTTAGATGTATTTTGTAAACCATGACGACAAAAATTCATTGTGAATTTGGATACATTGGGTACGTCATGAGTGATGTGTTATTAATGAATAATTTGAGGAAGGATTTTTACCTTCTATATTTATAGAAGCTGATATCTCATCCCTTTTATTGGAATAAAACCTTCACATTAAATTCCATGTCCATGGTGTAACAACATATTTATTTTCAATAGTCAAAGAAATACATATCGAGTAATTGACACAAATGTGCAACCTAGTTGATGAGATATTGTGAAAAAGATATTATATTATAAAATGAGTGTTCATATGTGGTTGTCAAAGTTTCAATATTATGTTCTTTATCTTGGGTACCTTAACCCATTTCTAGACAGTAATCTTGGACTTTAGGTAAGCATGCCTAATGCTTACAAGAAAGAATCCTAGAGGGTCACACACTAAGTGTTTCTGTTTATCTTGATTAAATTATATTTGAATTTAATTAATATAATAAATATTATTCTCAATACCTAGAAATAATTTTATTTATGTTTATCAATCATAAATATTTTTTATTGATGAATAAAATATTTAATTAAATATTTATTTGAGTATTCAATAAATACTGAGGAGTTTGAATGAACCAAGACTGCATCTGATGATAAATATTAATTTACAAGTCAGTAAAATAATATTTGTTTTTTGTACAAGTTAGAACGCACCATAAAATAATATTAATAATATTATTATTTTATAATGGGGTTTAATAAATTTTATTATATTATTTAAGGGATTAAATGAAATTAAATAATATTTTTAACCTAATACCTAGCTCTAAAAATAGATGATTATGTCTATTTTGTAGGGTTAATCAAGAAACAAAGAATTTTTGTGCACAACAAATTATCCCTATAATTCCATTTTCTATCTCACTATCAAGAATGAGAAACACAAGAGAGATTCCTTCAAGGTTGAAGGATGAGTGATCAACATGAATGACACAAGATGATTGATTCACTATGCTAGCACCCATAAATCAATTGGAGTTACTCGGAGATCAAAGGAACATGTGTGAATAATTTCTAGAGGGATTCCAAACTTGGATCCTTACAAAATAATGAAGGTAATCCAAAAAATGGGTTTTTATACAATCAACATGTACATCGAATAAAGGATCCTAATACATGGTAAATAATCTCTTCATATTTAAATAAATTAATTATAAATTTAACATGAAAGATCAACTCTCTGGGTTACAAGTTTACTTAAATCAAAATCTTATGGAAATATTTCATTGGTCATAGCATTCATGTCACTGAAAATATTGTAAATGATCCATAAAATTGAAAAAAAACTTTGATTTATTGCCCTAACCAGCACTTATACTACACTTGGAACCTTCATAACCCTCAAGAAATAGGGACTATGGAGTGATATTTATTTATACCCTAATAGGGGTAAGATCATTGGTGATGAATTCCTGCTCTATTAAGATCATGGCAATGAAAGATGGTGAGCCAAATCCATGCGGTTTTTGATGGAGGGGTCCATTTTTATGTCAAAACAATGATGATTAGTGGGATTCCATTAAATAATCCATGATCTATAGAATATAAGAACGTTGTGGGTTAGTAGCTAAGGAGAGGACCTCCTGGTTCACAATATGAGTAGGATTTTATGGCCTCAACCATGCCTATCTGGTGTAGGAATACAAGGTGATCTATGAGCATTCCTTTTCTTCAGGGATGATGAAATGGTTCCCAAGTTCCAAGATAATTGGATCCAATTGGTGGATTATAAAGAAGAATATTTCTTTCAAATCCACCCAAGGATTCGCTGAAGTGGATTCCATATCATTAGGGTAATTGATGAATTCGGCCCCATTGGTCTGAAGCTACTTTACCTCCCTCTTGTAATAGGTGGTATCTAGGTAGCTAAATTTACATGAGTTGAAGGGAGTGAAATCATTAGGGAGCACCCCTAATAGACCATTGAGGGAGTATTTGAGTCATTTATGGTATGAATATGGGACCATAGATATAGGTGAAGTTGGGTCCTTCCCAATAATAAATTATAGGTAGTGTCCTGCGAAACAACCATGAACTTGGTGCTTGGCACAAAGTCACAAAATAGGGTCTCTAACTAGATATTTCCTAGTGGATTCTGATTGATCTTATCATACCCCTAAATTTTTATGTTGGAGGGGGTCATATCCTCTTCCGTGAGACTTAGTTTATAGAGCATGTGGGTTAGGATGAGGTTGATCCTGGAACTAGTGTCTACCCGGTAGGGACAGATTTCCACATCGTTAAACCTACCTGTGAAATATAGTGAGTGTATGTGAAACTATATAATGACACTCTTTTCCTCCTCATAAAAGGAGATGATGTCTTGGCACTCCTCCCATTTGGCCTTATCTATATGATATGCCTCAACAAAAACTACCTAAATATCTAATTTGTGAGGTCTCTTTAAGCCCTTGATGAGATCCCCCCACACACCCTTTGAAAAATGGAGTGCATCTATAATATATATCCTAGATGGTATGATAGAAAGATGCCTCAACACATCATATTTTCAGGAGAGGGGAATATTTCTACTTTTTGGAAGCTATTATTTTCCTGGGATCACTATGGGCACCATCAGCTGAGGAACTAGAGCTCGTATGGTGCTAACCATGCCCCACTATTGGTTAGTTGGATTAGGTTGAGCATTGGATGGATGAGGTTGAGCCTTAGTTAGATGTGACTGAGCACTAGGCTAATGT
Source organism: Viscum album (assembly GCA_963277665.1). Classification (NCBI taxonomy): domain Eukaryota; kingdom Viridiplantae; phylum Streptophyta; class Magnoliopsida; order Santalales; family Viscaceae; genus Viscum; species Viscum album. The sequence continues at coordinate 151,142,767 of OY728123.1, read as the reverse complement.
GGTTAAGCATCACGATTAATCAATATAGTTGGTTGTGGGGGTGTGCCTAATGATGTGGCCAATGAGAGTTGTGCTTATTATGCCCTATGCGAGGCATGTTTTCTGGTTTCAGTAGTATTCACTATCCTATCTATGGAATTGGCCTAATAATTGTGCATGGTAGCATGACGTCTAACCCTCCCTTGATGATAATAGAAAAAAGTGCCTGGAGGGGCTAGGGGGTGCTTCTTGTCATCAGACATCATGCAAAAATCTATCAGTATGACTACATTGATCGAGGCATACCCCTATTCTTCATTAGTGGAATATTACAGGACTAGTTAATTCTAAAAGATCCTCCCAATTTAGGGGTCATGAAGTCACTAAGTTTAAAAATTGACTTTAGCGCCTGTGGGGGGCTCTGGTTGTCTCAATGTTTCCAACACCTATTCCTTCCAGTCTTATCAAGTTATGTTATCAATGAGGTGACTAGAGCGGGCATGGAAACTATTTGAGGTGTTGGATCTCTCAAGTGTGCATGGATAATTCCATGGGTGCAAGTGACCATCTTATAGTCCAACCAATCATTTTACTTATACATACCTCACCCAGGGACGAATAGCAACATGTGCTACCTATGTTGGGACCTCAACTAATTCAACCAATCCATGGTCTACTTGGTCCTAAATCCAATATTCGAAGACAAAACAATATTTTATGATGTTCTTGAGGAACCTATGGTATAGGTAGTAGTTATAGCGATCAATTAAGTTATCCTCCTGAGGTCTACAATATTCAGGCAACTTTAGGATGTTCTTCTCCAGGGTGTAGATGAAGTAACCCAGAACCTGAGTGTCCTTGAAGGTGTATACCTTATTATTACACACAATAAAGGGAACCGTATGGGATTATCCTTTATGGGGGGATTTAGTAGAGTTCTCATGGTGAGGATGTGATTGGAATGGCCTGTCCAACAGAGGTTCCTAAAGGCAGACTGGCTCTAGGGCCTGAGTCTGTATAGAGGCAACTATCTTTTCCTTAACAAGTTTTCATATCGGGGTTGGAAGAGGTAATGGGAATGATTTGTTATTTTTATTCTATATGGATTCTTCCAAAATCTGATCCATTTTGGTGAATTCTCATAATACACCTAGATACCTCTAAGATAAGAGAGTGGGAACCAACTCATCCTGAATATTCTCCACTCATATTATCAATAGATTCTCCTAGTAAAGTTTCATATCAAGGGAGTATGTGAGTCCACTCCATTGGTAAATGAAGTCATAAAATCACTCATCAGGTCTCTACTTATTTGAAAAGGTTAGAAATGATGGTTTTGAGCATGATGGAGCTGAACTGGTAGAGAAAATTTCTACAGAGATCTTCTCAACTGGATACAGATCTTGGGGGTAGCTGACTGTACTAAGTGAAATCACCCCTACAAAGTTTGGATGAAGCAATGAATCTTTGATACTTCATATTGTTCAGAGGTTACCCACATCAGACCACATCTTGAGGTAAAGTGATCCAGATGAAGTAATGGATTTCCAGTACCATTAAACGGGTTGAAGCTCAGATTTATGAATTCTAGAGGTGGGTGTATCTGGACCACCCATGCGGGATGAGAATTACCTTATAGTGGTATAGTATCTTGTTTCATCTCTAAAGCTTCAAGATGGTATGTGAGAGTAGATATTACCTCATCATGGAGAGGACTAATAGTCACTAGTGCTTTTACCAACTTGATGGATTGCGAGGATAAGCAATCATGGTCCTGAGGTTGGAAATCACATCACTTAGGCGGGATAGGTGAATCATACCTTGGTCATTTACCATGGCCAATTTCATCTACTCTAATTGGATGTTTATATGTGTATTCCTTGAATATGGTCACCTAGATGAGGATAATCAGTTGCTCAGCTAGTGGAGGGATGCCCCCCCAAGTAGCACCTTGTTCTGGGCGTTGCTCGGTGATGAGTTAGGTGGTATTCCCCTTGTAGTGATCAAGATCCTGGAGAAAAGCAACAATCCTAAAATCTGCCTCTATTTATAACATAGTCTCAAATAGGATGATGGGGTCAACAATACCCTTTACCTCATAGATATATTGATTGGAAGATGATAGTGGGTCACCAGTTGGACTTATGAGGCCCAATGTTTGTCTCTACTGGTGAGTGCGGTCACCCACCAAAAGGTCTTCCTGATGCTATTTTACTCATTGGGGAAGATCTCATTCACATCCTATATCATCAGCTTAATTTCTTTGATCACCAAGAGAATTTATTTTGATGACATTCATTGTGTCTATGGCTAGATACGAGCCCTCTCCATCAACTGGTGGGTTATCCTGATGGTCCTACTGTCATCGTAAATAGGGGTTGAATTCAAGGGCATCATACTACCCCAACTTATGATATGAATGTGGGTAGATTCTTATTACATGGTTGATTAGAGAATGGTAAGTCTCTTGACACAGGTCTGCTATAAGGTATGATGATATTCATATGAATTAGGGCATTGATCTATTGGGAGTGACACAATTTTGACCTTCTAACATTACTGATGAATGACCTTAAGGTGTTCCTCACTCTCAGAATAGGTCATCTGAAAATCCTAGAGGTGGATGGATGTTGCCCAAATATTCTAGAGGATAAATTCCATGTGTTCCTTAGTGAGGGACTCTGGGATGGTTAACTGTAGATCAACAGGCTTCCAGAATAAGTATGGGAGTTGGTCATTGTCCAGAATCTCCCACAATCTTTCCTTCTCCTATAAATCATTCGAAGGTTCGACCTACTTGATGTGAGTATATTGTGGGGAGATAAAAATATATATTTGAACATGAGAAATTTTCAGTAAAAGTGGGACTCAAATTCTCTCTATAGAATACCTTGTTGTGTGTGCGTTGAAATCTTGTTTTGTGGGTTCAATTTTAAATAAATAGTAAGTAAACTTGGTTGGTTTTAATACCAATTCAAGAATTAGTGATCCAATCTTGAATTACCCCATCATTCAATTATTGATTCATAATTCAATTGGTTTATAATCATACCCACATCAATTGAATCCATTAAATTACATAAATCAGGAAATTTTGGTTCAAATACAGAACATAATGATCACTACAATTTCTACCCTTTCCTAGCCTGGTATTTGGATACCTCCATTTACCCTTGAATTATCCCCACTATTTTTTATCGCATGCAGTGGACTTAATCCAAGTGTTTTTTTGAGTGAAATGATACAAATAAGTAGAATAACTTAAAATCTAAAATAAAAAGAAACCTCTACTGAAAAAACCATTAAATTTTATAGAGTTAGTAATAGAATTGAAAGATAAAAATTCATCAATAGGTGAGGTGATGGGATTATTCTTGACTAAACCATAGAGGGTCTAGTGTTCCATCATTGGAGTTTTACAAAAATAAATGAAAAAAACAAGAGTCATGTATGACGAGTCAGTGTTCTTCACTTCTTCAAGTCCAAGAGTCTCCACTTCTCCCTTGAGCAGTGATATACTTATATAGATGGATACTCAGCTAACATGGTTATCTCTACATGATGGGAACATTATTTTTCATATAATTTAAGAATGTATTCTTTGATCATGGAGCAGGTTTACTTTCTACCAGATGGCTAACATGCATCCATAATGAGGGTGTGGATGAATTTTGTAAGACCTCGGTTCTCTTCCATGATCCAACCCAGTATCCTTTTGAGGTTAGAGTGATCCTATGCTTCACAGTAGTAGGTAAATAAAAATGGTATTGGTATTTTAGTTGTGGGCCTTGTAATTTCTTGTAGTGTCTGGAAAGAATTATTCTTATCTATGAGATGTCACTCTGCTTGTATCTGTAACTTAGATTCACCCATCATTTTCTAGTGAAGGAAAACCATTTATTTATTAGTTTCACTAAAACTTCTCATCAAAATGTATTTTATTTCTCACCACTTGCTCAAAACTTACAACTTCCAGTGGTTCTATTTAATGGTGCAGGGTTTCTCAAAAATTTAGTTCGACACTGTTCCCTTATTTATTTCATATGGGAGCCTGTTATTTTGTCGCATGACTCTAGCATTTTTAAGAAGCACTATCCTTTGTGATAGAGTGGAATTCTAGAGCTCCCTTCGATACTATACAAGAAGGGGAACTTTTCTCGTGGAAAACTCAGATGGATCTCACACTTAGTCAAATTTGATCCAAAATTGGGGAGGAGTAATTTTGTGACTCCTCTAATAAAGTGTATTTACGCTGTCACCATCTAAAATTAAGGGGTGGCTGCAAATAGTGGCATTGGTAGGGTAGGTGGCATCTCATTTCTCCTCGATGCAATAGATAAATGGTGGTGATGACTTTTGGAGAAACACCCAGTCTCTGGATCTACTTAAATAATTAGTCAACATGAATATTTATCTTTAGGGGAAGTGGAGGATTGGGGTTTATAATGGAAACTTAGAAGGTAGAGGTACGATAGGGTAGGTGGGTAAATATTATGGTAATCATGCTTACCATGAAGTTTATGGTCAGTGTGCTTACTGTGAGATGGTGTCTGAAAAGGAAGGGATCACAATAGGTATGCCTACCATGAGAATAGTGGCATGGTAAATAAATTTTGTTCATGTGGTCATATATTTTTTCCTTCATTGAATTTTTGACCACACGGTCATCTAATGGAACTCATGATAGGTAGGCTTACCATGAGACTATGGTGCGATAAGGTGGATAGGTGATCATGAGTAGTGCTTGTGATAATTTGAAGGCATGGTCACCATTCCTACCATGTGATAGTAGGTTCATGCAGGGTTAACATACAATCAATATCCATGGTAAGCATAATGACCATGAATCGTGGACTTTTTAATTTTCTAAGCTAAAAAAGTTCATATTCTTGATTAGTGTAGTTTTTTTCTATAATTAAAGTCCAAATTAAAAATTCAAAAAGAAACACCATATTTAAATCCAATTTATAATTAAGTTATAATTTCATAAAGTCAAAAGAAACTACTATAAACCAGGGAATTGAACTATAATGTGGGGAATTTTCAATGAATGAAAGGTAGTAAATGTTAAAAATTCCAACTCACATATCCCAAAACACTTTGAATACTAAACTCCTAGGAAATTTATTATTGAATTCAATTTATTTTACCTGGAAAGAAAGAATCATCTCACCTATATCAAAATTTACTAGCCAGAGAAGATGTAAATAGGGGACTATCCACTGAAAAAAATTATCATGCTTTATATGTGAATCAATCCACTACCTCACTTTAATTCAATCAAAGTTTCATTTCAGGATTAGATCAAATTAGAGTTTAGTGGAATCAATGTTTTAACAAAAATTATCATTTATCCATCTTTATTATGTTTCCTTAAACAAAAGTTTGATTTTACTCTTTATCGAAACATCTTTAATGAATATGTTATAAGTAGGTTTCCCCTTTTTTATGGGTTCAATATCCCCCTCACTTGAATGAACTCATTTTTGCATGGCCTTTTTGAATTTTATTTTTCCCAGCCATAATTTAGTGCAAATAAATATTCATAGAACTTATTGGGATGAATTTATTTAGTTACAGAAACACACCCAGTTCCCTTGTCTCACAGATCCATTTATGGGTTCCAAATTTCCCATTTTTATTTCAAGTTTCAAAGGACTTATATCATTTAGATTTAAGTTGAATCAAAAGGGTGTTCTGTCTTGTATAGGCGAGGTTACCTCATATTAAATTTAAAATTCCTAGTGTTTTAAAGTTATAAAATTGATTCCATATAAATCTTTTAATCCAAACTCCATATCTTAGTTCAAATTATAGACTTTTATAAAATAGTGACAAACTCAATAATCACTTAAAGTATTAAAATTCTAGAACCTATGAATTACTCAACACTATCATAGAATTTTAAAACTAGGGAGGGTAGAAATGAGGTTTAAGAAAATTTTGAAAAATCAAAATAGATAATTGTACAAAATATTAATGTACAAAACTATGTTTTTAGGAAAAATCTTTTTATTTATTTATAGATTTTGGTTGCTCTATTCCCCAAAAATTGTTTCTAAAACTATCTAAGATGAATTTTAGTATGCATTTGTTTAAGAAAGATAATTCAAAATAAAATAAATAGTTAAACCCAAATAAAGGAAATATACAACCTAGTAATACTTATTTTTCAGCAGTAGGGAGGAGTCTAGATTCCTCCACAGGTGATTTCCAAAAGTCCTCATAGTACTTCTTTAGTTGTTGGAAATTCACTTTAAATGGTTACTTTGAAGATTATCCTTTAATATCAAATACACCAAAATGAAAATTATTAGTTACTATGTATGGTCCAGTCCATTTAGAATGAAGATTACCTAGGAAAAGTTTCATCCATGAATAAAATAGCAGTAATTAATCTCCAACTTGAAATTATCTTTTTTGGATCAACTTTTCATGGTTAGATTTGGATTTATCCTTTCACAATAGTGAGTTCACATATTACTCTCTCCTCAATTACTCAAGCTCCATTATTTATAGTTTTTTTGTTCTCCAGTATTGCTAAAATCTAGGTCTACTCATTTGATATCCAAGTATTCCTTGTGCTATACCTCAATAGGAAAGTGATGATGTTTACTATAAACAATTCAGTAAGAATATATACCTTATAAGGTCTTGTAGGTAGTTCTGTACACCTATAGTGAATATTTTATCTTTTTACTCCAATCCTTACAGTTGGGTTGTGCTATTTTCTCCAAGATCCTTTTGAATTTTTTGTTGGACACCTCTTCTAATCCATTTTTTCAGAGGGTGGTAGGGAGTGGTGGGTTTATAGTATACTCTATATTTTATTATAAGGGAATACACGTTCTTGTTGCAAAAATGGGTTCATTGGTCATTGATTATTGTGTGAGGTATTCCAAACCTACATAATATTTTTTATTTTAGAAAGTAAATTAAAATTTTTGATTCATCATCCTGAGTGTCTTTAGCATCAATATATTTAGAAACATAGTCTACTGTAAAACAATATATATAGGAAAATAAAAATGACATAGGGAGGGGAGGTGGGGGTTTCTATGGATCCTCCATATTTTTCCTTTTATCTTTTCATGGTGCCTTTACTACCTCCTCATTAGGTTATTTTTTGGGGGAAAATTATTTAGATATTTGTTGATGTTTACTTTTAATTTCAATTCCTGGGAGTAATCCTTTACTATATTACAATTATTTTACAATCCTCAATGTAATGGAACTGATATTAGGAGTAATACTTTACTATATTATTGTTCTTTTCCAATCCTTAATGTAATGGAACTAACATTTCTCTTAGGTGTTGGAATTATTAGAGTAGGAATATTACTTGACCCTTGATTTACTATTTTATTTAGGGTGGTCATGAGCTAGAAGAATTTTCATTTTAATTATTTTAGTTCTAAACCATGAGTTATGAGGGTGGTGTGTTTATTATTTTGAGATTCTATTACCTATATCATCATGTACTTCATGGAAGGTTCTTGTGGTTGTCCTTGCTAATAGCTTGTAGATGGTTGGAAATTATGTCTTTGGAATGGAGGGGGATGAAAAGGTTTTTGAGAATCCTATTTAAATGGTGTTCTTTGAGTCTATTGGATCCCATATCCAAATTGTTTAGTGGGAAATTATCTAAATCCTTAGTTTCTAGTTGGTTGTTTCTAGAATTTCCTCTGGAACATGGAATCATAACTTTCACTTCCACGAACTTGAAGGAATCCTTTAGTAAAATTCTCTTGGGAATAACACAATTAGAAGGCCCTTGGGTTTGTGGTGGGTAATGATTCATGTACTTTATTCACTATTAATTTTCTCAAAAGGGAAGTTTATTTTTTAATTTTATTTTCTAATATGGTTAATCTGGAGATTTTTACCTCATGTACTCATCTAGTTGTATTTATGGTACTGAACTATTAGGAATTTTGTGAGATCATTTCAATAATTTCCCTTACCTTAATTGGTGACTTATAAATTAGTGTTCCTTATGAAGAATCATCAAGTGTATTATGATAATTATCCATCAATCCTTGGTATAAAAATACCAAGAATTGATGTTCTTCATATGGATGGTGTGGGAAGGATGTGGTTAGTTTTTTGAAACTCTCCTAGAACCCATATATAGTTTCTCTAGTTGCCTATTTGATTACATACATTTCCTTTCAAAGTTGATCAATCCTTGAAGCAAGAAAGAATTTAAGGAGGAACATCTTATGTAGCTCCTCCCATGAGTGTACTTATCCAGGATGTATATTGTAGAGCCACTCCTTCAAGTGATAAGAGGAAGCCTTCTAGATAATTTTAACCTCAGTGAATCCTCTGGTTATAAATCCATTATAAACTTCATTAAATTATATTATGTTATAATTGGGGTATTCACTAGATTTCCCATGAAACTTAGGAAATACCCCACTCATTCCAGTATTGATTTCATAGTCTTATTGATCATTTAAGTGTAATTTTCAATTGTTAATATTGAAAGCAGATGCATACATTTCTCTCAAAGTTCTATTAACTTGAGCTAAATTACATTCTATCTTTTTCAATTTATATTATAGATTTTGAGGAGGATGAAATTGTGGATGGATATTTAGCTAATGGAATATTGAAAAACTCTATTTCCTATTGTTCTATGTTTCTTAAAGTTCTAAGCCTTTCCAGCATGTTTCTATCAACCTCTGGATCGAAACTAGTGAGGTTGGAAGAACTAGATCTGGTCATTTGAAAATATATTTTTTCAAACAAAATTTAAACAAAATATTAGAATCCTTTGAAACAACACTAGGTTTTATGTGTGTCTTTTATGGGGTGCTAAAAAAACAATATTTTAACCCAATAAATATCTAGTAAAAGCTGGACTCATATTGTCTCTAAAGAAGACAATGTTTTTTGTGTGTATTGAAATATTTTTTTGTGGGTTCATTTTTAAAGAAACATTAAGTAAACTTGGTTGGTTTTAAGATCAATTAAAGAAGTAGTGGTCTAGCCTTGGATTATACCCTCATTCACTTGTTAAATAATTATCCAATTGGTTTTTAATCATCCTCACATCAATTAAATACAAATGATTACTTAAATTAATAAATTTTAGTTCAAATAAACACAATGATCAATATATTTCCTACCCTTTCCTAGCCTAGTATTTAGATACCTCTATTTACCCTTAAATTACCCCCCACCATTGGTTATCACATTTAGTTGACTTAATCCAAGTTTCTTATAAGTTCAATGAAAAAAATAATCATAAGAAATTAAAATCTAAAATAAAAAGAAACCTCTACTGAAAAAACCATTAAATTCTATAGAGAAGTTAGTAATAGCATTGAAATACTAGAATTAATCAACATGGGAGGTGAGGGGATTCTCATTGGCTAAACCAATGAGGGTCTAGTGTTCCCTCATTTGAGTTTCACAAAAAGAAATAAAAAATACAAGAGTCATGGATGATGAGTCAGTATTCTTAAATTATTCAAGTCCAAGAGTATCATATTCTCCCTTGATTTTTGATCTCTTTATATAGATGGATGCTCAGCTAACATGGTTCTCTATACATGATGGGAATTTTTTTTTTCATAGAATTCAGGAATTTATGATTCGATCATGGAGTGGGTTTACTTTCTATTGGATGCCTAACATGCATTTGGAATGAGGGTTTGGATAGATTCTATAAGGCATCACTACTCTTCCATGATCTATACTAATATCTTTTTGAGGGTGGATTGATCCTATTCTTAAAAATAGTGGGTAAATAAAAATGGGCATGGGATTTTAGTTTTGGGACTTGTTATTTCATGTAGCACCAAGGAAAAATTATTCTTATCTACAAGACGCCACTCTTCCAGTATCTAAAACTCAGATTCACCCATAATTTTCCAGCAAAGGACAACTATTTCTTTGTCAGTGGTGTTGTAGCTTCTTAACAGAATAGTTTTTCTTGATTACCTCATGCTCAAAACATACATCTGTCAGTGGTTCTATTTAATGGCAAAGAGTTTCTCAAAAAATCAGTTCAATGCTACTCCCTTATTTCTTTTAGATGATAGACCGGTATTTTATCACATGACTTTAGTGTCATCAAGCAGAAATATCCTTCATGAAAGAGTGGAATACCAGAGCTCCCTTAGGGAATATGCAGGTAGGGTGGCTTCACCCATGACGTGCTCGGCTAGATATTACCCTTAGTCATAGAGGATACCAAGTTGGAGAGTATTACTACTGTTACTCCCCAAATAAAGTGTCTTCACTCCTTCACTATTTAAAATCCATGGGTGGTAGTAAAAGGTGGCACCAGATGGGTAGGTGGTGTCCGGTTTCTCCTCAGGGTGGGTAATAAATGGTGGCGACAACTTTTGGAACAACACCCAATCTATGGATATCCTTCAAGAATTATTCAAGATGAAACTTTATCTTCAGGTGAAGTGGAGGGTTGTGGTCTATAATGGAATCTTATAAGGTATAGGTGAAGTAGGTTAGGTGGATAAATCTTGCAACAAGCATGATTACTATGAAGGTCACAGTCAGTGTGATTACCATGAAATGGTTTTTAAAAATTCCACCTTAATAATTTAAAAAGGAACACCATATTTAAAACCAATTTATAATTAAGTTATAATTTTATAATTTCAATAGAAACTACTATCAACCTAGGAATTAAACTATAATTTGGGGTATTTTCAATGAATAAAAGGCAGTAAATGTTGAAAATTCTAGCTCAAATCACTACTCTTGATCACCCCATGATCCAATTGGTTATGGACACAAAATTTATAGAGGCATTGATGAGGATATATTCTGATAATGACACTCATACAATGATGGAATCACATGGACCAATTTTCTATGAAATAATAGAGTGCCTTCTAGAGGCGGTTCTAGCTTCATGAATATATCTATACAAGACGTGGTGTCTGTAGCCTCTGGCTAATTCGAGAGGTCATCTTTTTTGTGTCCCTATAGTTTAGTATAATGATCGAATTATTTTGAGGTTATCAATCCAAACCTAGACATATCTCCAACTTCAAAGGTGGAAGTAGAGAGAAGGGAAGCCGATGGCAACAAGGATGACTACACAGAGAGTCCATAAAAGGGATCCAATCCCTCCTCCACATATAGGTATTTATGAAGGGTTTTGGTAACCTTATGGATCTTTGTCTTAGGTATAGTTATCCTCAATTTATGAGATTTTACCCTGAGATATTATAGAGAAGATGGAGGTGATTCCGATGAGTTTTCCATTTTCATAGACTTTGAGAGGTTGATTGTGATACAATGTTTCCATCTACCCTACCTCTGTCTAAATAGGAGTTCCCCAAGAACAAGTCCTTGAGGGTCATGGGATATTATTTTATACATGTTTTATATGACTCCTTGGGAACATTACCCATGGTAGGTGTCTACCATCCTACCATGGGACATATCGTTGGGGTGGAGGAAATATTTGGTATGGGGAGGACATCTATGTCGATTGATGGAATCATAGGGAGAACCTTCATGGTGAAAATATTTATCACAGAGTGGCCTGAAATGGGATATGTTGGCTCCCAATGTGGGGAGAGTCAATCCAACCTACCTGATAGGTGGATGGGGTCTCAATCCCAACCCGGTGAGAACGTACCCCCGCTCGCTAGTCATAAAGGTGGGAGGTACATCAGTAGTGGTAGGGGCCACTAGAGCTGTCACAGAGGCCTCCTAGAAGGAAGGGTTAGTGACCTACCCCCAACATTAGAACCAAGTGTTCTATAAAGAGGCTGACATATTAGGGATGAGGTTGTCTTACTCATCAACCTATAGTTTATATTGACATTGGTGATGGCACTGAGAGGTGGGGTCCCTTCTGAGTAGCCCCCCGAGTGGTGGATACAATAGGTGAAACTAATGCATTTCCTACCTCCTCAGTATAGGAGATGGAATTGTCATAGTGTAATGGGTAATGGATCCCAAAATTATGTTCCATGGTAACAGGGGAAGACTACCCCTGCACGACCATTAGGGGTGGTGGAAATAGTGTGGAATTGTAGCTTCAAGGTCCTGGAAAGACATATCCTTGGTTTGTATAACCCCTTCCCATTCGTATCAGTGAATAAGAGCATTGATAACCCTCTATTGAAAAATATTAGAGGAAGGGATGAGGTGAGGTAACCTAAGATTCATGGGAGTGATGGTCACTGTGTTAGAAGTGTAGTTTTGTAGGATTTCTTCACCATTAGTTCTTCTTCCCACACACCTGTTGGTGATGGTGAATCGTTGAACATTTATTAAAACTTGAGTCCTATAATATATGCAAGGATAATGATCATTATATATTCAATTAAAGTGATTCCCAACTTTCCCAACACTACTCATCCTTTACCCAGGAAGGATAAGGGATCCATGCTAGTGATGTCTTAGAACTGGTGACTCCCAATATTCACTATATTCCCCTAATTATGGGAAAATAGATTCATATCAGGTTCACCATTTTTTTTACAATTTCTTATTGACTCACGCATCAGGGTGATGATGTGATTTATTTTACTATCCTAAAGTGACCCATGTCCTTAGATTGGTTGTGACTCCATCTAGGGTGTGAAAACATGCATTCCCGATTTCCAAAAGTAGGCGGACTCTATCACCACAGTCAATTATGTCATCTCCTTGATTGTAACGAGATGATGGGATTTTGGATCTTCCTTCCATGGATTCTTCCTTGGAGTTCATCGCCTAGTCTGGGTCTCCCTCAAAGATTTAATACATGTTTGTGAATCTCGTTCCCAGTTCCATCTCGAGGTAGATGCTGATCAATTACATTTCTTGTTGTTGAAACAAAGAATTTACCTTCAATTTGGATATGATGATGATGTTGGTAATCTTGGGCATGTTGAGCATTTATAAAGTTCCTCCTCATTCTAAGTTGAGGGAATCTCATATATGATGAATCTTGGGTATAGGTCCTAAGGAATTCTATATTCACTATGGGGAAACTTATGTCATGGATATAAGGTATCCAGGGATTGAGGACTAGGTAATCCCATGTATTTTGCATAGGGTAGGTATTATCATGCATTTTGTGGGGTTGGTCATATGTTTTACATCTTGTGGGGATAAGTAGGTCATGGGATTAACGTCTTGTGTGGACAGGTTGGTCATAGGTTTAATGTCTTTTGAGGATAGTTGGGTCACAAGTTTAATGTCTTTGTGGGTATAGGTGGGTCACAAGTTTAACATCTTGTGGGGATTGGTGGGTCACATGTTTAACGTCTTGTAGAGATAGGTGGGTCACATGTTTAATATATTGTGGGGACATGTGGTTTAGGTTGAGTGTGACCTAGAGGGAGATGACCACACATTGGATTTTCCACCTTCCAGGGGAAAGACATGAAGATTTCATGGTAGTGTTGGGGGATCAATATTGAACCTGAGGGAGGTGTCCCAAGTATGTTAGGAAATCGGGATTGAACCTTATGGAGGTATCCTATATACCTTGTTAGGATTTAGGGATAAAAAAACACATAGTTTGATTCCATAGTTTAAGGTTTTATGATCAGACTAGTCCATGAAGTTTAACGTCACGTGGCATGGACGCTCACATCATGAAAGGCACAATATCAAGGGATAGTATGGGGATTATGCATATGAGATACCCTGGTTCTAGGGTTTCATACTTGGTTTTGGAGGAGGTTTCATCCCATTATGATTATACATGGGGCATCTTGTGTTCATTTCATTGGGTCAGGCTATAATTTAACATAATGTGTTGAGGAAATTGTCATGCAGTTTAACGTTGCGTGACTAAGACATTAGGCTATGCAGTTTTACATCATGCAACTTGGATATCAAGGGGCCTATACCCAGGGAGACCATTTCTAGGTAGGAGAGAAGTATTTAACACTAGACCTCATCAAAGGTAAATGAAATCTATTTACCTTGATGATTCCACCCTTGGGGAGACATGTGGAGGTCCTGAGGTTAGGGTGCATATACTTAGGAGAAAGAGGAAAATATGTTTCCCAGCACATGCTTAGAGCAAAGGGTCTGGCTATTAGGGTCAATTATTCTAGTCATGCTGATTATTGAGGCATGATGAGACTAGTTTTGGGAAGGCATAAGGTATATAAGAACTTTTTTTTGTGAAACTAGGTCTACTAAAAGGAGGCATCAAGTAGGATCCAAAAAGGTGTTGGAACCAAGGTTGTTCCTTGATTGAAATGGGGTTTGGTTTGTGTTTGTTTTAAATCCTCTAATAGATGATCAAGGAGTTTTCAAGAAAAGAGATCATACAGTTCAAGCCATAAGCATTATTGAAGGTGTCGTCGTTTCCCAGTGTTTACCAAGTTTTTGGGGTCCAAAATTTGGAGAATGGAAAGCATTGTGAAAAATGGTTCTTTTTTAAGGCCTTATTAAAACATGGAAAAGGAATGAGTTTCACAGAGATGGGATTAATGAATTATATTTCATTAATACCTGAATATTGTGATGGTTTTCTCTACAATTACAAGAATTTGAGATTAGAGATTTTCAAAAGGTATACTTCTAGAATCAAAATTTCATAAAAATAGTAAAGGCATGGATTTCACAAAGTTTGGCCTGAGGTTTTTCGAAGAACTGAAGCTTCATGAGTTAAGGAAATGTTTCATCATGGTTATGATGATCATCATGAACAAAAAAGTAAAGGATCTTTGCGAGTGGTGCTTTGAGAGAGTGCTTTGTGGTGATGTAATGGGTTTTTATGGAGAGCTCTGTGGTTATGATGAGAATTGTGAAGGGGGATTTTCTGTGGAGATTTGAAAAGAGAGAGATGCACCATGAAGATGTTTTTGGACGATCCATACTTTACGCTGGAAGAAGCAGAGCTCTGCATTTGACTGTGCCTATAAATAATAGGCCACCCCTCTTCGTTTCACATGTTTTTGGGAGAGAGAATTTAGGATTTCTTTGACTTAATGAAGAAAGGGGTGCTCTGCAAAGGAGGTTGTTCTATGTGAGATTTATCTTTGTGAAGAGACTTTTAAAGTCTTGAATGATTCCAATGCTTCTAAGTCATGTGAGATTTGTGAATATGGGGTGTTCCACATTGGCTTAGTGAGCTTTGCGAAGTAGGTTTCTTTGCGAGGTAGTGAACTTCACAAAGGGTTGTGCTTTATGAGGCAGTGAGATCTGCGAAGGGTTGTGCTCTGCAAAAGTGTGAGATTTTCAAAGTGAAGTGCTTTGTGAAGGGTTAAGCATTGCAAAGGGGATTTGAAAAGGGTTGTATTGAGTATAAGTGTTGAGTGTTCAGGGCTTTTAGTGAGCATCTACTCAGGTATTTGATGCAATAAGTGTCTCTTGATGGACATAGACAAAGACTTCAATGTCAATCTATTGAAGTGACCTTCAAGTCGATAAAATGAGTTATACTTCTCTCAAAGTAGTGAGTTAGGGGGAGTTGGTGGGAGTGATCCGAGGGATGCAGTGAGATATCCCTAAACCTTTGTAAAGGTAGTGCACCTGGCACAAAGTGAATTTGAATGGACCTTTTTATTCCACATCTAGTGAATATTAATGGTTTTTTGTATGACTGACACACTATCGGAATATGCTCCTTGGACGTAGCCCTTTGTGGTGAACCAAGTAAAACTAATGTGTCCACTCTTTGCATGCATTTTTCTGACAGGTTTAATAGGTTCCTACTTACCTGGGAATAAGATCCATCAGTTTAGGATAAAAATTTGACACCCTAATTAACTGCTCCCCTCTCATGGTGTTTTGAGGTCCTTCAAGTGGTATCAGGGCATAAAAGTTACTAGTGTTAGATCTTTCCCTTACCGTCATGGAGAATTCAGGCAATGTTAGGGGATTCCCCCTCTTCAATGGAAGTAATTTTCAGATTTGGAAGAAAAAAATTCGATCTCATCTAAGATCTCTTATAATGTAAGTTTTCTTTACTACTATGAAAGGAATACAAGTTACTGATCCAATAGGTTTGGCTATGATAGATATAGATAGGAAAATTCTTGATGCATATTCTAAAGCGTAAAATGCTCTCACCGTGACCCTATATAATCAGATTTATTTAAAGGTAATGAGTTTCATCTCAAAAAAGTATATGTGGGATAAACTTGAAAATATTTATGAAGGAGATAGGAAAGTGAATGAGGAGAAACTATAAGTCTTGAACAATAGGTTTGATGATTTGAAAATGCATCCTGATGAGAATGCATATTCCTTCTTCAATCGAATTACTAAAGTGGTAGGAGGAATTTGAGGTCTGGGCAAAGAAATCAAAGACATTGATATTGCAAATAAAATATCGAGAATACTTCCACCCATTTACATTGAAAAGTTCTCAGCCCTTGAGGAAAGATATTTTCCAAACTTTCTCTGGATGATCTCCTGAGCAGCCTAGTGGCATATGAAATGAGATTCAAACTATAAGATGCTACGACTCATGCGAGTAAGAAAATGGAGTTCAAATCCATGGCAAAAATGAAAATTTTAGGAGATAGTAGTGGTGAATATGATGAGTAAAAATAAATTATTTCTCTCATTTCCAAGAAATTCCATAAGGGAAAAGGGAAATTTAAAGGGAAGTTACCTCTAGCTTGCTTTCATTATAGAAAAGTTGGGCATATTGCCTCTCAGTACTCAAGAAAGTTTGAAGATGAAGAGAGAAAAGATGAAAAAATTGAGAAGCCTTAGAAAAGCTTTAAAAAAAATTGAAACTTTAAATCTATAAAGAAATTATAGAAGAAGAGTTTTGTATGTGAATAGGAATATGATGATAATGAATTCTGCGAAGAAGAAGAACCAGAATTTAAAACTGGAAACCATGATTCTATGATGGATACCATTGAAAAGTTAGAACCATCAATAGGTAAAGCTATAGATAACCAAGTGACACCTAATTCCAATCCCAAGTTACAACTTAAGGAAGCTTTTGGTAAGCTTGAGAATAAGTGTAAGAGATGAAATAAGTGGAAATAAATGGTGGAAGAATCATCAGAATATGTTGATCAGCTTGAAGCTGAAATTGAATGACTGGAAGAACTGGTGAAAGTACAATCATAAATCCTTGAAAGGACTAATGATTTAGTGGAACTAAAAATTATAATTGAAGAATAGGAAAAGTTCATCAATGGAATTACCTCAATACTGGAGGATAAGTTCAAAACTATTGAGGGACTCGAAGAAGAAGTCGTTACTCTTAGGAGTAAATTAAAAAAAATCGAATTTGAAAGAAGAAAAGAAGAAAATACAATTTGGAAGGTTCTCGGATACTAAGAAACTAGAGAGAGAAAAACGTGGTTCTTATGGAGTTGAAAAGATCCTAAGTGATCAAATACCTGCATACATGGGAAACAATGGAATCAGTTGTGATGTCAAAACATTAAATGTTGCAAACAAAGTGGACTATAATAAAGGAAAGATGAAGCTTGCTCATGTCGGAAAGTTACCAGAAGTTCTGAAAAAGTGACCTATAAAACAAACTAAAAGGATAATAGAATACTATCCTAGAGCTTCTAGGAATGACAGGCAGTCAAAATATTTTCCCAAGGAATAATACATGAGGATAAATCAAAGTGAGAAGACATTTCCTCTCATAAAGTGTCAGTTTTGTGGATATCTGGGCCATACCATGTCATATTGCAAAGAGGAAAGGAGATATCTGAATGGGGGAAAGCTAGGAGTTCAACAAAGGAGAAAAAATCCATATCCTACTACTTACAGAAAAAAAATTTCTATGGATATTGTTTTTGTTGTTCTAAATTTGGCCATAAAGCTGTCTATTGTAGGCATAGGAGTGACATGGACACCTCATACCGAATTCAGATACAATTAAATGTTTTTCATAAAGACAATGTTTCTATTTTAAATAGGTTTTCTCCTATAGAATAAGAGTTTGAATATGAAGAACTCATGTACATGATAGAGATAATTGAAAGGCCATCAACATCCTACACTCAATCTAATATCTAATGGAAAGAAAAGAGGAAAATTGAGAAATCCAACCTTGCAGAAGTATCCCTCAAAGCTACAAAGAGAAACAACTGGATTCTTGATAGTGGATGTTCATCCCACATGACAGGTAATGCTGACTTACTAAATAATGTTAAGAAAAAAGTTGATGGAACAATAAGGTTTGGTAATTATGGCGCATTAAAGATCAAAGGAAGTGGAGGTACTGAACTGGGTAATGGAGAGATGAAGAAGACTGAATTTATTTATACAGATGGTTTGAGGCACAATCTCCTTAGTGTGAGTCGACTCTTTACATTCAACCAAAAAGGTTGCACTATAAAGGGGAAGATAAAAAATCCTCTCATGAAAGGATTTAGAATAGATGGAAACTTATATCAAGTCGAAAATAAAGAGAACATATGATATCTGACAATTGAAGAAGAGAATAACTTGTGGCATCAGATATTGGGGCATATTAATCAACAAGACATGGAGAATATTTCTAGGCTAAAAATTGTCATGGATATCCCCAATCTGAAGCGTGATCGGGAAAAGACTTGTGATGCTTGCATATGGGGGAAGCTGGTCTGCAGTTCATATCATCCAAAGAAGAAAAAAGCACTGAATCTTCTTGATATCATCCATATAGATGTCTGTGGTCTGATAAATATTTTTGGAACAAATAGAGAAAGGTACTTCGTCCTTTTCATTGATGACTATAGAAGAATGGCCTGTGTGATGGTCATACACAGGAAATGACAGGTTCTTGATTGTATGAAGACTTATCACCAAATTGATAAGAATGAAAATGGATGGATGATTAAAGTGCTGTAATCTGAAAATGGATAGGAATACACATCCATTGAGTTTGAAAATTATCTAGAGAAGCATGATATTAAACATGAAGTGGCTGCTGTGAGAACCCCACAATAGAATGGAGTTGTTGAGTGAAGGAATTGATAGGTCAACAACATGGCTAGAACTATGATAATTGAGAGTCATATTCCTAGACATTACTGGAAAGATGCTGTTTAGGATGTAGTGTATATTCAAAATCGTATAAGGCTCTATATGGGAGAGACAAAGACACCATATGAATTGTGTCATGGAAGGAATCCCTATTTGAAATATTTTCATGTTTTCAGAAGTAAATGTTTCATCTGAAACAAAGAAGGAAATCAAGGGAAGTATGAATACCATGCAAATGAAAGAATATTTATTGGATACTCAATGAACATCAAAGCCTACAAGTGTTTGAACAAGTTCTTGGGAAGGATTGTGGAAATCAGTGATGTTAAGACCGTTGAAGAGAAAACCATGAATGCTTCAAGGAACTCTTATACTGATATGATAGATGAAGACAAGGAATGTGAATATGGAACAAATAAAAATACAGAAGTAGAGGAAGGTGTACAAGACTTACAGGTGTCATATCATGATGTTGACTTAGAATAAGAATCATAAGAAGAAACCATGACTGAAGAGAATTCAACTGAACCTCATAGGAGAAATTAAAGACCAAATATTGATCAATCCAACATTATCAGGGATAGGAATGCACCTACATAGATGAAGAGAATGAGTAATAATGAACAATATTCATTCCTATCAGCTGTTGAACCATTATCATTTAAAGAGGCTATAAAGGATGAGTCATGGGTGAAATCCATGAATGAAGAGTTAGATCATATTTAAAAAAATCAAACATGGGATC
Source organism: Viscum album (assembly GCA_963277665.1). Classification (NCBI taxonomy): domain Eukaryota; kingdom Viridiplantae; phylum Streptophyta; class Magnoliopsida; order Santalales; family Viscaceae; genus Viscum; species Viscum album. The sequence goes on along the minus strand of OY728123.1, from coordinate 151,123,152 downwards.
TTTTCAATAGACCCTAAGGTCACAATATAATTGGTATGAAGTGGATTTTCAAGAAAAAATTTGGCAAGCATGGAAATGTGGTTAGAAACAAGGCACACTTGGTTTGTAAAGGATACTCATAAATTAAAGGTGTTGATATTGAAGAGACATTTTCTGTAGTAGAAAGACTGGATTCAATCAGGTTATTTCTTGCCATGGAAATCCAAATAGGTTATAAATTTTATGAAATAGACATCAAGACAGTATTCTCAAATGGGGTTTTGGAAGAAGAAGTTTACATCAAAAAACCCATGGGGTTCCTACTTAGTAATTATGAAATAAAGGTTTTCAAATTAAAGAAAGCACTCTATGGCCTGAAATAGGCACCACATACATGGTACTCTCAGTTGGACTCTTATTTAAGAAAACTAGAATTCAAAAGAGGAGGAGTGGATCAAAATCTATGTGTGAAGAACTCTCAGAAGGATCAGTTCATGGTATTGGTATACATGTATGATATCATCTTTGGTGGAAGAAGGAATGGATCCATGGATTAATTTTACAATCACATGAAATAAGAATTTTAAATGTCCATGATTTGTGAACTCACATAATTTTTAGGGCTGTAGGTGATTCAGAAGAAGGATAACACTTTCATTTCTTAGGAAAAGTATGCAAGAGAGCTACTGAATAAATTTAATATGCATGATTCCAAACCAATGTCGACTTCGATTACGGTTGGAACAAATATTGAGAATCATGAGGATGAGATTTATATAGATCCCACGATGTATAGAAGAATCATTGGAAGCTTACTGTACTTGACAGCGACACGTCTAGATATTGTCTTTGCAAAATGACTAGTGGCCCATTTTCAGAGTAATCCAAAGGAAGAACATATGGAGGTAGTGAAGAGAATCATGAGGTACATTCAAGGTACTCATAATTATGTGTTATAATTTGCTGTAGGAAGAGACAATGAACTATTAGCATTTTTTGACGCTGAATGGGTTGGAGATGTAGTGTAAAGAAAGTCCACTAGTGGTGGATCATTCTATATTGGGAAGAAATGTGTGGGCTAGTTGAGAAAGAAACAGGAAAGTAATTCTCTTAGTACTACTGAAGTTGGATATATCTCTACTACAAAAGCTTGCACTCAACTACTTTTGATGAAACAAAAACTGTCTGATATTGGTGATGAGGTGAAACTTCCAATGGTGATTTACTGTGACAATAAGAGTGCGATAAATCTCACAAATAATACATTTAATCATCCTCATACGAAACATATTGAAATAATATATAACTTCATTAAATAATAGGTTGAACAAGGCATGGTTAAAATGGATCATGTGGGAACTGATGGGAAAGTGGAAGATATTCTGACCAACCCACTATCAGTGTCTGTGTTTTAGAAACATCAGTTGAACCTCAGTGTTCATCCACCTTTGAGTGCATGAGGAGGTTACTATTTTCCCCTCTACCCAATTGTTTTAACTATGTTAATCTGTTTTTGGAAGTATTGCAGGTTTATGTTGGAGATACAATCCAATGGGAGTATGTTCTGATCTCTAAAATGTTTAAATATCGTTCTTTGGGTTTATTTACAATGGGGGAGAAATGGGTAAATTCAATGAGGAAATATGGAGGGTGCAATGTTTTTTTCTCTGGTTGCAGGTTTGTTTAGGAGAATGTGAAGGGAAAAACCATCCAGTGTCATGAAAAAACAGTCAAATCTTTCATTCGAACATACGATAACATAGTTAATGTCTTCCCTCTTGTTTTCTACACTGAGCATTGATCACATAGACTTAGAGTGTTGGATAAATTTATTCTTTTGTATCAGGTTTTAATAATGGATGGTTCTCTATTAAGTTTTTCTGTATATTGCTAATAAACCCAAAGGGGGATATTGTTGGAACTAAGGCTATTCCTTTCTCGAAATGTGATTTGGTTTGTGTTTTTTTCAATCCTATAATAAATCATTAGGGATTTTTAAAGTAAAGGGATCATACAGTTAGAGCCATAAGTATTATTGAAGGTTTCATTGTTTCCCAGTGTTTGCCGAATTTTTGGGATCCATAATTTGGATAATGGAAAGCAATACAAAAAATTGTTATTCTCAAAGGAATTATGAAAACATAACAAAGGAATGAGTTTCGCAGAGATGGGATTAATGAATTATATTTTGAAAATACCTGAATATTGTGATGGCGTGCTCTAAAATTACAAGAATTTGGGATTTTAGCTTCATAAAAGGTATAATTATAGAATAAACATCTCAAAAAATGGAAAAAGAATGGATTTCACTAAGTATGGATTGAGGTTTTTTGAATAAATAAAGCTTCTCAAGTTGATACAGTGTTTCTTCATGGTTATAAAGAGCATCAAGAATAGTGAAATAAAGGAGCTTTGCGAGTGTTGCTTTGTGATAGTGCTTTGCGATGGTGTGAAGGGTTTTGATGGATAACTTTTCAGTTTTGATGAGCATTGCGAAAGGGGATTTTCCATAAAGCTTTGCGAAGATAGAGATACACTAAGAAGACGTTTTTGGCCTATCCAAATTTCACACCAGAAGAAGTGGAGCTCCGCGTTCAACCATACCTATAAATAATATGCCACCCCTCTTCGTTTCACATGTTTTTGAGAGAGAAAATCTAGGATCACTTTGAATTTTTGAAGAAAGGGGTACTCTGTGAAGGAGGTTGTTCTATGTGAGCTTGATCTTTGTGAAGATACTTTTAAAGCATTGAATGATTCCAATGCTTATAAGTCATGTGAGATTCACAAAGATGGGGTGTTCCACATTGGCTTAGTTAGCTTTGTGAAGTAGGTTACTCTGCGAGGCAATGATCTTTATGAAGGTTTTTTCTCTACGAGGAAGTGAGCTCCGCAAAGGGTTGTGCTCTATGAGGCAGTGATCTCCACGAAGGGTTGTGCTCTGCGAAGGTGTGAGCTTTGTGAAGTGATGTTCTCTAAAAAGGGTTTATCTTTTCAAAGGGGATTTGCAAAGGGATGTATTGAGTATCAATGTTGAGTGTTCAGGGATTTTAGTGAGCATCTACTTAGGTCTTTGAAGCAAGTAGTGTCTCGTGCTAGACATAGATAAATAATTCAATACCAATCTATTAAAGAGACCTTCAAGTTGATAAAATGAGTTAGACTTCTCTCAAAGCAGCGAGTTAGGGGGAGTTGACAGGAGTGATCTGACGGATGCAATGAGCTATCCCTAAACCTTTGTAAAGGAAGTACCCATGGCATAGAGTGACTGTGACCGAACCTTTGTATTCCACATATAGTGAAGATTAGTGGTTTTTTTATGAATGACACACTGTCGATATATTCTCCTTGGACATAGACCTTTATGGTGAACCAAGTAAAACTATTATTTCCTCTCTTTTTATGCATTTTTTCTGATAGGTTTAACAGGTTCCTACTTATGTGGGAACAAGATCCATCAGTTTAGGAGAAAAAATTGACACCCTGATTCACCCCTCCCCTCTCAGGGTGTTCTGGGGTCCTTCAAGAGGTGGGTTTTGTGAAGATCTAAAGTTTTATGAGGGATGAATTTTTGGTGAAGATGAGGGCTTATAAAAATAGGGTGATGCTACCTCTTTTCAAAGTCTTGGTCCCCTGGGGAGGGTTTTGAGAAGGATAGATATCTTGCAAAACCCTAGACAATATGAAGGGTTTTCCTCTATCATGAAGGGTTTTGGGTTTCTTGAACCCCCCATTTGGGGTTTGTACCCTGGGGAACTCATGTGAGGTTGTTCATGAAGGATGGTTACATTTATGAATCCATTTCTCCTTTTGTTCATGAAGGTTGGAGTTTCATGAATTCAGAGCCCCTGGAAGAAATACAAAGGTCATGCACCCTTAAATATCGAAGGGAGGGGGTATTTATAGGTGTTGTAGAGGTGGTTATATCATTTTCATGAAATTTACCACCTGGGAGATATGTTTCCTAAAATATAGTGACCTCCTTGAAAAAAAATACATTGCATGAGGTTTACTTTCATTTGTTTGAGTTCTTCCACAGTTCCTAGAAAATATTCATGAAGTAGCTATTGTTTGTGAATCTTTAGAGATTATATAATCCAATAACTTTTATTGATTTTGATCTTGCTTGGCCTGGATTTTCCTTGAAACATCCATGTATTCTTTGATGTCTCCTGTGACATCTATTTTTGGGTGTCAACAAGGTATATAAGGAAGATTTATTTGGGATAAAATCTAAAACTCCCATAAATAATAAATGAATTATTGATTAAGATATTATAAACCACAATTTGAGAATAGTTTCTTAATATTATTACCTATATGGTTCTCAAATTCATTCTTTTATTATTTGAATTTATCAAAATAATATGACTTATACCTCATTAAGTAAACATATATATATCTAATAAAATCATCAGTAAAAGTTATGAAGTAGGAGAACCCACTATTTAATTTAATTGGAAATGGTCCATAAACATCAGTATGAACTAATTCAAGAATATCCTTTAACTTGTAACCTTTTACACAAAATAAAGATATAGTAACTTTGTCTTGTAAACATGCATGACATAAAATAAGTGGTTTTAGTTGAAATGAAACCAAATATCATGACTCAAACCACCATGTCCCATTTGGATGGTGGTCAGCCATGTGAGACACACCAAGATTGCTTCCAATAGGCCAGGGGCTAGTGATAAACACTTAGTAGGAAATAATAAAATGAGACGTCTTAGTACAAATACCTGTATGTACAAACATAACTAGATCTATGAAATAGTGAATAGATATAATAAAATAATAAATATCTAGTGTTTAAACCATGCATGAAACAACCTCTAGGAAAGAATAAAAGTATAATAGTGTATTATAAAAATATAAAAGGAAAAAATACATGCCCAACCATAAATGAAGTCCCAAACCAACAACAACCATAAAAAGGGAGACTAAATAGATCCTGATTCATAATCTCCAAGGACGACCACTGAACATGGTCATCCCCTAGCTATGCTTCTCTGAAACCTGGTCCACCATGGTCACCAATGATCTATCTGTCATCTTCATAAGACAAAACATGTGATGGAAAATACCATGCAGGTGTGAGTATATAAATACCCAATACGATGCCTCAGAAACCAATAAGGGAGGAATAGAAAGATACAACAGACAAAACAACCCATAGACAATAGGGAAATGAAACCCAACATATATTCTCATAAAGAAACCTAATTGAGAGAGAAAGGGGATCTCCATCTCCATATCATAGCTAATAATGATGATTCAGCTTGCAGTTCCAAGGGTCTCATCACTTATGTTAAACAACCCATGTGTCCACATAAGATACATATCAGAGGGATTACTCCTCACAAATATGAATCATAGTCAATGGGGGAACTATCTCATAGCCATGAATCTCACATAACCTATAAAGAATCCATGTGAAGGACCTGCACCTTGCCACTATGCTCCACAGCCGAGGGGGTACTATCTTCAGTGGAGGATTTTCTCCCCACCAGAACTTGAAGATGGGGGGGGGGGTGCCACTCTACAGATAGAGGACGCATTCTCTATATAGTATGGGGGTATCTACTCTATCTATGTAAAGAGTATGGGGGACCCATGCCCTGGTGTAATGGGGGGGGGGGGGGGCAGCCAACCCAAGTAACACTTCGATGATCACACATGATCATTGTCATTGTCTAAGCATTGATGAAAGGATCATACCACTTACATAACCTCATGCATTACCTCTGGCAGTGATATAAAATCCACCATTGTGTTCCATGCATAAAACTTCCCAGGATAGGCTACTCATGGGCCTAAATCTAAGTCCCAAATATGGAGACATGAAATGTGGAAAAATCATAAAAAAGTACACGGTGTGTACTTAGGGTCACATGAAGTGTGACCTCTCTTGGACACCTAGGTGTGTCCTTATTTTCACATGGCTTGGTAGGCCATGTGAATATACACAATTTTTACACGGAGTACACAATGTGTTTTGGCTACCCAGGAGATACCTGTGTCCTCCTAGCCTGTGACCATGTACTTTGGCTCATGCTCGTGTACCTAGTCGTGTCTGTGATTGTGTGCACTCAGCGTATGACAGTGTACTGTCACATAGACTTGTCCTCTTACAAGGGGTGTCTACCCATGTACTCAACCTCATGGCCATGTCCCACTAAAAAAAATGTAGTCCTAGTATATGGTGTGTAGTTCCCAAAACTCTTTCTTCCCCTAATGGTAAGAACACATGACATGTTCACTTGAACCACACACTGTGTGATTGAGATTTCTGAATGGGAAATCCCTACAAACCTCCCAAAACCCTTGTTTTTTCCTCAATTAAGCACAGATCAACCCCCAGGTGGTTTTCAGTAGTCATAAATAGGGATTTAAAACTCTTAAAAACTGAATCTATGGGTACCATAGTTTAAAACTAAAAATATGCCTACCTCATGGATAAAACGATGGAACTTTGGGTCCAAAACTGTGCCCAAAAGTCACTACAACTTGATCTGATATTGATCAAAATCAATGAAAAAGTCCAATGGAACCTATTATCCCCTTCCTCTTGGTTTGAATGATACAAAAAGGTGAACCCTTTCCCTTCCTCTTACCAAGTATAGAAATCCAAATGGGAGGGGGAGGTGTTTTATTTTTATTATTAATTAAATAACCCAAAATATTTAATTAATTATCACATCATCTAGTAGTCTCCATTCACCTAATTCCTGATTCTGACCAAATTTATTTCATTCTTAGGGTAAAACTCACATCCTGGAAATAACCATGGTCTCAGATTTCCTATTCTAGGTCCCAAATAATGGGAAAAATATTTATTCTAAAAATATGCATGTGAATGATGTAATATATATTAATATTTTTAATATATTAATTACAAGGTTCTGCGATAACTAAACATAACATCGAATCCATATAAAAATCCAGATATATATTTTGAAATATTAAAACTATTAAACCAATAAAACTAGAGTCATTATATTCTCCCCCCCTTCAAGGCTTTTCTCCTTAAAAAGAACAAGCTACATGAAAAGGTGGGGGTACTACGCCCACATATGGATCCCATGCTCCTATGATCTATCCCACATTCTCTCATGATTTCAAATCACTCAATCCAAAGGGATGGACCATTTACATAGGGTTATCTCCTATTAGTTCTCGATTTCCATTGGGTACTCTAAGAAGGAGGCTCCATCCTTGATGTCCATCTCACCACAATTGATTACGTGTAATGGGTCGTGCACGTACCTACTTAGCCTCAACACATGAAAAACATATTGAACTTGATCCAACTGTGGGGGTAGGTCCAAGTAGTAAAAAACCTCTCCAATAATCTATCAGATCTGTAATGGTCCAATAAATCTTAGAGACAGGTTGCTCCCCTGGAAGAATCTCCACAATCCTCATCATGAGGAGAATCCTAGGAAAACATGGTCTCCCTGATTGAACTCTAAATATCTAAAACATCGATCCACATAATATTTTTGTCAGATCTGGGCTATACTTATATACACATATATCACATGAAATTTATCTATCATGGACTGCACTATCTCCAGCCCAACAAGAGATGTCGCGCTAATCTTAGTCCAGTATAAGGGTGACTTATAGGGTTTTCCATACAGGGCCTAGAAGGGTTACATGCCGATAGTAGAGTGATGGTTGTTATTATAAGTGAACTATATTAATGAAAAGTGGTCCTCCTAGCTTCAGCTAAAGTCTAACACATAGGCTATCAACATATCCTCAAAAACCTGGATAATCCACTCAGTCTGGACATCGTTCTGGAGGTGAAACACCATGATCATCCATAACTAGGTCCCAAAATCTTCCTATAAACATCTACAAAACCATGATGTGAACTGGGAATCATTGTTGGAGGTGATCATCATGGGTGCCCCATGAATCCATACAATCTCACACACATAAAACTGCACCAAAATATCAACTGAACTTTTCTCCTTGATGGAAAAAAGTGTGTCGGCATAGTAAGTCAATAAAAAATCATCCATATAGATTCATGGAATCTTGATATATATGGATTACCCATCAAAAAATCCATCAATAGACTATACCAATTCCATTATAGGATTTCAATGGGTTGATTCAAACCTGCTAGAACCTGATGTTCAACCTTTACTTGTTGACATGTGGGACACCGAGAGACAAACTTGGTGACTCTTCGCATCATGCCAACCCACCAAAATTACCTTATAAGGTACTTGTACATATTCACCACACTGGGATTCACAATTGAGGTAGATTTATAAAATTACCTCACCACCTCCTCACACAACATGGATGGAGCCACCATTAATCCCAAAAAAAGGATAATGTCATGACCTGACCCACTAGGGACTGCAAGGTTGATGATAAGATGAGTGTGACTACCCCATGAACACCTTCAATAGGCTATGAGATGAAGACCAACACTGAGTAGGCATATCACACACATGGAAGGCATTATCCTAATGCACCTATACGCATGTACACATCTCTAAGCCCATATAATGATAGGAAAGTTAAAAAAATGATACCAATGCATGAATAACATCTATCACAAATCAAAGTATGACAATAAGTACTATAAATAGATAGATGGGACAAATACCATCCCAACAAAAAATTAAAAAAGATTCAAACCAACTTATAAGGAGGGTATTACTATAAAATGTAATGCCCATTAAACACCTCAGTCTGTCTATCCAAAACTAAGATCTGCCTACTCTTGGTCCTCCCAGGACACCGTCAAATGGCCTATCATCCGTATAAGACACAACATGTGTGGGAAAATACCATACAGGAGTGATTATAACAATACCCAGTAGGAAATCTTGAAATCACAAAGCACAAAGGATCAAGAGTAGTTAGATCAACACAAGATATGTTAACAAGATAAGATCCATATCCATAATAAACACTCAAATATACTCATAATAGAAAATCGGTCTCAAGGGGGTCTCAACCAATACTTCCTACCATAGGATACTTCTTGAGTCTTAAAAATTATTCTTGTTTTGGTAGTACTCACTCCATGAGCCATGCCATAACCGATGATTCTCATCCAAGAGTTCATGATTGTTAGGACTTGCACAAGAAGTACTCACTGGATCTCAGAAGATCATACTATCCAGATAGGGGATCACACTGGGACTGCTGGGGGATTCCACCAAACCTAATAGATTGATCTAATAGATAGGGTATTGATTCCCTATTCATGGTGGTCATGCTAATACTACAAACCCCACCTAGGAAGGCTATGATAGAGGATACCATCCTAGTCCTCACATAGGGATACCTTGAACTCTATCTTAATCAAAACCTATATATGGAATCAAAATCCTATGTCGAGGATGTAATTTCATACTGTACCCTCATGGGAATGGACCAAGGAACTATAATCTACTAAACCTGGTTTATACTGAGGAGACGAAGGTCTCCAAGCCATATCATAGGAAGTACGTAGCATGTACTAGGGGTACACAGTGTGTCTTTCCAACCCTTGGTCTTCCCATGTATAACTATCTCACATGGAATGTAAAAATCCAAAATACATGGAATTTACTCTCTAGGTATACGGTGTATAAAGGTTGGCCGACACCCTACCTGTTCTGTTTTCTCATGCCCATGTACACCTGATCATTCTCATGTACTTAGAACTATGTCCATGTACTATGGAAATGTCTGAGTACCGGGGTGTTCCTATATACTCTACCCATGACCATGTTCTTGGACATGTACATTCCCATGTACCCCTAGAGTACACACCAAGCCACTAGCCACAGGGCATGAAACATGTGACATGTGTCAGAAAGCATGTGATATTTAATTTTCTATGAAACCCTATAACCACAGATAAGTCCACACGGTTTTTATTCTTTCAAAGTACACCCTATGTACCGTATAATTTTCTAGAATCCATGATTCCTCCATGAATCTTCTACCATGAGTTTGGCCTTCGATCTAGCCATGATACTCATCAGTGATTGTGGATCTATGTTGAATGAACCTCACCTTCACCGCTTTCTAGATTCTGGCTTACGATCCACTCGGAAATCGACCACCACCACCACACCATCATCACATGTCAAATCGAGAAGAACAAAAACACTGATCCCATCTGATCCATATTCGATCACCCTCCATCATCTCACCTCGATCGCAAATTGAACCCGTGGTATCGATCCATTGTGCCATAGAATGGTCATGCAATGATCAAATATCAGGTATTCATCGAACTGCGGGCCAAAGAAATTTCCCATGATGAACATGTAAAGAAATGAGAGAGAAATAAAAAAACCAAAAAAATGAGGAATGAACCTAGGAAATGTTTGGGTTGGGCTCGATTCATTTCTATTATAATGATGAATGAATAAACAAGAAATAATAAAATAATTACACCATAAATCAACCTTCAATGGGTGAATAAATTCTTATTAGTGTACTTGATATGTATTCTATAGGGGATAAAAAAATGGGATGAATCCACATAAATAAAATATCCTAACTCAAGTTTGGATTAATTGATGATGAAGAATGATCATACATCATAGTTTTTGGTGAGATCCATGAACTCTATTAGCATTGATGATCCCTATGGTATCAATCTGATCCTCTAATCCATTATCATCCAGTAACGATCTCCTTCAATGAAATCTCTCCAAATTATAAAGGTTATGATTCTAACCCTATGAATTGTCTAGAATAGTGTATTTATAGAGGAGTCTTGGTTTTCGGATTTAAGAATACAATTAAATAAATAATTTAATAATTTAATTATTTATCTTCCCAGGATGGATCCCAAGACAAATACCCAACAAAAATATGATTTATGTCATTTCTAGGGTAAAACCCATGTTCTTAACTCAACGGTGGCCTTAAATTTTTGTTCCAAGCCTCTATTATGGAGTTATTACAATTTTTTATAAAAAATCTGTTCACATGATATTAATACATTTAATATTCTTTAAATATCAATTCTAGGATCACTAAACCTCAAAATCATGTGATGTCTCAGCACTTGGATCTGAAATTATCAGTAGATATATTTTAAATCTTTACATGAAAAAAATAGAGATGTAACATTCTCCCAACCTTAGGGATTTTCATCCTAAAAAGAAAAAAATGACTACTCAAAAAGGCATGGTTACTAAGCTCGTATCTGGGTCTCCCACTCTCAGGTGCTCTCCTGAAGACTCCCATGCTACCACCAAACACACACTAAGAGAATTTATTGCCCATAGAGGATCTTATCCTATCGATACTTGATTTAAACTAGGTACTCTTCAAAGGTATATCCATCCTTGATGTCCATCTCTCCCGAGTCAATAATGTGTGATGGGTCATGCACATACCTCCTTAGTTGCGACACATGGAATACATCGTGTACCCGGTCTAACTATAGTGGTGGAGACAAGTAGTATGCCACCTCTCTGAATCTACATATATCTGGAAATTTCTAATGAATATTGGAGATAACTTTCCACCTTAGAAAAATATCCATAATCCACATCGATGCAAGACCTTCAGGAACACATAGTCTCCCTCCTTGAACTCTAAATGCCTTGACCATCGATCCACATAGGACTTATAATGGCTTTGTACATTCCTCATAAAACTCCTAAATTATCTGAACCTTATCTTTCATGGATCATACCAAATATAGGCCCATGAGTGCCAACTCACCTAGATCAGTCCGACATAGTGGTGACCTATAGGGTTGCCTATACAAAGCCTCAAATGGTGTCATACCGATGGTGGTATGGCAACTGTTGTTGTATAAAAACTCAACCAAGGGTAGTTGATCCTCTTAACTATGACCAAAGTATAACATGAAATCCCGAAACATGTCCTCTAGAAAATGAATAGTCCACTCAGTCTAGCTATCAGTTTGGGGGTGAAACACTATGGTCAAACACAACTGAGTCCCAAAGGCCTCCTGAAATCCTTTCTATAATCATGATATGAAGCAATCAGCATGATCTAAAATGATTATCTAGAGAACTCCATGGAGTTAGAGTATCTTATACATTTAAAGGTTCCCCAAGATCTCTACTGAACTCATCTCTCAGGTAGCTAGGAAGTGGTATGAATTGGTGAGTTAATCTAAAATCACCCAGATTGCATTAAATACTCTAGACGTACGTGATAACCCCATCATAAAGTCCATAGATATCCCATACCACTTCCAATATGGAATCTGAAGGGGTTAAGCTAAACCTATTAGAACCTGGTGCTCAGTCTTCAATTACTTACAAGTGAGGCATTGAGAGACAAAATCTTCTACACTTTTCTTTATACCTAGACACCAAAATTGATGTCAAAGGTCTTGAAACATATTTTCCACACTTGAATGTACTATAAAAGGGGATGTATGAAACTCCCTAGTCACTTCCTCCAACAAATTCACTAGTACCATAGTCCATCCTCTTAAAAGGATCATGTGCTCCCCACCTTCAGAAAATACATTAGGAGCACATCTAGTGGATATATGAGTATGTAAGATCTCATAGTTTGTATCTCCATATTGATTCTCCCTAAAATGTTGTAAAATAAGTGGGGATAATAACCATCAAATGTAGATATATTTCACCATCCTTTTCCATTAAGGAAAAATATAATAAGGATAACTTCTCTCAATCCTTTATCAACAACTGCGAGCAAGATCTATTATAGATAAAATATTCTACATAGTTCCCCTTCCAAGGAGTATAGACAATATATAAGTCATAATATTGGAGGAAATATAGTCATCACCTCTTTCTCAAGTTAAGATCCTTATCAGATAAGGTATACTAGAGACTCTTATGGTATTAATAGAAAATAATATACTCACCCATAAGGTAGTGTCACCACATATTCAGGTAATATAATACTACTTCCAACTCAATATCGTGGGTTGTGAAGTTTTTCTAATACAATCCCAACTAACAAGACCCATAGGAAATCACTTCACTACCAAAAAATTGGGTTTCCGCAGCGCCACCCTTTATCAGTGCTAAATAAAAGCGCTGATAAAGGGCACTTTTAACAGTGCTAAAAAAAGCACTGTTAAAAGTGACCCTTTATCAGCACTTTTTTTAGAGGTGATAAAGGCCCCCCTTTATTAGAAATTTTTTAGCATTGATAAAGTCCCCCCTTTATCAGAACTTTTTTTAGTGCTGATAAAGTCCCCCCTTTATCAGCGCTTTTTTTAGTAGCACTGATAAAGGGGGGTTTTATCAGCACAAATTTTCCTAGAGCTAATAAATGTGTATATTTCAAAAAACAAATTCATAAAAAATAATATATTGATATATAAGTATATTTATATTGATATAAATATAATAAATATTTTTTAAAATATGTTTTATATCGATTTGATATGTCGTAGACCCAAAATGGACACCCCAGAGCAGAAATTATGGTCATTTGTAGGGATTAAGGACCTTTTAGTACCTTGAAGAATATGATAAGGTGTTACAATGGTCCCCATAGTGTAGTTATTGTCGTAATATTCGATTTGATATGTGGTTGAGGCAAAACAGACACCCGAAGCAGAAGTTATGGCAAAACGGACCCCCGAAGAAAAACTTATGACCGTTTAGAGGATTTTTGGTCCTTTTTGAACCTTAAAGAACGTAAGAAGGGGTTTCAGTGATCACCGGAGTGTGTAACTTTTTGAAAGATTCGATTTGATATGTGGTAGAGCCAAAACAAACACTCGAAGCAGAAGTTATTGTCGTTTGAAATTTTGCAACTCTCGTATCTCCTAAAAACCTAAGAAACTAGCAACTCACTAAAATGAGAATAAATTCTGATCTAGTTGTATATTTGAGTGACAATACTATTCAAATAAAATCTCGTGAAATGAGTGATGACCACGTCTAGTTGAAACCATTAGAAGATCAGAGGAACGAAAGATATATCAGTTATAGCACTCAAAAAAAAGTCCAACTTCAAACGGCCATAACTTTTGCTCCGAGTGTCCGTTTGGGATATACCACATATAAAATCAAAGGAAGTGAAGAGATATATGTAAATTATTGACTCAGGAATAGTATTAGTCACTTATAGTAACTGAAAATCCCAAAAAACCACCAGAAGGCCTCCAAAACTCAGTTTCCGTGTCTGGACCCCTGTCAAATTTTTCTTAAAACTGTCATAACTTCTGATCTGTGTGTTTGTTCGGCCTCCACAAACTTTTTTATCATATTTTGTTCCATGATCTTCAGTTTGACTATTCAAAAAGCTGAAACGGACCCCGGGAGAATAAGTTATGCCTTTTCCCGTGACTGCGATCTGTTAGGTTTTTCGAGACCCCATTTCTAGCACTTTTGTATATTCATATTAATATATAATATTTTTAAATATATATAAATATGTATAATTATACCTATATATATACATATAATATATATTTGTGTGTGTGTGTGTTGTATATATGTATGTATGTATGTATTTATGTATTTATTTATTTATAAAAACACACATAAGAAAACATATTTTATAAATATATTTAAAACTAATCTTATAAATATATGGATAAAAAATTATAGCTAAATATATATATATATATAAATAGATATAAATATATATTAATATATAAATAAATAAATAAATATATTAATATAATTAAATATATGTATATATTAATATGACTAAATATATATGTATATATTAATATGACTAAATAAATAAATATATATTAATATATGGATATATATATTAATATAACTAAATATACATATATATTAATATATGAGTAAATATAACTAAATATATATATAAATAAATAGATATATTAATAAATGAAGAGCAAAGCAATATGGTGGAGTGGTAAAGGCTTAGGCGCGCAGGCAGGAGGTCTCGAGTTCGAATCCTGGGGGAGGCAGGTCGCACGCACAGGTGGGGGGAATTACCTAGCACTGTTAAAGGGGGGTGGGGATGGTAGAGTTGTCTTGGGGTGTGCGTGGGCTACCATGGGAGGTGGGCGCTGTTAAAGGGGGGCTTCAAGCGCTGTTGAAGCCCCCCAGAATTGAAAAAAATATTTTTTTAAATATTTTTTCAACTTTTATCAG
This sequence comes from Viscum album, assembly GCA_963277665.1. NCBI lineage: Eukaryota > Viridiplantae > Streptophyta > Magnoliopsida > Santalales > Viscaceae > Viscum > Viscum album. Next base: position 151,108,093 of record OY728123.1, on the reverse strand, counting down.
TGCTTTTTAAAAGCACTGATAAAAGGGTCCTTTTATCAGCTCTAAAAAAGCACTGATAAAAGGGGCCTTTTATCAGTGCTAAAAAATGCACTGATAAAAGGGATCACCCCTTTATCTTTACCTCGATTAATAGTGATTTTTTTAGCTATTAATCGAATTTTCTAACGCTGATAAAGACCATATTTTTAGTAGTGCTTCCTGCCTCTGTATCAGAACACAACCAAGTCTAATCTCTGAGGCATCTCATAACACTACGTACTCGAAACCCTCCCCTAACAATCTCAAGATGGGATCACTCATAAATATTTTCCTCAACTTCTGAAAATCCTGCGAGCACCTATCTATCAAAACAAAATACTACCCCTTATAGGTCAAAGAAGTTAAAGGTGCTGATATCCTATAAAAATTGGGAATGAATCACTTACAGTATCCTACTAACCCAAGGAATATTCGTACCTCTGTCACACTCTTGGGTGGATCCCAAGCTTACACTGCCTCAACCTTAACTAGGTTCACTATTACACCATCATACAAGATGACATTTCCTATAAAGTGGACCTCCTAAATCTAGAATAGGAACATTGAGGTTTTCCCATAAAGATTATGCTCTTAGAGTATGTATAAGACTATCCTCAAGTGTCTTATATGCTCCTCCTCAAACGCTGACTACACTAGGATATCATAGATGAATACCACCACAAACTGGTCTAAGAAAGGCTAAAATATCCATTTTATGAGTCCCATGAACACTTCTAGGGTGTTCATCCCACCAAAAGGAATCACCAAGTACTCATAGTGTCTATAGTGACATATGAATTCCATCTTCATCATATCATAATCTCGTACTCATAGATGGTGATAGAACGATCTAAGGTTAATCTTTGAGAACCATAATGCCCCTATCAACTAATTGAATAGGTTTTAAATATTTGGAAATGGATATATATTTTTCATGGTCACCTGGTTTAAGATCCAATAATCTACACACAACCTCAAGATCCCATCTGCCTTCATGGAAAACAATATGGGGGATGCCTAGGAAAAATTGTTGGGTCTCACAAAACCCTTCCTATATAACTCCTCCAACTACACCCTCAACTCTAAATGCTCTGTAGGATCCATCCAATATACTGGATCAAATATCATGGTTTTCCTAGGTTGTAAGTATACGTAGAAGTCTATCTCTCGGTAATGAGGTAAGCCTAACATGTCCTTAGGAAAGACGTCCTCATACTCCTCCACCATAATAGGAAACTAACAGCCTGTAACATTCACTAATACAATGGAAATACTATCAAACTTGTGAGTAATTGGATGTATCATCCTATACATGATCCCATAATACTTATCCTAGGTTTCCTTCTCACCCATGATGGAAAAATTTGATCCATCTCCATGGATACACCACATACTCCACCTAAAATAGTCAATATGGGAATAAACAGTGGATAGACAGTCCATACCCATGATAAAAGCATAAGTACCCATCACAAATACAAATATATCCCATAAAAAAACTCTTGACTCCAAGCATCAAATCACACTATCATCAGAAGTGTGTGATTATTGATTCACCTCTGGTCAGATTCTACAAGAACACAGGTCGAGCCAAGGGATCAAATAGAATCTCTAAGTCTTGAACTAAATAATTGGAAAGGAAATAATGGCTTTCACCTATGTATATTAGTACTAAATATAAGGTATAAAATACACTGATCATACCTCTAATCATCTCAGGAGCCTCAGGGTCATAGGCCTCCACTGCCTGCAGTTGTCCCCTCCCTTGACCACCAGCTCCCTAAGCCTAGAGTAGACCACTTGAGGGTGGTGGTTACAATAAGTAAAACCACTTTACACCTCCAACTACTCTACCTACTAATTTTACATTTCTACCACCCTTTAAACCTCCATAATACTGCCTCTATCTCTGTCTAGGTGGTCTATCAACTGTCTCTCTATCAACTGTGTAGTGGGTTATAAAATCTTGAGCAATATGTCCCCGAACGTTGCAAGAGAATCACTACCTATCCCTAGGATGACAGAATCCATCATGAGAGACTTGAACCATCTATCCTATATCTTATGATCATATTTTGAATCATCCCACACTACCTAATCATTGTGACCCCCATCAGTTACTAGATACTAATGTCACAACTCCGACATGCCCACTATCAGCACCCACTGTTAGTGTCTACTCTTTCAGGAAGCTCTCCACTATTAAAGCATGCCCAATCACTCCATCATATGTGGGAACACAAAGAGATATCACTAAAGCCCAAATATCTCAGTGTATTCCCTCCTAGAAGGTTCTCTCCCTGAAGAACAGATCTTACACCATATCCAAAGAGTACCATGAGAGGTCAGTAAACCTCACTGAATACTTCACCATGGTCATACTTCCCTATTGTAAATTCCAAAGCACCTGAATCCACACTGATTGAAACATGAAAAAATAGAACTCATCCCTAATGAGACGCTCAATTTTTGACTAGGAGAGAGTGGTATCATAATGTGACTAAGTAAATAGACTCCACTATCGCCTATTGGATCCCTGAATAAGACTCATTGTGAGAACTTCCATATGATCTATAGGTGTTCTCATGAAGAGTAAAAATTAGGTGACTGCCTCTAGATATTCCTCAACAACCTGGGGGTCTGGCTCACCCCGAAACCTAGGAGGCCATCGCCTTTAAAACTAATGTAGATCACTCATCTTGTGCACATCCTCATCTGGTACTTAAAATAATATCTACTTCTCAACAGGTGGTGTCATAACTAGAAAAACACTAGGAGGTAATACCACATGTAAATGCCCTTCTATTGAAGCCTCATCACTCCATAGATCATCCTTGTGATCACATAGTGTAATCATAGCTATATGTCTTCATAGATGCATCCTAAAATAAACAAGATGCACCACAATCAATGAGTATATCTGGGTATTTGACTCAAGATTGATAGGGAAACCACAACCCATTCCTATATAATTCATGTACCAATTATATCCCTGTAAATAGTGTCTATATATACTGAGTCAACAAGTAGACTATCAAAGTTTTGGTGAATGGATACATTAGTCGCTGCACCAAAACTAGATACCCTATCCTAAAATCTAAATTCAAAACACTTTAACACTATTTCCATAAATCCCAAACCAAATCTCATATCTAGACAATTGTAACTCTGGTCTTAAGATAGAATTGACCCTATGATACCAATTTTTCATGACCTAGCCCACTAGGGCTTGCCTGGCTGGTGAAAATATGAGTATGAATACCCCAATCCCACCTCTAATAAGCCAGAGGCTGGTGACTAGCACCAAGTAGGCATATCACACAGATGGGAGGAATTAGCCTAATAGACCCCCATATATATCTAAGCCCATATAATGTCGATAAAGTAAAAAAAATGATACCAATGATTTTATAACATCTATCCCACATTAGAGTATGTCAATAAGTATTGGAAAGAGATAAAGGGTCCAAATACAAGCCCAACCAAAAACTACAAATAAGTATAACCTGTTCAGAATGAGGGGAATACTATCAAATTAAATGATAAGTAAACACCTTAGTATGTCTAACCCAAAATAAGCTCTACCTGCTCCTGGTCCTCCCAGGAAACCGTCAAATGGATTGTCGTCTACATAAGACATGAGATGTGTGGGAAAATATCATGTAGGGGCGAGTATAAAAATACTTGGTAGGACACCCAAAAATAACTAAGCATAAATCATTAAGAGTAGTCATATTAACACAAGATATGTTAACAAGATAAGATACATAGCCATAATAAACACCCTAATATACTCATAATAGAAAACCAGTATCAAGGGGGTCTTAGTCAATACTACAAACCATAGGATATTACTCAAGGATTAAAAGTAATGTTTGTTCAAAGACTAATCACTCCAAGATCCAAGATATCACTGATGAAGCTCATTCAAGAGGTCATGATTGTTGGGACCCACCTAATAATTACTCACTGGATCTCATAGGATCACACTGTACAGATAGGGGATCACACCTAGGACCACTAGAGGACACCACCAATTGTACCAGATCAATATAATAGATAAGGGATCAATGAACTATGCATGGTGGTCACACCGATACCACGAACCCCACCTAGGAAGGATATAATAGAGTATACCACCCCAGGCCTCATAGAGAGACACAATGAACTCTATCTAAATTAGAACCCGTAGAGGGGATCATAATACTATATTGAGGATGTAATTCCACACTTTAACCTTATAGGGATAGATTGAGGAACCATAATCAACTGAACCTGATCTATACTAAGGATATAAATATATCCAACCAATCATAGAGGAAGTACATGGTGTGTACTGGGGGTACATAATGTGTCTTTCCAACCCCTGGTATGCTCGTGTATTTCTATCTCACACAACATGTAAAAATACAAAATACACAACATATACTCTCTAAATAGATAACATATAGCTATTGTCTAGACCCTACCTATGTCGTCTTCCCATGATCGTGTATACATGTCCATTCTCATGTAATTTGGGTTGTTATTGAAAACTGTGTCCATTTATGAGTACTAGATCATGCCTGTGTGCTCTACCTATTCCCATGTTCCTAGACTTGTATGTGACTATGTACTCCTAGAGTACATACTGAGCCATAATCCATGGGACACATGGTGTATGACACATGTCACATGATGTGTGATATTTAATGTTCCATGGAAACCTAACACTGTAGCTGGGTCCACATGACATGTGTTCTTCCTAAGTACATGTTATGTACCACAGAATTTTTTAGAATCCATGGTTTCTACATGAATATTTTACCACACCTTTATACTTCAATATAATCATGATATTCACTGGAAATCATAGATCAATGTTGACCGACCCTTACCGTCATTGCTCGTCAGATTCTAGCCTACGATCTGCTTAGAAATTGATCATCACTGAACCATCGTCACACATCAAACCAAGAAGAATGGAAAACACCATTCCAATTAAATCCACCTTCAATCATCCTATATTTTCACACCTCAATCACACACTTGATCATGAACCACATCCATGGAATTGATCCTTTTCACCATAGAATGATCATACAATGATCAGATACCGAGTATTCACTGAACCGTGGGCCAAAAAAATTTCCCATGATGAATGTGTGAAGAAGCGAGGGAGAAAAGAACAAACCAAAAAATGAGAAAGGAACCTCAGATCTATTTTGGTTGGCCTCAATTTTTTTCCTTTAGAATGATTAATAAAGAACCAAGAAATAATCAAATTAATCATATGTAAATCAAACATTGATGCATAAATCCATTATTTTCAATGGAATTGATCTGAATTAAACACGAGATAAAAAATGGGATGAATCCACATAAATAAAATATCATACCTCAAGTTTAGACCAATCACCAAGGAAGAATAATACTATGAATTAGTGATTGGTGAGATCTATGAACTCTGTTGGCGTAGATGATCCTTGTGGTATCGATCTGATCTTACGATCCATTTTTGTATTCCTATGATCTTCTAAAAAACACACTCTCTCCCAATTATCAAGGTTGTGTGGATAACCCTGTAAATTTTCCATAACAACATATTTATAGAGGATTATAGGTTTTTGGATTTAATTAAATAATTAAAAAAATTATTTATTAATTTAATTATTTATCTACCCATGATGGAACCCAAGAAAAACACCAGATGCACATAAGGTTTATGTCGCTCCTAGGAAAAAAAAATCACATTTTGATATTAATAAAAGCCTAAGATTTCCGATTCGATCTTCTATTCTATAGTTATTCCACTTTTTTCGGAAAACTACATGCGTGAGATATTAATACATTTAATATTTTTAAAATATCAATTCCGGGAACACCGGACCTCAGATTCACATGTCTTCTTAGTGACTGGATCCAAAAATATTACTAGATATATTTCAAATCTTTATATGAAAAATAGATATTTTATAGATAACATGATCCACTACTTAAAAAAATCCATCAAGTGAATCTCTTGAGGATATCTGGTAATATAGAACCTCATAGTAGATGAATCCCAAACAAGACTCTCTTAAACGATGAAGGAGTGGTGGAGTCACCACCATCGATTGAAGAAAATATGCACCCACTTCTCCACTAGGGTCAGTTTTAATGGAGAAAGCTACTCAGATGCCTCCTTCACCAAGTGAGAATGAGATTTCTTACTAAAGGCATATTCCACCACATTGCCCTTCCTAAGAGTATAGAACATCTTGAATTCATAGTCCTATAGGAACTCTAACCAACACCTTTGTATTAGTTTGATATATCTCTGAGTGAAGTCATACCTGAGACTTTGTTAGCATGAGTAAATAATGAACCACTCATTCAAAATATTGTACCTTTATATCTTCAAAGAAAATACTATCACTTACAAATCTAACTTGTGGGTCACATAATTATACTCATAGTGTCTCAACTGCCTCAACCCATAAGAGATCACTTCCTACCTTTACATCAACATGAAAATGAGCTCAATTCCATATGCATCATAAAACACCATGAACTCAACACCCTCCTCTAATAGTCTCAACATAGGAGCACTGGTCAACCTCATCCTCAACTTATCAAAGGCTCTCTAAAACTGCTCAGTCTAGATAAATCGATACCCTTTCTACATCAATTCAGTCAAAGTGGATGATATATTGGAAAATATACCATGAACATCCCATAGTATCTCACTAAACCAAGGAAACTTCACACATCTAACACGCTATTAGGCGGATCCCAAGAAATAACTGCATCAATCTTCACCAGATCTATAAATACACCATGATTATAGATGAAATGTCCTATAAAGTTAACCTTAGGAATCCAAAACTGACACTTTGATATTTTAATATAAAGTTAGTGCTCCTAGAGTATATCTAGGACCATCCTAAAATGATCTACATATCCCTCCTTTGACATAGAGTAAATGAGTATTCCATCAATGAAGAAAACTAAGAATTGATCCAAGTATGGATAGAAGATACAGTTTATAAGATAAATTAACACATCAGGGGAATTTTTCATACCAAAAGGAATAACTAGGAACTCATAGTGTCCATAGTGACATTGGAATGCTGTATTTGGAATATCATCCCCATGAACCTTCAACTGGCGGTAGACAGACCTGAGATCAATCTTTGAGAACCAACTGTCACCTTTCAACTGGTAGAAAAAGTTATCAATACTAAAAAAGGGATACTTGTTCTTTATCATTACTTGATTCAAGCAACAGTAGTCAACACAAATTCTAAAAATCCCATCCACCTTTTTTATGAACTAAACTGGAGTTGGCTAGGTGAACACACTGGGTATGATAAAAACTTTCCATTAAAGGACTTCCAACTACACCCTAATCTCTTAGATCTTAGTAGGGGCCATATGATATGCCTCATAAGATATCGGTGTGGTCCTGCAGTACAAGACGATGCATAATTCTATCTCCCACTACAGACGTATTCTCAATATATCTTCAGGAAATACATATACATAATCCTCCACTACTGCTAGAATCCAGATTTCTAAAGAACCCACTTCAAAATTGGATAAATTCACCAAATGATGGGTGATAGGTTTCTGAAAGGTGCTATTGTGGGCGCCCTCAAATGATTAATAGTTTTGGGGTACTTAGGTGCAGCAGAGTGGCTGACCAATGCCATCTCTCAAAGGAGGAAGTAAATTTAACAACATATTAAAGGTATTTTGAAGATAAAATAAAAGGAAATAAGAATAATAATTAAAATTATGGGGGTTTTTTATCGTTTATAAATCTAGAATAAGTTTTTTGGAAGAGGATTTCATTTTTTTTGTTTTTAATTTTGAAATGAAGTTCGATTAAAAATATGCAACAAGAAGAAGGTTTTTTAGAAAATATTTTAAAAGGCGTAATCGATCTAACTATACCTATTCAATCATTTATTAATAATTATCATTTAAATTCATATCTACTTAATTATGATCCCTTAATTTTTTAAATCCCGAACCCTATGATAATTAACTTTACCACCAAGATGAAGTGAATTTAACCCTAGGCTAACTTTAGAACATGCAATCCTAACACCCTGATTTGATTGATGTTATAAGGTTAGATTATGGTCAGTGGTAAATTAAGGCACATATAATCTCTGAAAATTATAATTAATTGAGTTTAGGGATTATATTTTAACACTACAAATTGATCCCATGTAGTTTTTAATTACCAATTAAGTTCGTGCTCTCACAATTCACACAATTCTCGACCTCACATGATTTGTGTTTATTGTTAAATTGATTGCATAGTTTCATTTAAATTAAAAAATCAATTAATATATCATATTATTTGAATTAAAATATCTCATTTATTCAAAATAAATTAATGAATAAGGTAAGATATAGATCGATTACTAAAAAGAACTACTCTTACATGGGTGGTGTAATCATCGTAGAAGCAAATTACATTTGCAACGGTTTATAATGGGTATAACCCAATCATGATTCTACTCAATATTTCCATCCCAAATATTGAAGATAAAAGAATAATAAAATTGAGAAAAATAAAAGAAATGGAATATAAAATAATAAGTTTATTGAAAGAACAAAAACATTACAACAAAGAAGAGGAAGAGAAGAGCATTTTGGAGGAGATCCTAGCTTGAAAGCTTCCCTCCTCCAATGGTTAATTTAAATGGAAAATAACCACTTAAAATCTGCTCCAAATACTATAAGGCACTTCCAAACCCCTCTAAATGAGAAAAATACCAATTTATAGAGTGTAGGGGAGGCTAGGTTACAAGTAGTTTCAAGTGTGAATGGGGAAATTCGGCCAAATATTTTAATCCAACTTGCACCACACATTTGACCACCAAAATGTGTGAATAGGATCTCCTTCCAGAAGTATTATTTTTGAAAATATGAAACATAGAGCTAATCTCAAAATTTGGGCCTAATACAATCATGGATGAAGACATTATGGCCCAAATACAGAACCCATGTCCATTCTAGCGAGTCCAGCCCAACTTTGACTTCATGGCCCATTTTCACTAACCAAATGAATGATTTAGCTCCAATGTCCTAAATTAAAGTTGTATCCCATTAAGTTAGTAACATATTTTCAAAATTTTAAGTTCAAATAATACATATAAAAATATTTATTTCCAAAATTCTATAGTTAATTTTAAAGGGTAAAACTGGAATTTTCATCAAATTTCGAAATGAATGATCTAATCCCAAATATTTCATAAATGAACACATTTACCACAATGTGAGGAAATTATATCATTTATTATCAATAAAATATTCAATAAAAATATGTTTTATCAACTCCCCCACACTTACCCTTTTTCACTTATGGGAAAAACCTCATATCATGTATTTTGAAAAATTGTGACAAGTAAACATCGATATAAAATCAAAACAAATTTTAAAACACATATCCTTGAGATCCAACAATTCAAAACCAAGAAAAAAAAGATATCATGCCTCATAAAAAACTATTATTTCAAGTTGTTCATTTATATCATTCAATATATTTTCACTTCATTTATCCTCCCATGCACAAAACACTTACCTCACTTGAATTTTCTCTTATCACAGAAATGTCAATTTTTCATCAATGTATTTCTCATCCAAACTCATACAAGGGTCACCATAGGATTTATAAATTCATACATCACCACCCGATGTGAGTTAAGGATATATGTCTATCATGCGGACTTTTCAGGGTTGTTCAGTGGATTTTGGTGGGTAGGATTTATATGTGAAAATTTTTGAGGTTGAATGAGGAGGGCTTGAATCTTTTTAAAGAAAAATTGAATTAATCTAATTTTCACTTAAATATGGTCTCCTCCTCAATCCCCATAGAATCAATTCATCTTCATCATCATGAAAAATAAAGTAATGTGCACACCATTCAACATTTTAGCAGTAAAAATGTCAATCTTCTCAAACATGATTTTCTTAAAAGCTCTAGATAGGCACAACTTTATCCCTTTATTAGAAGCTCCAAAAAGGCACAACGTCACTTATTAAGATAAGATCCAGAAAAGGAACAACTTTAAATATAATGATTTTCTTTAGTAGAAAACACATATCTTCAGAATTTAATTTTCCACCCAAAATATCACAGAATGTGGTAGGACAACACAAGACAGCTTCCCCCACACATAAGTTCAACTAGATTATGCAATTTTACTTTAATAGTTGGTTGGATGGAGAAAATTGGCTGGTAATGTGGCTATCCCAACAGGTTTTTCATAGATTCTAAGGGCTACAAGGATTAAATGTTCAAGGTAAGACATTATAAGAAAGGATTCTTTAAAATAGGTGCTTTTATACCAAACAAATTCCTCAATCATTTAAACATAAGTACCTCAAACCCTCAGGTTTTGACAGGAATAAATCAAATTATGGTTAAATCAAGCATGGTTTGGTTCTATCAAGAAGTGAGTTAAATGTAAATAATATTAAAAGAATGGTTCAGAAGCCTCATAAGAAATTGATTTCAAATATAAAGACAATGATATGTGTCATGGGATTCAAAATTCAGAGTACTTTTCATGAAATTACTAAATATTTGAACTTGAAACAAAGTTATTTTCAGCATTAATTTAATCTTAGTTTCATGGGATAAATTTTTTCACTTATTGATATGAATTTAAAAATGGTGATGAAAACCATTTCAGCTCAAAAGTTTAAAAAACACACAAAAAATTAAAAAATAAACACACAAAATTTGAAAAACACACATTTTTTTGAAAATCATTGAAAAATAGGAAAACAATTGAAATTACTAAACTAAAAGGTTCCCTCCCCCACACTTAAAATATTGCATTATCCTTAATGTGAACTAATGAGATAATATATGAACACGAAATGTATAATTTTAAATAGGGAAAATAATAAAAATGTGAAAGGGTTAGGAACAACCTGATATGCTCAAGTGATGATGTGGTCATGTAGTGTGATCAAATCCACTGCATCGGTAGGAAGTCCCTCAATGCATCTCTTCAGACGTTTCCCATTGAATATAAAGCTCCTTTATGTGTCCCCTTGTGTTATTTTCATTGCACCATAAGGAAAAACATTAGTCACAACATAAGGACCTAACCACCTGGAACGCAACTTACCGGGCATCAGCTTCAATCATGAACTATAAAGCTAAACTTTCTCTCCAACATGAAATTATCCTTTATAGATAATTTTTTCATGATCTGATTTTGATATTTCCTTGAAGAGCCTTGAGTTCTCATATGAAGCCAATCAAATCTCTTCAATCTCTTAAATTTTAATCTTCCTTTGAATTCCATCTTGGGCCAAATCCATGTTATATTTCTTTATAGCCCAATAATCCCAATGATTAACTTCCATGAGGAGATGAAATGCTTTCCCAAAAACAATTCGAAATGGGGACATACTAATGGGTGTATTGTATGCTATCCTATAAGCCCATAATGCATCATCCAAGTACTTTCTCCAATCCTTCCTATTTGGATGCATGATTTTCTCCAAATTTTTTTTCAACTCCCTATTTGAAACCTCAGCCTGGCCATTTGTTTGGGGGTGGTATGGTGTTGATATTTTGTGTGTCACCCCATAATTCTGAAGAAGGGAATCCAAATTACGATTTCAAAAGTGTTTCCCTTGGTCACTTTTGATGGCCTTCGGTACTCCAAACCTGCAAAAAATACGTGCTTTGAAAAATTCCACAACAACATGAGATCATTAGTCCTGGTGGATTTAGCCTCCACCCATTTTCTCACATAATCAATGGAAACAAATATATAGGAAACCAAATAAACTAGGAAAAGGACCCATAAAATCAATGCCCCATACATAAAAACATCTCACAAAATAATATGGGTTGTTGGGGAATCTCGCGTCTCCTAGAAATATTACCAGTGTGTTAGAAATGTGAGCACGACTTAAAAAACACATGAGCATCATGGAATAAACTAGGCCAATACAATCCAAAGTCCAAAACTTTACTAGCCATCCATTGGGGTCCAAAGTGTCCACCATAAGAAAGTGTATGACAGAATTGCAGAACAGACTCAAACTCATGATTAGGAACACACCTCTTAATAACTTGGTCACTACACATGAGCCATAAGTAGGGATCATCCCACACATAAAATCCAGACTCACTCTTTAAATTTTGGACATGATGTTTCTTTAAATTTGCAGGAATTTCAGAGGTAACAAGGTAGTTAACTAAATCTTCATACCAAGGATGCGTACTTGATATGGCATAAAGATGCTCATCAGGGAAAGTGTCTCGAAGTGGTACCTGGTCCAAGGTCTCATCCTCTAGTGTGTGAGTAAGCCTACTCATGTGGTCCGCCACTATGTTTTCTGACCCATTCTTGTCCTTAATCTCAATGTAAAATTCCTAAAGAAGGAGCATCCATCAGATTAGCCTGGGCTTTGCATCTGACTTCTTCAATAGGTACCTCAGAGTTTCATGGTTATAGAAAACAACTACTTTAGAGCCCAATAAATATGAATGGAATTTATCTAAAGCAAATATAACAGCAAGAAACTCTTTTTTTTGTGGTTGTGTAGTTTTATTGGGCCCAATCCAATGACCTTGATGCATATGCAATCACATGTGAACGTCCATCCACCCTTTGAGATAAGACAGCTCTGACCGCAAAGTTGGAGGCGTCACACATAATCTCTAAAGGAATCTCCCACCGTGGGGGCTGTATGATCGGTGGAGTAGTCAAACACTTCTTTAGCTCATCAAAAGAAGTCCTACAAGAATCATCAAACACAAAATAAAAATCTTTTTGAAGTAATCGTGACATAGGAATATCAATCTTACTAAAATATTTGATAAAGCACCGATAAAATCCTGCATGCCCTAGAAAATATCTCACATCACACACACATTAAGGATAGGGTAATATCCACCTTAGATCTATCAACCTCTATCCCATGTTTTGACACTACATGACCTAAGACAATTCCATTCTCTACCATAAAATGACACTTTTCAAAGTTTAAGACCAGATTCTTCTCAATACAAAAATTCAAAACCTTTCCCAAACTTGAGATACAATCATCAAATTAAGACCCATACACTGTAAAATCATCCATAAATATCTCCATGCAGGTCTTAATAAAATTAGAAAAAATACTCACCATGCATCTCTATAAGGTACCTGGGGCGTTGCAAAGTGAAAATGGCATCCTTTGGTAGGAAAATGTAAAGAATGGACAAGTTAATATAGTCTTCTCTTGATCCTCTGGAGCAATAGTAACCTAAAAATATCCAAAAAATCCATCCAAGAAACAATAACGTGTCTTCCCAGCTAGTCTCTCGAGTATTTGATCAATAAATGGGAGGGGGAAATGGTCCTTGTGAGTGGATTGATTTAGTTTCATATAATCAATACACACATGCCAAATGTTTTGTACCCTCATTGGAACTAACTCATATTTCTCATTTTTAAAAAATGTAAAACCATTTTTTAGGTACAACCTGAATAGGACTTACCCATTGAGAATCTTAAATGGGAAATATTATGCATGCCTCAAGAAATTTATCAACTTCTTTTTTAACAACCTCTAAAAGAGTTTGGTTGAGTCTCTTTTGTGGATTCCTAACTGGTTTATCCCCATCCTCTAAAAGAATCCTATTCATGCAAATGGAGGGGCTAATACCTGATATGTCAGCCAAGTTCCACCTGATTGCCTTAATGTTCCCCCTCAAAATATTCAAATGTTTTTATTCATGTTCAAAAGGGATATTGTTATCAATTATAACATGTAATTTCTCATCACTTAACAAGTATGAGTATTTGAGATTAGGTAGCAATGGATTGAGTTCCAATGTATGGGGTGATGTATAGATGAAGACATTGAAGTAACTGAAATATGTGCACAATGAAAATTAGTACCAGGATCATCATCATCAAAATCAGAGAATAATGCATCAAAACCATCAGCATATTCAATATCCATGTCATAATCAGAGTTCACATGATCAGAATCAAAGTATGAATCCATTTCAAAATCAAATATAAGAGAGTTTTGTTCATTATAAATAGGCGTGTAAGTGCTCTTAGACATCAAAATAGAACCAATAATCATAATCTCCCTAAGAATAGGACAATAAAATTCCATGGAGTTTTTATTTGGTGGTTAAAAATGGGAGATAAAAAACACATAATGGTCCTCTGAGGGGTACTTTATGGAGTCCATAACATTAAATATCACAACTTCATCTCCAAACTCCATGGAAATTGTACCCTCATGGACATTTATGATTGTTTTTACAGTTTTGGGGAAGTTCCTACCTAAGATAATGGGATCATGTGAACTTACCTAATCATCCTCCATGTTAAGCACATAGAAATCTACTGGAAATATCATATCTCTTACCCGGACAAGTACATCCTCAAGGACTTCCGCTGGATATGTTATAGCTCTATTTTCCAAATTCACCACTAATCTCATCGATTTTAACTCCCAAAACTGTAAGGAAGAGAATACAGAGTGAGGCATTACATTTATGGAAGCTCCTAAATCACAAAGAGCATCATAAAAGTGAAACTCCCCTATGGTGCATGAGATGATGAATATTCCTGGATCCTTGCACTTTGTTGGCATTGCTAGAGTTGGTGTAATGAGTGCTGACCCATTTCTTCCAATATTGATCCTCTTATTTCCCTTAAGCCCTCTTCGATTGGTAAAAAGTTATTTTAATAATTTCGCATACCTTGGGATTTTCTTAATGGCTTCAAGTAGAGGGATGTTGATATTCACACGCTTGAATGTATCCAAAAATTATTTTTGCATCACCTCTTCAGCCATCTTCTTAGTTTGTACAACCCTGTTTGGAAAGGGAAGGGGTTTAGGAGGAACATCATTAATCTTTTTCTTACCTTTATATTTCTCCTTGGGTTGCTCATTAGTTAGTTTTGAATGGGTCTTCTCTGGAGTTGAGGTGAATCTCGGTGGAACGATAGGTGCAGATGTATAAGTTGTTTTCTTCCCAATTCTCAATGTGATGCCACTGACATTCCCCTTGGGATTTGTAGTAGGTTGGGAAGGAATATTTCTATATTTCTTACTTACCAGTTCATGGAGGGTTGTGGAAATCTGTCTCATTTGTGTCTTCAAATCCCTTAGCTCCGATCCTTGACTCTTCAGCTCATTCTGTTGATTAATAATTTTTTTTTCAAAAGGTCATCGGTGTTAGAATCTAACTTGGTTTGGGGATTCCATTGTTATTGAATTGTTGATGCTTGAGATTCAAATCGCCTTTGGGGTTGTTGGAATCCCTGTTGGTAAGGTGGAGGCTATTGGAAGTTTTGTTTAAAGGGGGCCTTTGTTGTTGTCTAGAGAAATACCTCATGTCCGATTGATCCTTCCACCCTTTCTTGTATGCTGGTGCAAAGGAATCAAACTTCTTTTGGGGATGTGGTAGTTATTGTTGATGATATGGTCTCCGAGGGAATACCACAACACAATCCTCTAACTCTTGTAAATGGGGGAAACAGTCAGTTGGGTGGTCTATTTCAGTGCAAATGCCACATGGCCTTGATGGAGGGGGTTGGGATGTCTTTTGTGCCAAATAAATCTACCTCACTACAGTGGTCAATTCTTCTAACCTAGTATCAATCAAATGATTTTCAAGAGATAACGAATTTACCTGATGTACTCCTCTAACATGTGGTGTACCTTGATCGCCAAATTTTTAGGAGTTTTATGCCATCTTATCAATCAATGCACGTGCAACTGCTGGTATTTTTTCGACCAATACTCCTCCAGCTGCAACATCCATCATGTTCCTCTCCATGGGTGTGAGTCCTTCATAGAAGTATTGGATGAGGAGTTGAACACTGATTTGGTGATGTGGGAATCTTGTACACAACTTCTTGAATTGCTCCCAGTACTCATAAAATGCCCCCCCTTGGGATTTATTGATCCCCAAGATCTACTTACGAATAAAAGTGGTTCTTGATGCTGTAAAAAATCTTTGCAAGAAAAGAAATTTCAAATTGTTCCAACAAGTTACATATTTAGGTTGTAAATAATACATCCAATCTTTTGCAGCTCCATCAAGTGAGAATGAGAATACTCTTAGTTTATTTGATCTTTAGAAATATTTCTTAGTTTTAAGGTTGAGAAAACCACGTTAAATTCTTTCAAATTTTTATTTTGATCCTCACCAGATAATCAATGAAACTTTGGAAGAAGATGAATTAACCCAGATTTCAGTTCAAAGTCCGATTCGATATTTGGGTATGTAATGCAATTTGGTTTATAGTTAATATCAGGTGAATCCAATTATCAAATGGTTATATTAAGTTCATTTCCATTATTTTCAGCCATTGGTTCTTGTTTTATTTTTTAATTTTAATTTCTTCTAATTTCAATGTTCTGGGAGTGGGCGAATTCTCCAACCGGTTGAATGTTGAAACTTCCCATAGACTGAGAATGTATGATTCGAGCCCGAAGTCTACGTTAAATCTCAAGGTCAAGATCTAAAATATCCTCAAGACTATTTAATTTCATAAATCAAATAAAAATGAAAATAAGGAAAGTGTACCATAGTAAAATAAAATTTAGAAGTTTGAGTTGATGGTCCAAAAAGAAGAAGAAGAAAATAAAAGAATTAGAAGAAAAACTTCAAATTAGGTAAAGAAGGAAGAAAGAATAGAAGAAGAGAATAAGATTTAAAATAAAATAAATACCTCTAATTGGTTGAAATAATTACTTTACTCCACAGAAACGATGCTAATTTTAATGGTGCTGTCGTGGGCACCCTCAAATGATTAATAGTTTTTGGGGTACTTAGGTGCATTAGAGTGGCTGACCAAGGTCATCTCTCAAAGGAGGAAGTAAATTTAAAAACATATTAAAGGTATTTTTAAAATAAAATAAAAGTAAATAATAATACTAATTAAAATTATGGGGGTTGTTTATCTTTTATAAATCTAGAAGAAGTTTGCTGGAAGAAGATTGTATTTTTTTTTAATTTTGAAATGAAGTTCAATTAAAAAGACGCAACAAGAAGATTTTTTTAGAAAATATTTTAAAAGGAATAATCGATATAACTCTACATATTCAATAATTTATTGATCATTATCATTTAAATTAATATACACTTAATTATGATCCATTAATTTGTTAAATACTGAACCCTACGATAATTAACTTTACCACCAAGATGAAGTGAATTTAACTCTAGGCTAGCTTCAGAACATGAAATCACAACACCCTGATTTGATTGATGTTCTAAGGTTAGATTATGGTCATTGGTAAATTAATTCACATATACTCTCTGGAAATTAGAATTAATTAAGTTTAGAGATTATATTTGAACACTACAAATTGATCCCATGTGGTTTTGAATTACCAATTAAGTTCGCGCTCTCACAATTCACACAATTCTTGACCTCACGTGATTTGTGTTTATTGTTAAATTACTTGATTAGTTTCATTTAAATTAAAAAAATAAATTAATAGATCATATTATGTGAATTTCAGTATCTCATTTATTCAAAATAAATTAATGAGTAAGGTAAAAGATAGATCAATTACTAAAAAGAACTACTCTTCCATGGGTGGTGTAATCATCGTAGAAGCGAATTGCATTTTCAAAGGTTTATAATGGGTATAACCCAATAATGATTCTACTCAAGAATTACAGACAAAATAGTAAGATAAAATAAGAATAAAATTGAGCAAAATAAAATAAATGGAAGATAAAATAATAAGTTTATTGAAAGAACAAAAACATTACAACAAATAAGAGGAAGAGAATAGTATTTTGGAGGAGATACTATCTTGAAAGACTCCCTCCTCTAATGGTTAATTTAAATGGAAAATAAACACTTAAACTCTTCTCCCAATCCTCTAAGGCACGTATAACCCCCTCCAAATGAGAAAAATACCAATTTATAGAGTGGAGGGGAGGCTAGGTTACAAGTAGTTTCAAGTGTTAATGGGGAAATTCGGTCAAATATTTTAATCCAACTTGAACTGCCTATTTGACCACCAAAACGCATGAATCAGCTCTCTTTCCATAAGTATTATTTGTGATAAAATGAACCCTAGATCTCCTCTCAAAATTTGGGCCTAATAAAAGCACGGATGGAGAAGTTATGGTCCAAATACAGAACCCATGTCCATTCTGGCGAGTCCAGCCAAACTTTGACTTCATGGCCCATTTTCACCAACAAAATGCATGATTTAGCTCCAATTTCCTAAATTAAAGTTGTATCCCATTAAGTCAGGAACAAATTTAAAAAATTATAAGTTCAAATAATACATATAAAAATATTTATATTCAAAATGCTACAGTGAACTTTAAAGGGTAAAACTGGAATTTTTATCAAATTTCTAAATGAATGATCTAATCCCAAATATTTCATAAACGAACACATTTACCACAATGTGAGGAAATTATATAATTTATTATCAATAAAATATTCAATAAAAATGTGTTTTATCAGTTGCATATTCATGCTCAAAATCCCTACCTTCTCAACTATAAGATCCCACTCGCCCACAAAGTAGAATCTCATCCCATATAAATGAAGAAATTTAAATCTCCTGCAATGTAAATATATCTATACATGGATTGTGAAAAAACAATCCATACCCAATAGGAAATTATATGGTTTCATTGTGATGACCAAGAGTTACCACGAGAAACTCTCTCCACCAAACGCTAACTTGCACTATCGGAAGATGTGCGATATAGAAGAATCACCCCCAGTAAGAACCTTTAGCCATAGCTGCTGAGATAAAGTATCAAATAGAAACTCTAAATATTTAATGGGTGATATTGATATGAATTAATGGCTCATTCATGTGTCTACAAGTACCAGAGAAAGAGTAAAAAATACATAGATCATGCCTCAGATCATCTTTTGAGTAGCCTGGTCATATCCCTCCATAGCTTGCATCTGGACACAGCCACGACCACTAGTACTATAATCCTGACATGGGACACTATATGGTGGTAGTGGAAGTATCTCTTAGCATCTCCCTCCACTCGTAGTTCCTCCCTCTAGATACCCACCTACTACCCTATTAGCACCATCTCCCCGGGGTCCACCCTAACCATGCCTGGGAGATCCTTGATAACGATATTGCCTCTATTTTGGAGGTCCATCCACTATCTTCATACCTTCCTCAACACGCCGACTGGGAAATAATAAGCCATGTGACATCTTCCATCACAAGCATAACATCTCCCCTCACCGAGATGACTCGATACACTATGTGAACCCTATGCTATAGACCCACATGAACGAGACTAGGCATGGGGAGGTCTCCTGCATTGAGACTATGATGACTAACACCTACTAGATTATATATATGACTCAACCTCATGATGACCATTGCCTGCCCCATCTATATGACATCCCTCCTCTAGGAATCTCTCCATAACCAAAGCATGATCCAGTACTCCAAGATAAGTTGGTAGTCATAAGGAGACCATGATATCATGAATGTATCTATAAAGTCTATGTTCAAACTTCCATGACTGAAAGAAACCATCTCACACAATATTGAGGTAGTAATGCACAAGGTCAGTGAACCTCATGGTGTAAATGGTAAACATATCACCCTGACACAGTTTGAGAAGATCCAAAATTCACATAGAGAATAAGCTCAAAGGGTAATACTCACTATGGAATA
This sequence comes from Viscum album, assembly GCA_963277665.1. NCBI lineage: Eukaryota > Viridiplantae > Streptophyta > Magnoliopsida > Santalales > Viscaceae > Viscum > Viscum album. The sequence continues at coordinate 151,088,422 of OY728123.1, read as the reverse complement.
ACTAATGTAAGTCTAACCATGTCAGTGTCACCTTATCATGAGTCTGGGTAATTGGACTCCACCAATGCCCTACTGCTTCATGAAGAAGGTTGGATACAAGTGAAACAATCTAATCAGTCGAGGCTCAAAAAAGTCTAAAAACTTGGACCACCAACTCAAGACAATCCTCCATTGCCTGAGGGTTTGGATCACTACAAAACCTCAGTGGTCACTATTTTTTTAGTTTTCATAATGTGCTAAGACTATGAGAATCACTATCTTGACTTGTTAGGGATATCAACTTCCCAAAAGGCACTCGATCATCCACACAAACCACCGGTGGTGTATCCACATGCTGCTCAATTGGTGGTGCACTACTCTATGCATTCTTGGAGGAAACACCTCATGATTGGGTCCATGAACTGAGGCCTCATTGCTCAAATGATCTTCATCATGATCCTACCTCGGTACCCTAGTTGGATGTCATCATAGAGGCATCCTAAAAGTTACAATATGTACTGTGGTTAAATGATAATATATGGGGACCCCACTCAATAATAACATGAGATTATAAAGGCCCAAACCTATATAATGCATGTACTATTGGTTCCTTATAACCGATGTCTTGGTATTTCCAGTTGATAAGTAGGTAGTCAGAGTCCTGGCATATGGATACATTAGTTTACACACTAAAATTTGGTTCCCTATTTTGATATCCAAACTTGAGACACTCCAAAAATGTTTACCAAAGTTCCCAAATCAATCATCAAAACAAGGTAAAATCCAAACACTAACTCAGGAAAAGTTCACCTTTGATACCACTCTCTCACGACCCAACCCACTGGGGTACACTTAGTTTGTAGTAAGACAAGTGAGACACCCCAATATTTTCTTCAATAGGCCAGGGGTTGGTGACAGGAGTTGAGTAGGAAATACTAAAATGGGAGGCCTTATCCTATGTGCATGTATGCGTTCACATAACTATCTCTATAAAATAGTGTAGAGATATAAAAAAAATAAAACATCTAGAGTGTCAATCATGAATGCAACAACCTCTAGGAAAGTGTAATGACTCTAATTTTTCTATTTATTTCTTTGGGATATTATATGCATTATTTTTGGAGCTAGTTGCTAAGATGATGTGATATTTTTAGGCTTGGTATTACCAGAATTAATTTTTGAAATATATTTTATATATTAAATATCACACATGCACAATTTTACTAAAAAGTGGAATATCTTCTAAAAAAAGTCTTGAATCATAAATATAAGACCATATTTTAGTTTAAAGTTTGGGTTTTACTCTATACATGACATAAACTTGGAGCACGTTATATGCCCAGGATGGGCACAGTCATGGGTGAACATTTAAATAAATTAACTGATTAAAATAATTTATTTAATTAAGTTTTTCATGGATTGTTTTTCCTATAAATATATGGATATAAAGAAATAATAGGTCTATTTTCATAACCATGGATAATTTTGAGAGAGCATTGGAGGATCTTTCTTGGGAAAACAATCATCGGATCATGGATCGACATGCAACGAGATCCGAGGATCTCGTTGATGACAACGATGCATGTTCGTTCTTCATCAATGATAGATCCATATCTAGGTAGGGAATTTGTATTATATGGATTTATCACAATTTTATTATCCTATGATGAATGTGAATCAATCAACCAATGAATTTAATCACAGTGTGATCATATTGCGGGTGCAGGCTTATTTTGTAGGGATTTTGGGAGAAATTGGTTATTTTATTATGGATCTTTGTTAATTATTCTAATGAAAATAGATAGAGTTAAACTTGAACATGGATGAGGTTCGTTCCTATTTTTTTAATTTCTTGGTTTTCTCCCACCATTATTTGTTCGTTCATTGTTGACGTTTGTTTTGGTCAGTGGTTTGATAAATACCGTACAATCAATCATTGCACACTCGTTTCTTGATGCAAAAGATTGATATAAAAAATATGAGTTTATATCAATGAAGGGATTGAACTTTGATGATGGTGATGATGGATTGAGGAAAAATTTGAGTCCCTAAGTTTGATTGGGATGTGAGACAACAATGGGGACCAACGAAGACCATTTTCCCATGCATTTAGGTGGCTGGATTTCAAAGAGAGGTGATGGTGATGTCCGGTCGGACCATATCCGCAATCTCTGGGCATGATCAGTGGTAGAATCAGAGGTGATGATGCTGAAAGAATATAAAGAGGAATAACTTGTAGGTTCTATTAAATATTAGGTTACAAAGTGTGTATTATGGAGTTACATGTTGTGTGGGACCCCCATGCGGCACTAGAGTTTTCACGAGAAGATAAATATCACACAAAATGTGACACTAACCTAGCGACTTGGCATGTACCTTAGAGGGTACACGGACACGACCAGACATACAGGGACATGACTAGGATATATGTACATGGAAAAAACCATTTACTTGGACACGGTCAGGAGTACACAAGCTTGGAAACACCATGTGTTCAGACACAGACACAAACATGGGCATGGGTTGTGATACATGGGTAGGACCTAGTACTAAAGGGACACACCATGTACTACCAGTAAACACTATGTAGTCCTTAAAATTTGGCTTGGATCCCTTTTACTCTTCATCTTGGAATTTTTTTAGGGTATGTTCCCTTGATCCTTTTCCTAAGGGTTCTTATAGAATCATGTCCAGTGCGTAGGATAATGATACCCTCCAAGGAAATTTAGTCTTGGATAGAGTTTTTGGAATCCTTCCGTGATTCCTAAAATGAGATCATCTATCATAATTTCACAAGGTTGGGTTCTTGGTATCATCATAACCAATACTAAGTGGGCGTCGATCTCCTACTTAGTAGGTTAATCCAAATTGTTTTGTTGGTATACCCCATGGACCTGGGTAAAATCCCCATATCTGTATCATTTTTTAGACTCCCAGCATGTAATTATTATGGAGAGACCCGATGATCATGAACTATCAGACGAGCACCATTAGTTCTATGTGAATCATTGAGTGAGTTCTCTTGGATAAGTGCTATGTGTAACTTTCGAGCAGGACTCATAGGATGTCGTTATAGTTATCAATTTACCTTAAGATTGTTTGTCTATGTTGAGTATATCTAGATATTCTTATTATATGTGTGGCTACCATATTTCTGTGATGATATGATTTTTATTCTTGATGATATATGATTAGTGATTTTAGGGTATCTTATTGGTTATTATTATACTCACCCCTATATGGGATTTTCCCGCACGTGTTGTCTTATGTAGATGATAAAACTTTTAATGGAGACCTAGAGAGACAAAGACTAGGTGAAGCTTAGTGAGATGGATAGACCGAGGTGTTTTCCTATGATTTTATTGATAGAAGTCCCCACCCACATTATAGGTTTGACTTGTTTTTCAGTTTCTCTATGGTGGTCTTGTATTTGACCCTTTTTCTTTCTAGTGCTTGTTTTCGTAGTATGATAGTGGGATTTTAGATGTATTCATGCATGATTATCAATCATTTTATATTTAATTATTTTATTGGATTGTATATGTGTTCATTCATACAAGTACATTAGGCTAAGGCCTCCCATGTGTGTGATATGCCTACTCGGTGTTGGTCTCTAGCCCCTGGCCTATTGGAGGTAGGATTTGGGTAGTTGTAGCATGGGACCCATTGGGATAGGTCATAATAGAGTGGTATCAGAGTAGTCAGTTCTACCTTAGGACTAGAGTCTGTGTGACTAGTTTGGTGCAACATTGTTAAGTTTTTCGAGTTAGATTCTCAGGCTAGGGACTCTAGTGTTGGTGTGGTAGCTGATGCATCCATACACCGGGGCTTTGATAACCTGCTTGTTGACTCAGTATATATAGACACTAGTTTCAAGTAAAAACATTGGTAAATTCATTATATAGGAATTGGTTGTTGTTTTTATGTCCTTATTGAGTCAGTTCTCTAAATATACTCATTGACCATGGTGCATCTTATCTATTTTAGGATGCCTCCACGATGTTTACCAGTTGGGGTTAAAAATTAGGATCATGAGGATGATCCCCTCAGCAATGAGTCTTAGTTATAAGGACCTATTTAGGAAGTGTTACCTCTAGGTGGTGAACCAATCTTACCAACACATGGCGAGTAACAGATATTTCTGATAATACTAGCAGATTAGGTTCATAGGATGAGAGCGCTTTATGAGTTTTAGTGATAATGACCCCTTAGGTTCCGAGGTGATCCCGAACTATAGGTAGCTGAGGAATGTCTTGAGGCAGTGATGCATGCCTTCCATATTTTTAGGACACGTACAGACTATATAGTGGTCCTAGAAACCAGATTTCTTTACAACTTTATAAGATGATGGTGGGGATTAATGAAACATTCTTATAATGAGGTGAACCTTTCATAGTTATATTTCAATATCCTTTTCAAATAGGATTTTTATCCAAATACGTTGAGGGATATGTGCATACAGGAGATTCTACAGCTTTAACAGGGTAGTACGACTATGACTAGGTATTCATCGAGGTTCAACAACCTCACTCAGTACTCAATGGATATAGTATGCAGTCATTCATTTTAGCATCATACCTTAAAGATAGAAATACATAGAGATATTTTGAGCTTGGGTGATACCTCTATGAATTCCTACCTATGATGGGGTACTAGAGTGTTCTTTAGTGGTTGATAGTTTTCTAGATGAGAATACGTAGACAGTTGGTGCTGATAGTGGGAATATAGGAGATGAGAAAATAGAAGCAGGTATCCAATGACAGACATAGGTATTTGGATGTGAGATACATTTTAGGAGGCATTCCCAAGACATGGGGTCTTCAGTTTAGGGCTCACAGGATGTATCTAGCTATCCTATAGAGAGAAGGTGATACTCTTATGATGGTTGAGGTCATATTAGATTATAATTTTAAACCCATCATGTGGTTGATAGAGATCCAATGGATGGTCCACAAAATTAGTGGAAGTGACAGGAGAAGGATATTATGTAGGTTGGTAGGCATGGTAAAGGATTTGGGAGAGAAACTGGAGTTGGTAGATGTTATGAATTATTTGTTGTAACCATGACCGTTTTATGTAAGAAATGGAGTTTTTTGTGTTTATTATCAATACTCATTGGAAGTTTATAATGTTTTCTTGTAAAGGGATCATATAGTTCGAGCAGACAACAATATTGAAGGTGGTGTCATTTCCCAGTGTTTGCCAATTTTTTGGGCCATAAAATCAGAAAATGGAGAAATATGTGTTTGGAAAAGAAAGCTGCATGAAATATTTTAGGTGTTTTTTAAAATTTCATTCAAGTCATGTTTTAGGATCGGAATGTTGAAATATGACAAAGGCATGAGCTGTGCGAAAAATCTGGTGTTGTGTGTGGAAAACGGTTCGTGTGCAAAAAGAATTGCATGCATAATGAGAGGTTTTTTGTGACACGGTGGGTTTTGTGCATGGGGGTAAGCAATGCCTATAAATAAGAGGTGACCCCCCTCATTCACTAAGACTGAATACTTAGAGAAGATCTGAGTTCTGATGCGCATAAAAGTTGCACGAAAAGGGAGTTGTGTGGAAAATTTGAAGTTGCGCGGAAAATTTAAAGTTGCGTACAAAAGTTTAAGTTGCAAGAAAAATTTAAAGTTTCACATAAAGGGTGTAGTTTCATGAAATATTTTGCACATGAAAAGAAAATCTTGTGCACAAAAGTAAGATCTTGCGTGCACAGGGTAGGTGTTGCATGAAATTGTCAGTGTAGGCTAAATACATGTTCTGAATATCCGGTTCAGTGCTTCAGTGCTTTCAAGTGCATCAATTTGGGAATTCGATGCAAGAAGTGTATCATGATGAATAGAGACAAATACTTCAATGAAAATATATTGAAGTGACCATCAATTCGATAAACTAAGTTAGACTTCTCACAAGGTAGCGAGCTAGGGGGAGTTGACAGAATTGATCCAAGGGATCCAATGAGCTATCCTTGAACCTTTGTAAAGGCAGTGTGCCTGGCACAGAGTGACTGTGACCACATCTTTTAATCCTCAAACTAGTAAAGATTAGTGGGTTTAGGTATGACTGACACACTATCGGTATATTCTCCTTGGACGCAGCCCTTTGCATCGAACCAAGTAAAAGTGTTGTGTCATCTCCCTACTTTCATTTTTTTGAAAGATTTAACAAGTTCCTACCAACGTGGGAACAATATCCACAACTTTAAAATAAAAATTTGACACCTTGATTCACCCCTCCCCTATCATGGTGTTTCAGGGTGTTTCAAGGTCCTTCAAGTGGTATCAGAGCACGGTTTCTGGTGTTTGATCTGTCTTATACCATTAAAGAGAATTCAGATAGTGTTAGGGGAGTCCCCCTCTTTGATGGAAGTAATTTTAATATTTGGAAGAAAATAATGTGATATCATATAATATTACTTGGAATGAAAGTCTTATTTTCCATTGTGTAAGGTATACAAGTTACTGATCCAACCGGGCTGGCTATGACTAATGTAGATAGGAAAATTCTTGATGCAGATGCTGAAATGCATAATTCTCTCACTACAACCCTTTCTGATCAAATATAACTAAAGGTGATGAGTTTCACCTCAGAAAAGTCCATGTGGGATAAATTTTAAAATATTCATGAAGGAGATAACAAAGTGAAGGAGGCAAAACTATAAGTCCTGCACAATAGGTTTGATGGTCTGAAGATGTATCCTGATGAGAATGCAGACTCCTTCAATCAAATTACTGAAGTGGTTGGAGAAATTTGAGGTCTAGGTGAATAAATCAAATATGTTTACATTATAAATAAAATATTGGGAATAATTTCACCCCTTTACAATGCAGAGGTGTCAACCCTTGAGGAAAGATATCTTTCCAAACTTTCTTTGGATGATCTGCTGAGCAGCATGGTGGAATATGAAATGAGAGTCAAACCAGAAGATTCTATGACTCGAGTGAGCAAGGAAATGGGTTTCAAATCCATGGAGAAACTAAAAATTTCAAAATATAGTAGTGGTTAAGACTATAAGGAAAAATAAATTCTTTCTCTCATTTCCAAGAAGTTCTAGAAGGGAAAAGGGAAATTCAAAGGGAAGTTACCTTTAGCTTTCTTTCATTGTGGAAAAGTTGGGAACATTTCCTCTCAATGCTTAAGAAAGATCGACGATGAAGATAGCGAAGTTGAAAATATTGAGAAGCCTCAGAAAAGGTTTTTCAAAAAGGGAGGCTTCAAATCTAGAAAGAAAGTACCGAAGAAGAGTTTTGTCTGTAAAGAGGAAGATGATGATAATGAATTCTATGAAGATGAAGAACCAGAATTTAAAACTGGAAACCATGCTTCCATGATGGACAATGTTAAAAAATCAGAAGATAATGGTGGAGACAATTGGTTGAAAACTAGTTCCAATCTCGAGTTTCAACTTAAAGATGATGTTAGTAAGCTTAATATTAAATCTATGAGTTCCAATAAGTGGAAATAAATTGTTGAATAATCATATGAATATGTTGATCAGATCGAAGTTGAAATTGAATGACTAGAAGAATTTGTGAAAGTACAGTCTAAAATAGTTGAAATAAATGATGATGTAGTAGATCTGAAGCTGTGAATTGAAGAGCAGGAAAATTTCATCAATGACCTCACCTCCACACTGGAAGAAAAGTACAAGACTTCTGAGGGTCTTGAGGAGGAAGTTGTTACTCTTAGGAGTAAACTTGAGAGTGAATCAATTTCAAAATAATCCAGGAAGAAAATATAGTTTGGAAGGTTCTCGGATGATGAGATGTTAGAGAGAAAAAAATGTGGCTCTAATGGAGTTGAAAAGGTTTTGAATGATCAAAGACCCACTTATATAGGAAATAGTTGAATCGGTTGTGAGTCTGAATCGTCAAAGGCTGCAGATAAAGGTGACCAAAATAAAGGAAACATGAAAGTGGGTCATGTAGAAAATTCACCTAAAGTACTGAAAAAGAAACCCCTAATTCAATTTTAAAGAAGAACATAATACTATCCTCGAGCCTCTAGGAATAAGAGGCAGTCAAACTATTATCCCACGGAAGAAGGAATGAGGATAAACAGAAGTGAGAAGACATTTCCTCTTATGAAGTGTCACTTCTATTGATACCTAGGCCGTACCATGTCTTATTGCGAAGAGTCAAGAAGCTATTTGAATGGAGAAGATATGGGAGTTCAATAAAGGAGAACAAATTCATATCCTAATTCTTTTAGAAGAAAAAAATTCTATGGATATTGTTTTTTTTGTTCTAACTTTGGTCATAAGGCCATTGATTTCAGGAAGAGGAGGGACATGGACACATCATATTGAAGTCTGAGACAACTCAAATCTCATCAACAAGACAATTTTTCTCTTACAAACAAGTTTTCTCATATGGAAGAAGATTTCGACTATTAAGAACCCATGTACAGAGAAGAGATAATTGAAAGTCCATTAGTGTTCTACACTCAATCCAATGTCTCATGGAAATAAAAGAATAAAATTGAGAAATCCAACATTATAGAGGTAGCCCTCAAAGATAAAAAAAGCAACAACACCTAGATTTTGGATAGTGGTTGTTAGTCTCATATGATAGGTAATGCATGCCTATTAATGAATGTCAAGAGGAGGGTTGATGGAACAATACAGTTTGGTAATGATGGAGCTCTGAAAATCAAAGGTAGTGGAAGTATTGAACTAGCTAATAGAGAGATAAAGAAAACTGAAGTCATTTATGTAGATGGCCTATGTCATAATCTCCTCAGTTAAAGTCAACTCTGTGACTCAGGACTTATAGTTACTTTTAATCAGAAAGGCTATACTATTAAGGGAAAGACATGAAATTCACTTATGAAGGGATGCAGAACAGAAGGAAACCTATATCAGGTTGAAAGTAAATAAAACATTTTCTACATGACTATTGGGGAAGAAAATAACCTATAGAATCAGAGATTGGGGCACATCAATAAAAAATACATGGAAAAAATATCAAAACTGACAATTTTCATAGACATTCCCAACATTAAGTGTGAACGTAAAAAGTATTGTGATGCTTTCATTCAGGGGAAGTTGGTCTTTAGTTCATATCATCCAAAGAAGAAAAGGGAATCTCATCTTCTTGATCTCATTCATACAGATGTATGTGGTCCGATAAATGTTGCTGTAACTCATGGAGAAAGGTACTTTATACTTTTTACAAATGATTATAGTGTAATGGAATGTGTAATGGTTATACACAGGAAATGACAAGTGCTTCACTGCATGAAAACATATCAGCAAATTTCTGAGAATGATACTGGATGAATAATCAAAGTGTTGTGATATGATAATGGAGGGGAATACAAGTCCATTGAATTTGAAAATTACCTAGAGAATCATGGGATACAACATGAGGTAGCTGCTGTGAGAACTCCACAGAAAAATGGAGTTGTTGGGCACAAGAATCGACAGGTGAAAAACATGGCAAGAAATATGCTGATTGAGAGTTGTATTCTAAGACATTACTAGAAAGAGTCAGTTCAAGTTGCAATGTATATTCAAAATCGAATAGGGATTTATATGGGTGAGACAAAGACACCATATAAATTGTGGCATGGAAGGAAACCCTCTTTGAAGTACTTTTGTATTTTTGGAAGTAAATTCTTCATTAGAAACAAAGAAGGAAATCAAGGTAAGTATGGTGACAATGTAGATAAAGGAATTTTCCTTGGATATTAAATGAACAAAAAATCCTAAAAGTGTTTCAAAAAGATCTTAGGAAGGATTGTGGAAAGAAACGATGTTAAGATCATTGAAGAGAAAACCAAAAATGCTTCAGGGATTTCATATACTTATGTGATAGAAAATGGGGAAAAAGTGAATGTGGAGTAAATGAAAATAAAAAAATAGAGGAAAGTGTACAAAAAACTCAGGAGTCACATCATGATGTTGACTTAGAATAAGAATCTAAAGAGGAAACCTTGGATAGAGAGAATGCATTTGAATCTCAAAGGAGTAATCGAAGAGCCTAAATTGATCAATCCAACGTTATTGGGGATTGGAATGCACCCACACAAACAAGGAGAATGGGGAATGACACACAATCTACATTTCTGTCAGTTGTGGAACTATCCTCATTTGAAGAAGTTGTAAAGGATGAATCATGAGTGAAATCTAGTAATGAAGAGTTAGATCAGATTGACAAGAATCAGACATGGGATCTAGTCAAGAGACCCAAAGGTCACAATGTGATTGGTACAAAGTGTATTTTCAAGAAAAAGTTTGATGATCATGGAAGTGTTATAAAAAAAAACGCACGGATGGTATGTAAAGGATATTCATAGATTGAGGGTGTCGATTTTGAAGAAACCTTTTCTCCAGTGGCTAGATGATCGCACCGCGATTCACTGTTTCATTTTCACCCTTACACCACTGTGCTAAACTTGTTTTATATTGAAAATTATAAAAATAATAAAAAATTTCACTTCATGTTTGATTCAATTATTTTGTATTTATTACTGTTAAAATGGTAAATTATACTTGTTTTGATAATATCATTGAAGGTGGAGGTGATTTGGATGACCCGTGATGATGTCCAAGGAAAATGGGCCAAACTGCGCAGGATCCATGCACACCAGTGGACTCAACCACATATTTATAATAAACCGTGCATTCAAATGGGCTGAAATTTTGTTTTATGGTCCAAAATTTAATTTTATACATTTCATATGAAGTAACCAAAGCCTCATTCAACCTTTACGATGCCCATCTTAGCTGATCTGTCCAAAGAATCAAATCTGCACAAAGTTAAATGCGGTGTTCTATATTTTATAAATATCTCAATATTTAGTTGTCCAAATGGTTCAAAACTTTCTGTGGATATATTAAATTGGTGGAATTTTTTTTTATAGTTTTTTCCAAAGTGATATTAGACTTTAAAGTGGTTGAAAAACATTGGACAAGTGGTTTTACACAATCTGTGTACCCAAAACCACCTTCCACTTTGCCTATAAAATGGAAGCTTAGGCTCCTCATTTGGGAGTTCATCCAGGAGGAAAAGCTATAGTATTTTGGAGACCCAAAAGATTCCTCTAATTATACAAGGAGATATGGAGGCACCTATCCTCATAGGGGTATCACGGATGAAGGTGAAGTTCCACCCGAGCTTCATCCTCCTGATGTTGAGCTAAATGGTGGACGATCATTTCGAGGGAGATACACCCACTTAAGAGGGAGTTCTAGAACTTGTTCTTATACTGGTTTTGTGTGCTAAATATTTCAATTATTTCTTATCTTGACATTCTTCTCCTCTTATTTCATTTCTATTGTTATAATTAAGTGAAACGCTTTTTATTTCAACACCGATTGGGTTGAGATTTCAAGTGGGAATCTTGGGTTATTCTGATTGGACAAGACAAGAGTCCTATTTATCTCACACATACATAATATTTCAGTGTTCTTTGGTAGTCTTTATTTTCTATTCTTGATACCCAAACTTTGACAACACGATTGTTGTGTCAAGGGGTGGTTCTTTGAGCATCGTTTTAGAGGCAAGAGGGAAGTTGAGATCTTGACAACTCTCAACCAAAGGATTTCATTAAACCATGTGTTTTTTTTCAAAATGATGAACTCACCAAGAAGTGTAGTGAACTTGAAATGATCTCCTTATCTCATAATTCTTAAATCATCACCTTTATCTATCAACTATTAAGCTATTTAAATCAAGTTATTTTCTTAAAATTGTTTTTGAAAATCACCCCCATGTTTAGTACTTCTATTAAAAACACATACTCTAAATATATCAACGCTCCTTGAAAGATGACCTAGGTTATTCCCTAGACTATAAATCAACCTTAAAAACATAATAAATTTGACGTGTCATGAAAACGTGATCAAATTTTGGAACTGTTGCCGGGGAGCGCTTTGGTTTTTATTGCGTGTTTTTGATAATATTTTTGTAAATTTTGTGAATATTTATTTATTTTATCTTAAAAATATACCTATTTTTTTTAATTATGATTTATTTATTTTGTAGGTTTTGTGCATGATGCATTCAAATCTGGGAGACCTACCACCTTTCGAACCCGAACTAGAGAGGATCCTACATCAGCGACACCGAGATGCACAAGATAACCCTTCAAAGGAGGACATAAAAAACACATACACTCTTCTTGATCCTTACTCTTCTTTTTCTAGAACCAATATCAAAACTGAAATAAACTTTCATAAAATGGCTGAAAATAATCAGAAATTAAAAGAACTAACCTCACCTGATGTTGATATCCAACCAACTTACATTCAAATGCAAGGCAAGAAACCTAATTTTGAACTAAAATCTGATCTAATTCATTTATTACCAAGATTCCAAAGACTCACTGGAGAATATCCACGCAAGAATACTGTAACAATAAAGAAAAAAATTTGTGGGATAAAAAAATCTCAAGGGGAAAGAATTCATGAATATTGGGAAGGATTTAAAAGATTATTTTTAAGTTTTTCACACCACAAAATAAGTAACCAACTTTTAATACAATATTTTTATGAAGGTTTAATCCCTATTGATAGAAACATGATTGATGCTGCTGTAGGTGGTGCACTGGTAGATAAGACCCCAATTTCTACAAGGACCTTAATTGAGAACATGTCGCAAAACACTCAACAATTTGGTTCAAGGTCCAGTATACCCATTCGAGGAGTCTATGAGGTGAAAAGTACTGAATTCGAGAAGAAGGTGGACATGAAGTTTGAGGAGGTAAGTACCCTTCTACGACAACTTGCTCTCTCCCAAGGGTAATCTCAATATTCTCCTCCTATCCATTGTGGAATCTTCTCTTATGACACTCATTATTCTGATCAATTCCCCAAATTGAGAGAAAATTCTAAGAGTTGTGAGGCAATATTCCTAGGACTCCCCTATAACCAACCCTTTAGGCAAGAACCATACTATCCATCCAACTCTGGGTGGAAAGAAAACCAAGCTTATAGGAAAGGGGGTATTCAAACCAGCCTCATCAACCATGGAACCAACAAGGTCATAGTAGTCATCCACCACCACCACCGAGAAATCCCCAACCACCCCAAAGGAATTTCCAACTGCCCCTCCCAAACCCGAGCCTATCCTAGAAGATATGATGAAACAAATGGCTGCCAACAATATCCAATTCCAAAAAACTTCCCAGGCAGCCATACAAGACCTCAGAACCCAATTAGGCCAACTAGCTAACTAAGTGGGGGGAAATTCAAAGTCACAGGTTAGGTAAACTACCATATCAACCAGTAGTCATCCCTAGAGATAAAGTAAATGTTAGTTCCATTACCCTTAGGAGTGGAAAACAGATGAATCCTCCATTATATTCATCCCCTAATGAGGAAACCTCCATCCCAACCATTAAAAATGTTCCAAATGTTGAAAAACCATGTCTTGAGAGAAGACCTTCCAAAGGAAAGAGTGTGTATGTCGATGAGTCTCCTAGCTAACCCATTCCTCTTCCATTTACCTAAAGGGCCACCAACCTATAAAACAAAAGGAAACTGAACTAGATAAGGAAATATTGGAAACTTTAAAAAAAGTGTAGGTAAACATCCCCTTGATTGATACTGTGAAACAAATTCCAAGATATGAAAAGTTTCTGAAGGAGATGTGTACACATCGAAGGTGACTTCATGGAGATGAAAAGGTGAGATTGGGGAGGAACGTATCAGCATTAATAGATCCATCACTTCCCACCAAGTGTAATGATCATGGGACATTCTCGATCCCATGCACCATAGGGGAGTATTATTTTTCTAATGCTATGCTTGATTTAGGTGCTTATATAAATGTGATTCCTCACTCCATTTACTCTAAATTTTAAGTTGGTGAACTAAATCCCACTGGAATAGTTGTTCAGCTAGAAAATTGGAGTACAACACACCCTTCTGGTGTGTTGGAGGATGTTCTTGTGAGGGTTCAAAATTTAATTTTTCTTGCTGATTTTTATGTGCTTAAAATGGAAGATGATAGGATAAATGGACATACCCCAATTATATTGGGGAGACCTTTCTTGAAAACCAACAAAACCATAATTAATGTCCATAATGGTACATTATCTATGGAATTTGGTGGTGACATAGTCCATTTCAACATCCTTGATGCCATGAAGCACCCCTCATAAGAACATTCCTCTCTCTCAGTAAATTCAATTGATGTACTCCCTTCCCCTGAAAACACTTCCTATCATTCCCCTGATCCCCTTTATGAGTTTTCTTCATTGATTGAAATTATAGGTAATTAATCTTGCATTGATTGTTGTAGTGGTATAGAAAAGTGTCATGCATGTTTATTAATTGATTATTTCTTGAACACTGAGGATCTAATGACCATTGATGATATTGCTAAGCTTGTAAAATCTCATTCCTCATCTGAGGATGATACCATTGAGAAGTTAGATGAGATCAGTGACCTATCACTTTCACACACACTCCCATCAATCCAAAATACACCTAAATTGGAACTGAAACAACTGCCTCAAGATTTAAAATATTCATATCTTGAGAATGGAAACAAGTTACCCATAATCATTTCTAGTTCACTCCCCCCTGAGCATGAATTGTGACTGATTGAACTTTTGAGGGAGTATAAACAATCTTTGGGATGGACACTTGCTGACATTACTGGTATTAGCCCGTCAATTTTTACACATCATATTTTATTAAATGCTGAGGCTAAACCAGTGAGGCAGACACAATGTTGAATGAACCCAAACCTCTTAGAAGTTGTGAAAATGGAAGTGACAAAATTATTGGATACTGGAATCATTTACCCCATCTTTGAGAGCCAATGGGTCAGTCCTGTTCAAGTAGTTCCTAAAAAAATTGGCCTTACTGTAATCAAAAATGAAAATAATGAATTGGTTCCAACTCATGTGCAGAATAGTTGGCGTGTCTGCATAGACTATCGTCGACTAAACCAACACACCAGGAAGGACCATTTCCCTTTTCCATTCATTGACCAAATGCTATAGAGGCTAGCGGGTAAGTCCCACTATTATTTCCTTGATGAATATTATGGATACTTTCAAATCCATATTTCCCCTGAGGACCAGGAAAAGATGACCTTCACTTTCCCCTTTGGCACATTTGCCTAAAAAAGATGCCATTTTGTCTGTGTAATGCTCCAGGTACTTTCCAACGATGTATGGTTAGTATTTTTTCAGATTACCTGGAGAATTGCATGGATGTATTCATAGATGATTTCATTATTTATGTCTCCTCTTTTGATGAATGTTTGAGTAGTTTTGGTCTAGTCCTACATCACTGTATTGAAAAGAATCTTGTATTAAATTATGAGAAATTCCATTTCATGGTATGACAAGGTATATTTTTGGGACATGTCATTTATGGGAATAGTATCCAAGTAGATAAATCAAAAGTGGATTTCATTTCTTCCCTACCATTCCCCAAAAATGTACGGGATGTGTGGTCTTTCCTAGGTCATGCTGGATTTTACCATTTTTCCATTCATGACTTTAGTAAAATTTCACTCCCCCTCTCCCGATTACTCTAAAAATAAAAGGAATTTATTTTTGATAATGAATGTGAGGAAGATTTTAATAAGTTAAAATGGAGTCTCATGTCACCCCTGATAATCCAACCACCTCAGTGGCATTTACCATTTGAGATCATGTGTGATGCCTCTAACTGTGCAGTTGGGGAAGTCTTATCACAAAGGGTTGATCGAGCTTCACATGTCATTGTCTATTCCTCATGTACATTAGACCCTGCACAAGAAAAATAAACCACAACTGAAAAATAATTTATTTCCATTGTGTTTTCCTTGGATAAATTTAGTTCATATCTTTTAGGTTCTAAAGTCATTGTGTTCTCAGACCATGCAGCCCTCCAGTATCTCCTTAAGAAAACAGAAGCCAAATCACATCTCATTCATTGTATGCTTCTCCTTCAAGAATTAAATTTAGGAATTAGAGATTAAAAGGAGTAGAGAATGTGGTGGCAGACAATATTAGTAGGATTAAACCATCCTCAGACATTTACTAATCCCCATGTATTCCCATAAATGGCATGTTTCCTGATGAGAAACTGTACTGAGTGAAAGATTCTATTCCTTGGTATGATGAAGTTGTAAATTATTTGGTAGAATCTTTCATTCCTACTAATTTCAATAAAAACTAGTCTGACCATTTAAAACATGAGTCCCTTTGGTACATTTGGGATGACTCCTACCTTTGGCACACATGTAGTGATTAAGTCCTCAGGCGTTGTGTTCCCGATAGCGAGTTTCAGTCTATCCTTATATTCTACCACAATATTGCTTGTGGGGTCCACTTTGGTCCCCAACAGACTGCTCGCAAAATCCTTGATTCTAGTCTATTTTGGCCAACACTTTTTTGGGATGCCCATGATTTTTGTAAATATTTTCCTCATTGTCAAATAATGGGTAATGTATCTAAAAGAAATGAAATTCCACAATAACCATTTCTCTTTCATGAAATTTTTGATGTTTGGGGTATTGAATTTATGGGGCCATTTCCCAATTCCTTTGGAAACTTTTACATTCTTTTGGCAGTTGATTACATGTCAAAATGGGTAGAGGTATGAGCCACAAAGACTGATGATTCTAAGGTAGTTGTAGAATTTTTGGGAACCCAAATATTCTGTAGGTTTGGCTTACTTAGGTTCATCATCAGTGACCAGAGTTCTCATTTCTGCAACCAAACAATGCAATCACTTTTGCGTTGGTATGGGGTCGGTCATCGAGTGTCTACTGCATATCACGCACAGACCAATGGTCAATATGAGGTGTCAAATAGAGAGGTAAAAAAAATTCTTGAAAAAAAAAGGTTCAACCCAATAGGAAAGATTTGAGTCTTAGACTCGATGATTCATTATAGGATTCCCATACTGCATTTAAGACTCCCATTAGAATGTCACCATATCAGATGGTGTTTGGAAAGAGTTGTCACCTCCTTGTTGAGATTGAGCACCGGGCTTATTGGGCCATCAAATAATGCAATTCTAATCTTTTTGGTGTAGGTTATCAAAGGAAGTTGTAGATTTAGGATCTAGAATAAATGAGAAGAGATGCATATGAGAAATCCAAGATTTATAAGGAGCATACCAAGGCTTCCCACGACCGTCTTATCCTTCTTCGCCAGTTCCACATTGGGCAGAAGGTCCTCCTTTATAATGAAAGGCTGAAGTTGCATCCAAGTAATCTTCGTTCCCACTGGTTTGGCTCATAAACTGTTACTAATGTCTCTCTATTTGGTGTTTTCCAGGTTCAAAATTAAGAAACCAAGCAAACCTTCACTGTCAATGGCCAGCGGCTGAAGCACTTCTATGAATCCATTCCACAGTCCCCGATGGAGGAACTCCATGTTCAAGAAGTAATCTATGAATGAGAATCACAAGGTTTATCCTTCCTTCCCAAATTCTGTTTTATTACAGTGAGGACACTGCACAATTTAGGTGTGGGGGGATGGGTATATTCCTGGGTTAGTTAGGAATTTTCATCATCTTTCTTTTTTTTTCTCTTTTTATCTTACTGAATTGTATTGTTACTTTCCCCATTCCATCCCCCTCACTTTTGTGCCAGAATATTATTATGCCCACTTTAATCATGAAAAATGCATGTGGAGTGTCCATATTTCATGTTGTTTTAACATTCAATTTTTTTTGTTGATGAAATGTGCATTTCAGCGAGAATTCAATATTGTGGTGTGACTTTATTTTGAAATTTAGTTCTTTTTCGATGATATAAATGGTTGTATCATTTTGAAACCTTTGAGAAGAATGGTTCCTTTTTTTTGAATAGTTTAAGGGAAAATTGTGTCACTTAATCTCTCCACATATTTTTTCACCCAACTATGAAATGTGAAAATTTCTTGCTTAATGGAAGGTAAATATAAGTTAGGTTGATTATTCTCTAAATTCCAAAATCATTTTTCCATGCATTTGTTCCTTATCCAATCTATTTCATTACTGTACCAGATTGACCTATGCGTGTGTACCTATTATCCGACTATTGTACGCCCTAAAAAATGGGTTGTATATTGGGTAGGTCAAAAACCACCCTTCCTCAACCTTTGATCTTGTTATAACTATTACAATTAGTGTCATGAGGAGATCAAACATGGGTTGGGAGAAGAGTGTGAGATTTTTTCTAAGTGAAACTTTTGAAAATTAATAAATGAGGGGAGTAATAAAATGTACAATGTATGGGGATATCTAGGTATGGAGATTATGGTTTTAATTATGTGAATGTTTATGTGAGTGGGTCTTGAAATTTTATTGCAAAGGATGTGGGGCACGTTTAGTGGAAAGAATATTGTAAGTAAACAATTATTAAAATAACTTATATTTACTCGATAAAAATTGGAAAGAATAGAATGAAATGGTTGTCACACACACACATAGAGAATTAGTGACATGATTAACTTTTGAATTATTTTCTTTTATTGGTATCATGCATCTCTTTGAATTTCATTTGGATACAATTTTTGAGATGTCCTTATCCATGATCACTGAGAATAAATCCTCAATGTGATTTTTCTTTGATCGCATTTTTATCAGGATTAAATTTTCATCAAATGTTAAATCTTTATGAATTTGGAAATACCAACATGCATAATTTTTAAAATTATGACTTTTACCAGGAGTGAAAATGTTTAGGTGTGGGGGTGTGATCGCACCGCAATTCACTGTTTCATTTTCACCGTTACACCACTATGCTAAACTTGTTTTATATTGAAAATTATAAAAATAATAACAAATTTAACTTCATGTTTGATTAAATTATTTTGAATTTATTACTTTGAAAAAGGTAAATGATACTTTTTTTGATAATATCATTGAAGGTGGTGGTGATTTGGATGGCCCGTGATGATTTCCAAAGAAAATTGTCCAAACTGCACTGGATCCATGCACACAAGTGGACTAAACTGCATATTGATACTAAAAAATGCATAAAAATGGTCTGAAATTTTGTGTACAGGTCCAAATTTTAATGGGATACATTTCATATGAAGGAACCAAAGCCTCATTCGGCCTTTATGATGCCCATCCCAGCTGATCTGTCCAAAGAATCAAATATGCACAAAGACAAATACGGTGTTATGTATTTTATCAATATCTCAAGTTGTAGTTGTCCAAATTATTCAAAACTTACGGTGAAGATATTAAATAGGTGGGGATAAATGTTTCTAATTTTTTACAAATCTATATTATACTTTCAAGTGGTCAAAAACCATCGGCCAAGGGGTTTTACACAATCTGTGTGCCCAAAACCACCTTCCATTTGCCTATAAAATGGAAGCTTAGGATCCTCATTTGGGAGTTCGGCTAGGATGAAAATATCTGGTATTTTGGATACCCAAAGGAGTTATCTTATCATCCAAGGAGTTCTGGAGTCCCCTATCCTCATAGGGGGGGTTAAGGATGAAGGTGAAGTTCCACCCGAGCTTCCTCCTCCTCCCGATGTCGAGCTAAACGGTGGACAATCATTTAGAGAGAGGTACAAACACTTGGGAGGGAGTTCTAGCACTTTTTCTTATACTGGTTTTGTGTAATTTTTGTGATAAATATTTTAATTATTTCTTATCTTGACATGATTCTCCTCTAATTTCATTTTTATTGTTATAATTAAGTGAAACACCTTTTATTTAAACACCGATTGAGTTGAGATTTCAAGTGGAAATCTTGGGTTGTTCCGATTGGAAAAGACAAGAGTCCTATTTATCTCACACATACATAATATTTCAGTATGCTTTGGTAGATTTTATTTTCTATGATTGATACCCAAACTTTGACAACATGATTGTTGTGTCAAGGGGTGGTTCTTTGAGCATCGTTTAAGAGACAAGAGGGAAATTGAGATCTTGACAACCCTCAACCAAAGTATTCCATTAAAACATGTGTATTTTTCAGAATGATGAACTCACCAAGAAGTTTAGTGAACTTGAAATGATCTCCTTATCTCATAATTATTAAATTAACACCTTTATCTATCAACTATTAAGCTCTTTAAATCAAGTTATTTTCTTAAAATTGTTTTCAAAATCACCCCCATGTTTAGTACTTTTTATTAAAAACGCATACTCTAAACCTATCAACACTCCTTGAGAGATGACGTAGTGTCTTCCCTAGAATATAAATCAACTTTAAAAAACATAATCAATTTGACGTGTCATGACAACTCAATCACTAGATTTGAGTCAATCAAGATTTTTCTTTCCATGGAAATTCAAAGAGGATATAAAGTATATCAAATGGATGTAAAGAAAAAATTATTTAATGGTGTTCTTGAAGAATAATTCTATATCAAATAAACAATGGGTTTTTTCTTGGTATTAATGAAACAAAGGTTTGTAAACTAAATAAGAATCTCTATGGTTTGAAGAAGGCACCACAAGCATGGTATTCCTGGATGGATTCTTATCTCAAGAAGCTAGAATTAAAAATAGGAGGAGTAGATCACAATATCTATGTGAAGAATTCTCCAAAAGATTAATTAATGGTTCTAGTTTACATTGATGACATTATATTTGGTGGAAACAGTAAAAAATCAGTGGATGAATTTTCCAATCACATGAAATCAGAATTTGAAATGTCTATGATTGGGGAGCTCACATATTTCTTGGGGCTACAGGTGAATCAAAAGAAATATTACACTTTCATTTCTTAGGAAAAGTATGCAAGAGAGCTGTTGAAGAGATTTAATATGAATGACTCCAAACTAATGTCAACTCCGATTATGGTTGGAACCAAACTTGGAAAACATTAGGATGGGACCTCTGTAGATCCCACCATGTACAAGAGGATTATTGGAAGCTTACTATACCTAACGGAAACACAACCTGATATTATATTTGAAAGTTGATTAGCGGCCCAATTTTAGAGTAATTTGATTGAATAACACAAGACAGTAGTAAAAATAATCATGAGGTACATTCAAGGTACTCATAATTATGGGTTATACTTTGCTGCAGAAAAGGATAATGAATTATCAACATTTTCTGATGTTGAATGGGCTAGAGATGTAGTGAACAAAAATTCCACCAGTGGTGGAGCATTCTATATTGGGAAGAAATGTGTTGTCTAGTTGAGCAAGAAACAAGAAAGTACTTCTCTTAGTACTACTGAAGCTGAGTATATCTCCTCTACAAAGGCATGCACTCAACTACTATGGATAAAGCAAAAACTGATAGATATCAGTGATGAGATAAATAACCAATGGTAATTTAATGTGATAAAAAGAGATTAATTGATCTTATGAAGAATCATGTTCAAAATTATCATACAAAAAATATTGAAATCAGATATCACTTTATCAAGGAAAAATTTGAACAAGGAATTATTAAAATGGATCATGTGATAAATGATCATCAAGTTGTTGATATCCTAACCAAGCCATTGTTAGTGGCTGTGTTTGAGAATCATCGGTTGAACCTCGGTATTCATCCACCTTCCAGTGCATAAAGAGGTTAATAAATTCCCCTCTCCTGAGCTATGTTTACTATTTTTAATATATTTGTGGATGTGATGCAGGTTTATGGGGGATATACTATCCAGGGGTGTTTTGTGATGTTCAATAAACTTTTACCGGACTTTGGGTTTATTTTCAATGGGGGAGAAAGGAATAAATTCAGGATTTAGGAAATGTAAATGTAATGAACATTTAATGTTTCTGTGACACGATGATAATTTAGTGTTAGGAGGAGAAGGAATACATTCAGGATATGTAATACTTCTAAGGAATAAGATGGACCCGTTCTCCCCCGGAGTGCTCCCTCGAGCACACTATTCCTCTCCTTAGGGTTTCCTCACGCTGGCGACAACGAGACTCCTTCTGGTATGTTTCTTTATTCTCTATTTCCATGGATTCTTCTTCTTTTCTATTTCTTTTCTTGGTGTTTACTTGGGCTATCCATTTTGGATGGAACTCTCTCCTTCAGCATCCTAGGGAGCGCCTCTTCGATAGTGAGTGGTCCTTATCCTAGATCCTGCTCTCTCTTCCATCACTTATCCTCTCGGGGTTTCTCCTTGCCGTCTTCTCGGGGATTATGCCTCTTATTTTTGACCCTTTGATTGGAAACCTCGGCTGATCTGCTGACTAGATCCGCCATTCCGGGCTCTATTTTCGGCCCTGTTCGGCGTTCTTTTCTTGGTGGTTTGGGATGTGCTGGTTCGCAGTCATGGTTCGCTTCCTAGGTCTTTGTTCAGATATTCCTCTATTTATCCAATCTCTTCAGGTTTTGGTTTGGTGGTATGGTGATTTTCATCCTCAATGCCGACGTCTTGATGATGTTTTTAATCATTGGATCTATTGTTTTGTTTTCATCAGTTCTGTTTATTTTGGATGATCTTGTATTTTGTTCGAACTTGCTGTAAAGCACGGCTCAAGGTTGTGTCTTTGTCTGCTCAACTCTGCCCTGGTTTCAAGGTTCATCGCTCCCGTCCGAGTTGGTCTGGTGTGATGGTTCCGAAAGAGGCTTTGGGAGGTGCTGTTCGAGCGGCCGACGACATTCCAGGAGGCGCTGTGGCGTGGATTTTGTTTCCTTCAGCTCTCTGTGTTACGTTCCCTTTGATGATGGTCTTCATCGTGCCTTTGAATGAAAAATGGACTCTGGTGGATTTCCTCATCGGAGACTGGTGAGATGACAGTGTATGATGATGGATGTGTGAATGGTTCATCTTTCACGATAGGCGATGGCGATGATGATGTTATGGCGGCAATGTGACGTTTATGATGGTGATTTGTTGATGGTGGCGACGTCAGTGATATGTTGATTGCGGGATTTGCGGGATGTGTACCCCATGAAGTTTTCATCTTCTTTTCATTTTGAAATTTGAATTTCATGACCGCTGAATCAAGTGATGTTTGGACAATGTGCAGGTTCCCACTTTTCCATGAAAGTGGTTTTATGAAAAGAAAAAAAAGATGATTTGGTAGGATGATGTAATACTTCTATGGCACAGTAAGAGAATATCCTGGGTGGTGTCTTTAAGAATTCAAAAACATGGGATCCCAATTCATGCTTCCCCTCTTGTTTTCTACACCAAGCATTTCTCACGTAGACTTAGAGTGTTGGCTGAGTTGATTCTTGCGTTTCAGGATTTTCTTGTGGTTGGCGCTCTATTGAATTTATCTGATGATTTATAACAAACCCAAAGGGGGAGATTGTTGGAACCATGGATGTTTTATTTAAGAAATGGAGTTTGGTTTTTGTTTTTGTCAATCCTAATTGGAATTTCAGAATGTTTTCCAGGAAAGGGATCATATAGTTCGAGCGGACAATAGTATTAAAGGTGGCATCATTTCCCAGTGTTTGCCAATTTTTTGGGCTAGAAAATCAGAAAATGGAGAAATGTGTGTTTGGAAAAGAAATCTGTACACAAGATTTTAGGTGTTTTGTGAACTTGTGTGAAAGGCATGTTTTGGTATTAGAACGTCAAAAAATGGAAAAGGAATGAGCTGCGTGAAAAATCTGGTGTTATTCACGGAAAACAGTTCCTACGCAAAAAGAATTCTGTGCATAATGAGAGGTTTTGTGTGACATAGTGGGTCTTGTGTACGGGAGTCAGTGAAACCTATAAATAAGAGGTGACCCCATCATTTAGCAGGACTGAATACTTAGATAAGATCCAAGTTCTGATGCACATAAAAGTTGCGTGAAAAGGGAGTTTCACGGAAAAGTTGAAGTTGCGCAGAAAAGTTAAAGTTTCATGAAAAAGTTCAAGTTGTGTGCAAAAGTTAAAGTTGAGCATAAAGTATTTAGTTGCGTGAAATATTTTCTATGTGATAAGAAAATATCGTGCGCAAAAGTAAGATCTTGTGCGCACAGGGTAGGTGTTGCGCGCAATTGTCAGTGTAGGATGGATACATGTTCTGAATATCTGGTTCAGTGCTTTCAAGTGCATCAATTTGGGACTTTTATGCAAGTAGTGTCTCATGCTAAATAGAGACAAATAATTCAATACAAATATATTAAAGCGACCGTCAAGTCGATAAACTAAGTTAGACTTCTCACAAGGTAGTGAGCTAGGGGGAGTTGATGGAAGTGATCCGAGGGACACAAGGAGCTATCCCCGTACCTTTTTAAAGGCAGTGTTCCCATCACATAGTAACTGTGACTGAATATTTTAATCCTAAAACTAGTAAAGATTAGTGGATTTAGGTACGAACGACACACTGTCAGCGTATGCTCCTTGGACGTAGCCCTTTGCGGTGAACCAAGTAAAAGTGATGTGTCATCTCCCTGCTTTCATTTGTTTGAAAAATTTAACAAGTTCCTACCAATGTGGGAACAATATCCACAACTTTATAAAGAAAAAGTTGACACCCTGATTCACCCCTCCCTTCTTAGGGTGTTCTGGGGTCCTTTATTATTACCACCAGCACCCCCAGGTGGTCCCCTCTAGGCTCAGGGAGATGGTAGTTAGGAATGAGGGAAGCTACAAGTGGTTGAGGCTTATGACCCAGAGGCTACAAGGATGATATGAGGCATAATATGTATCTTTTATACCTTATCTAAAGTATTTATAGGCACAAGTGTGAGTCATTACTTTCTCTCTACTTATATAGTTTGAGACTTAGAGATTCTGGTTGATCCCATGGCTCAACCCTTACACTTGGAGACTCTTAATAGAGGTGAATAAATGATCAAACACTTCTATTGATAGTGTATCCTAAATATTTGGGGAAAGATTTTATTTTGGGATATCTTTATAGTAGTGACGAGGCCTTATGATGTCATATTAGGTATGACTAGTAATCTATAGTTCATGCCCAGATATACTATTTTAGGTGTAATATGCATTATGTCTACAGTTATGGGATGAGGTTTTCCTTTGTGGGTGAAAAGGAAACCTAGGTAAAGTAGGATGGAATCATGAATAGGAGGTTGCAAAAAATTACACACTAGTTGTATAGAATGACCCTTTTTATAGTGGATGCTATGGGCCTTCATTTTCCTGCAATGGTGGCAAAGTATGAGAACGTCTTTCCTGAGGATGTGCTAGGATTACCTCCCCAATTAGAGATATAATTTTTTTATTGATATAAAACCTAGTATAGAACTAATATCTATACCATAATATTGGATGGATTCTATAGAGATTCTCGAGATGAGGGTTATTTGGAGGACTTACAGATGATGGTATTTATCAGGCCCAATGTTTCACCCTAGGCAGTCTCAGTTTTTTTCACCAAGAAGGAGGATGAGAGATTGAGGTTTTTTATGGATTACCATCACATAAAATAGGTGCTATTAAAGAACAAGTATCCACTACCAAGGATCAATGAACTCTTTTATCGGTTGAGAGGGGCACAATGGTTCTCGAATATTGACTCAAATCAGGTTATCACCAGTTACGAGTACAAGATGGGGATATACCTAAGATAACTTTTTTATGTTGATATGGTTACCATGAGTAATTAGTGATTCCATTTGGAATTAATAATTCCTCAAAAATATTCATGGTACTCATGAACTGGATCTTTCAGCCTCTCTTAGACCGATTTATGGTAGTCTTCATTGATGACATCCTAGTGTACTTAGTGTCCAAGGAGAAGTATGAAAGACACTTGAGGGTGGATCTAGTCATGATATGAGAGCATCAAATATATGAGAACATATCTAAGTTATAGTTATGGATTCAATAGGTTCACTTTATAGGACATGTTATCTTAATAGACAGTGTAGCGGTGGATTGACAAAGGTCGATGTAGTGTTATCTTGGGAACCACCCAAGAGTATGACAGAGGTACAAATATTACTTGGGTTTGAAGGATAATATAAGATATTTACACTTGATTTCTCTATGATATCATCCTACTTAATATCTTTGAGTTGAAATGGGAATCCTTTTTTGTTGACAGAGAGGTACTAGCAAGATTTACAGGAGTTGATGCAGAGATTGACAAGCACTCCCATATTGAGATTTCTGGAGGAGGGTGTTGAGTACATAGTGTTATGCAATACATTAGGGACCAAGATTAGATTTATTTTTATTTATAGGTAGGAATTTATTTCCTTTGGTCCATTTTAGTTTATACCACATGAGAAAAGCTATGTGACCCACTATCTTGAGTTAGCAGTGGTAGTCTTCACACCGAAGATGTGGCGACACTTCCTGATGGGAGAGAAATTTATCATGTATTCTGACCATAATATACTCAATTATATATTTTATAATAAGTATATTAACTTGATATATAGGTGATGGATAGAATCCCTCAAGTATTATTACTTTGATATTTTTATACTCTTGGGAAGGGAAATGTGGTAACAGATTCCCTCAATAGGAGATCTTGTTCACAATCGCTGGGTGAGGCGTTAAATCAGTTAGCCTCTTTGTAGTTATCCTTTGTGGATAGGGATTAAGCATATTACCTTCAATCAATGGATGTTAACCCTCCAATTTTACAACAATTTATGGAGTCATGTCTTGTGGATACCTACTGTGTGACCCTATGTACTCAAATATCCACTGAAGTTGCACCTAATGGATTTTATAAAGATGGGGAGCATGTCATTATTTTCATAGGATGTATAATGGTACAAGTTGTACTGATATAGGATGTGTTGATGGAGTTTTATAATTCACCCTTAGCAGTATATCTATATATGGAAAAGATTTACTAGGACCTTCGACGATAGTTCTGGTGGCCAATGATAAAGAAGGGAGTTGCATAGTTTGTCTCTCGATGCCTTAATTGTTAGTAAGTGAAGGCTAAACACCATGTTTCAGTGGGTTTATCCCAACCCCTTGAGGTTCTATAGTGGAAGTGAGATGAGATATAAATGGAATTCATGATGGGGTTACCACATACATCCATGGGATATGACTCTATTTGGGTGATCATAGACTGACTCACCAAGTCATCCCACTTCCTAGCCATTTGAGAGAAGAGTTTAATAGAGATCTTGGGATGCCTATATGTGTAATATATAGTCCATATATATGGAGTTTCCTTGAATATTTTTTTGACCATGATTCCTATTTCACATCTCAGATATGGAATGGATTTTATGATGCCTTTGAGACTCAGTTGTGCTTGAGCATGACTCTCCACCCTCAGACTGATGGACAGACTGAGTGGACCATTCAGGTATTGTAGGAAATGATGAAGGATTTCATTTTAGAATTTGTATGTAGTTTTTAGGATCACCTAATATTGGTATAATTTTCATACAACAACAACTACTATTACACCATCGATATGGAACCATTCAAGGCCATGCACGGGCAACCCTACAGGTTACCACTATCATGGACCGATCCAATAGAGTCAGCACTTATGGGACCAAATTTGGTGAAATACTTTATAGATATGGTGTAGATCATCTAGGAGTGAATGATGATAAAATAGATCCATCATAAGTCTTATGAGGACTGACAACATAGGCCTCTAGAGTTTGAGGATAGAGACTATGTGTTCCTAAGGGTCTCACCTCGACGTGGGTTGTAGATATTTGGCTGGGGCGGTAAGATATCTATGAGATTCATTAGTCCTTTCAAAATACTATATAGATTTGGTGATATGGAATACCAATTAGCTATACTTTCGTAGTTATACAAGGTTCATGATGTCTTCCATGTGTCACAACTGAGGAGGTACATGCACGAACCATCACATGTTATCGACTTGGGAGAGCTAAACATCAAGGATGGAGCTAATTTTGAAAAGTACCTAGTATATATTGAGGATTTATGAGGGATGATCCTATATGGGTGAGAAATTACTTTATTGAATGTCTAGTGGTAGCATGGGAATATTCAGGAGAGTACCTAGGAGTGGGATACCCAAATGCATGATCAGTACCCACATCTCTTTGTGTAGCCTTTTATTTTGGATTTCAGGGACATTAATCCCCATAGTGGGGAGAATGTTACAAATAATATTTTCATATGAATTTATTTGGGATATTATATGGATTATTTTTGGAGCTAGGTGCTAATACAATGTGATATTCCAATGCCCGATATGCCTGGAATTAATTTTTGAAATAAATTAATTATATTAAATATCACACATGCACAATTTTCCTAAAAAAGTGGAATATATTATAAATAGAGAATTAGATCAGAAATATGATTCCATTGTTGAGTTCAAAGAATGTTTTTTACCCTAGTCATGAAATAAAATTGGATCACATCAGATGCTTAGTTTGGGTGTGGTCATAGACAAACATTTAAATAAATTAATTGATTAAAATAATTTATTTAATTAAATTTTTCATGAACTATTTTTTCCTATAAATATACTACTAGAGGAAATACCATGGTTAGTATCATAACACTAGATCCATTTGAGAGAGAATTAAAGGATCATTCTTGGGAAAAAAATCACTAGATCATGGATTGTCGATCTGTATGAAACAAGATCCGTGGATCATGCCAATGACAATGAAACATGCTCATTCTTCACCAGTGATCGATCCATATCAAGGTATGAAATTTTGATTATGTGGATTTATCCCCGTTTTATTATCCCACAAAAAACTTGAATCATTCTTCCAATGGATTGAATCATGGTTCAATCGTATTGCAGGTGTGGGGTTATTTTGTGGGGAATTTTGGGGGAATTTTTTTATTTTATTATGGATCTTCATTATTCGTTCTAATGGAAATGGATCAAGGAAAAACTTAAAATGATTGAGGTTTGTTCCTTGTTTTCATGTTTCTTGGTTTTCTCTCACCATTATTCTTTTGTTCATAACTGGAATTTTTTTTGGCCGATGGTTCAAAAAATACCGAATAATCAATCATTATGCACCTGTTTCATGGCATAATAGATTGATATCAGAGATATAGTTTTGGATCAATGATAGGATCAAGATGTAAAAATGGTGATGATGGATTGAGGATGGATTTGAGATCACAGTTCGAGAAGGACATGTGATGAAAAAGGGGACCAATGAAGTCCATTTTACCATGTGTTTGGGTGTCAAAATACCAATGAGCAGTGATAGTGAGGTCTGGTTAGACCCAATATATGATATCCTAGCGATATTGGTGAAAAAATCGGAGGTAATGGTGAAAAAGTAATATGTGAAGGAATAACCTATGTTTTCTATGAAATATCGAGTTACAAAATGTGTATTATGGAGTTACACACCATGTGGGACCCCCTATATGGCATTAGGGTTTTCACTAGAAGAATAATATAACACAACATGTGATAGTTGTCACACAACGTGTGAATCTTAACTGGTGGATCAGTGTGTACCTTAGAGGGTACACAAACATGGCTAACCGTACATGGACATGATCAGAAGAGGTGTACATGGGAAGACCTGTGTACTTGGAAATGGTCAAGAGTACATAGGCTCAGACATGCCATGTATCCATACATTTACCTGGACACGGGCATGAGCCTTATTATATGGGTAGGAACCGATGCTGAAGGGACACCGAGTTTACTACCATTACATTCCATGTACTTCTTCAAAGATGTCTTGGATCCCTTGTCCTATTCAGCTTGGACAAGTTTCATTAGGTTACATTCCCTTAATCCTTTACCAGAGGGTTGTTATAGAAGCACATCCAGTGCATAGGATGGTGATCCCTTTTAAGGAACTTTAGTCTTGGATAGAGTTTTTATAATCCTTCCTCAAGGCCTGGAATGAGATCCTCTATCATCATTACCCTAGGCAGGGTTCTTGGTATCATCATGAATAACACTATGTGAGCATTAATCCCCTACTTAGCGGGCTAATATAGATTGGGTTGTTGGTATACCCCATGGACCTGGGTGTGATCCCCATCTGTGTATAATTTTTTTAGACTCCTAGCATATAATTCTTATGGTGAGACCTGATGATCATGACATCTTGGAAAGATTCCATCAGTGATATGTGACCCATGGAGTGAGTTCTCTTGTATGAGTGTTATGTGGAACCTTTAAGTAGGAATCCTAGGATGGCATCATAGTTATGACTTTACCTTGATACTATGTGTATATATTGATTATATATGGATATTCTTGTTACATGTGCTTCTAACATATACCTGTGATGATCTGAAAACTGTTCTTGATTCTACATTCTTAGTGATTTCAGGGTGTCCTACTGGGTATTGTTATACTCACCCCTACATGATATTTTCCCACACATGTCATGTCTTATAAATATGATTAAACTTTTGATAGATTCCTTGAGGGACCAAGATCAGGAGGAGCTTAGTGATCCGAACATACTG
The DNA here is from genome assembly GCA_963277665.1 of Viscum album. Classification (NCBI taxonomy): domain Eukaryota; kingdom Viridiplantae; phylum Streptophyta; class Magnoliopsida; order Santalales; family Viscaceae; genus Viscum; species Viscum album. The sequence continues at coordinate 151,058,286 of OY728123.1, read as the reverse complement.
AGGTGTGTTCCTGCATTTGTATTGACGATAGTCCTCACCCACATTATAGGTTGGACTTGTTTTTCATTTTCTTTATGGTGTAATTGTGTTTTACCTTTTTCTTTATATTACTTATTGTCAAAATTTGATGGTGGAATTTTATATGTATGAATTCATGGTTATCAATTGTTTTAAATTTCATCATTATATGGGCTTGGAGATGTGTGTGTGCATAAAAGTACATTAGGATAAGGCCTCCCATGTGTGCGATATTCCTCCTTGACATTGGTATCCATCCCCTGGCCTATTGGAGGTGGGATTAGGGTAATCATGGAATGGGACCCATTAGGACAGGTCATGATGGAAAGAATAAAAGTACAACAATGTAGTAAAAAAATTTAAAGTGAAAAAATACACACCCAACCCGAAATGAAGCCCCAACCTGAAAACAATTGGAAAAAGGGGGACTGAAGAGAGCTTGACTCATAATCTCCAAGTAAGACCACCAAACATGACCGAATCTTCTAGGTAAAACTATGATCCTTAGAAAACCCAATCCACCAAGGTCACCTCCGATCTATCTATCATATACATAAGACACAACACATATGGGTAACGCTCATGTAGGGGTGAGTATATACATACCCAATAGGACACCCCAAAAACCAATAAGGGAGTAATAGAAAGATAAAAAAGTTAGACCAACCTATAACTAAGAGGTAAATGAAACCCAAAATATATGATCATAAAGAAACCCAAGCGATAGAGAAAGGGGATCACCATATCCACATCCCAGCTAAGAATGAAAAGTCAGCTTGCAACTCCAAGGGTCTGATCACTAATGTCGAACAACTTGTGTGTCCATATAAAATATAGAGTGGAGGTCATGCTCCAAACCATTGGGAATCATATCTGATAGGGAAATATATCCTATCCATGAATCTCATATAATCTCTTAAGAAGTTTTTTCGAGGACTCACACCTCACCACTATGCTCCACATACAAGGGGACACTATCTCTAGTGGAGGACTCACTCCTCACCGAAACTCAAAGTTGGGGGGATTGGGGGGGGATTCTAATCCATAGATAGAGGACCTGTTCCCTATGTAGTATGGGGGTTTAAAATATACCTGTGTAAAGATTATGGGGGTTTGCACCTTGGTGAAATGGGAGGGGGGTTTCTAACCCCAATAACACTCCAATGATCACACCTGATCACTGTCACCAGCTAAGAGTTTCTAAAATGAGTGTCCCACTTTTATCACCTCACATCATACCTCTGATGTTGATACGAAGGCCACCTTCACATTACAATGTGAAAACCATCCAATATAGGCTACTCATGGGCCTAAATCCAAGTCCCGAAGAAGGAGAAATTAATGGTGGAAAACTCATAGAAAAGTACACAACATTTACTTATGGTCACATGACATGTACTTAGGGTCACACAAAATGTGACCTCTCCTGGTCACTGGGGAAGTTCCTCACCTACACATATCTTGGCTATACATGTGAATATAAATGACATATACATGGAGTACATGATGTGTCTTAGCTTCCTAGGGGATACCCATGTCCTCTTGGCCTATGCCCGTGTACTTTGGATTGTTCCCGTGTACCTGACTATGTCCACATCCATGTACACATGGTTCTTGGACATGTATTTCTACACAAACATGTCCCCTTACATGGGGTGTATTCCCATGTACTCATCCTCATGTCCATTTCCTAATACACAAAATGTAATCCCAATACATAATGTATAGTTCCCAAAATAGCTTCATCCCCCAATGAGAAGAACACACAATGTGTTCTCCTAAACCAAACTTCATGTGATTGGGATTTATGAATGGTAAATCCCTAAGAACCTCCCAAAACCCCCCTTTTCCCCTAATTAAACATAAATTGATCCACAAGGGGGGATTATAAGTCATGAAAGGGGGTCTAAAACCCTTAAAAATGCATATATGGGGATCGAGATATAAAACTCAAAATCTACCTACCTCATGGAGAAAAAGTATAAGATTCAGGTCCAAAATTTCATTAGGAAGGTGTTTCACCTTGATTCCGTCTCTATCACCATCGAGGATAAAGTAAAAAAAACACCTCCTCTCCCCTTACTGTTAGTTCAGATGATGCACAAAGGAGAACCCTCTCCCTTCCTCCTACCATGTATAGGAATACAAATGGTAGGGTGAGGTGTTATATTTCTTCTTATTAATTAAATAACCAAAATTATTTAATTAATTATCATGTTATCCAATGGTCTCCTTCCAATGAACACCATACACCGACCAAATTTATGTCTCACCCAGGGTAAAACCTGCATCCTAAAAACAATAATGGTTCTACATTTACTATATGAGGTCCCAAATAATGGGGAAACTACTTATTCTGAAAATATGTGCATGCCTGATTTAATATACATTAATATTTTTAATATATTAATTTCGAGGTTCTGCGAAACTCAAACATAGCTCCGACCTCATGAAAAAATCCACACACACACACATATATATAAATATTCAATATACTAAACCAAAAAAAAACCACATTCATTACACCGAATATCTATCTTGGTGTAATTTGGTCAAACTATTTTTGTTTACATGAACTAGATGGTTATTAAATATTTTGGTGTGGTATGAGTCATGTGAACTATTTTTTTTATGAATCACCATTACTTGGTTCACAAAATCCAACACATAAATACCATTATTCAAATATGCCTTACCATAACATATGTAAGATCCTGCTTCCATATTTCTAAAAGGAATTTGAATTTTTCATTTATTGGATAGGTTAAATTTTTAATCAAGACTTGGAATGGTATTTTGAGAGTTTTAATGAATCAAAGTGATGATTTTAAAATAAGTAATTAGGCTCTGAAGATATCTAGGGTGTATTGGTGAGCCTTAGGAGCTTTGGGTTATGTTTCGGGAGTTTGGAGTTTTTTTCCTAAGGTGAAAAATTTTGTGTGAACGGGTTAAGAGGAATCACGTGACACCTTGATGCTAAGGATGTTTTCAGTTCATTTTGAATTGACCAAGGTTAGGTTGTACAATTAGAGCATGGTTTGGGGTAAACTGTGAGAGCTAAAGGAGAAACCATGTGAGGTGTTGGAAGGAATGGTACATGGAACATGACCTACGCATGGTCTATTCATGGTTTAGAAAAATCACGTTCCTTGTTATAGAGGGATATAGTGTGGTGTTGCATGGTTGGAAAAAAGTTTGGCTAACTGTGTGTCCAAAATATTCAAGGGGTATGATGTTGGACAATGGGGGGGGGGTGCACATTTGGCGCATAGTTTGCCTAACCGTGCAGCCAAATGGTTCGGCTTCCCAAAACTTCATTAAAAGTGTAAATTTACCAAAAATATCTCTCATGCTATTTTTTTACCCACCCCTCTTCCTCCATGGTGTGCATGCGGACCAGGAGGGTCTCCTCCCCTTTGTTCCCTCTACTCCCCCCTTTGTATTAGGGTGTGTTCATCATGATTCGTTGGTGTTATGAGGTAAGATTAAAACTACAATGGATTCCTTTACCCTTATACTTATTCCTCTCTATTTTTGGAGTTACTCAGTTAAGGTTTTGTTGATGATTCCAACAGAATATATTAGAATCATTTATTTTTCATGGGGATTTTGGTTTGATTACATAGAAGAGATCCTAAGATGACTTCCACAAATCCTTGCATGGAGTTTCATTAAGGTATGTGTTCTTGTTAAATTTTATTAGGTTTTACCTAATTAATTGTTTTAATTAATTTTTATAATGGTATCAACTCTTAGTTATTTTTCTAATAATGGTGTCGGGATTCTGTTGTGGACCACCCATGATTGTTGCATGAAGTTTTGATAATAGGTGAGAATCTGATGAGTTTTCCATCATTATGATGAGTTATAGTTTAATTAATTAAATAATTAATTATTTTTTTTTTTATTTTCATGAGGTTAGAGCTCATGTGGTTGAGATAAGATCATTTGGATGTTGAGTAGTTTGTAAGGGACTTGGACGATCCTTGTCCAGACCGACAATCTTTGGTAGTGTTACAGAAAGCTCCATTATTATGGTAAGTGGTCTAAAATATTTACCCATAGTCTTATTAATTTATTTAAATATGTATGCGGCATGTTCATTAAATCCATGTGTGGTGTGTCTTCTCCCATGATGGAAGTTAATAGTTTTAGGTATTAGATTGATGCCTTAGAAATTTCATGAAACCCGTTGGATCTATTAGTTATTAAGAGACCAGACCTATAGCCACCCATGGGGTGTTCTATACTTTAAAAATGAAATATTTACATGTGTTTAGTTTTTTGAGAACCCCATGAGGCCCTTGATATGGTTTTAACTACATGAATTGGGTTTTGACTTGGGTTTGGATTTCAAAGTGTGAAAACTATTCTTGAAGTGGATTTTGTTTTAGATTGAGGTTTTGATGTTCAAATGTTTTTAAAAAAGTGGTTTGGGGTGGATTTTCAATGTTTATTTGAAATGAGTGTGTGTTTTCCCCCTTTTGGGTGAAATTTCCTTGATGTCTCTTTTAATTTTTTTTGATGGAAAGGAAAGATTTAGAATTTCTTTGCATATCATCAAGGAAGAACCTTATTTTAAGGGTGACTTAGAAATGTTTTAAATATATAGGTGAGATCCCTATGTTTTCTAAATAATATTTGAATTATTTTTTTATTTGTAAAAATAAATTGACAATTTGGTCCATGTGTGGTGTTAAAGATCTTTTGGGACCTTGTTAAGTGACAAAGGTTTAAAAAGTGTTTTTTGTGTGTTTTATTTTGGATTTTTTGATGGGTCAAGATGTCGAACCTTGGAATTTTATAAATATAAGAGGTTTATAGTGATAAATAGGATGATATAAATGTATGGTTCTAGATATCATACAAGACATTCTACATCCAAGGTTTAGAGAGGTGTAAATGACACTCTATAGCTATAGTTCCATATGTCTGATATGAAATTCCACATCTAAGGTTTAGAGAGGTAGACTTGATGCTCTACATGTATGGTTCCAGATTTCTAACATGATGCTCCACATCTAAGATTTATAAATTTCGACATGACGTTCCATGTCCATGAGTTAGGTTGTTGGACATGACGCTCTATATCAACACCAATGGTTTTGTACATGGTTTAGGTGTTGGAATGTAGTTCCAATCACTGTTGATATTGATGATGATACATGGTTGAAATGAATTCTATGAGTATTGATAGAACAGGTACATGGTATAGATACCTTGGATCACTATTTTATGCTTTCTTGAGTTGATTGATAAATGAAAATTCCTTCCTTTATTTAGATTATTCATTTACCTATGTTTATAACTTAGATTATTGGTTTTGGATAAATAAGGTTTGGTTTTCCTGGGTGCCACTTTGGAACCTAAGGGACAACATGTTAGGTAACAAATGGTTTTTTGTGATGGAGTTGGTGCCATAGAACCAACTTCTTTTTTACTTTATGATAAATATGTATTAATTTTTTTTAATATTAATAAACTACTTATCACATCATGATTGTTCTTCTATGTGACATATTATGTGATAATGTCCTAAGAGTAGCTGTCACACTAAAAGGTCATAGCAGTTCCCCACTATGATGAGAACCCAGAAGTGATATGACACTAGTCTTGAATATATGTTATATAGCTAGATGATATAATTTGAGGGACACAAATGATACAGGATATCAGGGGTAGATACTCATAGGGATTTGAGGCAACTTCTCATGGTGTACATCCTTGGTAATATCCAGTATGGATATTATGAGAATGAGACCCACCATTAGGAAATCCACATTTCAATGTGTCATTGGATGTTCCTATCTATAGACATGTGTATTGGTCCTTAGAATTTAAGATTATTATTAATTAGTATTATGAGTTGCACACTTAGATGTATTGATGAAAACTATGATGAAATATATTTGTGATGATGTAGGATATCTTGGGTGCATCACGAGTATTATTGTATTAATGAATAATGTGAGAAAGGATTTTCCCCTTATTTTATTTAATGGAAGTTGATATCTTAGGACATTTGATGTAAATTAGATAGCCTAAATAAATATATGGCCATGGTGATCTATAGGAAAGTTCAATTTTTAGAAAGTCAAAGAAATATATATCGAGCATATAGGTTGATGGCACTGGCATGAAACGTACTCGATTTGAGATACTGTGATAAAGGGATTATATTACACGATAAGCATTTGTATGAGGTGACATCTTGTTGTGACATTAACTTCTTTCTCTATGGGTTCCTTGACATGTTTCTAGATGCTAACCTTGGACTTTGAGATGCTTCACCTAATTCCACTGAGAAAGAGGCCTAAAGGGTCACACACTAAGTGTATCCAGAATCCCAGATAAATAATATATTATTATTTATTATTTAACAGGTTGAATAAATATTATTATTGTATGTGGTTTAATAATTATTCATATATGTTTGATCATATATAAATATTTATTTTATATTTAGAAAATATAATATTTATTTATTTATTGGCACATAATGTAGTGGTATTTATTTAATAAATAAATAGACATTATTCAAGGTCTGATAAATATTGTAGAAGAATAGAATACCAAGTTTAATGGTTTAGTGAGAAATAATAACATTGAATATTATTTTATTAAATAATATTTAATCATAATTCTAAAGTTAAGCACATGTCGAAAAATAATAATAATAATATTATTATTTGACATAAGGATTTTATAGTATTAAATAAATAATTAAGGGAACTTGTGAAATTATTTTATTTTAACCCTAGAATTATAAATACCCAATTATTTTATTTTATAAATACCTAATTCAGTTGTGCACAATGAATCTTGGAGAGCCAATTCATTTTGTTGGGTGTTCACAACAATCCTGGAGTATCCTCTCAAGCCTAGAGATCTCCCTTCTCTAAGAAGGCTCCTAAGAACGGTGAGAAATCCTCCTACATCAGATCAAGGATAATACTTTGGAAGAAATTATCTAGGTATTCGAGGAGGATGACACAAGCACAAGGATCCTCCATGCTATCACTCTAAGACTCCTTTGGTGATGTTTGAAAGGAACACATGTGGATCACCGCAAGGGGAAATCTACACTTAGTTTCTATAATGTAACAACAGTGCACTACAGATCTGTCGCCAGACTCATCAAAAAAGAAATAATTCCTTAGAGATAATTAATTATCTAATTAAATTAATTATAAATGATAAGTTTTGATATCCTCTCTCTCGATTCCAGTATTATTAATATTGTATAGCTTTGATTCAATTACATTGATCATGGTGATTAAACGAAGTATAGATATTGGATTAATCATCGATCATGAAAAAAAGAAATGTTCGACACCACCCATCACATGCTTCTGCTATGCCTAGAACCTACAAGTGGTATCATAGGGGGAAAATAATTATTTATAATTATTTAAATATCATTGGTGATTTATGCATTTGTAATTTAGTTTTTCAATTCATGTTTAATAATTATTTTAATCTGAATTGTGATATCTATTTCTTCCTATATTTCTCATAGATCTAATCGAGATGTTTAATTTTATGATTAAAATAAAATCGAGGAACTCATCCAGTGATGCCAAAGATTTTGGTTGGATAACAAAGGATTACACACCATGTAATCGGAATTATATGCCATGTACTCGTGGTCAACACACCAAGAGTTAATTCAGAAATTAATCAAACCATTTGCATTGAGGAAACGCAATGTAGTTAATTATTACACTGCATGTTGACTAGGAAAAACTGGTGAATAGTCAGTCAGAGTACACACCGTGTAGCCCACGTACACGACGTGTAGTCCCTTTGGGCCAGAGACGAGCTATGTATTCTATACATTACTTAGTTGACTGGTGACCATGTAACATGGAGTCAACACAGCATGTGGCCCATTGGACATTCCATGTACTCCAAATTTTCCGAGGTACATTTTACACACCAAGTCCCTAGGCATGTACCACAGATAGACGGTGAAGGGTGTACATGCCATATAGATTGGATCTACACACCGTGTACTTTTACCAAATTACACAGATTTAAAATTTATTTATTTTACTATGTAAACCTTGAGACATGTACTTGAGCGTGGCCATAAAGATTGGACACACCATATGATAGGTTTTAATATACATAAATATTTATATGTTTAATTAATATTATTATAATTTTCATATCTACATACCATGTATTAGTTGTTTTACAAGTTGTTTCTCTACGTGAATTTGAGCATAACACATGACCAAAAAATCATGTAATTCGTGTAATCATCCCTGAAGTACACATTGTGAAAGTACTTGATAAGTTGTGTATTCCATATGTCACAAGAGTAAAATAGTATACGAGTATAATACATGTTAGGAAGAATTATATGAGTATTCACCGTGTTACCTCCAAGGTACAAGTAATGTACACAATTAATTTTAAATGAATTTATTTAAATTTTTTAAAATTATAATAAATTAGAATCTCAAGGAAATTTAGATAAGAATTAAGATAAAAGGTTTGATTAATTAAATATAATAATTAATCGATTTTAGTGCGATTTATCTAAAATAAGAATGATTAATAATTGAATTCTAGTTTTATTAAATATGTAATTCGTTTCATGCATGTGGATGATCATGAGTTATACCATACATTTGTATGTGATTGGTTTCATTTAATTTATTATTAAATTAAATTATCGTCATGTGTGAATTCTATCCTTTCGTTATGTAGGGCCTGTGTTCCCATGGTTTCTTTTATATAAATCCATTTTCTCCCCTCACCTGCATGTGAGTAAAAGGTACATGTAATGGATGGAGATCCAAAGCTAGTCGAGGCGATTCAAGTTTGGAGCTGTGGAGAAACCAATCCAAGGAGATAATTATGTGGATAGGTGGAAGGCTGCAATACAAACCTTAATTGGTTCAAGGTGTTTTTCCTATAGGTCAACAATTAGTTTATCAACCGATAGATAAACTAACCACTAGTAAGAACTCATGATCATACCACTTTGTTATTTTATTTCTATTAGTTTCATGGTTATTTCATTATGGGTATCTTTTTGTGATCAAATAATTAATGAATTAATGATCATGCAAGATAGAACAAAAATAAACCAGCTTACGCGTAAATATTATCTAAGACATGGTTAACCACTTAAGTAATCCCACTTAATATTAACAAGCATGTGATAAATATAATGATTTGAAATTTACACATAAAAGGATAAAATCCCTCAATAAAATATTAAGTCGGTAAAGCCTTCCATTACTTCGGTTAAAATTGAAATATAGTTTAAATTTCCTGACCAGCCAAAGTTAGGGTGTTTTCAATTATTGGGGAATTATAATATGAAGTTTTGGGTTGAATTAAATTGGTTCACATCAAGGTTTGACTATCAAAGTAGGACTTGGTGTAATTGAGTAGAAAATGTTTAAGAAATCCAATAAAGTATTTCACGATTGAGGAGTCCACTCAGTGGATCAAGGAACAATGAGTTAATGCAGTTTTCATTTGGAATGCCTACCTAAAACCATTCAAGTTTCTTGACCAACCAAAGTTGGGGTAATGAGAAGGGGAATATGGATCCTTGAAACTTTAATGTCCAAGAAACAAGATATTATGAATCCAATGGTGAGGGATATTGGGTTTCAATAAAATAGTGGGTGACTAATAAATATAGTATTTATTTATTTGTCTAAATTTTATCAGATAAAGTACTAAAATTATTCTTATCATATTTTATAGAAACGAAAATAAAATGAAATCAAACATATCATTATAATCCATACTTGAGAAGGAAAACCTTCTCACCGACACAAATTACCAAGAGTGGAAAAGGCACCTGTGTGTCATCCTTCGCCATGAAAGAAAATTGTATGTGCTAGAAGAACCTTTACCAATTGCAACTAGAAATGAGGAAAGTGATGAAGAAATATCTCTCTATGAGAAGCATCTGAATGATGCTACAAATGTTCAGTGCTTCATGATATCATCCATGTCTAATGAGCTTTTGAAGAAACATGAGGATATGGATGACTGTATCATGATATCTCACCTTTAGGATCTCTATCAAAAGAAGGACATATAATAGAGGTACGAGATCTCCAATGATTTATTCACAATTAAGGTTAGAGAGTGTGTTCTACCTGGGCCTCTTGTAGTCAAGATTATCATCTACATTGAACACCTGGAAATCTTAGGGATTAAATTCCCAAATGAGTTGCATACATATCTCATACCTTCATCACTACCTAAGACCTTATCTAATTTTATTATCAATTAAAATATGAGAAATAATGATAAGAATCTTTCAAAAATTCTTACTTTAATTATCCAAGTGGATAAGGACATGAGGCATAATAAAACCATAGTCCTTATGGTTAATAAGAAAAGGAAGGACAAGGAAAAGGGGACCAAGATTTATAAACAATCTAATGCTACCGAGCACCATTCTACCAAGAATAAGAAGAAGATCTAGAGGTAGGGCAAGGAATAGGAGGAAATGTGTTTTTCATGTGGCAAGCCAAGCCATTGGAAGAGGAACTACACCCAAATAAAAGGGGAAGCTAAAGGTGCATTTGTTATCAAGTGAAATATTTCCATTTATACACATTGGGTATTAGATATAGCTTGTGGTGCTCACATATGTATCCAAATGAAGGAACCAAGTAGATTCTAGAATATTACTAGATGGGAGGTGGATCTGTGAGATGTAAATGGTGCGAGGCTAGCTGCTCTGGCCATTAGTGACTACCACCTTTCATTTCCAACAAGAATGATTTTGGTTTTAAGATATTGTTATTATGTACCTACAATTACCAAGAACACAATTTTTGTGTAATTTTTAGATACTTATGGGTTTATTTTTAAATTATGAAATAAAAATTGTTTCTTTTATAAGGATAACATATGTTATGGTATGGAGCATTTAAATAATGGTATTTATGTATTAAATATTAAAATCAAGTGTTGAAAATCGATAACAAATCATATTCACACAACTCTTATAACACCTAGTTGTGGAATCACCGTGTTGGTCATGTAAACGAGAAGCGTTTGAAAAAGATTTTTCAAGATGGTTATTTAGACTCATATGAGCTAAAACCAGTTAATTGATTTCATGCTTGTTTACAAGGGAAAATGACCAAACCACCATTCAGTGGATAGGGTGAAAGGGCCATAGAACTTCTAGTATTGGTACATACTGATGTGTGTGGACCATTTCCAGTAGAAGCTGGAGGTGGATATTCTTACTTCATAACTTTTACTGATGACTTGAGTAGATATGGATATATCAACTTGACATGGTATAAGTCTGAGTATTTTGAGAAATTAAAGGAATTAAAGAATGAAGTAGACAATCATATTGGTAATAAGATAAATAACCTTCAATCAGATCTAGGTAGTGAATATCTTAACCAAGAGTTCATCAACTTTCTACAAGAGTTTGGGATTCTATATCAAATTACTCCACCTTATACACCATAGTGTAATGGTGTTAGTGAAAGGATAAACCGTACCTTGTTAGGCATGGTAAATTCGATGATGATTCATGTAGATATTCCATTATCCCTTTGGGGATATGCATTACAAACTATGGAATACACATTAAATTGAGCTCCAACTAAAGTGTAAAATGGAATTCCCTTTGAGTTATGGAGTGGAAATAAACCCATTTTTTCGTATACACGTGTATGGGGTTGTGATGAATTTGTTAAGGCCTTATTAGGAAATAAAATAGCACTATGGGGAACAAAATGTATCTTTATAGGGTATACCAAAGAAACAAAGGGATACTACCTATAAAACCCCTCATACAAGAAAGTGATCATCGCCAGAAAAACCATCTTTCTTGAGAGGGACCACATACTCAAAAAAAGTATAGTGGTAGGCAGATTGAATTTGATGAAGTTGATGCTCAAGATACAAAAGAGTTGGTACAGGAACAAATTCCACAAATCCTCATGGTAGAAGTTGTTCATGAAACACAAGTACTTAATAAAAGTGTAAGAGAGGTAAGAGAACAAGAATGATATGGTTTTCTAGTCACCAAATATGGCGATTAATTATTGGATGATAATGATGAACCTCTCTCCTATAAGGAAAAAGTAAAGAACTCAGAATCTGAAATGGATTCCATGTATTAGAACCAATTTTGGGTTTCATTCGATGTTCCATTTTATGTAAAGCCTGTTGGATGAAAATGGGTATTCAAGAGGACACTAGACATTGAAGGCAAAGTAAGTACCTATAAAGAAATTCTAATGGCTAAAGGGTTTAAATAAAATCAAGGAATTGACCATGATGAAACCTTTTCGCAAGTTTCCATGTTTAAATCCATTATAATTCTACTTTCAATAACATCTTACCATGACTATGATATTTGTAATATGGATGTAAAAATGACATTTCTTAATGGGAACCTTTAGGAAGATGTCTATATGACATAGCCAGAATGGTTTTGGACTCCAGGTGATGCAAAAAGGATTTTCAAGTTACAAAGATAAATTTATGGATTGAAGAAAGCATTCAGGTCATGGAACATTCTATTCGATGAATCCATAAAATAATTTGGTTTCATTAAGAATGAATGTGATCCATGTGTTTACAAGAGGTTTAGTGGGAATGCATTCGTTATCCTAGTAGTATATTTTGATGACATATTACTTATTGGAAATGACATACTAGTCTTAAAATTAGTTAATGACTGGTTAAACAAGTGTTTCTTCATAAAGGACTTAGGTGAAACAACCTATATTCTATGGATCAAGATCATTCATGATAGATCTAAGAGTATACTTGGACTAATTCAAAGTAAATATATTGACTAGATACTAAATAGATTTAGTATGGAACAATATAAGAGGGGATTGGTTCTAGTGTAACATGGTTTACATATTTCTATAAAAATGTGTCCACAAACACAACAAGAGAAAGAGATAATGAGTAATATCCCATACGCTTCAGCGATAGGATCAATCATGTATACCATGTTATGTACTAGACTTAATGTTTCCTATGCTTGATCATGGTAGGATGATATCAAGAAGATCCAGGAGAACAACATTGGATTGCTGTTAAGGTTATCCTTAAGTATCTGATAAGAACTGAGGACATATTCTTGGTGTATGGAGGAGATGAGGATATGATCATCAGGGGTTATAATAATGCTGGTTTTAAGATATATCAGAATAATTTGAAGTCACAATCAGGATATGTTTTCTATCTCAATAGAGGATCTATGAGCTATAAGTGTTCAAAGTAGTCAGTTGTCACTGATTCTATAGCGAATTACAATTATATATAAGTTTATGATGCAGCCAAGAAGCCATTTGGATTTGGAAATTTTTCTAGGATCTTGATGTGGTGCCTAGCAGTAAATAACCTATCATATTTATTGTGAAAACACTACAGTGGTGGATCTTGCAAAATATCCAAGGTCACACCAACATATAAAGAATATACTTTTGAAGTATCACCTCTTGAGGGATTTCTATCAGAGGGGAGAAGTTAAAGTAAATAGAGTATCCACATAATAGAACATGGTGGACCCCTTAACTAAATTCCTATCTCAGTAGAAGAATGAGTATCATGTGAGAGCTAGTAGATTGAAAGTTGTTAGCAGTTGGCTCCAATGCAAGTGGGATTCTGTTGGAGTTAGTGCCCTATAACCAAATTCTTTATACTTTATGATAAACTTGTATTCATTATTTTTAATATTAATAAACTAATTATCACATCATGATTATTCTTCTACATGTCATAATATGGGATAATTTTCTAAGAGTATCTATCACACTAAAAGGTCATAGAAGTTCCCTGCTATGATGGGAACCTGGAAGTGCTATGACACTATTATTGAATATATGTCCTATATCTAGATGATATCATTTTGGGGACACAAATGATACATGATATTATGGGTGGAGACTCATAGGACTTTGAGACACCTTCTCATGGTGTACGCCCTTGGTAATATCTAGTATGGATATTATGAGAATGAGACCCGCCATTAGAAAATTCACATTTCTATGTGTCATTGGATGTTCCTATTTGAAGACATGTGTATTGGTACTTAGACTTTAATATTATTATTAAAGAGTATTATGAGTTTCACACTTATATGTCTTGACGAAAACTATGATGACAAATGTTCGCAGTGAGGTGGGATATGTTGGGTGCATCACGAGTAATATTGCATTAATGAATAATGTGAGAAATGATTTTTCCTTTCTGTTATTTAATAGAAGTTGATATCTCAAGCCCTTTGATGGAAATTATATAACCTAAATAAATCCACGGACATGGTGATCTATAGGCAAGTTCTATTTTCAAAAAGTCAAAGAAAGAGATATCAAGCATATAGGTTGATGGCACTGGCATGCAACCTACTCGATATGAGATATTGTGATAAAGAGATTATATTACACAATGAGGGTCTTTATGAGGTGACATATCATTGTGGAATTAAATTATTTCTATATGGATGACTTTTCATGTTTCTAGATGCTAACCCAGGACTTTGGGATGCTTCGCCTAATGCCACTGTGAAAGAGGCCTAAAGGGTCACACACTAAGTGTATCCAGAATCTTCATTAAATAATATATTATTATTTAATAAGTTGAATAAATATTATTTCCATACATGGTTTAATAATTATTCATATACTTTTGATCACATATAAATATTTATCTTATATTTAGAAAATATAATATTTATTTATTTATTGGTGAATAATGCAGTGATATATATTTAATAAATAAATAGACATTATTCAAGGTCCAATAAATATTTCAAAGAAAAGGAAAACCGACTTTAATGGTCTGGTGAGAATAAATAATATTTAATATTATTTGATTAAATAATATTTAATCATAATTCACAAGTTAAGTTCATGTAGATAAATAATAATATTAGTATTATTATTTGACATGAGGATTTTACATGACTAAATAAATAACTAAGGGAACTTTTGAAATTATTTTATTTTTACCCTATAAATATAAATACCCAATTATGTTATTTTTTCAAGACCTAATTCAGTTGTGCACAATGAATCTTGGAGAGATAATTCATTTTTTTGGCTATGCACAACAATCTTGGAGAATCCTACCAAGCCTAGAGATCTCCCTTCTCAGAGAATGCTCCCAAGAACGATGACCAATCCTCCTCCATCGGATCAAGGAGAATGCTTTGGAAATGATTCTTGAGGTGATCAAGGTGGATGATGAAAGCACAAAGATCTTCCATTCTAGAACCCAAAGACTCTTTCAGCGATGTCTGGAGATTCTTGGAACATGTGTGAATCACTATTATAAGAAATATACACTTGGTTTCTACAACACAATGACATTTCACTGTAGATATGTCACCAAACTCATCAATAAAGAAATAATTCCTTAGATGTAATTATTTATCTAATTAAATTAATTATAAACAATATGTGTTGATCTCCTCTCTCTCAGTTCCAGTGTTATTAATGTTATCTATATTTGATTCAATTCCATTGATCACAGTGATTAAACATCATATAGATCTTGGATTGATCATAAATCATGACAAAAAGCAATGTTGGGCACCGCCCATCACATGCTTCCACTACACCCGAAACATACAGTTTAAAAATGTATCTTATTTCATATACTATTTATTTATTCCACTACTTATTAACATACAATATTTTTCTAAATAGTATATTATTTAGACACCATTGGTGGTGGACTATGTAGTTGTACTCACACCCTATTTGGGATGCTAATGCACATGATTACTCGAGTAAATATCAAATGTTTAGTGTAGAAAAAAGTTTGGGTTGAGGCCCAGGTTGAGTTTTGGATTATTGGGTAGGATAGATCATTGGTATCAAGATATTGTATGATATTTGGATTAGATATGTATTACATCCCTTTTCTTAGTTTATTTTATTCTGTCATGTTATGTAACTGACCCAATGGGTGGTCAGTTATATTTATGACATGGCAGTTTAAGCATCTACTGTATTTTTATTTTATCATATCATATTCAATTTATTTATTATTTTTATGTACTATGATGTATATTATGATTGGTTATTTACATTGTTATTATGCACTCTAATATGAGGGTATAGTCTCCTCATAGTATCACCCTAGACCCCCACTACCAGTTGGCAACCTCTGGTATATGAGGAGGCATGCTTGAGGTCATGTGGTGAACTAGATCAATCTACTGGTTTAGTGGCTCTTAGGTTAGGACATTACAAAGTGGTTTTAGAGATTGTTTACTTTCCTATTGTCTGAATATTTGGGATTTGGTAGATTGGAGATATAGTAATTTATTTAAGCCTATGATTGATATCATACTAGTGCATTGTGAACACTTGTTACGATTGGAAGTACAGGTTACCAGGGCCAGGATTATTGTTATGATTTTTGATATTACAGTTGTCTTTGAATTTCACTTCAGGCGAAATGCATGTTGTTTGGATTTTATGATTTGTGATGGATTTTTGGCTCTTGGACTGTTAGTAATAGGCTTGTGATTTTTTTGACTCTTATACTATAAAGGTGAGAGTTATCTCATGTATCATTATAGGAACATAGGATCCACATGTTATTGGATCACTAGTTTGTGATTTTTCTAATGACAGAGGATTAGTTGTTTAAAGTTTCAATAGCTGCTCATATGGAATTTTCCTTTATAAGCACTCATTTTCATTCTTCTTATCTAGGTTGAATTGTATATGGATCTCTTTCTAATGACAGGTTATGTGGATCTATGGGGATATGCTCGATGATGAGGGAACTAATGAAGTCCTCATGCACAGTAAGTGCAATGACCTAGGTGGGTTAGCATTACATAAGTATATAACCATTAGACCCTTGTGGTTTATTTTTTTTAAAGGTTGGTTGTGTGGAATAGTCTTCTAGGGAGTGGTCTAATGTACATATTCTCGAAGAGTATGGGTACCCTACTTATAGGTGGTTGGATTTATTTTTTAAGTGAGACCCTAGAGATGGGTATTTTGATATGTTTATGTCATGTGACATTGGGATGAGAGAGTGTTTGATGACCTATGAGTTATGGAATTATGTGAGTTGGTAAAGACCAAGGTGATTATACCTAGTTACTTGTTGTAAGATTTTACTAGTAGGGGTATATGGGAGGGCATAGTGACCTTCATTGATGTTACTCTAGTTTAGTTAGTTTGTTCCATTTTACCTTCAAGGGTATCCCGTGAGGGGGGTTAAATGAGTTATGTGTTCTCTTGGGTGTGTGAGGCATAGGTTTATGCTTTGGACTTTTGGAAATGGTGCATTAAGGGTACAATATAGTGTGGGGTTTAGGAATTTTGGATTCCTTTTGTTTTGGGAGGGTATACTTGTGTGATAGTGTTTTAGTATTGTTGGTTAGTTTCTAGAGGGTTAGGATCATTTGGATTCATGGACCGAGTGACGGTTGTGTAGGTTGGGTGTGCCTAATGGTTTTTATTTGGAATGGGAGAACAAGAGGTGCTCGAGGGTATGTGGTTTTTGACGTACAAGTTTTCTTTATGTGGTGAACATACATGTGAGGTAGAACTAGTATGTTTATAGTGTGAGGCACATGAATACGTCTGGTTCCTTTGAGATTAAAATCACTCAGAGTAATAATGCTTCAGTGGAACATATGGTTTCTGAGGGAAGGAATGGTTAGGTGCCTAGCCCGGTTAGCTCTAGGTGAATCTTCAAGAATGTGGTAAGAGTGTAAATCATCTTAATATAACTTTTGAATTATGATAAATAATTATGTGTTCATGCAAGTGTTTTTGGATTGGTGAGTTGTCTTTGGTTTTTTAAATCACCTAGGGTTCTCTCTGTTGAGTGATATGGGCATGATAGAGAGGCATGCCTATTTTATAGGGCTTTTGAGATGATTTTTTGTGAGATATGACTCACTAGATTCATAAACAGGTTCTGTGGTTGGTTACAAAAGAGTTTTTAATGGTTGCGAGTTAATGGGATCTTAGAGACATGAGAATTGGTGATGTGCTATGTCATTTGGATTATGGATTAAGCACTAAAGAATCATAAATCCATGATTCTTGAATTTAAAAGGTAGTTATGATTAGGTTGAGAATCAATTTGGTGTGATGAGATTCTTGTAGGCAGGGAGTCCTATGGATTTTGAATGGGTTTGACATGTCCCTATAGTTAGAGGTGACATCAGAAATGGATGGGATTATGATAGTATTCTTTGAAAAAAATTATAGAATACTCTTAGTACAGAGACAATAATTCCATATATCTTGAAATCATATTGAGTATTATGAGAGAGAATCAACTATATACCTAGAT
The DNA here is from genome assembly GCA_963277665.1 of Viscum album. Taxonomy (NCBI): domain Eukaryota; kingdom Viridiplantae; phylum Streptophyta; class Magnoliopsida; order Santalales; family Viscaceae; genus Viscum; species Viscum album. The sequence continues at coordinate 151,039,965 of OY728123.1, read as the reverse complement.
ATTGAAATTCCTTTTCTGGTGTGATATAGGGCGTTCTTAGAGGTGGTGCTCATAGAGTTGTGAAATGGGTGAGATGTTGGTGAACATTGTAGGTGCCGTTCTTGGAAGATGAGAATCAGAAATAGTTGATGTTTTATTTTGTTTCTTTGGTGAGAGTGAGATGGACACATCCAACTCTCTGGGTTATAAGTGGTTGGAGCACGGGTTGTGGCTGTGGAGTTTCTTTAGTGAGGTGGTGAAAATTAAAATCCGATGTCGGAGAGTGATGTGTCAGCTACAGAGGTGAGAACCTCATGTTGGAAGGGTTGAAGGTGTATAGAACTACCCGTGGATCAGTCCTGGTGGAACTGTGATGCTAGTGAGGAATCAATGAGTTGTGTGCTTTACTTATATATTGAATCACATTAGGAGGTTAGTTTTGTTGGATGATCTAGATAAGCATTGGATTTGGGATCTAAGTGGTTCTGAAAAGTAATCTGAGGTGGTTGTATCAGATGTGAATTATTGGTGCAATAGGGAATGATGATAATTTTGGATTAGTGGGGGATCTAACTATGGAATCCCACTAGGAGTTGGGTATGAACTCTAGTGGGTGTGTTTGAGTGATCATGGTATTCCTCTAGGTGTGAAGGCATTGTGATTCGGTAAGGTGGTGGTGTGTTGAAATTTGGAACCTTGAATTTTCATAATGATTCGATTGAGGATAGATTGGATTGGGTTAGTATATGAAATATATGTAGTGAGTTATAAACTATATTTGATGGGTCATATTTTGAATAACTGATTCATTTTGGAATGTAAACCCGACTCTTGAAAAAAAATGCTTTTTCTTAGTTCATGCATGGATGATGGGTATGCATCCACTCTAGTCAGTTTTCGATGATGAGGACCAGTGCCGATGTATGTTTAGAATTATAATTTATTTTTGGGAATTTTAGTTTGGGAACCATGCTAGATGCATTATGGGAACATAAGTTCAAGGTTATGGTGGATTTTTCCAATGGTGGAGGTTCCAGGAATTAGAAGTTGGTGGTTGTAACCTTAAACTTATATCGGGGAGAACCATAACTTCGATGAGTTATTGAGATATGAAATAATTGGTATTTTAGTGTCAATGACTGCCATTATCTTGGGTTTGGGCTGGTTGAGTACCTTGAGTTGTAGGTTTTTATTTAGTTTTGTCTTAGGAAATCATAAACTAAACAGGGATATTATCTATAACTTATAACCAATGTAGGTTGGGTGGTGTAGATGGATGATCACTGAGACTTATCAGGGAAGATAAATATTATGGTGGGGAGGTTGTAAGATCCAAATTCTATGAAAGTTGAAATTATAGAAGGAATTTAAACTTATATTTTAATGGTGGGTTAAATTTTAAATCAAGAATTGGAATGGGATTTTGAGAGTTATCATGACTCAAAGTGATGTTTTAAGTTGAGTAATGAGGCTAGAAAGATAGCTCAGGTGTTCTGGTGAGCCTCAGGAGATTTGGGTTAAGTTTTGGGAGTTTTGGAGTTTTCTAGCTAGGGTTCATGATTTGGAGTTCATGGTTTATGAGAAACTGTGAAACACCTTAATGTTAAGGGTGTTTTCAGTTCATTTTGAACTAACCATGGTTAGAGCATGGTTTGGGGTAAACCATGTGAGAAAAAGGAGAAATTGTGCGAGGTGTTAGAGGGACTAAGACATGGCGCATGACCTGCACATGGTCTACACATGGTTCAAAAAAAACCATGCTTTTTATTTTAGAGGGATTCAATGTGGTATGGCATGGTTGGTGCACAGTTTGGATAAACATGTGGCTAAACCATGTGAGGGGTGTGGTGTTGGATAGTGGGGGGGGAGTGGGGGAGGGGAGGGTGGGGGGAGCATGATTTGCACATTTTTTGGATAACTATGTGTCCAGACTATGTGGATAATCAAAACTACATTAAAAGTGGTAATTTACCAAAATTCCCCCTTAGGATATTTGGTTTTCCCACCCCTATTCCTCTTTAGTGTGCATGTAGACTATGAGAGACTCCTCCTCTTTCCCCCTTCTTCTTCCCCATTTGGTTTGGGGTGTGTTCATGGAGATTATTTGGAATTATGAGGTAATACTCAACCTCTAATGGATTAATTTCACCTTATACTTATTCCTATATAATTTTGGAGTTCCCTGGTTATGGGTTTTTTGAAAATTCCAATGGTGCATGTTGGAATAGTTCATTTATCATGGGGCTTTTGGTTATCTTCCATAGAGGATATCTTGAGATAAATTCCGCACGTCGTTGGATGGTGTTTTATTAAGGTATGCATTATTGGTAAATTTTCTTAGTTTTTCCATTATAATTGTTTTAATTAATTATTTTAATGGTATCTCCACTTAGAAATTTTCCCAATAATGGTTTTGGGAGTCCATTGTGGACCACCCACAATGGTTGTGTGAATTTTTGATAAGTGGTGAGCATATAGTAAGTAATTCAACATTATACATAGTTGTATTTTAATTAATTAATTAATTATAATTGTTATAATTAATTATTATTTTTCTTTGTGTGAGGTTATAGCTTGGTTTGTCAATAAAATCTTGTTTGGATGTATAATAGTTTCGACAAGACTTGGATGGGCCTTGCAATGGTCTCCAGAATTTGGTAGTGTTACGAACAAATTTATTATTGAGTTAGGTGGTCTAAGAGATTTACCCAAAACCTTGTTAATTTACTTACATATGTATTTTTTATGTTCCTTAAATAAATGTGTGGTGTATTTTATCCACTGGTTTAAGTTAATAGTTATGGGTCTTAATTTGATGCCTTAGACCTTCCACGAACCCTATTGGTGATTATAAGACCAGACCTATGGCCACCTATGGGGTGTTCCAACTTTTAGAAATGAAATATTTATATGTGTTGATATTTTTGATATGAATATGAGGCTCTTGAAATGGTTTTAAATGCATGTGTTGGGTTTTTAATTGGGTTTGTCTTTCAAAGCATGAAAACTATGCTTGAAGTGGATTTTGTTTTAAAGTGAGTTTTTGACCTTAATTTTTTTTAAAAAAGGATTTTGGGGTGGATTTTGAATGTTTATTTTAAATGAGTGTGTGTTTTCCCCATTTTGGGTGAAATTTCCTTGATGGATATTTTAAATTTTTTTTTAATTGAAGGATTTAGACTTGATTTAAATGTCAAAGAAGAAGACCCTTGTTTTAAGGGTGACTTTGAAATGTTTTAAATGGATGGGTGAGATCCCTTTGCTTTCTAAAGAATATTTAAAAGTTTTTTTTGATGTGTAAAAAGGACTGGGAAGTCTAATCCTTGTGTGGAGTTAAAGTCCCATTGGTACCTTGGTAAGTGATAAAGTTTGAAAAGGGTTTTTTTGTGTGTTCTCTTTTGTATGTTTTGATGGGTCAAGATGTTGAACTTTAGTATTTTGTAAATAAATGAGGTTTAGTGAGTTGACATCATTATCCACATGTATAGTTCTAGATTTCAGACATGGAACTCCATATTTGAGCTTTAGAGAGGTGGAAATAACAATCTATAGGGATTAATATGGATTTCTAACATGATTTACAACTTCTAAGGTTTAAAGAGGTGGACATGATTCCTTATAGGTATGGTTTCAAATGTCTGACATGACATTCCACATCCATGGTTTAGAGTATATATCACCCTATGTTTATCAATCAGGTGGCCAACATTGGCTGAAGTAGATTTGGTTGGCCCAAGTGTCACTTTGGAACTTGAAGGCCAATAGGGTAGGTAACCAATGGTTGTTTGAAAATGTATCTTCTTTACTATACTATTTAGTTATTCCAATACATATCTTCATGAATTATTTTTAGGATTGGTATTTTCTTTAGACCCCTTTTGTGGTGGAATACCAATTTTTACTCGTACCCTTCTTGGGTCACAAGTGCACATGGGTACTCAAGAATCTCTCATATATTTATTGCATTCACAAGTTTGGGCTGATCCCCAAGTTGAGTTTTACATGATTAGGAAGCATTTATTGATGCTATTAGTATATTGGATGATATTTAGATCATAGATGTAGTGTATATCTTTTCTTGTTTTATTTTATTCATTCATTTTATATAAATGGAATAGTGGGTGATCATTTGTATGTACGACATGACTATTTGGGACTTAATTTCATTTTTTTAATAATAGCATATTCATTCGATTTATTATTTATATGTACTCGAATTTATATGAGGATTCTTTATTTTTATTGTTATTTTGAACTCTGATATGGGGGTATAGTCTCCTCACAGTTTCACTCTATACCCTTGCTACTATTTAGAAGCCTCTAGCGTATAAGGAGGCACGCCTGAGGTCATATGGCAAATCAGCATGGGGCACCAATTTAGTGGCTCATGGGTTGAGATGTTATAAAATATGATTTATTTATAAAATAAGTAAAATTTGTTCCCAAATTTTAAAATAAATACAACTGTATAAATTCTAGATATAGATATAATGTTTTTGGTGACTGAAGTCATATAATAAAAATATTTTAAAACCAAGATCATTCCCTTCGACAATGTAAGGCTATAGTCCCCAATAACCACATCAACAAATCCAGATTCGGTAGATGATTGTAGATCTACCTCACCTTAATAAATATTTCATAATATACTTGGTTCCTATATTTTAATACATATGTGAACACTAAATTCTATATCTAATACCCACTTTATAGAAATAGATAAACTACACTTAATAAAAAACATACCTAAAGATTCCCTTTGCTTCTTTTCTTGGGTGCATTTTTTATTCTGGTGGCCCTTATTTCCACATGAAAAATAGATATAATCATGTTACCTTTCTTTTCCCTGTATCTTTATCTTCTTGTAAGGGTGTTTCAAATAATATTTAGACTTATATATCTTTTCCTAAACTTTCCTTTTATTCACTATAATAATAGAATACTTTTCACGCTTCATATCCTTTTCAACCTAGAAAAGTATAGTGAAAATATTAGGGAGAGACTTATCTATGTTGTTTATATTTAAATTGAAAAAAAAACTAGAGAATATATGAGGTAGTGTTGAAATAATGATATTATTGTGTATTTCTTTAGGTAACTTAAATCCTAGAACCTCTAGGCACTCAATATAGCCAATGAGTTTGACTATGTGAGGCCCAGCTGGTGCAACTTCTTCAAAATTTCTCTAAAATAGAATCTTGGATATCTCAAACCATTTATTTATCTCTCTATATCTCTTGATAAAGACCATGGAGATACTATATCATGTGATTCTCTCTCAAATTTACCCAAGAGAAGAAGGTAAGACGGTCATTGTAGTTTAGCTTGGGTTGTCGAATCCTCAGAGACCTAAGAAGTAACCTATAGACACGTACATTCTATGGACTGTTTTTGGCTATGAAGTGGACAACTTGGGTTGATTTTATATGGTTTTAAAGTATAACTAACAGATTTAAGTGAATTCAATTTAAAAGAATGAGTTGATCCTAGGTTATCGCTCGGGGTGGATTGGACGTATTTTCTTTTTAATGATTTCAATTTCTTATATTTGAGATGGGTTCATTTAAGGAAATAAAACAACATCATCACTTACTGGTTTAATACCTACACCCTTTAATAATAATCACCTATACACTTGAAGGATCAAAGTTTTGAGCACTTCAAGGTAAAGGATCGTATTAGCACTTGAAGTGTGTGGCCTTAAATTCAACAAGGACGATGGAGTTTAAAAATCATTAAATAAAAATCTCATTTAAAAGAAGTGATTATCCATTAATGGAGTGATAAATAACATCCAATCCAGCCCCTTTCTACTCCCTTGGATCAACCCATAAAAGAGTTAGCCCTCCATTGATGACATGTCTTCAACGGAAGCAGGAAGTAGACTTACAAAGGTGGAATTGAAGAAGTAAAAACAACAACAACAAAAAAAAGATCACTCCTCCGTTGTGTGATAAATATCACAAATTATGGTGTGAATAAATTCACACCTTGAACCAAAAGTATCAACTTGATAAGTATAATAACATAATAAGAGTAAACAAAGAACTTTTATTAAGAAACTAAGGTGAATTAAACAACTTACATGAGAAAGAAATGCGATTACAACCACAATGCGGCAGCATAACACTACAATGAAACCAAGCACCAAAGATCCTTAAATAATCTAACACCACTACCTTAAATAGGAATATTTGAGCCCTTGGGTCGATCCTTCAATAGTCCAAGTCTCCTCAATTAATTGTGGTAGGCCATAGGTGGGTGGAAAGTAAGGGAGAGTTGATTTTTCCACCCTTGACCCGAGGTGGCAGCCAGCTTTCCTTCACCGAACAGACGCGTCTTAAAGACCTTCTAGATGGCCGAATCAGAGTGGGACATAGAATAATAAAATGGAGCTCCAGATTTCTTCTAACCTCCTGTAAAATTGGGGCCCATTTTGAGTTGTTTATTCCGAGATATGATAAAATTAGTAGACTGTTGTTCTGGGCCGCATAATCTGGCCCAGAATTGTATGTCTAAATTGGGCCGCCTTAATGACCACCATAGAGGCCTAATTAGCATTTTATCATGAATATTTATTTGTTTCTATGAATGTATTCTAGTATCCCAAAAAATTTGGGATTCATTGGGCCTGTATATTGGGCCCCACAGTCTCATCAGTGGGCTAGTGTCCAATCTGCCTTCTCTAGAATTGCTTCCTTTCATCACAAAATATCCCCATATTCTTCCATGAATTCTCCATTGATCCCTGAATGAAACATGTTCATATTGGGGTGTAGATCAATTTCCAAAAATATAAAATTAAAATATGTATAATCAGATGAATCATTGGGTACTTAAAATTATGTTCAAAAATGTACCACATAATAGTGCAATTTAAGAAGGTATTACAATCATAATGTGAAATGATGTTCAAAGTGTAAAATGCAATAAAATGGTGTTTATGAATAATAAGGCACATAAATATTATATATATTAACAATTAATATTGGCCTCATTTAGTATCTAATCACACCCCCAACTTGAGTTTTGCTAGTCCTGAGCAAAATATATCTCAATAATATGAAATTCGAATTCCCTTTTCCAAAAACATTTTAATACACAATGATCACCAAAAAAACTTATACCAAACAATCATGAAACCCATAAAAATATTTTAATACAAGATAGTTTCATAAGAAGATCCCAATCCCAAGCCCATTCCTTTGTTCAAATTCATTGCCATATTTCATCCAATATCAATTAAGTATGAGGATGTGTTGTGCATCACAATAGACATGGGGGTTCATCTTTATTCAAGTGGGAAATTACGGAAGCGCTAGGTGGAATCACATTTCAATATTAAGATGAGTATTCATTTTTTTTTGTATAATTTTTTTTGTTTTTTTTGTTGTTTTTTTTGTTTTTTCAATTTTGCCATGGTAATTGAAGTTGCACTCAAAAGAGTCAACCCCTGTAGCGAGACTTTGTCGATAACTCCCAGGCTCAAAGACCTTAGGGAACCAAGTGAAGCTCACATACTCGGGCATCATATCGAGTTAACTCAGTCAAAAACAAATTCAAATTACCAAAAATAGAGATAAAATTACTAACTCTGGGCCAGACAACTATGGAGTCACGATCCCCAAGTGCCGAAAGCCACGCATTAGGTCATTTCATTGCTCTACGTGCAAATTTTTTTATTTTTTTATTTTTTTTGAATGCTCATATTAAAATAAAATGATCACCAAACCTATGCTATTTATTTAGGGGACCCCATGAACTCAAACTAATACCCCACTATCCAAGGGACATGCATTGTGATATTTTTTTTATTTGGATGAAAATATAAACAATGAAATATCACATTGGACAGCCACACTTTCCAAAATCTATGCTCATGAAATTATACAAGGATTAAAATCAGAATCATGGTATGCTAAATTATTTGATATTCAGTTTCAAAGTGTGCAATGTGTATTACCATGTTTAAAGTTAAAGGAAATTTTCCTTCTATTTAATTTTTTTTTTCAAATCATTCATTTTTTTTGACACAAAATCTTTTTTTTATTTTATCTCTCCCCCCAACTTAAAACAACACTGTCCCCAGTGTTTGAAGAAATAAAAATTTAGAAGGAGTAGAGGCAGATAATGGAAGTTCAAAAAGGAAATTGAAACTGAGGATCATGGAATGAAATCACCTGGTGGTTGAAGTTAAAGTTCTTGTTGCTCCAAATTAGTCCTTTTATCTCTTGGGGGATGTAGTCACCTACTTGATTGAACATGTATCACACAAAATAGTACCTAAACAAAAAGAAGAACAAAACAAACAAAACAAAAAAACACAACGACTTATTTAATTCCAAGTATCATCATTTTTATGGTTTTTCCTTTTTTTTTTTTTTTAAATCAAACTAATGATACATTGTCTTCTTTTTAATTTTCTAGGTAAGGTATTACTCAGGGATCACACCGCGTGACACAGATGAATACGATGCTCCCCTTTCATACCCATCCATACTCATAATAGAAGAACAGGTCAATAGTCCTTTTTTTAAATGTAAAAATGATTAATTAATCCTATTTAAAATATAAAGTTTATTAAAAAAACAAAATGATAAGAAACTTGATAACCATGGGTTGCCTCCCATTCAGCGCTTTGTTTAACGTCATTAGCCCGACATGGACCCTAAATCTATTAATTTTTTTCTTGTTCATAGGTTGGCTCAGTTAACCCAACCTCTATTTCCTATTTATTGAATGATTTAATTAATGGTTTTAACCTTTGACCATTTACCTTGAAAATGTAACCACTTGTGGGATATTGAATCTCTACTGCCCCATGGGGGAATACATGATGCACTATGAAAGGTCCTGACCATCTAGACCTTAAATTTCCTGGATGTAAATGAAGTTTTGAACTATACAAGAGCACAAGTTTTCCCGGTTCAAAATGTTTGACCTTGATATTCCTAGATTGGTAGGCTTGAAATCTATCTTTATCGATCCTTGAATTTTCATAAGCCTCCATCCTTAGTTCCTCCAGTTCATTGAGATATAATTTCCTTTTTTTTTCAGCCAATGAGAGGTCATAATCCATTTTTTTAATTTCCCAAAAGGCCTTATGTTCAATCTCCACTGGAAAATGACATGCTTTTCCATAAAACAAACTATATGGGGACATTCCTAAAATGGTTTTGTATGCTGTACGATATTCCCAAAGAGCATCTAAGAGTTTCTCAGACCAATCTTTCCTAGAAGGATTGACAGTTTTCTCAAGAATTTGTTTAATCTCCCTATTCTCTAACTCAGCTTGACCATTGGTTTGAGGATGGTATGCAATGGACACTTTATGAGAAATACCATACTTAGACATGAGTGAAGCGAATGAGCGGTTGCAGAAATGGGTTCCTCGATAACTGATTATAGCCCTAGGAATTCCAAATCTTGAAAATATGTTCTCTTTTAGAAATCGAATCACAACTTGATGATCATTGGACTTAGTTGGAATGGCCTCAACCCATTTTGAGACATAATCAACAGTTAAGAGTATGTAGAGGTATCCCCGAGAGTTTGGGAAAGGACCCATGAAATCAATTCCCCAATAGTCAAAGATTTCAACCACTAAGATGGGAGTGAGTGGAATTTGATTCCTTTTGTGATGGACCCTACTTGTTGACACCTAGGACAGCTTTGACAAAATGTGTAGGAGTCCCTTGAGAGGGTGGACCAGAAAAGACCACATTGAAGAATCTTAGCAGATGTTTTCTTAGAGGAAACATGACCTCCACATGCCTCACTGTGACAAAATTTATGGATGGACTCTTGTTCAGATTCTGGAACACACCTCCTAATGACTTGGTCATGGAAGAACTTATAGAGGTATGGATCATCAAACACATAGTGTCTAACATCAGAAAGGAATTTCCTTCAAGCTTGAGTCCCTAAGAATTTTGGAATGACTCCTGTCACTAAGAAATTTTCTATGTCAGCATACCAAGGGCAGTCACTCACAGAGTATAGGTTTTCATCAGGAAACGAATCAGACACAGAAAGGTGATTTGAGTTGTCTTTGAATTCCATCCTAGAGAGGTGATCAGCTAAAACATTTTCAACTCCCTTTTTATCCTTGATTTTGAGGTCAAATTCTTGTAAGATAAGGACCCACCTAATCAGTCTAGCCTTGGCATCTTGTTTTTGGAAGAGGTATTTTAGTGCAGAATGGTCAGTGAACACAGTGATGGGGGATCCTAAGAGGTAGGACCTAAACTTCTCTAAAGCAAACACAATAGAAAGTAACTCCTTTTCAGTAGTGGTGTAGTTTATTTGGGCATCATTTAAGGATTTTCTTGCATAAGCAATGACATAAGGAGTTTTATCACAGCGTTGTCCTAACACAGCTCCAACAACAAAGTCACTGGAATCACACATAAGTTCAAAAGGAAGGTTCCAATTTGGAGATTTCATAATGGGAGGAGAGGTGAGAGAGGATTTGAGGGTTGAGAATGAACCCTCACAGCTTTCTGTACAAACAAATGGAGCATCCTTTACTAAGAGAGCACAAAGGGGATGGGATATTGAACTAAAGTCCTTGATGAATCTTCTATAGAAACCAGAATGTCCTAAGAAAGACCTCACTTCCTTGACAATTTTGGGTGATGGAAGGTGACGAATGATATCAACCTTTGCTTTATCAACTTCAATCCCCCTACTCGAGACTAGATGTCCTAGAACAAGTCCCTATTTAACCATGAAATTGCATTTTTCCCAGTTTAGGACCAGATTATTTTCTTCACATATTGACAAGACTCTCTCCACATTCTGCAGACATCCCTCAAATGTATCCCCAAACACAGAGAAGTCATCCATGAAGACCTCTAGAAAATCCCCTACCATGTCTGAGAAGATTCCCATCATGCACCACTGGAAGGTTCCAGGGGCATTTCATAACCCGAAGGGCATGTGTTTGAAGGCAAAGTTACCGAAAGGACATGTGAATGTAGTCTTCCCTTGATCCTCTAGGGAGACCTCAATTTGATTGTACCCTGAGTACCCATCTAAGAAATAGTAGAGGGAATGACCTTCCACTCTCTCAAGGACTTGGTCAATGAATGGTAAGGGGAAATGGTCCTTCTTGGTGAATGAGTTTAGCTTCCTGTAGTCAATGCAGACCCTCCATCCACTACTCACCCTTGTTGGAAGAATCTCTCCATCCTTATTGGTTATCACTATGATTCCAGCCTTTTTTGGAACTACTTGGATTGGGCTCACCCATTCACTCTCAGCTATGGGATATATGATACCAGATTTCAACAATTTCAGAAGTTCTTTCCTTACTACCTCCATGAGATTAGGATTGAGTCGTCGTTGAGGTTGACGACATGGCTTTGAATCAGATTCCAGAACAATCCTATGAGTCCTGATAAGTGGGATAATCCCAGGAATATCAGAAAGGGTCCAACCAATGGATTTCTTATGCTTCCTAAGGTCATATAGAAGCATCCTCTCATGATTGGCTTTAAGAGAAGAAGAAATGACAATAGGATGTGTTTGATTGTCCCCTAGGAAAGCATACTTGAGTGTAGCAGGAAGTTCCTTCAATTCAAGATCAGGTTGGTTTAGAATTTCAGCAGAAGATTGGGACATTGGATCAAGATCAATTTCTTTTTTTATATTTTCAGATAGGATTGATTCCCCACATGTAGAAGTTTCAGCTACTAGATTGGATTGATCAGATTTAGGGAAGGAATTTAGAGGGGTCTCTATGAAATTGGTTTCTTGAAAGGTTTCACTGATTGTTGGACCTAAGACTTCATCATAAGAGCAATTTGAAAATGATTCAATCCAAGGAGATAAAATTCCTTTATATGAACAAAGGAAATCAATCTCATCCTGACTTAAACATTCATCAAATATTCCTTGATGTTCCATGGATTCATTATCAATGCTTCCTATCATGTTTACTTCATGAATGTCCTCGTCATCCCCTATTTGTGATCTTTCATTATAGATGTTCAAGTCTAGACTCATATTCCCAAAGGTGATGGTCATGTTCCCATTTCAGACTCAGATAACAGAGTTGATTGTTGCAAGAAAAGGATGGCCAAAGATGATTGGGGTTTGTTCCTTATTTCCTAAGTTTGGATGGTTGTCAAGGACAATGAAGTCATCAGGGTAGATGAAGTTTTAAAACTTTACCAGAACGTCCTTTAAAATCCCCTTTGGAACCCTAATGCTACGATCAGCAATATGAAGTGTGACAGATGTGGGTTGGAGCTCTTCTAGGCCTAACTGGTAGTACACAACATATAGGATGAGATTGACACTAGCACCTAGGTCACACAAGGCCTTGACGACTTTTCTTTCTCCTAGTTCAACATTGATGTAAGGGCAACCCAGGTCTTTCAACTTAGGAGGAATGGTCCCTTGAATGGTGGTACTCACATTAGCAGCCAAAAGGACTTGGTTTTTATGTGAAAAATTTCTTTTAAAAGTGCACAAGTCCTTAAGTTACTTTGAGTAGGAAGGTATGGTTCGGATTGCATCGAGAAGAGGAATGTTCAACTTGACTTGTGAGAAGATTTCCCTCAATGTTTCACTCAGTTCAGGCTTGGGTTTCCCCCTCATGTGTTGAGGAAATGGTGAAGGTTGTGGGGTTGTTTGTTAAAGAGTTGTTTCCTTGACAATGTTATCAGTTTCCTTAGTTTGATCTTGTGGTTCATTTGAATTTTCATCCAAGTTTGAATCTTCAGGTGGGTTCTGAATTAGTTGTTCAGGTTTCTCAATTGATTTCCCACTTCTTAAAATAGTCACAGCCTTTAGTTGTTCATGAGTTGTTTGAGCACAACTTGACTCTCCCCTTGAAGTTGAGGATGGCACCGCTTGAGTAGGCATGGGTGCCTTTCTGGTTTTGATGGTTTGAAGTTCTTGTTTTAGGGAAGAGACTTCTGAGTTCATCCTCTCAATTTGTTTGCATAGTTGTTCTAGTAGGCTTTGTGGAACAATTTGGGTGGGTGCTTGAGTAGGTTGGTTTATCCTAGGGGGATATTTTGGAGGTGGGATGGTTTGTTGAAAATGGACCGGTGGATGTTGGTATTGGATAGGTTGGGTTTGGAACTGGTTATGGGTTTGGTAGTTTTGATGGGGGTAAGTATTTTGTCCCTGTGGTTGGCTAGATTGTTGGTTATCTTTCCAGCGGAAGCCTGGGTGGTCGTTATACCTTGGGTTGAAGGTGTTTTGGTATTGAGGATTTTGAAAGTTCAAAGCATTTACTTCCGCTGGGGGTCCTCCTAAGAGAACATCCTTGATGGATGGAATGGTTGGGAAGTTGTCTATATTATGGCCATGTTTGTCACAAATTGTGCAAACAGGGTCAACAGTTTGGATTTCATGGACTTTCCTAAGGTCTATCTCTTCAACCTTCCTAGAGAGTGCTGCGAGTTTATCCCTAAGTCTTTCCTCTTCTCTAAGTGTATGAATTACAATAGTTCTTTGTGGCTTTTCAGAATAAGGTGAAGTTCCCCATGTTTGTTTTTGTTCAGAAAGGCTTTCTAGATACTCATAAGCATCATTTGGGGCTTTGTTTTTTAAGGTTCCATTACACATCATGTAAATGAATTGTTTATTCCCCGGACCCAAACCTTCATAGAAAATTATCACTTGTTTCAGGAATAGAAAAACCATGGTGTGGAACCATATTTAGAGTGTCTTTGAACCTCTCCCATGTTTCATATAATGAATCTCCCTCTTTTTCAAAAAAGTTTTGGATACTCTTTTTAAGTGCAATTGTTTTATGGTGGGGAAAGTATTTTTTGTAGAATTCTCTTTGCAGTTGGTCCCAAGAGTTGATGGATGATGGTCTCAAATTGTTTAGCCAATTTTTAGCTCGATCCTTTAAATAAAAAGGAAATATCCTCATCTTAGCAGATTCTAGTTGATGTGGGGGACACATGGTTTCTACAATGTCATTGAACACCTTAATGTGCAGGTATGGCATCTCGGACTCCATTCCATGGAATGTGGGAAGGTGGTTTAAGACATGGGGTTTAAAGATGTAGTTGGAATCTACTAGGGAATTGTGTCTAATGCATGAGGGGGCATTGGTCCAGGAAGGTGTGAGGTAGTCATTAATGGTTTGATCAATTGCATTCCCCAAGTTTGGGGCTGCCTCATTTGGGTTTCCATTTTGGTTTCCACTCGGGTTTATGAGTTGGTTTCCTTGAAGACCTTCCATTGAAATTGGATCAATTTTGGACTCTAGAGTATTAGGAAGATTATGATCTAATGGAATGAGCTCCCTTGGTGTAATTTACTCCCCAACCCCAGGACTATCCACCCTAACTAGACGGTTTGATTGATCGTGGGTGTAGGCGGACATGCGCCAAAAGAAAAAAAACGAGAAAGGGACAAGATAAGAGAATTTGGATGAGAAAAGAAGAAATTAGGGAGAATAGAATGGGTGTTTAGATGACTTACTTGGGTCCCCGACAATGGTGCCAAAATTTGATTCTCACTCAAATTTACCCAAGAGAAGAAGGTAAGACGGTCCTTGTAGTTTAGCTTGGGTTGTCGAATCCTCAGAGACCTAAGAAGTAACCTATAGACACGTACATTCTATGGAATGTTTTTGGCTATGAAGTGGCCAACTTGGGTTGATTTTATATGGTTTTAAAGTATAACTAATATATTTAAGTGAATTCAATTTAAAAGAATGAGTTGATCCTAGGTTATCGCTCAGGGTGGATTGGACATATTTTCTTTTAATGATTTCAATTTCTTATATTTGAGATGGGTTCATTTAAGGAGAAAAAACAACATCATCACTTACTGGTTTAATAACTACACACTTTAATACTAATCACCTATACACTTGAAGGATCAAAGTTTTGAGCACTTCAAGGTAAAGGATCGTATTAGCACTTGAAGTGTGTGGCCTTAAATTCAACAAGGACGATGGAGTTTAAAAATCATCAAATAAAAATATCATTTAAAAGAAGTGATTAGCCATTAATGGAGTGATAAATAACATCCAATCCAGACCCTTTATACTCCCTTGGATCAACCCATAAAAGAGTTATCCCTCCATTGATGACATGTCTTCAACGGAAGCGGGAAGTATACTTACAAAGGTGGAATTGAAGAAGTAAAAACAACAACAACAAAAAAAGATCACTCCTCCGTTGTGTGATAGATATCACAAAGTATGGTGTGAATAAATTCATAACTTGAACCAACGGTATCAACGTGATAAGTAGAAGAACATAATAAGAGTAAAAAAATAACTTTTATTAAGAAACTAAGGTGAATTAAACAACTTACATGAGAAAGAAATGAGATTACAACCACAATGCAGCAACATAACACTACAATGAAACCAAGAACCAAATATCCTTCAATCCTCCAACACCACTGCCTTAAATAGGCATTTTTGAGCCCTTGGGTCGAGCCTCAAACAGTCCAAGTCTCCTCAATTAATTGTGGTATGCCATAGGTGGGTGGAAAGTAAGGGAGAGTTGATTTTTCCACCCTTGACCCGAGGTGGCAGCCAGCTTTCCTTCACCGAATAGACGCGTCTGAAAGACATTCTATATGGCCGAATAAGAGTGGGACATAGAATAATAAAATTGATATCCAGATGTTTTCTAACCGTCTGTAAAATTTGGGCCCATTTGGAGTTGTTTATTCCGAGATATGATAAAAGTAGTGGACTGTTTTTCTGGCCCACAGAATCTGGCCCAGAATTGTATCTCTAACTTGGGCTGCCTTAATTACCACTATAGAGGACGCATTAGCGATGGATCATGAATAGTTATTTGTTCCTATGCATGTATTATATCATCCCACAAAATTTGGTATTCATTGGGCTTGTATGTTGGGCCCCACAGTCTCATCAGTGGGCTAGTGTCCAATCTGCCTTCTCTAGAATTGCTTCCTTTCATCACAAAATATCCCCATATGCTTCCATGAATTCTCCATTGATCCCTGAATGAAACATGTTTATATTGGAGTGTAGATCAATTTCCAAAAATATAAAATTAAAATATGTATAATCAGATGAATCATTGGGTACTTCAAATGATGTTCAAAAATGTACCACATAATAGTGCAATTTAAGAAGGTATTACGATCATAATGTGAAATGATGTTCAAAGTGTAAAATGCACTAAAATGGTGTTTATGAATAATAAGGAAAATGAATATTATATATATTAACAATGAATATTAGACTCATTTAGTGGATAATCATCATGCTATAGAAATCCATTTATTCATGTGAGTTCATGAGTTCATTAGACATGGGTGAGAAAATTAAACACTAAACATAAACTCCATCACTCAAGTGTTTGTCATAGAAAAAAAACTCTTTATCACTAAACACCTTAGTAGGAATATTATGTAGTGAGGATTATAGTACATAATAATTTCATTCATGGTGCAACACTACCCATAGGAATCTAAACCATTCCTAGAAGTTATTTCTAGTTAGGATATGATCTTTCTCTAGAATCTATCATAAGGATTATATAGTTGGAAATCTTGTCATTATTCTAAAATATTAAAAGAGAAGATTATTAAAACTTGAATTGATTATAATATATGTGATAAATAATAATAATTTTTAATTTTATTATGTCTCACACTATTTTATCAATCCCCAAAAATCCTCACCATTGGACACAGAATGTCTAGTTTCTCAAAAATTCCAATGGAAATGATACATATGACCCTTATCATGAACCAAGCAATTGATAAATCAAGTAATAAAAGGTATTTAGGTAGGAAGGTATTTTCTAATAGTGTACTTGTATCTTATTTATCTGTTGAGTGGACTCCCCAATATAGAAACCCTTAATTAGGTTTTCTCAACACTTGATTCCAAGTTAATTTATTTCTAGAAAGGGCTAATCATCTTGATATAAAATGATTAAGTCAACCCAAAACTTTCATAAGAACTACTTGATAAAATTAAGTGTCCCAATAAGGCTTGGCCAGACACTTAGTTCTATGGTTTCATTACTAATCAAGTAATGGAAGGCTTAGTACGACTTAATATTAAGTTGAGGGATTTTATTTATTATACATAAAGAATTATTATTTTATCCTTTACATTTCATGTTCATATTAAGTGAATTTTACTTAAAGGTATTAACCATTTTATGATAAAACATTTACATATAATCCAATTATTTTAATTCCATATTTTCATGTTAGTCCATTTTTTTGTGTGATTGTGGCCTTACATATATAAAATAAATCATTCATAAGAAAGAAAAAAAAATAAAAAAAATAAATAACATGATCATGAGATTATATAATGGTTGATTTATTGAGCGGATAATAAATCAACCTATTTCCCTAGGGGAAAACTTCTTGTTCCAATCTTGTCATGAGTTTCAACATTCCACCCATCCACCTAAGTATCACTCATGTTGGTTTCATATAATTTCTTTCTTGAACCAACTCTTCCCTGAATCTACCTTTAACAAACTCTATGTGCCTTTGGATACACCTTTTATTACATATATTTTATAGCTCACACATAGGTGAGGGGAACCAAAGTATTTTTTAAAGATAATTAAATAAAACAACCTTGGACATGTAGGTCCTACATAATAAAGGAGGAAGGGATGACATGAAGACCATCATATTTAATTTAATAATAAATAATTGAAAACCCATGTAATAAAATAAAATTAAATAAAAACAACACATACATTGGTTTTTTAAAATCTCATGATCATTCATACAAATGAAATGACTACACATTTAAAATATCTAACTAACATTTATTTCAATTATTTCTTCAATAAGATAAAACATACATGAATTAATTTGATTAATTATCTTATTAATCAATCAATTAATTAATTTTATCTTAAAATTGTCCTGGATATTCCCATACACTGATATTTTAAATAAAATAAATGATTTTATTTTATTTAAAATTTAATAAAATTAATACACAACTTTTCACTTTGAAGAAACTCGGTGAGTACCTATCCGAACTACTCAGTGTGGCCCTTATTGTATGCAATTGACTAAGTTTTCATGACACATAAAATTGATTATGTTTTTAAATTTTATTTATAGTATATGGAAGACCCTAGGTCATCTCTCAAGGAGAGTTGATAAATTTAGAGTGTGTATTTTTAATAAAAAGTACTAAGAGAGGGGGTGGTTTTGAAAATAGATTTAAGAAAATAACTTAATTGAAGAGTTTAATGGTTGATAAATAAAGGTGGTGTGTTTAGAATTATGAGAGAAGGATGTAATTTCAAGTTAAATACACATCTTAGAAAATTCATTGTTCTGAAATGTTCCCATGGTTTAATGGAACTCTTTGGTTGAGGGTATTCAAGATCTTGATTCCCCTCTTGCCTCTTAAAATATTGTACAAAGTACCAAATCTTGATGAAGAATCGTGTTTTAAAGGTTTGGGCCTCAAGAATTGAGTAAAGTCTACCAAATAATACTAATATCTTATGTACATGTAAGAGAAACAGGATTCATGTGTTTCCCAATCAGAACAACCCAAGATCCCTACTGGAAATTTTAACCCAATCTGTGTTGAAATGAAGAGTGGTTCACTTAATTAAACAAAAGAAATGAATTCAGAGGAGAATCATGTTACGATTAAAAAAATTTAAATAATTCAAAAAAAATTACACAAAAACCAGTAGAGTATCATGTTTAAAAACTCCCTCCCAATAATGTGTAGATCCCTCGAAATGACCATCCACTGTTTAGCTCTCCATCGAGAGGAGGAGAAGGCTCGGGTGGAACTTTTCCTTCCTTCTTGATCCCCCTATGAGGATAGGGGCCTCAAGAATTTCTTTTATGATGAGATGAATAATTTGGAACTCCAAAATATTATATCTTTTCTTTTGGTTCAAACTACTAAATGAGGTTCCCAAGGTGTTCTTTTATAGCCAAAATGGGAGGTGGTTTTGGGCACCCTGATTTCAAGAAACCACTTGGACCATGGTTTTGAGCCACTAGAAAATCTTATATCGCTTTAAACAAAACTAAAAACTTGTTTAAAGACCTATTTTCTATCTTCATGTAAAATTTTCCATCCATATATTTTTTATAATAAGATATATTTCCAAAATACAGAGGAAAATTGTTGACTCTATTCATATTCATTTTCTTGGAAAGATTGATTTTTTGGGACTCCTAATGGACAGATTAGGCTTGGATTTCCTCAAAAGAGTTGTATCACAATGAATTTTGGATAAGATTAAAAAATTTCATCCCAATTGGACGCATGTATTAGTATTATTATGTGGTTGATTCCACTGATGTTATTGAATTCCTACGTAATTTGGCCCATTTTTCTTCAACTTCGTCTGGCCCATCCAAATCACCACCACCTATAACGAAACCATAAAAACAAGTGAAATATCACTTTTTAACAGTGAAAAAAAATTAAATTTTTGAATCAAACATGAAGTTAAATTTGTTATTATATTTGTAATTTTCAATACAAAACCAGTTTAATATAGTGGTATGAGGGTGAAATAACATAATGAATCATGGTACAATCACACCCCCAAAACTAAACATTTAAACTCTTAGGAAAAGTCACACTTCCAAAATATGATGCATGTAAATATTCCCAACTTCATGAAGATTTAACATTCAATGTAAATTTAATTCATTAATTCAATATGATAAAATCACAAAACACACCAAGGATTTATTCCTAGTGATCATGGAAATAGATGTCTCATAAATAGTTTCAAAATAAAATTAAAATAGATGAATGATAAAAATTTGGGAAAGTAATTAAAAATTAAAAAATGTCACTAATTCTCCAAGTGTGTGTGAAACAAATTCCATGTAATTATTTCCACTTTCTATCTAGTAAATATAGGTTATTTTAAAATTTTATACTTAAATGATTATGTCCAACAAACCTGCCCTACCTCCTTTGCAATAACATTTCAAGAACCACTCACTTATGCATTCCTAGAAGTTAAACTATAATCTCCAGACCTATATATCCCCATATGTTTCACATTTCATCACCCCCCTCATTTTTTTATGTTTATCTTGGAAAAAATATCACACTCAACACTCAAACCTTGATTGATCTCCACATGAAACTAATTTTAATAGTTATAACAAGATCAAAGGTTAAGGAAGATTGGGTTTTTACCTGACCAAGAGAAAAACCATATTTTTTCTTTTTTAAGGGTGTATAATAGTCGTATAATAGGTACACACACATATTTCAATCCGGTAAATTATAACAAGATCAAAGGTCAAGGAATACTGGTTTTTTACATACTCAAGATACAACCCATATTTTTGTCTTTTTGTTTTTTCTGAGGGAGTACAATAGTCGGATAACAGGTACACACACATAGGTCAATCTGGTACAGTAATGAAAAAGATTGGATAAGCAACGAACGTATGGAAAAATAATTTCATAAAGCTAAGAAATATTAAAATAACTTATATTACCATCTACTGAGTAAGAAAAATTCACACTTCATGGTTGGGTGCAAAGATATGTAGAGAAATTAAGTGACACAATTTTCCCACAAAATAATCACATAAAGGCTACCACACTTCTCAAAGGTTTCAAAGTGATACAACCATTTATATCATCGAAAAACAACCAATTTTCTAGAAAAAGGCACACCTTAATATTAAATTCATACTGAAACACACATTTCATCATTAAAACAAAAAATGATAAATCCACATGAAATAGGTAAATTACTTATGCATTTTTAATAACTTCCATGATTAAGTGGACATAATTTTTCATGATAAAGTGGTTATCAAAAATTAACATTTCGGCACAAAAGTGAGGGGGGGGGGGGAGGGGGGAAAGTTAATAATACTATCCAGCAAGACACAAAGAGAAAAGGAAGAAAGATGATGAAAATTACTAACTAACCCTAGAATATACCCATCCCCAAAATCTAGAGTATGCAATGTCCTTACTATAATAAAAGTAAATGTGGGAAGGAAGGATAAAACCTGATGGGTGTCATTCATAGGATGGTTCTTGAACTTGGGGTTCCTCTATCAGGGACTCCAAAAGGGCTTCGTGAAAGTGCTTAAGCCACTTCCCATTAATAGCGAAGGTTTTCTTCATTTCTTCATTTTTTACCTAAACAACACCAAATGGATAAACATTAGTAACAATGTATGGGCTAAAACAATGGGAAAAAATCTTACCTAGATGAAAATTCATTCTTGAATTACAACAGAGAAACTTATGCCCAATGTGGAATTATTTATGAAGGATGAGGTGGTCATGGGAAGCCTTGGTTTTCTCCTTATAAATCTGGGAGTTATCATATGCATCACACTAAATTTCTTCCAACTCTTGAATATGAAACTTTCTATGATCACCTACATTTAATAGATTCACATTAAATTGTTTGATAACCCAATATGCATGGTGCTCTATCTCCACTGGGAGGTGAAATTCCTTTCCAAATACAATCCTATATGGCGATATTCTGATCGGGGTTTTAAAATATATACAGTATGTCCAAAGTTCATAATACAATATCAAACCCCAATGTTTGCTAATAGGTTGTACTATTTTTTCCAAGATTCTCTTAAATTATTGATTTTAGATTTCTTCTTGTCCATTAGTTTTGGAGGGATATGTAGTGGATATTTTATGAACAACCCCATACTTACGGAGCAAGTTTTTCATGTTACGATTGAAAAAATGTGAACCCTGATCACTATTGATGAATCTAGGGAAACCAAACCTACTAAAAATTTGGGACCTCAAAAAATCAACAACCACTCGAGAGTCATAAGTCCTTGTAGTTTTTTATTCCACCCATTTATAGAGATATTCAACAGACAATAATATGTAAACAAGTCCAAATGAATTTTGAGAAGGTCCCATGAAGTTAATTCCCCATGCATAAAAAATATCAAGAAATTACATCGGTTTTTGGGGAATTTCATTCCTCTTTGAGATATTCTTTGTGAATTGACATCTTTTGATTGACTTACAAAATCTATGAGAATCTATAAAAAAAATTGTCCAATAAATTACAATGTCAAGGACCTTTTGAGCTATACATTGAGACCCAAAGTGGCCCCACATGCCAAAGTGTGACAAAACCTAAGGACAAACTAAAACTCATTATCAGGGACACACCTTCGAGAAACCTGATCATTACAAATTCTCCATATGTACGAATCATCCTAAATGTACCATCATGACTCATGATTAAGTATTTGGGTTTTTGAAGTTCTAAAATATGTGGGGACCCTAGATGCAACAAAAAAGTTCACAATGTCTGCATACCAAGGGGTAAGTTTGACTACATCACAAAGGTTATCACGAGGAAATAATTATCCAATGGGGAGGGATTAGTCCATATAGTGGTACAATGGTGGGAAATCCTTATAATGTGGCCAACTACCACATTTTGCACGCCTATCTTATCTCGAATCTCAAGGTCAAACTCCTGTAGGAGGAACATCCACCAAATAACGTGGGGCTTAGCTTTAGGTTTCTTTAGGAGAAATTAAAGGGAAACATGATCAGAAAACGCAATGAATTTTGACTCAATAAGATATGAATGAATTTTTTACAAGGAAAAAAACAATTAAAAGATGTTCTTTTTCAGTGGTTGTGTAGTTTTCCTAGGCAGCGTCAAGGATACATGAGGCATACACAATGAGATGGGGAGAATTCTCAATCATTTGTAATAAAACTACCCTAATTGTAAAGTTAGAGGTATCACACATAAGTTCAAAGGGGATATCCAAACTTGGTGGTTGGATGATGGGAGGTTATGTGAGACTAATTTTTAGTTAATTGAAATCATCCTCACAATTTTTATTGAACCAAAATTCATAATATTCTTGTAATAAATGAGATAAGGGAAGTGGGATCTTATTAAAGTCTTTAATGAATCAGTGGTAAAAACATGCATGACCTAAGAAAGATCGCAAATCATGAGAAAATTTTGGATATGGAAGTGATGAAATTAATTTAATTTTTGATTTATCCACTTTAATTCCATCATTTGAAATAATATTTCCAAGAACTATCCCCTGTTCAACCATGAAATGGAATTTATCATAATTTAATACAACATCTTTTTCTTTGAAACAACGGAGGATAGAAACTAGGTGTGTCAAATAGTAATCAAAGGAATTTACATAAACATTAAAATAATCCATAAAAATTTCCATGAAATTATCACGGTAATCTAAAAATATACTCAACATACAATGCTGAAAAGTACCAGGAGCATTACAGAGACCAAAACGCATCCTTCTATATGAAAATGTGCTAAATAGACAGGTAAATGTTGTCTTTTCTTGATCCTCAGAGGCTATATAGATTTGTAAATAACTTTAATAGCCATCAAGGAAACAATGAGACTTACCAGAAAATCTTTCTAACATTTGTTCAATGAAAGGTGGAGGAAAGTGGTCCTTTTTTGTGGCTTGATTTAGTCGATGGTAGTCAATACAGACTCTCCAATTATTTTTAACATGTGTTGGAACCAATTCATTCCTTTTATTTGAAACTATGGTTATTACAGTTTTTTGGAAAAAATTTCAATGGGCTAACCCATTTACTATCAGATATGAGATATATGATCCTAGAAGCAATAATTTTACTAACTTCTAATTTTACAACTTCAAGTAGTGTGGGATTCAACTGACATTGAGCTTGACTTACGGGATTAGACTAATCTTCTAAAAGTATATGGTGCATACAAATAGATGGAATAATATGATGAATATAATCCAATTTCCATCCAATTTTCTTTTTACACTCACTAAAATGGTTAATCAATTTTGATTCCAATTGTAGAGAGAGGTTATTTGCAATAATTGCGAGAAATTGGTCAATACCCTCAAGATAAGAATATTTTAAATTAGATGAAAATGGTTTTAATTCCAATATTGATGGTTTTTGGATTGAGGGAGGGGATTTAAGGGGAGTGAGGTCCATAAAACCATATATTTTCTCATGTTTATTCTGTAAGGGAATAGAATTAATGGGAATGAGATTTGTAGAATTATCGACATTCATGGGTACCTTCGAATGAATACACTCTTCAATTAAAACACAAAATTTACACTTTTCTAAACCCACACAACACTCAAAACATGAATCAAAACTCAAATCATCCAAGGGAGAAGAAGATGAAAATGAATCAGATTAGGGGTCGAGGAGAGAATTTTGTTTGTGTGTATCATTTGAGAGCACTTCCATCAAATAGACAGGAAGAGTGGAGTTCTCTTTAAAAAAGTTTTTTATGGAATCAAAGATATTAAAACAAATATTTTCTCCATCGAAATCCAAGGAAAGTGTACCATTTTGGACGTTGATGACTGTATTTACTGTTTTAAGGAATGGCCTCCCAAGTATGAGAGGATCATGTCCTTGGGTTTGGGAATATTCTATCTCAAGAATATAGAAGTTTGCAGGGATGATGGGATTATTCACTTTTACGAGGATGTACTCGATCACTTCTGATGGGTGTGTTGTGATTTGGTTGGTAGGTTGCATAAAAATGCCCATCATTTGAAGCTCTCCATCCTAAAAATAAGTATACACAATGTATAGAATTACATTAATCAAAACACCCAAGTATAGAATTGCATCAGAAAATATGGTCTCCCCTATGGTGCAAGGTATCATGAAAGTTCCCAAATCCTTGGATTTGGTTGTAATTGTTGGTTGTAT
The DNA here is from genome assembly GCA_963277665.1 of Viscum album. Classification (NCBI taxonomy): domain Eukaryota; kingdom Viridiplantae; phylum Streptophyta; class Magnoliopsida; order Santalales; family Viscaceae; genus Viscum; species Viscum album. Next base: position 151,015,307 of record OY728123.1, on the reverse strand, counting down.
CAAGGCCAAGACATTCCTTCCTAGGTTGACTCTCTCATTCCCCTTTATTTTTCATCCATGAGTGTAATGATCTTTAAGAAATTTAACATAGTGAGGTATTTGTTTAACTACATCCAATAAAGGAATGTCAACTTGAAATTTTTTAAATGTATCCATTATTTATTTACCAATCTCATTATCAAAATTTTTCTTTGGTTTAGAGATTATTTGGGGGAAAGGAAGAGGAATGAACTATTCAGGGGAATACTCAATAATAAATTGTTTACCCTTGTTGTTATGTTTTTATTCATTAGAATCTTTTATGGGTAGAGAAAGAGAGTTTTCAATTGGGAGACTTACCTATTGTGTAGAATCAATGTAAGAAGAAACTTATTTACCACTATGAAGCATGATTGAAAAAATTTTACCTTTGTATTTTAGATTAGAAATAGGCTGGGATGGTAGATTTCCAGAACCTTGCATCTTTATCTCATTGATGGTTTTTTCCAGTTATCCCACTTGAGTTCATAGTTCTTGAATATCCGATTGTGTCGTCTATTGGAACTAGAGGTTCTGGGTTTCCATTTTCTTCACCATATCCTCAAGGCTTGGTGTAGAATTGGGAGGAGTAATATTTTCTTGAGATGTTGAAGGATAAGAAGGTTTCATACCTTATCCTTGTTGATACCAATTCTGCTTGGGATAGCTTAAGTTTCTTCTTTTTCAGTATTGTGGTTATGCTCGCCACCTAGAATTTGGATTTGGCCAGAATGGTTCTTGCTTGAAGGGTGGTTCTTGTTGGAATGGACACCAGTGAATAATGTTGTACAAGACTTAGATGAATCCTAAATTTGTGATAACTAGTCATAAAAATGTGTGTTATCAGAACAAATACCATAATGTAATGGAACAGAAGAAGAGTGTGAGTTACCTTGTGCTTGAGCTAATTTCATTAGAAGGGTATGCATATCATCAAGTTTATTATCAAAATTTTGTTCTAAGGATGAATGAATTACCTCATGAAATCCTTGGGTTGGTGAAATTACTCGTGTACCAAAATTTTGTGAATTTAGATCCATGTTGGCTATTAAGTCATTAACAATGGTAGGAGTTTTTTTAAAAATGTCACTACTACCTGCAACATCTATCATTCCATGATCCATGGGGATAAGTCCCTCATAGAAGTATTGAATTAGAAATGTTTCACTAATATGGTGGTGGGGACAACTTGAGAAAAGTATTTTGAATCTGTCATATTATTCATGAAGGGTCTCTCTCTGTGATTTCCTAATGCCACATATTTATTTTCTAATTGATATAGTTTTGGAGGAAGGAAAAAATTCTCTAGAAAGAGACGTTTAAGGCCATTGTAGCCCCCAATTGTGGTAGGTAGAGAGTATAGCCAATATTTTTCTACACCATTAAGGGATAATGTTAAGGTCCTAAACTTAATGAGGTCCTTAGTTACATTTTGGGGTTTCATGGTGGAACACACTATATGAAATTCCTTGATATGTTTGTGAGGGTACTCACTAGGAATACCATGGAATTTAGGAAGGATTTGGATGAGGCCCAATCTCAACTAAAAGTTGGATGCTTCCTCGGGTTATTAGATGTAGGTATGTTGGTAGTCCACATATGGGGTGGTTAGTTATTTTAATGTATGTTTTTTTTCTGCCATGTTATACAAATTAATTTCAGTTTCTATTTTAGTTTCAGAAGAAGAGGGTTCTAGAGGAGTCTCAAGGTGTGGTGTGTCCTCTTTCAAAGGATCGATCAATGTGTCTCGGTGTCATTGATGTATTATCCTATCGGATTCAGGTTTGAAAGGAGGTATTTCAATCGGAGTAGAACGTGTCATATATAACACCTAAAAACAAGAAGATAATATAACACCACTTATATACAAAATTAGAAGATATAAATAAACAAATACTTATAAAATACACAAAGTTAAAAAAAATCACACTAAAAACCAAAGAGATCCCCGGAAACGATGCTAAAATTTGACCACATTGTCGTGAAATGTAATATTTATTATTTTTTTAAAGTTTATTTATAGTCAATAAAATACCCTAGGTCATCTATCAAGGAGAATTGATAGGTTTAGAGTGTGTATTTTTAATAAAATGTACTAAGAGAGTGGGTGGTTTTGAAAATAGATTTAAGAAAATAAATTAATTAAAGAGTTTAATGGTTGATAAATAAAGGTGGTGTGTTTATAATTATGAGAGAAGGAAGTAATTTAAATTTCACTACACATCTTGGATTGTTCATTGTTCTGAAATTTTCCCATGGTTAAATGTAATTCTTTGGTTGAGGGTTGTCAAGATCTCGATTCCCCTCTTGAATCTTGAAACACTACACAAAGCACCAACCCTTGACACAACAATCATGTTGTCGAGGTTTGTAACTCAAGAATAGAGTGAAGGATACCAAATCATACTAATATATTATGTATGTTTGAGAGAAATAGGATGCTTGTGTTTCCCAATTGGAACAATCCAAGATCCCTATTTAAAATTCCAACCCAATCGGTGTTGAAATGAAAAGTGGTTCACCTAATTAAACCTAAGAAATGAATTTAGAGGAAAATAATGTTAAGATAAAACATAAATGAAATAATTCAAATAAAAATTACACAAAAATAGTAGAGTATCAAGTTCTATAACTCCCTCCTAAGTATGAGTAGCTCCCTCGAAATGACCATTCACCATTTAGCTCACCATCGAGAGGAGGAGAAGTCTCGGGTGAAACTTCACCTTCATCCTTGAACCCCCTATGAGGATAGGGGACTCCTGAACTTCATGGATGAGGATAAGAATCCTTTGGGACTCCAAAATGGAAGATATTTTATTCTAGTTCGAACTACTAAATGAGGTACCCAAGGTGTTCTTTTATAGCCAAAATGGGAGGTGGTTTTGGGCACCTTGATTTCGAGAAACTAATTGGCCCATGGTTTTCTGCCACTATAAAATATTATCTAACTTTTAAAAACGATAAAAACTTGTTGGTATATATATTTTATATATTCCTGTAAAATTTGGAGTCTAGATATTGTTTATAATAAGAGATATTTCCAAAACATAGAGGCAAACTATTGACTCTGAGAAGATTCATTTTCTTGAACAGATTGATTATTTTGGGAATTTTAATGGATGAATTGGGATTAGGTTAATTCATAAGAGTTGTATCCCAATTAATTTTGGATCATATCACAAAATTTTATCCCAATTGGATGCACATATCAGTCGAAGTATGTAGTTGAGTCCATTGATGTTCTTGGATTCCTGTGTAATTTGGCCCATTTTTCTTCAACTTCGTATGAGCCCTCCAAATCACCTCCACCTATAACGAAAACATCAAAACAAGTGAAATAGACTTTTTTAAAAGTGAAAAAAATTAAATTTTTTAATCAAACATGAAGTGAAATTTGTTATTATATTTTTAATTTTCAATACAATACTAGTTTACTATAGTTGTATGAGGGTGAAATAAAAGAGTGAATAGTGGTGCGATCAACAATGCACTCATACAACATATTGTGTACACAAAATGTGTCATAATTTCATGGTGTGTACTATCAAATTAATGACACACAGAACACATGAATATTACATTACCTGTATAATTTATTGTTTTGAGTCTTAATTATGCAATGACTATACCAAATTTGTAGTTTCAAATATTATGTGAAATTAATTAAGCATTTAATATAATATAGAAATACAACCCCAATGTGTAATATAAAATTAATGAAATGAAAAACTTGGGTCAATGAGGTTTAATGAAATATTTAATTAAATTTAATATTTCCATGTAAATAGGTAATATACCCGATGTGTGAAAGCCAGTCACACGATGTGTACTTTAATTCTTTAGATATCTTAAGTACATTCCTAGGGACTCGATGTGAACTTATTTTATACATTTATGAAGTACACAAATTTTATAAAGGATACACAATGTGTACCTCAAGTTACATGAAATCTAGCCTATATATGCCGCGTATTAAATACATATAGTGTATTAATTATGTGATATGTATTGACCTTGTGTTTTCTACTATTAAATCATAAGGACTACATGATATATAAAAAATCTAGATAGCGTGAAGTATGATAAGTCATGTTCCACCTTGGTCGGTCAACACACAGTGCATTAAATTCATGCATTGTGTATTCATTACATGATGACCCAGAGTCCATGTGGGTGTCCTAGTGCAATGAACAAGGATACATGGTGTATGACAAAGGAGTACATGTCATGCAACCTCGTGTTATCCGTACATAGTTCTTGGCACCTCCAGATGAGTTCTTCATATGTGATCTTCTTTAATTATTAACTGATCTTGGTTATTTAAGTGAGAAATATAGAGGAGGAAGAATATATCTCAATGATCAGATGAATAATGAATAAAAATTGAAATGAAATTTAACTTTTAAATGCATAATGATAAAAAATCAAATAAATAATTATAAATTTGAATGTGACCACTCTGATATCACTTGATGGTTATGAGAATAGTGAAAGTTTTTATTAGGGAAAATACCAACTCAATAATTATTGGATTTTATGGATCATTTAAATGTTATACAATATGTGAATTTTATGACCAAAAAATATTTCCAAAGAATATTGACAAAGAATATTGCAAAAACCAAGATAATATCTTTTTCACATTAAATTTATATTTAATTTAAATAGATAAAAATAAAGAATACCTCGATTTTGAGATATTTCTTTGATGAATATATTGATCATATGAAAAACCATTTTAATTCAAATGTCATTGCTCTTGTAGGATCTAATTTTATAATCCCACTTATGAAAATCCACTCATGCACCTATGATCTCCTAACAACAATAATGGATTACTGGGTGCTGGAATAGTTAATCAATTGTCTTGTGGTGTTTGTATTAATCACTATGAAGATTACTTAAATATTAAAGAATCATCCTTGAAATAACATTCTTGAGATGATGTATGAGTAACTATAATCTCTAGAATATTCTTAGGTCTTGAGAGAGAGATTTAGATTTCATTGTGCACACCATTTCTCTGTATCGATCAAACTCTACACAATAAACATAATTGTCAATTTATAGAAATAGGGTTATGGTTAAAATATTATTTAACTACACAAATACAATTAAATAATATATTAAACCTTATATGACCCAATTACATGTAATAATAAAAATAATATTATTTTATCATGGTGTGTGATAACTGGCACAATGATAAATATTTATTTATTATCTTGAAAATTAATATTTACCACCGTACACAATATTGGTCTGCTGGTCCTCGGTATTTTTAAAATACATGAATAAATATTTATTCATTAAATAAATAAATAAATATCATATATCCTCATAATTAAATAATTGCCTTGTGAATAAATATTTATTTAATTTATGCGACCAATAAATCCTGAATAAAATTATTCCCCGGTCTTGAGAATAATATTTATTCCAAAAATTATATTCAAATAGAATTTAAATTGAGATCAATAGAAACACCTAGTGTGAAACCCTCTAGTATTATTTCTCATTTTCATTAGGCAGGATTACCTAAATTCCATGATTACCATCTAATAATGGGTCAAGTCACCCAGGAGAAAGAAGTTAACATCACAATCACCAACCATGCACAAATGCTCACTTTGTAATATAATTCCTTTATTATGATATCTAATAAAGACGGTTTCACACCCATTTCATCAACCTATATTCTTGATATTTCATTATTTTACTATTTGAAATAAAATCATCACTGCACCATGGCCATGGAATTTAATGAAAGAGTTATATTTCAATCAAAGGGATGAAGTATCAACTTCTATAAATATGGAATAGGAAAATATTTTCTTGACTTATGCATTAATAAAATGTCATATCTGATGCACACAACATACCCTACTTCCCAAAAACATATGGAATCAAAGTTTTGATCAGTACTTCAAAGTACATGAGTCATGAAATGCATTAATAATAATATTAAACTATAAGGATCATCACACACACTCAAAGATAGGATATTTCAATGGAACACAGACCCATGGAATTCATATAGGTGGGTGTGTTCGTATAATATCCCATCATAGAGATTACCAAGAGTGAAATTCATAAGATAAAGTATTATTTTATTATGAGATCTCACACCCAATAGTCAATATTATATGTGTCCCATCAATGAATTTTATCCAATTGTAGAACTGTGTATAAGAATATCTTCCTAGAATTTCAAAGTTCTTATCATAGTGGGGAATTTCTATGTCCTTTTCAATGATATAGATACTCTATAAAATTATTACATTAAAGTTATATAGAACAATAAACTACTTAATAAAATATTTTAATTAATATTCAATTATTTGAATATAAATATGCAATCAAAAGTACACACAGTTGGTTATAGGACACCAACTCCAGTAGAAGCATCACCAAGGAGACCAAGGGGAGAAAAAGACCATAGTTGGGGAGATCCGTCAAAGGTTCTAGAATGAATGAACGAAAAAATGGGTTCTCCTAATTAAAAATAAAATAGAAAATATAAAAATATAAAATTTTACATATTTCATGGTTTTATTACATTATTAGGTAAACTGTGCATAGAATTTATAAATTGTTTTGCAATTTATCCTCCACCCTCGAATAATTTGGATGCATGGTTATCACTAACTGTGTATAAATCATGCATCCTGTATTACCCTCTAAATTTTTAGGTTATCAAATTCCAAATAGCAAAGACTCCAAGATAAAAAATATATAATTAAGTAAACACTTAATCGTAACATTATGGGTGTTATAATTCTCCCCACCGTGCCAATTTCTACCTCAAACAGTCATTTGCATCTTTTTTAAGAAAAATGGTGATATCATTAATCTATCATCAAATCCTCACACTAATATGTCTCATGGATATGTTTTATAGTTTTCATAGCACACAAACCAAGGGAATATATTTTCCTTTGAAAAACTTTATTTGATGATCAATGATATGAACCACTTTCTCCACCATCATAGAATCTTCTAAATTCAAGTCTTCCCATTTAACCACATTAGATAGAATAAGGTTCTATTTTTCAGCTGAGATAAAATAAATACAACATGAATCAATTTCATCTGGGATAGTATATCCAACCGATATTCCACTTTCCTAAGATGTTAGACTATTTTTCATATATGAACATACCTTTGAATGAGAATACCTTGTTTACCCAAATTCTAATGTCTCAATTGAGGAGAAATTTCAAGTAACACTTGATCAAAAACAATGAATTACAAGGGATGATTTCATCAATCAATATACAATTTATGATAAATATTTAGTTGTCTCTAATCATTTACGAATAAATTGAAACTTTCTCATCATTTCATGAATAAGTTCTTATCATAATAAAGAGAATTAACCTAACACAATCCAACTAATAGGGGACTAAAATTTTCGACCATAAAGTGTCTCAAAAGGAGACATATTTATCAATGATTGGTAACTATTATTGTAAAAAAACTCAATCAATGAGAAATAGTTAAACCACAAACCTCAAAAAATAACACATGCACATATCATATATTAAATCATATATTTAAGGATTTTAACTTTTCACTCAATATGAATATCAATCTATGGGTGATATGTTGTGCTCAACCTCAATTTAGAACTCATTTATTCTTGAAAAATCTTCCAAAATCTAGTGTTAGAGTGTGTTTCCTAGTAAAAAATAATGAAATATGACACTCCATGAAGAATTAAAACCTCTTGGATATAAATATTCCCAATATTTAATACCTTTACACTTCCCTTTATAGGAATTGATTTAAAATTTTCAAATAGTCAATAATGATCCATATAAAATTATTTCCCCAATGAGATCAAGGTAATATAATCACAAAGACTACTGAAATTTCATTCCATTTTTCTATAGGAATGAGAAGTGGATGTAATAATACAATTGAATTTTTATGCTAAAGCTTGACCTTTTTATAGGTGAGGAAATCATCCACAAATTTTACAATCATTCACTTCAATACTAGCCATCAATATCATTATTTGAGATCATAGAATATCTTAGCATTATCAGGGTTAGAATCCGAACTTGAATGATGTTTGTCTTTCATGAATTCCTATATCAATGATAAAGGAACCACTAACCTATTTCTAAAATATATAACTCCATCCATATATTGAGACCAATCACCCATGTTCACCCTACCATTTATAATTTTTCATATATGCTGATAGAAAATATTTAAGAACTTCTTTTACTAAACCCAATAATCCAAGGAGGGAGTGACCTTATACACTAGTAAAAAAATACTTGATCTTATTTTTTACTTTAGATATAGGTTAATTTTAGTAAAAAGGATCATCAAATTTCATTCATCTTAATATTGTGTCCCTGCTTTAATCAAAAAATTTCTACTTATATCATTGGAAACCATGTTCCCTCTAACTAGAGTACAATTCAAATAAAAATCAAATTTTTTGTGATAATATACCCAATAAATCTATCTGAATTATAGATACTTCTAGGATAAAATATATTTCATAATTTTATGTGCTTTATACACAATAAACTTCTCATCGAAGAGATAGTGGTGCCACATTTTTACTGTGTACATCACCACTGCATGGTTATATTTCAAAACACACCCTTACCATATACCTAGGGCATCATAGTACATGTTATAACCTTCTCCAAGCACAAGAAGAATCAGAACTAGAGGATATGTCAACCTTGATTACAATTTATAGAAGGACTTCTAGTATTTGTTTCTCTATTCAAATTTCACTCCCTTTTAGGCTCTATCTATCAAAGTAGATGCTAGTATGGAAAAATATTGAACAAATGGCTTATAGAATACATATATAACTAAAAATATTATAATTTTAAACACCTTATTGTGCCTATCCCAAGACATAACCACTTGAATCTTCTTAGGAACTATAGAAATTCCCTCTTTAGATACTACATGTCCCAGTAATTTGAATTCTTAAATCCTAAACTGATGCTTAGATAAATTTTCATATAAATGACGCTCCTTTAACATTATCATAAAAACATACAAATGGTTTTAAAAACCCTTATTTATATTAGAATAAACCAAAATATCATCCATAAACAAAATGAAAAATGTGTCAAGATATATATAGAAAATATGATTCACGAGATCCATTTAGTCTGCTTATATATTTGCAATACCAATGGCTATTACCAAATAACTGTAATTCTTATACCTACTCCTAAAAGTGGTATTGAGAATATTATATTCCTTCACTCTTAGATGATGATATCCTAATCTAAGGAAAATCTTTGAAAACCATATCACTCCTCTAAGCTGATCAAATATATTGTCTATCCAAGGAAATGAGTATTTATTCTTGACGATCACCTGGTTGAGCTTTTGGTAATCAATAAAAAGTAAAATATTTTCATATTCCATCTTTATAAAAAGAACTAGATCCACCCAAGGTGATATTATAGGGTATATAAAACCCTTTATATCAAGGTATTATAACTATAAATTAAAAAATTTCAGCTTAACTAAAGCTATTTGATATGATGGTAAATATATGGGACTTGTCTCTGGAATTATATTGACGGAGAACTCAACCCCTCTATTTTGTGGAAACTTGAATAAATAACCAGGAAGTCCATAAAGATACCAATCTAAAACCATGTTAAGTTTATCACCTAAATTCATTTCAATATAATACATAAGTATACTCTATATTTGGCATGAGATATGTCTAGCATTAGAAATAACTTTCCCAAATCTACTTAATCTTGGATCCAAATCACCATTAAAGACATGGGTGACTCTATCTTGTGAAAAGAATAATAATTTTAAATAATAATAGTTAATTGAGGATTTAGATATGAACGTCTAATCCATACAAAAAATGAGTTTAAGGTCATACAAATTAAGAACAAGGAAATATCATATGACCTCAACATCAGTAATCGTAACATGACATGATGTGCATTTAAATCCTTAATCCTTCTTATTTATTATGGGAGTAGTGATTTCAATTACATAAGGTATAAGTTTAGGTTATGAGCACAATTAATCAACCAATTTAAAAATATAAGGGAATACAAGGAGCCTATATGAAACAAACCTAAGACCATATAAAAAATAATAAGCACTGCACCTCTAATAGTTGTTGGCCATACTTCTGATTCTACATATAGATGTTTTTCCAAATATAAATATAAATATTTAGGACCACTCTGATACCTCTTCATATGATTTTTCTATATATAATAATGAGACCCTTCTACCTTAGTTTCATTAGACTATACCTGAGATCCCATAGTATAAGAAGTGTCATCCTTTCTACTCTTGAGAGGATGTTTACAAAATCACTGTAGGTTACCTAGTCACCCACATTAGAAGAATGTCTTAGGTCACTTATAAAAATTTATCTAATCATGATTAGAATTTGCACATATAAAACATATAAGAGGTTTATGTCCTAATGGGTTAGAAGAATTAGGGTTAGAGGGTTGTTGAACACTCCCACTACTACCCCTCTGAGATTTCTCATGCTTTATTTTATAACCATATGAATAAATATAACTTAATCATATTGAAACTATAGAACCACCCATACTAATTTATCATAAAATATCATTATTTATCAATTACATCTTATTAATCAATTCAAAAAAGGAAAAAATTCATAAAAGAATAATTTTAAATCTGATATCAATCCTTAAGCCAAACTAAAATCAATAAACCTTAAGAAAACAATTCATGAGAATATTGTGAGAAAATTGGAATAATTAAAAAAATTGGGTGATATATTCCATTAAAAAAAGACCTCCCAGATCCAAAGTCACAAAATCCCTACCCTTGTCTATATTTAAGGACTCTGGGTAAAATTTTTTGTTAAAATTTCCTTAAACTTCTCCTAGGAGTGGCCTTTACACATCTTGGCCTGTATAACTAATTACCATCACTTGTGTTGAGTTAATTCTATCATATATATGGAAAATTTCACTTTATAAGTCTCAAGATGTCACGACCCGCCCTCGGGGTCCGTGCCGTGACTACCCCAAGCCCGCCTTCCATAGGCCAGGGGCTGGCGACTAGCACCAAGGCGTTTATCCCGGTAAAAAGGGAAGACATTGCCTTTGTAAAGAAAACAAACACCACAGAGAAAGCAAGCGGAAAGTAAACTCTAAGCAAAAGCAGAGTACAACTGAAAGTGAGGAAAAGTAAATGGGCCAGTATACAAACCCAAACTGAAAGTAAAGTACAACTCGAAAGGGAAAACATCAACTGAAAGGTAAAAGCCACTACACCAAGCTGTCCACTGGAAATCCCACCTGAAGGGTGGGTACAGATAGCTCCTCTGCTCCACGGGTCCCGCCGTCCGCTCCGAGCACGTCCCGCCCAGTGGTCCACCTCCGGGTACCGTCCCGCTCTGCAAGCCTCAGCTAAGGTCAACGCTGTCCGTCGTCTGCAACCAACACAACGTAGTGCGGGCAAAGCCCGTGCAGGGGTGAGTATAAGCTACTCAGTAGGGACCCCGAGACCCCTGAAGGTCTCTCAAATCCATAAAGGATAAACCACGAAGAAAGGTACAATCACGAAGTAACAACCGACACTGCTTAGGTATATGCCCATACATATACCTAAGTCATCAATTTCAAATACGCTCCAACCTCCGAGCCCAAGTACAACTCAGTCCACACAGGAAAGTAAACGTATTCCACATAGGAAAGCAAAACGTAATCCACACAGGATAGCACAACACAATCCACACAGGAAAGCAACAGGATTCAGCTCACACAGGTATACTTCTTCAAAGGACGATAAAGATGATCTCTGATCCATCTAAGTCGTCGGACCCACGAAGGATCGATAGGTAACTAACCCCCGCAAAGACCCACACAGGATCGGGCCCACACAGGACCTGTAGGCGCTGGCTCACACAGAACCGCTGAGCGCGGACCCACACAGGATCGGGCCCACACAGGACCTGTAGCACTGATCCACGTAATATCGCTGAGTGCTGTAGTCGTCGTCGTCGAATCCACACAGGATCGGGCCCACACAGGACCTGTAGCACTGATCCACGTAGGATCGCTGAGTGCTGTAGTCGTCGTCGTCGAATCCACACAGGATCTCTGTACTGTCGTCGTCGCAGTCACAGTAGCAGTAGTAGTCACAGTAACAGTCGCAGCCAGCACTAGGGTTCCCGCACACAGCAAGCTCGTTCGGAGGGTCCGCTCCACGAGCCGAGAGGCTGATACATCAACTGTCACAAAGTCCAGAGTTGATGTATCCAAAAGTTCCGTATCGTCAACAGGAACTCAACGCAACAGACGGCGCGTCGATCGGACGCCCGGTCTGAGAGTTATTGGCATTTTCGTCCCCGGGGCCCGGTTGGTTTTTAAGGAAAAACCAACCCGACCGTACTCCACCTGCGTCCAAACCTCGGGCGGAGTATGCCAAAAGATCCGTCTCACTAAGAGGAACACAACAAAGCTGACGGCACGTCGATCGGACGTCCGTAGCTCAAGATATGAGCGTTTCTGCTCCGAAGGCCCGGTTGGTTTCGTGAACGAACCAACCCGGCCGAACTCAAAGTAATCCGAAACCTTGAGTGCGATAAACCGAAACGACCGTCTCGATCCAAGGATCGCATCGCCACTGACGGTTCGTCAATCGGACGTCCAGTCTGAAAGATATCAGTCTTTCCGTCTCACACCCACCCTGGGAAACTTCCCAGGAGGTCACCCATCCTGATCACTACTCTAAGCCAAGCACGCTTAACTACGGAGTTTTAACCACGTAGGCTCCCGAAAAAGAAGGTGCGCCTTGAGTATAGTATACCGAAACGACCGTCTCGATCCAAGGATCGCGTTGCCGCAGACGGTTCATCGATCGGAGGTCCGTGGCTCAAGTTATGGCCAAAAGACCGAAGTTGTCTCGAAAACGGGGGGTCCGGGTCCGGGCCGACCCGGCCCGACCCCCCCTGGTCTGACCCGAACCGGGTCGACCCGACCCGGATCCGACCCGAACCGGGTCGGACCGACCCGGTCCGCTGGACCCGGCCCGGCCGGTGGCGGCGCGGCGGCGCGGCCAGGGGGCCGCGCATGTTCCGCACGCGGGGGGGGGGGGGGGGGGGGGGTAAACCCCCCCTTTTTTCGGATCTCGGCCGGCCTAAGGCCGGCCGTTTCTTTCTCACGCGGGACCCGCGTGTCCCGCCTCCTAACCAAACCGGCGGCCGGCGCGGCCGGCCGCCTTCTTCTTCTCCGCCGCGGCCGTAGCCGCGACTCTACCCCGATCTCCGGCGGCCGGCGAGGCCGGCCGCCTTCTGGCTGCTTCGCCGCGTCCGTAGGGCCGCGGCCTTCCTGTTCTCCGGCGCCGGCGAGGCCGGCGAGGCCGGCCGCCTTCTGGCTGCTTCGCCGCGTCCGTAGGGCCGCGGCCTTCCTGTTCTCCGGCGCCGGCGAGGCCGGCGCCCCTGGCTGCTCTGCCGCGGCCGTAGGGCCGCGGCCCTTCATGATCTCCGGCGCCGGCGGCCCGGCTGGCCGCCGGTCGCCTCCTTGTTCCGCCGCGGCCCGTCTCCGGCCGCGGTCTCTTTCGTAAACAACGACGCGGTGCGTCGGCACCGCGTTTCTTCGTCGCAACTCGCTCCGGCCATTAATTCTTTTGTTCCTGCGCGGTTGCGATGACACCGCGCTGTCTCCGCTAAATTAACACGAAAGAATAGAAGGGGAAGGAGAATCGGCCGTGTTCGTGCGGTCCGGTCTCCTCCCGTTATAACGATATCAGTTGGCCAATCGTATAAACACAACAATGAATGTTTCACAATTTTTAATAAAATTTGGAACTATGCCCAACGGATTATTCTTTCATGTTCGAGGGAATGAAAACACGTAATTTAAAAAGGACAAACCCCCTACCTTGAAAATTGACGTCACACGTCGGTTATCGCGGAGGAAGGCGTCGCGGCGTCGGACGTAGATTCCGTGGACGTCGGGGTGCGTCCGAGGAGGGAACGATGTCTCTTCACTTGTCGCTTAAGACGAAGAAGAGAGGTACGTTGTCGTTGGCGATGATTACCACGGTCGGCGACTTCTCCCTTGTCGAGGAGGAAGATGAAGACGGAAGAATCCGGGACGCCGAGTCTCGATGGTCGTGGGATCGATGTTCTTTGTCGGAGAAGAACCGTTCTTCACGTTCTTCGTCGAAGACAAAGAAGATCTTCAAGTCTCTCAACGATTCTCCCAATCCTCTCAAGTAACAAAGGAACTAACCCAAAAATAAATCAAGCTTACACTTAATTTATTAACACAACCCAACCTTTGGAATTCAAGAGTTTGAATTTCAAAAACTCAAAATTAAACTCACTTATTAATTATACATGAGTTGTATAATTAATTAAAAGTTAAGTTGTCAAGCCTTTAAGAGGGAGAGAGGGGAGTTAGGGAATTTGAGGGGTTTTGGCACATTAAGTGCAAGGGAGTTTAAGGGGGTAGAAGAGAGTTAAGGGGAAGGTGAAGGGTTGGGGCTCGTGTGGGCCCCACCTCACCTTAATCCTCACTTGGTTAGTTAGGAACTTGTGATTCCACCCCAACTTCCACACTTAGGATATAACCACTTAAGAAGATAAAATAAATATTGTATCACAAATTTATTTTACTCTTCATTTCATCCAGAAAATTAAACATCTCCTCCTAGGAAAACGCAACTTCGGAAAAAGGTCTTCTTAAGCGAATATCGGTGCTGCGAGTTCATCGGTGTCCTCAGATTTCAATTCTGAGCACCGGATCAAAAGTTAGAAATTCCCGCTCGTTCGTTCACTGAACGTACCCGAGCCAAACTTCAGAAATTGATTCCGGGCACACCAGGCCTCGGAATCAGGTGCCGTCAAAAACCGCGCTCTGGTAAAATTCTAAAGAAAATTAAGAAAAAATTTCCCTTGAATTTTACGGGTCTTTACACAAGATTCCAAAGTAAAGCAAAGACACACTCAATTTTCAAAAGACATTCCTCAGGATCCTGATAACCTTGATCACCATGAAAAGAAGGTGGGTTATGCTTCTTAAATTTCTATGTATGATCCATCAACTGATCTTGATCTCAATTTCCTTCCCTACCCAGCATTTGGATTGTTCTAATGGTAGAATAAAAAAGTATAGGATCCACCAAAGGGTTTCCTTAGGGAAACTTATTTTCAACTTCCTCTCTATGGTTAACTTGTGTCTTTCTTGGAGGCATTTTCTATAAAAATATAAAATGTGAAAATAAATCAATTTGTAAATCAACCTTAATGATATCAATATATCATTAAAATCCCTTAAATTCCTCTAAAATAAGTAATAAAAAAGGATAAAAATTGTTTATAATTATAATAGATCAAATAAAATAAATTTTATGGATTTAAAATTGTGTACGGTTTAGATGAATAGTTTGGTAGACCATGTGCTAACCATACAAAGCTTATTGGAAGGTGTCTAGAATTAAATGCATGGTCTGTGCATAGTTTTTAAGTCATTTGCAGTAACCGTACACCTATGTAACTTCACTCATTTTCACTCAAAGTTCCAAATTTCTTAGAAATAACTTATAAAAACTTCACATAATCCATAATAATAGTAAATAAATTCAAAATATATCAATAAAAAGTGAAAATAAAGCTTAAATCCAAGGTAAAAATCTCTACTACCCATGGTAACTTGATTCTCAACAGGAGAAAAAATTGGAAAAACACATCATCATACCTACCTCTCAAGTCTCAGTGGTCATATCACCTATAAACCTTTACTCACAAAATAAAAAAGAGGTTTCTAATACCATTTTTTAATGAAGCAATCTGATTCAACCTACCACATCAACCAAGATGTCTCTCCATAAGGCCCAAAAGGCATTCCTGGTCTCTATGGGATGGTGATAAGTATCAAGGGTATCAAACACACATTTTAGGAATGATTTCACCCTCAAAATCCAATAAATAATACAAAATACTCCTACCAATAATTTGATATGAAGTATCCATACATTGAATAATATTTTCAAATAGATAAATTGTTTTAAAATAATAAAACATATAATCAAGGCATAAGAAGCGAAGATCATGATAAAAATCCAAACTTGGATTCATAAATAAAATGAAAAGAGTGATGCGTGATTTTTTTTATTCAAGTGATGTAAAAATAAGGAATTGATCAAAGGGTTTGATTCATGCACATCTTGGGATAGTCTAAAGGTCCTAAAAGTTCCAAAGAAACCACTTCCTCATGACTCAAGGTCACCACCTGACCATATTGCCATCAAAATATGAATAAGGGATCTAAGGTGCAACACTGGAAGAAGATTATCCCTTTTACCCATATCATACATGACCAAGTCAATATACAAACAAATGTGTGTGTATAGGGTGTGAGATAATGATCAGTAGTATTCTAATAAGAATCAATGTAACTCCTTTTATAATTCATACTCCAAATTCTAGTTTTAACTTCAATTATAAAAATAAATATTTATATTTTGTTTAGAAATGTTAAACCCAAAAAAATTATATTTTATTTTTTCTAATACATTTCATTTTAAAAATGTATGTAAACATGGATAAATAAGCATGATTTTGAAATTATCATATATTAGAAGTTATAAAATAAATAAAAGTGTAAGTAAATACATATACTAAAATAAAAATAACCTAATATGAAAAACTCAATTCCATGTAGTATAACCTTGTACCTCACTAAACACACCCATATATGATCTTATTATGTGGTCTAATAGACACAAACCCCATCTTTCCCTTAATGGCCTCACCCGGAAGCACCTTATTATCCAACTAAAGCGGATATGACATTAAAATATGGTGGGTGAATTGTAGTAAAAATTCAACACCCAATTTTTCATCCCACTCAAAAAATAAGTAGATCAAAAATTATACTTTTTAGTTAATCAGAGTATACGAAATCTTAAAAGTAAAATTATTACAAGCATAGTGGAAATTAAGAAATCATAAAGTAAACAATGGATGATAAAAGTATTAACATAGTTTTAATTAAAACAACAATGTAAAACAATGATCAGAGTTTTAGATAGTAATCTAGAAACCCTAAAGGATATTATTACCAATATTATTCCAATCAAAGGACCCTTTTATTTTATCTAAAGAGTCTGGGGGATTTGTAAACATGATCCTTGGAATCCCAATTCAAAACATGAATCTTCATTGACTATAGAACTTTTTAAAGGTATCAAGTTCCGAACCCAAAACTTCTTCAACTATAGATCATCTGTAGAAATAGATTCCACACCAAGTTTATCTTCGATAGAAACATCAGACATAGTTTTTTTATATCCTTGAGAACCTATTTGATCTAACAACCAATAGTAAGTATTTAGTATGAATTCATTGAACATGAGGGTTTAGACAATACAATTTATGGTCATAGAGGCTAATTTATCTTGAAGGATTAGAAAAGAAAAGTGTTCCAATCCCATAACCTCCTCAATCTCAAATGATAATATAAAGAACAATTATAAGAATAAATCAAATAACTTTTATAATAAACCTCACATATAGAATATCTTAGAGAAAATACACTAAAAATGAATATTAAAATTGGAATCTCTCAAATCATGGAGATAATGAAAACTTAAAAATGACTATAAGAAAGCTCAACATATATTATAACCTATTATCTCACACTCTATGAAACACTTGTTATAATTTATAGCCTTAATTTTAACAAAATCCAATAGTCAAATTTCTAGATCTTTGGGTATAGATGCTATAACGACCCAAAATTTCATTAATGGAAATCCCTCTTGATCTAATTAAACGTCTCTTTATGTTTATATAAAATGTCAACTTCTTTGGTTTTATGTTAATAATTTTTACCATTGCTAATATATCCGTTGAACAATGATCACATGATTAGTATAAATATAGGGCTTTAAAAAATCCAATTTACTCAGACAAAAGAAGTGATGGCCTCATCCAGTAGAATTTATCCGTACGAAGCCGATTTTTTGGAGCTCGGAAAAGATGTGGCGTCCTTGGGCTTCGCTCATGACCAAGCCCAAGATGAACTTCATCATGTCAAGCTCGAACGGGACCGTCTATGGGAAAAGTGGAAGTTGATAGAGATTACCACTCGAGCAATGTTAGTTGAGCCACCCAAGAGTCTGTCACCATCACACACCTTACCCTTAGGTCTTATGCGGCTGTTTTAAGGGGTTATGTAACGAATCTATAGTACTATGTTCATGTATATTATTTTTTTATATAATAATGAATATACCTCCTTGTCATTTTTGAGACATTGTAAATAATTTTTAAAGTACAAATAGTGTTTTTAATTATTATTTAAATAAGAAATCTATTTTATTAAATTAATGAATTTTTGAATTAAATAATATTTTAATAAAATAATATTTTTATTATTAAATTAATTTTTATTAAATATAAATGATCTTATAATTTTATGAATGCAATTATAATTTTTATTAAGGTTTGAAGGCCATTTCTTTCAAAACCCGTGAATTTTCGATAAATGACGGTTTTTATTTTAAATGTGAAAATTAACATATTTAAAAAATTATTTAGATAAAATAAATGTTATTTCTGGTATCAGTACGTCGAAATTATCCAACAGTGAATTTTTCATAATTTTCTGAGACAGTCAAATTTTTGGGTAAAAATTAAATACTGTTTAAATATATAATGTGTTTTATGACATCATAATGACCCAATAGTGATGTAATAAAATACTATAAGATTTATTTTCTTCCAATATATGTTTTAAAATTAAAATAATGTGATTTTGGGTTTGTTTTACTTACTTTTCAAAGCATTAATGGACCCCTCAAGACTTATTAAACACCTTGTCTTTTTAAATTATTTTCATTGAGAGTGTGACTCACCTCCACATAAGAAAACCTATTATTTTAAGAAGTTCGGACTTTGTCCTTATAAAATATTGTTTTCCTCTTCCCTTTTCCAAAAACCATGGGCAAAAACCATTGTATGGTTTGTGGTTTGGATTAATTTAATGTAAGGGGACCCAAACCTAAATAATAAAGAATTCCCTCACCTTTCCTATATAAACCCACCCAAGCTCCCACTTCCTCCTCAATCAAAGCCTTTTGAGTTAATCAAAACTCTACACTAATCTCTCTAGAATCCTCCCAAGGTGACCCAAGATCCCAAGAAGCCTCTCTCAAGCCTCTCTCTAGCCTTTGGAAGCACACTTCCAAGTAAGGGTTTTTTATCCCTTTCTCATTTTTGTCCAATTTTCTTTAAGTTGTTTTGCCCTTTTAAATTCAATTATGAATGTTGGGGTATGGTTTCACACCTCCCTCATACTTCCCTCTTTATGTTTGAATGACGGGAGACCCCTTTCTCTCTCATTGAATGCCTCCCATGTACACCCGTTACTATGTCGAAATTCCGAAAGGAACTTCTCTCTCCTCTTTTACATTCAAGCAATACTTTGGTATTATGAATCTAAATTCCATTACAATTGTTGGGACAGTATCTATATGACCTTCTTACTGTCCATTACATGTAAATATTATGAGGAACCCCTTTCTCTCTCATCAACCATTTTTATGAATTCTTATGTTACGCCGTTACGCTGTCGAAATCGCACCGATTTTCTATGCCAATGCCATTGTGTAGTGAATACCATACCCATTTCTCCATAAAGGGTATTCACCTTTATGCACATTTACTTATTGATTATAAATTTTCATGTATGAATTCCACATTCCTTTATCGTGGAATAAATGATTATGTTTTATGAATCCATGCTTTATGATCCATGTGGCACACTTATGCATGAAATGAAATGTTTAAGAAGGGTGCACCCTTATAGCGCTCCAATGCATTGGGTAAAGTATAGTATCATGATACGTCATGTGCAATGAGTGTTGACTCATGATAATTCAAGTTCAATGAGGGTTTACTCGTGATTTATGTGCAATGAGGATTTACTCATGCTCCATGTGCAATGAGCCTCGGCTCATGCTAATTCCATGTTAAGTGTTGTTGCCACATTTCCATGTTATGATTATCATGCTTTATCATGCCTTTATGTTCATGTTTCTCTTTTACTCTATTGATATTCCTAATGTATAACATGTACTGTAATCCTCATGTTATTCCATGTGTATTCCCTTACTGGGCTTTATAGCTCACCCTTTTCTTATGCATGTCCTCAGGTTATCCCATGAAATGCTAAGTACGAGGGAATATAGTGGTCATATAAATGAAGTTTTCAATAAAGATGTTGTATTTCATGTTTTAAGTTTTTATGTAATGATCCTAAGCCACAAAGATACTAAACCTATCTATCTTCTTTGTTGTATCAAGTGAAGTTTTATGTAATAAATCATGTTTAAGTTTGTAATAAAATCAGGGTTGTCATAGTTGGTATCAGAGGATAGGTTTAGTTATTTTTGGGATTAGGAAACCCTAGTAAAGCCTTAGATACAAGACTAAGTATAATAAAAACATCCCTAAGTTTTGTTAAGTACTGAGTAAGTGGTTTATCAAACAAATACATCCCTGTCTGGATACGAGCAGGTAGAGGCGGCTCTGGCACAGATGTATCCTAGGGGTAAAACCCGAAAACACCACTTTGAGATAGACTCGAACGGGAACTGGTGCATGACAACGGGCCTTACTACACTCTTGGTTACGACACTCCCGTGGGATATGTTTTGAAAAATTCACAAGCTTAGTATGAACCCTTATTAAGGGAATTAAAAAAATACCCTTAAGAATATATGTTAGAAAGTAGATCATGAAAAGCCTATATTGAAGCCTATAGACTCATGAGTTAAGGAAATAAAAGTTTATTTATAAGTCATCAACTTTTGTCTTTGGATTACCCTTTATGTGTTACCCCTAACTTTCCTTTTATTCTAGCCAATGGCTGGTAATAGGAGGACTCAGGATAACAACCATTGTGAAGATCAGTGTGATGACTGTACTAATGAGATGGAAAATCCAATTGGAGCGGGAATTGCGAAATTTGTCATGATTCTCTCTCAGCTAACTCAAGTTTTGAATAGAAACACGGGTCAAGAGGAATGTTCAACCCCCCCTAAGAAAGAAAAAGTCACTATCGAGAGCTTCATGAGACAAATGCCTCCAACTTTTAGTGGATCATCCGATCCCACGATCGCTGAACAATGGATCAACTCCATTGAAAAGATCTTCTCCATCCTTCAATGTTCTGAACAAGAGAATGTTCTCTTGGCAGATTATTGTATGAAGGGTGAAGCTAATCAATGGTGGACGTTGATAAAAAATACGAAGCCTGAGGAGGAGATTGAGGCGTTGGAATGGAAGGATTTCCGGAAGATGTTTTTCGATAAATATTTTCCGCACACCCTCCATCTTAAGATGGAAAGGGACTTCCTTTCCCTCAAGCAAAAAGACGAAGAATCTGTTGGAGTGTACGAGGAAAACTTCACAAGTCTTGCACGTTATGCATCCAGATTCATCGTTACCCCCGAATGCAAAGTTGACCGCTTCTTTGGTGGGCTGAAGCCTAGCCTGCGAAAAGCATTAGTGATCCATGACTTTGACAGCTATGAGGAGATTGTCCGATGTGCCCTCAAGGTCGAAATAGAGATCGGGGAATCACAGGGGTATCCTGGGGACAAGAAGCGTAAGGTGGAATTCAATGCTGGCAGTCCGATGGATAAATCCAACAGTTCTAAGAAGATCCAGTACCCCACTTGCCAAAAGTGCGGAAAGAAGAACCCTGGAAATTGCCTTAAGGGGATGAGGAAATGCTTCAGGTGTGGAAGGGAAGGGCACCTAGATGTTAACTGTCGGAAAGAAAGACCCGCGACTGCGACATAGGATAGGAACGCTCCGTTCGAACCTCAATGCGTTGTTCAATGCTACAAAATCAAAGAAACGAGTCATTTTGAAAATCAGTGCCCTAATCCAAGGGTTTTCTGAGGCAACCAACAACATCCAAGATAGAAATGAAGATCTTTTTCTATCACTTTTGCCAAAGTGAACCCCGACAATGAAGTGGTGATAGGTACTCTAGTTATTCATTCAAGAATAGCAAACACACTTTTTGATTCAGGTTCTACACATTATTTTATATCTCAAAAGTTTAGTAGAACAATCCCAGCACCACCACAAATCATGGAAGTGAAGATGTTGGTGAGTACGGAAAATGGGGCAATCATTTCATCCCATGAATATAAGTCCTCCACTATTATAATTTGTGGATTTAATTTCTCGGATAACCTATTCATACTCCCTATGGTGGAATGTGATGCAATTCTTGGCATGGATTGGCTTTCCTTATATAGATCCAACATAAATTGTCGGGAGAGGGAAATCACACTCCATATGGAGAATCGACCCCCGATTATTTACAAGTTCCAGGAGGAAGATGAATCTCCTTTAGCTCTATCATCTCAATCATGGATATTACTGCCCTATGAGCACGCATATTTGGCTCAGATGATTGAGTCTAAGGAAGAAACCATCCTTGAAGAAATGCCTATTGTGAGAGAATTCGTGGAAGTGTTTCTCGAGGAACTGTCTGGTCTTCCTCCTAGAAGAGATGGTGAGTTCTCAATTGAACTTATAACCGGGGCTTTACCAATATCCAAGACTCCATATAGAATGGCTGTTGTAGAGCTTTAAGAGCTGAAGAAACAACTACCGGAGAATCTGGATAAAGGGTTTATACGCCCAAGTGCTTCACCATGGGGTGCACCAGTCCTCTTCGTTAAGAAGAAGGATGGGTCAATGCGGCTTTGCATCGATTATCGTGAACTTAACAAAATCATGATAAAAAACAAGTATCCTCTCCCACGAATTGATGAATTGTTCGATCAGTTTTGTGGAGTACAATACTTCTCCAAGGTGGACTTGCGGTCGGGATATTATCAAGTAAGGGTGAAGAAGGAAGATATCCCCAAGAATACTTTTCGCACAAGATACAGGCACTATGAATTCATAGTAATGCCTTTCGAACTCACCAATGCTCCAGAAATCTTCATGGACTTAATTAATAGAGTCTTTTGAGATTACCTAGACAAATTTGTGGTAGTCTTTATAGATGATATTCTAATATATTCCAAAACCAAGGAGGATCATGAGGAGCATTTAAGAACTGTACTAGAGACTTTGCGCAAGGAGAAGCTCTATGAAAAGTACAACAAGTGTGAGTTATGGTTGAAGGAGGTCTCATTATTGAGCCATATCATCACAAGCAATGAGATATCTATGGATCCCTCCAAAACAGAAGCAATTGAGGGTTGGCCGAGGCCAACATCGGTAACGGATATCCATAGCTTCTTGGGGTTAGCTAGATATTATCGACGATTTGTGAGGAATTTATCATGATTGTCCAACCCTCTTACCAAGATAACTCGGAAGGGAGTAAATTTTTCTTGGAGTGATGAATGCGAAGAAAGATTTAAGGAGTTGAAAAGGAGGCTTATCACTGCGCCCGTGCTCACTTTACCTACAAGTGGGGAACCTTTTGTTGTTTTCAGCGATGCTTCGAAGAAGGTCTTAGGATGTGTGCTGATGCAGAATGATAAAGTGATATCATATTACTCAAGGCAGTTGAAAATCCATGAGAGAAACTATCCAACGAATGATCTAGAGTTGGCGGCTGTGATCTTTTCCTTGAAAATCTGGCGGCATTATCTCTATGGAGAGAAATGTGAGATATATACTGACAAAAAGAGTCTTAAATATATATTCACACAGAAAGAGCTTAATATGCGCCATAGAAGATGGATAGAGATCATCAAGGATTATGACTGTTCAATTCATTACCACCCTGGGAAAGCGAACAAAGTGGAAAATGCCCTAAGTAGAAAGGACCCAGTGATTCTATCAATGATGAGAATTTATAAGGATCCAATCTTCTTAGACTTGATGAATATGGACATGGGAATCATAGAGAAGGGAACATCATCAATCCTTTCACAAATGATTGCTCAACCGTTTCTTTTGGAAAGGTTAAAGGATTATCAAAAGGATGATGTGGGAATTCAAGAAAAATTTGAAGCTATCGAAAAAGGGAAATCCTCGAAGTTTAATGCTAATGAAGAGGGAATTGTGCGGTTTGGGAAAAGACTATGTGTTCCATCAAATCCGGAGCTAAAGAAGGAACTTTTTGATGATGCACATAGTTCAAATTTATCTATTCACCCAGGGAGCACAAAGATGTATCGATATCTCTGAGAAAACTTTTGGTGGGATAATATGAAGAAGGAGATCGCTGAATATACATCAAAGTTCCTGGTGTGTCAGCAAGTGAAGGTGGAGAGGCAGAAGGATAAGGGGATGATGCAACCATTGCCCATACAAGAATGGAAATGAGAGAACATCACCATGGACTTTGTCACCGGACTTTCGAGGACATACAAAGGAAACAATGCAATCTAGGTTATTGTGTATCATCTTACTAAGACTGCACACTTCATTGCTATTCGGGAGGATTTCTCATTGGATCAACTGACACAGATATATATCAGGGAAGTGGTAAGGTTGCATGGAGTACCACTATATATTGTGTCTGACCGAGATCCAAGATTCACCTATAAGTTTTGGAAGAGTCTTCAACATGCTCTGAATACTGAACTGAACTTCAGTACGGCCTATCATCCTCAAACTGATGGCCAATTCGATCAGACTATCCAAAAACTTGAGGACATGTTGAGAGCAATCTCAACAGACTTTAAAGGATGATGGGATCAACATCTTCCTCTGGTTGAGTTCTCTTATAACAATAGTTTCCACTCAAGCATCCAAATGGCACCATATGAAGCCCTATATGGGAAAAGGTGTAGAACACCGGCATGTTGGGATGAGGTCGGTGAACGTAAGCTGCTTGGACCAGAAATGGTCGAGGAAATGGTGGAGAATGTGAAAACCATTTAGTAGCATATCAAGGCATCCCAGAGTCGACAGAAGAGTTATGCAGATAACCGTCAATGAGACCTTGAGTTTAAAGTTGGAGAAATGGTTTTTCTATGAATATCTCCGTGGAATAAGGTCATGAGGTTTGGAAAGAAAGGGAAGTTAAGTCCAAGGTACATCGGCCCCTTCGATATTATTGATCGTGTTGTGGTTGTGGCCTATCGACTAGCACTTCCACCTACCATGGCCAAAGTACATGATGTCTTTCATGTATCCCTCTTAAAGAAGTACATACCAGACCCTTCACATGTACTCTCTTCTGAGGTGGTACAATTGGAAGATGATCTTTCTTATGAGGAGAAACCAGTGAAAATATTAGATCGTAGAGAAAAAGTTCTAAGAAATAAGACAATTTCCCTCGTCAAGGTGTTATGGAGAAACCAAAAGTTTGAATAAGAGACTTGGGAATCAGAGGAAATGATGAAGCTGAGTTACCCACATCTGTTTTAGTGTGGGAAAAGGAAAATTTCGAGGGTGAAATTTCTTAAGGGGGGAATATTGTAACGACCCAAAGTTTCATTAATGGAAATCTCTCTTGATCTAATTAAATGTCTCTTTATGTTTATATAAAATGTCAACTTCTTTGGTTTTATGTTAAGAATTTTGACCATTGCTAATATAGTCGTTGAACAGTGATCACATGATTAGTATAAATATAGGGCTTTAACAAATCCAATTTACTTAGAAAAAAGAAGCGATGGCCTCGTCCAGTAGAATTGCTCCGTAGGAAGCCCATTTTTCGGAGCTCTAAAAAGAGGTGTCATCCTTGGTCTTAGTTCTTGAACAAGCCAAAGATGAGCTTCATCATGTCAAGCTCGAACGGGACCGTCTACGGGAAAAGTGGAAGTTGATAGAGATTACCACTCGAGCAATGTTAGCTGAGCCACCCCAAGAGTCTGTCACCATCGCACACCTTACCCTTAGCTCTTATGCGGCTGTTTTAAGGGGTTATGTAATGAATCTATATTACTATGTTCATGTATATTATTTTTTTATATAATAATGAATATACCTCCTTGTCATTTTTGAGACATTGTAAATAGTTTTTAAAGTACAAATAGTGTTTTTAATTATTATTTAATTAAGAAATCTATTTTATTAAATTAATTGATTTTTGAATTAAATAATATTTTAATAAAATATTATTTTTATTATTAAATTAATTTTTATTAAATATAAATGATCTTATAATTTTATGAATGCAATTATAATTTTTATTAAGGTTTGAAAGCCATTTCTGTCAAAACCCGTGAATTTTCGATAAATGACGGTTTTTATTTTAAATGTAAAAATTAACAAATTTAGAAAATTATTTAGATAAAATAAATGTTATTTATGGAATCAGGATGTCGAAATTATCCAACGGTGAATTTTTCATAATTTTCTGAGATAGTCAAATTTTTGGGTAAAAATTAAATACCGTTTAAATATATAATGTGTTTTATGACATCATAATGGCCCAATAGTGATGTAATAAAATACTATAAGCTTTATGTTCGGCCAATATATGTTTTACCATTAAAATAATGTGATTTTGGGTTTGTTTTACTTACTTTTCAAATCATTAATGGAACCCTCAAGACTTATTAAACACCTTGTATTTTTAAATTAATTTCAATGGGAGTGTGACTCACCTCCACATAAGCAACCCTATTATTTTAAGAAGTTCGGACTTTGTCCTTATAAAATATTGTTTTCCTCTTCCCTTTTCAAAAAACCATGGGCAAAAACCATGAGATGGTTTGTGGTTTGGATTAATTTAATGTAAGGGTACCCAAACCTAAATAGTAAATAATTCCCTCACCTTTCCTATATAAACCCACCCAAGATCCCACTTACTCCTCACTCAAAGCCTTTGGAGTTCGTCCAAACTCTGACCTAATCTCTCTAGAATCCTCCCAAGGTGCCCCAAGCTCCCAAGAATCCTCTCTCAAGCCTCTCTCAAGCCTTTGGAAGCACACTTCCAAGTAAGGGTTTTTTCTTCCTTTCTCATTTTTGTCCAATTTTCATTAAGTTGTTTTGACCTTTTAAATTCAATTATGAATGTTGGGGTATGGTTTCACACCTCCCTCATACTGCCCTCTTTATTTTTGAATTATGGGAGACCCCTTTCTATCTCATTGAATTCCTCCCATGTACACCCGTTACTATGTCGAAATTCCGAAAGGAACTTCTCTCTCCTCTTTTACATTCAAGCAATACTTTGGTATTATGAATCTAAATTCCATTACAATTGTTGGGAAATGTATCTATATGACCTCCTTACTATCCATTACATGTAAATATGATGAGTAACCCCTTTATCTCTCATCAACCATTTTTATGAATTCTTATGTTACGCCGTTACGCTGCCGAAATCACACCGATTTTCTAATCCAATGCCATTGTATAGTGAATACCATAACCATTTCTCCATCAAGGGTATTCACCTTTATGAACATTTACTTATTGATTATAAATTTTCATGTTTTAATTATATATTTCCTTTATCATGGAATAAATGATTATGTTTTATGAATCCATGCTTTATGATCCATGTGGCACACTTATGCATGAAATGAAATGTTTAAGAAGGGTGCGCCCCTATAGTGCTCCAATGCATTGGGTAAAGTATAGTATCATGATTCATCATGTGCAATGAGTGTTAACTCATGATAATTCAAGTGCAACAAGGGTTTACTCGTTCTTTATGTTCAATGAGGATTTACTCATGCTCTATGTGTAATGAGCCTTGGCTCATGCTAATTCCATGTTAAGTGTTGTTGCCACATTTCCATATTATGATTATCATGCTTTATCATGCCTTTATGTTCATGTTTCTCTTGTGCTCTATTTATATGACTAATTTCTAACATGTATTGTACTCCTCATGTTATTCCATGTGTATTCCCTTACTGGGCTTTATAGCTCACCCTTTTCTTATGCATGTCCTCAGGTTATCCCATGCAATGATAAGTATGAGGGAATGTAGTGGTCATGTAAAGGAAGTTTTCAATAAAGATGTTGTATTTCATGTTTTAAGTTTTTATGTAATGATACTAAGCACCAAATACACTAAACCTCGTGATATTCTTTTTTGTATCAAGTGGAGTTTTATGTAATAAATCATGTTTAAGTTTGTAATAAAATCATGGTTTTCATAGATGCAACTAAATTAGAAAAAAACACACCATATTCCAATGGATGTAGGATTTTACTCTATCATCTGATGAGCATTCCATTACATAACCATATGCATTTTCCATTAATTTAATTATTCAGATTAGTTTAATTAAATATCGAATAAAAAGTTGTTATCTGTACACAGAAAAATTTAAACAAAAACTTTTAAGTTAATTCAAAATTAAAACAAGTGTATTGTGATTTAAAAAAAGACACGGAAGTGGTTTTTAACCCAACAATATCTTCCTTTGTTACAACCACAATACACTTTAATAAATAGATAAGTTTGACTGAATTATTAAAAAATAACACTTCCTTTAAGATATGATGAAACTCCCCATGAGTTTATCATCTGTTAGTATTACATTTCTGCATAACATAAAAATGCCATTAGTAAAAAAGCATCCCCCTTTTAATAATTCCATCCCTTAATAAAAGAAAGGAACAATTAAAAATTTCTTCAATGAAACCCCCTTGTAATTTTCTAAAAGATATTGACAAGGTAAGGAAAATGTTAATGCCAATATAAAATTTCTAAAATATATTAAGTTTTGGTTTCCCCATATTTTTAAGTAATTATAAAAAATTAAATTGTACTCTAAAAAAATATTAATCAAGAGGAAAAAAGAATTATTATAAAATTTTAAAATCATTCAATGAAACTTAATGTTTATAATAATGATAAGATAATCAAAAAATAGATTTAAAAGTTTAAATCTATTCTTTTTATATAGATTTTAACATTATATTTCCAAGATTATTCAACCCCCTCCCTTTATCTTCCAATGAAAATAAATTTCCAAATTAAATCATGAAATCATTGCAATTTACTAAAGTATACAACTTAAAATAAACTACTTGTTGAACAAAAAGTTTCCCAAGGTAAGAATAATGAAAGTTGAACCTTCTAGAATTTATCTTCCATCATGATGACCAAATATTATTCTATATAATATGGTTCTATAATTTATTCAAAAACCATGTTACTATATTCTGTTGAAAGAAATGATAGATGAAAAATAACTTTATATGAAAGTCATCCAAACAAAAACAAACCCCCCAGACTAGGAAGTTAATGTTTAAAAAAAAACTTTAAAAAGTAGAAAAAACTTATATATAAAGTATATCTTATATAATAAAATCCGTATTTTGATAATATAAGTTTTGATAAACTTTAAAAATGTAAAAAATAATACCAGGTACTGAAAAATAGATTTCAACTTCTGGAATGAAGTAATATTTCCTTAAATTGAAATTAAACCCTTGATATCCAGACCTATTTAGGTATGAATGTGTTGGTAAATAGAACTTTTATTACCCATATCTAACCATATTTTTTTCATTCTATAGTATAAAGTTTCTTTGAAATGTAATCACTATGTCTTCTAAAGGATTATATTTTGTTCATATAACATTTTACTCCATTTTTTACCTCAATGACATTTTGTATATAAGGTTTCATTACTCCATATGAAGTAATTATTCTGATAATGAGACATTTCTATAGTATTAATTCCTAGTTAAAAATTAGTTCTCTTGGTTATTAGTTTTTTTATAAAGTTTTTGAAATCTCTTTCTTTTAGTGGTGAAGTTTGGAATAAACTTCTTCAAAATCTAAATTTCTGAATTTAGTTTAATAATTTCATTCATATATTATAAAAAATAAATATTCTTTATCCTATTCTTGAAATTTAACTTCAAGAAATCACTTTTAGACTTATCCAACTTTGAAGTGTGTTTAACATTTTTTCTTTATCTTTGTTAACTCATTCCTACACTTATTAAGACATACGTTCTTATCAACAATATCATCGTTAAGCCTAATATAACTCTTAAAAAATCTTTGATAATTATATTTTATTTCAAAAATATATTCCTTCATCTATTATTTAGTATTAGGTACTTTTTACACATCATTATTAGATTGAGGTTCAGAATCCAAAGAAAAAAATCCTATCAAGTATAAATCTGAAAAGGCATCTGTAGAAATATTTCCCATTAAAAATAGTTTAATCTTGGGAACTTTAAAATAAAATAAAATGTTATTTCGACTAATATCATTATCATCTTATGAATTATCGAAATATGGTTCCTCACTGAAACTCCATATATCATTCATAACTCTAAATTATTTCCTCTCTTTTCCCTTTAAGAATTTTCTATCCTTGAGCTCTAGTATTTAAGGTTCTAGATTTTAAAGAAAAATAAAATCCATTTTTATTTCTTTGTTTCTCAATATCTCTTTCAATCCCACTCTCATATTTCATGAGATTCCTAATAATATCATATAGAATTAACTTAGTGATATGTTTCATATTGTCAATAATTATCCCATTTGAATCCCATTATTTTGGTAATATATCAAGGATATTATCCATAAGTTTATAGTATGATAACTTTTTCTCTCCAAGATATTGTAGAATATTAACCATAGTCAAATCACTTGTGCATATATTCAATATAATCACTTGAAAAAAAATCAAAACATTGATAGTCTACTATTAGCATAGCTCTTGTATCTAAAACTTTATAAGTGAAAAATGGGTGACCAAAAGCTTCTTCCAAATCCCACATATTGTTTGACATGATGAAACATAACTATATATGCTTCTATGGATAGAAAAAAGCAAAGTATTTTTGACTTAGAAGTTAAGTTGAAATTCAACTCACTTATATTGAGTAAAACCAACAACTTCTATCTCTGAAATTTTATAATTTTTGGTCAAAATAAGATAGTTCTATACTCTAGTGTTATAAAAAATGTCTCTACATGACTCTACAATATTCATAATCACCAACAACAAAGATTGGTGTCCTGTTAATATTTATATTCTCTAAGCTTCCAACTAGTACAATTTCAGCCATACCAAAATTTAAAATCCTTTCTATACAAAACAGTTAGAATAAGGAAGCTTATATAAGTTATGATAAATAAATTAAAGATATAAAAACTAATAAAATTTAAAATCAGATAAATAAGGTCAATCATATAGACTCGCTTTGATACTAAATGTTGGTATCAAAAAAAATATAGATGAGCCTCAGAGCGAATTAGAGTTATTCTTAGATACCAAATGTTGTCCTAGTAAAGTTGATGTGGAAATACAAGTGGGGGGGGATGAATTATATCCAAAAGTCACCACATATTTTTTTATCCCACTCAAAACACAAGTAGATAAAAAATTATAATTTTTTATTAATAGAAGTATAATTTTTTTTAAATGTATAATTAGTAAAATTACAGTGAATATTAAATAATTGAAAATTAAACACTGTTCGATAAAAGTAACCAAACAATGGGAATTAAAATATCAATGTAAAAACAATTCTTGGAGTTCTGGATAACAATATAAAAACCCCTAAAGAATATTATTATCAATTTAATTCAAATTAAATGAACCCTTCAATTTTATTCAAAAGGGTAGGAGGATCTGTAGACCTGATTCTAGGTATCCAAGTTCCACACATGGAACTTCCTTAAAAATATACCTATGGGAAGGTATAAATTTCAGAAATTATAAATTATTTAATTATAGCTCATGGGTAGAAACAAATTCCAAACCAATAATCTCTTCAATATAAATTCCAGACATTGGTTACTCTAGCATCAAGTACCTCCTTGATCTAACAATCAACAACATGACTGCACCAGGACTTCATCATGAAAGGAATATGCCCAAAAAATTGTATTACATGTGATTCATTTTGGTATATATGGTCTTAATATTTTATTGTCTCAATGAATCCTTAATAAGATCCTCTAGGTTACGTTTCCACTAATGTAACCTTAGGAAAAATTTTAAGATTACATTGGCACAAATGTATGTTGAGCATGTGGTATGTGTAAGTTGTAACAAATAATGACCATTTCCAATCATTTTTCCTTCCATATTAAAGTTTTCATCAAATTAATGTTACATAGTGTGTAATACAAAGGTAGATTAATTCATATGATGCATGTATTAATTGATCTATTAACTCATGTGTTATAATACATGAGTTAATATGTAAACACCCAAGGAGCATCCTCAAGGGAACTATAAGGATACCTTTTCCATGTGATGGGAGGGGGTATGAGAGATATTTGTTCTTGGTTTTATCTCTTTAATCCTATTACTATCACCAACTTACTCCTTAGTTTGATGAGGCACTAGCATATTGTAGAGGATGGTGTATCCCAGTTGCATGATGAATGATAAAATTACAACTTGTGGATACCTTCAGTGATGGGAGGCCTTCGTCTTCCACCTTAGTGATCATAATGAAGTATATTCTAAGTTGTTAAAAGACATTGTAGTGGTTTCAATGGTGAAATTTAATTTTTAGAGAATTTCTTCATTTCCAAACCACATGCATTTCATATATTCTATGCAAGGAGATATTGGGATTGGTTTCTAATCGAATTTTCTGATCAAAAAAATGTTGTTTGATCTTCTATGAAACCTAATAGTGGTATCAGATCATCCCGTGTGTTTAGATATTTTAATTCAGGCATTGAAATAAAAAAAATAATAGCATGATATTATGTTAAGTGTTAATGTAACCTTGAGAGATACTATGAAGATATGATTATTAAATAACATAATTTTCACTGTGAACTCCACATTACATTCAGTTGTTAGCATAACATGGAGTGTGTGATGCAATATATGTTATTAGGGTAATGTAGACTATGTCACATTCCATGTAAAATAGAGAATTGTTTTCACCTTAATTAATATTTCATTAAGTTTCCATGCAATGTGGGGAGTGTTCTTGACATTACATTGTGCGACAACATAATGTAAAGTGCAGCATGAAACACACACACTTTAATAATGAATAGTGCCTTATAAATTTAGGTCATGTATCATACTTTTCTATGAGAGGGAACTTTTTAATTACCTTTATTGATCTATGGGGTGTTGTTAAATCCCCATGAAACTATTCGACTGCACAACCACTGTCACAACCCCACCTCATATAATGGTTCTCCTTCCTTGCATCACCCCAAACTCTTCTTTTAGATGACATCCTGCACTAGGCCTATGAACCTGACCCAAAAATATGTTGATGGTCAACATATTGTCAAGAGGCAGTATTATAAAAATAAAAATAAATAAATTTTTAATTTTTAGTTAATTATTCATGTAGTTTATAAATTATTTATAGATGAAAGTATTTTTATAAACTATAATTAAAATTTATTTTGTAAGTTTATTAATTATAAAAGGTTTATACGTTAATTAATTATAAAGTCATTATAATAAATTAATTTAATGTTTTTGAAACATATATTAATAAACTTTCCTTAATATTAATATTTAATGTTAAATACCTTTTCCAATATTATATGGAATACTTAAATTTTATTATAAATTGTTTATTTAGAAATTACAAGTTAAATTAATAAAGGTTTTATAGATTAAAAAATAAGGCCCTAAAAAATTATTTATATTTTAATATTATGAAATTATTCATAATACTTAATTTTAAATATTCAAATTCAAAACCCTTATTTAGATATTGTTTAAACCACATCAAATAATTTTTAATGATTGTTATGATCAAAGATTATATAATATAAAATATGAGATATTTAGATTATGTAAAATGTTAACATAAAAGAAATTGATTTATAAAATGTTTATAATTCATAAAATTTCATATATACCATATAATTTATAGTATGAAAAGTTCACATTGTGAAATTAATTTAAATTTTTTATATTCATGATTCATGAAATGTCCATAATAGATAGCTAAAATTATAAAGTTTTTAAAATAAATCTTTATTTATGATTTTTTTAAGAATTTATCTTATATTTAAATATTTGAATCATTAATTTATTTAAAGGTCATTCCCTATTATATTCATACTTATAATATTTTTATATTATTAATTGTGTATTCTTTATTTGAAGTTGTTAAACTTATTTTTATAAAATTTTTAAGACTTGATTTACATATTAGGCATGATGAAATAATATTTTTTTCACCTTCCATGGATATAGTTTGTAATTATAGTTATCATCTTGAAACAAATTTTTTAACATAGTTAATATATATTATATTTTAAATTTATCATAAATTGGATTCTCTCTTGAGTAAAATCTCCACGAGGAGAGAGACTTGGGGTTATACTTCCCACTATACAAGAGGCTATGCCTTGTTCTGAAAATTTAGGGGTTGGCTATTGTTTCCTAGGAAAGATGTGGGTGGCTTTTGTTCGATTTTCTAATTGTGGGGGGTTCAATGTTCTGCACAATCATTCATATTAGGATCAACATTTTTTAATATTTCATAGAAACTCCCAATGGTCCTCGCATCCATAACTAGGTACGAACCTGCTTTCCAAAGGCAACTGGTAAATTGGGGTTTTAGACCCAATGACACTTAATAACTCACATTGGTCAAGAGGTTGGGAGGTTTGGATCATCAAACCCTTTTGGGGAGATTTTTTCCCACTACAGGTCTCCCTTATAGATTTAATATATGTTTGAGAATCTATTCATAATCCCAATATGGGACCAGTTACCCAAACAAAATGATCATTTTTAAGTCTCTTTATTGTAGAGAGAAGGGAATTATTGATGAATAAATTTTTACGTATCTAAAGTTATTCGTATATTTCCCTTTGATGGGTAGCTGCTTATATGTTGAAGCTGTATAAAAAGGTACTCTGGAGATTTTTTTTATCCAGGAAGGCGATTAATATTTCAAGGATGAGATTGAGCCATTATGAGGTTTCCTACATATCCTATTTTATAATAGGGATCAAAACCCACAAAGTTTGTTAAACCTGTGCAGTTTAACTTCATACGAAAATGATAGATATGTGGTAATTTTGGCACATTTATTTTAGCTCAAACCTCGAGGAGATATCCTACATATCCCGATATAGTAGGAATTAGATTTATCATATTTTGTTCACACCCTTGGTATTTTCCCCAAGGTAGATACCCTTGTATGTTGTGCAGTTATATCATGACACTGATTAAGGATTACATAATAAGGTTTCCCTGGTCGGTGGAGATTCATGATGCCAACAAGGTGATAATTGTGACTCCTTAAACCCGCATGATCTATTCTTGGTGTGAGAAATAAGGGATATAAAGTAACCAACCTCATTATATATGGATGCATGGATTACATGATCGAGAAAACCATTGGATTCTTAATATATAACTCAGGATTTAGGAATACATCCTATGTATCCTAGTTATGGAAGGAATCAGATTCATCTTAGTTTAGTGACTTCTCAATCTGTTAGTGGATGAGGAAGGATCATCATCCCTTGGTAGAGATTGGGTCCCAATAGTTAGAATCTAAGAGACATGGTAGGACTTAAAACAAAATGGATGCCCATTTGAGCTTAGGATCAGTCCTTATTAAGGTGTCCTACATATCCTAGTTATGTTAGGAATCAGAGTCCTTGTAGTTCAATAAGTCAGGGCTTACTCACTAAGGATGCCCTTATATGTGGGACATATCATATTATACCACCGATCAGGGCTTACACATTGAGGGTTCCCTTTCCTTTATAGAGTTTTATGACATGGATGATATGATCACTGAAATTCTCTAATCCCACATGAGTTATGATTGGTGTGAATAACAAGGTATAGAAAATAATTAGTCTCACTACTTATGGACGTGGGAATTATGCACTGGGACATCCCTTTGGAGGTTTGATATGGATCTCAAGCCTTAGGAAGGCATCCTAAGTATCCTGGTTATTCTAGGAATCAGAGTTATCATAGTTTTTTAAGTTGGGGCTTACACAATAAGGATTCCCTTATATGTGGGACATATCATATTATGCCACTAATTAGGGAATACACAATGAGGTTTCCCTTATATGTAGGCTGGACAAGGTTATCAGGTCTTGGTACACCTACTTAGCATGGTATAATTGTATGCCTGATGTGCATTTATTTTCTTCATGACATGACTTGATTGTCTACTTGACATTCCAGAGGATGTGTGTGTGACATGTCCAAAGACAATCACATTATCTAGTTCACTTGTCTGAGGGATTTCACATAATTTGGATGGAATGTCTAGAGGCTGTTGTGTGACCAAGGCTGAATTGTCCAGAGGACATCGTAAGACTTGGATGGATGATCCTAGAATCCATCACATGATCTAGACTAAAATTATTAGAGGGCATCACATGATCCATCTGAATTTATTTTATGTCATCAAAAAATCTAGATAACATGTTTGGAGGGTTCTAAGAGAATCCATGTGACATTTTTAGAGGGTGCCACATGTCTTGGATGACTTGTCTAGGTGTAATTGTAAAATTTGGTTGAAATGTACGAGGGACGTCACAAGAGATAGCTGAAATACCAAGAGGGAATCATAAGATTTGGATGGATTGTCCATAGGATGTAGTTAAAGACAATTTTAATGTCCTCATTCCATCATGAGACTTAGCTAACATACACTGGTTCTATCATATAATTTGGGTGACATGTCAAGAGGTCATTATAAGGTCTGGATGGCAAGGCTGGAGGGTTTCATGAGACTTGGGTGGAATGCTCAGAGGGCACCATATGACTTTCTTTAGCACATCTAGGGTAATTTACATGATCCAAATAGTATACCAAAGGAACATCATGTGATCTGGGAAACATGACCTGATGATGTCGCATGACCCAATTGGTTCATGCGAAGCACATGAGGATTAAATTATATCTTCTATTCATAAGTCCCCCATATTTTTAGTCTTTATTCCAGCCTTTTATTACAGATGCCTTATATTTTTTCATTTTTAAATTTTCTAAGTCTCATGTGACAGATATGGTATGTGGTATGTCCTCCATATAAGCTACTTGAAGTCCTTCATGTGATCTATGAGTGATCATGTGAAGATCTTATGCATGTCGCATGATTTGCTTAGGTGGTCCCCCAATTTTTACTTAAAGAAAAACCTTTCTGATCATGAGATCAACCACTCCAATAAATATTCTTTGATTATTGAGTGTGTCGGTGTGAGGATTCAAGGATTAATTTATTGATGCTGGGGTAGGGTATTTATAGGCCTCACCACCTTGATTATTCACTGTTTTGTGCAGCGCGTATCATGAAAATCCAGGATAGAGTTGGTGGAGGGATTTGATGTCATGCATTTTCATGAGGTATTTCCAAAGTCCATTCTTGGGGTTTCACATGATTTTTAGTGATCACAAGACCATCCAATCAATGCCCCATTTATTATATTATGTCTAATTAAATGGATTTTTTGAATTATATAGATATTCCAAGGGACTTCCATATTTCCAGGCCTACATGTTTAAGTACTTTCATGAGATTAGGATTCCAACTAAAAGGATTTTTCATGATACGAGATGACTTGTCTAGGAACTTTTGAGAGACAAGGATTGCTTTCTAGGGGAATTTTCAAGATCATTCCATCATTACAAAGGAATTTTATGAGATCTTGAGGAGCACACGAGCATGTCGAATGAAGATTACGACCACAAGAGGCTCCCACATTTTCTAATTTATTCCTTTCTTTTATTTTTCATTAGCTTGGAGATTTTTCTAATTTGCATGATTCTTTTCAAATAAAATCACCTTACCCACTGGTGATATGCCTCATGACCAACATAAGGTCTTATGGAGATGCATATACATTATCATGGGGAAACCCTTCTACTTTTTTTTGGATCCAAAGGGGGAGTGCGAGACTTCTTGGACATGTCCGAATCCATTCATGTGGTGAGGGTGACATGAAAGTGGGATCTCATGCAGTGAGGTGGATGTCTCTACGGGTTTGTGGTGTATTATAAACCATCAGGGGCATATGACATGATTTTTATGACTTCAAGAGGCTCCCACCTATTTCCATTTTTATTTCCTTTTTTATTTTACAAGGACTTGGGGTCTCATGAGTTTTCTTGAGTGTTGTTGAGGATAATCATTATCTCCATCAGTGATGTAACAAATGACCAATAAAAGATATTATAGTGATGCATGATCATTATCATGGACAAACTCTCCTAGATATTTTTGGAATGAAAGGGGGAGTGTGAGACTTCTTGGACTTGTTTGAATCCCTTTGCATGGAGAGGGTGATATGGTAGTGGGCTCTCATGCGGTGAGGTGGACATGTCTTCGGGAGTTTGTGGCCTCTCGTGGGTTGCATGGGTACGTCACATGAGTTTTGCAACTGCAAGGGGATCCCACCTTTTGGATATTTTACTCCTTATTTTACAAGGATTTGTGGATGGCTTGTGAGGTTCCTTCCACCTAATAATTCACGCAACCTGGGGATGCTCTTCTGGAAGCCTCCATGTGATCATTGATTTTCTAGGGCACCTTTTCAAGAGTAGAAGGACCTATCAAATGGGGTCCATGGGATATACTTAAGGTTATATGCTATGCATGGATCCTCCACATGACTTTATGAAGGTCTTTTGATCTTGTGTCTTCTGGGGGATCACACGATCCATATGATTTTGACCACCTACTTATTCCTTTGCTTTTCGGGGAAAATAATACCCATATTTTGGTTTTTCTTCCACTGTGAATTTTCTGATTCTCATTTGGTGGGCATCAAAAAATTCCCCCCTTAGGAGCGATGCTCACAAGGATAAGGGCTCACTTCCAAGGAAAGTAAATTCCCACCAGAGGCTTTGGTACTGTCACCAATCAGTATCTTGAGTGATTCTTGGTCTTCCAAGTGGTGGTTTGAGTTCTGAAAAATTCCCTATAAATAGGGGAGAAGAGATTAGTTTATTCACCAACTACCTCACTTCTCAGATCACTTGAACCCTACCTCTATTGTGAAACCCTTTCACAAGACCCTTCCATAAGAACCAATCATGAGATCCATTCAAGAGACCTTACCACAATAACTACTTCACAAGATCTATTTTTCCTAGAAGTTTTTCAGAATCAACCATGAACTAAATTTCAGTAATTTATTGAACTTTTTCCATAGGGATTCATCATTTTTTAAATGTTTTTTGGGATATTCTAGATTTATCATGTGATCCATTTCAATAATTTTGTGGCTCATGTGTCCATGTCAATGTCACACGATCATGAGTATTCTGAGGGGTAACTTGGTTGTGCAATGTTTTGTGGAATTTTGTGTTCCACAAGATCTTCATAGACTAGGTTATTTGAGAATCCTTCTTGAAATTCATGAATTCCTTGCTGATTCATGTGATGTGCATGAAACTATTGGAATTTTTATTCCTTTACTTTGAAAAGATTTTATTTTTATCCACCTGACATATTTCACTTAATTTTGTTCATATGGCTTCCATATCTTGGAATAATTCCTCTGTTGTGAATAATCAAAGGGTCATGATTAATAGAAACCACAATGCTGACCCTTGATATCACGTGAATTCTAGTAATGAGGTTCTGAAATGGATTCTTCCATCAGAATCAATAATTATTCTTTATCACACCAGATTCCTCTATACGAGTTTGGCTTACTAGACGTTGTTTTCATTCCTTCTTTAAACTATAATCCTCCGTCTTTCTAGGTGTAAACTTATCTTGACTGTATTAAAATGAAAATTGTTGAGTATGGATGAATGATCGTAACTCAATACCAGGGGTTGTCTTATATGTTTTAAAACTCTCCCTTGGGTATGGATGACTGTGATTTTTCTCACCATCCCATCAATTAGATATATTAGAGTATATTTTTCTCTTCTCTAAACAAACTAGGTGGAGGATAGATCTTGAAATTGGATCTTCATCCCGATGATAACTTTTTTAATGAATGGGAATGGATATTCTGGG
Organism: Viscum album; assembly: GCA_963277665.1. Taxonomy (NCBI): domain Eukaryota; kingdom Viridiplantae; phylum Streptophyta; class Magnoliopsida; order Santalales; family Viscaceae; genus Viscum; species Viscum album. The sequence goes on along the minus strand of OY728123.1, from coordinate 150,975,445 downwards.
CTAGGTAAAGCTTCTTAGAGTTCGTTGACAATTTATATGCTATCTATATTTATGAAGCTGTATGGATTTTCCAATTTATTTTTTATTTCCGACCTGATATTTTTTGTGAACTAGTTAGCTGTTGGTGTCTTGGAACTAACTCATTCCATATATCTAGTGGGGAGGTGGGAATCATATGATGGTATATCTACCAAATGGGTGGGATACCCACTCTTGAAGAGATGTATGATGAGTTCCTTCATGCCATAGATGTCTGGGGTGACCCTTTGTAGGCTCTAGTATTATAGAGGTACATGATCGTCATTGTGAAGGAAAAGTTAAGAAAGGATATTACTATTTGATCGATTATTTCTTTACAATATTGGATAAAAATTTTCATCATTTGCAGTGGAGCTAGGATGACTGCTATACGCCCCATTGATTACCTTCCCGATAAGTTCATGATTGTGCTGGTTCATATTGGGAAATTTTGGAAGTTGGAGATCATAATTCATGGGGATATCTAGTGAAGCCAGAGATCTCTCCAAGCCTTAGGTTGGTGGGATTCATGGACATGTTTTTGAATGAGTGGATTTTCCCGTACAGGGATGTGTGTTCAGGAATTTGGGTTAGTACGCTAGTGATGGTATCACAACTAGTGGATGGATGATACCTTAATCTAGAGGTGTCAACCCTTGCACCCCTTTACCAACTATTGGGAAAAATTCAACAAGGAAACATCCCCTATAGGATCAGTGTTACTTTACATTTTTTATTTAGATGGATAGGGTAACACTTATACTGTTATGAATACTAAAATGCCACTAGGATCCCAAGTGACTTATCTCATCCCAGGTTGCTGAACATATCCAGGGTTGGGGCCATGTCACTAGGATTTGATGAGGTTACTGATGTGTTGAGTTGATCTAATATCTTTGATTTCACTCCTTATCTTACATTGGTTGGGATAATCATTAATAGTGGAAGAATCTCTCTCTATGGAAGGACATATAATATCTCTCTTTAGGATGGGGTTATTACAGCCAGGATGGAAGAGCTGATCATCTGTGAGCCATATACACCTTATTGGTTTTCTCTTCAGTTTATCTACACCCAAAAGGAATCCACTCTTCCTTAGGCCTATGTGTGAGGAGAGGGACACCCTAGGATTATCCTCCAGTTCTGGATGATGTTGGCACATGAAGACACTGATATTGAGATCATTCTTCCATCTGATGACACTCCTACCTTTCTTGCTTAGAATTATTCCCAGGATTGGGTATCATCCTATTTGGGTGGTGTTCTAAGATGACTATTTATTCATGTGAAAGATCCATTTACCTCACTGAACCCTCTTTCCATATAAACAATGGAGTTGATTTAGGACATGGTCAAGACTTCGAGGAAGCAACCTCATCTTGGCAACGACCACCCCGATAGTGGGATAAAATATGTTGAAGAAATTATCCATCCGAAACAAAAAATGGGTGATGCCTCTATGGAGGGGAGGATATATGGAGCCTCATATCCTATTTCCTTGATAGTGTATCCACATGTTCCTCCTTTTGGAATGTATATACCATTAGTCACAAAATCTTAGACATGGTGTAGGATAATCTAGAAGCAGATTCATTCCTTGATTACTGAGACTCCTTTGGAAACATTTCATGAACAAGGGGAATGCCTTCATAAGCTATTTAATGACTTGGGGGTTGTATGTATTTGAAATACAACCAATGTACAAAACCATGAGACAAATTATCCTAACTCAGTAAGACTTGGCCACCAATGAGAGGGGATTGCATGATCTTGAAGACGAAGCTCCCCTTTCCGAATAGATAAAGGAGTCTTTGGAGCCACTATAGCTGAGTTTATAGTTTATATCTAAATTTCAAGCCCATATGGATGCATGGACTCTGAAGATATGGATATAAGAGTAAATAATATCTCACCTGATATCTGACCTCTCAGTATCATCATCCTCATTGGAAACTGATCATAAAATATTTGAGGGGATGAATGATTTAGTTGAGACTCTCTGTCATGGGGAAGAAGTACAGGAGGTGGGGTGAGTGAAAATTCAATGTTCAATTGATACTTCTCTCTAGAATATTTACAACTTTTCCAGCTCATCCGATCGATTCTTATTATAGTTTGATCCTTAACATACATTCTATTTTTGATAATATTCTAGTAGAGACTCTAAAATATGGATATTCCTCATATTTCATGCTATCAATGAATATATTTTCTGAACCTTTCTTATTGATATCCAATTTTATTTCATTCGTGATGTGCATGAAACTTCACTGATTAGATGTTATATGAATCACCAATGATACCCATACTTTGTATAATAATAAGTAAACCTGAATGTCTGGATCTAAATATTTAAATCATAACTGGTTCTTCTCAAGAAGTTCTCATGAATTCCCACCAATCATGCAGTTCCTCATTGATGTATCTATTCTAGTTATCTTGATATTACCTATTTTACAAAAGCGAATCTCGGTACAATATATGTCTTAGAGGGAGAGTTCTCTATCTTTTTTTGTGGCTGATAGTCTTGGAGATCATAGCTTTATTTTTTTTCTAAGTCCACATGGTGGGCCTTACAAGATTTTCCATTCTTGCAGACTAAATCGCTAATATGATATAGTTTAGGGTCTTTTAACTCAAACCTTATATTGTTTTAGTTTAGGATCTTTTAGCTTAGACCTTTTATCTCTTTAGTTTAGGGTATTTTAGCTCAGAACTTCTATAGCTATAATTTAGTGTCTTTTAGCTCGGAACTTCTATTGCTACAACTTAGGGTCTTTTAGGTCAAACCTACTATCATTGTAGTTTAGGGTATTTTATATCATACCTTCTATCACTATAGTATAGGTTCTTTTATCCCAGACCTTATATCATTGTAGTTTAGGGTATTTTATCCTAGAATTTTTATCACTATAGTTTAGGGTCTTTTATCTCAGACCTTCTATCACTATAGTTTAGGGTCTTTTAGCTCGAACCTTCTATCCCTGTAGGATTTCATGTAGTTTAAAGTCTTAATACTAGGACTTGATTGATTATTATGGGATATGGTGGAAAAATGAAAGGAATGAATCAAAACAGACTATGATGATGAGTTATTCCAAGGAATTATCGAGGCTCATGTGGATTAGAGCTCCTTTCCAGTAAGGAGGAGATGCCTATGGTTGGTAGGTCCAAGACCTTATGCATTGGTATAATTGTTAAACATAGGTGTCTCCACTATTTTCCAAGGGTCATGGAAGATTTATGGAGGTAATATTGGTTAAGTAACATATACTAGTGAAGATAGTACCACATGGATAGTTAGAATATGGGTGATGTAAGTCATATTCCAAAAGTTTGAGTCGATGAATATGGGTTGGGGTAGGCATTTTGGGGATGACGTATAACATCCTGAGGTTATAGGTTCCTCAATGGTGTTTCTAGGGCTCACATAGTTTAAAGTTAATTTCCTAAAAGGAGGATATTCCTTTAGTTGGTAGGTCAAATACCTTATGCATCGATATCATGGTAAATAAAAGATGATATCCACTCCTTTTTGAGGGCCATGAAGGATTTATGAAGAATAAAATGTCTAGATGATGAGTCTGGGTATGGAGGAAAACTATCCAGGAAGGGTTCTGGAACCCTAGTGAATTTCATCTCTTAATTGTGAAGCTTGAGCCATACGACCTGTGGTTTCGAAACACGATGTGGGCCATCAAAGGTTTGGGAATGGAATGTCACATTATTGCTTTGAGAAAGGGTAAAAAACATGGTTACGTAACACCGAGGATGTTGAATCCCCTTGAATAGTCTTTTATGGGGATTATAAATCATGGTCCAGAGTGCTTGGGTCAAGAGGATGATATGGAAAAATAATAATAGGAATGGCCTAGAACACACTAAGGTGCTGAGTTCTGCCACAATGATGTTAGGGTTCACAAGGATTAGACATACCTTTTTTCAGAGTGATTCATTGGTTGATGACCATAGATGCATATGTAGGATCCATAGACATATATTCATAGTAAAACAAAGGGTCCCTTGAAGTTAGGTATCCTTTTCCAAGGTCCATGGAAGGTTTACGGTGATTCGAGGTGCTCAAATCATGAAGTGTGATTTTTAGAAAGTGTAATATCCAAGAAGGGTTTGAGAACCCTAAAAGTTATGTCACCACATAGAGAACATATTCTCGTAGCAAGGATATGTGAAAAAACACTACTATAACTTTTTCTTGAACTGGGGGGTCCAATGAGCATAGCTTGTCTTTTACTAGGGATATAATGTAGACCCTATGATATTTATGGATTATTTATTTATGCCCTAATTTTTACATAAAACCTAGAGATGAAGTGTTTAGAGAGTCAAGACTTGAATTTCTCTTAGGTCTCCCTTTGTGATTTTTCAACCTGACAAGTTTTGTGTCTCTTTTTATATTAGTTTATGGTCTTGTGATTTGGACCATTATGGGATAGAGTTTAAGGTCGTATAGATTTGACCAAAGTGTAGAAAGTTTAAGGTTGTGATGCACATGAACCAAATATGGGGGATGATACAAAAGATCCCAATTAGGATACCCAGGGTTAAGAGCACTCTGACATCCTTCTGAGTGGGAGATGAAAATATTGTAAGTCACAACTTGGGGTTCTCGGGTCATGAGAAATGACATGGGACAACCATACCAAGGAATGCCTAGAACTCACTGAGGTGATGAGTTATACCATGATGAAATCAGGAACATGAGGATTAGAAATACCTCCTTATAGATCCAAGATTTCTCTAGTCGGTAGGTATGATCTCTTATGCATCGATAATATGGTCAAACAGAGAGATCCATTTTTTTCCTTTACAAGTCCCATGGAAGGCTTGAAACAACTTGAGGTTCCCAAGACATGAAGTGTGATTTATGAATTGTGGTACTTAAAAGATGGTGGAAGAACCCCATACTCTAGATGATCGGGGTAAATTTATTATTTTCCTTTGATGAGGGATGATAATGGCTGATGGTATGAATAGTTTAATGTCATTTATAAGGGATGTACTTCTTATTTGTAGTTTAATGTCATGCGGTAAGTACATTTTACTTACTGTTTAATGTCATGCCGTAAGGATGTATTTGTTGTGTAGTTTTAATGGCATGTGACCAGTACATTTGCCTTATATTTTAATCATCATGCGATAAGTATATGGGAATAGATGTGTAACATTGTGCATAATATATTACATGAATAAGAAGGCTGCATGTAGATCTAACTTGTATGTAGGAAAACGGTCTTGTATGGCTCATCCCCTATTCATCTGGTGTGAATTTTTTTATCAGTTGTTATAGATGGGCCTAGGATTGGGGATCTGGGGGTCACTATGTATCCTGTGATGATAGGAATCAAGATACACATATTTATTGAATGGGAAACTCTCTACACAGGTCAGACCCATATGCAAAGGTGGAAATTATTTATATTGATTATTTTAGTTAGGACCAGGATTGGAGATCCAATCATCACTACATATTTTATGATAACATGAATCAAGACACATGTAGTTCTCAAGGAACCATGTATTTTAACTTCATATGACAAGGATGTAGGATTCTGCACGTAAAAAGGGCTATTGTGGATAGACCCAAGGATAGAAATCTGGGCATCACTATGTATCCTACAATAATAGGAATCAATCGACAAATAGTTATTAAAACATGATATTCCTATGAAAGTATGACATATATGAATGGAAGGGGTGTTTTTATGTTTATTTTTTGTGGCTGAACATGGGGATGGAGATTCAGGCATCACTAAGTATTCTTTGATTGCAGGAATCAATCCACACGTAGTTCTTAGAAGGAGATACTCTCTATATGGAGCTGACTCTCACATGGGGATAAGGGAATTTTATCCTTCATTTGTATTGATCTATATTATGTGTGGTGATTCATTAGTGAGATGGTGCTTCCCGTTCTATTTAACATCATACAGTGAGGACATATTCTTTACAGTTTAATGTCTTAGGGTAAGGATTTTTTCTGTGCAGTTTAACATCATGTGGTTAGAACATGAGACAATGTGCAGTTTAAAGTCTTATTTCTAGGACTTGAGTTTCCTGATATGGATAAATATAAACCATTAAGGGATCCCTGCAGTTTAACATCATGTGGTGAGGATGTGAATTGTATAGTTTTTTGTGATGTTGATATGATGTGAGACATTGTGTAGTTTAAAGTATTTTCTCTAGGACCTGACACTTTATGCCAACTACGAAAATTATTTCTTGAGAAATATCACATTGGTAGGTGGTGTGATGCACTCCCCATCCATTGTGGCCAATGAGTAAGATCTATTGTGATAGACCTTATGTATGATATAAGACCCTTCCCATTTGGGTTCCAGCTTTGGAGGCTTCTTCCCTGGTATCATTTTGGTTCTAAGAGCCAACACTAATTCTCCTTGGAGGAATGAACAGAGGTAGACATTTTTATTGAAGGCTTGTGTGAACCAATTCTGATGGATTTCAAGGTTGCGTAATGTACACAACCTATTCTCATCGATCCGTTATAGCTCATCCAATTGCTTTTTTGATTGCTCATCATTCAATAGTTTTCCACAAATTTATACTCAAAGTGAGGGTAATAGGAACTCTTTGGGAAATACTACCTCGGTACTATACACCAATTAGTATGGAGTTTCTTATGTAGTAATATATGTGGTGGTATGGTAAGCCCATAAAGCGTGGAGGAGTTTATTCATCTAGTAATTCTTGTCTTTATTCATCATTTTCTAGAGTATGTTTTACAAAGTCTTATTGAAGGCCTTTATTGTCCATTTTATACTACATGATATCAGGATGAGTGATTGGAATCAATGTTGTACTCTTGGTATAATTTATTCAATTCCATAGAACAAAATTTGGTGTTGTTGTCCATTAATATTGTGTGAAGGACCCAAAACCTGATGATGATATGGGACTTTATAAATTTGATGATATTATTCATCCTGAATTCCTTGAGGGGTATTGACTCATCCCATTTGGATAAAAAGTTGGTAGGAGTAAGGATGTACTGAACTGCTTAGTTGTGGCTAGGGGATATGGCCCCACAACAACCATTCCCCAAATGGAAAATGACCAGGAATATTTAGCCTTATGTAGAAATTTCAACTAATATATGAAGTTTGAATGGATCTGGAATGAATGAAATTTCCTGGTGAATTTCACACAGTCCTATATCATGATTTTCTAGTAATAACCCAGCCTCCTAATTTAGTGAGAGAGTCTGGTACTAGACTGATGAGTTCCATAGTAGACTGCATGGAATTCTTCCATGATGACATGAATCTCTATTTCTATTATTAATATGAGGAGGATTCCATAAAATCCTCTCTTGTAGAGGGAATTTTTCTCATTTGGTCCATCATGCAGGGTAAAGTTCGCTACACGACGCTGAATCTATTCCATTACAGCTCAGTCTGTCGGGAGAGTCCCATTTTTTAGATAACCAATTATGGTATCCATCCATCTAGGTGTGGATATTAGTTAATTATTCTATAGGGAATATTTTTTCAGGACCATAACCTAATTGGTGCTCAAGATGCAACTACCCCAATCCCACCTCCATAGGACACGAGGTGGTGACAATCATCAAAAGGAATATCATAAATGGGAGGCCTTTTCCTAATGTACCTGTATGCACACACCCGACCATCTCAGTGCATAATTGAATAGGAATAATAATAAAAATATGAAACAACTAGAAAGTGAACCAAGAATGAAAAACCTCTAGGGTTTATAAGAGTATGATAGTGAAAACTAAAAAGTAAAGGGGAAAAATAAACACCCAACTAGAAATAGGTCCCAACCTGATAAAATTGGAAAGAAAACTACTGAGAGATCCCAACACTTAATCTCCAAGCCATGGCCACCATACGTGGTCCTAAGAACCCAATATCTATAGGCTCTTATGACATCACCACTAACCTATCTATCGTATTCTTAAGAAATGACATGTTCGGGAAAATCCCATGCAAGGGTGAGTATATACATACCTAGTAGGATTATCCAAAAGATTAAGGGGAGAATTAAGAGATATAATAGGAATATAAAGATAGTAGATAGTAAACCAGATGTATCTCAACCCAAATAAAGAGAAAGAGTAACCTCATCCAAGCATAAGGGGATCAAAACAGTGTGTATATAGGTGAGACCCCGAGTGTCATGGTATATGCATGACCTCTAGATATAGTCTTATACCTTCTATTTCAACCTTATTTTTGCAAGATATTAGTGGATCTACCTATAAATGGTGGATTTCGTCCATCCAGTGGCCAGAATACCAATCCCCAAAGCTTCACATGCACCGTCTCATACCATGAATTCTCGAGTCCTTCTGTCATTGAGGATTTTATTTTCAATAATTAAAAAAATAATCCATAACCCATAATCATTCTATATCTATCCTTGATTCACCAATCCATCCCTTACATATGATTCCTCCTTGAATCAGGGGGTCTGATTAGTCTTGGTACCACCCAACAATATCGAACCGGGACCATGAGGTCTAACCTAGGAAGAACATGAAGAAATTGTGGGAGGAAGGCACAAGAACAGAGGTCTATTGAACATTTTTATCCAAATATCAATAACATGGATATCCAGGGTTATAAAATAGTTGAATAATCTATTTAATCGCTCCCTAAAGATCATAAATGAGATGATTATAGTCAATAAATTTGATTAAAATGGGTTAAATTCACAAATTTATGAGTCCTACTTAGATATTGGATTGTTCCTCATTGATGAAAATGACCACCAATGAATAGCAGAAGCCATTTCATTCACTGTGCTTTGATCTAATCTAATCCAAAGATTCTTCATCGTTGAGAGTTGATTCACCAATGAAAGGAGGAAGGATAAGCTCTTGACGATCCCAAGATTATGAGTATAACACTTGGAAAATCTCCATAATGATATATTTAAATAAAAATAGAATTAGTTTATTCAATTAATTTAACTAAATTAAAATTTTTATTAATTCGCTGAATGTACTTCCAGTGGGAAAGATATATGAATGCCCCACGCCAACCAATTTTAGGTTGTACATAGGGTAAACATCATGTTCCAGAGTCAACTGTGGTCTCATATTTCTGATCCAAGGTTCAATTTAAGAGTTATATCACTTTATTTAAGAAACCATGTTCGTGTAATATAAAATATATTTAATATTTTTTTAAAATTAATTCCAGGTACACCAGGCCTCAGAATCACACATCGTCTTAGCACCTGACTTTGAAAATATATATAGAATTATTTAAAAGTCTTAGAAGGAAAAAATGGGTCTTTACATCATTCCATCCTTTAGTATTTTCAACCCTTAAAAGAAAAATTAAACAAAAAACTCAGGATACTGATCCCACATTTAGCTCTCTCATTATTAGGATCTCTCTTTCACATTCCCATGCTGCCACAACACGACAACCAAGGGGATAGTCCATCCACAAAGGGTCCTCTTCTATTGATCCTCAATCACCATTGGGTGATATGAAAAGGTGGATCCATCCTCGATGTGTAGATCACCCCAGTCAATGACATGGGTAGGGTCATGCATGTACCTCCTTAGTTGTGACACATATAAGAGGTCATGCAACCACTCCAATTGTGGGGGTAGGGAGAGGTGGTAAGAAACCTCTCCAACCCTATGAATGATCTCAAATATCCTAATGAACCTCAAGGATAGCTTTCATCCCAAGCCGAACATTTGAAATGATTATTGTGGGGAGAATCTCGAGATAACATGGTATCCCTGGTCAAACTCCAAAGGCCTAAAAAGATGATCTGTGTAAGATTTATGCCTTCTATGATCTATCCTCATCCACTCACAGATGACCTATACCTTCTTCGTCATTGCTAGAACCAACTTTAGACCCACAAGAGATGTCTCACCAATATTTTTCTAGCACAAGGGTGATTTGAAGGGTCTCCCATATAGGGATTCAAAAGGTTCTATATTGATTGTATAGTGGTATCTATTTTTGTACACAAACTATACTAAGGGAAAGTTATCCTCCTAGCTTTGGTTGAATTCTATTATGTAAGCCCTCAACATATCCTCCGACACCTGGATAGTGCACTCATTCTACCCATCCTTATGGGGGTGAAAGGTTGTTCTCATCCTTATATGGGTCCCAAATTAATCCTATATCCATATCCACAATTGTGATGTAAAACATGTGCCACGGTTAGATATAATCATCAAGGGAAACCCATGGAGCCAAACAATCTCCCATACATACAACTGCCCAAAACTCTCCATCAGATTCTACTCCCTAATAGAAAGGAAGTGTTATAACTCCATGATTCGGTAAAATATCACCCAAATGGAGTCATGAAACTTTATGTCCGTAGAATCCCTATCACAAATTATAGGAATATGTTGCCTCACTTCCACTCCATTATCTATAGGGGCTGTAATAAACTTTCCAAAACCTGGTGCTCATCCTTCACCTACTAACAGGTGAGGCACCAAGAGATGAACTCAGTAACACTCCATCTAATTTTAGACCACCAAAACTACCATTGAAGGTCTCTTTACATCTTACCTACACTGAGATGTACAATTAAGGGAGAAGTGTGGAATTATCACCTCCACCTGTATCATAGATGAGACCTCCGTCCATCTTTGGAAAAGGATGATGTGATTCCATCCTTCATAATATCCATCTATTGATTATACTATAGATATCTAGTCATGAAATACCTCATAATCGACATCTCTCAGCAGGGGCTCCCTAACATGCTTGAGAAGTGGAAAAGTTAACACCATTGACTAAATAAAAGTCATACCCTCTTGCTCCACCAGGTTTAATTGCAAGGAACCAAACTACTTAGAATCATAATGCACCAAGCGAGCCTAGGAAATATTTCTAAGGGCATCTGCAACTATTTTTACCTTCCCATGAGTATAAACTATCTCAAAGTCATTGTCCTGCAGGAACTCCAACCAGCACCGCTGTCTCAGGTTCAAGTCTCTCTATGTGAAGATGCACCCGAGACTCTAATAGTATGAGTAAACAAAAAGGTTATCTCCTAGAATATAATTCACCTACATTATCAATGAAAATACCAACACTACTGGATCTAGTTCATGATTCACATAGTTTTTACCATGGGGTTACAAATACCTCAACCTGTATGTATTAACTTCCTACCTCTGCATCAAAACACAGTCAAATATATCTCCTGAAGCATCTCAGTACACTACATAATCCACGACCTCCTTCAGTAGTCTCAACATAGGATCATTATTTAGCCTTATACTTAAATCGTTGAAGGCCCTCTCACATTTCTCAATCTAGGTAAATTAAAACCCTTTCCATGTTAGGGTGGTCAAAGGGGCTACAATCCTAGAGAAGTCTGCCACAAATCTCCTGTAGTATCCTACCAAGTTAAGAAAACTCCACACCTATGACATGATATTGGGTGGATCCCAATCAAGAAATGCATAGATCTTCATGGGGTCCATGTCTAAACCATTATTAGAGATGAAATTTCCCAGAAAGTAAACCTCATGTATCTAGAACTATCACTTCGAGAGCTTACCATAAAGCTGGTGCTCCTGAATAAAGTTTAAGACCATCCTCAAGTACTTTGCATGATCCTCCTCTAACTCAGAGAATATGAGCATGTCATCGATGAATAAAATAACCAATTGGTCCAAGTAAAGATAGAAAACATGGTTCATAAAATCCATATACATGGTGGGGGAATTTCTCACACCAAAGGGCATCACCAGGAATTCATAATGCCCGTAGAAACATCAGAATTCCATCTTTGTGATATCAACCTCACGAACCCTTGATTGGGGGTAGTCAAACCTAAGATCAATCTTCGAGAACTATCTCACACCTCAAAACTGGCCAAATAGATTCTCAATACTCTTAAAGGGGTACTTATTATTTATTGTGGCATAGTTCAACCGATGATAATCTATTCAAAAATGAAATCTCCCATGTTCCTTTTTCACAAAAAACATTAAAGCTTACTAGGGGGACACGCTGGGCTAGATGAAATCCTACTCTTGAAGGTCCTCTAACTATAACCAAAGTTCTTAGAGCTTAATAGGGGCCATTCTATATGATTAATAAGATATTAGAGTACTTATAGGATGCATGTTTATACAAAACTCAATCTCCCACCATGGAGGTAGTCTCGAAATGTCTTCAGGGAATATGCCCAAAAAATACTCCACAAGTAAAGGAATCCATATTTCTAAAGATCTTACTGAACCAAGGGATATACTCTCTAATTTATGGGTGATGGGATAGAGTAACCTACTCACAGAAACCGATCATCCCTCCATGACATCTCTCTCTCCCATAAAGGTGAATCTCGTCTCATTAGTACAAAGGCATCTGAATCATATGAGGTGATAGTAAATTCAGGAATAGACCATGGAAAACCAATACATATCCAATACAGTATCATAGGGTTCCATTATGATTACCAAAATTTCCCATGTTAACCATTATATTCCAAGAGATATCTCACACTATCGACAGATAAAAGATATATAAGAAGCGTTCCTTGTAGGAACCTCAAGAAAAATTTTCTTGGCTAGTGCCTCAACTGGGAGATCCATATCTCACACCAGGATTATAGAGATGAATAAATGACTAGAACCTATGTCTAATAACACCAAAAAAAAGAGTAGAAAATAAATATAACGTACCTATAATCACCTCGTACGTTGTGGGGTCATAAGCCTCCAAATCCAATATCCATCCATGGCCCTGACTGCCAGCTCCTTCAGCCTGACATGGGACTCCTAGTAGTGGTGGTGGAAGGAAATCATAGTGTCATCCACCCCCATAGCTCCACCTATTCCTATGATAGCTCTACCTCCCTGGGGCCACCTTTCCCTCTCTTGTAAGATCCCTGATCATGGGGATGTCTCTACTATAGCGGTCCATAAACTACCTTTCTATGCTCCTCAACACATCTAGTTAGGCATTCATGTGCCATATTACCTTCCCATCAAAAGAATATAACCAACCCTCTCCAGGATTACCTGGTCCTCTGTTCTTCCCCTAACCACATGACTGAGTTTGATCATGAGGAGGTCTTCTGCACTAAGATCATATCAGATGATGCCTCCTAGATACTGGAGATGACTCAAACCTTTAACATCCACTGCCTGCTCGAGCTACTTGGAATCCCTCTGAAAAAAAGATATCTATCACCAATGCTCACTCTAACACCCCAAAATAGGTGGGGATTCACAAGGGAACTGCACTGGAATGAATCACTCTACAGATTACCTGGTCAAAATTTTATGCTCAAAAGTAGATCATGTCAGGGGAGTACCATGTAAGGTCTATGAAACTCATCGCATACTCAGACACTATCATCCATCCCTGCAGTAGATTTATAAGATCTTAAATCCTAATCAAGTAAAAAATAGGAGGGATAGTACTCACAAAACAACTGCTGTAAGTTGGTTCATAAGAGTGTTGAATTATCTTGCATCTAGTTAACAAGACTCCACCAGTTCCTAGATACTCTGTGGAAAAGGATAACTACCAATGAAACCACTTGATATTTAAGTGTCTAGATAAGTATAAAGATATGAACCAATGAATCTAGCCAATCCTCTACTACATTTGGATCTAGTTCACTAAAAAACCTCAGCGGACTCTGGAACTGGAACTCATGGAGTGTGCTAAGACTATACACATCCTTAGCCAACTCTTCTGGGATGATATTCTACTCAACAGGTAGAGGTGCTTCTACCTACCCACCTGGAGGAAGAATCTCATGGGATAGACCCTGAACTAATACCTCATCACTCATCATATCATCATCAAGATCCATAATTGTATCTTGGGTGGTTGTTATCATGGAGGAATCTTGAAATTTTAATCAATACATACCATATTCGAATAATCAATCCTATATGATGCACGTACCATTGATCCCTGCAACTGATGTCTCTTTATGCAAAGTTGACAAGAAGATAGTCAAGTTCCTAGTGAATGGATATGTCATCTTCCCATACTATCACTAGATTCCCTAGATTGAGATCTGTACTCAAAACACTTTGAAACTATTTCCATAATCCCAAACAAATCCTCATAATGGAACTACTCCAAAAAACTTACCAAGGAATGAAATTCTCTAATACCAATCTATCATGACCCGACTCTAACCAGGGCTTGATCTTCAATGACCCCAAGCCCGTCTCTATAATCCAGGGGGTGGAGACATGCATCAAAAGATATATCCTAAATAAGAGGCCTTTTCCTAATGTACCTATACAAACACACCTGACCATATCAATGCATAAGTATATAGAAATAATAATAAAAATATGCAACAAATAAGAAGTAAACCAAGCATGAAAAACCTACAGGGTGTACAAGAGTACGACAGTTCAAACTAAAAATTAAAAGGGAAAAATACATGCCCAACTAGAAATATGTATCAACCTACAAAAACTAGAAATAAAACTGATGAGAGAGCCCAACTACTGATCTCTAAGATATGACCACTGTATGTGGTCCTAAGAACCCAGTATCCCTAATCTCCTTTGAAGTCATCATCAACTTGTCCGTCGTCTGCATAAGACATGACACATGCAGGAAAATCCCAAGTAGTATTGAGTATATACATACCGAGTACGATACCTCGAAAGCTAAAGGGGGAGTAGTAAGAGATACAATAAGAATAAAAATCTAGTAGATAGTAAACCAAATATAGCCCAACCCAAAGAAAGAGAAATATTAACCTCTTCCAAGAACAAGGGGATCAAAAAAGTGTGTAGATAGACTAAACATCGAGTCTTTTCCACCTAGAGAAAAAGTGTAACCTCATCCAACCATGAGAAACTGAACATGGAAAGCACATGGCATACCCTACATGTCTTAACTACCCATGGAAGGAGAGTAAACAAATCCAAAGATATGGATAAAAAATTATATATATATATATATATATGATTAGAAAAAGAATCCCAAATGATAGAGTAAGTGGATCTTCATCTCATAACTCATCCCAGTAAAAGAGTCTCCAATAGTTCTATGAGTCCATCAATGATTCCCAACATCTCACGCATCTACCCAAAAGTAATCGTACGAAGGTCCAAGCCTTTCCACTATGTCACACAGTTGAGTGGGAACAATCTCTAAGTAGAGGAGCCATTCCATAATGCTCTAGGGGGTTTCACTTTATAAGTATTTGTAGAGTAACTTCACCCTAATGCATTAGGGGGTTAGACTATGAAGGTTGAGGAACTACACCCTAATGCGATAGGGGGGGGTTCCACTCTAGTTTCATGAAGACTAGTTCCCTATCAAATAGGGGGTTCTACTCGGTAAATAGAGGATCCTCACCTAATATGATGGGGGGTTCCACTCTAGTGTCATGAGGACCCACACCCTATCTGATAGGGTTTATACTCGGTAGATAGAGGACCCGCGCCCAAGATGAAGAGGGGTTCCACTCTAGTGTCATGAGGACCTACATCTTGGTGTGATATGGTGTTCCACTCTAGTCATCAAGGACCTTTACCCTATCTGATAGAGGGGTTCTACTTGGTAGGTAGAGGAACTATGCCCAAGATGATGTGGGGTTCCACTCCATAGGTCACTAGTGATCCTATTCTGGATCATTTCCATCATCGAGAATCACCTAAAAAAGAACCATGCCCATAACATTTCACATCATATCCCAAAATCCACAATGGAGGGAACCATCATGTTCTATGTAAAAAACACTTAGGATAGGCTACTCATAAGTCAAAATACAATTTAAAATAAAGAATATATGAGAGCTTGAAGTTCCCACAAAAGGAACCATGGGGTACGCAACATGTGAGGGGACACACATGGAATGTGGTCTCACTCAATCACATGGTTGTGTACCTATAGGAACACGAATTTACAACTGTGTAGGAATACGCGTTGTGTGGGGGAACTACATAGAATTCCCATGCCACTTGGGGTCCCACCCGTTTGCTTGGCCATGTCCAAGTATCTATCCCATGACTGTGTACTCAAGCTGTGTCCGTGTACTTTGGTACACGGTTTGCCTAGCCATGCCAGTACCCGTGTACTCTTGGAGTACATTACAAGTCCTCCAGAAAAAGTCACATGGAATGTGGGGGTCCCACATGGTGTGTGATACTTACAATTTGTTAAAACCCTAACTTCCATAGCTAGGGCCTGACATGCCATGTGTTCTTCGAACTACATGGCATGTAGTCATGATTTTTATAGAAATACAGATCCACACTCCACACTCTACACTCCAAATTCGATCTTCCACCTTAGATTTTAGCCTTTTTTCCACCCAATATTAGTGGATCTACCTCCGTCCAGTGGATTCCGGCCATCCAATGGCCAAAAAACCAAACTGTAAAACTTCATATACACCATCTCACACCACGCATACTCGGGTCCTTCTATCATTGAGTATTTTATTTTTGGTCATCAAAATGATCAATCAAAACTCATAATTAGTACAAATATATACTTAATTCATCAATTCATACCTCACATGCGATCCCACCAAGAATTCGGGGGTTCGATAGTGCACGGTACCACCTGAAAATGTCAAATTGGAACTATGAGGTCCAACTGATCAAGAACGCAAAGAAATTGTTGGAGGAAGGCACAAGAACAGAGTTATATTGATCAATTCAAAAAATTCTTGGAAAAATATCAATAAAAGGGATATCAAAAGTTAGAAAATAGTTGAATAATTCATTGCACTCACTATGCTTCGATCTGCTCTGATCTGCTCTGATATAGAGATTCTTCATCACCCGAAGTCGATTCTCCAACAGAAGGAGGAAGGAGAAGCTCTCTATAGTCCCATGATTATAAGGCTAACCCTGGGAAAATATCCATAATGATATATTTAAAGGAAATAAATAATTATGTTATTAAATAAAATTAATTAAATTAAACTTTTAATTAATTCATTGAATGTAACTTCAATGGGTGAGATATCCAAACACCTCACAGAAACATATTTTAGGTCACTCCTAGGGTAAAAATTATGTTCCAAACTCAACTGTGGTCTCTAATTTTTGATCAGATATTATATTTAAGAGTTGTCCAATTTTATTTAAAAAACCATGTGAACATAATATAAAATATAATTAATATATTTATAAAATTAATTCTAGGAACACCAGGCCTTAAAATCTCATTCCGTCATAGTGACTGAATCTAAAAATATATGTAGAAATATTTCTAAGTCTTAGAAGGAAAAAATTGGGTCTCTACGGTGTTTAATTTATTGATTTATTCCATATCGCAAATGAAGATTGATAGGACCATTATTTGGTGCGTGATACGAACGATTTCTTCCTCTTAATCAGGGTTGACCAGAATTGTGGATACATTAGCCAATGCATCAGTGTGATAATTCTATGAATGAGGAACATAATTCAATGTGGGATCAAAATGGAATTATTCCATTATTCCCCTGATGTATTAGTGAGAGGGGACAATTCCTTCTTTTTGATGGAATATTCACCATTGATCTTCTTTATCACTAGTTCAAAATCCCCTTTGATATTCAAGTAGGATATTTGCATCTATAGGGCTAGTTCTAAGCTAGATGTGAGGGATTTTTATTCTTCCTCATTATTTATGTAGCCTTTAGATAGAAAGAAAGAGTAGGGAATAATTTCTTTGTCTAGAGAAACAAATACAATCCCTAAGCCAACCCAACTGAGCTTTTTTATTTTCCATCATTTTTCATATAGGACTTTAGGAGGAACTATAAAAATACATATCCCATGTTTGGGGAGTGTCATGGGAATAGAAAACCTTCTAATATAGTAGTTCAATGTCTACTAGTGTACGTTTTGGGGTAGGATTTTCCGGAGGAAATTGGCAAGGACTTTCCCTTTCGCCGCCTTTTGTGACATGAATTGGATGCCATATTGTTGCAGAATAACCAGCCATTGGGTCAGATTTCCATTTATAAAGGGAGGGCCAAGTATTTACTTGAGAGGATCAATACAAGAGACCATATTGACTTCTTGGTGATGAAAGTAATGCCTCAGCTTATGCACTACAAATATGAGTGTAAGTAAATTCTTATCGACATCTAAGTATCAGGTCTTAGTACCTATAATTGTTTGGATGAGGTAATAGAGTCTGTTCTCACTCTTCACATCATTCTTCTTTAAGAGTAGGGTTTCAAGTGAGCTTTACATGGAGACCACATATAATATTAGTGACTTTCCTTTCATTGGTTGAATTAGGACTGGTGTGTGTAGTAAATACTTCTTGATACTTTCAAAGGGTTATTAATAGTCCCTGTCCCATTGGTAGTAGATTATTTTTTTCATTAACCTAGTGAAAGGGAGATATTTGATGTCCAAGTTGGCTATGAAACACCAAATTTAGGTGAGGTTCCCTTGAAGTCCCCTAAGTTCTTTGAGATTTATGGGGGGTGACATTTCTAAAATAGAACTAGTTTTCTCTAGGTCATCATCAATGCCATGATGGCATAACAAAAAATCCAAGGAACTTCCCTGATGTTACCTTGAAAGTTCATTTTAGTGGATTCATCTTCATACTGTGTTGTCATAGCTTGTCGAAGACTATTTGACACTACAACATAAATTGCATTTAGCGGCGGTCTTTTAGTGGCAGTTTAAAAAACCACCACGAAACCTTTTATTAAAAGGTTTTTGAGGCGGTTTATTAAAAACCACCGCTAAACCCATTTATTTTTTTACAGTCACGACACTCCCCCTCCCCCACAACCGAGATGACCCCCTACTCCCCCCTGATGCGGCTTCTCCCCCCAACCCCGTCGAGCCCCAACCCTAGGTCTGCTCCCCTCCCTTGCCGCTGGTGACCTCACCGCCCATCGTTGCTGACCCCATTCTCCCCCCGACACCCGCGATGTCGCCTTCTCCCCCCGACCCCGTTGAGTTCCTACCCTAGGTCGGATCCCCTCCTCTGTCGTCAGTGGTTTTCATAGTGGTAGGTATGGTTTTTCATGTTTTTTTATTCTTTGGATGTTTGTGTATTATCCTTTTCATCCAGGATATTATTTCTGATTTACATTATATATGGGATATTGTTTTTCATTTTATGTCCGTATTATGTGATGGTTTGGTTTATGATTTTTTTTGATTAATTTTATTGTGTTATACTCTTCTTGGTTCTTTTACTATTAAGAAAACTGTTTATTTTTGTGCATGGATGTCTGAATGTGATATTGGATGAGTGGAACTTAGTGCAGGAGGGAGATAGTTAAACTAATGTAGGTGAAAGATAGTTCATATGTTTATTCATTTAGGCATTACTATTCTCATTTCACATTTTCATGAGGGGTTTTGGGGATTATCCTATCAATTATACTTATATAATCACTCCCACATATATAAATACGTTTTAAAGGTTTCTGAGGGAGATTTGGTGGCTGAGGTACACATTTCTAGTGTGAGGCTTGTAGTTTCTTTTATATTCATTTTTATAGGAGTTTACTTTTGATATTTATTTTTCATACTTTTGTTATGCATGGAAATTACATGAATTATGGATTGGGTTTTATTTTATATCTTTTCAATTTGATTGGTGGTTTATTTTATATTGCTAAGATTATGGGGGTAATGAAAGATTTCTAGGGCAGTTTAACACTTAAACTAAGTAGTGATAGTAAATAAGAAACAAAAAAAAAACCCATGATCACCATGCATGAAACCCAAAGACAAATAATAAATAAAATGAAGAAACTATTATATACCTTACACTAAAGAGTTTCAACCTTTATCTTTATTCATTATGTGTGATAAATATCACTCAAGGGTATCCAGAAGATTCCACTCTACATAGTGTATCCATGGGTTGAACAAAGTCACCTAACATTCAGGTGGTACTCTCCATCCATCCAAGATATGATATTATCTCTTGAGTTTTAGGATAAAAGATGAAACAGAGCACCTAAGCATATGAGATATTCATCAAAGATCTTACAAAATAATCATAAAAATAGTTTTTTTGACCCTCTTCCTTTATATAATCTATTAGATATGTCCCCCAAGCCCTGTACATTTACTCATGTGTTACATAACACATGATTAAATAACATATGTTTACTTCAGTTTTCAACCCATTGAATGGATGTGTACTGATAATTATAATATAAAAAAACATTTAATCTCCCTTTATTTAATGATATCTTATGTGGTGGTAGAAATATATAATCATAAACATGATTTATGACTAAACCTTAATAAATAATATAATATTACTTGTTTTTATTATACCAAACAATATGATATAACCATGAATTCAACATATGTGTATGGATTTAAGGAATATATCCTTCAATATTCTACTTTAACTAAAGCCTCATATACATAGTTCCATTTCCCCTTATATTGTATCATGTATAATAATATGTGAAACCATATCTGAAAATAATTTTGGATATCTTCTAAAACACTTTTATAAATCTATCATTAACTTCCATTGATATCACATCGTATATAATACCTTGTGAATTTCAATCCCAAACTCTTCTAAGATAAACTGTAAAACACTTTTAAAGAATATCTATGTGCTAAAAAAATAACCATTCATTCAACTATAATTTTTTACCCCATGATACTTTATAACATTAATAAAAAATATGAATTCCCAAATTTATGAATGTAAGAAAAGAACAACCTCTAGAAAAGAACCAATGCAACTCAAGTTGCAAAGGGATCTGGCATGATCTCCATCAAATAATTGTACCTCTATACCAATATCCACCATATACATCATATACAATCATGCATATTATATGATCCCTTTTTCTGAAACATTGAGTTACCATGAGGAAAGAACCAATACAATCATTTATTATCTTAGTTAAGGCTTGTAAACCTCTTCTTATTCTAGAATAATCCCTTTTTTATGTAATTATAGATTCAACAAGTGACTTTACTTCATCATGAAACTTCTAGATCATGTTTTGAAGAAAAAAAGTGGTTTCTTAACACCACTTGCTGAGTCAGGATCATCCATGACACGTTTTGATCATATTTTATATCAAATGAGACTTGAAATAATTATTACATCACTTATTTCATGCATTTTTGGATTTAATCAGATCTTCATTTAGCTGAATAACATGTACTTTATTAGAACATCCACCCCATGGATCATATATCCCCCTAAATATTAGGCCACTTAAAAAAATGGTTAGAATTATTTAATTTAATGGGAGAGGGGAACCTACAACTTTCTTAAGTTGAGTAATGTGGTTGGACTTTGTTCACTCACCCTAATCTCCTAATTTAATTCTAATCCTTTATGGTGGTACTACTTTAGATGACACAACTAGAAAAAATTTCTTCACCAATGTTAAATTTAAAATCTTCTATTCCTAGTCATTGGGCTTCAACCCAATTGTGGGAGTAATCCTAATTTTTTATATTTCCTCCATTTATGAACTATGCACCATCCATGAACTGTTTGTTATGCTTATTTTTCTATTCAATTCTAATTCCACCAGTCTTATTCTCATGCTTTTTAGTTTTGTAAATGAGACCACTTAAGAATTTTTCTTACAATCCTTCCTTAAATTCCATCAAGATCACTTTTTTCATTTCAATATAGGGTGAATCCAATAAATTAATTCTCCTTTATTTCATAGGTGATATAGATTCCCCCATCTCTTCATCCTCCAAATTTAATTCTCCTTTAGTTTAAATTTTATTTTTCATAAGTTTTAGATTCATATTTTCATTGCTTGTTTATTAAGTTTCATACTACAATGTTATAACTGGTACTCAAAGTACCTCTAAATACATCATCAATGATAGGGAGAGAAAATTTTTCATTTACATTTGACTATCTCCAATATATAGAAACCATCAATTATTTCCAAATTCCCTCAGGGGTACATTTCTTATGTAGGTGTTATGAAAATTTAGGCTATACATATTCAATATAGGGGGTCCCAATTTAACATCATGTATTGTGGGGATTCAAAATAACAAGACCCAAATTGTGTATGTGAATTAAATATTGATTAAAAAAGATTCAATATGTTGAACCATCACCGATCATGAAAAAACCTTGTTAAAATGTATATTGCCTAAGAAAATACTCACTATCTTCTTGTTTATTCAAGTGATTTTGTAATGACATGTGTATAACCATACACATGCATGCAAATATGTACTTTGGGTTTTTAGTGGGTGATTTACCATATGTATTTATATAGGATAACCTTATGTAACATATTTATATATTTTTTCAACTAGTATATATTAATCTCTTTACCTATTTAGTAATAGTTATGTGTTTTATATTTTGTTAATATTGTGTAGGAACATTATGATATACATGGATAAAATCTAGATTACATTACCAAGGAACACACCTCAGTATATTAAGGGTTTGAATGAGTTTTTAGATTTTTCAATTTCCAATCGATCCGTTGAAGGGAGAATAATATTTACATGTCCTAAATGTAAATTTAGAAGATGTTTGAAGAGAGATGAAGTTTACGAACATTTAATATTGAAGCCATTCCTTGGTAAATATTTGCGTTGGATTTGGAATGGAGAATCAAACGTTACTGAAAGGTTGATCACTGATGTTAATCCACGGAATGACCTCCCAACTTCGTCGACAATGGAAAATGAAATGAAAAACCATATAAATGATGCATTCAGCACTACAAGAGACCACCATCAACATCAAGACATATCAGAACAACCAGATGAGGGTGCTACAAATAGAAATGAGACAAGTGATGTTTTTGAGACTGTATGACAAACATATCAATATTGTAACATATCAGTGGATTGTACTCTTGATTCTGTGGAGACTAATGTAAGAGAAAAATTCACTGAGGAAAATAGATTTCATTATTTAGTTGACAATGGAAATCAAGAGTTGTGTAGTGGATGTTTGAAATATTCAAAAAATTCTTTTATTATGAAGTTGTACCATATCAAATGTCTATTTGGAATTACAAATAAGGCAATGTCTATGATATTGGAATTGTTGCGTGATGCATTTCCTAAAGTAAACATCACCGAGTCTTTTTATGATATAAAAAAAGTTGTCAACAGGCTTGGTCTGAATTATACAAAAATACATGTGTGTCACAATGATTGTATGGTTTATTGGTGAGAGGATTCAAGTAGACAGTATTGTAAAAAATGTTCTTCTTCTAGATGGAAGTAAATGGGTGAAGTTGGAATTCTGAATCAACATAATTTCATGAAGAAGAAGAAAAGTAACACACCTGCAAAGGTTTTGCATTACTTTCCTTTAAAGCCTCAATTGCAAAGATTATTCATGTCATCAAAAACCTCTGAACACATGAAGTGGAATTATTTAGATAATAATAATGATGGGTTAATGAGACATCCATGAGATTCACAATCATGGAAGAAATTTGATTCATTACATCCAGATTTCTCAGCTGATCCTAGGAATGTTCGATTGGGATTGGCTACCGATGGATTCAACCCATTTGGGACTTTGAGTACTAGTTGCAGCATTTGGCCAGTTGTTTTGATCCCTTACAATATGCCTTCGTGGATGTGTATGCAACAAATGTATTTTATCATTTCAATGATTATTCCAAGAAAAAAATGATTGGAAATGATATTTATGTATACTTGTAGCCTTTAATTGAAGAATTACAGGAGTTGTGAAGAAACAGTGTTGACACATTTGATGCTTCTTCTAAGACAATGTTCAAAATGCATGTTTCTGTAATGTGGACAATTAGTGACTTCCCTGGGCATGGGAATTTATCTGGTTGGAACACTTACACGGGTTTGGCTTGTCCTGTTTGTAACTTTGATTTTGAGCCTAAACGTTAACATCACAGTAGAAAATGTTGCTTCTTGTGCCATCGAATATTTATCGATGCATCTCATAGATTTCGGCTGAACAGATCAAAATTTAATGGTTTCATTGATCGTAGACCACCTACAAAGTTGTTAACTAGTTCTAAAATATTGACATAACTTGGAAATGTTGAAACAGAATTTGGGAAGGTTTGTCATTTGAATGATAGCAGGAAACAGGTTTGAAGTGCAACGTCAAGCGAAATCAGAACACAACAATGGAAGAAAAAAAAGTATATTCTTCAAACTTCCATATTGGTAATTTAATTTGTTGTGGAATAATATTGATGTGATGCGTATTTATAAGAATGTATGTGACAATTTGATTTCACATTGCTTAATGAGCATGGAAAGTCAAAGGATCATCTTAATTCTCGCAAAGACTTACAAGTAATGAACCTAAAATGTGATTTGGCCAGATGAGAATGAAAAGTATCCTCCGACAATTTTTACAATGAAAAATAGGTATAAAGATACATTCCTTCAAATTTTAAATAATGTTAAGGTATCTGATGGGTATTCAAGTAACATCTCTAGGTGTGTTGAATTGAAGAATCATAAGTTACATGGATTGAAAATTCACAATTCACATATTTTGTTACAACAGTTACTACCATTAGCATTGCGTACATTATTACCTGAAAAAATTACTACTGTTGTACTCTAATTATGAACATTTTCAAAAAACTATGTGAGAAATATCTACATCCATTTCAGCTTTAAAACCTCTAGGAGATGTTTTTATTGACACTTTGTGCAATGGATATGATCTTTCCTCCGTCGTTTTTTACTATAATGATGCATTTAACTATGCATTTGGTTGAGGAAGCTAAATTAGGAGGCCCCGTTCATAATCGATGGATGTATCCAATTGAGAGGTGCTTTATTTATATGTTTTTAGTTAAGTAAACAATTTTTGGTACTGAATTAAATGCATAATTATGTTTATTTTATTTCACATATATCTTGGCCATTTGAAATCATACGTGAGAAATAAATCTCAACTAGAAGGCTCTATTTTTGAAGGGTATTTGGATGAGGAGTGTCTTAACTTTTTTTTTTCTAGATAATGGATGATATTGAGACAAGATTTAATCGAGTTGGACGCGTTGAAGACACATAGACTCAATCTCAAATACATCAGAAATCAAAAATATTTCATGTTATTGGCCGATCAGTTGGGAGGACCTCAAATGTGACACTGACAGAATTAGAATTATTACAGGCACAAAGATATGTGATACTAAATAGTGAAATTGCAGATCCATTTATTGAAGAGTTTAGGATACAAACCAAGAGACTAATGAGAGTCCGAACACGAAATGAGAAAGATATAACGAAAGCTATTAATAAAGAGCTTGTAGAATGGTTTGCACGACGTGTAAGTTCATAAATATTGCAATAAATATAAATATTAGTTTGAAACATATATTTTTTAAATATAATAAATTATATTTCTTTTTTTAGATCATGAATACTGATACTCGAGAAGAGGTGACATAAGATTTGAAGTTTCTTTCTCGAGGTCCTCCAAAACAAGTTTGAAAGTTTGAAACTTATAATGCGAATGATTTTAGATTTCATACAGTCGATCGAGAAGAGGGTTTGAAAACATAGAATAGTGGTATATTTACATTTTATGAAGTATAATACTATGGAAATATGACTTATATTATTGAATTAAACTACCATGAACATTTTTCAGTTGTTTTATTCAAATTCAATTGGTTCGATATTATCAGAGGTGTTAAAAGACATTCCTTGAAATTTACTTATGTGAAACTATCTCGCTTGATGGATGTTGGTGATCGTGAACTGCATGATCCATATATCTTATCATCACAATAAAAAATGGTATATTATGTGAATGATGTTTTTTATTAAGGGTGGAGTGTATTTTCTCATGTAATACAAAGAGATTTGTATGATATGGGTGATGAAGTGGAAGATTTGACCTATAAAATTGAATCTCATCAACAACAAGAAGAAGAATTATTTTTCCATCTTGATATTGAAAATATTAGTCTAGCAAGGATGAATGAAGTAGATGAAGTAATAGAGTAGGAAACAGACATGATTGAAGGGGAAAATGATTGTATGTACAGTTATTTATTCATTCACCAACCAGTTATTTCATTTGTGCAGTCATTAATTATCATTGTTATGTATATTTTGTTTATTAGTACTGAGCATCTATTATAATTTTTAAATATTTTTTTCTGCATAATTTTTTTGAAATATATGTTCTGAACTTAATTTTATTTTATTAAATGATAGGAATTCCAAGGAGGAAGTGATACACTGTTTCATCCACTACTGCGACAGATGACGATCCATATGTCTCCCTCCCTATGGTATCTGAGCCACCAGCTGCTTGCCCCCTTGCACCATCTTCCCCTGCACCATCTCTCACACCCTCTTTGAGTTCCCCTTTAAAATCTGATTCTTTGAATCCCCCTTCGGCAGCCTCATCATTTGGACAGCGGTGTGCCACTTCTAGTTCATCACAGACATATTGGAGGGTCACTGTTATAGGTACAAATTTTAATATAAATAAATTTATTGCACTTTTTTTATACCAACTGTTTGTTCATTAAAGATAAAAGAAATTCAACTGTGGAGAAAAATATAAAAAGTTTATATGTTTGGAATATGAATGGATAGAAGATAGTTGTCCCATTTGATTCATATGGGGTCCCTACGGATGACGCTGCAGGATTACTTGGCCAAATTCTAGGCCGGCTGGCAGTGAAGCCCATTTCCCTTCCTATTTCTTATGATGATTGGAGACATATGCCTGCAAGTTGGAAAAATGAAGTTTTTGATTCCCAAATAAAGGTAATTTTAATACATTATGGTGTAATTGAATGTCATGTTATTAATATGTTCAAAATGAATTTCTGTATACAGATGTTTTTCCACTTTACAGTTGCTGATGTGATAGCAAGAAAGTGGATGTTGAAAAATCTTGGTAAGAAATGGAAAGACTTAAAATGAAGATTTTGGGGAAATTTCAATGATACTTCATTGACTATCCAACAAATGTATGAGAAGCTACCCAATGGGGTACCCAAAGAACAGTGGAAAGTTTTTTTTGACAGACATCGTTATGAGAAGCAGATGGTATTTAGATATATATTATTATATTAACCTCATTTTAAATTTATACATGTATATGAAGAGGAAATTACATTGAATACATTACTATTAAATTTAAATTTATTTATTTCAGGATCTCTCAAGAAATAATGCATCAAGCCGGGCTAAGTAAGTCATCCCTCACACTACGGGGTCAAAAATCTTTTCTAGAAGCCGATCGACTCTGGTAATATTTTCATTAGTTTAAATATTTATAAGAAAATATTATATGTTTAATATATTAAATTTTTGATTTATTTTTGTTTAATTCAGTAACAGAGTTTAGGGCACGAAGTATCCCGAACTGAAGTGTGGTTGGATGTTCACAAAAAATCTGATAGAAGTTTTGTTAATGAGCCTACCAAAGAAGTTGGGGTATGAACTCATTTTTTCATTATAGTAATTTATTATCAGTTTTTAATATGTTAATATATATTTATATTTGATTTATATGTAAAAATTAAAGAACTATGGGATTCCAATCCTGGGTAGTCCTGCTCAGTCTCCCAGGATGACCCGGTTGCTAAAGTCCTTGGAAAGGAGCATCCTGGTAGAGTGAGTGGGATGGGTTTGGGACCCATACCATCTGAGGTTTTTGGCAGGCCACCGGGGATTGTAGCTGCATCTACTCCTGGTTGTATTCAGTCCATACCTAGAGATTCTCAGAGAGAGATTTTTTCTCTACAAAACACAGTTCATGAGCAGGGGGATCATATATCCGCTTTGCAGAAAGCATTGACTGATATATGTCAGCAGCTGAGCAGATATGCCCCCGATGGTACTGTATCAACTGGTGGTGAGTAGGTAAATCACAAAAATTAAAAGTCATCTAGTATTCAAACTTTTATTGGTTTTAAGTTTAAATATAAATATGCAACACTATTTAATTTTCAATATAATTTTCTTATAGGTGGTAGCAGGAAGTGGATATGGAGGTGGAGAGGGTGGCGATATCTGTTCATCATCAGACAATGATTAGTTGTATTGTTGATATGTTGGAGGTGGAGAGGGTAATGATATGTGTTCATCGTCATTTTTTATATGTATCATGTGTGGCACATATTTTCCACCAAACATTTTCATGACCTAACATTTTCTTGATTTGTCATGTTTCCTTTTATGTATTTTATTGATTTCTGATGTTTCCTTTTATGTCTTGATTTCCTGAGTGTGGTATGAACCATATATGTTGATTCTTTATTGTGATGATTCATTTTTTATGATTCATTTTTCTTAAATTTATTAGGTTTGTCGGCCCTGGGTGAACATCCCACTTCAAAGCATTATAGACTGGTTAAGGGGATGTGAGTCCTATAATGTGGATATATAAAATAAATTTCATAGATTCCAGGGAGATTAGTAAATTTTTATATATAATGAGAGGCATTGTAACCAACCTTACATACCAAAACTCTATGAATACTTAATGAAGGAAATTGATGTTGAATTGATTGTGTGAGGAATCATGAAGCCCATTTCATATTTAGGACACAATAGCCTACATCAGTCCCCTACCAAAGCATTAACAGAACCAACCATTCTCTTTCCAACAACTTTACCATAGTGAAGAATAGGAAAAAAATTAGAATATGGGAAGAGGTAAACTCACCTAAAACTGTTAAGGGTTGGTCTCCCAAGATCGAGGATAAAATATAATGAAAAGGGTCCAAAATTCCTCTTAGGGATATACTTGGGTCATCTAAGAACTGATAGAAAATATGGGAGAATGTGGGGGATTAAGGGTATTTTATAATATATTGGTGGTCTAGAAAACATAAGACCTTGGTGTAACCCCATACACAATTCCAGAGAATTACTGAAAAGGGAGGGTCTATGGAATAATGGGAAGGACCTTTCCATAATGAGGATGGTAAAGGCATCCTATGAGAATTGCAGTTATATCTATGATGAATATCTAGTAAAATAATATACGGGGCCATGATATATTCTAAATATCTATTTCGAAGAGCAAAACTAGGAAGGGGGTCTTATGACACAATCCAAATCCATGATTCCACTACCCCAAATTTGATAAAAACCCCAACCCACCTCCCCCCCCCCCAAAAGAAAACTCACCCTCAGACACCATAACACAACCAAGGTGACAATTCTTAAGCCATAACCAAAATAGAAGAATAACCCAAACAATCCCATGAGCCCTAATGTCTTAGCCTACCAATCCACACCATATAACTCCAAGGTCCATGTTGTGACCCTTCTCCACAATGTAGACATGAAAAAAATGGATGTATCACCAAAATCCTCTCTACGCCCCCACACACATCAAAACCAACCTATCCACACCTTAGTGGCACTCTTTATGGTGAAAATGATCTCCTCTGCAGTTCAATCCCTAGAAAAACATAGTGATTGCCTTAAAATTTCCCTGAAACTGAAGTAACAACTCTCAAACATTAAAAAAATATAAAAATAGTAACCAGGATGTTACAATTTTCCTCACTATATGACTTTTTTATCTCTGGGAAGTCATGTGGGAGAAAGATGCTCTAGAATGTCTGAAGGTACTCTACCCACCACCTCTATATGAGATTCATGTACTTCTAAGAAAAGATATTTCTCATACTATTATGATAAAAAATGATCATGAAAATCTCTCCAAAATATTGTGTCTCCAATACTTAAGCACATGCATATATGAAAAAATGATCAAACTCATTATAGGGGTAATTTTTATCTTGTGGATAATTTTGAAGAGATTCATAAGACACAAAAATTAGTTTGACATTTTATAAAAAGATATTTCTCACACCACTTGTCATGTTTTTATTAAATATGAATCAAAATTTCTTTGGTTGTGCTTAGTTAAGCATCTCTTTTCATATTGACTATAGTATGTATTCTGTTGGTCTTTTGGTATTATTGTAATGGTTTTTTTTCAGGGTACTGGTACAAAATCTACAGAAACTGATGTTTTTTTTGTAATTATGTTTTTAGCAGCAGTTTTAACCACTGCTAACCGTAACTAGAATATTTTTCCATGGTTAAAACCACTGCTAAATGTAACATGAATATTTAGTGGAAGTTTTAACCGCCCCTAAATTTCAGCATTTTTCTATTAGCGGCGGTTATAACCGCCGCTATGGTATTAAATTTAGAGGTGGTTATAACCGTAGCTACAAATGCCCATCTTCCATGAACAGTTCGCGGCGATTATGATTTTTTTAGTGATGGTTTTACCGGCCAGCGGATGATTTTTTTTCATGGCAGTTTTAACCGCCATGAAGAAAGTGATCCCCTTCCCTGGGAAAACCGCCGCTAAAAAACATCATAACTGTCGAGAACTGTGAAAACTATGACGGTTCCTATAAACCGCCACTAAAAGGATTTAACCACCAGAAATAGTGTCTTGACACACAATTTAGCGATGGTTTTTAGAAACCGCAACAGAAGCATATAATGGCGGTTAAAACTACCTCCATACCCAAAAATAACCGCTGCAAATAGTCAATTTTCCTATAGTGTGAAGATTCATGAAGCGATCAATCCTCTATCAGGATTTGACCACTAGGTCTTTGATATAAAATTATACTATCCTTCCTAGAAATGTCTTAAAAATATGATTCATGGTGTGTTGATAAGTGGAAAAAACATTATTTATGCCAAAGGGCATGAACTAATAGAAAAATATCCCTTGAGGCACTCTGAAGGTAGTGGTGTCTTCATCCTCAGGGGCCATCTTTATATGATTTCACCCTAAATACCCATACATGAAGGAAAGATCATGGAATCTAGTAGTTGAATTGATCAAGAGTTCTATGACTAGAAATGGGAAGTCATCTTTTGGGAAATATAGATTAAGGTCTCTGAAATTTATACAAACCCTAATCTTCCCATTCTTTTTCTTAATGGTGAAAATAATGGAAATCCATCTTGGGTATTTAACTTCTTGGACAAAGTTGGCTATGATAATTTTTTCAATTTACACCTCTACATTGGTAACATGAGAGGGGTGAATCCACCTAGCTACCTACTTGAAGCCTCGTTGGTCATCAGGTTAGCTGAGATGGTGCATAGCCACATCCAGATATAGTTCAGGCATTTCTATATATTTTCAAGTGAACACATATCGTCATTTCTTTAGAAATGAAATGTAAATCTCTTTCCCTTCAAGGGTAATGGTAAAAATAATCATTATAGGCCTTGGGTCTTATTATGTTCCCAGATTTACCTACCTGATCTCATCGATGGTGGTGGAGACACCTTCCTCAAATATAAAAGGGGAGTTCCTACAATTATCCTCTTCTTCAATCCACCTCTGAGTCTGTGGAGGAATTCTCATATGAAGATGAAAATCTATGGGAATATATATCACTTTTGAGTTGAGAGAGGCCATGAGAAGAGACATTATCATCCCCTACTACCAGATTCATTATAGAGAGATTACAGAGCTGATTATCTTTTACATTGTCACTAGGTACAGGAGGGGATTGGACCTATGGGGCCAGGTCTTTTACCTCAACCGGATTTATGGGGAGCACATAGTCATTGTCAAGCATACTCTGGGGGTTTTTAGGGGTGGTCTCCAAACCATCGGAGTATGAAACCTGTATATCATCATCCACCATTGGTTGTTTTCCTACACTTTTTTAGAAACCTACTTTAGCATATGTGGATTCTCAATTCATGAATGGGGAACTTTCACCATGTAGTATGCCGACATTTCCATCAATGGGGTATTTCAGACATTGATGGAATGTTGAAGGTATCACCATGTGGCTATGGAGAAAATGTATTCTGAACAAGACAATGTATGTAGTGTATTTTTAGATAACCATAAACTCAACGTCATATTTATGATCCCCAATTTGAGCTTTGAGTTCTATCTTCCCAAGAGGTATTTTCTCTCTCATATCATACCCTTGAATGGCCAGATTTGTGGGAGAAAAATCATCTTCATTATATCCCAAACATTGAAGGGTTTGAATTGGGATGATATTAATCCCAGAGCCATTTTCAATCCAAGCCCTTCAGATATCTACATTATCAAATCTACTCAAAACATATAGGGGTATGATGTGTCCTTAGAATACTTCTTCCTAATCATGATCTATGAATGAGATAATGACATTAAATTCTACTGACATGGTCTCCATTTGATAGACCTCAGATGAAAAAAATTCTATCTAAAATTACTTTGGGATTTGGATGGAATTAATGAGTGTCTCGTTGAGTTATTTTGAAACATGGAGTGCATCAATGATTGAGATCTTGGCTAGGACAACCACCAGCTATTTTAGAATGTCGTACTTTTGTGCCAAAGTTTGATACTTACTGAGGTGGAGTTTCTCATTAATATGTGGTTCATGAGTTGAGTAATTGGAGTTAGATGGGCCTGGTACTTATGCATAGGCTGAGGAAGAATATTCTACTAGTGGAACGAGTCATGTTGGCCTTCCCCATTTCTTGCTCTAATCAGGCAATCAAACCCCCACTAGGTAGTCATGAAAGACAACTGGGTGTGGATGACCACTGGAGGGTTATGAGACACCTCCATGTCTCTTTTGGGATTGATGGAGTTCTTTATCATGGGTCTTATCTGAATATATGTTATACGTGAGGACATGATCAAAATATTAGGTCTGACTATGCCTGTACTATCCCCTATATCCTCAATTCCTATGCATGTGGCCTCCTGTTCACCAGTTTGGTGAGGGGAACTCATACTTGGAGGCATATTCATCATTTGAGTAGGGGTATTACAAGTGTATCATGTTTAAATAACCAAATATGAGCTCTTCTTCCAATGATGGTTCCATTTTGTGGGGTGGTTCCAATGTTTCAAATGTTGTAGGGAAGAAATCTGTAAGAGTCAGAGCATGCATTGGAGTATAATATGACCCTTTCTATTATGTCACTTCCTATATCTGATGGATGCATCCACCTTTGAGAGACATAATTTATGTCACCTTCTTGGGAGGTGGAGCTATTGTGGGTTTTCATTGCTTTACCCTCAGGTTGGAATGAGCTTGGTCAACTGTTTTTTGAGTCATCCAGTTGTTGAAATTCTGTCCATTCCTGGCTAGAAATTTCTTCCAATCACCCTCTTCTTCTGACTAGGAAAAGTTAATGCAGACCACCTACTATGAGGATTTATCTAACACCACCTATATGGAATCGAACATGCCTTGAAGGATATCTTTGAAGATGAAACATTCATGGATATTATGACCTAGCCTTCTATGGAAAGGGAAGTAGTTAGGATGATTAGTGAGGTTGACCTCATTGGGATTCCTGGGCTATGGTAGTCTGAGCAGGTTATTATCCACAAATACCAAGAAATTACTGGGGACTTATTCATTTTAGAAGGAGTAGGCTTTATTTATATATCACTAAAATTTTGGGCGACACTGATTTATCCATGCTTCTAGAAGAAAGTGTTTTTTTTGGTTTTCTATGCTCGATAGGAGCTATTGTTTAGGACCCACTTAGGTTCTTAAATGGTGTTGGTTTGAGGTTAACAACAACATATTATACCTTGATGAGAATTTTCCCCTGTGATGAAGGCATGATCCAAGATTTATCTTAGGTTCTTTGAATGGAGTATTCTAAACATTGGTCCAAATATGTGAAATCACATAACCCACCCAAATACTTCATTGGGATCATAGGTGTTTTCAAATCATCCTAGATATTTTCATCATAGAGTTCCAAAAATTGTTCCTGCGAGAGAGGGATTTTGATTGAATAAGTTAAACCCTTTCCATCTAGATATGAAGTCAGAAACCCTCTCATTTTATCATTCCTTGCAGTTTATTAGGTCAAAAATTATTGTTTTCCTCAGCGTGGTGTTGAATTGGTACAGTAATCGATGAATAAGGTCTTCCCATTCTGCAACTAATTCTGCTAGAATGCTAATGTACTAAACAAATTTTGGAACTATCCAAATTTGTAAAAAAACACCTTAGATTTATTGCATCTTACTGGTCTCTAGGGCCCATAATCATCCCAAATTGGGATATGAAGTGTGTGAGATGTTTTTAGGGTATCAATCGCTATCAAAGGTAGAGAAGGTAGGATTTACAAAGTTGGGTTGTGGCAAAGTGTCATCCTCCCATTCAGGATATGACTTCTTCTCAGGCTTCACAGGTGCACGTCTCC
Organism: Viscum album; assembly: GCA_963277665.1. Classification (NCBI taxonomy): domain Eukaryota; kingdom Viridiplantae; phylum Streptophyta; class Magnoliopsida; order Santalales; family Viscaceae; genus Viscum; species Viscum album. Next base: position 150,941,319 of record OY728123.1, on the reverse strand, counting down.
CTTCTATGGATTCCATTCAAGTAGTAAGGGACTCTATGACCTTGATAAGTTCTGTAGGTAATAATTTTTGAGCTACCTCCCATCTATAGGGAGAAGGAAAGGCTTGGCATGGTGACCTTGTCTTCATCTCTCGATGATTATCAACTCATGCATAGGCCAAGTGATTACCCTGGTTAGGGAGAGGTTGTTTCCATAATGGATGGAATTCATAATAATTTTCAACTTCTCATTTATACAGACTGACTACCTAGATCAAGAGCCGATCTGATGCTCAGATGCTGCTTTTTCAGGAAGATCAACTATGGGAGTAATAATATTCATCTCTACCTAAATACGATACCCTGCGGGAATATTTCCCCTGATTAGTTTCTCATTGAGTTGTATGGGAGATTGTATCTCATTATCATATTGTGAAAACTATTCCTAAATGGAAGTAACTTCAACTCTTTAGGGTAGTGATTGGGATGTAGCCACTCTTTTCCCTCTACCTTTGGAAGTGTTCTTCCAGAGATGTGGAAACTCGATATTTAGAGGCTCCATATTTTGAAACCTTCTTTGGTTCTGAGTGCATGTATCCTCAGTTGGTTCATCCAAATCACCCTTTTCTAGGGGTATGTTTTCTATGTTGTGGCCCTATGCATTTTCATCTTGATCCACTATATTTCTTGTGTTGACAGTGACCAAATTCACAGAGGCTTATAAGATAATGGTTGTTGTATCATTACTTTCAACACAGTAGGATGATTTTTCATTACCTAAATTAGGATTGTTCCTTGAACCCTTATCCATATTCATCTGATTCTCTCTATGTTGATGAAAATTTCCCCAGACTTACAGGATAGGGGTTATCTGTGGCCACAATTAGAATTGATTGATCCTATTATTGAAGATATAATGCTTCCATTTGAGGATTTGTGATTATCCAATAAAAAAAATATTTTAATTACATTTTAATGGTATTAAATGTTCATTTTTTGATCTTATGGTCCTGAGTTAGTGGATTTTGATTTTGAACATTCATTCTCATCATTTGTGCACTTCATGCCTAATGTACACCAATTTAGGCCCGATGAGTCATATGATTATAAGGAATGTAATTATCCATATTTTAATTTGATATTTTTTTAAATGGATCTTCACTTCAATTTAAACATTTTTTATTCATGTATCAATGGATGATTCATAAAGTATTATGGAGATATTTTGCGATGAAACGAAACAATTCTGGAGAAGGCATATTGGACACCCTCCCACTGATGAGACTGTGGGACCCACAATACAGTCCCAATGAAGCCCAAATTTCGTAGGATACTAGACGACATATAGGGGAACAAATAATTCTTCAGAAGACATGGATAATTCTTCCTCCATTATGGATATATAAGATTCCCAATTTAGAGATAAAATTCTGGACCATATTCTGCGGCCCAGAAAAACATCCCACTAATATGATCATATCTTGGACTCTGAAAGTAAAAATAGACCCAAATTGTACAGGAGGTTAGAAGACATCATAATATCCATTTTCATATTATATGTACCACTATGATTCGTCCATATAGAAGGTCTTCCAAGTTCTTCCGTTTGGTGGAAGCAAGCTGGCTGCCACCTCGGGTCAAGGGTGGAAAAGTCTCCTCTCCCTCAACTTTCCACCCACCTATGGACTGCCAAAATTAATTGAGGAGACTTGGAATGTTGGAGGCTCAAAAAAAAGGCTCAAAAATTCCTATTTAAGGCATTGGTGTTGGAGGATTTAAGAATCTTTGAGCTTTCTTTCATTGTAATGTTATGCTGCGGTTTTGTTGTCTCAAATTTGTCTTCCACATGTAAGTTGTTTTAATTCATCCTTGTTTCTTAATAAAAGCTCTTCTTCTTTTATTATTCTGTTCTTCTCCTTATCACTTTGATACCGTTGGTTCAAGGTGTGAACTTTTTCATACCAAAACTTGTGAGATTATCACACAACGGTGGAGTGATTGTTATTTTATTGTGTTTTTTTACTTCTCCATTTCTTCCCTCATGAGTCTACTTTCCGCTTCCATTGAAACCATAGAATCAATGGAGGGCTAACCCACTTATGGGTTGATCCAAGGGAGTAGAAAGGGGCTGGATTGGATGTTATTTATCACCTCATTAATTTATAATCACTTCTTTAATTGATATTTTTATTTGATGATTTTTAAGCTCCATCGTCCTTGTTGAATTTAAGGCCACACGCTTCAAGTGCAAATACGAACCTTTACCTTGAAGTGCTCAAAACATTTATCCTTCAAGTGTATAGGTGATTAGTATTAAAGGGTGTAGGAATTAAACTAGTAAGTGATGATGTTGTTTTATCTCCTTAAATGAACCCATCTCAAATATAAGAAATTGAAATCATTGAAAAGGAAATACGTCCAACCCACCCCGAGCGATAACTTAGGTTCAACTCATTATTTTAAATTTAATTCACTTAAGTCTCTTAGAGTTCTTTTAAAAACATCTAAAATCAACCCATGTTGGCCAATTCATATCAAAAAACAGTCCATATAATGTACGTTTCTATAGGTTACTTCTTAGGTCTCTAAGGATTCGACAACCCAAGCTAAACTGCAAGGACCGTCATACCTTCTTCTCTTGGGTAAATTTGAGCGAGAATCAAATTTTGGTGCCTTTGCTGGGGACCCAAGTAATTCATCTAAACACCCATTCTATTCTCCCCCATTTCTTCTTTTCTCGTCCAAATTCTCTTATCTTGTCCCTTTTTCGTTTTTTTTCTTTTGGCGCATGTCTGCCTACACCCGTGATCAATCATACCGTCTAGTTAGGGTGGATAGTCCTGGGGTTGGGGAGTCAAGTACACCAAGGGAACTCTTTACATTAAATCTTAATCTTACTAATACTCCAAAGTCCAAAATTGAGCCCATTTCAATGGAAGGTCTTCAAAGAAACCAACTCATAAACCCGGGTGGGAACCAAAATGGAAACCCAAATGAGGAAGCCCCAAACTTGGGGAATGCAGTTGATCAAACCATGAATGACTACCTCACACATTCCTGGACCAATGCCCCCTCATGCATTAGACACAACTCCCTAAGAGATTCCAACTACATCTTTAAACCCCATGTCCTAAACCACCTTCCCACATTCCATGGAATGGAGTCCGAGATGCCCTACCTTCACATTATGGAGTTCAATGACATCGTAGAAACCATGTGTCCCCCACATAAACTAAAATCAGCTAAGATGAGGCTATTTCCTTTTTATTTAAAGGATCGAGCTAAAAATTAGCTAAAAAATTTGAGACCATCATCCATAAATTTTTGGGACCAACTACAAAGAGAATTATACAAAAAATACTTTCCCCACTACAAAACAATTGTACTTAAAAAGAGTATCCAAAACTTTTTTGAAAAAGAGGGAGAGTCATTCTATGAAACATGGGAAAGGTTCAAAGACACTCTAAACATGGTTCCACACCATGGTTTTTCTATTCCTGGACAAGTGATGATTTTCTATGAAGGTTTGGGTCTGGGGAACAAACAATTCATTGACATGATGTGTAATGGAACCTTTAAAAACAAATCCCCAAATGATGCTTACGAGTATCTAGAAAGCCTTTCTGAACAAAACCAAACATGGGGAACTTCAACTTATTCTGAAAAGCCACAAAGAAATACTGGAATTCGTACACTTAGAGAAGAAGAAAGTCTTAGGGATAAACTCGCAGCACTCTCTAGGAAGGTTGAAGAGATAGACCTTAGGAAAGTCCATGAAATCCAAACTGTTGACCCTGTTTGCACAATTTGTGACAAACATGACCATAAGACAGACAAATGCCCAACCATTCCATCCATCAAGGATGATCTTTTAAGAGGACCCCCCAACGGAAGTAAATTCCTTGAACTTTCAAAATCCTCAATACCAAAAAAACATCAACCCAAGGTATAATGACCACCCAGGCTTCTGCTGGAAAGATAACCAACAACCTAGCCAACCACAGGGAAAAAATCCTTGCCCCCATCAGAACTACAAATCCCATAACCAGTTCCAAACCCAACCTATCTAATACCAACAGCCACCGGTCCATTTTCAACAAACCATCCCACCTCCAAAATATCCCCCAAGTATAAACCAATCTTATCAAGCACCAACCCAAACTGTTCCACCAACCCTACTAGAAAAACTGTGTAAACAAATGGAAAGGATGAACTCGGAAGTCTCTTCCCTTAAACAAGAACTTCAAACCTTCAAAACTGGAAAGGTAACCATGCCTACTCAGGAGGTTCCATCCTCAACTTCAAGGGGAGAGTCAAGTTGCACTCAAACAACTCATGAACAACTAAAAGCTATGACTGTTTTAAGAAGTGGGAAATCAATTGAGAAACCTGAGCAACTAATTCAGAACCCACCTGGAGATTTAAACTTGGATGAAAATTCAAATGAACCAAATGATCAAACTGAGGAAACTGATAACAATGTCAAAGAAACAACTCTTCAACAAACAACCCCACAACCTGCACCATTTCCTCAACGCTTGAGGGGGAAAACCAAGCCTGGATTGAGTGAAACATTGAGGGAAATCTTCTCACAAGTCAAGTTGAACATTCCTATTCTCGATGCAATCCAAACCATACCTGACTACTCAAAGTACCTTAAGGACCCGTGCACTTTTAAAAGAAAATTTTCACATAAAAACCAAGTCCTTTTGGATGCTAATGTGAGTACCACTATTCAAGGGACCATTACTACTAAGTTGAAAGACCCAGGTTTCCCTTACATCAATGTTGAACTAGGAGAGAGAAAAGTTTTCAAGGCCTTGTGTGACCTAGGTGCTAGTGTCAATCTCATCCCATATGCTGTGTACTGCCAGTTAGGCCTAGAAGAACTCCAACCCACATCTGTCACACTTCAACTTGCTGATCGTAGCATTAGGGTTCCAAAGGGGATTTTAAAGGACGTTATGGTAAAGATTGAAAACTTCATCTACCCTGCTGACTTCATTGTCCTTGAAAACCATCCAAACTTAGGAAATAAGGAACAAACCCCAATAATCCTTGGTCATCCTTTCCTTGCAACAATCAACTATGTTATCCGAGTCCGAAATGGGAACATGACCATCACCTTTGGGAATATGAGTATAGACTTGAACATCTATAATTAAAGCTCACAAATAGGGGATGATGTGGACATTCATGAAGTAAACATGATAGGAAGCATTGATAATGAATCCATAGAACATCAATGAATATTTGATGAATGTTTAAGTTAGGATGAGATTGATTTCCTTTGTTCATAGGAAGGAAGTTTATCTCCTTGGATTGAATCATTTTCTAATTTCTCTTATGATGAAGTCTTAGGTCCAAAAATCAGTTAAACCTTTCAAGAAACCACTTTCATGGAGACCATTCCAACATCCTTCCCTAAATCTGATCAATCCAATCTATTTCTGAAAATTCTACATGTGGGGAATCAATCCTATCTAAAACTTTAGGAAATAAAATTGATCTTGATCCAATATCCCAATCTTCTGCTGAAATTCTGAACCGACCTGATCTTGAATTGAAGGAACTTCCTGCTGCACTCAAGTATGCCTTCCTAGGGGAAAATCAAACACATCCTATTTTCATTTCTTCTTCTCTTGAAGCCAATCACGAGAGGATGCTTCTAGATGTCCTTAGGAAACATAAGAAAGCCATTGGTTGGACCCTGTCTGATATTCCCGAGATTAGCCCACTTATTGGGACTCATAAGATTGTTCTGGAATCTGATTCAAAGCCATGTCGTCAACCTCAATGGAAACTCAATCCTAATATCATGGAGGTAGTAAGAAAGGAACTTCTAAAATTGTTAAAAGATGGTATCATCTATCCCATAACTGAGAGTGAGTGGGTGATCCCAATTCAAGTGGTTCCAAAAAGGCTGGAATCATAGTGATAACCAATGAGGATGAAGAGATTCTTCCAACAAGGGTGAGTAGTGGATGGAGGGTCTACATTGACTATAGGAAGCTAAACTCATTCACCAAGAAGAACCATTTCCCCTTACCATTCTTTGACCAAGTCCTTGAGAGAGTGGCAGGTCATGCCTTCTACTATTTCTTAGATGGGTACTCGGGGTACAATCAAATTGAGGTCTCCCTAGAGGATCAAGGGAAGAGTAAATTCACATGTCCATTAGGTACCTTTGCCTTCAAACACATGCCCTTTGGTTTATGCAATGCTCCTGGAACCTTCCAGCGGTGCATGATGGGAATCTTCTCAGACATGGTAGGGGATTTTCTAGAGGTCTTCATGGATGACTTCTCTGTGTTTGGGGATACTTTTGAGGGATGTATACGTAATGTAGAGAGAGTCTTGTCAAGATGTGAAGAAAATAATCTAGTCCTAAACTGGGAAAAATGCCATTTCATGGTTAAAGAGGGACTAGTTCTAGGCCATCTGGTCTCAGGTAGGAGGATTGAAGTTGATAAAGCCAAGGTTGACATCATTCGTCACCTTCCATCACCCAAAACTGTCAAGGAAGTGAGGTCTTTATTAGGACATGCTGGCTTCTATAGAAGATTCATCAAGGACTTTAGTTCAATCTCCCATCCCCTTTGTGCCCTCCTAGTGAAGGATGCTCCATTTGTTTGGACAGAAAGCTGTGAGGGTTCATTCTCAAACCTCAAATCCTCTCTCACCTCTCCTCCCATCATGAAATATCCAAATTCGAACCTTCCTTTTGAAATTATGTGTGATTCCAGTGACTTTGCTGTTGAAGCTGTGTTAGGACAACATTGTGATAAAACTCTTTATGTCATTGCTTATGCAAGAAAATCCTTAAATGATGCCCAAATCAACTACACCACTACTGAAAATGAGTTACTTTCTATTGTTTTTTCCTTAGAGAAGTTTAGGACCTACCTCTTTGGATCCCCCATCGCTGTGTTCACTAATCATTTTGCACTAAAATACCTCTTCCAAAAACAAGATGCTAAGGCTAGACTAATTAGGTGGGTCCTTCTCTTACAATAATTTGACCTCACAATCAAGGATAAAAAGGGAGTTGAAAATGTTGTATCTTATCACCTCTCTAGGATGGAATTCAAAGAAAAATCAAATCACCTTTTTTGTGTCTGATTCATTTCTTGATGAACACCTCTACTCTGTGAGTGACTACCCTTGGTATGCTGACATAACCAATTTCTTAGTCACAGGAGTCATTCCAAAATTCTTAAGGACTCAAGATCGAAGGAAATTCCTTTATGATGTCAAACACTATGTGTTTGATGATCCATACCTCTATAAGTTCTGCCCTGACCAAGTTATTAGGAGGCGTGTCCCAAAATCTGAACAAGAGTCTATCCTTAAATTCTATCATAGTGAGGAATGTGGAGGTCACTTTTCCTCTAAGAAAACATCTTCTAAGATTCTTCAATGTGGTCTCTTCTGGCCCACCCTCTCAAGGGACTTCTACACATTTTTTCAAAGTTGTCCTAGGTGTCAACAAGTAGGGTCCATCACAAAAAGGAATCAAATGCCACTCACTCCCATCTTAGTGATTAAAATCTTTGACTACTGGGGAATCAATTTCAGGGGTACTTTACCAAACTCTAGGGTATACCTCTATATCCTTTTAACTGTTGATTATGTCTCAAAATGGGTTGAAGCCATTCCCACCAAGTCTAGTGACCATCATGTTGTGATCTGATTTCTGAAAGAGCACATCTTCTCTAGATTTGGAATTCCTAGGGCTATAATCAGTGATTGAGGAATCCATTTCTGAAATCTCCCATTCTCTTCACTCATGTCTAAGTATGATATTTCTCATAAAGTTTCCACTGCATACCATCCTCAAACCAATGGTCAAGCTGAGTTAGCAAATAGAGAGATTAAGCAAATTCTTGAAAAAACTGTCAACCCCTCTAGGAAAGATTGGTCTGAGAAACTCTTAGATGCACTTTGGGCATATCATACAGCATTCAAAACCATCCTAGGAATGTCACCATATAGGTTGGTTTATGTAAAAGCATTCCATTTACCTGTTGAAATTGAGCATAAGGCATTTTGGTCAATCAAAAAAAATGAATTTTGACATTTCTTTAGCCGAAGAAAAGACAAAATTAGATCTTAATGAACTTGAGGAACTTAGGATGGAGGCTTATGAAAATTCAAGGATAAATAATGCTCGAGTTCAAGCTTAACAATCTAGGAGTATCAAAGTTAAAAATTTTGAACAGGGAAAATTTGTGCTCCTGTATAGTTCAAAACTTCATTTACACCCAGGAAAGTTAAGGTCTAGATGGTCAGGTTCATACATAGTGCATAAGGTGTTCCCCGACGGGGCAGTAGAGATTCAAGATCCCACAAGTGCTTACATTTTCAAGGTAAATGGTCAAAGGTTAAAACCATTCATTGAATCATTCAATAAAAAAGAAATAGAGGTGAAGTTAACTGAGCCAACCTATGAACCATAAAAAAATTGATAGATTTAGGATCCATGTCAGGATAATGATGTTAAACAAAGAACTGCATGGGAGGCAACCCATGGTTTTAATGTTTTCAATCTTTTTGGAATATTTTTTATTAATCATTTTGATATTTAAAAAAAATATACTGTTGATCTGTTCTTCTATTATGAGTATGGATGGGTACGAAATGGGATCACCATATTCATCCGTGTCACGTGGTGTGATCCCTGAGTACTACCTTACCCAGAAATTAAAAATAAGACAATGTATCATCAGTTGATTTCAAAAAAAAAAGGAAAACCATAAAATTGATGAGACTTGGTATTAAATAAATTGTTATGTTGTTTGTTTTGTTTGGTTTGTTCTTGTTTGTATGGTTTAGCTACTATTTTTTTGGTGATACATATTCAATCAAGTAGGTGAATACATCTCCCATGAGACCAAAGAGTGATTTGGGATCACCACAATCATAATTATGAAGCCACCAGGTGAACTTGTTACATGCCCTTTCTAACTCATTTTCCCCCACCCACTTCTCCTCTATTTTCTTTTTACGAAACTAGGGAGAGTTTCATTCTATGTTGGGGGGTGTGGAAACAAAATGTTTGTTAAAAAAAACAATGATAAAAAAAAGTAAAGTAAAATTCCTTTATCATTCATATAATAACATCTTTTCTCACATTAAAACTAAATAGAAAATAATTTTTATTTCCTTGAATCTTAATTTAATTCATGATTAAGTTTAAAAGCATTGATTTTGGAAGTTTGATTGTCCTATGAAAATTTTCATCATTTTTATTTTCATCCATTAAATCAAGATGCCACAATGCACATCCACTAGACTATGGGGTACTAATTTGACTTTTTTGGGGTCCCATAATAAATATCATAGGCTGGTTTGATTTTTATGAATAATATGAGTATTAAAAAAATAAAAAAAATAAAATAAAAATTTGCGTGTAGAGCAATGGATTGATAAAATGCGAGGCTTTCGACACTTGGGGATCATGAATCCAGAGTTGTCTAGCCATGAGTTTTTCACTCTATCTCTATTTATGGTAATATGAATTTGTTTTTGATTAAGTTAACTTGAGACGATGCCCGAATATGTGGGCTTCACTTGGTGCCCTAAGGCCTTTGAGTCTGGGAGTCATCGACAAAGTCTTGCTACATGGGTTAATTTGATTAACTGAAATCTCAATTACTATGTAAATATTGCAAAAAAATTGAAAAGAAAAGGAATTAAGAATACTCATATTATGATTAAATGTGATTCCACCTAGTGCTTCCATGATTTCCCCCTTGAATGAAAATGAACCCCCAGATCTATTGTGATTCACAACACATCATTACACCTAATTGAGTTGGATGAAGTATGATGATGGATTTGATCAAAGGAATGGGATTGAGATTGGGATATTCTTTTAAATTTATCTTGTTTTAAATTATTTTGATAGGTTATAAAGATATATTTGTGTGCAGTTTACATTGTGAGCATTGTTTGTTATAATGTGTTTGAAGAAAGGAATTCAAATAAAATCATCGAATTATTTGCTCGGGACTAGCAAATATAAAGTTGGGGGGGGGGGGTGTGATTATCCAATAAAAACACATATGTTAATTACATTTTAATGGTATTAAATGTTCATTTTTGATCTTATGGGCCTAAGTTAGTGGATTTTGATTTTGAACATCCATTCTCATCATTTGTGCAATTCATGCCTAATGTACACCAATTTTGGCCCAATGAGTCATCTGATTATAAGGAATGTAATTATACATATTTTAATTTTATATTTTGTGAAATCGATCTTAAATTCAATTTAAACATTTTTCATTTAGGGATCAATGGATGATTCATAAAGGATGATGGAGATATTTGGCGATGAAAGGAAACAATTCTGGAGAAGGCAGATTGGACCCCCGCCGACTGATGAGAATGTGGGGCCCACAATACAGGCCCAATGAAGCCCAAATTTCGTAGGATACTAGAATAAATATATGGGAACAAATACTTCTTCAGGATCCAGTGCTAATTAGGCCTCCATTATGGTTATTTAAGTGTCCCAAGTTAGAGATAAAATTCTGGGCCAGATTCTGCAGCCCAGAAAAACATCCCACTAATATGATCATATCTCGGAATACACAACTCCAAATGGGCCCAAATTTTACAATAGGTTAGAATAAATACTAGGATACATTTTATTCTTCTATGGAACACTCTGATTCGGCCATCTAGAAGGTATTACAAGCGCTTATGTTCAGTGGAAGCAAGCTGGCTGCCACCTCGGGTCAAGGGTGGAAAAGTCTCCTCTCCCTCAACTTTCCACCCACCTATGGCCTACCACAATTAATTGAGGAGACTTGGACTGTTGGAGGCTCGACCCAAGGGCTCAAAAATTCCTATTTAAGGCAGTGTTTGTGGAGGATTTAAGAATCTTTGAGCTTTCTTTCATTGTAATGTTATGCTGCAGTTTTGTTGTCTCAAATTTGTCTTCCACATGTAAGTTGTTTTAATTCATCCTTGTTTCTTAATAAAAGTTCTTATTCTCTTATTATTATATTCTTATAATTATCACTTTGATACTGTTGGTTCAAGGTGTTAACTTTTTCATACCAAACCTTTTGAGATTATCACACAATGATTGAGTGATTGTTATTTTATTGTGTTTTTTTACTTCTCCATTTCTTCCCTCATGAGTCTACTTTCTGCTTCCATTGAAACCATAGAATCAATAGAGGGATAAGAAACTTATGGGTTGATCCAAGGGAGTATAAATGGTCTTGATTGGATGTTATTTATCACCTCGTTAATGTATAATCACTTCTTTAATTGATATTTTTATTTGATTATTTTTAAACTCCATCGTCCTTGTTGAATTTAAGGCCACACACTTCAAGTGCTAATACGAAACTTTACCTTGAAGTGCTCAAAAATTTGATCCTTAAAGTGTATATGTGATTAGTATTAAATTGTTTAGGAATTAAAATAGTAAGTTATGATGTTGTTTTATCTCCTTAAATGAACCCATCTCAAATATAAGAAATTGAAATCATTGAAAAGGAAATACGTCCAATCCACCTCGAGCGATAACTTAGGATCAACTCATTATTTTAAATTGAATTCACTTAAGTATCTTAGAGTTCCTTTAAACCCATCTAAAATAAACCCAATTTGGCTACTTCATAGCCAAAAACAGTCCATAGAATGTACGTGTCTATAGGTTACTTCTTAGGTCTCTGAGGATTCGACAACCCAAGCTAAACTACAAGGACTGTCCTACCTTCTTCTCTTGGGTAAATTTGAACGTGAATCAATTTGATGATTCCTGGGATAGGATTTGAGATATAAATTCCCCTAATATGTTAGCTACTAATGTTTCCTATTTGATTCATTGTAGTTGTGCTCTCATAGAATCTAGGTGGAATGGTAACCCATGATGAGATTCAATTTCTATAGAATGTAGTCTGGTTGATTGAAACCTTGACTTGTCTGAAATGAATTTTAATTGCTTTTAGGGGCTCAGTTCAAAGAATTTTTGGCTATCCTATTCCTCTATTTGTGATTTTTGGGCATTGTTGAAGTGGGTGAATTCTATTTTAGTAACCTAATAGACCAGGCGTTACCTGGTCCCCTAATTTCGATAGAGGTTATGACATTAAAGGATGTCATATCTGAGGGGTTATGCTATTCCAAGGATGCAGTGATGTGTAAAAGTCCATAATTTCCCCATAATTGAATACAAATACATTACATGGCTTTAGATATCAATTTATGAAGAGTTGTGATGCAATGGAAGCAGACATGTTTTATATTTACAATGTGCTTTTCCGGTTTTGGATCTTGGGCCATGGAGATAGCAGCGAGGTCCAATTGAGAATAGAGTATCTTGATGGTCTGAAGGTGACCCCCATATCTTGGATAAGGGAGGTATATAGTCTTTATTCATTGATTATTTTCCCACATATTTTGGTTTAGATAATGCATGCACTCCTTTTCTATCTTGTCTGGTATCTCATAGTCACAAGTGGAAAGAGGCCAGAACATGATGAGGAGGTTGTATCTAGATAACTCTATCCATATATCAATATATTCTTCCTCTTCATCATAATTACACGCCTACATCAGATCAGACCACAAAAGGTACTTCTTGGGATCACATTCTAACTGGAGTGGAGTTTCGCTAAAAGTTGATGGGGAACTATATGCAGTTGACCCCAATGCTTCAAGAACCTCTCTATATGAAGATGTATGAGTTTTAAAAACCTCTCTATATGGAGGTGTCTAGGCAAGGGGAGGATTTCCTTATCTGTGGAAGATATATCCATGGGGAGGTTTACCACAAAAAATTTCAAGATTAGAGTCCATGTGATCCATCTCTACACTACCACAAGGACGACCATCATGCTAATGATCATCATCTACTTTAGTTAAAGAGTTTATAAACCCATGTATTATTGGTAATGTGTCTTAAAAAACCCCAAGGACACTGATATTGAGTAGATTAGGGATATGAAACTTGTTCTGTATCATGGCCAGAATATGGAGACCTTCCTTCTAAAATTTTGTAGGGATATGTGCCTTCTGTATAATGGTTTTTGGAATTTTTTCACAACCATCTGGTGTTATTGGAGTATGATACCATTTCTTAGATGTTTATATAATATTGCAATGATATTATTCATTATTGATAAGAATATGAGCCTATCCTAAGTTATATTCCATTCTCACTTAGGGAGTCTTTATTAGAATAGGAGTATGAGCCCAATCCCAAGCCTTTGGAATATTCCTTTGGCCTTTTGTAGAAAATATATGAGCCTACCCCAAGGCATATACCACTCTCACTTAGAGAGCCCCAGTTGGAATAGGAATATGAGTATGCTCTGAATATATATCCTCCTCCAGAATATGATGATGGAACTTCGGAATGGGATAAGGGATATGAGCCTCCTCCTGTATTGCCTCAGAAGGTTGTTGTTGAAGTTGTTCATTGGAAAAAGTAGAAATATACACATGGATTTCATGATCTATTGGAATATTCCAGTTAGCTTTGCTGATAGGAGTATGAGCTTGTCATGAGGAATGTTCCATTTTTACTTGGTGAGCCTCAGCCAGAAGGGGGATATGAGCCCGATCCTGGGCCATTAGACTATACCACCAGTCTTCTTCAATTGAAATATGAGCCTATCCGGAGGCATGTTCCCCTCTCACTTGGTGATCCCCAGTCAGAATAGGGATATGATCATGATCCTGGGCCTTTGGAATATTCCACCAAACTTTTTTAATAGGAATGTGCCCTGATCCCAAGGCGTGTTTCACTCTCACCTAGTGAGACCTGATTGGAACAAGAATATGATCCCGGACTGATGCCTCATCCTTAACCATAGTATAATGATAATCCTCCTAGAAGGGAGAAAGAATTCATGATTGATCTATAGAAACCAATTGATGATAATGATCAGGGTGTTGAGTTGTCTTGGATATAGGGATATGAATATGTGCTGGTCTCTATATCTATACCAATGATGGAATATGCCAGTGGAGTTTTTCAGTTGTTACTAAGATGTAATGGAATTTTAGAAAAGTGTGTGGAGAGATATAAGACTGAACATTTTTTCATCTACACTATATACTGGAATATATCTTCGATTTAAGCAGGTATATGAGCCCACTTTTTTACTCTTTGTTCTACTTGAATATGCTAATGGAATTCATGCATAGGGATAAGGATATGAACCTCCTCCATGCCTGCTACATGAATATTCCCATAGATTTTTTCCAAGTGAACAGAGATATGAGTCTTCTCACTAGTTATTTCTAGAATGTGCTGGTATACATCGTTAGTGGGAGTAGGGATATGATCCCACTCACAATTTTATATATCCTTCCATGTATGATGTGTCTTCATTGTTTTCCATGCATAGGTGTCAGATGTGGCATTATTTTGGGCGGTACCTTCATACAGTGACTGATGGGTACCTGTTGGATGGTGCTGGAAAATAAGGTTGATAGGATCCCTTCACATTGGCCCCTAAACTGGAAGGGAACCATTGTTGTCCCCTTGATCCACATTCATTAGAAAATGAAGGTGGTTATTTTTATGCTTCAGGGATAAACTTCTGAAGCGGTTGGATATAGATACAAGGGACACTTGATTTACTAAAGATTTATTTGGATGATGCAAACTCATCATTTTGAATAACTGAATTCCCTTTTAGGAAACCTCAAGGGTTGGGATTGTACCATGTCGATGGTATTCTCGGACCTTTGCATTCACCACCCTACTATGAAGATATCAGGAGGGTGAGATCATTATGAGGACTTTAGGGGTTGCATTTGCAACTAATTTATCCGAAAAATCACTAGATGAAGACATTATCTCATATCGGGGTGTTGTTGATGAGAGAAATATCCAATGTCAAGAAAATAATAAGGAACAGGTCACTGATTAGTGCACTATTGTAGGCATGATATGTTCTTAATCAAATATTCATGGGTAACACAATTTTTTTTATTCTAGATCCGACCATCCTACTTGCATGGACTTGTCAAAGAGAGGATGAACTTATTTCATGAGAACCCCAGCCACAAAGGATCATCTGTAAGATCTATGTCATGTTCAACCGATCATATTTCTATTTGAGAGTCTCTCATTGGGTCCACAATTTTTGTTTGTATAGGAAATGAAAACAAAATGGTCAAATGAATAATAACCCAATCATTTTTTTATTTGAGATATTCATGTGGGGTTTACTAGTTTTGTTTCTTTAGAAATATTTGGGTGGATTTTTTTTCCTGTTTTCTAATTTTGGGGGGTTCAGTGTTCTACATAATCATTTTCATCAGGTTCACCATTTTTTAATCTTTCATAGAAACTCTCAACGGTTCCCACATCCATAACTAGGTACAAACCTTCTTTCCAAAGGTAGGTAGTTAGTTGGGGTTTCAGACCCAATGATTCTTAGAAGCTCACATTGTTCAAGAGGATGGGAGGTTGGGATCATCACACCATTTTGGTGGGAATTTTTTCCTACATGAGACTCTCTTATAGATTTAGGATATGTTTTTTAATCTCTTTATAATCCTAATAAGAGACTAGTTACCCTAAAAAAATGACCGTGGGTTAACTCACTTTGTTGTAGAGAGATAGTGGTCTTGTTGGTGAATCCATATGTATGTATCTGAGGTTCTTCATCCATTTCCCTTTGGAGGGTAACTGTTTACATGTTGAATCTGTATAACATGGAACTCTAGAGTTTGTTGTTATATATGGAGGTAGTTAATATTTCGAGGATGGGATTGAGCCATTATGAGGTGTCCTACATATCCTATTTTATAACAAGAATCAAAACCGACACATTTCATTAAACCTGTGCAGTTTATTGTCATATGTAAAGGACATATATGTGGGCACTTGGGAACCTGGTATTTGATCTCGAACCTCAATGAGGAATCCTACGTATCATGGTTATAGCATTAATCATAGTTACTATAGTTTGTTCACTCCCATGTGACTTTCCCCAAGGTAAAATACACTCGTATGTTGGGTATTTATATCAGGCCACTGATTGGGGATTACAAAATAAGGTTTCCCTAGTTTATGGAGATTAATGATGCCAATGAGGTGACCATTGCGACTCCCTAATCCCACATGATATGTTCTTGGTGTGAGAAACAAGTAATTTTAAGTAATCATCCTCATTGCATATGGATGCAGGGCTTACATGATGGGATATACCATTAAATTCTTAATATAGATCTTGTACCTTAGGAATGCATCCTATGTATCCTATTTATGGAAGTAATTAGAGTAATAATAGTTAAATGACTTCTCAATCCTATAGTGAATGAGGAAGGATCATTATCCCATGGGATAGATTGGGTCCCAATGGTCATAATGTCAGATACATGGTGGTACTTACATCGAAGTGGATTCCCATTTGAGTTTGAGCTCAGGACTTAGGAAGGAATCTTATGCATCCTAGTTATGGTTGGAATCATAGTCCTTATAGTTCAATAAGTTGGGGTTTACACACTATGACTTACCTTATATGCGGGACATATCATATTATGCCACTGGTTGGGGCTTACACACGGAGGTTTCCCTTACCTTTATATAGGTTTATGACATGAATGATATGATCATTGAAACTCCCTAATCACACATGAGATTTGATCAGTGTGAGAAACAAGGGATATCATATAATTATTCTCACTTCTTATGGATGAAGGACTTATGCACTAGGATAACCCTTTGTAGAATTAATATAGAGCTCAATCATTAGGAAGGCATCCTACGAATCCTGGTTATAGAAGTAATCAGAGTTCTCATAGTTCTTTAAGTCAGGTCTTACACACTGAGACCACCCTTATATGAAAGAAATATCATATTATGCCACTGATAGGGGCTTACACACCGAGTTTTCCCTTATATTTAGGATGGAAAATGACAACATGTCTTGGTAAGCCTGCTTAGCCTGGTTTACTTGTCTGCCTGACATACATTGATTGTCTTCCTAACATGCCTCGATTGTTTACTCGACATGCCAGATGACGTCTGATTGACATGTCCAAATACAATCGCATGATCCGGTTTAATTTTCTAATAGATTTCACATAATCTATATGGAATGTCTGTAGGCTATCACATGACCAATTCTGACTTTTCCAGAGGACATTGCAAAACCTGGATGGCTGATCCTAGAATCCATCGCATGATCTCAGATGGCATGCATGGAGGGCATCACATGATCTATCTATCTTTACCCAGTTTCATCATGAAAGTTGGAAGACATGCTTGAAGTGTGTTTTGAGAATCAGTGTGACATGTCTGGAGGGTGTCGCATGTCTTGGGTGACTTTCCTAGGTGTCATCGTGAAAGCTAGTTTACATGTCTAGGGAACGTCACAAGAGCCTGTTGACATACATAGAGGGAATCACAATATCTATATAGCTTGTCAAAAGGATGTTGTGAAAGCTAATTTTCATTTACTAATTCCATCATGAGACTTAGTTTACATATACTGGTGATTCCATATAATTTGGGCGACATGTTTAGAGGTCATTGCAAGGTTTGGATAGCGAGCCTGAAGGGTTTCATGAGATTTGGGTGGAATGCCTGGAGGGATCCATATGACTTTTCTTAACATGTCCAAGGGACTTTGCATGATCCAAATAGTATACCAAAGGATCATTACATGATCTAGATGACATGTCCTGGTTTTTTCACATGACCCAGTTGGTTCATGTGAAGCGAATGAGGATCAACTTATATGTTCTTCACATAACTCTCCCATATTTTTAGTCTTTTTTATAGTCTTTTATTTCATATGAATTATATTTGTTTAGTGTTAATTTTTATAATTCTCACATGAATAATTAGGTATGTAGTATTTCTTTCACATAAGCTACTTGAAGTCCTTTTCATGATCTATGAGTGATCATGTGAAGTGCCTCTACATGTCGCATGATCTTCTTAGATGGTTCCCTAGATTTTACCTACCAGAAAACATTTCTGATTGAAAGATAAACTACTATAATAAATACAATATGATGCCTAATTTCACTTGTGTGAGGATCCAAGGATTCATTTTTTGATGCTAAGGTGGGGGATTTATAGGCCCCACCACACCAATTACTCACCACTTTTCAGGGAATGTATTGTACAAATCTAGGCTAGAGTCGGTGAAGGGATTTGATTTCATGAGTTTTAACAAGGTCATGTTGTAGGAAATTTTTTGGGAATCACATGATTTTTAGTGACCAAAAGACCATCCCTTCAATGAGGAATTTATTAGATTATGGACAATTAAAGGGGTCTTGCTGAATTTTTTGGACATTTCGAGGTACTGCCATATTATCATGTTGATATGTTTAAGAAATTTCATGATATTAGGATGCCTTCTAAAAGTATTTCACATGATATGAGATGACATGTTTAAGACTTTTTGTGACACAAGGATGAATTTCTAGGGGGGGCTTTGAGAGATCAGTTTTTCATGATGAAGGGAATTTTCAAGGTCTTTCGGAGTGTACGAGTTTGTCGCATGAAGATTACAATCGCAAGAGATTCCCAAATTTTTTCTTTTTATTTCCTTATTTTATTTTCCAAAGTCTTGGGAATTTTGTGAGTTTTCATGAGTGCTGTCTAAGAAAATCACTTCCCCCACCAGTGATGCACCACATGAAAAATAGAAAGTCTTATGGTGATGCATGATCATTATCATGGGAAAATATTCTACTTATTTTTTGAGCCAAATGGGGAGCCTGAGATTTAAGAACCCGGTTCTTTTTTTGAGGTACAGGCTTCTTATTTTTCATTTTCCTTAAGTGTTTTTGAGAAAATATGGAAAATGGGGGAAAATCCTAAATTTTGGAACTACACGCCGTGTACTTTATCCACACGCCATGTACTTTGGCCGTGTTGGGATGAGTACACGGGGCGTGTAGCCATGCCAGCAACAAGAGGTGTAGGAACTGACTACACGCCGTGTAGTGGTACTTACACGCCGTGTAGTCCGTCGGTAGGCTTAAATAGTAAGGCGGTGGAGTCACCGCCAGCTGGGTGACAGTACACGCCATGTACTTGGGAGTACATGCCGTGTACTCATGTCGACGGATGAACAATGTGGTGGTGCTGCCAAATGAACAGTTAAATGAAAGAAGTACACGCCGTGTACTCATAAGTACACGCCGTGTACTTTGTTTTTTCGGCTTAAAACATGCAGTAGCCTCCTCATTTGGCAGATGAGACTCTTGAACCGTTTTGGAGCCAATGGAGGGGGCCGAATCTTTGAAGATCCACCAAGCGTTCGTCTGGAATCCATTTCGGCTTCAGACAATTTCGTTGGAACCGCACGGGTAAGCCCTCTCCTCTCCTGGTACCGTTCTTACCAATTCTTTCCCGAGGTGAAGTTATTTACGTTTGAATGAGTTTTTTTCTTCATCAAATCTACGCCGTTCTTGGGTGTTTCGGGAACCAACGTTCCTGTATAACGCTCATTGGCATATAAGGTAGGTGGCTTTGTGTTTAGTTTTCCAACTACTGTGTGTTTTGTGCGTTTTTGTGCCACGAACCCATGTTGGGGTGTCGTGTGGCTAAGGACGTTGCTATATTAAACACCTATAATTGATTAGGTATTTAATTATGATATTAAAATGCTGTTTGGGATCGTTTCTTGGATCCGGAACCACCCCAGGGGTGTGTTTCACTGTTTATACGTTTGGCTAGGATACCCGAGGGTATGCCTTTAAAGTAGTAATTGTAGAATTTCCTTGAGAGGAATTGCTTGTTACTGCTTGTTTACCTGTTAAGCATGGCCCAGTTACATATTTAGCCTAAGGGTGTTGTTGTATTTGGACTGAGGGCGTTGTTGTGATTAGCCTGAGGGCGTGACTGTTTTAACCCGAGGGCTGTCGTTATTCTGCCTGAGGGAAACCTTTCGTGCCTGAGGGCTTGACTTCAGTTCATGAGGGCGACACTTCCTACGCCTGAGGGAAATTTCTGTTACGCCTGAGGGAAATACCTGCGGGTTGGATTCTGTAAAGCCTGAGGGCGTGGTTTACTATTTAGCCTGAGGGCACGGTTCTGGTTGGCCTGAGGTCTTGGTGCTATTGAGCACAAGAATGTTACTAAATTAAATGAATTAAATGAATAATAAAATGGAAATTTAATTGTTAAGTTAGTTAATTTTTAGTACTTCTTACTTTATTTCATTTTATTATTGCACACTGTTGTTGTATGCTTACACGCAGTTGGGCACGAGCCTTTGGTGGGTGCCTACTGAGATATATTTCTCACACCCTGTTTGGGCCATGCTTTTCAGCCCAAATAGATTGCGTTACTATAGGTGTAGATAGGGGCAAGAGTCCCTATATAGGTACTTGACTGTTGCTGAGGAGTAGGAGGGCATGGGACCGAGCCTGGGATCACGATGCCGCTGCCAGTTGTTTTTCTTGTTTTGCTGTACTCCGTATTTTGTTGTACTGTATTGATGTATAACATGTTCTGGCTGTTTTTCTAGAACTTGAAACATGTAGCATCATCACTTATATATATTTGGTTATATACACTACTATAGTTATTTCAGTTGTGTATGTTTACTGCTTCCTCTGTCGTTGTATGTTTTATTTATATTCCGCTGTGCTACACTTTGAAAAATGAGGGCATAGTTTCCCCACTATCAGACCTGGGTCCTCGCTGCTAGTTGGAAGCCTCTGGCATTTGGGGAAATGCGCTTGAGGTCACGTGACGAACCGGGCTCGGGGCACCCGTTGCGTTGCACCCGGGTCTGGGATGTTACAAAGTGGTATCAGAGGAGAGTATTTTCTTAGACTTACTATTTGGAGCCGTAGTCAGGAATAAGACGGAACGGTAGTTGGTAATATACTGTTCTCGGGCGTAGCTAACCCGTGTACAGGGAAAATCCAGTCTACCTTGTATTTTGCATTCTTTTGATTTTTCAATTTTATGGTTGATATGTTTTAACCGTTGGGTGACACACTTGGATTGTGCTGTTTATATTTTATCTGTGGGTTCTATTTAGTTGCAACCCGATGAGATGAGGGTATGCCGTCTCATGCATCATATGGGCACATGATAGAAATCACATGCCATGCATAGTTTCCATGCCATGTAGGTGCATTAGAATTTGCGTGTTGTTGTGATAGTTGATGTGCTAATAAAGCATGATCTTATGATAGCTGCTTGATAAATACCTGCCTTGTGAGATGGTATGTTTGTTTGATCTTGTTTATAGAATGGACACCAAACTTTGGTTTTTGGGGAGTATGGGCCCCCATTGATCGGAATTTGGTGGGTCATTGACTGTTTATTGGTTATAACACATATAAGATGTCAAACTTTGATTCGTGGGGAGTATGGGACCTCACGGATCGGAATTTGGCACTTAGGTGTTGGTTTTTAGTATTTTATGGGTTTCGGGAAAGTCTCCGAGGCATACTGTATGGAAAACCCAGAATACACGCTGTGTAGGACCTCATACACGCCGTGTGTGTTCTTCTATTCGGGAAGAAAAAATGAACTTTTTGAGTAAACGCCGTGTACCCTGAGTATATTCCGTGTAGTCTCTTCCCGTGTCACAAACCGTGTGGGCGGTGACACGAGGTAGGGATGTGCTTGGGTAAAACACGTCGTGTACCTAGTGAACACGCCGTGTAGTGTGACCCGGAATCTGGCCGTGTAACTAACAACACGGGTCGGTGAACTCCTTGACAGAACACACCGTTTCAGTTATAGACACGCCGTGTAGTGTGACCTGGGGACTCGGCTGTGTAACTAACAACACGGGCCGATGTCACCTCTCCCTGAACACGCTGTGTACCTGTGGGACATGCCATGTAGTCTGGTCCAAGGACAGACCGTGTGGAGTTAGCCGTGTGGCTGGGAAACGGGGTGCTGTACATGCCGTGTATGGGTGTAACACACCGTGTGGAGTTAAGCCGAGTAGTCGGCCGTGTCACAGATGACACGAGCAGTTGGAAAATAACACCGTACACACCATGTAGATATTATACATGCCATGTAGTTTTGTTGAACGGAAGCCGTGTGGCTTAGCCGTGTAGAAGGACCTGGGCAGGGGAAGGGAAGTCAAGTACATGCCGTGTAGTCATTGTACACGCCGTGTAGTCCTGTCTTGAAAATTTTGGAATGCCTTCTTCCTCTTGTTTCCTTTGTGGTTCCTTCACTTTTCGGTCCCAATAATCTTAAATCTAAGGCGTTCTTTTGACCCTATAGTGTCATGCCGCCTAGACGACCGCGAGTTGTTCGCCAGGAGAGCGGCGACAATTATACTCCGGAGATGGTGGGCCATGGGATACCAGTTGATCCACCAGCAGAGCCAGATGCGACACCAGATGTTATAATGGACACAGGAGTGGAGGCGTAGTTCCGTGAAGGCTTATTGCGGGTCATGCAGACCTTTCAGGGAGCACCACAGGCTACCACATCTATGGCCGAGCTGACGCGTATCTTTCAGCAGCATCATCCGCCTACGTTTTCAGGGGATGGCGGACCACAGGATGTAGAGTCTTGGATAGGATCGATGCAGACTATTTTTGAGCACTTGGAGACGCCTCCAGGGTGGAGGGTCAAGATCGCGACTTACGTGCTGCGTGATTCCACCAAGTGGTGGTGGGATGTTACCACCCAGTCAGAGCATCATAGGGACATGGTGTGGGAAGATTTTTAGGCAGTCTTCTATGACTTCTTCTTTCCCGTGACACTAAGGGAATATAGAGCTCGAGAGTTCATGAATCTGCAGTAGGGCGCTATGTCGGTGATGGACTATTCTGCTCGTTTTACGGAGCTTCAGCGTTTTTCACCCGTGCTGGTGGGTGATGAGACGTTGAGAGCCAGACGTTTTGAGGATGGTATTTGGTATGACATCCGAGCACTGGTAAATGTTGTCAGGTTGCCTAATGTACACGTGATTGTGAACCATGCGTTGATTATAGAGAGGAACCTGTGGGAATCGAGTGGTGTGGGACAGGGCGATTCAGCACTAGTTACTGGTACTATTTCTACTAGCAAGAGGAAGAGACAGATGGACTTCTCTCAGGGTGGCAGTACCAGCCATGCAATGTCTTCAGGTGGCCCGATCAGGTGCTACCAGTGTGGAAGAGAGGGGCACAAGAGACCGCAGTGTCCACGAGACCCAGTTGAGTGCCAAGCTTACGGAAAGATGGGTCATCTGTAGCGCTTTTGTAGGGCGTTTCTACCAGTGGCTAGTGAGAGGGGTTCTGTGCAAAATCCGCATGCGGGAGCAGGACCCGTGGCTTCTTACCAGTCAGGGAACTGGAATACGTCAGGGCATGCAGGCAGAGATGGTGGTCGTGGCCGTGGTATCCAGACACCATGATCGCAGAGGCAACTGGGCAAGCATATGCAGTGCGACAGACCCAGCAGGAGCAGGATCCCGGACCTTCTACAGTCAGAGGTACTATTCTAGTAGCTTCTGTCTTGTCTTCAGTACTTTTTGATACGGGTGCTACACATAGTTTCATATTTGTACCCGTTGTGGAGAGCCTTGGGCTTGGTGTTTCTACTTCTTCTGATATCTTGATGCTAGACTCTCCGTTGGGGACTAGGACGGCTGGTGTGCATCAGTGTAAGGAGTGCCCCTTTGAGGTTAGAGGGTGTCACTTACTTTGGGACCTCTATGTCTTGTATATGACGAGATATGACGTCATTCTCGGGATGGACTGGTTGGTTCCCTTCCAAGCCTTTGCAGACTGCTACCGTCGCAGGGTGCGTTTCACATCACCAGAGGGCGGGGAGTTTCTATACAAGGGCAAATGTTATGTTCAGGCGAGTCGAGCTAAAACAGAGCATCATGGGCGAGGTGGAGTCACAACCCATATTTCGAGCTTATATCTGGATGATTAGGGGACATGTCAGACGGATTTCCCTCCAGTTGTTGATCGTTTCTGGGATCTCTTCCCAGATGAATTTTCAGGTCTACCTCTGGTGTGAGAGGTGGATTTCTCTATTGAGCTAGTGCCAGGAGCAGCACCGGTGTCCATTCCTCCTTATAGGATGGCCATACCTGAGTTGCAGGAGCTCAAGAGGCAGTTAGAGGAGCTATAGGTGAAGGGTTTTATCCGACCCAGTACTTCTCCTTGGGGTTCTCCAGTCCTTTTTGCGAAGAAGGAGGACGGTACCCTCAGACTTTGCGTGGATTATCGGAAGCTGAACCAGTTGACGATTAAGAACCGATATCCCTTTCTAAGGATAGATGATCTGTTTGATCAGCTTCGTGGAGAACTAGTGTTCTCAAAGATTGACTTGAGATTCAGATATCTTCAGCTGCACATTAGACCATCTGATATACCTCTCACAGCTTTCAGGAGTAGGTATGGTTTATATGGGTACACGGTTATGCCGTTCAGACTCACGAACGCGCCAGCAGTTTTCATGGCTATGATGAATCGTGTGTTCCATCCATATCTTGATTCATTTGTGGTAGTATTCGTGGACGGAATCTTGGTGTACTCTCACACTCGACACAACCATTCCACCCATCTTGAGATCGTACTGAGTACACTGAGAGAGCATCAGCTATATGCTAAGCTCTCAAAGTGACACTTTTGGATGGACCAGATTCACTTCCTGGGTCACATCATCTCAGAGGTAGGAGTTGCAGTAGACCCAGAGAAGGTGAGAGCAGTAGTTTCCTAGGAGCATCCCAAGAACGTGTTTGAGATACAGAGTTTCTTAGGGCTGGATGGTTACTACAGACGCTTCATACAGGACTTATCCCACTTAGAATCACCATTGACAGGTCTGACTAAGAAGGGTGTGAAGTTCGTTTGGTCAGAAGCTTGCAAGACATCTTTTCAGGACCTGAAGGGAAGGTTGACATCAACACCGATCTTGATACTCCCAGAGTAGGGGAAGAGATATACAATTTACTGTGATGCATCAGGGATTGGTTTGGGAGCCGTTTTGATGCAGGGCGACCGAGTTGTTGCATACAAGTCTAGGCAGTTGAGGTCACATGAGAGGAATTACCCGACGCATGATCTCAAGTTGGCTGCAGTTGTTCATGCGTTGCGCTGTTGGAGACACTATCTGTTGGGAGAGCATTTTGTGGTTTTCACCGACCACAAAAGCCTCAAGTATATCTTTACTCAGTGTGACCTGAATCTGAGGCAGAGAAGGTGGGTCAAGTACCTACAGTCCTTCAATTTTGATCTTGACTATACACCTGGCAAAGGTAATGCAGTAGCTGATGCACTGACCAGAAAGACTCAGATACAGGAAGTGCAGGAGGCCAGTGGTGAGTGGAAGCTCATGGATTTGTTCTCTGAGATGCATCTGGAGGTGCACGAAAGTCAGGGGAAGGATTATCTTTCCTCGTTAACTGTGACTTCTACCCTCCTGGACAGATTGAGGATGATGCAGCTATCGGTTTCAGAAGGCTTAGTTCTATAGGAGTCGGTGGCAAGTGAGGACCCACCTCCCAGTTAGACGATAGGCGATGATGAGGTCCTGCATTTCCATGGACGAGTATGGGTTCCAGGGGATATACGCGAGGAGCTGATGTGGGAGTTTCATGCTTCAGCTTGGGCAGTTCATCCCGGGGTTACCAAGATGTACCGAGACTTGAGACATTAGTACTGGTGGCCAGGTATGAAGAGGGAGATAGCTAGTTTTGTTACGAGGTGTTCCACCTGTCAGCAGGTGAAGGCAGAGCACCAGAGGCCAGCTGGGCTGTTACAGCAGTTGCCCATTCCAGAGTGGAAATGGGATGATGTCGCGATTGATATCGTGACGGGTTTGCCGAGGTCACCTCGAAGCAATGATGTCGTGTGGGTTGTTGTGGACAGACTCACGAAGGTAGCTCACTTCTTGCCGATCAAGGAGACCATCGGTGTGGACGAGCTCGGAAGGCTGTATATCCAAGAGATCATATGTCTTCATGGGGTCCCTCATTCTATCGTCTCAGATAGGGACGCCCACTTTACGTCTCGTTTCTGGTAGAGTTTTTAGAGGGCGCTGGCTACACAGGTGCTTCTGAGCATAGCATACCACCCTCAGACAGATGGCCAGTCAGAGCGGACGATACAGGTGCTAGAGGACATGCTGCGCGCATGCGTCCTAGACTTTGGGGGATCGTGGGAGAAGCATATACCCTTAGTCGAGTTTTCATATAACAATAGTTTTCAGGAAACTATTGAGATGGAACCATACTAGGCTTTATATGGTAGGCCATGCCGATCACCTTTGTGCTGGTTAGAGGCAGGCGAGGCAGCTTTACTGCGGCCACAGATCGTACAGGAGACATCTGAGCAGGTCCAGTTGATTCGGAAGCGGATGGCTACCGCGCAGTCTCGTCAGAAGTCTTATGCTGATCGCCGCAGACGACCTTTGGAGTTTGTGGTCGGGGATCATGTTTTCTTATGTGTTTCGCCGAGGCTGGGACATGAGCGGATCAGGAGACAGGGTAAGCTTTCACCAAGGTATGTGGGGCCATTCGATATTCTGGAGAGAGTCGGGCTGGTTGCCTATCGGTTGCAGTTACCGCAATAGTACCGAGCCATGAATGACGTCTTCCACGTGTCTCAGTTGCGTCGCTACCATTCAGACCTGTCTCACACCTTTCAGCTAGAGGAGGTTGAGCTTCAGCATGATGCGTCCTTTGAGGAGCATCCGAGTCGTATCTTTGACAGGAGCACGAAGGTTCTCCGAGGCCGGTTAGTTCTTCTCATACGGGTGCTATGGCAGTAGGGCCAAGTGCAGGACGAGACCTGGGAGCGGGAGGCCGACGTACGTGCTCAGTGGCTAGAGTTGTTCTGAGCTTTATCTTCGCCACCCTTGGAAGGGAAATTCGGGGATGAATTGCTATAAGGGGGGAAGTTTGTAAGAACCCGGTTCTTTTTTTGAGGTATGGGCTTATTCTTTTTCCTTTTCCTCAAGTGTTTTTGAGAAAATATGGAAAATGGGGAAAAATCCTAAATTTTGGAACTACACGCCGTGTACTTTTGGCCATGTTGGGATGAGTACACAGGGCGTGTAGCCATGCTGGCGATGAGGGGTGTAGGAACCGACTACACACCGTGTAGTGGTACATACACGCCGTGTAGTCAGTCGGCATGCTTAAATAGTAAGGCGGTGGAGTCGCCGCCAGATGGGCGATAGTACACGTCGTGTACTTGGGAGTACATGTCGTGTACTCATGTCGATGGATGGACAGTGTGGCGGTGCTGCCAAATGAACAGTTAAATGAAAGAAGTACATGTCGTGTACTCATAAGTACATGCCGTGTACTTTGTTTTTTCGGCTTAAAACAGGAATTAGCCTCCTCATTTGGCAGAGGAGACTCTTGAACCATTTTGGAGCCAAAGGAGGAGGCCAGATCTTTGAAGATCCACCAGGAGTTCGCCTGGAATCCGTTTCGGCTTCGGACGATTTCGTTGGAACCGCACGGGTAAGCCCTCTCCTCTCCTGGTACCGTTCTTACCAATTCTTTCCCGAGGGGAAGTTATTTACATTTGAATGTGTTTTGTTCTTCTTCAGATCTACGCCGTTCTTGGGCGTTTTGGGAACCGACGTTCATGTATAACGCTTGTTGGCGTATAAGGTAGGTGGCTTTCTATTTAGTTTTCCAATTGCTGTGTGTTTTGTGCGTTTTTGTGCCACAAACCCATGTTGGGGTGTCGTGTGGCTGAGGCCGTTGCTATATTAAACACCTAGAATTGATTAGGTATTTAATTATGATATTAAAATGCTGTTTGGGATCATTGCTTGGATCCGGAACCACCCCAGGGGTGTGTTTCACTGTTTAGCCATTTGGCCAGGATACCCGAGGGTATGCCTTTAAAGTAGTAATTATAGAATTGCCTTGAGAAGAATTGCTTGTTACTTCTTGTTTACCTGTTGGGCATGGCCCGGTTACCTGTTTAGCCTAAGGGCGTTGTTGTATTTGGCCTGAGGGTGTTGTTGTGATTAGCCTGAGGGCGTGACTGTTTTAGCCCGAGGGCTATCGTTATTCCACCTGAGGGAAACCTTTCATGCCTGAGGTCTTGACTTTTGTGCCTGAGGGCGACACTTCCTACGCCTGAGGGAAATTTCTATTACACCTGAGGGCAATACCTGCGGGTTGGATTCTGTAAAGCCTGAGGGAGTGGTTTACTATTTAGCCCGAGGGCACGGTTCTGGTTGGCATGAGGGATTGGTGTTGTTGAGCACAAAAATGTTACTAAATTAAATGAATTAAATGAATAATAAAATGACAATTTAATTGTTATGTTAGTTACTTTTTAGTACTGCTTACTTTATTGCATTTTATTATTGCACACTGTTGTTGCATGCTTACACGCAGTTGGACACGTGCCTTTGGTGGGTGCCTACTGAGATATATTTCTCACACCCTGTTTGGGCCACGCTTTTTGGCCCAAACATATTGCGTTACTGCAGGTGTAGATAGGGGCAAGAGTCCCTATACAGGTACTTGACTGTTGCTGAGGAGTAGGAGGGAATGGGACCGAGCCTGGGCTCGCGATGCCGCTGCAAGCTGTTTTGCTTGTTTTGCTGTACTTCGTATTTTGTTGTACTGTATTGATGTATAACATGTTCTGGATATTTTCTTATAACTTGAAACATGTAGAATCATCACTTATATATTGTTGGTTATATCCACTACTGTAGTTATTTCAGTTGTGTATGTTTACTGCTTCCGCTGTCGTTGTATGTTTTATTTATATTCCACTGCGCTACACTTTGACAAATGAGGGCAAAGTTTCCCCACTATCAGACCTGGGCCCTCGCTGCTAGTCGGCAGCCTCTGGCGTTTGGGGAAATGCGCTTGAGGTCACGTGGCGAACCAGGCTCAGGGCACCCGTTGCGTGGCACCCGGGTCCGGGACATTACATGAGACTTCCTAGAAATATCTGAATCCCTTCACGTGGTGAGGGCGGCATGCCAGCGGGATCCTACATAGTGAGGTGGACATGTCTCTAGAGGTTTTGAGTGTCTGGTAAACCACCATGGGTGCATCGCATGATGTTTACACTCGCAAGAGGCTCCATCCTTTCCCCCTTTTTATTTCATTGTTTATTTTACAAGGACCTAGGGTCTCGTGAGTTTTCTTGAGTGTTGACGAGGACAATAATTCTACCCATTAGTGATGCACCACATGAACAACAAAATGTATTATGGTGATGCATGATCATTATCATGGAAAAACACCCCTGCATATTTTTTGAGCTGAAGGGGGAGCACAAGTCTACCTAGACATGTCTGAAGCCCTTCACGTAGTGATGGTGACATTCCAGCGGGCTCTCGTGCGGTGAGGTGGACATGTTGTTGGGGGGTTTGCAGTGTATCATGGGCTGCATGGGTGCGTTATGTGATTTTTATGACCACAATAGAATCCTACCTTTTGTATATTTTCCTCTTTATTTTACAAGGATTTTTAGATGACTTTTTAGGTGCTTTACTCCTGACAATTTGTGTGATCTAGGGATGCTTGTCAGGCAGCCACCACATGATCACTGATTGTCTAAGGTGCCTTTACAAGAGCAGAAATACCTATCAAAGGGGATCCATAGGATCTTCCATAGGTTATGTGCTGAACATGGATCCTATGCATGACCTTATAAAGGTATCATGATCATGTGTCTTCCAAGGGTTCAACTGATCTGTGTGATTTTAACCACCTCCTTCTTCCTTTTCTTTGTGGGGAAAATAATACCCATATTCTGGTATCTCTTACCTTGTGAAATTTTCAATGCTTATTTTGTGGGCGTCAGTAGATATCTATCACTATGGGATTACTCATGTGAAGATTCAAAATCTCATATAATTATAAACCTTTAAAAAAATAGGTTATTTACCTTATTAATGAGATACTTTTGGATATATGAAAATATGTTTGGCCTTTATTTTGGGTGAGTAATAAAAACTGTGGGTTGTGTAAAGAGTTACAAATCAGTATGGTTTGAACATATTGATTTAGTTGAGGTAATATGATTTCAAAACTACATAACTACAATCATGAATACATAAAGGGAATAACATGAGATAAGATAATAAAATTAAATCCCCTTTAAACTCTAAGTGTTAGATTCCTTCCAAAGTGGCACTTGTCAAGAACTCGATCATCCAGTCAAGTAGGTTAAGATAAAATTGGGTACCCCTAGATTATCCTTTGTTATTATATTCTTGTAATTTATTTAGGTTATACTTAGATAGGAAAACCTAATGGTTAGGATAACAAAGGAATAGAGTAGATTTTATCCATATGATAGATTAGATAATTGATTGTTCCCTAGACTATCCAAGATCCATATATGATATGATTGGGATGATTACCTACTTAAATAGATAAATTATGGGAGAAATTCTAAATTCATTCATATCTTAGTGAAATATGGATATTTTACCATTAATAGTTACGATGAATTTAAAAAGGGGTAATCATTTTTGTGGGATCCCATTTAATAAAATCACTTATTAAATGATAATAAAAATATGATACTCATCTGATAAAATCTTCTATTGTAGATAAATGGAATAATCATCATCTATCATAACCTTGAGATCTTGTATAAGGAAAATTTAAATTGCATTAATTCTATCGACTGGTATTGAAACATGAAAATAGTTATCAAATAAGAGGGAAAATACTATGTGTTAGAAAAAAACCTTTTAGAGAAGCAAATGACCAGTGATGATATCTGCAAATCATATATAAATTCCTATGATAAACAACTAAAAGATTCACTATAAGTTTATACCCTCATGATTGTAACCATGTAAGCTAAGTTTAAGAAGAAACATGAGACCATGGATTCCTATAAGATGATAGATAACCTAAAAAGGATCTATCAGGAGAAAGTTATGCATGAATAGTATGAGGTATTAGAGTCATTTTTTCATCAAAAAATGGTGTAAGGAACATTTTTTTAAAAGGTTGGGGTGGAAGCCTCAATTTATTATTTAAATAAAAGACCTCTTTAAGATTGGTAGAGGGAGACCCATTACATAGCCCGAAGGCCCAAGGCCATGTGGCCTGAATAAAAGGCTTGAGAGCCCATATTTTAACCCAAAGGACCCCTCAGTGAACAGTACCGCTACAGTACCCACGTTGCTGCAGTCTCTGCTATAGTACCACCATCGCTACAGTCGCTGCTACAGTTCCTCTGCCATTATAGTGTCATCACTGCAACAGTTCCACCACTGCTATAGTATTTCTACTATGCCCCTGCTATAGTATTGCTACAATACCCCCCAAAATTTCATCTGTGCCCATATTTGATCCTGGGTGTTTTGGATGTCAAGAAGAACCCTATACCACTTGGGTACATGCTCATTGGAAATGGTGTAAGGAACATTATTACCAACTCATTTTCTTAATATTATTGGGAACATAAATGATTTGGAGAGTCTAGGTTCACCTGTTAAACTTTTATTGTCCATATATTTAATTCTCTGATCACTATTTGGATGGTTCTAATAGTTTTTTATTAATTACAACATAAATGAACTCTTTAAACCCATACATGATACCCACAATATGTCAAGCATAACTAATCATGACATGTGTGGTCCATGTTCAAGTTCCATAATGATGGTACAAAAAAATAAGGGTTTAAATTTTGGTAGGAATAGAAAAAGAGTCCATGGAGAGTACACACCAGCAACTAACCCAAAGAAGAAGGAATGAAAATTCTTTTATTGTGGTAAGATTATAAATTAGAGAAAGAATTTTTTTTATCACCTAAAATTTTCTATTAATCCATGTGGAGATTCCACTTCAAGTATTTAAGTTATAAAATTCAATTTCTTTATTCTGAAAGCTATATGATACCAATTGTATGTTTTATAAGAGTTATATATGTGTAGTCAGAAAAAAGAAACATAATTTAGATGTTTTAACTTAAATTTTTATTTTAAACAATAGAGAAAAGGGGTTTTTACATTAACAAGAGAATTTTTAGAATAGATGTTTTCTTAAAATATGTTTATTGTTTGTTTTGTTTTTCTCTTGTTAGAGCTTATAAGTAATATTTTTTTAAATAAAATGATATAGTTGTTCTCAATACACATAGTTTATGATTCATTTAATTATATAACATTATTTAAGGGAGATAATGATAAAATTAAAATTCTACAAACACATAGAATACCATATATTATATGAAAATAATAGCTTATTTGTTAAATATTCATACTAAAATAAATAAGTGTTATTTCCTAACACAAAGAAGTATCTATTTCTTATAATGATATTCTAAAGAGAATATTGGTTATAAAAGGCCAATGAGAGTATTTTTGGGCTTTAAAGGTTCAAAGTAACAAATAAATTATTATATTAGTGTAAAAATAAAATGATTTTTTTAGTTTAAGGTTTGTGATACTAAGGAAAAATGTAAAGAGTTATATTTAGTTATCATAAAAGTGAATGACACTATTTCCTAAAGTTTTATATCAGTCAAAGTAAATATCACTTTATTCTAAAGTATTTTAGGTTGTGATGGTAACAAAATTTAAATAGTTAAATTATTTGAAGGAAAAAGTTTGATATAATAGGGTGCCAAGGATGATTATGTTAAAATTAGAAAGTGTTCTAAGTAGGTAACATAAGTTTACACCGTAAAATTTGATGTTATGAAGTTAAAGCATTTGAATATGTTTAATGAGTTGAACATTTAGGAACATGATTCTTAAAACTATTCAAAATTTCTCCCTTTTTACATGTTACCCACTAAATAATTTAGTGAGAATGTTTTTACCAGATGGTAACATAGAGATGCGACGAGAATTACATATAGATGTAATATGTTAACATTACCCCTAAAAGTGTAGCAAAAATATGGTTGATCTAATATATTATCATATATGATATGATAGATTAGTTATCATGTTAGGTTTTGTTAAATATTCTTACAATAGTTTTAATAATACAATATGTATCATATTAAAATGAAATAACAATTTTATCAACCTTTCATTTTGGATGTATAAATGTATATATATATATACATTTTCATGAAGTGTAATAATAATTGACCTGTCAAAGTGAAAATTTGAGTTATCCCCAACTGATGTTCGTTATAGAGTGTTATAAGTTATTATTAAATGTTAAGGTTATCATGAGTAGGATTCACATATAGAGATACATAATATGATCATGAGGCATAAAAAAAAAGGAAAAGTTTCTTTGTGTGAACTATATAACCCACTATATACAACACATGAAGTGTCATGAACTATGTATCTAGTATAATAGGGGTGCATGATCATATTTAGTTTCCATCACCTATGTTTGGAAATATACCTATCATGATAACTTATATACTTTGATACATTTCTCATGAAAAATATTGAGGATTATCTAATCAGGGGTGGTTGGGTATGTTACATATCATGTCATTGTTTATAGATCAACTAAGATGGGATTTATCCTCTTATATGACAAGTATGACATCTGGTCCCTTTATTGAGATATAATTGGGAATGTATTGTCTCATTTATATAGCACATGTGATGTAATTATCTATTAGGATGAGTGGCATGTGATGTGATCATCTATAAAGGTAAATGGAATGTGATGAATTCATCTAACATGTTAGTCTATACTCAGAGAGTTGAGAGTGCATGAGTTAGATATATGAGATCAATATACTCTATTTCCCATGGACACTTGATGTCTTAGACTGAGGGAACATATAAGAATTAATTCTAGAATGTGATGCGACTGGTTGACACAAGTATATAGATACAGAGTTCACATCAGATCCCTTTATATCTTGAGTAGCATTGATTCTTTTCTAGAGTTTTCTATTTGATTACATTTATGAGTCTAGTGATCCATATTTGGTATCAGTATTGTAAATTCCAATGGGGTTACACTTTATGGTTTCAAAATATGGTGATTAAGTTTGACTCAGAGAGTTTCTCTAAAAGTTTTTTAGAGTTATTCTAGAATATTTTTGGATGGGTATTCAAAAGATATTATATATGATGTGATATACAGCGAGGTTAATGATAAATTTACAAAAGTTTTTTTGGAACGCATCCAAATTATTTTTTGTATATGATTTCACAAGTTATTGTATATGATACAATATATGGTGAACTGATACAAAGTCTTTTAGGATTTAGTATAGTTGGGATATTGAAATTAATATTCCCTAATGACAATATTGCATGTGTTGTGTTTTGGTGGCCATGGTCTTGTGATCATGTTGTATTATTTTATCCTTAAATAGACCCTCAAGGATACATTTCCATTGATATAACATTAGGAAAAATCTTAAGATTATGATGGTACCAATGTATGATGGGTATGTTGTATGTGTAAGTTACAACCAATAATTATTTTTTTCAATCATTTTCCCATCCATGTTATTTTTTTTAATTAAAGGAATGTTATAAAAGGTGTAATGAGAAGGGAGAATAATTCATATGATGCATGTATTGACAGATCTATTAACTTATGCATTATAACAATTGAGTTAATACATAAACACTTAAGGATAATCCTCAAGGGCCTTATTAAATGGAAGGGGGTGTCAAATATATTTAAGATTGAATACATATCCCTAATCATGTAGTTCTCATCATATTCCTCCATAGACCAGTGAGACAATATCACATCATGGAGGATAGTGTATATCATTAACATGGTTAAAAATACAACTACAACATGTGGAGACCTTCAGCGGTGGGAGGCCTTTATCTGCCACTTTAGTGATCAAAATCAAGAATATTTAAATTTATTTGAAGGTGTTCAGGGGATAATATGTTAAAAGGTGTGTTTTAAAGAAGTTATTAATTTATATATTACAAAAATTTTATATATTCTATTCACATAGATCTTGGGTTTTGTTTCTAATCATCTTTATAGATCAAACAGATATTGTTTGATCTTCTACAAAACCAAACAAAATAAACACAAGGGTTTATAAAATAAAACTTTTAGCCTAAAAATCTCATTGATCTCAAATGATTATTTATAGTAAAGTTTCAAATCCTAGAACCTCCTTGATCATTAAGGTTTGAAAAAATAACAATTATAATAAAAAATCTATGAGTGTTTACAATAAACCTCACAACTAGAATCTCTTAGAGAAAACACACTGAAAAAAATTACAATTATAAGTTCTCAAAGCATCGAGATGATACAAAATTAAAAATGACTGTAATCAAGAAAAATGTATCTTGAAACTTTTTATCTTCCACTCCATGAATCCCTTGATCTAATTTATGTCATTTTTATAAAAAACATCAATAGTAAAATTATGAGATCTTTGGGTACGGTTATAACTAAATTAGATGAAACATTCCATATTTTGATAAATGTAGGATTTGAAACTATCATGTAATGAGAATACCATGATAATTCCATATGTATATTCTAGTAGTTTAATCATTTAACCCATTTCAATAGAACATAGAATCATAATATTTAATATACACCAGGAAAAACTCAAATAAAAATTTCAAGTTAATTCAAAATTTTATCAAGTGTATTTTTATTTTCAAAACAAAGGATACGAAATTGGTCTTTGAACCAACACCCCCATCTAGTGTGAAATCATTTCTAAGGGACACTAATAAGATCAAAATAATATTTAGTATAACATTGATCCTTTATTTCTTATTTAGTACCCAAGGATCTCATATAGGTCATCATGCACAAATAAATGAATTCAAAAAGTGATATCCAAAATATTCTAAAGCCACAATCGATAATCCTTTCCCACAACAACCCCCTTCACCAATTCCATGAAATAAGGACTATCATGATAAATTATATATTTATAAAAATATAATAAGTAGAACATATAAAAGAGGGTATTAATGGACAATAAAAATGATTATAAAGAGAAAGATAATATTTTAAGTCACGAAGTGATAATAAATCATGAATAAGATTTTATATAAAATCATACATCCATAAAATACCTTTCATAAATCATTTAAACTAAAAACTTTCATAGAAATAGTTTGTCAAACACTATTTGGGTCTTAAAATTTTCTTTTGAAACAACACCTTTAGAAACCAAGAAAAGTCACTTTATATGTAGTTTGAAAATCAAAATAATACTTGAAAACAATTATATATTTATTATAAACTCCAATCAGGGGTACTAATTTACCAAGAGAACATTTGTAGAAAATACAAGCACCAATGATGTGTCAAAAATGGAATCACATTAAAACACCAACATCTCATCAACAAAATCAATCTATATTCTTCTAAAAAAATAAGATATTAGGGTTGAAGGAGGTCCCTATGAACCCTTAAAACCAAAATCCCATCGATTTTACCAAGAATTAGACTTGGCCACCATGGCTGGCTAGGAAAAAGAATAAATAAATATGGAGGGAAAGAGAGTGTAAAGGAAGAGGAGATGGAAAATAGAAAATAAGTAATGGTTTTACAATGAGAAATCACTTGAGAATAATGGAGGAGTATCAAATATATCTAAGGGAGAATAGTTCCATTGATGGGTATCTACCTCTAATGGTTTTAAATGAATATGTGAACAAAAGAGTTCCCCAAATTAAAAATGAAATTTAAAATTCTAATATATAAAAATCTAGGAATCCTACATGGTTTGGTTGTACAGTCAGGTAAACTATGTGTAGATCATGCATATGATTCTGGAATATATGATCCACCCTTTCATGGTTTGTATTCATGGTTAACACTAATCATTCACCAACCATGAATCCTAAATTATCCTCTAAATTTTCTAGGTTTCAAATTCCAAAATCTCAAAACTCCAATAAATTAAATAGATAATAAAATAAATACTTACTCATAACATTGTGGGTGTCACACTTGTAATTATCCATGAATAAGAATTTGAGGATATATATTTTTCATAAAGTTTTTTTAAATGTTAATTCAATATGTAATTGGGACTTTTTTTTTTGAAAATTTATTGGATCTCAGTATTGTGTGATCAAGACACTGAGGGGGGTGGGATGATCAATCATTTAATACCCAAACCATATTTAAAATGTATTTTAATTATTCATTACCATGTTTCTAGTTAGGTATTTCAATTAATAAACTCAATATAATTAATTTTCATTATCATATTTCATTCATTCTTCCACCACAAATTATATATAATAAACAAATACAAGACATGGATATTTTTAATGGTTAACCAAATACAAACTACATCCACGAACATATTCAACTCATTGTTAATTTTTATTGATATCAGTTTATTTTATTTATTTACAAGAGTGTGGATTAAACTTCTATACACTGATGATAATAAATCTAAAGAATAAATAATCACATTATAAGTGTTATTATAGGTCAATTACAAAACCAAGTGTGACTTCCATTTCATGAACTAACTTGAGTTAACCTACTATGTCGCCTAGGTTAGCCCAAGAAAAGAGTCTCAAATTGTGTTCCCAATTTAAATGGGATAGAAATTAGTTCTAGGTTATTAGACATTATTATTGAGGTGGTATTCCCTAAATCTATTTGTATATGATGCAAATGTATATATTGTTTTTCATTTTGATAATACAGTATGGAAATAATATTTAAATGTTTCTTCTTCCATTCGTACAACATGAATGAAATAATATTTTATGAATGAAACCTATATATGAGTGGTCTTCCACCTATTCTATAATTAAGAATAATTATATGAGATATAATTTTAGGAATTAAATGAATATGATACATTCATTCATTCACGAACCAGCCATGGTTTTTATTCACTCATTTCAATGTATAAATAAATGAGACAATAATTAGAGAGTGTATTTAATTTTTTATTTAATTATTTCACTATTGAGGAGTGTCATTGATGGATTTATAAATACTACTTCCATATAATAATGGTTATTGTTATTCATGCTCAATTCTTGGTCAAAAATCCCTAAAACCTAATGTTTTATTATTCCTTTTTTTGTATAAGAGATGCTAGAACATCATGAATGGAAGAATAATCCCATTTGAAGATTAGATGATTTAGGCACAAACCATGAATATACTATAGAGGGGGGATTCCCTTTATCCATCCTTGGTGATATTTATCAAAACCATGCAATATATTTTTTAGATGTTTCATATTCTCTTTGGTGTATAATAAACTCATTTAATTTTTGTTTATTGTGTTTTCATCTATCTTGCATGGGAGATCCTCAGATTTGGTTTCTAATTTATTCAAATATGTTTAATAAGTGTTATTATTTTATTATAAAACCTAACAGTGGTATTAGAGGTAACTCATGATTTAGATTTATGAAATCTTTCATTCAAGTGAAGAAGAAACTAAGAATAGAGCATTGTTTTCCAGGTTTTATAAAAATCTGGAAAAACGGTTTACCCTTACATAGTTGGAATGAATAAAGGTAACCAATGATTTACCCTTACCCAAAGTTCCATGTAAGGGTCATCTCATTTTACCCACGTAAGGGTCACCTGGAATTACCCTTATGCAATTATGGGAACTTGAGGCTCACATTTACATGAAGGGTTCACGTAAAGGTAGTTTGTATTGTAACCCTCATGCAAATGGTTTGCGTAAATGTGTTACATAAGGGTATGATATTTATTACCCTTATGTGTAAAGGTAGTGCATGGTTATAAAGGGTTATGTAAAGGTAACCTGCAACTTATCCTTATCTGAAACTCTGGTATATAAAAGTAATGAAGGACCTACCTTTATGTGAATAAGTTCAAGTAAAGGTAAGAGCTCAGTACCCTTACACAATATTTGCTACAAAAGGTTCAAGTATATTTACCCTTACATAGACCATCTACGTAAGGGTATAATGAGTTTACTCTTACATAGAATAAGGATTCTATATAAGGGTAAATAGAAAAGATTTTAAAAAATTGTTTTTAAATTCTTAAATGATTTATAAAACATTTATAAATCATTATAAAATGAATTTTGGGAATATTTAATTTATCAAGGGTTTATAAATAAATAAATAAATTATAAATGGTTTATAATTAATTCAATAAATGTTTATTAATATTTTATTTTTCCTAAATATTAATTGTTAATATTTGAAATACCTTTTAACATATTATATGGAATGACTTATGATATAGAAATAAAAGTGTTTATTTAGAAATAATAAGTGATAATTTATAATGGTTTATAAATTATGAAATAAGGAAAAAATATAAGATGTTTATATTTAAATTATGATTTGTTCATAATTAATTATCTTGAATTGTTCAAAATAAAAGGGAGCCTTATTTGTATGTTATTTAAGCCACATAAAAAGTTCTTTGATGATTTATATGATCCAGGTTTAAATAATGATGAAGTATATAATGTTTAGATTATGTAAAATATTTAAATAATATAAATTGAATTATAAAATGTTTATAATTCATAAAATATAATATATTGAAAATAGAAGTTACATATAATTATAAATATGAAATATTTTATATTGGAATGAATATAAAATATTTATAATCAAAATTATGGAATGTCTTTAATGTTAAAGATGTAATTATAAAAGGGTTTACAGTTAGATTTTATTTATTACTAGTTCATAAATGATTATCTCATGTTTAAATATTTTAATTTTTCATTTATTTAAAAGTTATTCCCTATTTTATTCATAGTTATAAACTATTTATATGATTAATGGTTTATAATTTAGATTAATTGTTAAACTGCTTCTAAATAGAGCCTTTCATTACATGCTAGGTATGATAATGAATTTATTCTTTCATATACCTTAACCTCAGTTTTTAATTGAATTTGTTAGATTGAATTTAGTTTTTGAATATATTTTTTGTATATTTGGTGTCAGATTTATGATGAATTGAATTCTCTCTTGAGTAAAGTATCCCAATATAGAGGGACTTGTGGTCAGACTACTTACCTACCTAGAGGCTTATTCCATGTCTAGTCCAGTGAATGGGGTTGGATATCTATCACTCTGAGATTACTCATGTCAAGATTATCAATATCATATAATTCCAAACCTTTAAATGAAGTGTTTATGTTATATATATATATGATGCATTCAAAAATGTTTTGAATATAATTGACTTATAATTTGGGGTGATTAACACAAACTTGTTGGTTAGGTAAAGAGTTACAAATCAATATGGTTTTAATGTATTAGTTTTGTGGAGGGAATAGGATTAAAAACTAAATTACTATAATCATGCATAAATAAAGGGAATAAAATTAGATAATATGATGAGATAAAATACACTTCAAATTCTAAGTGTGAGATTCCTTCTAAAGAAGCACTATTTAAGACCTCGGTCATTCGACCAAGTGGGTTCTTCCATAATACGGTGCCCCTAGAATATCTTGTGTAAGTAAAGTAATTAATTAGATATAATCAATTATACTTGGTTAGGTTCTTACATAGAAGGGTTCCCATGAGTTGAATTTTATTAATCTAGTTTTGAAGTTTTCTTTGGGTTACACTTAGCTAAGAAACACTTAGGAAAGATACCAGAGGAATGAAGTTAATTTATCCATAAGATGGATTAGAAAACAAATGTCCTATATGGTATCCAAGAATTATATATGATATGATTAGGATGATTACCTACCTAAATAATTAATTGATGAGAGGAATTTCCAGACGGACTCATTGTGTAGTGAAATATGGATCTTGGATCAGTAATGGATATAATGTATTTTTAAAGGGTTCATTATTTTAGTGGGATACCATTTAATAATATTCCTTATTAAATGGTTTATAAAACATGATACTCATTTGATAAAAGCTTCTATCATAGATAATATAATCATTATAATTAAACTAAACTTAGTGATGAATCCTTGAAAGGAGAAACTTAAAGTAATGTAATGAACTAGATTAGGATGCCATCAAAATAAGCACCCAACCCAATTCTCCATAAGTCTCAAAGAAATTATTGGTCTCTATGTGATGGAAACTAGTGTCTGGCCATCATAGAATCCATTTGGGAATTATTTCACCCAAAAAAATAGATAAAAAATATTAAAATAAAAACTAAAAATATCCAAAATAAAAAGGAACATACCAAACATGTCACAACCAGTTAGAATGATCCAACCCATTTTCATAAACATAAAAAAACCTATAAAAATGATATAGGTGGTAAGAATAGATAAAATCTGACAAAAAATAAAACAACCACAAACCAATTCAAGTCAAGTCTGAACAAACTCTATTTAACCTTTGGTTTCTCACCACCACCCATGTAATGCCCCATTATCTTTCTATCAGTTATGTTTTGATCTTTTTTTTGGTTTTCCTTTTTCATTGGAAAAATATTTTTGGCCCTAAATTGGGAGGATATCTGTGATTGTGAATTCAGTGATTTGTTAGATTTTCATCTTTTCCCTCATATTTTCTATTGTTTGTTGGGACATTACATGAAGTGTAACAGGGTTTCATGACATGTAATTCCAGTTGGACTCATCCTAGGAGTTGAATTCATAGAATGATAATTTACACATTTTTTAAGGGTTACATATCATGTAATGTGATAAACCAATTTTTTATTAAAAATGAGACATTTTTTTTGGTGTAACTTAAAATAAAATGGATTCACGATGTTTAAAATATTACACACTATGTAATTCACTGATTTCTAGTTTTTAGGGTTCCATGAAGGTGGTTGAGGCTTCATTTTTTTAAGTCTTCTCCTCTCATCCATAGTTCTTACCCTAGGTGATTTTGGGTGTATCACTTCCATCTAGATCGATTCTTTTAGAAATTGATCAATAGGGTTAGGTGCTTCATCTCTTTGGGTAAGCCTTCCTATTGGTTTCTCTCTCATTAGTGGTTGTGGTACTGTTTTTTGTAGGTATTGGTAATAAAATGGTGTTTTTATCAATCCTTTTTAGTTGTTAGTCGTGCCTTGTCTTCCGAAGGTAGATGTTGTGGTTTTCTATCCCCATTGTCAAAGGAAGTTAGGTTTTATAAGCTCCTGAGGTAGGTGGATATGTTCAATTGTTCTAATTTATTGAATTTATTATTATTCATATTGATTACTTGAGATTTGAAATGGAATTTCATGCGTTGAAACTAAAAGGGTAATGAGTTTATGTTTTAAATGGGTTTTTTAATTTAAACTAGAATTTCCTTGATTTGAAATGGAAAATTGATTTTTAAACCCTGAATAATATTGTCTTGGATTTGAAATTGTTTCATAAAAATGTGAGCATGGTTTTTAAGGCATAAATTGAAAAACATTTCACAATGGGAACCTTGGGTGCATTGACAAAGAGATACATGAAGCCTTAGTCTATGTGACACCACTAGGAGGTAACCTCTTGTAAGTCCTTCACCTAACCTCTAGTTTTGTATGGACTTATCTTTCTTTCTAGTTTAGCTGGTTTGGATTAGTTGAATCTATCATTTTTTACTCTTTTTACTCTGGTTTTATTTCTTTTTTTTTTATATATGAGACTAGTTTTGTTATCCTTATTTTACCACACCTTGTGATGGGATGAATTGGGTGACTGGTCTGGTTGACCCATTTTGTTATGTTACAATTTGGTATTAGAGCCATACTCAACCTGAAGTGTGTCAGCACTACCTAAGTTATTTTTGTGTCTTGGGTATATAGGAGTAGGATCATAGAAATTTAGATAGTAGGTACACAAATGGGGCTTGTCCATCTCACTCCCATTATTGAATTTGAGTTTCCATGGGTGGTCAATTTTTTTTACTAAGTCCAAGACTGAGTATTTAGGTTTATTTGAATAAATTGTATGGGAAGTTTATTTAAATTAACCTATATAATATGTCCAAGGAATTGGTTTGTGTAAGGTAGTTTGAATAAAATAAGTGGGGAGTTTATTTATATGGACCTTTAACTTCCAAAATGTATTAGACTTTTGTGGTTTAATTCATAAATTCTTTAATTCTTATTATTTAGCATGGTTTTGGATTCTTTTTTTTTGGTTATATAGTTTTTTAATTTTCTCATGGGTGATTGGTTATTGTATTTTGTTTAACAGAAAATGCCTCCTAGAAGTGATCTTCGAAATAAAAGAGGGGAAGACATGAGGCAGGTTCCGCAAGAAGATCCTCCAGTGGAACCTTCTATGGTTGAACTAGTGACCCATACTATTTAGACTATTAGGTTAGTGGGTAAAGTGAACCCAGGATAGGTAGTGGATCATGGTATGGAATTTACCAAGAAGTATACACTCGTCTTCTGTGGTGAAAAAGGACAAAAAGAGTCAGAGGAGTGGCTTGAACGGATTGAGGGCATCTTCACCTTTTTGAAGACTCCTGAGGAATCTCAGGTGGGTTTTTCCTTGTATATTCTTGAAGGACTAGGAATAAAATGGTGGGACTTGATAGTGAAATATAAGTTACATGAAGGAATTACCTGGGTTTCATTCAAGAAGATATTTATTCATAATTTTTATAATGAGACTTTACATATGGAAAATACCCAAGAGTTTTTGAAATTGGATCAAGGGGAGAATACCATTCTAGAGTAATCCACCCATTTTCTAAGTTAGTGCATATGGCACCATAGATTGTCACCAATGATTACCTAAAGGATCGAAGGTTAGAGATGGGGATGAGACCCAATGTTTGATTGATGCTAGTTCTTTTTCACCTTACCAAATTTATGTAGTTTGTGGATAAAGTATCTTTGTATGAGGTAGACATAGCTGTGAGGATAGGTTTGGGCAGAGCTTTAGTGGGTGCAACAGTTAACTAGGGTGCTTCTTTTGGTCAGAGAATTCTACAAGGAAGCAAAATGTTATTTTCAACTAGTGTTTGAGGCATGGTAAAACCATTCTTTAGTGTATGGAGGATCCTATAAATTATCATATTTTTGGTTAATTTGGCCATTTGAAGTGTTTCTGTGATAAGATGTCCCAAGTAAGTAAGGTGGGATCCACTTTCACTAATGGGTCATAGGATTAGGTTAATGATTCCAAGGGTTATGAGTCTCATTCTCAAGCCAAGGGGGATGTAAAAATAGACATTTCCTGATGAATTTATAAAAAAAGTGTGTGTAAGATGAAT
Organism: Viscum album; assembly: GCA_963277665.1. Lineage (NCBI taxonomy): Eukaryota > Viridiplantae > Streptophyta > Magnoliopsida > Santalales > Viscaceae > Viscum > Viscum album. The sequence goes on along the minus strand of OY728123.1, from coordinate 150,897,402 downwards.
CTAATGTAGGGACATATACTATTATAGGTATAATGTTTATTTCATATTCTATGGTGCTAGATTTTTTTGATACATGTGCTACTCATTATTTTATATCATAAAATTTGGTTGATGTGTTGGGTTTGCATTGAATCATATTCCTTTCTTGTTGGATCTTTCCACACCTTTAGGAAAGAGGTCCGAATAAGGTTTCAAATGTCACCGCATGTTGGGTGTTGATAGGTGACTTTGAGGTGGTTTGGGAATTCTTAATAATTGATCTTGAAATATTTGACTTGATCAATATCATTGATTGAATGATTAGAATAAAGGCCTAGAAAGACTATTATCATAGTTAGGTATAGTTCTTATCTACCTATGGGGTCACTCATGTTTTGTAGGGTTACTGGGAATTCATATTGGGAAGGGCATGGGTATTTGTTCCATATTCCATTTTAATCTCATGCCAATTGTCAGAAATTTTTCTTGATGCAGCTGACCCATGATTGGGAAATCAACTACCTATTGTTGTGTGTTCATAACATGAGGTATTTTTAGATTATTTTTCTAGTTTACTGCCACAAATAGAGGTTGAGTTTACTATTAAACTATTACCTATAACAATTCCCATTTTTATTCCATCCTATCAAATGGAACCTGCTAAGTTGGTGGAACTTAAAATACAACTTGAGGACCTATACATGAAAGTATTTATTCATCCTAGCATGTCATCATTGTATTCACCCATACTATTTTCTAATAATGTGGACAAAATTATTAGACTTTGTATTGACTATCGGAATTTGAATCGGTTTACCATTAAGAACAAGTATACATTACCTAGAATCGATGATATTTTTGAATAGTTGAGGGGGGATTGTTGGTTTTCTATGATCAACCTACGATTGGGGTACCGATAGTTGAGTTTCTGAGAAGATAATATACCCAAGATAAAGTTTTAGAGTCAATATGGAAATTTCAAGTTTCTGTTTATGACATTAAAACTCACTAATGATACGATGGTATTCATGAATTTAATGAACCAAATATTTCATAATTTCTTGGAATATTTTGTTGTTGTGTTCATAGATGATATATTGGTGTACTACAAGATAAAGGAGGAACACAAAGACCATTTGAATATCATTATTTGAACTTTGAGGGAACATCATATGTATGGTAAGATTTACAATTGTGACTTTTGGATTTGGGAAGTGAAGTTTCTGAGGCATGTGATATTTGAGAGGGGTGTATCAGTTGATCATGAAAAGGTGTAGGTATTTATTTCTTAGGAGCATTCCAGAAACATATTTTATATCTAAATATTATTTTTTGGCAGGATACTATAGAAGGTTTGTTCGGGACTTCTCTAATATTGCATCTTCAATGACATATTTAAATCATAAGGGTGTAAAGTTTGAATGGAATGAAAAGTGTCAGAGATATTTTGAGGAGATGAAGATGAGGTTCAATTCAGAACCAGTTTTTATTCTTTCAAAACCAGGTTCAGGTTATGATGTTTTCTACGATGCTTCTGGTATGGGTTTGGTATGTGTATTGATATAGGTGAAACATGTTTTGTCTTATGGCTCATTCCAATTATCCCCTCATGATAAGAACTAGCATACACATGATCTTTAGTTGGAAGCTATTATGAATGCACTCAAAAGATGGTGTCACTATCTATTTGGAGAGCAGTTTACAGTATATTATGATGACAAAATCCTAAACTATATTTTCAATTATAAAGATATGAAATTAAGATAGCGATGCTGGGTTCATTATCTTTAGACCTTTGATTTTGATATAATATATACTCCCCCAATAAAAAGAATATGATGGATGATTCATTAAGCAGAAAATTACTAACACAATCTGTGAAGAAATCAGTTGAATAATGGTATCTGATGAGTTTATTTTCTAAAATGCGCTTCAGAGTGGGGGAGGTTGGCGGAAATGTGTTATTAGATTTGATAAAAGTTGACTTCTCTTTTTATGAGCTTGTTTAACTTGAGCAGACAACAAACATTGAGAGATGATGCTTAGGAGAAATCCTAAATGGTGGGGAGAGCTCATTCGAGTTGTCTTGGTCTCCCAGTGGAGCTTTGTGCTTCCATAGTAGGTTTTTTATTCTATTTTACTTGAGGTAGAAGTTTATAGATAGTGGAAACTGGTCTTGTTAGTCCGTGCACCCTGGGGATACATATATGTACCACGATTTGAGGTGTCAATATTGGTGGTTGGGGATGAGGTAGTCAGTTACAGATTTTGTATAGCAGTGTCTCACTTTTCAAAGAGTTAAAGTGGAACACTAGAGACCTACCAGTTTATTTCATCCTATACCCATTCTGGTATGAAAGTGGGGAGAGATTTCCATGAATTTATTTATTGTTTTACCTTGGAATCCTAGGGGGAAGGATATTATTTGGTTTATTTTTTATAGACTCACTAAATTAACGCATTTATTGCCAATAAAGGAAATGATGAAAGTGGAATAGATTGGGGACTCATATATCCAAGTGATTGTGAATATTTAGGGGGTTACCTCTTAAGTTGTTTGTGATAGGGAATCAAGGTTCACATCTAGATTCGGGAATGTTTTTTAGGAGTCAATGGGTTCCCAGTTGAAATTGAGCACAACTTATCATCCATAGACAGATAGACAGACAGAGAGGGTTATCCAAGTTCTTGAGGATATGATCTAGGATTGTGTACTTGATTTTGGTGGATCTTGGTATAGAAAGTTTCATTTTTTTGAGTTTAACTATAACAATAGTTATCAGGCTTTGATCAGGATGGCACCCTTTAAGGATTTGTATCGGCGACCATATCGATCTCCCTTTTGCTGGGCAAAGTCGGGAGAGTGGTCCTTGGTTGGGATGAGTGTTTTTTCAGAGACAAAAGAGGTAATTTAGTTAATCTAGATGCATTTGATCATGGTATGGAGCCATCATAAATCTCATGTAGACTATAGGCGTTGGACACTAGAGTTTGAGGTTGGTGATTAGGTCTTTCTTAGAGCTTTACCTCACTTGGGAAATCATCATTTGGGTAAGAAGGGTATGTTGGTACTAAGGTTTGTGGTCCCCTTTGAGATCATTGATTGAATGGGGATGGTGGAACTGGTATAAATAGAATTTTTAATATTGTATTTATAATGTGAGTTCTATATACACCGATGATATAAATGTAACTGATATATTTTTGGCATCAGTTATTATAGTAACCGATGCTAAAATTTTTATACTAACATTTTTAGCGTCAGTTTTATTAAAAACCAATGCCAAAACATAAGTTATTAATTTTTTTCATCCATTTTACTAGAAATAGATGCCAAAAATTCTCGAATGAATTGTTTTCGATGTTGGTTTTCTTAAAAACCCATGCCAAAAAAAACTATCTCATATATTTGGTGTTGGTTTTTATATTAACCGATGTCAAAAATCATTAAAAAAATCAGCATCAGTTTTAATAAAACCAACAATGAAAATAAATTTTTAAATAGTTTTAACGTTGGTTTTATAAAAAGCCGACGTTAAAATAATTTTTAAAAATATATCACCTCAAAACCATCATTTCATTTTTTCGATTCCCCATTATTCTCTCAGCCTACGATGACTTCGAAGACCACCAAATGTCTTCAAAGGATATTAAAGTTGAGCTTGTTCGATTTGAATATTGTTTTCATGATTGATAACCATCAATTGTTTAACATGCATACTTGTCTCATGACCAAGGTTTATATTTCATCTTTGGTAACCCTATTATGATCGAGCAACACCATAATTATAGGTTTTTTTCTTTTCTTTTTTTCTTGGTAATATTTTGATTTTTTATTCATTTTTAGTGTTATTTATGTCAATGAATTCAAAGGATGTAACCTATATTCAGGATCAATCTTTCATTCTCCAAATATGAATTTTGTGAGTGTTTTTAAAAATATTTTAAGATAAATTCATTATCTGTTAGTTATAAATTTGATTAATTCCTTTGTTTGTATGAATTTGATTGTTAATTATAAATTTTTGTTAAAGTTTTTTTAATTATATAAATTATTTGTTTGATGGAATTATCAAATGGTTTTGTCCAATATATACAAGAATGCATACAGTAGTAAGTGGTGATGATATGTGTAAGGACAAAAGCACATCCTTTAATAATATAACTCAGGAATTCACTAAGATAAACTATATAGATATAGATTCATCAGCAACTATTTTCACATGGGACCCACGACCACCAAAACTATTCTATTGGTCTCATTCAAGAATACACATATCAAATTTTCACCTTAATCAATTAATTAATTATAAATTGTTAAATATTATTCCATTTCCATTCCATTGATAAATACATTAATCATACTTATCATGAGACTTTTGCACTATAATTTCTCTTATATTTATTCTCAATTACATCCTCATAATCTATAATCACCATGAACAAATACATTTTTTACTAATTCAATTATCATTTCACATTTAATCAATCTATTTTTTGTATTTATTCAATTACACCACAACAATGATGTAATAGTTTCACAGAGTCAAATTTCATCAAATAGGTGGAACCAAATCATAAAATTTATATTAGGACATAAAGGAATCAATAAATCATGAGAAAGAATAAATATATCAATGATAATACCCCCTAAAAACTCATCATAGGTGCTATGTTTGATTTCCACACTATTCTGCATAGTATCATCCTTTCAACTATCTACAACATCAACCATGTCTACATCCTGTCCCTCAAACATATTTCTATAAAATCATTTCCAACCATATAAATGTTATAAATAATGAAATTAAGTCATTTATAGGATCTAATAAACTAAGGATACACATATATTAATTTTATTATTCCACAAATTTCAATGGAATCTCTGGAGAAGGAATTGTGGCATTGAAGCCTTTCATATCAAGGATGGGATCATTCAACACAAATTATTCATGAAAAACTATTCTAATGCCCATATTGGAATAACCAATTTATTATAATTCAGTTTTACATATAGAGAATAAAATATATAGTAGATAGAAAATAAGTGTTTCATGAATATATACATATGGAAGTTGTGTTTAACGTTATTTATCATAGGTTAACTAAAGAGGAATATTGATGTCTATTTCGAAGGATCTAGGTACAAAAGAAGGAGTTTTGTCTGATAGTTGTTTAAAAAAATCTATCTTAACTTGAAAAATATCTTTATTCCTTTACAAGGGTCATCAAGAATAGTTTATAATTAATTATTTAAATAAAATAAATACTGAGAGTAATTTAGTTTTTATTTTATTCCTAATAATAATCAGTATCTCCCACCGAATCACCAATAATTTTGATTATATATTTTAATGTTTAAAATTTAACTATTTATATATATATATTCCTATGTTTATATGTTTTAATATATTCACCTTTTATATTATGATATTAGGTATTTAGTGGATCATAATTGGATAAAGATATGAATAACCACTAATTAATATGAAAAAGGAGTTGACAATTTCTTGGAATTTAATAAACAAAATATTCAAAACATAGATTTTATTTTCTATTCATGCATGAAGTGTTTTAATAGGAGAAAGTTAAATTCTAGAGAAATCAAGGATCATATAATTTTCTCGGGTTTAATCCATAATTATACATGTGGGATATGGCATGGTGAAAGAATGTAAAATTCAACATCTAATGTTGATGAAAATATTCAGAATGAGACAGATGACCATATTGAAGAATTAATCAGGATGTAGGTGCTGAAACCATTGAAAAGATAGAAAATGTTGAATAATTGTATGTAGATTCTAGGAATCAATTATTCTTAGGTTGCACTAAATATATAGTGTTATCGACATTTCTGAGATTTGTTAATTTGAAAGTAATAAATGGGTGGAGTGATAAAAGTTTCTCTAAATTGCTTGATTTTTTTATTAAGATACTTCCAGAGGGAAACATGCTTCTAGATTCCAATTATGAGGCAAAGAAAATATTATGCCCAATGGGATTGGGGTATAAAAATATACATTCTTTCCCCAATTATTGTGTATTTTATAGGAAGTAATATGAATATTTATCCAAATATACTCAATACGGGACATCATGCTATAAGATGGATGGAATGTTCAATACTAATTCATTCCTAGGTACTGAGATCTAACCTCATGCTAAATCAATTTGGTACCTTTAAAAAATTCCTTCCAATAATTATAATAATTTAACTCTGATTCATTCTTAGGTACCAAAATCAAACCTCCTGCTAAATCAATTTGGTACCTTCTAGTAATTCTTCATTTGAAGCATATATTTGTAAATTCAAATGATGCGAAAAGGTTAAGATGACATAAATATGAGCACATATCTGATGGTAACTTATTTCACTCTTCCGATTCAACATAGTGGAATATATTTGATAAAACAATTCCTGATTTTGGAAGTGAAGTTAGAAATATTAGAATGGGATTGTGCACAGATGGAATGAATCCATATTGAAGCCAAGTAGCCAATATAGTTCATAGCCTATTTTGTTGTTAGTTTACAACTTGTCTCCATAGATATATATGAAGAAAAAATATGTTATGATGATATTGATTATTTTTGGACTAAAACAACTAGTAAATGATATTGATGTATATCTTTCACCATTTATTGATGATTTGAAACTTCTATGGAAGACAAGTGTTATAGTTCTTGATGCATACATGAAAGATTATTTTCTTTTGCATGCTATGATAATGTTCACTATAAACAACTTTCCTAAATATGAAAACTTATCATGATATATTGTTAAGAGACATAAATCATGTACAATTTGTGACGAAGAGACTTCACATTACCAATTTTAGAGTAGAAAAGATAGTGTACATGGGACATCGAAGATTTTTTTTCAAATTTACCATCCATATTATTGATTGAAAAAAGCATTTAATGGTTTACATGAATATAATATTCCCCCATAACCATTTTACATTGAAGAATATTATGGAAAGGTAAAAAATATTGATATCACATTTGGAACGAAAGGAAGTTATGGTCATCAAAAAATTATATAGAAGAAACAGTATTACCTTTTCAAACTACTTTATTTAATATTTTTAGAGATAAAACATAACATTGATATTATGCATGCTGATAAAAACATATGTGACAGTTTTATTGGAACTTTGTTGTACATAAAAGGAAATAAAAAAGATGGATTGAATGCTAGATTGGACTTGATATCAATTGTAATAAATTTGGAGTTATCTCCCACTATGAAAGGAAACTGAACATATTTACCTCCGGCTTGTCACACATTAAGAAAATTTGAGAAGATGATTTTTTTTCAGTGTCTGCATGGTATTAGGGTACCCAGTGGATATTATTCTAAATTGAACAATTTGGTACCATAAAAGGATTTCAATTTAATTGGAATGAAATATCATGGTTGTCATGTATTGATGCAACAACTGCTACTGGTTTCACTGTGTGGTATATTGCTGACACCTATTAGAAAGACCATTACCAGGTTATGTAATTTTTTTAAATCTATTTATAGAAAATTCATTGATCCAAATTTGTTATATGTGTTGGATAATGAAGCTTCACTTATTCTTTTTCAACTAGAAATGTATTTACCACCTATGTTTTTTTGATATAATGGTCCATTTGGTGATTCATCTGGTTCATGAGATAAGAATATATGGTCCTGTTTATTTGTGTTGGATGTATCCCTTTGAAATATATATGAAACTTTTTAAGGGATATGTTATGAATCCTTATTAACCGGATGCCTCTATTTTTCAAAAATATACATTAGAAGAGGTGATTGAGTTCTATACTGATTATTTTTATGAAGTGGTGCATGTTGGTCTCCCTATATCTTAAAATATGATAGTTTATAGAGAATGTAGAGGTATTAGAGGCTTAAAGGTAAAGTTCAATTCATGTGATGATGTGATGAAGACACATTTATACATTTTTTTACAACACCATTGAGGTTCAACCATATATATCATCAGATATTTCTGAATTAAAGGTACAATATCTGAATGAAGTGAATAGTGGTTGATGATTGAGTATAAAAATAATTTTTCTTCATGGATTAAAAATACATTCATCACAGATATATCTACATAAGAAATATTTAAATGGTTGGAAGGGGGACTATCTCTTAATGTAATCGCATGGTATGGTTTTTATATTAATGGATACACATTTTACACAAAAAAATAAGGATGAAAAGAGTACCATACAAAATAGTGGGGTAATGGTCATTACGGAAGAAGTACATTTTTTGAATGTAAAAGATAAAATACCAATTTCTACATCAAATAAATATTTTGGATTTCTTGAGGATATATGATAAATTGATTATAATGAATTCTAAGTCACAATGTTTCAGTGAAAATGGCTTGATAGTAATAGTGGTGTGAAAAATGATGATTATGGGTTTCCACTGGTTGATTTTCATAGATTTTGTATCAAAGAGGAACCATTTATCGTGGAGACACATTAAAAACAAATATTTTATATCATTGATCCATTGAATGATCAATGTTCCATCATTTTTCAAGGGAAAAGAATTTATTTGGGTGGTGAGGATGATGATGTTGTTATGAATTTATATGAGGTTTATTCATCTATTGTGTAATTTCTAGATGATAACAATGACTATAATGCAAACATGGTATATGCTGTAAGAAATCACTGTGCTGAAGGAATATGTGAAAACACTAAATTAATCTCCTAATTATTCTGGTAAATATTTATATTTTATTTATTTTTTGAAATTTACATTTAAAAAAAATATATTTTTTTGTTAATTATTAGATTTATAATTAAATATATTTGATTAATTATAAGTTTCTTGTGTTAAATATTATATTCAAAAGTTATGGTTTAATATTTTTTGATTGAAAAACCTAATATACAACATTATGTTTTGGTTATATTTATTCATATGAAACACTTTTTTTAAATGTTTTATTTAAATTTATAAATGTTTCTATCAGTTTATAATTATTGTTTATATTTAATAATTTATCTTCTATTTTTTTTTGTTTAAGAATCATGAAATTGTTATTATTTTTATAAACTTACATATTAATGAAACTATTTTTTTACATACATATTTTTGTTATCAATGTTTTTAAATATTCACTTTTCTAATAATATGTTGGTACACAGAATATCATTATATTTGCTTATTTCAATTAAAGAAATAGATAAAGAGAAACTTTTAGCGAGGTATAAGTTTTTATTATTATTATGAAATATTTAACAATATATTTATTTCATTAAATAAAAATTATAATTTACAAAAAATAATTGTAGGACTACAGATGTGCCTCCTACGGAGGAGTCTTGTCCTTCTTCTTCTACGAAATAAATTTCTAGAGTTGGTAAATGTGGGATTACATCTTTACCAAAAATGACACTTTCATGTGAAGACTAGAGATTACATGTTATTTTTTATGAAAATAATAAACCAACTGGTCCACATGCAATGAAATTTATCAATAATATTTCCATGAAGAGTCATTACAGGATTAAAATTTTATATCCTGATTGGAAGTCAATTGACAAGATGGGAAAGAAAAGATGTGGGAGTTTGTATTGGTAAAATATCTCAATTAATTTATTTTTATCTCATTTTTCAAATATTATATATTTTATTTGACTAATATTTAATTTATTTTATTACATATGACATTCATTTTTGAAGCAAAGAAAGAGATTAAGAAAATATTCCTATATTTGGTGGCGGTTTGATGGAGAGATTTTAAAACAAAATTGAAAAAAATTATGTTTTTGGTAGGTTACAGAATGAAAACCCATGTCTCAAATATGAGTTTTTAGATTCATATATATATATGAAATAAATTTGTTGTCAGCCAACATGGTGAAGCATTTATGGTAATATAATTATTTTATATTGTAAAATTTCTTATATATCACTTTATTACTTATTATTTTATTATTATGTAATAAGATTCCAAGAGATCTCATTAAGAGATCTAGTTTAATAATGTATACCCTCATACTATATCAGGTGGAGGGTATCATTTATTGGATGAGAAAATGATTGTAGAAAAGTTTGATGCATTGAGTGCTTAATCTATTAGTGATTCTAAAGAGGTCTAGTTTAGTCCTCCATCTCCCCCACTCGACATGAAAACTGGAAAAGAGTGAGAAGAAGTAAAAATAAATAGTATCTTATAGGAAAATACAAGTAAGTATCTGAGAGAATTGTAAGATATTAATTTTTATTTTTCACTAATATTAGTATTTTTTAAATTAAAAACACTAATATATCATTTTAATTTTTCATTTCAGGATGGAATTTAGGAGCAAGTGATGCAGGACACTTTTATCCCTAAATCTAGGATGGAAATTGATAAAACACTATTTTTTTGATTATTTAATTGATAATAAATGACATAATTTCCTCACATTTTGTTAAATATGTTTATTTATAAAATATTTGGGATTTGATCATTCATTTGAAAATTTGGTGAAAATTCCAGTTTTACCCTTTATAGTGCAATGTAGTATTTCGAAGATAAATATTTTTAAACTTATTATTTGAATTTGAAATTTTGTAACAGTGTTCCTAACTTAATTTTATAAAACTTTTATTCAGGATACTAGAGCTAAATAGGGAATTTGGTTGTTGAAAATGGGCCATGAAATCAAAGTTGGGCAGGACTCGCCAGAATTGAGAAGCTTCTGTATTTGGGCCGTAACTCCTTCATCTGGGCTTGGATTGAACCCAACTATTTATAGGAGATATAGGAACCATATACTCACATATGATCCTTCTGTAAGGCCATCCAATTAACGCATTTTGGTGGTCAACATGGCGGTGAAATTTGGATTAAAACATTTGTCCGAATTTCCACATTCACACTTGAAACCACTTGTAAAATATCCTCCCCTACCCTCTATAAATTAGAGTTTTTATCATTTGTAAGAGTTGGGACGTGAATTAAGAAGTTTAGGGAAGAGGATAAGAGGTTCAACTCCAATTATACAAGAAATTCAACAAGGGTATCTCTTGAATCAAGGATCCCTTCGTCGAAGCCCTATTCTTCTTCCTCATGTTGTAATGTTTGTGTTTTCTTAATAAACTTCTTTGTTATTCTTTTATTTATTATCTTTTCTTCTGTTTTGTTTAAATTACTTCTTCTATTAATCTTCATCTTTGGGCTTTAATTCTTGATTATAATCGTTATTGGGTTATACCCATTATAAACCTTTGCACATGCAAAATGCTTCTACGATGATTACGTCACCCATGGAAGAGTAGTCTTTTAGCAAATAGATCTATATCTTACCTTCTTAATTCATTTATTTTGAATAAATGAGCTAATGTAATTCACTTAATATGATATATTAATTTAGTTTTCAATTTAAATGAATCTAAGCATGCAATTTAACAATAAACACAAATCACGCGAGGTCGAGAATTGTGTGAATTGTGAGAGCGCGAACTTAATTGGTAATTCAAAACCACATGGGATAAATTTGTAGTGTTCAAATATAATCCCTAAACTCAATTAATTCTAGTTTCCAGAGGTGAAATGTGCCTTAATTTACCACTGACCATAAGCTAATCTTAGAACATCAATCAAAGCAGGGTGTTGCGATTGCATGTTCCGAAGTTAGCCTAAGGTTAAATTCACTTCATCTTTGTGGTAAGGTTAATTCTCATAGGGTTTGGGGGTTAAAAAATTAAGGGATCATAATTAAGTGAATATTAATTTAAATGATAATGATTAATAAATGATTGAAGAGGTAGAGTTAGATCTATTAAGTCTTTTAAATATTGTCTAAAAAAACATCTTTTTGTTGTGTCATTTTAATCAAACTTCATTTGAAAACTAAAAACAAAAAAAATACAATCTTCTTCCAGAAAACTTCTTCTAGATTCCTAAACTATAACCAAACCCCATACTTTCAAGTAGTGTTTTTATTCTCTTTTATTTTATTTTTAGAATACATTTAAAAAGTTGTTTTAAATCTACTTCCTCCTTTGAGATACGACCTTGGTCAGCCTCTCTACTGCACCTAAGTACCCTAAAATCACATTAATAATTTGAGGGCGCCCATGACTGCGCTCTTTAAAATTGGCATCGTTGCTAGGGAGGTAATTAATTTATTCAACCATTTAGAGGTATTTCTTTTATTTTTCATTTTATTATTTTATTAACCTCTCAATTTCATCTTTACCCTTTCTCAAGTTTTCATTTTTTTCACCCTCTTCTTTTCTTTTTGGACCATCAACTCAAATTTCTCATTTTTATTTTACTATGGTCCACTTTCTTTCTTTTCATTTTTATTTGATTTATTACACAAACTAATCCCGAAGATCTCTTAGATCTTGACCCTGAGATTGAACGTAGCCTTAGGGCTCGAATCAAACATTCTTAGTCTACGAGAAGTTTTAATATTTAACTAGTTGGTGAATTCCTCTCTTCTGGAAACATTGAAATTGGAAGCAATTCAAATTCAAACATAAAAGAGGAACAAATGGCTGGAAATAATGGAAATGAACTTAATAGAACCATTCGAGAATTGGATGGACCTGATATTAACTATCAACCAAATTGTATTGCATACTCAAATCTCGAATCATACTTTGAGTTAAAATATTGGTTAATTCACCTTCTTCAAAACTTTCATGGTTATCTGGTGAGGATCCCAACAAACACCTTAAAGAATTTAATGTGGTTTGCTCAACCCTTAAACCAAGAAATGTTTCTGAAGATCAAATCAAATTAAGAGCATTCCCATTCTCACTTGATGGAGATGCGAAAGATTTGATGTATTATTTACAACCCGAGGATGTAACTTGTTGGAACGATTTAAAATGTCTTTTCTTGTAGGGATTTTTTCCAGCATCAAGGACCACTTCCATTTGTAAGTAGATCTCGGGGATCAAGCAAGCACAAGGGGAGTCAATGTATGAGTACTGGGAACGATTCAAGAAGTTGTGTGCAAGATGTCCACATCACCAAATCAGTGAGAAACTACTCATCCAGTACTTCTATGAAGGACTCACACCTATGGAGAGGAGCATGGTGGATGCCACAACAGGAGGGGAATTGGTGGACAAAACACCAATAGCCGCACGTTCATTTATCGACAATATGGCACAAAACTCCCAAAAATTTGGCAATTGAGGTACACCACATATCATGGGAGTATATCAGGTATGTCCTTCTTCTCTTGAAAGTCATTTGATTGATACCAAGTTGGAATAATTGACCACTATGGTGAGGAAGATTGCATTGGATCAAAATATATCCCAACCCCCTCCTTTAAGGCCTTGTGGTATTTTCACTGAGACAAGCCACCCAACCGACTGTTGCCCATAAATACAAGAGACAAGGGATTGCGTGGCAGTATTCCCAGGGAGACTATTTCAGAAGAAACAACAACCATATCACCAAAAGAAGTTTGATTCATTTTCTCCAACATACAACCAAGGGTGGAAAGAACAACCAGACATGAGTTATGGCTATGGACAACAACAAATGCCACCATTTCAACAAAACTTTCAGCAGCCTCCGCCTTACCAATAGGGTTTCCAACAACCCCAAAGGAGATTTGAAGCCCAAGAATAGACAAGACAATAACAAGGGAATCCCCCACCAAAGGTAGATTCTAATACTGATGATCTTTTGAAGCAAATCGTTCTTAATCAATAGAATGAGATAAAGAGTCAAAGTTCGGAGCTGAGGGAGTTGAAGACTCAAATGATCCAGATTGCCACCGCCCTCCATGAACTTATAAGTAAGAATTCCGGAAATCTACCTTCCCAAACCACTCCAAATCCAAAGGGGAATGTTAGTGCCATCACATTGAGAAATGGGAAGCAAATGAACGATACATCTGTACCTACCATTCTACCAGGATTCACCTCTACTCCAGAGAAGCCGCATTCCATACCAAGTGATGAGAAATACAAGGAGAAAGATAAAGGTAAGAAAAATATTGATTATGTTCCTCCTAAAACCCTTCCTTTTCCAAACACGGTTGTTCAAACCAAGAATATGGCTGATGAGGTGATTCAAAAAGAGGTTTTGGACACATTCAAGCGTGTAGAGATCAACATCCCTCTACTTGAAGCCATCAAACAAATCCTGAGGTATGCCAAATTCTTAAAAGAACTCTGCACCAATCGAAGAGGGATCAAGGGAAATGAGAGGATCAATCTTGGAAGGAATGTGTCAGCACTCATTACACCAACTCTAGCAATTCCAACAAAGTGCAAGGATACAGGCACATTCACCATCCGATGCACCATAGGGGAGCTGCACTTTTCTTATGCACTTTGTGATTTAGGTGCTTCCATAACTGTGATGCCTCACTCTGTATTCTCTTCCTTACAGGTTGGTGAGTTGAATCCGACAAGAGTAGTGGTGCAATTGGAGAATAGAGTTACGACATATCCAACGGGATTCCTTGAGGATGTACTTGTCTGGGTAAGAGACATGATCTTTCCAGCAGACTTCTATGTGCTCAAAATGGAGGATGATAAGGTAAGTTCTCATGCCATGATTATCTTAGGTAGACCCTTCCTCAAAACTACAAAAACTATCATAAATGTCAATGAGGGTACACTTTCCATGGAATTTGGGGATGAAGTTTTGATATTTAATGTTATTGATTCCATGAAACACCCCTCAGAGGATCATTCTGTGTTTTTTATCTCCCATTTTGAACCACCAAGTAAAAACACCATGGAATTGGATTGTCCTATGCTTAGGGATATTATGAGTATTGGTTCTAGTTTGATGTCTAAAAGTACTTCCACACCCATTTCTAAGGAACAAGACTCTATAAGATTTGATTTTGAAATGGAATCATATTCTGATATTAATCATGTGAACTCTAATTATGACATGGCTGTTGATTATGCTGATGGATTTGATGCTTTATTCTCTGATTTTGATGATGTATATTCTGATACTGATGATATTTGTGCACATATTTCAGTTCCTTCTATGTCTCCATCCACACACCACCCCCTTACACTAGAACTCAAGCCATTGCCACCAAATCTCAAATACTCATACTTGTTGAGTGGTGAGAAATTACCTATTATCATTGCTAACAATCTCCCTATTTAACATGAAGAAATTTTTTTGAAATTTTTGAGGGAGAATATTAGGGTAATTGGGTGTACCTTGGCTGACACATCAGATATTAGCACCTCCATTTGCATGCATAGGATTATTTTAAAGGATGAGGCTAAACTGGTGAGGCAACCACAAAGGATACTCAATCGAACACTTTTGGAGGTTGTTAAAAAAGAAGTTGAAAAATTTCTCAAGGCTAGTATAATCTATCCCATTTCAGATTATCAGTGGGTAAGTCCAATTCAAGTTGTGCATAAGAAAAGTGGCGTTACTATTGTTAAAAATGAGAAAGATGAGTTAGTTCCAATGAGGGTACAAAATAGTTGGCGTGTGTGTATTGATTATAGGAAACTAAATCATTCCACTCGCAAAGACCATTTACCCCTCCCATTTATTGATCAGATGCTTGAGAGACTAGCTGGGAAGACACACTATTGTTTCTTAGATGGATTTTTTTTGGATATTTTCAGGTTCCTATATCTCCATATGATCAGGAGAAGACTACATTCACCTGTCCCTTTGGCACATTTTCCTACTAGAGGATGCCATTTGGACTTTGCAACACCCCAGGTACCTTCCAGAGATGCATGGTGAGTATTTTATCTGATTTTATTGAGACCTACATGGAGGTATTTTTGGATGATTTTATAGTGTATGGGTCTTCATTTGATGAATGTCTAATTAGTTTGGGAAAGGTGTTGAATCATTGTATTGAGAAGAATTTGGTCCTGAACTTTGAAAAGTGTCATTTCATGGTAGAGCATGGCATTGTCTTAGGGCATGTAGTGTCAAAACATGGGATAGAGGTTGATAGATCAAAGGTAGATATTATTTCATCCTTACCATATCCTTCATGTGTGCGTGAGGTTAGATCTTTCCTAGGGAATGCAGGATTCTATCGGCGCTTCATCAAAGATTTTAGTAAGATTTCTCTTCCTATGTCAAGATTACTTCAAAAGAATTCTGATTTTGTGTTTGATGTTTCTTGCAGGAATTCATTTGACGAGCTAAAACAACGTCTGACCACTCCGCCTATCATACAACCCCCACGGTGGGAGATTCCTTTTGAGATTATGTGTGACGCCTCCAACTTCGCGGTTGGAGCTGTTTTATCTCAGAGGGTGGAAGGATGTTCACATGTGATTGCCTATGCATCAAGGACATCAGATTCAGCACAATCAAACTACACTACCATAGAAAAGGAGTTTCTTGCTATCATATTTTCTTTATATAAATTTTGTTCATATTTATTGGGCTCTAAAGTAGTTTTTTTTTCTGACCATGCAGCTTTGAGGTACCTCCTAAAGAAGCCAAATGCAAAGCCATGACTTATCTATTGGATTCTCCTTCTTCAAGAGTTTGACATTGAGATAAAGGACAAGAAGGGGTCAGAGAATTTGGTGTCAGACCACATGAGTAGGCTTACTAACACACTAAATGATGACACCTTGGACCAGGTACCACTTCAGGACACTTTTCCCGATGAGCATCTTTATTCCATATCTGGTACGCATCCTTGGTATGCTGATTTAGTGAACTACCTTGTTGCCTCTGAAATCCCTGAAAATTTAAAGAAACATCAAGTCCAAAAATTAAAGAGTGAGTCAAGATTTTATGTTTGGGATGATCCATACATATAGCGCATGTGTAGTGACCAAGTTATTAGGAGGTGTGTTCCTGATCATGAGTTTGAGTCTGTTTTGAAATTCTGTCATACACTTGCTTGTGGTGGACACTTTGGACCCCAATGGACATCTAGGAAAGTTTTAGACTCTGGATTATATTGGCCTAGCTTATTCCATGATTCCCATGTGTTTTTTAAGTCATGCTCTCGTTTCCAACACACTGGAAACATTTCAAGGAGACACAAGATGCCCCAATAACCCATTTTATTCTGTGAGATTTTTGATGTTTAGGGAATTGATTTTATGGGCCCTTTTCCTAGTTCCTTTGGTTTTTTGTACATTTTGGTTGCTGTTGATTATGTGAGTAAATTGGTGGAGGCTAATGCCACCAGGACTGATGATTCTCATGTTGTTGTAGACTTTGTCAAAGCACAAATTTTTTGTAGGTTTGGAGTACCGAAGGACATCCTCAGTGACCAAGGGACACACTTCTGTAATCAGAACTTTTCTTACCTCAATAGGAAGTATGGGGTGACACAAAAAACATCAACACCATACCAGCCTCAAACAAATGGCCAGACTGAGGTGTCAAATCGTGGGTTGAAACAAATCTTGGAGAAAACCGTGCAACCAAATAGGAAGGATTGGAGAAAGTGCTTGGATGATGCATTTTGGGATTATAGGACAGCATACAAGACACCCATTGGTATGTCCCCATTTTGGATTGTTTTTGGGAAAACATGTCATCTCCCAGTGGAAGTCGAGCATCGAGCATATTGGGCTATAAAGAAATGCAACATGGATTTGGCCCAAGCTGGAATTTAAAGGAAGTTGCAAATTCAAGAGCTTGAGGAGATTCGACTGTCATCATATGAGAACTCAAGGCTCTACAAGGAAAGATCAAAATCATCTCATGACAAAATGATCCAACAAAGGGAGTTTCATGTTAGAGAGAAAGTCCTTCTATATAGTTCATGACTAAAGCTGATGCCCGGTAAGTTGCGTTCCAGATGGTTAGGTCCTTATGTTGTGACTAATGTTTTTCCTTATGGTGCAATGGAGATCACACAAGAGGACATAGGAAAGAGCTTTACAGTCAATGGGAAACGTTTGAAGAGATACATTGAGGTACTTCCTACTAATGTAGTGGATTTTATCACACTGCATGACCCCATCATCACCTGAGCACATCAGGCTGTTCCTAACCCTTTCACTTTTATATTATTTTTCCTATTTAAAAAAATTTCATTTCATGTGCATATATCATCTCATGGGTTCACATTGAGGACAATGCAATATTTTAAGTGTGGGGGAGGGAACCTTTTAGTTTAGTAATTTCAATTGTTTTCCTGTTTAAAAAAAATATTTGTGTGTTTTTCAAATTTTGGGTGTTTATTTTTCAATTTTCTTTGTGTTTTTGAAATTTTTGAGATGAAATGATTCTCATCACAATTTTGAAATGCATATCAATGAGTGAAATAATTTATCCCATGAAACTAAGCTTAAATGAATGCTGAAATGACTTTGTTTCAAGTTCAAATATTTAGTAATTTCATGAAAAGTACACTGAATTTTGAATCCCATACCACATCTCACTGTATTTATATTTGAAATCACTTTCCTGTGAGGCTTCTGAACCATTATTTTCATATTCTTCACATTTACCTCACTTCTTGAGAGAACCAAACGAAGCTTGATTTAACCAGAATTTGATTTATTTCTGTCAAAACTTGAGGGTTTGAGGTACTTATGTTAAAATGATTGAGGCATTTGTTTGGTATTAAAGCCCCTATTTCAAAGAAACCTTTTTTTTACAATGGACTACCTTGAACATTTAGTCCTTTTATCCCTTATAATCCATGCACAACCTATTAGGTTAGCCACATTACAAGCCAATTTTCCCTATCCAACCAACTCTTGAAGTGAAATTGCATAATCTAGTTGAGCTTAAGTGTGGGGGAAGCTATCTTGTGTTGGGATACCACATTATATGAGGCTTTGGGTGGAAAATTAAATTTTGAAGAGATGTGTTTTCTACTGAATAAAATCATTATATTGAAATCTGTGCCTTTTCTGGAGCTTTCATGACAAGTGAAGTTGTGCCTTTTCTGGAGCTTCTAATTGAGGTAGAAAGCTGTGCCTATCTGGAGCTTTCAAGAAAATCATGTTTGAGAAGATTGAATTTTTTTTTTCTGAATTGATGAATGGTGAAAACCTTCCATGAGTTTTTATGATGATGGAGCTGAATTGATACTACGATGATTAATGAGGAGACTATATATAAGTGAAAATTAGATTAATGCAATTTTGCTTCAAAAAGAGTCAAGCTCTCCTTATTCAGCCTCAGAATTTTTCACATCTAAATCCTACCAACCGAAATCCACAGAACAATCCTGAAAAGTCCTCATGATAGACATATGTCCTTGACTCCTATCGGGTGGAGATGTAGGAATTTATCAAGCCTATGGTGACCCTTGTATGAGTTTGGATGAGAAAGACATTGCTAAAAAATTGACATTTATGTGGTGAGTGAAAATGAATATTAGGTAAGTGTTTTGTGTGAATGGGAGGATAAATGAAGTGGAAATATATTGAATTATATAAATGGAGAACTTTAAATAATGAATTTTATGAGGCATGATATCTTTTGTTTCTTGGATCTCAAGGATATGTGTTTTAAAATTTGTTTTGATTTGATATTGATGAGGTTTTACCGAGGAGTGCAAAAGGGTAAGTATGGGGGAGTTGATAAAACAATATTTTTTTGATTATTTTATTGATAATAAATGACATAATTTCATCACATTGTGTTAAATATGTTTATTTATAAAATATTTGGGATTTGATCATTCATTTGAAAATTTGGTGAAAATTCTAGTTTTACCCTTTATACTACACTGTAGTATTTCGAAGATAAATATTTTTATACTTATTATTAGAATTTTAAGTTTTGTAACAGTAATCCTAACTTAATTTTCTACAACTTTTATTCAGGACACTAGAGCTAAATAGTGCATTGGGTGGTTGAAAATGGGCCATGAAATCAAAGTTGGGATGGAATCGCCAGAATTGAGAAGCTTTTGTATTTGGGCAATAACTCCTTCATCTGGGCTTGGATTTAACCCAAATTTTTATAGGAGATAGAGGACCCATATCCTCACATATGATCCTTCTGGAAGGCCAGAAAATTCACGCATTTTGGTGGTCAACATGGTGGTGAAATTTGGATTAAAACATTTGGCCGAATTTCCACATTCACACTTGAAACCACTTGTAAACTATCCTCCCCTCCCCTCTATAAATTAGATTTTTTATCATTTTTAAGGATTGGGACGTGCATTAGGAAGTTTAGGGAATAGGGGATGAGGTTAAACTCCAATTATCCAAGAAATTAAACAAGGGTGGCTCTTGAAACAAGGATCCCTTCGTCGAAGCCCTATTCTTCTTCCTTATGTTGTAATGTTTGTGTTTTCTTAATAAACTTCTTTGTTATTCTTTTATTTATTCTCTTTTCTTCTGTTTTAATTAAATTCCTTCTTCTCTTAATCTTCCTATTTGGGCTGTAATTCTTGAGTAGAAGCTTTATTGGGTTATACCCATTATAAACCTTTACACATGCAAAACACTTCTACGATGATTACACCACCCATGGAAGAGTAGTCTTTTTGTAATCGATCTATATCTTACCTTCTTCATTCATTTATTTTGAATAAATGAGCTACTGTAATTCACTTAATATGATATATTAATTGAGTTTTCAATTTAAATGAAACTAAGAAATCAATTGAACAATAAACAAAAATCACTCGAGGTCAAGAATTGTGTGAATTGTGAGAGCGCGAACTTAATTGGTAATTCAAAACCACATGGGATCAATTTGTAGTGTTCAAATATAATCCCTAAACTCAATTAATTCTAGTTTATAAAGGGGAAATATGCCTTAATTTACCACTGACCATAAGCTAATCTTAGAACATCAATCAAAGCAGGGTGTTGCGATTTCATGTTCCGAAGTTAGCCTAAGGTTAAATTTACTTCATCTTTGTGGTAAGGTTAATTCTCATAGGGTTCAGGGGTTAAAAAATTAATGGATTGTAATTAAGTGAATATTAATTTAAATTATAATGATTAATAAATTATTGAATAGGTAGAGTTAGATCTATTAAGTCTTTTAAATATTGTCTAAAAACATCTTTTGGTTGTGTCATTTTAATCGAACTTCATTTTAAAAAAAAACAAAAAAAATACAATCTTCTTCCAGAAAACTTCTTATTGATTCATAAATTATAACCAAACCCCATCCTTTCAAGTATTGTTTTTATTCACTTTTATTTTATTTAAATAATACTTGTAAAAAGTTGTTTTAAATCTACTTCCTCCTTTGAGATACGACCTTGGTCAGCCTCTCTACTTCACCTAAGTACCCTAAAATCACATTAATCATTTGAGGGCTCCCACGACTGCGCTCTTTAAAATTGGCGTTGTTTCCTGGGATGTAAGTAATTTATTCAACCATTTAGAGGTATTTCTTTTATTTTTCATTTTATTATTTTCTTCACCTCTCCCTTTCATCTCTCCCCTTTCTCAAGTTTTCATTTTTTTTCATCCTATTCTTTTCTTTTTGGACCATCAACTCAAACTTATCATTTTTATTTTACTATGGTACACTTTCTTTCTTTTCATTTATATTTGATTTATGACATAAACTAATCCCGAAGATCTCTTAGATCTTGACCCTGAGATTGAACGTAGCCTTAGGGCTCGAATCAGACATTCTCAGTCTACGGGAAGTTTCAATATTGAACCAGTTGGTGAATTCCTCTCTTCTGGAAACATTGAAATTGGAAGCAATTCAAATTCAAACATAAAATAGGAACCAATGGCTGGAAATAATGGAAATGAACTTAATAGAACCATTCGAGAATTGGATGCACCTGATATTAACTATCAACTAAATTGCATTGCATACCCGAATCTCGAATCAGACTTTGAGTTAAAATCTGGGTTAATTCACCTTCTTCCAAAATTTCATGGCTTATCTGGTGAGGATCCAAACAAACACCTTAAAGAATTTAATGTGGTTTTCTCAACCCTTAAACCAACAAATGTTTCTGAAGATCAAATCAAATTAAGAGCATTCCCATTCTCACTTGATAGAGCTGTGAAAGATTGGATGTATTATTTACAACCCAAGGATGTAACTTGTTGGAACGATTTAAAACGTCTTTTCTTGCAGATATTTTTTCCAGCATCGAGGACCACTTCTATTCGTAAGGAGATCTTGGGGATCAAACAAGCACAAGGGGAGTCAATGTATGAGTACTGGGAACGATTCAAGAAGTTATGTGCAAGCTGTCCACATCACCAAATCAGTGAGCAACTACTCATCTAGTACTTCCATGAAGGACTCACACCTATAGAGAGGAGCAAGGTGGATTCCGCAGTAGGAGGGGAATTTGTGGACAAAACACCAGTAGCCGCACGTGCATTGATCGACAAGATGGCACAAAACTCCCAACAATTTGGCAATCGAGGTACACCACATGTCAGGGGAGTACATCAGGTAAGTCCTTCTTCTCTTGAAAGTCATTTGATTGATACCAAGTTGGAAGAATTGACCACTATGGTGAGGTAGATTTCATTGTCTCAAAAGATATCCCAACCCCCTCCTTCAAGGCCTTGTGGTATTTGCACTGAGACAGGCCACCCAACTGACTATTGCCCACAACTACAAGAGACAGAGGATTGCGCGGCAGTATTCCCAGGGAGACCATTTCAATAGCAACAACAACCATATCCCCAAAATAAGTTTGATTCATTTTCTCCAACATAAAACCAAGGGTGGAAAGATCAACCATACATGAGGTATGGATCTGGACAACAACAAAGTTCACCCATTGAACAAAACTTCCAGCAGCCTCCGCCTTACCAGCAGGGTTTCCAACAACCCCAAAGGAGATTTGAAGCCCAAGCATCAACAAGACAATAACAAGGGAATCCCCCACCAAAGGTAGATTCTAATACTGATGATCTTTTGAAGAAAATTGTTCTTAATCTACAGAATGAGCTGAAGAGTCAAAGTTCAGAGCTGAGGGAGTTAAAGACTCAAATAACCCAGATTTCCACCGCCCTCCATGAACTTATAAGTAAGAATTCCAGAAATCTACCTTCCCAACCCACTCCAAATCCAAAGGGGAATGTTAGTGCCATCACATTGAGAAATGGGAAGCAAATGAATGATACATCTGTACCTACCATTCCACTGAGATTCACCTCTACTCCAGAGAAGCCGCATTCCATACCAAGTGATGAGAAATCCAAGGAGAAAGATAAAGGTAAGAAAAAGATTGATGATGTTCCTCCTAAACCCCTTCCTTTTCCAAACAGGGTTTTTCAAACCAAGAATATGGATGAAGAGGTGATGCAAAAAGATGTTTTGGACACATTCAAGCGTGTAGAGATCAACATCCCTCTACTTGAATCCATCAAACAAATCCCGAGGTATTCCAAATTCTTAAAAGAACTCTTCACCAATCGAAAAGGGCTCAAGGGAAACGAGAGGATCAATCTTGGAAGGAATGTTCCAGCACTCATTACACCAACTCTAGTAATGCCAACAAAGTGCAAGGATACAGGGACATTCACCATCTGATGCACCATAGGGGACTTGCGATTTTCTGATGCACTTTTTGATTTAGGTGCTTCCATAAATGTGATGCCTAACTCTGTATTCTCTTCTTTATAGGTTGGTGAGTTGAAGCCGACAAGAGTAGTGGTGCAATTGGAAAATATATCTACGAAATATACAATGAGAGTCCTTGAGGATGTACTTGTTCGGGTAAGAGACATGATCTTTCCAGCAGACTTCTATGTGCCCAAAATGGAGGATGATCAGGTAAGTTCTCATGCCCCCATTATCTTAGGCATACCCTTCCTCAAAACTGCAAAAACTATCATAAATGTCAATTAGGGTACACTTTCCATGGAATTTGAGGATGAAGTTGTGATATTTAATGTTATGGATTCCATGAAGTACCCCTCAGAGGATCATTATGTGTTTGTTATCTCCCATTTTGAACCACCAAGTAAAAACACCATGGAATTTGATTGTCCTATGCTTAGGGAGATTATGAGTATTGGTTCTAGTTTGATGTCTAAAAGTACTTCCACACCCGTTTCTAAGGAACAAGACTCTATAAGATTTGATTTTTAAATGGAATCATATTCTGATGTTAATCATGTGAACTCTAATTATGACATGGTTGTTGATTATGCTGATGGATTTGATGCTTTATTCTCTGATTTTGATGATGTATATTCTGATACTAATTCTCTTTGTGAACATATTTCAGTTCCTTCTATGTCTCCATCCATACACCACCCCCTACACTGGAACTCAAGCCATTGCCACCAAATCTCAAATACTCGTACTTGTTGAGTGGTGAGAAATAACCTGTTATCATTGCTAACAATCTCCCGTTTGAACATGAAGAAAAACTTTTGAAACTTTTGAGGGAGAACATTAGGGAAATTGGGTGTACCTTGGCTGACATATCAGGTATTAGACCCTCCATTTGCAGGCATAGTATTCTTTTAGAGGATGGGGCTAAAACGGTGAGGAAACCACAAATGGGACTCAATCCAACACTTTTGGAGGTTGTTAAAAAAGAAGTTGAAAATTTTCTTGAGGAAGGTATAATCTATCCCATTTCAGATTCTCAGTGGGTAAGTCCAATTCAGGTTGTGCCTAAGAAAAGTGGTGTTACTGTTGTTAAAAACGACAAAGATGAGTTATTTCCAATGAGGGTACAAAATATTTGGCGTGTTTGTATTGATTATAGGAAACTAAATCATTCCACTCGCAAATACCATTTCCCCCTCCCATTTATTGATCAGATGCTTGAGAGACTAGCTGGGAAGACACACTATTGTTTCTTGGATGGATTTTCTGGATATTTTTAGGTTCCTATATCTCCATAGGATCAGGAGAAGACTATATTCACCTGTCCCTTTGGCACATTTTCCTACTGGAGGATGCCATTTGGACTTTACAACGCCCCAGGTACCTTACAGAGATTCATGGTGAGTATTTTTTCTGATTTTATTAAGACCTTCATGGAGGTATTTATGGATGATTTTACAGTGTATGGGTGTTCATTTGATGAATGTCTAATTAGTTTGGGAAAGGAGTTGAATCATTGTATTGAGAAGAATTTGGTCCTGAACTTTGAAAAGTGTCATTTCATGGTAGAGCATTGCATTGTCTTAGGTCATGTAGTGTCAAAACATGGGATAGAGGTTGATAGATCAAAGGTAGATATTATTTCATCCTTACCATATCCTTTATGTGTGCGTGATGTTAGATCTTTCCTAGGGCATGCAGGATTTTATCAGTGCTTCATCAAAGATTTTAGTAAGATTTCTCTTCCTATGTCAAGATTACTTTAAAAGGATTCTGATTTTGTGTTTGATGTTTCTTGCAGGAATTCATTTGATGAGATAAAACAACGTCTGACCACTCCACCTATCATACAGCCCCCACAGTGGGAGATTCCTTTTGAGCTTATGTGTGACGCCTCCAACTTCGCGGTTGGAGCTGTCTTATCTCAGAGGGTGGAAGGACGTTCACATGTGATTGCCTATGCATCAAAGACATTGGATTCAGTCCAATAAAACTACACTACCACAGAAAAGGAGTTTCTTGCTGTCATATTTTCTTTAGATAAATTCCGTTCATATTTATTGGGCTCTAAAGTAGTTGTTTTTTTTCTGACCATGCAGCTTTGAGGTACCTACTAAAGAATCCAGATGCAAAGCCACGACTTATCCATTGGATTCTACTTCTTCAAGAGTTTGACATAGAGATAAAGGACAAGAAGGGGTCAGAGAATTTGGTGTAAGAACACATGAGTAGTCTTAGTCACACACTAGAGGATGAAACCTTGGACCAGGTACCACTTCAGGACACTTTTCCCGATGAGCATATTTATTCCATCTCAGGTACGCATCCTTGGTATGCTGATTTAGTAAACTACCTTGTTGCCTCTGAAATCCCTACAAATTTAAAGAAACATCAAGTCCAAAAATTAAATAGTGAGTCAAGATTTTATGTTTGGGATGATCCATACCTATGGTGCATATGTAGTGACCAAGTTATTAGGAGGTGCGTTCCTGATCATGAGTTTGAGTCTGTTTTGCAATTCTGTCATACACTTGATTGTGGTGGACACTTTGGACCCCAACAGACAGCTAGGAAAGTTTTAGACTCTTGATTATATTTTCCTAGCTTATTCCATGATGCCCATGTGTTTTTTAAGTCATGCTCTCATTGCCAACACACTGGAAACATTTCAAGGATACACGAGATGCCCCAACAACCCATTTTATTCTGTGATATTTTTGATGTTTGGGGAATTGATTTTATGGTCCATTTTCTTAGATCCTTTGGTTTTTTTTACATTTTGGTTGCTGTTGATTATGTGAGTAAATGGGTGGAGGATAAGGCCACCAGGACTGATGATTCTCATGTTGTTGTAGACTTTTTCAAAGCACAATTTTTTTGCAGGTTTGGAGTACCGAAGGCCATTATCAGTGATCAAGGGACACACTTCTATAATTGGAACTTTTCTTCCCTCTTTAGGAAGTATGGGGTGACACAAAAAACATCAACAACATACCACCCTCAAACAAATGGCCAGGCTGAGGTTTCAAATCGCGAATTGAAACAAATCTTGGAGAAAACCATGCAGCCAAATAGGAAGGATTGGAGCAAGTGCTTGGATGATGCATTGTGGGATTATAGGACAGCATACAAGACACCCATTGGTATGTCCCCATTTCGTATTGTTTTTGGGAAATCATGTCATCTCCCAGTGGAAGTCTAGCATCAAGCATATTGGGCTATAAAGAAATGAAACATGGATTTGGCCCAAGCTGGAATTCAAAGGAAGTTGCAAATTCAAGAGCTTGAGGAGATTCGACTGTCATCATATGAGGACTCAAGGCTCTACAAGGAAAGATCAAAAGCATCTCATGACAAAATGATCCAACAAAGGGAGTTTCATGTTGGAGATAAAGTCCTTCTCTATAGTTCACGACTAATGCTGATGCCTGGTAAGTTGCATTCCAGATGGTTAGGTACTTATGTTGTGACTAATGTTTTTCCTTATGGTGTAGTGGAGATCACACAAGAGGACACATGAAGGAGCTTTACAGTCAATGGGAAACGTTTGAAGAGATACATTGTGGGACTTCCTACTAATGAAGTGGATTTTATCACACTGCATGACCCCATCATCACTTGAGCACATTAGGCTGTTCCAAACCCTTTCACTTTTTTATTATTTTTCCTATTTAAAATTTTTGCATTTCATGTGCATATATCATCTCATGGGTTCACATTAAGGAAAATTCAATATTTTAAGTGTGGGGGAGGGAACCTTTTAGTTTAGTAATTTCAATTGTTTTCCTGTTTAAAAAAAATTGTGAGTTTTTCAAATTTTGTGTGTTTATTTTTCAATTTTCTTTGTGTTTTTGAAATTTTTGAGCAAAAATGATTCTCATAACAATTTTGAAATGCATATGAATGAGTGAAATAATTTATGCCATGAAACTGAGCTTAAATGAATGCTGAAATGACTTTGTTTCAAGTTCAAATATTTAGCAATTTCAGGAAAAGTACACTGAATTTTGAATCCCATGGCACATCTCACTGTCTTTATATTTGAAATCACTTTCCTGTGAGGCTTCTGAACCATTATTTTCATATTCTTTACATTTACCTCACTTCTTGAGAGAACCAAACCATGCTTGATTTAACCAGAATTTGATTTATTTCTATCAAAACTTGAGGGTTTGAGGTACTTATGTTTAAATGGTTGAGGCATTTGTTTGGTATTAAAGACCCTATTTCAAAGAATCCTTTTTTTTATAATGTCCTACCTTGAACATTTAATCCTTGTAGCCCTTAGAATCCATGCACAGCCTATTAGGTTAGCCACATTACAAGCCAATGTTCCCTATCCAACCAACTCTTGAAGTGAAATTGCATAATATAGTTGAGATTAAGTGTGGGGGAAGCTATCTTGTGTTGGGATACCACATTCTGTGATACTTTGGGTGGAAAATTAAATTTGAAGAGATGTGTTTGCTACTAAAGAAAATCATTATACTGAAAGCTGTGCCTTTTCTGGAGCTTTCATGACAAGTGAAGTTGTGCCTTTTCTGGAGCTTCTAATTGAGGTAGAAAGCTGTGCCTATCTGGAGCTTTCAAGAAAATCATGTTTGAGAAGATTGAAATTTTGGTTGCTGAATTGATGAATGGTGAAAACCTTCCATGAGTTTTCATGATGATGGAGCTGAATTGATACTATGAGGATTAATGAGGAGACCATATTTAAGTGAAAATTAGATTAATGCAATTTTGCTTCAAAAAGAGTCAAGATCTCCTTATTCAGCCTCATAATTTTTCACATCTAAATCCTACCAACCGAAATCCACAGAACAACCCTGAAAATTCCTCATGATAAACATATGTCCTTAACTCCCATCGGGTGGAGATGTAGGAATTTATCAAGCCTATGGTGACCCTTGTATGAGTTTGTATGAGAAAGACATTGCTAAAAAAATTGACATTTATGTGGTGAGTGAAAATGAATATTAGGTAAGTGTTTTATGTGAATGGGAGGATAAATTAAGTGAAAATATATTGAATGATATAAATGGAGAACTTGAAATAATGATTTTTATGAGGCATGATATCTTTTGTTTCTTGGATCTCAAGGATATGTGTTTTAAAATTTGTTTTGATTTGATATTGATGAGGTTTTTCCCAGGAGTGCAAAAGGGTAAGTGTGGGGGATTTGATAAAACACTATTTTTTTTATTATTTTTTTGATAATAAATGACATAATTTCCTCACATTGTGTTAAATATGTTTATTTATAAAATATTTGTGATTTGATCATTCATTTGAAAATTTGGTGAAAATTATAGTTTTACCCTTTATAGTGCACTGTAGTATTTCGAAGATAAATATTTTTATACTTATTATTTGAATTTTAAATTTTTTAACAGTGTTCCTAACTTAATTTTCTACAACTTTTATTCATGACACTAGAGCTAAATAGTGCATTTGGTGGTTGAAAATGGTCCATGAAAGCAAAGTTGGGCTGGACTCTCCAGAATTGAGAAGCTTCTGTATTTGGGCTATAACTCCTTCATCTGGGCTTGGATTGAACCCAAATTTTTATTGGAGACAGAGAAATCATATCATCATATATGATCCTTCTGGAAGGCTTGCCAATTCACACGTTTTGGTGGTCAACGTGGCTGTGAAATTTGGATTAAAACATTTGGCCGAATTTCCACATTC
Organism: Viscum album; assembly: GCA_963277665.1. Lineage (NCBI taxonomy): Eukaryota > Viridiplantae > Streptophyta > Magnoliopsida > Santalales > Viscaceae > Viscum > Viscum album. Next base: position 150,868,300 of record OY728123.1, on the reverse strand, counting down.
ACACTTGAAACCACTTGTAAACTATCCTCCCCTCCCCTCTATAAATTAGAGTTTTTATCATTTTAAGGGTTGAGACGTGAACTAGGAAGTTTAGGGCAGAGGAGAAGAGGTTCCACTCCAATTATCCAAGAAATTCAACAAGGGTAGCTCTTGAAGCAAGGATCCCTTCGTCGAAGCCCTATTCTTCTTCCTCATGTTGTAATGTTTGTGTTTTCTTAATAAACTTCTTTGTTCTTCTTTTATTTATTATATTTTCTTATGTTTTGTTTAAATTCCTTCTTCTATTAATCTTCCTATTTGGGCTTGAATTCTTGAGTAGAAGCGTTATTGGGTTATACCCATTATAAACCTTTGCACATGCAAAACGCTTCTACGATAATTACGCCACCCATGGAAGAGTAGTCTTTTAGTAATCGATCTATATCTTACCTTCTTAATTCATTTATTTTGAATAAATGAGATAATGTAATTTAGTTAATATGATATATTAATTGAGTTGTCAATTTAAATGAAACTAAGCAAGCAATTGAACAATAAACACAAATCACACGAGGTCGAGAATTGTGTGAATTGTGAGAGCGCGAACTTAATTGGTAATTCAAAACCACATGGGACAAATTTGTAGTGTTCAAATATAATCCCTAAAAATAATTAATTCTAGTTTCCAGAGGGGAAATGTGCCTTAATTTTCCACTGACCATAAGCTAATATGAGAACATCAATCAAAGCAGGGTGTTGCAATTGCATGTTCCGAAGTTAGCCTAAGGTTAAATTCACTTCATCTTTGTGGTAAGGTTAATTCTCGTAGGGTTCGGGGGTTAACAAATTAAGGGATCATAATTTAGTGAATATTAATTTAAATGATAATGATTAATAAATTGTTGAAGAGGTATAGTTAGATCGATTAAGTCTTTTAAATATTATCTAAAAAAACATCTTTTTCTTGTGTCATTTTAATCGAACTTCATTTCAAAACTAAAAACAAAAAAATAAAATCTTCTTCCAGCAAACTTCTTCTAGATTCATAAACTATAACCAAACACCATCCTTTCAAGTAGTGTTTTTATTCTCTTTTATTTTATTTTTAGGATATATTAAAAAAGTTGTTTTAAATCTACTTCTTCCTTTGAGAGATGACCTTGGTCAGCCACCCTGTTGCACCTAAGTACCCCAAAATCACATTAATCATTTGAGGGCTCCCACTACAGTGCTCTTTCAGAAATCCTAACTAACACTTTAGGAAAGCCTGAACACCCCAGCCACGTAAGAGGATATGAGGTAGGTGTCATTATCAGGAATGTTTTTGGTCATCAAAATAATAAATCAAGAGATCCAGAAATAGATTCTTTAAAAGATGAGTTAAGAAACCTGAAACAGTCCATAGGTGGTCAAATTAAATCATCTTGGTAAGATATGTTTGAGAAATTGATGAGATAGTCACATCTTATGGATCTTGATAGCCAACCCAACCCTCCCAGCTAGCCCATCCCTCCCTACCTTCCCATCCATCCCATCTTTTCCAACCTTCCCAGCTAACCCAACTTTCCCAGCCTTCCTAGCTAGTATTACCTTCCTAGCCAACCCAGCTTTCCCAGCTGGCCCAACTTTCTTAGACTTCCTTTCCAACCTAGCCTTCCTTGCCTACTCATCCTTCCCACATAGATCCTCTAACTCCTCATTCGGACCCGACTATATAATGAGAGTTGTATGATGGAGATAATCACGTACATATTATAGTGTAAAGATTCATACATCTTTTTGTGGGTTCTGTACATCAACAACCTTTTTAGTTATGTAAAGTTAGAATATCAATAAATAATATTATTGATCCAAATAGTTTACATCCATTTCCAACCGAAGAGGTTACCAGAGTTAGAGATTGTATGAGCATTTTTCTTACTTTAGCTAGATATCCTTATGTATTATCTAACATACAAGGTATGAATTGTTTTTTAAACAATATTTATAATTTATTGAAAATATGTTATACTATTTTATAAAATTTATTTTATATCATACTATCTAAAATCAAAAGAATTGGTACAAAAGAAACAAATAGCAGTTCATGAATCAAGAACTTTAGATACTTCTGATGGGTTACAAAGATTAACTCAGGTTTATTTTTCATTGGATAATATTTATTAGTTTCAGATAACATATGATATTTGTGTAAGAGAATATCTATTGAGAATATTCAAAAAATATATCACAAATATTATTATTTTTTATGATCTTAGTGTTTCTATGTTTCAATTTTTTCCCATGTAAGTAAATTTATGTTTTATGTTTTCTTTCTTTCTTTAAATAAAGATTATTTCAAGTGACTTACTATATTAATTTATTTAATTATGTATACACACACGGTTATTATTAAAAATGATACCACGTGTGTTTACAGTTTTATAGATCCATAATTCATTTCAAAAACTATGAAATATGGGACTACTACTGCCAGAGTTGCATATATATGTGGGATATTCTCAAATATAATGATTGGGTGATGGTTTTTTACATTCCTTGATGGGTAAAAACACTAAGATAATTATGAACTAATAATAATTAAAATTTCATTAATTTTGAAATTTTTATATTGTACAGGTCATTGAATGTTGGGTATATTCTACCTAAAGGAAGGCACATTATATTGGTTTATCTCTTTATTAGGTCCTATTAATTAAAAAATAGCACCTTATTAGACAAGTAAGTTTTATTATTTTTTATAAGTTATTTATTTTTAATTATTATTGTTTATACATATTTTTTAGTTGATATATATAAAATATCAGGCCATGAAAAAGTTTAACAAAGATTAGTTGTCTATAAAGTAGTCAAATACAATCAATTACATTCAAGTGAAGGTAAATAATTTTTTGTATTACATAATATTTGTATTTTGTTATATATATATTGATTTTTATTTTCAATTTAATATTTTATAACGATTGTGTCATCATAAAAAAGGAAGTTTGGAATGTGGTTATTATGTACTAAGATTCATGTATGAGATAATCACAACTGGTTAAATAATTGAATTTGAAAAGGTTAGTTATATTAATTATTTTGTGTTTTATATGAAAATATACTATTTTTTAATATGATATAATTTATTTTTATTGTAGATTTTCAATGACATCGAATCATATACGAATAAAGAACTTACCCATATTTTCATTTTGTTTTCAAACTATTTCTTAAGTATGATTTTCATTTAAATTATAAGATATGTCTCTTTGAATAAAATTACATATCTAAACCTATCTTGGTATATAATCTGTTTCATTGTAGAGGTATGAATTTTCATAAATTTCATTAAAATTATGCATTGGAAATTGTTTATTTTCTAGATTATGTATTTATATAATAATATACATTTAAATAATTTATTTGGGTTTGGATATCACCCTAAACTAGTCTACAATGTTTTATCTATAGAATATGATCTGTGTTTGTATACTGTGTGATATTTAAGAATTTGAATATATCATGTTTCTCCATTGATGTTTATTATCTATTTGTTTTCATGTATAGACGTTTATTTTGTTTATTGACCCTATATTATATGTCATTACATCATTTTTAATTAATCCCCCTTCAAATATAATAATTTGTGACGATTTTTAAAGTGTGGTTTCCATACCATGTTTTTCTTTTACTATAGGTGGTAATTTTTTTAATATTTCACTGAAGAAATTTGTATTGATGGTGTCTGTGAAAATTATTTCTTTTAAAATTGGTGGTGAATCTTTTAATATTTATCTGAAGTAGTTTTTACTAATGGTTCCCTCATATTTCCAATCCTTTATGAAGTTTTGGGTTCTATTTATCTAGACATTGTATTTTTTTTGGGTTTTTTATACATATATTCCTATTTCTGTCATATTATTTAATTAAATTATTTTGGTTTTGTTATCAATATTAATATGTGTGTGATGTTGGATATGAAACACATGTTCTGGGTTTGTATGCTCAATAAAATTTAAGAAGAAGATCCTATAATGTTTATTTTTTATATTACTTAACGTTTTATTCTCATGTGTAGATATTGATTTTATCACATTGAAAATACTTTATATATATTTACATCTATTTAAATTAATCCATCACATAATGGAAAAATATGTGATGATTTATATGTGTGGTTTCTACATAAATTGTTTCTTTTTCAGGCAATGTTATTTTTTAATCCATCTTTAAATCAGTTTGTTTTGAAGTTGTGTGTGGGTGATATAGGTCAGTTTTTCAATGGATCAACCTCCTTGGATGTTTCTAATATTTGTGGACCTCTCTATAAACTGATTCATTTATCCAAATTATATTGAATGTTTTTTCATTTTATCACTTGTATTGGGAGCTACAGGATTCTGGATGGTTTCATCATGGGCACATACCAAACATATGTTCTCTGACATTCAGATGAAAAAAACAATGAGACTAGCTTTAACTTTGTTAAACATATTGATATTTTCATTATCAAATTTTTTTTTCCACATCTATTAGATATGAATTTAATCGATTTGGATACCATGAACATGTATACCAGATTCATATGTAAATTATATAATACCTTTCTCACTAATATGTATAATTTTTGATATTTCATTGTAGAAAATTTCCACCCAAAAAAATCATGCGTCTAATTGGAATTTTTACTCCATTTATGCATTTTTTATAGGATTTTTCACAGTAAACGTTTGATAGATTCTTAACTTCATCCCTATTCCTATATTGTGGAAATTATACATCAGAATAAATGGAGTTATTTTCATCTGAAGGTACTCTATTTGTTTGATTGTAAATTCTATGTCTATTCTTGATTATTTGGTGGTTCAGTAGCATTTTTTGTAGTTTACACATGGTAATATATGATTCTATATATTCCATCTTCATTTATTTTTTTTCTATAGTTATAGTTAGTATCCCATTTTAAGTTTCCTTTCCATGAGGAAAAATTTGAGTCGGATTTTTTCATTGCACATCATGAAATTTCTAAGAATATTATGTTTTATCTGATAATGACCTTTTTTATTTTTTTACCATTTTGATCTATAAATATGTTGGTTTTAATATTTTTTTGTAACTAACATGTATCAGGTCTATTAATATTCAGGTTTGAATATTTTTTACTTCTCATATGTTTTAGGAAATAAAGTTTAATAACAATTTTTTTTGATGTAATAATAATTTCTAAATTACAATCTTTTGTTATATAGAGAATATTCAGATAATAATTTATATTATATGTGTTACACATAAAAAAATTTAAATTTTTTTCCCACCTCCCTAAAATTTTACATCAAACTTAAATACTATAATTTTAGCCATCATGTTGGTGATTCAGAGATTCGGAAATTGTGTTCATTCATGTTATGATATGTTCTCCTCATGCCATTTAAGTAGTGTTTAGCTGATATATTTGAGAAGTAATGAAATGGTTGTTGTTATATCATTTTTTAATTTTATTTAATTTGTTTTAGGGATATTTTTGTTCATATTTTTTTATTATATAGATTCATATTCTACTTCATTGTTCATATCTATTCGTATTTGTGTTCGTAAGATCCATTTCCTATGAATCACATAATGAGATATTTTTTTTGTGTAAAATAAATAAAATAGTGAGTAACTTTCATATTGATGTTATCATCATTATATGAAGGTTTTATCTCGATTCATAGTGAAAGATGTCCATTTAACCATTAATTTCAAGTTTTCATAATTTCTTTACCTTTTCTGTGCAGGCTCGAATTTCTCAAGTTCATCAAAAACTTGCAAAGCACGATGACAGTGAATAAGGTGCACCTTCTATCATAAATTCTAATCATATGATGCAACCTCATTATAATACCAAAAAAATTCAGGCCAATGTATGTTCACATAGGTGTAATACTAGTTTTTATAGAATTTGAATCTATATCTTTAAATTTAAAAGAAACCATTTTAGTATGCACATAATTTTCAATGTTGTGTGCCTATTTGATAGGTGGTTTCTTCTCCAAATGATATTAGGATCTCCTTAACACTATAATGAGTTAGTATTGAGAGAAAATCCTTTTAGAAAGATGAGTGTTATCATTGTTCTTCTCAATTATTTATGAATTTCTAGTTTGTGAAATTCATGGCCAATTTAGATACAACTGATTTTGTTTCTTATTTATTTATTTTTAAATACGAGCATTAAATTATAGTTGTTTTTTATAGATTATTGATGATTATATTTATGTTTGTGTTATAGGTAAAGTTACAATAGTTGATTGTGTGAGAGAGGATAACATGGGGATGATTCAAAAAGATCATTTTCTATGTTGAATTGTTGTTGGTGTTTTAGTTATATTTTTTATTCTCTATATGTTATATATATTATATTTATTGGTTTAAAGATTCTAAGAAATTTATTTTTATAATTTTTTTTAAAATATACAAATTTCAATGTTGGTTTGGGGAAAAAATGATGTTGAATCATTGAAAAAGTGTTTTTGGTATGATTTTTTATATAAACTGATATCAAAAACTGCCAAAGGTTGAGATTTGGAATCGACTTTTATCTAAAATGACACCGAATACTGAAGAATTATGATATTTGATATTTATTTTGGTTTAAACCGATGCTAAAGACTGCTCGGACCAAATATTCAATGTCAGTTCATATTAAAAACGATTCCAAATATTTCCAAACTCCATAGATTTAGAATCAATTTAAAAGTAAACCAATGCTAAAGACCTTTATTCGGAATTGATTATCATGTAAAACGACATCAAAGACTTCAAAACCCCAAATATTTGGCACCAGTTTATATAAACACTAACACCAAAGACTATGTTTCAAAATTAGTTATCAGTTAAACTGATGCTGAAACTCTCAGATAGTCGCACTAGTCAAAATACATGATTTAACATTGGATTTTTTCAATTTTAAAGTTGGGTTTAACTGAAATTTATAAAGGTGATGTTAAAATTAAAGTTTTTGGTGTTAGTTTCTTAAAAAATGACATTGAAAATGTGAAAAAACTTCATTTTCAGCATCGGTTTCTTAGATAACCTAACATCGAAAACCGTTCTAATTTTTTTAAATGATTTAGTGCTAGGTTTTTTGAAAACTGACAACAAAAGTTAATTTTTTTAGAAAAATATAAATATTACACCCCATAAAAAAATCAAAATCCCTATAATAGAAAAACAATATATAACCATCAAACAACATTTATCAGTGAATAAAAATCTATAAAAACATATATAATTTTAACAAGTTAATAAAAAAATTATCTATGCCTTTGTATTTTAAAGTATAATTAAAAAACACATACCTGAAATTTAAAACATGATCATTGTTAGTTATTGTTTAAACATTCATTTGATATCATTATGTTCAAACACTTATTAAAAAAATTCATTTTTGAACACCTTTTATTAGGAAAATATTATACTAATCAGGAACATTAGAATATACATACCTTAAATTGCAATCACATTTAACAAATAGTTCACAAACAAAGATCAAAGATAGTCAAGTTCATCTTTCATATATGAATCAAAATTATTGAATGTATATAATAATGTTTAATGATATAAGATTAAAAAATAGAATACTATGACAGAAAATATAAAATAATTAATATGACTAACTAGATCAAAATTAGTCGCTATCCGAGTTATGATTATCTTATACATGAATCACAGAACATAATAACCACATTCGACATGTCCTTGTTAACGATGAAACTATAGTTAATAAAAAATTAACTTGATAATGAAAACCAATACATACATATACATATATATATATATATATAAATCAATATAATATCAAATATAAAAAATAATTACCTTTACTTTCACATAGTTGATTGAATTTGGATTCTCTATTGACAAGTGATATTTGTTAATATTTCTCCATGCACTACATTTTCATATATATCAACTAATAATACATGTATAAACAATTATAATTAAAAATAAAGAGCTTATAAAAAACAAATAAACTTACTTGTCTAATATGGTGGAAAATTTTCTACGAACAACAAAAAATAAATAGAAAAACCCATATAATGTTTTTTCACTTGGGTAGAATATTCCTAACATTTAATTCCACCTACAATACAAAAAGTTCAAATTTAATGAAATTATAATGAAAATTAGTGAATAATTATGTTTCTCTTCTTACCCATTAATAAATGGAAAAAACAAAACCCAATATTCATCATTAATGACCCGTCACTTATATATTCCTTTCTATTTTCAGTCGACACATATAGAACAACTGTTGAAACTAATTCTAGATCTATAAAACCATAAACACCTGTGGTGGAATTTTGAACAAGCAGTGCGTGTAGATACCTAATTAAAAAAGTAATATAGTTAGTCAATTTAAACCATCTTTATTTTAAAAAATAAATACTGAAACATTAATTTACTTACATGGAAAGAAACTGAAACACATGAACACTGATCTCTTCAAAATTAGATCCATGATATCTTTTCTAAATATTATCAATGGATAGTCTCTTACACATATATTTGATGACATAAAAAACTCATAGATACTATCCAAGGAAGAAGAAACTTGAGATAATCTTTCTATCCCATCAGAAATATTTGAAGTATCTATAGTTGTTTTTTGATGAACCTTTTGTTTCATTTATTCCATTTATTTGGAATTTAGGTACTCATATATAAATTAAATATCAGAAAATAATATAAGTGATTTTCAATCCGATGTAATTAATATTTAAAAAAATGTATAACTCGTATGAAATATAACGAAGAAGGCTAGATGGCCAAAGTTAAAATGACCCATACAATCCCCAACTCTGGTAACCTCCATGGTAGGGATTGGTAGTAGAGCAGTAGGATCAATAATATCATGTACTGACACTCTAACCTGACCCATATGAATAGGTTGGGGATGTATATAATACTTAAAAAATGAACCACTCTGAATGCTACAATATCTACATCATAATATCTTACATACTACTCATAGTATAAGGTTGGGTCCAAGCGAGGAGGTGGAGGATCTGAGTAGGAAGACTGGACAAGTTGGGAAGGATGTGCAGACTGTGACTATCTTGTCAACTTTTCTAACATATCATGCTATACATCTACTTGAATTTGATCTCCCATAGACTATTTCATATCTTTTAGTTGAGATTTTAAGGATTTGATTTCTGGGTCTCTTGATTCTTTACTTTGATGACTAAAAAAATTCCGAATACTAACACCCACCTCATATCCTCTTATGTGGCCGAGGTGTTCTAGATTTCCAAAAGTAGTGGCTAGGATGTCCATCATACCCTCAAGCATAAAAGTTACATGTGTCAATTTCTCCTGAATTTAATCCTGAAATGAAAAATGAAAATGGTATATTAGTGTTGTTAATTTATAAATTAAAAAAATTCATTAAAAATAATAATTATTTACTTACAAATATTTTAGAAACTTCCTTATCTTTCTCTATAAGATATTTTTCATTTTTTATTCTTCTCTCTCTTTTCCATTTCTCATGGTGGGTGGGTGGAGATAGAGGACCAAATTGTACCTCATTAGAACCACTAGTGGAGTGAGCTCTTAGTGATTAAAAATTTTCCTCAATCATTTTTTTCTACAATAAATGATACCCTCCATGTGATAAATGTTGAAAGTGGGTGCCCTAAACCCAACTTATATTGTACTTTGATTACCACTACATGTATACAATTTTTTATAATACATGTGTTTTTCTTTCCATAAAAGTGTAGATACTTTTGCATCCACTTTGTTTATGGAAATTTCCTTAGATTACATGTCATATCAAGGGGGCATAGCAGATCCCAGGATATAATGAGAACCCCGAGATACCATGACAGTGATATTGAAGTAATGTCCTATGGTCCAGTTACATCATTCTTAAAGGACACAGATGGTTTGTGACCATTAGTTACTGGGGGCCCATATGGATTGAGACTTCTTCTCATGAAGTTCGTACTTAATGATCTATAGTAGTTGAGATAATGAGGACTGACCCGCATAATAGGAACACCACATGTTTCAGGTGTCATTGGTCGTTCATATCTATGAACATGTGTAATGGTCTCCAGACTTGAGATCATTATCAATGAATGTCATTTAATTATATACATTTTATGCAAGGTGAAAACCATGGCGATAAATTCATGGCGAGGTTGTTTTTATTGGGTACGTCATTAATGGCATGACATTGATTGAATGATCAAGAAAGGATTTGTTGTTTCTGAGTTTAGGAAGAGATATCTCAGGCCTGGTTGATTAGGATAGTTGCACCTTCATTAAATCCATGTCCATGGTAGTGGAAGGCAAGTTCGTCTAGACTAATCAACAAATAAAATAAAGAAATCTAAAGAATGATGACATTAGTGTGCATTCTACTTTATTGAGATATCAATGATGAATAGATCATATTGCACATACTATGTTCGTAGGAAGGTAGTCGTTGCTTTGAATTTACCTTATCTATATAGGGGCCTCAAAGGGTTGCTAGAACCCGCTCTTGGATGGTGGATATTATTCACTGCTATTAAGGTAAGGGCCTAGAGGGTCACACACAATAGCGCTTTGAGAATCTGCCCTATTATGCGAATAGGAATATAGAACATGGTGGGCCCAGGAAAAGGGTCTGAGTACTATTCAAGTTCTATGGATCACCAAGTAATAAATAAATTCTTTAATTATTAAATCTTGGAATAATATGTTGAATTTATTTATGACATGTATTTACAAGTGATCGGTAAATACAAAAATAAAATATTATTCGAACAGATTTAAACAACCAGGGTTCGTTTATTATTTTTAGGAGAAGTGAGTCAAGTTATAAGACTCAACTTTATCACACAATATAAATTAATATATATTATAGTTAGTGATAAAATTATAAATATTATTTATGCCATAATGTTATTTGACATAAATAAATATTTATAGTACTTATATAGAGGATATTTATTACATGGGGGTCAGGAACCCAAAATGGGTATTTTAGATATCCCCTATATAAGTAAGAGATAGGATCTCCCCTTAAAACAATTCATGTATCCTTTTTGAGAGCCTCTCTCTCCTCTTGGATTTTAGAGAGAGATCCTCTAAATAAAGGAAGAACTTCAAAAAATTCCTTCGTGGATTGAAGTTACTTACCTTGCGGTGATCACTGCTGCATCGAGGTGATCGTTGGTATGCCATGCTAGCACTTGGATTCCAACAAACAATGCGCTTGCAGATTCGAAAGGTGTGTGTGAACGATCTAGAGGAATTTGACGTTGGAGTATTCGTGAAAATGTTTCCAGTAACTAGTGACGCACTTGCGCCCGTCAGATCTGAACAAGGTACTTGTTCATTTTTAATTTTGTGCTCTATCAAATCCATGTGTGGTCCTCAGACCGTACCAGGATATCTCACTGGAGACGATGTTATAACATCTCTATGGTGATGTTAAATCTTTTAATTTTCCCGGACCAATAGCTTCTGTTGTGCGTCCCGGTACCTAACAATGGTATTACAGGGAGCGCGTGATTTTTCAGAGTTAAAGGAAAAATTAAATTCCATAAATTTAAGTATGGGGGATTAAATCAGTTCCAACACAACCGACTTCATGTCGATCCTTTTTCGAATGGAAAAGTTATGGCCATTTGAAAAATTCAATTGGATCGACTTGTCGATTTAATTTTTATTCAGATTAATTTTTTTTGATAAGAACGCGTTTTAATTTCATTAATGTGTTCTTAAAAAAATTACCGAAATCCGGTCACACTTTAGCCGGAATCTGGTAGCCGGAAATAATCCAGTAATTTTAATTTTAAGAGATAAATAAAATAATATTATAATATAATATATTTTATTTTTCCTCAAATAAAATATTATTTAAATACTTGGGGTCAAGTATTCCTTTTTAAATATAATAAAGGGGGCCAAGACCCATTTTGGGGTCAAGTCTTCCTTTTTAAAATAAAAAAATGGGAGAAAAAGACCCATTTTGGGGTCTTCTATACTTTAAATTTAAAGAAAAGGAAAGGGGATATATATTTTGTGTAAGGAAAAAATAAAAAAAAATAGAAGACCCAAATGGGTCTTCTTCTTCTTCACACGGAGCACCTCCACGCCAGGGTGAAACCCTAGTGGCGCGCAGTCTAGCCCGCCGGACTGTCTCCCCTCCCATTTGTGAGGCCACTCGGACCGCTTCCCCGAGCCGCCCCTCTGCCTGGTCGCACCGCCCCACTCGTATCTCCGCCCCGCTCAGACCGCCACCTCACACCGCTCCCTACTGCCGCCCCGATTGGACCGCCTCCTGCTCGCCTGCCACCGGTCCAGGCCACAATGCACCAAGCCCCTACCGGTCTAGGCTACACCAGACCACCCCGTCACCCCTGCGGTTGGCTGGAGCAGTGAGATTCCACCCCTACGACAGGCCAGAGCAACAGGCTATCACCCTTGCGGCTGGTCGGAGAGTTGCCCCGCCTCCTCCTACTCCCTTCGCTGCTGGCTGAAAGATACTGCCCCGTGGGGCCTTGATTGGTTTCTAGACCCTGCTCTTGGATGGTTGATATTATTCACTGCTATTGAGGTAAGATCATAGAGGGTCACACACAATAATGCTTTGAGAATCTTCATTATTCTGTGAATAGGAATATATAACTTGGTGGGACCCACCAAAGGTTCCAAGTACTATTCAAGTTCTATAGATCACCAAGTAATAAATAAATTATTTAATATTATTCAAGATTGGAATGATATTTTGAATTTATTAATGACATGTATTTACAAGTGATCGGTAAATACAAAAAATAAAATATTATTCGAACAGATTTAAACATCCAGGGTTAATTTATTATTTTTAGGAGAAGTAAGTTGAGTTATAAAACTGAAGTTTATCATGTAATATAAATTAATATATATTTCAGTTCGTGATAAAATTATTAATATTATTTATGCCATAATTTTATTTGACATAAATAAATATTTATTGTACTTATACAGAGGATATTTATTACATGGGGACCAGGAACCCAAACTGGGTATTATAGATATCCCCTATATAAGTAAGAGAGAGGCTCTCCCATTAAAACAATTCATGTATCTTTTTGAGAGCCTCTCTCTCCTCCTAGATTTTAGAGAGAGATCCTCTCAAGCAAGGAAGAACATCAAGAACTTCCTTCGTGGATCTAAGTTACTTGCCTTGTAGTGATCACTGTTGCGTCGAAGAGATCCTTAGTGTGCCACGATAGCACCTGGATTCCAATGAATGATGTGTGTGAAATTAAAAAGGCATGTGTGGATGATCTAGAGGACTTCGACATCAGATTCATTGAGCAACGATCACTGAAAACTAGCGATGTACTTGTGCACGTCAGATCCGAACAAGGTACTTGTTCATTTTTAATTTTTTACTCTGTCAAATCCACACGTGGTCCTCGGACCGTACCAGGATACCTCACCAGAGACGACATTGTAACGTCACTCCGGTGATGCGAAAAATGTTAATTTCCTGGGCCACCAGATTCCGTTGTGCATCCCGATACCTAACAATAAAGTATGAGGGTATAGATTATTCAATTGGATGTATTGATGGGATTTCCTCTAGGCTTGTTATATAATAAGTATACTAATAAGTAATTAGGTACATATATAATAAATTTTATAATATAATATAATATAATTATCATACCTAAAGTTTTTCATCATGTCAGGTGGAAAAAATGTATTCCATGTATCTTCATCTAAAAACGGATACTTGAGGAATGGTCTTCCATTTTGTCTCCATCCAAATACATAATTTTTTGTCAATATTATTTTGAAATACCTCCATCGAACCGCTACTCAAGTATTAAATCTTTTCTTAACTAATTTTGTTTATTCAAAATTAAATGTAATCTTTAATTACATAACATAAATATTATTCATTTAAAATATATCATATTCTAAAAATGAGATAAAATAAATCAATTGAGATATTTTACCTTTACGACCTCCCAAAGAAGATCTATCGCCACTTTGTCGATATACTTCCAATCAGGATATAAAATGCTAATCCTGCAACAGATCTGCATGCTAATATAGCTAATAAACTACATTGCATTTGGTCCAGTTGTATTATTATTATCATCAAAATTAATATGTAATCGCTCATCTCCAAAATAAAGTGATATTTTTGGTAAACATGTAATGCCACATTTACTAACTTGAGAATTTGATTTACGAATACTAAAATATAAAGACTCCCCCACTGAAGTCTCATCAGTAGTCCTGTAATTATTTTTTTAAATTAAAAGTTTTATTTCATTAAATAATTATATTACTGGATATTTAATAATATGAAAAAAATACCTCGGTAGATTTTCTTCTATATCTGTATCTATATCTGTCATTGTAATAGGAAAATATAATGAAATTATTGTATACCTAAATATAATTATAAAAATTAGTTATTATAAAATAGGAAAACAAAAATATGAAAGTAAAAAATGTGGCATGAATGTGTATGTTTTTTAAAAAATAACGATGTTACAATTCTTAACCCAAAAAAATATACAAGCTAAACTATTAAATATAAACATTACTTCTATAAATATATAAACATTTAAAAATTTAAATATCAAAGTTTGAAAATGTGTTCTCATATGTGTAAATAAAACCAAAATATAATAATGCATGTCAGGTATTTCAATGAAAAAATGTTTAACCATATCTATTGAATGTCAAAATTTAACCCAAAAAATCAAATAAAAAATCAAATATATATAATTAAATATCCAATAGGTATTAAATAATATAGTTTTTACACATGTAAATTTTAAAAAATAAATATATTGTAAATAATTACCAAATTAATTAGGAGATTAATTTAGGGTTTTCCCATATCCATTCAATATGATCATTTTATATTGAATTCACTATGTCTGTGTTATAGTCATTATTATCTAGAAACTGTGAAACAGACGAATAATCCTCATATAAATCAATAACAACATCACCATCCTCATCAGATAAAGGTATTATTTTCCCTTAAAAAACGATGGACCACTGGTCATTCGAATGATCAATGACAAAAAATATTTTCTTTGCACCTGTGGACATGATAAATGGTTCCTCATTGCAACTAAATATTTTTTAAATCAACCATTTTAAACCCATATTCATCATGTTTCACATCTCTATTACTTGAAACCCAATTAAAATTAAAAAAAATGACTCAAAAATTAATATAATCAATTTCCAATATGTCTTCAAGAACTCCAAAATATTTCATTGATGCAGAAATTGGGTTTTTATCTTTTTCACTTGAAAAATTCAATGCTTTAATGACAACCATTACACCAATATTTTGAACGGTACTGTTATTATCCATATTATTTGTGTAAAATATGTACCCATTAATATAAAAACCAGACTGTGTGATCACATTAAGAGATGGTCCCCCTTCCAACCATTTCAATGTTTCTAATGCAGATATATCTATATTGAATTTCACTTTAAACCATGAAATAGATGTATTTTTATTCTCAATAATCAACCATTTTCATTTATTGTTTTATATAATAACTTTAATTCTACAATATGTGATGATATGTATGATTGAACCGCATTTGTGTTATTCAAAAAGTATAAATGTGCCTGCATCACTTCATCACATGGAATAAACTTTACCTATAAGAATTGAATCCCTTTACCTTCACTATCAACTATCATATGTTGAGATACAGGAAGACCAATATGCTCCAATTCATACAAATAATCAGTACATAACTCAATCACCTCTTTTGATACATATTTTTGAATAATTGAGGCCTCCGATCGATAAGGATTTTTAACATATCCCTTCAAAATTTTCAAATATATTTCAAAAGGATAAATCCATAATAAATATATTGGGCCACATATTCTTATCTCATGCACCAAATTAATCACTTGATGAATCATTATATCAAAAAATGTAGTTGGGGAAAACATTTCTATTTGGAAAATAATAAGAGAAACTTCATTTTCCAACACATATAAAAAATTTGGAATAAAGACTTTGCTACAAATGGATTTGAAAAAATTACATGACCTAATGATAGTATTTATGATAGCTGTTGGAAATATACCACACAGTGTGACTGGTAGAAGTTGTTGCATAAATACATGAAAATCATGAGATTTCATACCTATTAATTTACAATCCTTCAATGACACCAAATTATTAACCTTTTAAGAATAACCACTGGGTACTTTAATACCATGAATACACTGACAAAAAACAATCTTCTCAATCTTTCTTAATGTGTGACCAGATAAAGGTAAATATATTTTATTTCCTTTCATAGTGGGAGCTAAATCCAACATATTCCCATTGATAACAAGTCCAATCTACAATGCAATCCATTTTTTATTTAATTTTATTTATAAAAAAGTTCAAATCAAATTGTCACATATGTTTTCCTCAACATGCATAACATCTATATTATGTTTTATCTCTAAAAATAACCAATATGGTAGTTAAAAAATAGATTGTTTCTTCTAGATATTTTTTAAAGACTAGATATTCTTTTCTTTCCAAATGTAGAATCAATATTTTTCACCCTATCATAATATTATTCAACTAAAAATGGTCATGGGGGGTATTTTATTCTTATAAAATATTAAATTATTTTTTCAATCTACGATAAGGATGATCAATTTGAAAATATCTTTGATGTCCCATGTACACTATCTTTCTTCTATTCATCAATTGATAAAATGAAGTATCTTTTTCATAAATTGGACAAGATTTATGTCCCTTAACACTATATCGAGAAAAGTTTCCATATGAAGGAAAGTCATTTATAGTAAATATTATCATAGAATTCAAAAGAAAATAATCTTTCTTGTATGCATTGAAAACTTTAACACATGTCTCTAATAGTAGTTTCAAATCATCAATAAATGGTAAAAGATACACATGAATATCATTTTCTGGATTTTTTGGTCAAAAAATCATCAAGATCATCTTGTCATATTTTTTTCATACATATATGTGGGAAAAAGTTGTAAACTACCAACAAAATAGGCCATGAACTATGTTGTCTACTTAGGCTCCGATATAGATTCATTCCATCAGTACATAATCCCATTCTGAGATTTCTAACTTCACTTCTAAAACTAGGAATTTTTTTATCAAATTTCTTCTATTGTGGTGAATCAATAGGGTGACATAAGTTACCATCAGAGATGTGCTCATTTTAATTTAATCTTAACCTTTATGAATCAATTGAATTTTAAAATAGATGATTCAAACAAGAAATCATTGGAATGTACCAAATTTATTTAGAAATAGCATTGATTCTGGTACCTAGGAATTAATCATAGTTGGATAATCAGAATTGTATGAAAGAATTATTGGATAATATCATTAGAAAGTACAAAAATTGATTTTTCCCAAGGTTTGATGTCAGCACCTGAGAATGAATCTGATTTGAATTTTTCATCCATATTATAGTATGATGTCCCACATATAAGTCAACTTGATAAATATTCATATTAATTACAATACCATACACAATCATTGGGGCTAGCATGCATCTTTTCATACCCCAATACCATTGGGTATAATATTTTCTTTTCCTAATAATTTGAATCTGTAAGCCCGTTGACTTTTGGAAGTAGCTCTTTTAAAAGCACAATTAAGTTATAGAAACGTTTATCACTCCACCCATTTTTTGATTTCAAGTTAAAAAATCTCAAAACAGCTGATAACACTGTATATTTAATACAACTTAAGAATAATGGTTTCTCAAAATCTCCACACAATCGTTCAAAAGTTACTATTTTTTCAATGGTTTCAACACCTAAATCATGAATTAATTCTTCAATATGATCCTATGCCTCATTATGAATATTTTCATCAACATTAAAGGTTGAATTTTTATTTATTTTACCATGCCAAATACAATGTATATAATTAACGGTAAAACCATAGAAAATGAGATGATCCTTGATCTCTTTGAAGTTTAACTTTCACATATTCAAACACTTCACACATGAAAAAAACAAATCTATGTTTTGAATATTTCATTTAGAAAATTCCAAAAATTCATCAACTCTTTTTTCATATTCACTAGTGGTTCTTCGTAAATTTTTCCAAACATGATCCATTCAATACTTGAAATCTCAATATGATTAGTGAACATATGAAAAAATATAAAATTTTAAAAAAAATATACAAATAGATAAATTAAAAAAAAACATTCAATAAAAATGATTTATAATCAAGTTATAAAGTCTTGGTTCTTACAAAATCATAAATAGAGAATACAATATCCCTTGAGGAATATGACATGCCTTCATACCACATAAATATTAAAATATAACATCAATGTGATGACCACAATAATTACATCAATAATGTATAATGTAGTGATATTTATCATATCACATTATAAAATTATATCCAAATAACAATATCATATCAATGATTTAATAACATTGTCAAAAAAATATTTTACCATATAATTATATAAAATCACATTTAAAACCCATAAAAAATAACCATAATATTATTTATCAAGTCACAAGATCATTTCAACATTTCATTCCAATTATTCATATCATCATTATTTAGAAAATATCAAAAAACAAAAATTCTACTTCAAACCACATGATTTAGGTTAATTTATTCAATTGCCACTATTTTTCAATTTTTCATATTATAAATTCATCTACATTCACCATCATCAGTTGACTAACATAAACTTATCCTTGGTTGTCTAATATAATTAAATAGTACATTTATCTATAACCTCTTTTAGAATCCCATCATAAGAGATCAATTTCAACCACTTTATCATAGAAGTTTCATCAAACATTAATAAATATTTAACACACATCACAATGTCAAAACAAAAATATGAAAGAAATATATTTTACATATCAT
Source organism: Viscum album (assembly GCA_963277665.1). Lineage (NCBI taxonomy): Eukaryota > Viridiplantae > Streptophyta > Magnoliopsida > Santalales > Viscaceae > Viscum > Viscum album. The sequence continues at coordinate 150,849,414 of OY728123.1, read as the reverse complement.
TACTTCACAAAAACATTAATCAATACATTTCATCTTGACCATTTTGATAATTTCATCAAATAAAAAATTTATAAAAATAAAAAAACTTTAAGAAAAACATTTATATATTTGAATCAACTGTATAAAAATAATTGAAACCATAAATAAGCAACATAACTAAATGATAAATAATTTAACTTTAAAATTAAAAAAAACTTACAAAATTTATATTTCACCAAGGAAAATGGATCCCTAATTTGAATTTTCTCCTTCCAATTTGTGGGAAGAACAAACACAAAAAGATCTAACAAATTTTTCTATAGAAATGAAAAATAAACAAGAAGAAGAAAGAATATCAAATTGAAGATGATGGTCAGTTGGAAAATAGTTTGCGAAGAGAAATTATTCCTTAGAAGATGAAATAATGACATAGGATGAAGAAATGGTACCATATATTGTGAAATGATGATAAATATCAAAGAAAATAAACAACAATCATCATTGGGATCATTGGGTCATCATCGTCGGGATCGTCACGATTCGAGAGAGGTTCCAAAGTTATGAAAAAATGAGGGTCTCATGATAATTTATTTATTTAAAAAACTTTTCAGCATTGGTTATTATGAAAACTTATGCCATTTTTTTTATTTTATGGAATTGGTTTTTAGTAAAACCGACACCATTTTTTATTTATGGCGTCAATTTTACTAAAAACTGATATTGAATTCTTTTATAGTGTTAGTTATTATAAAATAATGACACAATATATTATCTATAGTGATGTTTTTGGGGTCATTTTTCTTTAAAACCGATTCCAAAAACCCAAAAAATGGTTTATATTAAAACCGATGTGAAAATTTTCCCATAGAAAAAATTTGTATCGGTTTATAAAAAACCGGGGCCAAATATTCGACGTTAAAGTAACTATTTATACTAGTGTCGGTTTTCATTGTCAGTTTTTTAAAATTGATGTTGAAACATATATTTTTAACATTTCCTTTATAAACTTCAGTTCAAAACCAATTTCAAAATATAAAAAAAACTGACATGGAAATACCTTTTTCTAATAGTGCGTCCTATCAATTATTGTTTCTATAGAGATGGAATTATATACATGACATGTTTCATGTTTCCTAGTTGAAGAGGTATATACCATATCCTTCCCATGTGATTAAATGGGAGTATTTTATTCTTGATCCTGATACCAGTTTGGTTGAGCATCCAGTTTAGATTATGGATCACCAGGATAAGGTACTATGCAGTTAAATGATTTCCCTAGTCTGGTTACTATGGTAGATCAGACAGGGTCACCACGAGACATGGGATTGTGTGTTGTTGATGAGGCAGTAGTGGCCTACTATTTTTTATATCTAAGATCATGAGCTATTTCTGGAGATAAAAATATTTTATGGTGGGGTGTTTGTAACACCCCATTACCATTCTAGTCAGTTATGTTCTGATATTTGTTTTTGGTTTCCCTTTTTTTTGGGTGAGTATTTTCATCCCTAAATTCGGAGGATACTTGTGTTGATGAATTCAGGGATTTTTTGGATTTTCAAATTTTCCCTTGACATTTCTGCTGTTTTTGGGCAGTTACACGACATGTAATAGGGTTTCACAGCATGTAATGAATGTCTGACTCATTCTATGAGTTTAATTCACAGTGTGAGAATTTACAAATCATGTAAGGGTTACACGTCATGTAATGTGAAAACCCTATTTTTAATTTAAAAGACAACATGTTTTTCAACATACCTTAAAATAAAAGGGTTTCATGATATGTAAAATATTACACGCTGTGTAATTCCCTGAGTTCTAGTTTTTAGGGTGATCTGTGGGTGGTTGAGGTTGCATTTGTTTTTTCATCCTACTCTTCTCAGCTATATCTATTACCCTATGCTATTTTGGGCGTCTTCTTTTCTCTAGATCGATTCATTTAGCGATTGATCATTATGGTTAAGCGCTTCATATCTCCAGGTAATCCTTCCTCTCAGTTTCATTCTCATTGGTGGTTGCGACACCATTTGTTGTAGTGATTTATAACCAGATGGTGTTTTTTATCAATCCTTTTTAGTCTTTAGTTGTGCCTTGTCTTCCAAAGGAAAATATTTTCATTTCCAATCTCCACTGTCAAAGGTAGTTAGGTTTTCTATACTCTTTAGGTAGGTGTAACTATTCAATTGTTCTAATTTCTTGAATTTATTATTGTTCATATTGATTCCATAATATTTTAAATGGAATTTCATGTGTTGAAATTGAAAGGGGTATGAGTTCATGTTTTAAAGGGGTTTTACCTTGAAAACAGAATCAACTTGATCTGAAATGGAAAATGGATTTTCAGAACCTGAAGTATATTGGATTGGCATTGCAACTGTTCTATAAAAATGTGGTCATGGTTTTTTAAAATAGAAATTGAAAAAAATTTCACAATGGGAACCTTAGGTACATCGAGAAAGAGACACTGGTATCCTTATTGTGTGTGACACCACTTTGAGGTAACCTCTTGTAGGTCAATGGTCTATGGAAGGTATCAATGTTTGTTGGAAACAACCTTATTCCTTGTTAGGCTTGTGAGTGTATAATACATATTTTCCTATAGGATAGAGCCAAATTGGTATGTGAATTATTGTTTCTAATTTTTTATTACATGATAGTTTATTTCATGTATATTGGATTAAATGTATATTTATATTTAGATATATTTAACTACTTGTTTTTGGATTTGGAAAATATGGCATACAATTTGTGAAAACTCAAGGACTTTTTGAAAAATGATTTATTTATAAAACTTATTGTAAAATTGTTTTTTTAAGATTGGAATTGTGCAATATTGTTATTAGAAATTGTATAGATATTTTGGTGGTATCCTACTGGGATCTATTTTTCACACCCTAAATATTCCTATAGAAAGTTTTAGACCTAATTTTGAAGGATTCATGTAAATGGAAGATCATTATGTATAATGAAATATGATCTTTATGTTTCTATTTCTCTTTAGGATTGTTTGGAGGTGACGTTTGGTCACATGGAGACTATTTTTGTCTAGAATCATCTTTCTTTCTAGTTTAGAAGGTTTTAATTAGTTTTATCTCATGTTGTTTCCGCTTTGAAATCTGTTTGTATGTCTTATTTTCCTTATAAATGAAACTAGTATTGTTATATTTGTTTTACCCCACCTTATGATGGGATGAATTGGTTACTAATTTGGTTGACCCGTGTTGTTTTGTTACAACCCAACTAATCCCACATCGACCGTGATAAATGAAATTAAGACCAACTGGGAACCTGTAACCTAAAATGAATAATCATGAGCTAAAAATCCCAGTAGGTAACCACAACCCACTTAATCTATGAAATATGTTTCTTAAGGAAATTCACAAATGATATTTTTAAAATAAAATATAAAATAGGATTTTCACATATATATACCACATTAAAATAAAAACAATTCCATATCCATCTTTCAAAACATTTCACCTAGTTTTAAAAAAAAGAACATATGTTTTGAAAAGAAATCCACCAACCTAATCCATTTCAAAATCACACACACCTTTGAAATTTCCGGAAAAAAAACTCATTTGGTTTATTTAAATATAAACAGTCATTTTAAAACATTTAACTAGTCAAATCCCTCTTAAATTACCAATTTTGAAAACACTTTAAAGCATCCACATAAGTGTCTTTAAATTCAAAACAGGTTTCTAAACATCCTTGAAAACTAATTTTATAAAGAAACAACACAACATACCCATACGAGTCAATCACAATAAAGTAGGAACCATGTATCACCAAGCATATATCAAATATAACAAAAAAAGGTTACATAATAATGAAATAAAGATAAATTATGAAAACAAACACTAGATTAATCTCCCCTCAATAACTAACCCACAAATCAGTCAAATTTGTCATGGGATCTACCCAACGATTCCTAATGTGTGAGGTATCTAACTATATAAGAGTAAACCAACCCATGAACTAGCTACCGTCATGCACTGAAGTTCAAACCATATGTCATCTGACTAGCCCACAAAAGACTCATTGTGATGAAAACCCCCACCAATACTTATATGCCAGCATTACTAGTGGCCCACTAGATAAATTTAAACCAACTAGTATAGAAGATTAGATCCTCTAATTAGTACGTGACTTCCCATGACCAATAAAGGAAGTGAGGCATAAGTGAAAACAATCCAAGTCTAGCACACAAGTCATAACCATAACTACCCTCACCCCTAACACTCAATGATTAAAAGACCCATAATAGAGTGAACCTATAACATAACAAGAAAATTACCACATAAGGGGATCATCAGGAATCTCATATATATTAATAACCCACACAAGGGTAAATAAGATAGGGTCAATCAAGTGGTATCCTTTATAACCACCATTTAAAATACAAAGTTCCAACCAATCCTTTTACACTAAAACAAGTCTCAAGATATGAAAAACTTTTCACATTTAATAAAATACCATTCTAAACACCGTTTAAAAAATGATATAATTCACCCACACATTCAAAACATTTCAAATTTATCCTTCAATAAGGTTCTTCCTCATTGAAAATAAAAAAAAGACCAAAGGATATCCATTTCCATCAAAAAAATTTAAAGAATCCATCAAGGAACTCTCACAATGGGAAAATCACACACACATTTCAAATCATCATTTGAAAACCCATTAAATAACCCCTTTATAAAACACTTTGTGGTCAACAACTCACTTCAAAACTAAATTCCCTTTAAAAAATATTTTTTACTCTTTGAAAACAAAAATTGTGAAAAAAACCATTACAAAACATGATAACCATTTCAAGAATCCATACAATCATTTAAAAAAATGTTATCATATTTAAACATTCCATTTAAAACATGAAAACATGGAATTTACATTAAAACCAATTATGCCAAGATTAAAACACCATGAAATGGTTTCAAATCACTTCAAAGCTATCAAATATATTCATAATTCCATTAAAAATAAATTTAAAAGGTAAAATCATATCATGAATCCCAATATGATTTTTTATATAAACACCTACCTCAAGGAAATGAGAACTAATCTAGAATACTTCAAAACAGATTTCCTTCAATGACGACCACACCCATAGGGATAGAAATGGTGTCTATATACCCTAGACAACAAAACCCCATCATTAGATACTCCCAAAACCCTAAAATAAACCATGAGAGATCTAGGGTTGTTGGGGGAATCTAAACCAAGAGATATAAGTGGAAGAAGGGAAGAAGATAGAAAAGTATGTATAAAGTTAAAGGGTGGAAGAACTCATCTCAGATCTCAAAGAAATCATCAAAGGAAGGTAAATAATCCAAGTTAGAGGTGGTTGGAGATTCTCCTTGAGCTCCCAAGGGTTATCAAACTTAGGAGGAGAGAAATAGAGGTAAAAAGATCTTAAAATAAATGAGATATATTTTTTAAAAATGAAAAAATTTAAACACTTTAAAATACTATAGAGTTTTCCAAATCATATGATAATCGTACACTCGCCACTGCCTAGGCCAGTAACCCCCTTCCATGGTTACTCTTGAGTGCTACATGGTTTGGAAATACTATGAACCTCATGTTGGAACCAAGGCTTATATTTGTTAGAAATAGAGTCTGGTTAGTGTTTTTTTTTCAATCCACAATGTGATGATCAAGGAGTTTGCAAGGAAAGTGATCTTATAGTATAAGATGACTACAATGTTGAAGGTGGTGTTGTTTCCCAGTGTTTCCAACTTTTTGGGTCAAAAAATTAGAGAATGGAGAATAGAGTTTTTGGAAAAGGAAGTTTCATAAAAGTTTGAAGATGAATCTGAATGTTTCATGTAATTTAAGTTTCAGGATCATCTCATAAAAAATGGAAAAGGAAAGAATCATGTTACATATTTTTTGTGTGTGAGAAATATAGTTTGTAAAATATGAAGTTTTTCAAGAAGAGAATAAGGTGAAAAAGAATATTATGCTCCAAATATGAGTTATAATTGAGTTATGTGTAAGTGGAGTTTCAAGATGTTCACTTAAAAATTTGGAAAAGGCATGATCTATATGAAAAAAATGAATTTCCATGAAAGGATCTTACATGCCAAATACAACGTCAAAATTAGTCTTACAGTCATGAGGGAAGCCGCACAAGGAACTTGCGCACATGGTCATCTAAGTCTATAAATAAGTGGCTACCCCCATACTGAACATAAAACTTTTTCTAACGAATATTTGGTGTCTCTTATTCATGAAAGAGTTGCGGGTAGAATACTTATGCACAATAAATCTTTCGCATAGAATGTTCCTTATGTCTGAAAATAGCAAGTGAGAATTGGGGTGTGGTTTCACAAAAGATAATGATTGCATAAAAGAAATATTATGTGACAATACTAAAAGTTGTGCACAAGAACAGGTGTTGCATGCAAGTTCTAAGTTGCGATACTTTTAGGTTTTGACTATCTTGTTTGATTGATCTGTTATTTTATGTGCATCAATTCGGGACTATGGAGAAAAAATAGTCTCATTCATGTCAGGGAAAAAGACTTAAATTTCAATCTAATTAACTGACCTTTAAGTCATTAAACTGATTAAGACTTCACCCAAAGTAGTGAGATAGGGGGAGTCAATGTAAGTGTTCTGAGGGAGGCAGTGTGCTTTCCCTAAAAGTATTGTAAAGGCAGTGTGCCTAGCATCGAGTTATTGTCTCTGAACTTTTGTATTCTATAACTAGTAAATATTTGTGGATTTAGGTATGACCAACACAATGTAGATATATTCTCCTTGGATCATCCCTTAGTGGTGAACCAAGTAAAATTGTTGTGTTGTATCTTTGCATGTGATTGTTTTTTTTTCTTCACATTTCCATCACATAAGTTTAACAAGTTACTACCAACATGGGAACAAAATCTATCACTTTGAAATAAATTTTTTTTGACACCATGATTCACCCCTCCCCTCTTAGGGTTTACTAGGATCCTACACCTCAACCCCATCACACTTCAATCCTTGCATAGTTTTAAAAATCATGTAAAATCCATAATAAATGGATCTATCAAAATGATAGACCTAGATACATGGGCACTGCATGGTTAGTACTAACCATGGAGGATAACTATGCTCCTCCAAAAAAACCCTCAATAAATAATAATTTTCATCTTTCTGCCAACCTAAAATCAAAACTGTAAAAGGATAGATAAACTAATACAAAATAAACAACACCGTGACATGGGGGGTTTCACAAGTAATATACTCCTATGACTGGTAACTTAAGAAAAGTTAATAAGATATATTGGTGATTTAAGAAAAGTTATTAATAAAAATTATGTGTCATAATAGTTCCTTCCTTAGTAACCAAGTGTTGAAATTGTTTAACAGGTGAATCTAGATTCTTATAGAATCATAGAGTGATTAATTTTATATTTTAATGGAATTAGATGAAAAATTACCAAAGGAATCTTAGTCACAACTCAATATGATTGGGTGAATCATATTTTTGTGTTATATACTCAATATGATTGGGTATGTCAAATAATATTCAGTTTTATTGAATATATTGATGAATCAATAATACTAAATGTTTCCTTAATTCTTTATTAATTATAAAATTAAATTCTATTGTTCTTACATATATATGATATCGATTTTATGAATTATAGGTGTTGTAAAAATATATAAAGGTCAGAATATGAGAAAGAATTTAAGTCTAGAACTTGATGGATATTTTCAAGTAATGGAGTAAAATAGTTTTTACATGGATAACTTAGATATTTCAATCTTGGATAAACTTGTCATATGATGTGTATTTTTATCTCATTTATCTCTCGAGAAGAGAATGTAAACAATAGTTGTTTATATGAAATGATATGGGTGTTTTTAATATACATGGTTTATGATTTTTTTAATTCTACAACTTGAATTATGTGGAGACTAAAAATGGAATTTTCTGGTTAGAGAATTTATTCTATTGTCTTATATGGAAATGTTCTAACAATATGATTGAATTCAAAGAACACTTACTGAATATTCTCAAAGTGTTGGGAATATAAATATGAACTAGGCATATAATGTATAGGTTCTAAAGTACTTTATAGACAATATAATTAGGTAAAATTTCAAACCAGAAGAAGAAAAGTTGGTTTAAAGTTTCAATAATATTTCTTCAATAATCTATCCATGGTCATTTAAATCTAGTTTTGTTAGAAAGGAAGAGAAATAATTCATTATTATTGGATTATCTAAGATATACCCGAAAGAGTTTGTGACACTCTATAGAATGTCTAGGTCATGTATAAATTTTATAGAAATTAATTTTTAAAGGTATGTGATACCAAGTTTTTATTTTAATAAAGTCTTATTTTTAAATAAAAATGTCCCAAACACATAGAATACCATATATGACATAGTTTATTTGTTTAATATTCCCACTGAATGGAAATAAGTGTTATTTCTTAACACCAAAGGGTTTTTTTATCTTATTAAGATTTTATGAAAATAATATAATGTCTACGAGGATAGTGGGAGTATATTTAGACTTAGATAATTTAAAATTTAACAAATAAAGAATTACACCAATATAAGATTAATGTGAATTTTACTTAATAAGAGAGTTAAGATGTATCGGTAAACATTAATGAAAGTAGTTAAATTATTTCAATGAATTTTATTAATGAAATAAGGTTCCAAAGATGATTATGATAAACTTAAAAAGAGTTAAATTTACACAAAAAATTTCACATTATAACATTTGATATTGTGAAGTTAAGATATTTGAATATGTTCATGAAGTTAAACAGTTAAGAATACGATTCCTAAGTCTCACAATAATTCAAACCAGATTACTTCATAGATGTTTATCACTAAAGAGTTCAATCGGAAATTTTTATATGATGGTATCATGGATATGTGACATGGATTATATATGACGTAATGTGTTAACAAAAAAAATTGTAGTAAACATAAGGCTGATATGGAAGTTTATCATATATGAAATGATAAACTAGTTCTTATATTGGGTTTAATAAATATTCTAAAATATTTTAAGAATATTAAAATGTATCATATTAAAGGATACCTCCATATTATCATTCATTCATGATATCTATATAAATGTATATATAGATATATATTTTATGAAGTGTAATGATAATTGACCTCTCAAAGTATGGCTTTGAGTTTATCTCTAAAAGATATTCATCATTGAGTATTATAGGCTATGAAAAATTTTATGGTTAGAATTAGTGGGATTCTTGTATAAAGATACAAAATATTCTCATGAGGCACAAAACAAATAATAAGATTCTTTTTTTTTTTGCATTGGATAACCTACTAAGTATACCACATGGAGTGTCATACATAAATGAATTTGGTATACTAGGGGTGTATGGATAATATTTTAGTCCCCACTACTTCAGGTAGCAAGATACCTAACATGAGATCATTCATACATTGATACCCTACTTATGAAAGTCTACATACTGACTTAGATAATACGGGGGTTGTTTAGTATGTTTCTATTAATTTCACAATTGGATCTTAACCAATATGGGATATTTAGTCTCATATAAAGAGTATAACATATAGGAAATTGATTTAGATAGATCATGGGAGTGTGAGGATGCACCTATATATTATATATATATATATATTTAGATAATGGACATGTGATGTGCTTATCCATAAGGATGAATGACATGTGATGTATTCATCAATCATATCAGCTTATACTTTAAGAATCAAGAATATATGAGTTGGTTATATGGGATTGACATGTTCCATGTCCAATTTTCACTAAATGTCGTGTAAAAAGAGAAAATATGAGAATTCAAATTTACATATTATGTAGACTGGTGGACACATGTATAGATATGCATGTATTTGAGGGAGATCACACCAGATCCTTTTATAGCTAGAGTAGCGTTAATGATTTTTTAGAGGCCACTCTTTGATTACATATATAGATCCATAGATTCATATTTTCTTTCAACACTATAAAGACCTATGGGGTCACACTTTGTGGTTAACTAAATGGGTATTGAGATTGACTCATAGAGATACTATAAAAGTGTTTTAGAGTTAATAAAAAAGTGTTTTGGATGGGTATTCACAGGGTATTACATATGATGTGATACAATGTGAAGTTAATGATAGCTTTCCAAAAGAGTTTTTGAAGATATACAAAAGGAGTTTTGGATATGGTTTCATAATTTATTGTATATGATATAATGTATGGTGAAATGTCACATAGTGTTTTAGGATTTGGTTCAAGTGGGAGATTGAAGGAGATGGTATGACCTAAAGATATTTGTATATGATACAGATAGCTTTATTTTTTGGAATTTTGATAGGAAATAAGAAAATAATATTTACATGTTTTTTCTTCTATTTGTATTGCTTGCATGAAATAAAATTTTATACATGAAACATATATATGAGTAGTCTTCCACCCAAGGTATCATTATTGGACATTATATGAGATATAATTCTAGGGATTAAATGAAAACATTGAATTCAAGCATTCATGAACCAAACATGGTATTTATTCATGCATTTCAATGCATGAAGAAATGAGATAACAATTAAGGTGTGTCCTTAATTTACAATATAATTATTTCACTATCGAGGAGTGTTCTTGTGGGATTTATAAATCCTACTACTATATGACAGTGGTAGTGGTTTGAAAGCCCATTTCTTGGATTAAAATACTCCATAATTGAAGATCTATTCTTCTTTATTCTTTTTATATGAGAAGATAACACATTTTTAATAGTAGAATAATCTCATCCAAACGTCAAATGATTTAGGCATAACCTATGGATTCACTATGATGAGGGGATATCCTTTGTATTTCCTTGGTTATCTTTATCAAACCAACATGATAGAGGTTGTATATGTTTTATATTCTATTTGGTGTATGGTATGATCACTTAAAACAATAATTATTCGTTTTTTTCATTTTCTTTTATCTTGCATGGGAGATCCTTGAATTTGGTTTCTAATTGATTTCATTATATCTAATAAGTATTATTAGATTCATAAAAAAACTAATACATTAACTGTTAATAATGGTTTCACACTTATATAATAATAAATAAGTAGTAGAAATTATACTAAGAATCCATCTTGGTGAATCCATACATTGGGATTCCTTGCATACAAAGTAAACAATTGAAAATAAATGAACCATAAAAACATATCAAAAACCAAATGAAAACCCAATGATGCAAAATAAATAGAAGTTATTACTCTAATATTTTAATAATAACAGTAATAAAAAACCAACTTACTTTTATATTACACAAAAAATAAAATACTTCATAGAAAGACAAAATAAGAAAGGATAAAAATAAAGTAAAATAGTTGGCCAAGTTGACCAATACATCATTGTACAAAAAATAAAAGGAGATCCTCACCTAAATAATATCAACCTATGTGTCCCTTGGTCACTTATTACATACCAACACATCCATGAATGGACCGATACAAACAAAGGAAACAAGAGATCATAACTTGGTCACCAGAAATATAACATGAGAGCTACAAACACACATCAATGTGTATCTAGGGTGTGAGATAAATGAGCCCAGTAGTATTTCAAAAAATATTCTATGAAATTACTTTAACAAATAATCCCATTAATACTAGTTTTAAATACATTCAATAAAATAATATTTCCACATATAGGAATGTAAAGAAATCATGTAACATTATCTTTTACATTTTATAAAACATCCTCCCTTTTTAATTAAAATAAAGGTGGAACTCACACTTTAAAAGAAGATGATTTAAAACCCCATTAGCGAACTTTAGTGATTACAAAAAAAAAAACTAAGCCCCTTCCTAAATTTCAAAATCTTTCTCAAATACTATATATAAAACAAAAATTTCCCTTTTTTCCTTTTAAATCCACACATGAAAATTATTTAGAAAATAAACTGAGCTATGAAAGAAAAAAATATATCCTAGAAATGAACAATAATATCAAAATTCACAATAAGAACAAATGATGATTCCATAGATGGTTCCACAAACCAAATTGATAATAAATGGATACAAACAACTTTGAAATGGGATTCCCTTGAATAATATCAATAGTAACAAAATATCATGGGAAATCCACTAGGTCCTAAAATGAGGTGATCCTAGATAGTACTAATTGGAATCAACTACCAAAATATATTTCATTCCTAACATATATAATCAATTGAGTCACTCGATGTAACGTCCTACCCTAGTTTACTCTATAAACAATAACCAGATCAGTTCACCAGATAACCATAGGCACACCTCCCCATATTCTAGAGGCTTTAAATTATCATTAGGGGTCTAAAATGGTTTGATGTAGAGACTATACACACTAGTATGGTTATATATACATACCAAGATAAAATAAATAAACAACATGGATCCCCTGCATCCCTGAGCCCTAATACATCCAAAAATCCATTTACTTATCCAAGCCACCCCGCTCGATCAAAATTAAGTATTATCCTAAAAATTTATTTGAAATAAACATGGGATAGCTTCTCAGGTACCCATGTGCAATGGTGACCTGAGAAGGGTATGAGTAGACTCAGTAATTCACCACAAATGGTGTTTAAAAAAATGAAATATGAATATATAGTGCATGACATAAATAGGTTAATTAATTTATATATATTAATGCATAATGTAAAACAAACTTTCTAACCCTCATGCTCTAGTTTGACACCCAAGGTCATCCAATCCTACTTCAGAATAATGATAAAATTCCTTGAGCATGTTTTTGTAACATAAAAACCATAATCATAACCCCCAGGGTATGGCTCAAAAGGCATCACATCAGATCTAGGCATAAGATCGATATGAATTACAATAACTCTGGGCACAAGACCTATAATCATTGTAGAATTTTTTTAGGAAAATCCCTGTAAACAGTACAAAATTTTTGGGATATATCCCTATAAGAATTACAACATCTTTGGTAAAAATCCCTATAATCATTATCATTTATCTTCAAAAGACTTATAAGAATTACGAGATTTCTAGAAAACTCCCTATAATCACTTCACTATCTCTAAGGAAAATCCCTATAAGAATTAAAATATTTCTAGGTATAAGAACTATAAGAATTACAACATTTTTAGTCAAATCCCTATAAGAGTTTTAGAATTTCTAGGAAAATCCATATAAGATTTAATTTTTTTTCAAATTGATAAAAATATAATATTCCAAGTATAAAAAATATATCATCCTAATAAAATTTTGTTATTTATTCAAATTACCAAAAAACAACCATTTAATCTATAATGATATATTTAAAATTATCACCATAATTGTTAGATACCCTTTCCAAGTGTCAATTTAACCAATTAAATCATTTTCATTCCTATATACCCATTTACCATGTCATTCCAAATTCTTAATCCACATGAAAAATAATTCACTTTGTAAAGAAAAAATTATAATTAATTTCCAACAAGGTGTTATGGATTAGCACACCCCTTTGGTGGCCGCAAGTCTCAATCTTAATGCCAATGGATCCAACAAGATTTGAGGGAGGTAAAAGAATAAAGTTTCATCAAAGGAGTGTGTTAAAAATTTAATTAGGTTGTGATAAAAACGTGTTTTTGTGATCACACTTATTGCATATACTATAATGAAACAAATCATACAATAGGGACATATTCTAGACCACCCACATCAAACAGAGTCAACTCCAAGACAAGAAAATCCCAAATACTTTTTATGTGTTTCCTATGTCCATTTGGCCTTCCTCAAACACTATGAATTCTGAATAATATCACATAGTCAAAAAAACTAACAGCCATCTATGGGAGGTTTATAACATTATTTTTGACTTTATTCCAGAAAAAATCCCTATCACATGATAACCATAGAAAAACAAATTTAATAAAATAAATTAAAACCTTTGAAAAGAGGAACCCAAAAGTGTACCTTTAATAGATCACCCTTCAAAAACATGCATTAATCAACATAGGATATCCTCTCCCCATATTGGTCCAAATTATTATCATCATCAAACAAATCCATCAATATTTAGTGTAATCACTATTAAATTACTCTGATTCGAATTAACCACAACCAATAAACGAAGGAGATTTAGAGGAGAATTGGGAACATCTAGGCATAAAAAATTCTAAATATGAATGAAAAGAATCCATCACAACAAACAAAAATTCAAATGCTTAAGGGATGAGATCATAAGATATCTAGAAATCCAAAACCTCCCATTCTTATCACTTTTCATGTAAGGAGTTTGAGGGAATGGAAAAAAGAGGGTTCCAGATCAATCATGTCCTTTTAAAATATCCTTAAAACTTCCCAATAGCAATTCATGACGTGAAAAATGATTTCATATCATGAAATTTCAGGGAAAAGAAATTTCTAGTCCTATCCAACATATGTCATGGGAATTGTCTTCTGGCCCCATTTTCATATCTTAAACATTCTTGGGTCACCCCATGAACCATCTTCACATTTTGAATACCCTATTCACAATGTGAATGGGCTTCTATAGAACCTTTTAGTAGTCTCAAGGCCCCAAACACTCCTCCATCAACTTATTAGATCCCCAAGTCATCATCCAAGACTTTAACACTATCTAAAAACATAATTTTATAATTCTAAACACTCAAAAAATAATTCATATTTCTGGTTATCAAAAGAAAAAATTCACTAAAATAAGAAAATCATTTTTTTAAATTATAAACCTGTATAGATATTGGTTCTCAAAATATCCCCACCATAAAACTTATCATCCTTGATAAGTATCATCAATAATTCAATAGGTGAACTTATCCTACTCAGTCACTTAACCACACTCAATTCATCGTGTTCTATTCTAAATCACTGAAAGAGATTCCACTTCACAATTCTAGACACGATGATCATTATTCATCAGATATCAAGACACCACTTGTAACAATCAATAAACCCCATATATGGTGCTCTAAGATGTTTTTCTATTATGAAACACCACTATTTCAAGAATTAACTCATCACCTAGATTGTGGTGCTCTCTATCATAATACTTCAATGCTATGGATTATTACAATCCATGATACTCCCAAACATCATAATTTCTTACAGAAACATGTTCCTATTGGTCTCATGACCACTCAACAATATTTCCATCTAACCATAACCGAACATGGAAAAAACATCTATTAGAGATAGTACCACCTATCATCTCTGAATCTAAGATGAAACAAACAAGTATTCATTTCCCAAGCACATGGCCTTCATAATTTAACCTTTACTTGAAAGGTTCTGAATAAAACTCATAATAGTCATGTCATACCCAAAACAACATACCCAAACCACAGTACCAACTTCCCTGTATTTTTAAATAATTTTCCCCAAAATTTCACCTTAAAAACTTTTCATTTCATGTTTAACCCCTGAAACATGTAAAGAAATAACAATTTATCCCTTGGAATAAGTGAAGAAATTGGATCACCCCATGAAACAGGTCACAATTCATGGATCACCACACAAATCACCTTCTATTAATGCTAGAATATCCTAAGCCTGATATCATTGCACTGACTCCATCCAACGTCTCATCCAAATATCAAAACTGGTGTTTAAATGGGACCAAATAAATTAGAATTTAAAGCTCACCATCATCCAAATACAACTTCTACTCTCCAAGGGCCGGTCCGACAATTAAAATTACCCTTCTCACATGAGGGTCATCCTCAAGTATCCTATGGTAGTATCCCTACCATACGAATTCCCTAACACTCCTTCCCAAGCACTACTCCCAAGGAGTATCTTCATCAAACCAGAAAATAAATTTAGATAGATTATTGTATAGCTAATGTTATCTCAGTATAATCAGGATGATATTAATATTTTGAGTATATCATCTCTAGACTATGAGTACACTATGATGTCATTGAAAATTAACACCACAAAACCATCCATTTTTTATGTAACCTCTTACTGTAGGGACATGTAAAACCCATTAAAAGTCCCCATCACTACCTTCCCATAATAATATCACAAGATCATAGCCTCCACAATTTAAGTGGAACTAGTTAGAAAAAACTCACCACCACCTCACGACTCTCTTCCCAAAAGAAATGAACAAAAGTTTTATGTGTCACTACGACCAAAAAATTTCTTAAGTTCTTCCACCACAACCTGAATGATTCTAAATGGAAAAAAATGATCCATTATATCGATCCAAAACCAAATGGTCCCACCATAACCTACACACATCATCTATATTTAACTAAAATAACATACTCTTAATATTGATTAAACTATTAACATATCCCAAATGGAATCGCACATCTCCAGCACATGCCTACCATCTTGACCTCACAAAAAACCATAGGGTCGTGCACTTTCCTATGACCATTAACTGAACCCAAATCAAAATTACATGAGTCTTACATCATTATAACTAGGGTAAAACTCCCATTAAAGCATATAAACATGCCTCTTGACCCATCAACCTCATCGAGATTGAGGTATCCTTGATGATCCCATCAAACAACGTGACCTTTGGAAAGAGTCATGTCCAACCACATAACCACTCAGGACGCAGGGTGTCATTTCTAGACCAGAATCATATATCAGTGCTCTCAACTTCCTTGACTTTCCCATCTAATTTCCACATTGATCCCCCACACCGAATGACATCAAAACAGTAGGGTTTGACATCCAAAAAGTATTACCCCTAGAAATAGGCCTTAAATCCAGCCACAACCATTCAAAGTGACCTATTTTGAAAGAAACTAAAGAAAAACCATGCCTTTTATAGAACAAAATGACACCTACCATGTACCGATCATGCAAGATAGAACTATTGGAACCACTTTAGTAATTGAGTTGTATTTGTTGTCAATGAGGACAATTAATGTCAATGATGGTTAAAGAAACTCTCCTAAGTGAAATGGAAAATGGAAATCAGACGATTGATGCACTAATCATGAAAAGTTCAAAGAAATTTTATCATGCATGATAAAATGTTTACAACATTAAAGTATCATTCCTTTTAGGATGAATGAAGTATTTTGGATTTT
Source organism: Viscum album (assembly GCA_963277665.1). Lineage (NCBI taxonomy): Eukaryota > Viridiplantae > Streptophyta > Magnoliopsida > Santalales > Viscaceae > Viscum > Viscum album. The sequence goes on along the minus strand of OY728123.1, from coordinate 150,832,414 downwards.
ATAATCCAAAAATAAATGAAGAGGAGAAGAATGTTAAAGAAGAGGCTTGGACTCGTGGCCATGCATGAGGTTGATTTGTGTTTAAATATTTCCTTGAATTTTGTGTATTCTACCAAGCATTTTTTTATATAAGGCCTTACTAAAAAAAATGCGGCCAGACCACAAGCTAGCTATCCAAACTTCAACCCGAGGCACATGCGGGACCACAGGGGTTTGACCACGCCCATGGGGAAGCCTAGGTAGATCCAGCTCGCAAGAGGCATGTGTGGTCTGTGTATAATCCCACAGGAGTGCACATGGTGATCAAACTGTGTGCAGGGATGTGCATAGTGGGTGATAAGAGCGCGCCCATAGGAAGCATGAGTGGGCGCATAAGCACACCCATAGAGAACCAGTGTGAGGCGGCACCAGAGGGGGGAGAGGATAATTCTGAGTAGTGTTTGGGAGGATTTGATTGATAAACCGTGAGAAAACTACAGCATGTTTCAATGTGGGATGCATTTTAAAAACGTGGAGGAAATTCTGGCCACTCGTCTAATCTTGCGAGAGATCTCGACCGCATGCCTCATCTCGCATCCTGCATTATAATCATGGCTATATGAGATCAATTCGAGCTGATCCAACAGATGTGTCCTCGTCTTCAACCTCTGATCGCATGGAGAGTAACCCGATGCCACTGCTCACCATCACCACTACTGATCCACCATGATCACGTTCTCGCTTAGAATTGATGATGAAAACTAGTACATGGTGATCATCTAATCAAACCAAGACCATGCATGCAATCAACATATTTCATGCATGAGATATCTCATGGATGGAGGTTCGGCCGAGGAAAATAAAGTTGTCAAGGCCATGGGGATTAGAGTATGGATTTTAAAGAGATTCATGCCCGAGATTCATGCACAAGAATTGTACATGCGATCTTAACTCTAAGCATGAATATAGGACCCTGCGTTTGTAAGAAAGGAAACACCCAAGACTTGCGGCTTATCCTTGACCCACTGTTTTGATATCTTGAAGCCAAAGATCTCGGGTATTCAAAGCCATGATCTTAATGTGAGATACATAGATTTTGAATGCAGAAGAGGTAGTATTCATTGCCTATAAAAAGATTATATCGAGACGAGAAGAGGTGCTAATCATGAATACCTGAAGTGCTTCTGTTCTAAAAATAGATCACACTCTTTGAAGAAGAAATCCATGTCCCGTATACCTTCAACAAGTTCCATGCACTCTTGAAGAGCCTACCGAAGAAAAAGAGGATCATCACTCCCTTGTGTGAAGAATAAACCACAAAACACGCGATATGTTTACCCAAACCCTCACGGTGTTTTTGTGAAGGAAATCCTACGGCTACACAATTGGTGTAATCGCCCTTTTTTGTGATTTACGAAGATAGTGGCACGCTCTTCCCTCTCGATTCTGTGAAGGAGATTTGTGCGCACTCATTAGGAGACCCGTTGGCCATCTTGGTTTCATGAATAAAGGTAAGAACACCCTCTTATTTTCATGTTTATATTCTACTATGTATAGGGTTCATTGTTGAAGAAGAAGGAGATCACAAGTGGTGAATTGCATAAAAGTGTGTGTTTGATTTGAAGAAACCCAAGGGATCCGGTGTTTTCAAGAGAAGAAGAAGAATACATGCATGTATGCATGTGCTCCAGTAGAAGGAGCCCGAGGCTGCATACACTTGTGTGAAGAAGAAGCTATCACAAAGAAATGGCTTCACGCATTCAGGTTTGAAGATATATAGTACACCTAAAGAAACACCCTAACTAAGTGTAAGTGGAAGAATCAAAAGAGAGAGGAGGAAGAGGCTGAGTGTGTGTCTGTGTTTAAAGAACCAATATTCATTAAGGGTTTTTCACACAAGAATAAGAAGAAGAGAATGCATGCTTGCATGCATGCGCATGCAGATGTGAAGTGACTTAAATAAAGAATAAAAAACAAGTGTGTGCACATATATAAAGAAGAAGAAGAAATAAAGGGAAGAAAAGGTTCAACCTAATGTCATATGCATGGTCACATGCACACCTGAGCAAGAAGAGAATAATTGACTCAGATGATGCCATGTGAACCAATATTCACTGCCTAAATAATCACATTGGTGTATGTGATTATTTCCAGGAAGAAAGAAGAAGTTTTAGTATAGTTGGTTATTTCACTAAGAAGAAGAAATAAGAAGTCTAGTGCAGTTGGTATTTCCCTAAAGAGGAAGAGAAAGAAAGAAGGAATAATTTCTTTCCTACTGCTTTTCAAGTAATCAAGTGAAGAGCACTAAAGAAGACCAAGAGAAGAACCTACCTTATCAAGAAGGAAGAAGACTGTCTCCATAGGCAGTATAAAGAACCAGCTAGAGGCTTCAAGTTGGACTAGGCCATCACCAGTCCAAGGAAGAGGATTGTTTCCCAACCCCCTCTAAAGTGTAGGGACTCACACTGGCTAGAGGATTGATTTCGTAGCCACTCCACTATAATAGCATATCACATCATTGTGAATAATTCATGAACTTGTCATATCCATGCATGGAAAGGATATATCTACTCTTATTGAGTGGTGAACCTTGTAAAAATATAATGTGCATATTTTTACTAATTTCTATTATTGCATGTAAGAGGAAAAAGAGAATAAGAGAATAAAGATCCTAACAGGTCAAGAGGTACAAGGATTAAAAGTTATAATTGGTTTTAAAATTCCCCAACACTGATTCACCCCCCTCTTAGTGTTATGTATATCCCAACCTGGTCCTCTCAATTTGTATTAGAGGTAGGTTCACCTTGGTTAGATTCTATTTAGTGAAGTTATTCTATTTTTAAGACCTGAGTTTCTTTCTTGTGTTATCAATGAAGTGCAATTTTAGGGAGGATTCTGTTATCTTTGAGAAGAATTCTATATCTACGAAGACCATGATGAACAAGAAAAATAAGGATAATATAAAGTTGAATAAGAAGTCTCTTTTATCTAAAGAAGAGGAAGGATCTAGTTCCCCATATCTGGCTGACATTGAATACACGCCAGACATGGAAAGTTATGAGAAGTTGGCTCAAGTTTCCACCAAGAATATGGATAACCTTCCTACCTCAAATGATAAAGTGGTATGTGTTAGTACATTTTTAAATTATTCTCATGATGAAAATTCTGGCACAAGTGGTGATGATCAATCTAAAACATCTCAAGAAATATCTGCTGATAGATTAAGAATTATTCTGCATGGTATTCCTGAAGAAAGTATATCCTTTATTTATGGAGTATTTCAATGCATGCAACAAAATATCACTCAGTTGTAAGAAGAAACTGATGTTTTGGAGAAAGGATTACATGAAAAAATTGTTGAATGTTTAAAGCTCTCCAGACAGGTTGTTTCCTTTGAAGAAACAAAGAGGGGATTTGAAGTGAGTTCTTCAAAGTGGATCAAATATGTTGAAGAAATGGAGGGAGTCAACAAGACTCTAGAAAAGAAGATCCATGCACTTGAAGATAAGCTGAAAAAGAGCAATAATGTCAAGGATTTATATTTGGAAGAAGACTCCAAGAAGTTCAAATAACTTGACTCTTTGTTACAAAACAAAGTAAAGTTTCATGAAGATGAAGTTGAAATATTAAATAAGTCTTGTGAAGATAATATGACTATGATTAAAGACCAAGAAGTCATCCTCAATATGAGATTTCTATAATTGTATGTTCATTTGACCAATATTGAGAAGAAACATATAAATTATTCACAAAATAAGGAAACAATTACTACTAGTACTCAATTATCATTGGATTATTCCACTCTAAAAAGACCTCCAACATGTGACAAGAAGATCATGGCTTCACTCTTTGATCCATCACAAGCAGCTGAGAAAATAAAGGTATCATTCATACCAACTTGTACTAATGTTTCTAAAATTGTTTCTAAAAAAAGTGCAGGTTGGAAGAAAAATTCTAAACAAGTATGGATGAAGAAAAGTGATAAGAAACCTAACACAATGGATATGGTGTATAGGGGAAAGAGTGTGGAAGATAGATCCCCACAAAAATCACAACAATTCAATAAGAAGATTCAGAATCCTTATAAAGAAGATGGGAAGAAGTCAAGGTTTGTTGGTCAATGCTGGTGCTGTAATAGATTTGGGCATTGTGCGCTGGATTGTTGGTACAACCCCTTAAATGTAAAAGCATAGATAAATCCCATCTCAAGGGGGAGAAATCCAGATAAGAAGAAGAAACATCCACAGATCGAGAAGAATCTGTATACTGCAAACAGATTTGGAATGTTAGATAACATCTGTGATGTATGCAATAGGATTGGTCATATGTGTAACACCCGAGACTTTTATGTTATATAAATCATCAAAGGAATATTTTTCTACACAACACTTTCTTGGATTTCTTTACACGAAATCGCAACCTTCCTCGATAGCTTGCGTCGTACGCAATACCGAGTTTCACTAAACAACGATATGATATTAAAATATTATTAAAACTAGCCGTTATGAATAGTAATAACCACTTTTTGAAATTTTATAAATTTTATTTTTCAAAATGGACTTCATTTTTGGATTCGAAATATCGAAATTAGCCTCGGGTGAAATTTTGGTATTTTTCTGAAAACTTTCAATTTTTGATGAATAGTGAAACCACTAAGTGGTAGTTAAAAAACTGAATTTTCCATAAAACTTAATTTTACCCCTTCTGTGAGTGGAATTTCAAAAATCCGAGAGACACGGTTGATGTCAGTAAGTAAAATGTGGTTCAATGAGATGAAAATAATTTTTTGGTGAATAGTAACTTTTTACTTTTTTTTACCACGGTAAAAAGTAAATAGGGTAATTAAGGGTAAAGATGATATTATTATTACCCTAACACATGTCCTAAGTCTATTGGATAAGTGTAATTCGACCAAAAACAATAATAGGAATAAAATATGACCATTTAGGCCCACTTGGATTAGATTAGGACATTTATTATTAATTTATTTAAAGAAGGGTTAAAATAGTTAAAATCAAAGTTTAATAAGTAAATAATTTTTAATATGGGGTTATACATAAGATATATTCTACTATAAATATTCATTAGAAATCTAAAACGATTTCCTACATAATGGTATTTTATTTGTAATTTTTAGACATTAAATAATTTAATTTATTTATGACACAATGATGATGCAGTAATTATCTTATTAATGAAATATTGACATAATTGATGTTATAAACACCAAAATAAATGTAATTTGAGACTTTTTATGAATCCCACTAATTTTATAGGTCAACATGACATGTTAGTATTGATTTAATTAACTTGGTTCGAACTAATAATTCTGTTATGTTTTTCACAAAAATCAATTACTAAATAGTGTCAAAATTGACATAAAATAGTTTTTAAAACAAATATTATATTAGTAATTGTTATTTTATTCCTAAAAATATAAGGTTCATCCAAATGACTTAGATAAGGTTATATATATTAATAATAAACAACTTGGGGTTCGTTTGGCTGCTTATAGTAAGTTTATTAACCTTATAGTATAAGAACACAAGAAGACACGGTAAAGGTAAACTTATTTAACTTAATGTTAAATCTAAATGATAAGGTTAAAATAGGAACCTAAACTTGTCTAAATTCTATTGGATGAGAGGATTTCGACCCATCCCCACCTTAGCTTCGAAATATATCAATTCGGAGCTATTTAAAACCGAACTTGACTTTTTAATAAAATAATAGTTTTAGTTATTCCAAAGGTGCCCCTCTCCTCCCTTATAAAAGGACACCTCCTCCCCCTCTTCCTCACACCACTTTGAGCATTAAAGCTAGGAAAACCCCTTCCACTTTCTCCTCTCCACTTCCCTAGAGACATCCTAGAGGTTCTGGTCTTCTTCAAAGACCAATTTTAGTGCCCTAAAAGAAGGTCTCAAAGAAGCACTTCAAAGAAGAGGTAATGTCCGTTACCGATTCTTTCATCTTTATTTCTTCTTCCACTTCTTCTTCTTTAGTTGTTTCATTATTAAGTAATAACATCAGTATCACTCATATACTGATATGTTATTATAATTGTGAAACAACCCTATTTCACCATCTATCCATCCTACGGAAAAAGAAATCACCGCGCGTGCGTACGTACGGAATACCGTCTCCACGCCGTGGTGTAATCTATTTTCCACCACCACCTTACTTGGATGGGTATAATGGTGTAAATAATGACTATATATGACTATTATAAAGTTATATTTATTCTGTAATAGTATACATATACCCCAATAAAATTCCACGATCATAGGAACGATATCATCACTCGTGCATACGTACGGAATACCGTCTCCATGATGTGATGCGACTCGTTCTACATGATCTTCATTTCATAATGATTATATAAATAAATTGAATGAATTAATATGATATATATGACACTAATACCATTCTGGAAATGAGGTATCTATAACCTAAAGTAAAGAATAAGAATTTATTCGACAAAACACGCATAAGAACAAAAAGTTATAAACACCCGAATAACAAGTAGCAATGAAATATTACTACTAAGAAGCTAAGAATATGACCATATATGATATCATAAAAATAAGTATGATTCTGGAATAAGTCAATAACATTATTTAAATCATTATACAGGAGGTTCAGACACTTACAAAGCAAGTCGGACCTAAGGTAAGAGAAATATCACAATCTCATTTTTATCCGAGATTGTTTATACTTTAGTATTTACTGGGGTGTATTTTATCATCCACATCCATGTTTCCTCAATATGTAATATTATTTCCATCCACCTACAATTGTTTAAATCCTATTTTACCCTTCGGTGAGTTTTTAGTAAAAGATATGAAAGGAATCTTTTGTCGTTTTTCGTACGAGGTACATTTTTGACTTTTCCGACAAAAGTACGAGAAGAATGTTTTTTTTAACTTATATGGCATGAATGGATTTTTTAAAACATTATTTCCAAGAAGATTCCTTTAAAAGTTTTCAAGTTTATTTTTAATCAACTTCTTTTAGTTTATAATTTTATGACATATTAAGAAAGGAAAAGTGTTTTTGAAGTAGAAAGGATATTTTCCTCAAGAATGGAGTTCAAGTGTTTTATCAAAATTATTTTCCATATAAGATAATATAGGGTTCTGTTTCTATCCCTATTATTACATTTATTTTATTATGTTGTGATGGAATTATTTTTGTGAATTCCTTTATCTTATATGAATTGTTTTATGATGTCATGTTGTTTAAGAATCCCATTTTTATTACATGGGTTATGCAATAATGTATGGTTTATGATTTTGTGGCACACATAAGAATGGTATCATTATGAGATGGGTGGGACCTATATCTCCCTCCAATGCATTGGGTAAAGATTTTATATCTCATGAGATAGACATGGCTGGAACGGTAGGTTATACCGGTTCAGTGAAACAGGACTGAAACGAGGGTGACTCGGTTCAGAAAGGGACTTTGTCCACTAAGATAGTCTTGGAAATGAGTCTTGACTAACAAGAAATGATTCTCTATGATTATGTGTTTATTCCACAAAGTTTCATGTTTTAAGTTATGATTATTGTGATTACATTTCACTTCCATGATTTATCCCATGTTATGAATTTATGATCTCTTTTGCAGGTCAAGATTTCCAAAAGTTATGTGCTTGTGTATACGATGTGATTGATATTTCTTTTGTTTACCCTTACTGAGCATTTGAGCTCACCCTTTTGTATGTTTTCTTTCCCCAGGTCAGGAAGAAGGTTATTAAGTAGGATATTCCAAAAAGGGACTCTAGATATGATGAAATAAGTGGGAGGCAAAGTTGATGCTTTATGAACCAGTTGTTTATAAAGAAACTATACCTATACGGTCCTTTCGTGGTTTTGTTATATGTTGTAATAAGAATGCTTCAATTTTGAAGTATTAACAATGTATGTAAAGTATGGGTCGTTATAGTTGGTGTCAGAGGAAAGGTATAGTCAACCTTTGGAAACTAGGATGTGAAAGCCTTAGTAAGAACCCTAAGGATAAGTCTAAGCATAGAACACAATATTAGTGTTTTAGAAATGGCCATGAATAACCTAGGATAAGACCTTAAGTGTGAAATTTTATTCTTGATTATGTGGTTTTCCTATTATAATTAGTGTTGCTCACACTATTCTTCTTGGTTTTAGTCAATGGTTGGAACCCGAAGGAACCGTGTTAATGCGGAATGCGACGGGAAATGAAATGATTGTCCCCCTGAGCAACCAAACGTTATGGGAGCTGGAATGCAAAATCTTGTAGCCATGCTCACACAACTTTCTCAAGCTATGAATCATGCAGGACTTCCAAATGAGAAAAGGAAGGAGCAACATTCTGTTGAATCCTTCATGAGGTAGAGTCCACCTTCTTTCAGCGGGTCTACTGATCCATTAGTTTTTGAACAATGGATTAGTACTACTGAAAAGATATTTTCAGTTCTTCAATGTTCTGAACATGTTAAAGTCATCCTAGCAGTGTATCGTTTGGAAGGAGATGCTGATCAATGGTGGAATCTTATTAAGAATACAAGGCAAAGGGATGAAATTGAGTCCATGGAATGTGACGAGTTCAAGAACTTATTTTTCAATAAGTACTTCCCTCGTATTCTCCGAACAAAGATGGAGAAAGAGTTTATTGAACTGAAGCAAAAGGATGATGAATCTGTTGGTACCTATGAAGCAAATTTTACAAGACTTGCAAGGTACGCTTCTGGTATTATTATCCAACCTGACAGTAAGATCGATCGATTCTTTAGTGGCTTAAAACCAAGTCTTCGAAAGGCGTTAGACATAAGGGACTTCAATAGCTACGAGGAAATAGTTCGATGTGCTCTCAAAGTCGAGATGGAGATTGGAGTAACACATCAGTCATATGGGTTTGATAAGAAGAGGAAAATGGAATTCAAAGGAAAATCTAAAGAGCACACTGAAAAGAAGATGAGCTTTCCCTTATGCTCAAAGTGTGGAAAGAAACATGGAGGGAGTTGTCTTAAAGGGACAAGTAAATGTTTCAAATGTGGAAAGGAAGGTCAACGGGCATTTGAATGCCGCGATGATGGGAAGAAGATGTCCAATGATACAAACAAAGGAAGGGATACACAGAATGAACCTACTACACTTCAATGTTTCAAGTGCAAGGAGATGGGGCATTATGCCAATAAATGCCCTAATCCAAGGGTTGATGATGATGGTCGATGTCAACAAACTCTTAAGGCTAAAGACAAAGGAAAGTCACATGCAATTTCTATCAGCGATGTGGAGTACGATAATGATGTGGTGAAAGGTACACTTACCATCCACTCTAAAGTAGAAAATGTTTTATTTGATTCTGGATCCACCCACTCTTTTATTTCTGAAGAATTTTCTAAGGGTATCACCATATTACCTCAACAATTAGATGTTGAGTTAGCTGTGACAACACCTAATGGCACAACAGTCACATCAAAAGTTTATAATTCTTCTCCGATCGAAGTTTGTGGGAAAGTGCTTCCTGAAAATCTTGTGATCCTTCCTATAGTGGAATTTGATGTGATTCTTTGCATGGATTGGCTTTCTTTATATGGAGCTCATATCAATTTCCAAAGAAGGGAAGTCACATTTCATATTCTAGATCAATCTATGATCGTCTATCAATGCAAGGATGAACATAAACTTCCAGTGGAAATTTCTTCCATTTTATGGGTATTGATTCCACTAAATGAAGGTTATTTATCTGAAATGGTTGGAGAGAAACTCACGATTAAGAATATTCCCATTGTACGGGAGTTTTATGATGTCTTTCCGGAGGAATTACCGGGTCTTCCACCAAATCGTGAAGTTGATTTTTCAGTAGAACGCGTACCAGGTGCTTTGCCTATTTCAAAAACACCTTATAGAATGGCCCCAATTGAGTTGCAGGAATTGAAGAATCAAATCCAAGAGAATCTTGATAAGGGATTCATACGCCCTAGTGCGTCACCTTGGGGAGCACCTGTTCTATTTGTTAAGAAGAAAGATGGATCAATGAGACTCTGCATTGATTATCGAGAACTTAACAAGATCACTATCAAGAACAAATATCCTCTCCCACGCATTGATGACCTATTTGACCAACTATGCGGAGCTCAATACTTTTCCAAGATTGATCTTCATTCAGGGTATCATCAATTAAGGGTCAAAAGGGAGGATATACCAAAGACAGCTTTCCGTACAAGGTATGGACACTATGAATTTATAGTGATGCCATTTGGTCTTACTAATGCCCTTGCTATCTTCATGGATCTGATGAATAGAGTCTTTAGAGACTATCATGATCAATTTGTGGTAGTCTTTATAGACGATATTCTTGTCTATTCAAAGAGCAAGGAAGAACATGAAGATCACTTGAGAATTATATTGAAGACCCTGAGAAAGGAGAAGCTTTATGCTAAATTTACCAAGTGTGAATTTTGGCTTAAAAAAGTTGCATTTTTGGGTCACATAATCTCAAAAGAGGGGATATCTGTGGATCCAGCAAAAAAAGAGGTTATCGAAAGATGGTCGAGACCAACAACAGTAACTGAGATCCGAATTTTTCTTGGTTTGGCTGGATATTATCGACGTTTTGTGAAAGATTTTTCACGATTATCTAATCCACTCACCAAGTTGACTCGGAAAGGAGTTAAGTTTTTCTAGATGGAGGAATGTGAAGAGAATTTCAAGGAGTTGAAAAGAAGGTTATCCAGTGCACCTGTGCTCACACTGCCTTGTAGTGGAGAAAGGTTTGTGATCTATAGTGATGCATCCAAGAAGGGATTAGGGTGTGTGCTTATGCAAAATGATATGGTGATAGCTTATGCCTCACGACAGTTGAAAATCCATGAGCAAAATTACCCAACACATGATTTGGAGTTAGCTGCGGTAACCTTTGCATTAAAGATTTGGAGGCATTACCTTTATGGTGAAAGGTGTGATATTTATACTGATCATAAAAGTTTAAAGTATATTTTCACACAAAAGGAGATGAATATGCGTCAAAGAAGATGGTTGGAGCTGATTAAGGATTACGACTGCTCAATCCATTACCACCCTGGGAAAGCAAACAAGGTGGCAGATGCATTAAGTCGACAAGACCATGCTAGTTTATCCATGATGAGGATCACAAAAGATCCAATATTTATGGATTTACAAAGGATGGATCTTGGAATTATAATGGAAGGGGAAAAATTTTATCTTTCTCAAATGAATGTTCAACCATCTATACATGTGAAGATTAAATAGGCACAGAAAGAAGATATCGAGTTACAAAAGAAGGTGAGAAATGTTACCGAGTTCAACCTTGATTGTGATGGGATAATAAAGTTCAAGAATCAGGTTTGTGTTCCTCCCATCCCCGAATTAAAGAAGGAGCTGCTGGATGAGGCTCATAGTTCTTCATTCTCTATTCATCCTGGAAGCACGAAGATGTATAGGGACCTGAAAGAGTACTTCTGGTGGGATGGCATGAAAAGAGATGTTGCTGAATATGTCTCTCGATGCTTGGTTTTTCAACAAGTTAAAGCTGAGAGACAGAAGTCTAAGGGGATGTTACAACCATTACCCATACCTGAATGGAAATGAGAAAACATTACTATAGACTTTGTCACATGACTTCCTAAAACATCCAAAGGCAATAATGATATCTGGGTCATAGTTGATCGTCTTACAAAGTTTGCACCCTTCATTGCTATTAGAGAGGATTTCTCTCTAGATCAGCTTTCCAGGATATATGTAAAGGAAGTGGTAAGATTGCATGGAGTACCACTTTCTATTATATCTGATCGGGATCCAAGATTTACCTCGAAGTTCTGGCGAAGTCTTCAGCATACTCTGGATACAGAGTTGAGTTTCAGCACTGCTTATCATCCTCAGACAGACGGTCAGTCTGAGAGAACAATTCAAACCCTAGAAGATATGTTGAGAGCTTGCTCTATGGATTTCAAAGGAGGTTGGGATCAACACCTACCTTTGGTGGAATTTTCTTATAATAATAGCTTTCACTCCAGTATTCAGATGGCTCCTTATGAAGCTCTCTATGGAAAGAAATGCAGGACTCCAACTTGCTGGGATGAAGTTGGGGAAAGAAAGCTATTAGGAACTGATCTCGTTGATGAAATGGCAGAAAAGGTTAGATCTATTCAACAACACATAAGAGCAGCTCAAAGTCGACAGAAAAGTTATGCCGACAACCGAAGAAAATACCTAGAGTTTGAAGTGGGTGGTAAAGTGTTTTACGAATATCTCCCTGGAAGAGGGTTATGAGATTTGGAAAGAAGGGGAAGTTGAGCCCTAGATATATCGGTCCTTTCGAAATATTGGATCGTGTTGGGAAGGTAGCTTACCGATTGGTGCTTCCACCGAATCTCTCTCAAGTTCACGATGTGTTCCATGTATCTCTCCTGAGAAAGTACATACCTGATCCTTCACATGTACTCAGCTTAGAAGTTGTACCGCTGGAGCAAGATCTTTCTTATGAAGAACAACCGATAGATATTCTGGATCGTAGCGAAAAAGTCCTACGAAACAAGACCACTCGATTGGTGAAAGTTTTATGGAGGAACCATCAATTAGAAGAAGCTACATGGGAGCTTGAGGATATGATGAGGGAGAGGTATCCTCATCTGTTTGTTTCAAAGTGACGAATTTTGAGGGCGAAATTCATTTTAAGGGGGTTAGAATGTAACACCCGAGACTTTTATGTTATATAAATCATCAAAGGAATATTTTTCTACACAACACTTTCTTGTCTTTCTTTACACGAAATCGCGACCTTCCTCGATAGCTTGCGTCGTACGCAATACCGAGTTTCACTAAACAACGAAATGCTATTAAAATATTATTAAAACTAGCCGTTATGAATAGTAATAACCACTTTTTGAAATTTTATAAATTTTATTTTTCAAAATGGACTTCATTTTTGGATTCGGAATATCGAAATTAGCCTAGGGTGAAATTTTGGTATTTTTCTGAAAACTTTCAATTTTTGATGAATAGTGAAAACACTAAGTGGTAGTTAAAAAACTGAATTTTTCATAAAACATAATTTTACCGCTTCTGTGAGTGGAATTTCAAAAATCCGAGAGACAAGGTTGATTTCAGTAAGTAAAATGTGGTTCAATGAGATGAAAATAATTTTTTGGTGAATAGTAACTTTTTACTTTTTTTTACCACAGTAAAAAGTAAATAGGTTAATTAAGGGTAAAGATGATATTATTATTACCCTAACACATGTACAAATTCTATTGGATAAGTTTAATTCGACCAAAAAAAAACTTAGGAATAAAATATGACCATTTAGGCCCACTTGGATTAGATTAGGACATTTATTATTAATTTATTTAAAGAAGGGTTAAAATAGTTAAAATCAAAGTTTAATAAGAAAATAATTTTTAATATGGGTTTATACATAAGATAAATTCTACTATAAATATTAATTAGAAATATAAAAATATTTCCTACATAATGGTATTTTATTTTTAATTTTTAGACATTAAATAATTTAATTTATTTATGACACAATGATGATGCAGTAATTATCTTATTAATGAAATATTGACATAAATGATGTTATAAACACCAAAATAAATGTAATTTGAGACTTTTTATGAATACCACTAATTTTATAGGTTAATATGACATGTTAGTATTGATTTAATTAACTTGGTTCGAACAAATAATTCTGTTATGTTTTTCACAAAAATCAATTACTAAATAGTGTCAAAATTGACATAAAATAGTTTTTAAAACAAATATTATATTAGTAATTGTTATTTTATTCCTAAAAATCTAAGTTTCGGCCAAATGACTTAGATAAGGTTATATATATTAATAATAAACAACTTGGGGTTCGTTTGGCTGCTTATAGTAAGTTTATTAACCTTATAGTGTAAGAACACAAGAAGACACGGTAAAAGTAAACTTATTTAACTTAATGTTAAATATAAATGATAAGGTTAAAATAGGAACCTAAACTTGTCTAAATTCTATTGGATGAGAGGATTTCGACCCATCCCCACCTTATCTTAGAAATATATCAATTTGGAGCTATTTAAAACCGAACTTGACTTTTTAATAAAATAATAGTTTTAGTTATTCCAAAGGTGCCCCTCTCCTCCCTTATAAAAGGACACCTCCTCCCCCTCTTCCTCACACCACTTTGAGCCTTCAAGCTCGGCCAAACCCTGCCACTTTCTCCTCTCCACTTCCCTAGAGACATCCTAGAGGTCATGGTCTTCTTCAAAGACCAATTTTAGTGCCCTAAAAGAAGGTCTCAAAGAAGCACTTCAAAGAAGAGGTAATGTCCGTTACCGATTCTTTCATCTTTATTTCTTCTTCCACTTATTCTTCTTTAGTTGTTTCATTATGAAGTAATAAAATAATTATCAATCATATACTGATATGTTTTTATAATTATGAAACAACCCTATTTTACCATCTATACATCCTACAGAAAAAGAAATCACCGCGCGTGTGTACGTACGGAATACCGTCTCCACGCCGTGGGGTAATCTATTTTCCACCAGCACCTTACTTGGATGGGTATAATGGTGTAAATAATGACTATATATGACTATTATAAAGTGATATTGATTCTTAAATAGTATACATATACCCCAATACAATTCCACGATCATAGGAATGATATTACCACTCATGCGTACGTACGGAATACCGTCTCCACGATGTGATGCGAATCGTTCTACATGATCTTCATTTAATAATGATTATATAAATAAATTTAATGAATGAATATGATATATATGACACTAATACCATTCTTTAAATTAGGTATCTATAACCTAAAGTAAATAATAAGAATTTATTCGACAAAACACGCATAAGAACAAAAAGTTTTAGACACCCGAATAACAAGTAGCAATGAAATATTACTACTAAGAAGCTAAGAATATGACCACATATGATATCATAAAAATAAGTATGATTCTGTAATAAGTCAATAACATTATTTGAATCATTATACAGGAGGTTCAGACACTTACAAAGCAAGTCGGACCTAAGGTAACAGAAATAGCACAATCTCATTTTTATCGGAGATTGTTTATACTTTAGTATTTACTGGGGTGTATTTTATCATCCACATCCATGTTTCCTCAATATGTAATATTATTTCCATCCACCTACAATTGTTTAAATCCTATTTAAACTTTCGGTGAGTTTTTAGTAAAAGATATGAAAGTAATCTTTTGTCGTTTTTCGTACGAGGTACTTTTTTGACTTTTCCGACAAAAGTACGAGAAGAATGTTTTTTTAACTTATACGGCATGAATGGATTTTTTAAAACATTATTTCCAAGAAGCTTCCTTTACAAGTTTTCAAGTTTATTTTTAATCAAATTCTTTTAGTTTATAATTTTATGACATGTTAAGAAAGGAAAAGTGTTTTTGAAGTAGAAAAGATATTTTCCTCAAGAATGGAGTTCAAGTGTTTTATCAAAATTATTTTGCATATAAGATAATATAGGGTTCTGTTTCTATCCCTATTATTACATTGATTTGATTATGTTGTGATGGAATTATTTTTATGAATTCCTTTATCTTATATGAATTGTTTTATGATGTCATGTTGTTTAAGAATCCCATTTTTATTACATGGGTTATGCAATAATGTATGGTTTATGATTGTGTGGCACACATAAGAATGGTATCATTATGAGATGGGTGGGACCTATATCTCCCTCCAATGCATTGGGTAAAGATTTTATATCTCATGAGATAGACATGGCTGGAACGGTAGGTTATACCGGTTTAGTGAAACAGGACTGAAACGAGGGTGACTCGGTTAAGAAAGGGACTTTGTCCACTAAGATAGTCTTGGCAATGAGTCTTGACTAACAAGAAATGATTCTCTATGATTATGTGTGTATGACACAAAGTTTCATGTTTTAAGTTATGATTATTGTGATTACATTTCACTGCCATGATTTATCCAATGTTATGAATTTATGATCTCTTTTGCAGGTCAAGATTTCCAAAAGTTATGTGCTTGTGTATACGATGTGATTGATATTTCTTTTGTTTACCCTTACTGAGCATTTGAGCTCACCCTTTTGTATGTTTTCTTTCCCCAGGTCAGGAAGAAGGTTATTAAGTAGGATATTCCAAAAAGGGACTCTAGATATGATGAAATAAGTGGGAGGCAAAGTTGATGCTTTATGAACCAGTTGTTTATGTTTCCCAGTTTCTAAAGACACTATACCTATACGGTCCTTTCGTGGTTTTGTTATATGTTGTAATAAGAATGCTTCAATTTTTAAGTATTAACAATTTATGTAAAGTATGGGTCGTTATAATATGAATGGTGCATGTTCATATAAGAAAAGAAGACCACAGAAGATGGATAAGAATGAAGAAGAATCCTTGGGAAGAAATCAGATGAATAGTGTGAAAACAAATTCTTTGAAGAATATTTCAAGAAGGAAAGATGAGAAGTTATTGGATTCAAAATCCACGAAGGTTAAGGGTGGTGCATCCAAAAGAACTACTAAGAAGGACTCCACTTAGAAGAATCCATGTAGAATATCCAATCTTGATGCCTCAGTCCCTAACGATACATTGGTGGTTTGGATAGAAGATTTGGAAATAATGAGAAAGATGGAAGATGAACATGCTAAGACTTATGCTAAAAACAAAATAAAATGATTCTACATGAAGACAAAGAAGTTCTATGTGTGAGGTGCAATAAGGCTGGTCATACTATTAGAAGATGCTTTGAATTTACTCCATCCCAACAAGAATTCCTCAAAAAGATGAATGTTCACCAGGAGATTCTAGTGCTTTGAAATCTCTTGAAAAAAGAAGATTCACACATAAAGAATGGAAGAAATAGTAAGGTCCACACAATCACAATCATCATTGAAGATTAGTTGTGAATGTGTGAAGAATGGAGCATATGGGTTGATAAAATCATCTCAACCTTGTTGTTAACATTGATGGAACAAGGATGATCCAACTTATTCCATTAAATATTTGTGTATTGTTTTTGTTCTTATCATACAAGGAATTGAAGTTGAGGAAAGATCTTAGGGGTAGAACCTGATATTCAAAGATGAGAAGTGTTCCCTTGAGGGGGAGACACATGAAGAAGTTTCCAGAGTCATTATCTCAATCAGTATCAACATCAGTTAATATCAAAATTCAATTACTCTAAATATTGTTTGAAGATCATGTCATTAGAAAAGTAATTTCATTTCCAAATATCTCATCCTTAGTTACTTAAAGTAAATATTATTTCTCAAAGGGGAAGTAACTGAATCACTCAGCAACATAAAAATAATGGAAGTGTTCTAAGGTCACTTATCCTCTCAGTTTCACTTGAATGTTTTTGATCCATTTGTTAATGTGAGTGAAAGATTTTCAGGTTGATTATTTCATACACACTTATTATCCTAATCCTAGAATGAAATTTTAAAATATCTTGAAGGCAAAGTAAATGAGTTCTCATCTCATGAGGTATCATAATCAGTGGATAATGGACAACCTTGTTGTCTAAATCAAATCCTCTGGTTTTCTACACTGAGCATTGCTTAAGTAGACTTAGAGTGAAATGATTGATGACACATTGCTTGAGTAAGGATTGATACCCCTCTTCCCATAAAATTTTTATTTCTTATCAAAAAGGGGTAGAGAAGTAAAATTAATGTTTGAGAGATAAATAAGTGAAGACTCACATTGAAACATTCAATTAGAAGTAAAACTTTGGGTATTTCCAACAAATACAAAGGGGGATATTGTTGATACCACTTTAGTAATTGAGTTTTATTTGTTGTCAATGAGGTCAATGAATGTCAATGATGGTTAAAGACACTATCCTAAGTGAAATGGAGAATGGAAATTAGACGATTGATGCACTGATCATGAAAAGTTTGAAGAAATTTTATCATACGTGATACAATGTTTACAACATTAAAGTATCATTCCTTTTAGGATGAATGAATTACTTTGGATTTTATAATCCAAAATGAAATGAATAGGAGAAGAATGTTAAAGAAGAGGCTTGGACTCTAAGGTGGACATGCATGAGGTTGATTTGTGTTTAAATATTGCCTTGCGTTTTTTATATTCTGCCAAGTATTTTTTTTATATAAGGTCTTACTAAAAAAATGGGGCCAGACCATGAGCTAGCTACCCCAGCTTCAACCTGAGGCACATGCGGGACCATAGGGGGTCGACCATGCCCATGGGGAAGCCTAGTCAGAGCTATCCCTCAAGAGACATGCGAGGTCTGTGTATAATCCCGTAGGAGCGTGCACGGTGATAAACCCATGCATAGGTATGTGCATAGTGGGCGCTAAGAGTGCGCCCATAGGAAGCATGAGTGGGTGCAGAAGTGTGCCCGTAGAGAACCAGTGTGGGGTGGCATTGGAGGGGGAGAGTAGAATTCTGAGTTGTGTTTGGGAAGAGTTGATTGATAAAATGCAAGAAAACTGCGGCGTGTTTTGATGTGGGGTGCGTTTTAAAAACACAGAGGAAATACAGGCTGCTCATCTAATCTTGCGAGAGGTCTCATCCGCACACCTCATCCCACATCCTGCGTTATTATCGTGGCCGTTCGAGATCAATATGAGCCGATCCAAAGGTTGGGGCCTCGTTTTCAACCTCTGATAGAATGGAGAGTAACACAACGTTGCTGCTCATTGTCGCCATTGCCGACCCACCATGATCACACTCCCAGTCAGCGTTGATGATGATAACTAATGCATGGTGATCATCTGATCGAACTGAGACCATGCATGAAATCTATATCTTGCATGCATGCAATATCTCATGGATGGAGGTTTGGATGAGGAAAATGAAGTTCCCGAGGCCATGGGGATTGGAGTGTATATTTGAAAGAGACTCATTCTTGATATTAATGCATGAGAATTGTACATGTGATCTTAACTCTAAGCATGAAGGGAGGACCCTGCATTTGGAAAAAAGGAAACACCTGAGACTTATGGCTTATCCTTGACTTGAAGTTTCTAAATATTGAATCCAAAGATCTCAGGTATTCAAAGCCCTGATATTAATGGGAGATATGTGGATTTTGAATGTGGAATAGGTAGTATTACTCGCCTTTAAAAAGGGGAGATCAAGATGAGAAGAGGTGCTACTCACGAATACCCAAAGTGCTTATGTTCCAAAAATAGAGAACACTCTTTGGAGAAAAAAGCCATGTTCTGTGGACCTTCAACAAGTTCCATGAACTCTTTAAGAGCCTCGCAAAGAATAAGAGGATCCGAACTCCCTTGCGCGAAGAAGAAACCACAAAACACTCGATAGGTTTACCCAAACCCTCACGGTGTTTTTGTGAAGGAAATACCACGGCTAGGCAATTGGTGAAATCACACCTTTGATGTGCTTTGCGAAGGTAGTTCCATGCTCTAACCTCTCTATTCAGTGAAGGTGATTCATGCGCACTCGTTAAGAGACCCGTTGGCCATCTTGGTTTCATGAAGAAAGGTAAGAAAAACATTCTGTTTTCATGTTTGTATTCTACTATGTGTAGGGGTTCATCATTGAAGAAGAAGGAGATCAAAAGTGGTGAATTGCATAAAAGTGTGTGTTTTATTTGAAGAAACCCGAGGGCTCGGGTGTTTTCAAGGGAAGAATAAGAATATATGCATGTATGCACATGCTTTGGTTGAAGGAGCCCAAGGCCGTGTACACTTGTGTGAATAAGAAACTCTCACAAAGAAAGGGCTTCAACCATTTAGGATTGAATATAAATAGTACACCTAAAGAAACAACCTAACTAAGTGTATGTGGAAGAAAGAAAAGTGAGAGGAGGAAGAGGCCGAGCGTGTGTGTGTGTTTAAAGAACCAATATTAATTAAGGGTTTTTTCACATAAGAAGAAGAAGAGTAGAATGCATGATTGCATGTATGCACATGAACATGTGAATTGACTTAAATAAGGAATCAAAAACAAGTGTGTACATGTGTATAAAGAAGAAGAAGAAAGAAAGGGAAGAAAAGGTTCAACCTAATGTCATATTCCTGATCACATTCATACATGAACAAGAAGAAAAGACTTGATTAAGATGATTCCAAGTGAACCAATCTTCACAGCCTAAATAATCACATTGGTGTATGTGATTATTGCCAAGAAGAAAGAAGAAGTTTTATTGCAGTTGGTTGTTTCACTAAGAAGAAGAAAGAAGAAGTCTAGTGCAGTTGGTATTGCACTAGAGAAGAAGAGAAATAAAGAAGGAAGAATTGTTTTCCTACTACTTTGCAAGTAATCAAGTGAAGAGCACTAAAGAAGACCAAGAGAAGAACCTACCTTATCAAGAAAGAAGAAGACTGTCTCCATAGGAAGTATAAAGAACCAGCTAGAGGTTTTAAGTCAGACTAGGCCATCACCAGTCTAGGGAAGAGGATTGTTTCCTAACCCCCACTAAATTGTAGGGACTCACATTGGAAAGAGGATTGGTTTCCTAGCCACTCCACCGTAATCTAATATCACATCCTAGTGGAGAATCCATGCATTGTTCATATCCATGCATGGAAAGGATGCAGATACTCTTATTGAGTGGTGAACCTTGTAAAAATGTTGTGTGCATATTTTTTCTTCTTTCTATTATTTCATGCAATAGGGAAAAGAGAATAAGAGAATCAAGATTCTAATAGGTCAATAGGTACATGGATTAAAAGTTGGAATTGGTTTTAAAAGTCCCCAACACTGATTCCCCCCCTCTCAGTGTTATGTATATCCCAAACCGGTCCTCTCAATAATATCCACAATTTTAGCCTAACCCCTCTAACAGTTCACCATCCAACAAATAGAAACACTGACCCACTAGGATCCAAGTCAAAACTAAGGGCCTCTAGGTATCCCACATAGCCCTACTAGATAAGACTCACATCAGGGTCACAAACCATGGGACATCACCCAAACTCCCATCTCAACTCATAGTGTCAACATGCCAAAACACCATCGATGAATAGTGAACCCATCGTCACTGAGCATCCATACACCAGACTACTCCCTGAAGGTTTTCATTTCACCAATTAATGATATACATGTACAACATCATCTATGATGATCCGTACTGAGGGAGAAATACACCCACAGTTCTATTAAGTAGATTTCCATTCCAAGATATAATGTAAATCACCATATAAGTCATTAATCATCACTTTAAATAATCAAACCTAAACAATAAAAACTACAAGGGGTTCAAATATTAAGCTCAATGTGCGACACCAAACCACCAAGGCCACTATACCTCATATGCATGAGGAGTATGTCATTTTACCCATCATCGATCATCTCACCATAGATCCACATGACCTATCATTAATAGGATGTATATATAAAAATCACACACGACTATACCTATATATCATGTGAATCCTATGTTCCTGATATGTTGCATGAAACACCTATTTATACTATAGGAAAAGGGTCAAAATCAAATCAATAGCCTACTGAAAATGGGCCAAGAGCCAGATATCCATCATAAATCAAAACATCCAAACCACATGTGAATTTCCTAAGGAAAAAATCAAATATAATCTTAACAGTGAAAATCTGAAAAATATCACCATGCCCTAGTAACCTATAATTCATACTAAAATAAGAGTTCTCGATGCACCATCTAGGTATCCATCACATGCTTTGATAAATTCTTAAATATCCAGTTTACTAGATCCCAAATAGTAAAGTAATATAAAATACTACTTTTGATACCAATGTAACAACTGTTCCCCATAGGCAACCTGATTTCTTTGCAGACACATCTTGTCCTCACCCTAAGGCTCACCCATGTTCTTGAATGGGTCATCATACTAATGAATGTACCCATAGACCTAAAAAATTATTTTTCCAGTGTGACATTTCCTCATTTTCACACACCCTATGAAACTTCCTAAGAGGTCACCCATATTAATCACTACTCTAGAAAAAACCTATTTAACCATGGATTTCTAATTAGAAAGGATCCTTAAAAAGAAAGGTCCGCCTATTTGACATGTGTATTAATATTTATTCTTTTAACCCCTTAAAATTATAGGGTTTTACATTCACCCCCCTTAGAGCACAACATCCTTGTTGTAAACTATACATATGAACCTAAGCAATGCCACTACACTACTAGATGAGTTCCTCATCTAACCCAACTTTTTATTATCCCTTCCCATCTTACTCTATGAACAATAACCTAATTGGTTTTCCACATGACCTTATGTGTTCCTCCCATTACGCCATAGGCTACCGAATAACAATGGATATCTATGATGGAATGGTGGGGAGACTATACCCCTATACCAATGTTCATAATAAAAAATAAATGACCAAAAATCATTCATGATAGTAAATAATTAGTGTACACAGAATAAATAGGAGTCTAAAAATAATACATGAAATGTAGTAAAGGCCCAAATAGCTATATCATACAAACCCTGACTTCCCATTGGGAAGGTTATATATACATAATAGAATAAAATAAATAAACAATTGGGATCCCCTACATCCTTGATCCCCCAAAATACATGTACTCCTCTGATCTATCCCACCCAATCAAATCTGGGCCTCAGCACAAAAATGTGCCTACAATAAACATATAAGAGATACTTGAGTACCCACGTGAAATGATGGACCAATTAGGGTGTGATTAAACTCAGTAGGGAACCACTGATGGTGTTTAAACAAATACAATATGAATATATAATGCATGAAAACGTATGATAATAGGTGCATTAATTTATATATTAATTAATAACATAAAAGAAACTTTCCAAACCTCAAGCTCCGATTTGATACCCAGGGCCATCCAAACCTACTATGGCACAACACCATAATGCCTCTGAGAATTTATTTCTAATATTTCAACCATAATAATAGCCTTCAAGTTATGGCCCAAAAGAAGCCACATCAAAACTGTGTGCAAGAACTATAAGCATTAAAACAGCTCTGA
Organism: Viscum album; assembly: GCA_963277665.1. Classification (NCBI taxonomy): domain Eukaryota; kingdom Viridiplantae; phylum Streptophyta; class Magnoliopsida; order Santalales; family Viscaceae; genus Viscum; species Viscum album. Next base: position 150,809,507 of record OY728123.1, on the reverse strand, counting down.
GAACAAGCCCTATAATCATTATAACATTTCCAGGAAAATCCCTTTAAGAATTAAAATATTTATATGAAATATCCCTATAATAATTAAAACATCACTAAGATAAATTACTATAATCATTAAAACATTTTTGGGAACAATAACTATAAGCATTCCAACATTTCATGGAAAATACCTACAAACATTTCATCATCTCCAAGAAAAATCCCTGTAATCATTACAACATTTTTGGGCACAATCCCTATAAGAATTATAGTATTTCCAAGAAAATACCTATAATAATTTCATTATTTCTAATAAAATACCTATAATCATTATAATATTTACAAAGTCATAAAAAAACAACATTCCAAGCATAAAAAATATATCATTACAGGAAACTTTGATTGTTTCATCAGATTACCAAATGACCACCATTTAATCCCTTAGGAAAAATTTCAAATTATCATAAGAATTTTTACATACCCTTATAAGTGTCAATATAACTCATCAAATAATTTTGATACCATTATACCAATTTACCATTTCATGCCATATTATATATTCAAATTCCAAATAATTCACCTTTTAATCCAAAATTATAATTAATTTCCAATAAGGTGTTATGGGTTAGCACACCCCTATGGTGGCTGTCAGTACTGGTCTCAATGATAGTGGATCCAATAGGATCTAAGGAAGGTCATTGAATGTGGTTTCATAAAATAATTGGGTTACCAATTTAATTAGGTAATGCACATAGTGTTTTGGTGTGATCACACTTATCACATATACTATAATAAAACAAATAAGAGATTAGGGAGCTGTTTTAGACCACCCACCTCAAAGGGAGTCAACTCCGAGTCAAGAAATTCCCAACATCTTTTTCCATATTTCCCATGTCCATTAATACTTCCTAAAATTCCAGGAGTTTTGGATAATATATCCTAGTTGAAACAATGGAAAATCATCCACGGGAGGTCTATAACATGCTTATAACTTCATTTGGGAAAAAATCCACATCACACAAAAACTAGAAAACAAACAATTTAATAAAATAAATTGGAACATTTTAAAAGAGAAAGATAATGAAATACCTTAAAAAGATATCGCTTCAATGACATGCATTCATCAACATGGTATATCCTCTTTCCATTCTGATCCAAATTCACATCATCCTCAGACAAATCCTTCAAGATCCGATGGAATCGCTATATGATTTCTCTAATAAAAATAAATCCACAACTAATATATTAAGTATATTTAAAAGATAATTGGAACATATAGGAATTAGAAAGGATAAAATTCCTTTAGATGAATCCATCACAATGAATGTAACTTCAAATGAAGAAGGGATGATATTAGAGGAACTCCTAAAATCCAAAACCTCCCATTCCCATTACTTTTCACATAAGGGATTCGAGGGAATGGAAAAGGGAGGGTTCTAGAAAAATCCCATCATTCTAAAATTCCAATAAAACTGCTAAAGAGTAGTTAATAACATGAAAAATGATTTCACATCATGAAATTTTGGGGGAAAATCCTTTTTTGGGTCTGGACAACATGTGTCTTGGGAACTACCTTCTGTCCCCATTTCAACATCTTAAACCATCTTGGGCCACCCACTGATCCTTCTTCACATTATGAATACACTATTCATGATGTGAATGAGCTTATTAATCAACTTTTAGTAGTCCCATGTCCTCTGAAACTCCTCTATCAGCTTCATGAACCCCCAAGTTATCACTATAGACTTGAGCCCCATCCCAAAACATAATTTTGGAATGCTTAAAAACTCGACGACTCGATCTGATTTCCAGTTATCAAAAAGAACCATTCAACAAATGGATAAAATAAATTTCTGTTGAAATTCTCAACCCATATAGATGTGAGTTCTTACACTCTCATAGTCTCATTGAGGAACTCCCTTAACAAGGATCTGAAATATACTAGGAGAAACTAGCTAGTGTGTAATCTAAAATATCATAACATGAATCTAGATACCTTATTCAGTATACTAGGGTTACCATGAAATCAATAATTTGTAGGTGATAAATAATTACATCATGAAATCAACACACAAATCAATAATAATTCATAACACATAAATCTCATCTCATCCTCAACACCCTCTCAATAAATAGATCCTTTACAAATAATTCATGTATCACATATTTCAATTCAATGAAATTCAACCCATAAAGGGAAAAATAATATATAAGTAATGACACAAAATAATGGGATAAAATTGAGGGTACCACATTCATCAAGTAAAAATCTAATCATAATATTCCAAATGAACCTTTAAAAATCAACTTGGAATGCCAATCCATTTTACCGACCCATGAAAACTAAACCTTTAAATAACCTTTAGAAATTATTTGTAAATTCACACTTACCTTTGAAACATCATAAAACACCACATATTCCTTTGAAAATAAGAATTTATTTCCTTGGAAACCATTAAATAATCAAAATGCATCTTTATTATCAAATTCATTTGAAAAGAACCTCTTAGGAATTTTCACAAACACTTGATGTACATAAACAATCAATTTGGAAATTCAATAGATAGAAAAACATAAAAATTACTTTTCCCCAATAATATAAACCATTGAAATACTTTTATAATCCCATTAATGGTATCACATATAAGTATAACACAATATTTTTTTAGAAAACTCATGAATCTCATGTAATATTAAATAAAGGAATTACACCAAAATATTACCTATATCAAGCGCAAGTAATGAAAAAACCTAAAAATAGTATAGGTATATGCTAGGAAAATAATATGAACACCCTAGACACCAAGAATCCCAAGGTTAGTTCAAACCGCCAAACTAGGGTTCAACCACTAAGGCCTCATTCAGAGGAAGAAGATGAAGAGAAATGGAGGCCCAAACATGAAAAATTCCACTAATAATTAAAGGGAAGGCCAAGAATCCATGGAATGGGGGGAAATGAGTCACCCCTATGGCTCTTTTATTTGAGATGCATGAATGATGGAAAAAGGGATCCAAAAAGAGCTTTAATACATCAGGGGTAAAAAAGTAAAATCACTAATAAAAATTTGATCATAGACATGCTACGATGTGGATCCCCCTATTATAGCATGACTCATGACCATTGAATATAGGAAGATATATAGCACCACTTTAAAGTTCATTCAATGGCATGACCCCACCCCTTCATGGTGTGATGACCTTATGAGGTCAAGTATCCATGGCACAAACTTCACCTATGACACCCCCTACGCATAATGAAACACATTGTCAAGATTTAATCCACTCTTCAATTGAAATACAAAATGGATGGGACTCATACACAAATGATTCATGAATATAAGAGTAAATTAAAATACTCTTATACAAGGGAATTAATTAAAAATTTAACTCCAACACATGGTTATGGAATCTCACCCCCCATCATGGCATGCCTATTCACTCCATGAGAAAAATAAACAAAGGGAGAGACACTTATGAATAGGGTTTCCACACATAAGATTAAATTCATTTACTCTTGAATTTGGGACTTACCCATTTCTATCTTACCCAAACACCCATTGCAGAATGAACCACCTATGTTATGGTACAACCTATTGAGAACATAAAAACAAACTGTAAAAATAGAAAAAAACAATTCAAACTCTTGAAAATTCCTATTTTTTTTAAAATGACCCAAAATTATATACTGTTAAATATCATAATGACATGAGAGTGTCACAATACTCCCCATGATTCCATTTTATGCCCCCATAAAGTCCTTGTAATGGTAGAAGGTAATTAAAATTAAAAACACCAATGCCCTAATATAAGTGGTGGGAGGGTTAGGGATAGAACTCAAGAAGTCCCTAAGAAATGGGAATACTAGACCTAAATAAACTTCTCAAGATTAGAGGAATGAATCTCCAAATATCATCAAAACACTTGGATAATAATCTGATCATAGTAAACATATATGAAACTTAGAGAAGATGGAGACTTACCATAGGTCTCCCCAACATTTAGAATTCATCTATAATAGTGAGACATGAGATATACACTTCTAATAGAAGAACATCTCTAAAGAAAACATGTCTCCTAAAAATACCCAATGGTAATAATATTTATCTATCAACAAAAAAAACCATCCAAGAAATATTTAAAAATTACATAAAGGAATCCACAACCTAAAAGAATAAACAATAACCGCAATCAAGGTCAAATGATCCACTGACATCCTAAAAAATAAGAATAGGAAAGATACATCAATCCAAAAACAATATGCCTCAACAAAACAACATGGGCTCTAACCTCGAGTTATAATGTTGAATGAAAGGTAACACGGGAACTTGTTTGTAGAACACCAGCCATGGTGAACCCAATGAAATATCAAAATAGGCACTAGCAAGTGCATGATCTAAACCAGTGAAACACTCATTACAGTTGTCTAAGCATGTACCCAGGTCTTTCCATGAGAAACTCACCAAATTTCAAGACTCATCACATGGTGACCGTCCTAAAGAGGACATAATGAATAATGAATTATTTGGGTATGCATAAAAAACAATAACCAACACCTCATAAGAAAATGTGAATAGAGGAGATACCCAAAGAATACATCAAGAAAGAAATAACTCAAAAGATTCATCTTTTCTAAAATCATCAAACACAAATCCCAAAAAAAGTCATCATCCAAAACCCAACTACACGCGAGACTTATTCTTTAGATAATTAAATTTACAAAACTACTAAATATTTCTAAAATAGACACATCAAAGACAGGTACTCAAAGCTTTCATGCAAGAGGGCATAGAATGGTTGAGTGTTCCATAATGGAAACACATAAGTGATCTCTTCTTATTACAAGAAGTAGCAAGGAACTAAGAAGAATGAGCCTCATCAACCTTTTTGGATCTCTCATTGTGGAAAATGATGAATCATTACTACAAAACAAACCTTTAACAATATTGGCCTTTATCAGTGCTAGTAAAAAGTGCCTATAAAGGTCACCTTTATCCGTGCTAAAAAGAGCGTTGATAAAGGGCACATTTTTTCAGCTCTAGAAAAACAAACGCTGATAAAAGGAACCCTTTATGAGCACTTTTTTAGTGATGATAAAGGGTATCCTATATCAGCACTTTTATATAGCACTGATAAAAGTTACCCTTTATCAGTGCTTTATTTTTAGCGCTGATAATGGGTACTCTTTATTAGTGGTTTATTTTTAGTACTGATAAATGGTCAGATTTATAAGCACTATTTTAGTAATGATAATGCTCCAAAATAAAATGTAATAATTAAACAAATAAAAATTAAAAAAAATATTAACAATTTTAATCACTAAATAATTATTGATAAAAATGAATAAATTGATTATACAAATATATAAATTATAAAAATTAATAAATAGTATATAATAAATATGTAGATATGTAAAATGAATAAAATTAAACAAACTAATAAAAATTAAAAAAAGAGTAAATTAAGAAAAATATTAAATATTTTATTAATTAAATAATAATTGATAAAAATGAATAACTTTAATATACATATATACTGGTTATAAATATTATTAACTAATTTCTATTAAATATAGATATATAAAATTAATAAACTGTAATAATAAAATAGAAAAATTAAAAATGAATAAATTGTAATAATTAAATAAAAAAATTAAAAATGAATAAATTAAAAAATTATCTAAAAATATATTAATAAAACAATTATTAATAAAAATGAATACGTATAATATATATATATATATATATATTATAAATAGTAAAAAATAATATATATTAAATATAAATATATAGAAAATGAATAAAATGTAATAAATAAAAAAATATTAATGTTTTATTCATTTTAATGTTTTTTGATTTTTCAATTTAACATATATAAAACGTGTGTTACATTGATTTCACATGCATATACACAATTTAGAAATTTTTATATACAATGCATATACACAAATATTTACGCAATTAATGAAATCTTATATAGAAACACACACACCTAATATTTATGTGATTTATTCAAATTTTAGTATATTTTACAATTTCATTATAACATGATTCATTTAATATATTATGTTTTTAATAAGCCAATTTTATTTATTTAATTTTAATATTATTACAGTTAGTTATTATTTATACATTTTTAATATTTTTAATTTTATTTTTGAATTTAATCATTATCTATTATATATATATATATATATATATATATTTACTATGTTTTGGTATTTTTAGTATTTATTCATCTTTACTTTAATATATATATATCCATATTTTTTAATAATTTATATTTTTTTAAAAACCTCTCCATTTTTTCAATATTTTTAAAGTGTAGTAATTTTTAATAATTCAATTTCACTCATTTTTAAAATACATGTATTTAGGATTATATATTCATTAAAAATGTTAAAAATATATTTGTATATTAATATATTTATACATGTATATTTACTATATTTATATATTTATAATTATTATATATAAATAAATATTATTGTTTAAAAACTATTTATATAATTATAAGTAAAAAAGTATACGTATTTAAATAATTATAAAAATTATAATAAACTTACTTAAATAAGGAATATACTATATTTATTTTTATATTTACATTTATAATATTATGTATATATATATATAAATGTTGAGGTCGAAGCCTCAATTTATTCGGGGAAATGGACTACATTATAAAGAAAAACAGACAACATAAAATGCAGAGATTTACTTGGTGAGACTCGAACTTGCTACCTCACCGAGACCCACAGGGGAAACTACCATTGAGCTGTAACTTGGGGGGGATATATATATATATATAATTATATAATATATAAATATATAGATATATAAATATTATTTTAAAAAAAGTATTATTCATATATTTATAAATAAATAAATAAATAATTAATTATAAAATTTTAATAAATATATTTAAATAACGAATATATTTATATTTATATATGATTGCTAAATATAAATATATATATAATTATATAAATATATATAAGTATATAGATATATTTATAATTATAAAGTTATAATAAATATATTTAAATAAGGAATATATTTAATATATTTATATATATATATATTTAAATATATATACATGTATAATTTTATAAATATATGTATTGATATAAATTTATTTATAATTACAAATAAATTATAATAAATAAATAATTATAAATATAATTATAAATGTATATTTATTATAGTTATAAAAGTATTTTTTATAACTATAAATAAAAATACATAATGTTTCTAAAATGTATTAATGTAATTATAAATAAATAATTATATATTTAAATAATTATAAAATTATAATAAAAAAATATATAATTATATAAATATTTTTAAAAATTTATTATTTGTAATTATAATTTAAAATCACTTATCAGCACTAATGTTTTGGAGATGATAAATGCTCTTTTTTATTATCACTTTTTTAGCGATGATAAAGATCAAGCTTTATCAGCACAAAAACTTTAGCACTAATAGAGATATATTTTATCAGCTCTTTTTTAGCATTGATAATGATGTATTTAGTGTTTTTTTGAAATTGATGATAAAATTGTCCCTGATCTATTTAGAAGAACCCTAACTATGACTCATTTTGCTGTGATTCTCAAGCTCTCATGGAACTCCCTTGCTACTTGCGCTACTCTTCTACATTCTTGTCGGTTGAATCAAGGTTAGAATCCAAGGTATGTTATTTTCTCTTTTTCCTCTCTAATTGTTTGATTTTTTGGGTTCTGGGATTTGGGTTTTTATGCTGTATTTAGCCATTAAGACACCGGTATCTCATATCTCTATCTCTATCACTTACCTATACCTACACAATTCCACCCCTACTCTATAAACTCATTCCAGCTTTATACGAGACCACAAAAAACTGTATCTCCTTCCACTATTGCAAATGATGATGATTTTATTAATGTTTCCACTATACTATTTCTTATTACCTTTTAGATAGTGTTTATTTTTATTTCTTGAATCTTGTTACCATAGTTTTACATGCACATGAATATGAAAAAAAGTTTAAGAAAATAAGAAGAATCATGAATTTATGTGTATCTATTGAGAAAAGAATCTTTATAAAATTTTATAGAATGATAGGTGAAAATTCTCTCTTAATTAATATTGGATGATTAGCATCACATAGTTGATGTAGTAGAATGAATAAATGAAGTTTGTTCCTATGTCATAAAATGATATAATTTTATGGTGATTACTGTATATTTTCTTTAATTTGATTATTTTTTGTTTTTCATACCCAATTTTAATATAAAATTGAATATAATTTCATATGCTGAATATATTATTGAATAATTAGCAGATGATATACCACATGAAATAATTATTAAAGGTGTTAAGATAAACTTGTGTGAAATAGTATAAAATTTAGTGCTTCTTAACACTATTATATTATATTTACGATTTCGGTAACTTTTACCTTAAATGAATTGATAAATTCAAGATGGTTAAATGGAAAAGTGTTTACTGAGATTACATTGTGGTTGGTGGTATGTTGTGATGGAATGTGAATTATATTTTTTATAGAGGTCATACAACCATTGCAACGTGAGTAACAATGATGTGTTGTTTAATATTGTTCTTTGATTATGATTATGGATTACAAATTCATAATCATTTTTAATACTACAAAGGACCATGGGTTTCGAAAATAAGGTTGTGTAAATTAAGATTCATTTTGGTAAGATATACATAGAATACAATACACTATAGGCCCAAAAGTCCACATTTGTTTGCATCTTGCAAGAAAATTGTTACTATCTTGAATAAAGATATAACACTTCAATACTTTAGTGAAACTACCCTTTACTAACTTTATTTAATCCATCCTCATATGCTTTATTACCTTCCATATCTTGATGATGGATTGGACTCCCTCTTTGAAACTGGACTTCCTCCCATCATTGTGGTTCCAAATTTCCTTGATGGCATACCTTCCGCTCAGATTGTATTCATTAATATTCATTAAAGTCACTTACATGGATTTAAATACTACATCTCCCAGCCTATTCTCTAACTCTTTTATCCTTTCATCCTCCTCATTTACTATATCTCGAGAACACAAAAAATAACACCTAAAAATTAATCAAAACAATATGAATGAAATTATTGTGTTTCTTGATATGCATTTTATTATGTGACTCACTCAGTTAATTTTGAGAATGTTTTAAGAAATTATTCCCTGTAATTGGAATCTTTGGAGGAAAAGAAAGTTGAATACATTTTCATTAGATTTATTTTTCTCCAAATTTTTCAATTGCAATGAACAGGGTTTCCAAAAAAGGCTAATATAAGCTAAAAGTTAGGCTATGTTTGGGGAGAAAAAATAGTGATTTAAAATGGATTAGGGAATAACCAATTTTATAGATTAAGGGAATAAAAATTTATTTCAATTCATATTTGAATATTTATTCCTTCATTTTTGAAATATAATATGTTAAAATCCATAATTCAAATTACATTTAGGTTATTTTTGAATATTAATGGGTTTAGAGTATACATGGGATAAACATATTTTTCCAAAATAATAATTTCTAGGTTTTATATGAGGGATAGGTATGGTATGTTTGAATGTGAGTTACTATAAATATGTTATTTATTCATAGATGTATAGTCTTGGATTCTAGGGGACTGATGTCGAATCTCAGGGTACATGTGATGTGGCTATTTCTAGATGGAGATGAAAATTTTTTATTCCTCCTATGATTAAAATGTTAACCTCTTATTAGTGAAATGATTTCAATTTCAGGGAAAAACCATGGTATAAACTTATATTATTATTAGTATAATTCACTGGTATGAAATGAATTCTGTACATTTAATTATCATGGTTCCCGGGTTAGTACACAATGACATGACTTACCTGTTTATTTTTAGTGTTACTAATTTGCACATATACTCAAATATATGGGTTATATATTTTAGGGGCCCTGTTAGTATTTACTTGTTTATTTTTATACTCAAACCCTACACATCAACCTTAGTGGATATAGATCTCTTATATTTAAGATACAGGTGAGCGAAAAGGACTAATAACTTAGATTAGAGTCGAGGCAGCTCAATGATAATGAGTTTATGTTCTCATGGTAGTGTTAGAGAACTTCTATCATTTTGAGATGAGATTTAAAATTTAAAATTTTGATGTGGTAATTTAAAAAAACTTAAGTAGAAAAATTTCATCCTCACCAGCTTCATCTCCCAAACAGTTATTATTGTATTTTGTTTCTTGAGAATCAACCCCATTTCTTCTATGTTGCTTAAACTACTCTTAGAATTAGTTATCCAAAATGATCACCAGTACTTGACATGGGATGAATTTTGGATAGAGTATTTCAAGAAACATAGGTGGATTTACACAAGATATTAGGGATGAGTATCAAGAACTAAAATGAAATAATAACTATTTAGGAGATGAAGCTAATGAGGATGAAAATTGTACATAACTTTCACATTTGGATGAATTCAGAGGATAACACCAACCATAGTGGGGTAAATATTTTCTTAAATTTAATTAACCATTTCCTTAAAAATGGATGCTTTATAATAATATGAAAGAAGAGTATTAAGATTAAGTTAAAGAGTTTATCATGTTTGCAATAGATCATACATGTGACCTATCTCAAATAATTTCTCTATGTTTACATCATTTTTATTCAAGAAAAATTAAATGTCTGACTACTCATACAAATAATGTCTTCTAAACATGATTATTTTACCAATAATAAAGAAGAATAGACTATTGATGATGAAACTAAAGAATTATTCAGGTATCAACAACATTTTGATGAAAAAAAACAACAATGGAACAACATCAAAGTGTTGAATAAAATTACCAAGGCAAGAAGATAGGATATAAAATTTGAGGTTGGTTGGAATCAACATGGTCAACCTATTGACCCAAATAATTCAATGTTCATTAGTTATATTGGGGCCACAACAAGGATGAATGTGCCTATTGATATTTATTCATGGAACCACATCCAACCTATAATGAAAGAAATCCTTTGGAAAGATATACCAATAATGTTACAATATACTTCCTATATTTTACCAAAAAATTATATAATGAAATGTTGATTTAATTTTCATCATTACTTTAAGAGTTCATTTATTTTAGAATATTTACATAATAAATTTATCTTAATGTACACTAAATAATACCATAGAGGATTCCAAACTCTTCTTATGAAGTTACAACTTAGGGATGCTGAGAGGAAAGTGAAACCCCACCCACCAGTTAGTTATGAACACATTATAAAGTAGGAAACATGGAATAATTTTATCAATAGTCATAATGAGAAACCATTTCAAGTACATTTCAGTTGATAATATATTATTTTATATTATTTATTTTATCCAAATTTATTAAAATTTATTAATTTTTTAAACAACAAAAGAGTGATGAAAATAAAGAACGTGCATCAAAACCAATTTACCTCAATCTTAAAGTAAGGATGGGGTACGCTTCAATAGAGAATAATTAGATATGTATTTTAAATAAATAATAAAATATTAATTATGTGATATGAAACAACAATTGTTCAATTGTTTATATATAGATTGATGAATCAAAATATGAATCCACTTCCATCCTACATCACATGGTATGAAAGGAGGCTCGTGTAAATAAGGAGGGTAAAATAGTTGATGAAAACAAAAACAAATTAAGGGAAAAATGTATAAGTATGACATAATTGTAATTATATATAGTTTATATGAGTATCACACACAAATATCTATTTATGTTCATATTTTTATATGGTTTAGACATAAGAATCGAAAATAACCATACTATCAGAAAGGCTACTTTTAGTAGCTTTGAAGCAACCAAACCAATATGTCCATGATAAAGAATTAGGTTTTGGAGTATCTCCATGAATATATTTCAAGAAGATAAAAACACATGAAGATATATATAATATGGTGAGAAAATTTCAGAAAAAAATAGACTCACTGTAAGGTATTATTTTTTGGTCTGGTTTGGCAGACCAATGTATAAGAAGGGATCAAAGCAAACTAGCAGTGGAATAAAGATACAAAGATGAACCCAAAGATCCCACTATCTTTGAGGATAGTAATTACCCCAAACCACATAACTTACCCAAGGTAATTAATTTTTTCATTACTCTTTATCCTAAATGTGAATAAAAAAACTTTTGATAATTTTATATTACTAAAATTATGTAGGGTACATTTGTATGTGATTTGTATCTATCACCACCTACACACCACCTTGTTTTAATGAGTACATTGTATAATATCTCAATAAACAAGATACATAATAATTAAATCAAAAAATATTACATGAGAGTGGGGATTGAGGTAGCTCATGAGCTAACTATTGAGTTCCCTATTCCACTTGATGATCCTGATATTACAATGGTCAATGAAGAAATTGGAGCTTTAATAGCATGGTCATATAATATTATAAATATAAATGAGGGATTTATATTAAAAACAATTATATGAAAAACCTATAAAAATTGATGATAAGACGTTTGAAGTGAGTTATGATATTATATATGGATAAATCAGTAGGGAAACAGAAGGCTGGATCAAGAAAATATAGTGAATCAACCACGAAATAAAAATGAAATTCCAAGAGCACCTTCTCCCCGCAAGTTCCAAGGAAAAATTTATTATCATTTCAACTTCATACAATGACCACATTTAAGGATTAAAATATGTCTTACAATATATATAAAAAACAAATATACAGAGCTTCAATGAAAGACATAATTGGTATCGAGACTATTAATGAGATTCTCAAGGATGAATGGATGGGCGCCTTAGTTGTGAATACATACATAAGGTACATTTTCATAATACATCTATCCAAATAATGAGATAATATGTTTATTAAAGTTAATAACTATTCATATTTTCTACAAGAGTTTATATTACTACTATATAAAGGGAAAATCATGGGAAGCATGATTTGGATTCATTAATCCCTATATCATTTCTACGTCAAAACTTAATTTGGATAATAAATAAATTGAGAAGAAAAGATATGAGTTACTCAAAGAGTTGGAGAAAAAAATATCAAAATACATACTCTTTTTTATAGATACAATGAAAAGGTAAAACTCCAAAATCTAATCACATAAAATATATTTTTAATTTTTTAATTACTTATTTCTTTTTTGTTTTTTAGGAATCACTAGATGTTGATCACAGTCAATCTGGATACCCCAAATATTTAATTTGTGGATCGAATACATGGATATACAACGAACCAATGACACATGATGTGTATTGTGGATTTTTAATACACTTTAATCAAAATTTTATAGATGAACTTCGAATTATATGTTTAATTCTGTTCTTTAATAATAATTTTATTATAATAGGGAAATCAATAAATATAGGCTAATTCATGGATTGAGGTCAGTGTCTAAGGAGATAAAGCCTATGGATTACTAAAAATAGAAACAAATTAGTGTATTTATAGAAATATTTAACTATTAAAACTTTTCAAAAAAAATTACTTATTTTGGTCAATGTTTCTGAAGTGTCTGATGAAAGATAATGACATCGATTTTGGATATTATGTTTGTAAATTTATGTGATAGATCATAAAGCATGAAAATACCAGCATATCCTAATAAGTAATTTCTAAAGGTAATTAAAATTTCATTAAAAATATTTCATAATAATTTGTTTGTCTATATTTTCTAAGTACTATCAAGATTTCTGATAACCTTCATACTCAACAAGTAAAAAAATAATTTTTTTAGAGATGAGTGGGAAATATACATGTTGTCAGAATGTATTCCGACAATGAATTTAGGTTATTACCTACTATGTTTGTGATATAGTATGAGTTATGACCTTAGAAATATATTTGGGGTGTGAAACATTAATGCCATAACTCTTATATATTATTTTTGATCTATTTATGAAAGAGAAGTATAATGGGGGAAATAAATTTGTTTAGAATCACTGACTTGAAAACAATAATTTTTTTGGGAAATGGTGGAGGAGGAGGTTAAAGAGGTGGTAGAGGTGGAGGTAGAAGCAGAGTCAGAGTTAGAGACCATGTTGAAGACCAATGTGGAGACTGAGGTGGTGGAGGAGTTGAAGTGAGGGATTAAAAGTAATAAGATTATTGGGAAATAGAGTATAATGAGTATCATAAAAATATTGTGTTTGAGAAAAAATGTTAAAAATTGCACACAAATATTTTCACTTAAGATAAGATATATTGTGAAAGTGTTTTAGTTGGGTTATTGAAAAATGTTTTTCACCACTTGTTTAAGTGATTTTATATAATAATTTAAGTGGATGAATTTTTTTCATAAACAAAAAAAAACACTAAGTATTTTTTCAAACTGATTATCATAGGCTACAATTTCTATTATCACATTCCATGTACTATAAAATATTACTGAAGTTAAAAAAGAACCCATCACCAAGAAAAAACTAGAAAAAAAAATATATGTTTTTGCTTTCCCATGAATTATCTACACTGTAAATAAATGGTCTTATTAGTAGATCCAATAGTCACTTGAGAGTCATAAAAACCCAATCCAATCATCAAACAATTATAAAATCCAACTTAAATATTTGAATAAATATGTGTGTAATCAACCACCAAAGCCAGAAAGTGTATGAGAGAATTATTGGAGGAAAACCAACATGAATTTAGAGATCATGGTCATCAAGGAGATATGGTGTCAAAGTAAACATGAAATAAAATGAAAATAAATAACCTTATGAAGAAATCCCCAAAAACGAAAAATCCACTTCAAATGAAATTCCGAAGCACCAAAAATCCAAATGAACACCCATTTGAAAAATAATCTAGTATCTTGATCCAAAACCTCTAAAAAATAAAGAAATACAAAATTTCATTAACCAAATCATGATTTTTCAAAAAAAAAAGAACAATACAATGGTTTCAATTTGGTGGGTGGTGGAATTATTTGGGATATTTGATCATCAATTAGATGTGTGATATAATATAAAAATTCTTGTAAAATCCATACAAGTAACATTTTTTATTCTTGTTCACATTCATTATGTAAAATGATCCATGTTCACAAGATTATTAATAAAATACTCATCACAATTCTAAATAAAAAATATATGAGAATAAGGATATTTCTATTTTGATGAAAAAATAATTATTATGTTATTTTAAAGTTTATCATCACCCAGAAAATGAATTCATATTTCTTTGAAATTGATATTAATTTTAGTAAAAAAGAAAACTGACATACTCAAAATTGATAAAATGCATTTGTATTGTATTTTTAGTTTTGAAAAATGATCCCTAAGTTATTTTTGAGGTGTAAGAATTATCCACACATCAATTCAATACATGATGTTCCCGGTATGACTCAGAGTGTCTGCTATTAGTTTAAAATTGACATTTAAATACAAAAAGGTGTCACTCACTGAAAACCAAGAAAAAATATTTGTATTTTATTGATAATTTAGGAAAATGATTAATTATTCAATTATGACATGCATGAATTGTTATCATATCAAAACCACACACGACCTGTATGACTCAAAGTGCATGTTTCTAGTTTAAAATGTCATTTTAGTAAAAAACACAATTGGTGTACTAAAAAACAAGGAAACTTATTCATATTATTTTTGATACTTTATTAAAAAGATAAAAAATTCATTTGGGATGTGTAAGAATCAGCCTCACCTCAATTATATGCACGATATGATCAGTATGATTCCAAGTGCATCTTTTAATTCAAAATTGACATTAATTTTAGTAAAAAAGAAAACTGACATACTCAAAACTGAGAAAGCACATTCAGATTTTCTTGGTACTTTAGGAAAATGATCCATAAGTAATTATTTATGTTTAGGAATAAACTAGAACTCAATATGATACATGATAATCTTGTTATGAACCAAAGGGTTTGTTATGAGTTTAAAATTAACCTTTTAATACAAAAAGTTTCACTCATTGAAATCCAATAAAACATGCTTATATTGTCTTGATAATTTAGGAAAATGATTCATAATTCATTTTTATGTGTATTAATCAGTCTCACATCAAACCCACACACGATACGACCTATATGAATCAAACTTCATGTTTCCAGTTTAAAATGACATTTTAGTAAAAAATAGTGGCATAGAAAAAAATGATTAAACACCTTAAAATTGTTTTTATAGTTTAATAAAATGATACATAAGTTATTTGGGATGTTTATTAATCATCCTTACCTCAATCTAACACACGGTGTGACCGGTATGACTCAAAGTGCGTCTTTTTATTCAAAATTGACATTAATTTAAGTAAAAAAAAACAATTGACATTCTCAAAATTGAGAAAATGCATTTAGATTATTTTGATACTTTAGGAAAATGATCCATAAGTCATTTTTTATATATATTAATAATACACACCTCAATAAAATATACTATGTTCCTGGTATGGCTCAAAGTGTTTGTTATCAGTTTAAAATTTACATTTTAATACAAAAAGTGTCACTCACTAAAAACCAAGAAAACACACTCAGTATGCCATGATAATTTAGGAAACATATTAATAATTAATTTGTGAAGTGTAGGAATTGGTATCATATCAATCCCACACATAATACGACCAATATGACTCAGAGTGCGTGTTTCCACATTAAAAAGAAATTTTAGTAAAAAAAACAAGTGGTGTGCTCAAAATCAAGGTTTCACATTTGGATTATTTATATACTATATTAAAAAGATCCATAATACATTTGTAATGTGTAGGAATTATACACCCCACAATCTGATGTACGGTGTGACTGTTATGACTCAAAGTTAATCTTTTTATTTAAAATTGACATCAATTTTAGTAAAAAGGATAAGTAACCTACTAAAAACTAATAAAACACATTTATATTGTTTTTATACTTTAGGTAAATGATTCATAAGTTATTTTTTACATGTAGGAATCAGTCTTACCTCAACTGATACAATATATTCTCGGTATGACTCAAAGTGTCTGTTATCAGTTAAAAATCGACATTTTAGTACAAAAAGTGTCACTCACTGAAAACCAAGAAAACACACTCATATTTTCTTGATAATATAGGACATAAATTCATAAATAATTTTTGATGTGTAGGAATTGATATCACATCAAACCGATACATGATGTGATCGGTATGAGTCAAAGTGCATGTTTCTAGTTTAAAATGTTATTTTATTAAAAAAGGAAAGTGACATACTCAAAAATAATAAAACTCATTAGAATTTTTTCGATAATTTATTAAAATGACCCATAAGTTATTTTAAACATGTAGGAATCATTCTAACCTAAATCTGATGCACAGTTTGACCGATATGACTCCAAGTGTGTCTTTTTTATTTAAAATTGACATAAATTTTAGTAAAAAAGACAACAGACCCACTCAAAACCTAGAAAACACATTCATATTGTTTTTATAATTTAGTAAAATGATCCAGAATTCATTTTTTAATTGTAGTAATCATCCACAACTCGATCCAATATATGATGTTCTTGGTGTGACTCAAAGTGTCTGTTGTTAGTTTTAAATTGAAACTTTAGTTCAAAAAGTGATACTCATTGAAAACAGAGCTAACAAACCTACATTTTCTTGATAATTTAGGAAAAATATTCATAATTAATTTTAAGCACATAGGAATTAGTATCACATGAAACTGATACATGATGTGATCAATATGATTTAAAGTGCATATTTCCACTTTATAATAACATTTGAGTAAAAAAGACCAGTGATGCACTCAAAATTGGGAAAACACATTTGGATTGTTATGATACTTTATGAAAATGATACATAAGTCATTTTTGATGTGTATGAATTATCTTAACCTCAATATGATGCATGGTGTGACCAGTATGAATCCAATTGTGTCTTTTTATTCAAAATTGACATCAATTTTAGTAAAAAGGGAAAATGACCAACTCAAAACTGAGAAAATGCATTAGGATTATTTTGATACTTTAAGAAAGTTATACATAAGTCATTTCTAATAGGTAGAAATCATACACACCTCAATATGATACACAATGTTCTCGGTGTGACTCAATGTGTCTGTTATCAGTTTAAAATCCACATTTTAGTTCAAAAATTTTCACTTACTAAAAATCGCGAAAAAAACTAATATTTTCTTGATAATTAAATAAAATTATTAATAAGTCATTTATGAAATGTAGTAATTATCCTCATATAATATCAATACATGATGTGATTATTAAGTGTCAAATTGCATGTTTTATGTTTAAAATGACCTTTTAGTAAAAAGGAAAAGTGATGTTCTCAAAACCATGAAAACACATTCATATTGTTTTGATACTTTATGAAAATTATCCATAAGTCATTTGAGATGTGTATTAATCATCCAATACTCAATCAAACATATGTTTTTTTGGCATGACTCTAAGTGTGTCTTTTTATTTAAAATTGATATCAGTTTTAGTAAAAAGGACTAATGGCCTACTTAAAACTGGGAAAACACATTCACATTATTTTGATACTTTAGGAAAATAACCCATTATCCATTTGTGACTTATAGGAATCAAAATTTACTAAATCTTATACACAATGTTCCTGGTATGACTCAATGAGTCCTTTATCAGTTTAAAATTGATATTTTAGTTTCAAAAGTGTAATTCATTGAAAACCATGCCAACACGCCCATTGTAATTTTCATTTCATTTAAATTATGTATTGGTACTTTTTTTATATCTTGTGATGTTTTTGGTGTTGTGGTGTTCTGTCACAACACATTGCACTGGTGATGTAGTGTTCTGTTACCACACATTACAGTATGCCCATTTATCTACTCTTTTAAAAGTGTTGATAAGTGGGTCCTTTATCAATTCTTTTAAAAGACCCAATAAATTGGTCCTTTATCAATGCTTTTAAAAGTGATGATAAATGGTTCATTTATAATCACTTTTAAAAGCTTTTATAAGTGAGCCCGCTATCATCGATTTTTCAAATACTAATAATGGTACCCTTTATCCGTGATTTTATATGCACTGATAAAGGCCACCTTTATCAGTTCTAAATAAAATCATTGATAATGGATCCCTTTATCAGTGTGTTTTTAACACTGAAAAAATACTAGTGATTTTAATCTCTCTTCAGTAGTCAGTGCTTCTTTAGCGCTGAGAAAGGCCATTTTTAGCATTGTTAAAGACCTATTTTGTGGTAGTGAATTCTTTGAATAAGGATGAATTCCTAAAATACATAATGTAAAAATACTAGTTAAAATGAAATACAATTCATCCCAAAACCATTGAATCACGTTCAAATCTACCCTAAACATGCCACCCACATGCTCATGTGTTAGGCACATGTCACATATACATGCACCAATTTCGCACAAAAATACCTTCAGAAAGGGTGCTGATTTTTCCTATAAATTGGACCCTTGGGATCTACATTTTCACCTTTTAGAAGACACTGAGATGTTCTGGAGCTCTTCTCAATCTAGCCTCATGACCTTATCTTTAAATTCCTTCACATAGCTTATCTAAGCCTAAAACCAAGTGAAATTATACCAAAGGTGACGGTATTTGAGTTTTCCAAGGGTTTAAAACACCAATAAACTTTATAAGAAACCAATTCATCACTATTGATCAATACTAGGGTTGAATTACCCTTTCTCATCAATATACGTGAGCATCACTCATCCAAATTCATCTGATGAGACTACTTATTTATAGGGAGAAGATTCACTCAATTACTGTCACCTAGAATACCCATTCTTCCTAGTACCACTAGGGCTCCACTTCACCCATGTATCACTTGGTAAAATTATTTGTTCTCCTTAACTATGTTGAACCCCTTTTCTCATCCCCACTTGGTTGAACCCCTTTTTCTCTTCCTAGTATCACTAGGGAAAAGCTCCCAACTCACTCTCATGAAGGTGAACCACTCTATTCAATTCTAATATCAAGGTACCATCCATAATCAGTCTTTAATAGTAAAACACACATTTTCTCAATTATCTTACTTGGATATCCAAATTTTAAGGATTTATCCAATACCATTGGACTTATAAAATTATGGAATTCACATTAACACACACACTTTTTATCATGGATTAAATTGATAGAAATAAGGATCAAGAATTGAATTCCTAGATGGGTATAACCTTCAGGGGGATTACAATCATGGATTCCATTGATAATAAAGTTCCCTATCAGGATGAAAATGGAGTGATCTCTCCAAAATCAATGATGGATTTATTTTCCATTCAGTTAGACTTATCAGAAAGTGAACTACTCATAGAGTAATCCCCTAACCTTTCTCATAGGGAGACATAATCACCTATCCTATATATCCTACCCTATATATTATTAGGTAGGGATAATGTAATACCCAAGATTATTCCTATTGGGGATGTCACTAACTCACCAATTATACTCACCTTGGGAAGCCTCAATGAATAAACCCAATTCAAATCTAATTGTGAACTCTCATACAATGTGATTGTTCTTTTATTTTCACTTATTTCTCCTAATATCCTGAATCACATGGGATTATTTATCCTATTTGATCATAACATCAACATATTAAAATTCTTTTAACATGGGATTATAATTATAAATAATTCCCAACTTCTGACTCAATAATTGATTACTTCTCCACCCAATAATCCATTCCCCAAATGGGCCTCCTACTAGGTGTAAGACATAAACTATCTTTCAAACCCATCTTCATATACATAATCCCAACTCAATAATATATTGTTACACCTTTCATGAAACACATATCACCATAAAAGGACATTAATATATGTGTCCAATTTCCTAGTTTCATGAAATAAAACCGCATAAAAACATCCTTACTGTATGAAGTTAAATTAAATGGTACATTCCTACCACAAAAACTTAAAACTTGTCTTTAAAACTACATGGGATTTAATTCTTGTGAAGACAGGATATTTCAGACACCTCCATGAGTTTCTAACCCAATATCATCAACCCTTCATATCCACCCATATGAGGTTATATCATTCATGAAGTAACTTACATCTCTCATCGCCAGGCCATATTCCCTGTGAATTTGAAAATCATCACTCATTTTTCAATATACCCTATGTGACCTCATTTTCATCCATTAGGACCATATTACCTATGGATAATATTTTATTAGGCCATATTTTTGATAAAATAATGCCCTCACCCAAATTCTTTATTCCTTTCTGGGTTTATCATATCTCCCTTATTGGGTAATTTTCTTAATGACATACATCCTTGTTGGACCGTATTCCATTTGAGGTTAACCATAAAGGGTCAATCATGATTAATTAACAAACCATGTATTTTTAGGAACCATTATTCCTAGATTTCCACTATACATGACATTAAACTACTTGAAATTAGTACTTGTCACATAACCTTAAAAGGCAAGACATGTCCTATTAAGTGGAAATGTACTACGCGAGTTCTAATTGTTGGGTCGGAACAAACGAGGAATGATGGCAAGAGGGGGGGGTGAATTGCCTTTTAAAAAATTGATTAACAATTAAAATCAAAGTTGAAGAATGCAGCGGAAATAAAGAGGCAAGACACACGAAATTGATAACGGAGTTCGGCCCAAAACCCGACCTACGTCTCCGCTCCCAACTCAACCGTTGAGAGATTCCTACCGCTTGCTTTTCAATGGTTTTAGCAAGAAACCCACTAGGCTTTGAGGTAGCACTAAGACCTATTACAGCTTGCTTTTGTGGTTTAGCAAGAACCCACTTGCTTTTGATGGTTTAGCAAGAACCCACTATCCTTCTTACAGGTGAAGGATAGCTCACCTATGTCTCAAGCTATTTAAAGGAAAGCTTGGCAACCTTGTCACACCTTAGTGGTGATGTGAAACCCAAAGAAAAGAGGGGATGAGAAAATTGGGAGTTTGTAGGCACAAACTCAAAGTTAAGCTCAAAATAAATAAAACACGAAAAACCGTGATTGGGAAGACTTGGGCGCCAATTGGATGATGGAGTTGATGTAGCGTGCTTTCCCAAGCTTCTTGAGTGGTGCTCTTGGATGTGGAAATGGATGGAGCACTTGGGGTTCTCTTGGAACAATCCGCCGGAGCTTCGCCAAAATGATCAACAATGTGTCCGGTGGCTTGGGTGGCATTCCGGGGCTTCCTAGGCCTTTATTTATAGGCTAGGAACCTTCAAGTATCCGTTGGAGGGCTTTGGAGCCGTTGGAAAAGGCCTCGGAGCCGTTGGAGGCCAAAAAGGAGTTGAATGGTCAAAGCCAACGGCTAGTTTGACTGGTCTACCGGCCGGCCGGTGCATGGCCACCGGCTGGCCGGTGCCTTGGAGAATGGAAACTTGTTCTGCCCAGGAGCCACCGGCTGGCCGGTGCTGAGGCCACCGGCTGGCCGGTGGTGAGACAGTAGGTCTCACTGTTGGGGCTGGAAGCCACCGGCTGGCCGGTGCTGAGGCCACCGGCTGGCCGGTGGGGATGCAGTGGCTCCCTCTTGATTACAGGTGCCACCGGCTGGCCGCTGGTGTGCCACCGGTGGGCCGGTGGTCTGGACAGAAGGATCCCTTCTGTCCAGGCTCCACCGGCCGACCGGTGGTGAAGACACCGGTTGGCCGGTGGACTGAATTTCAGTCCACTTTGCGTTCTTTCTTTCTTGGCCCAATTCCTTGGCCACCTGATTTGATTCCTATCAACCAAAAACACTTGAAAGAGGATTAGATAAATATGAGGGTGATTGTGATCATGAAAATAAAACCACGAGGGGATACGAGAGTTACAACAATCTCCCCCTATTTTGATGATCACAATCACCGAAACAATCAAAGTAAAATACTGAAATTAAAGACATTCTTAAAGGATAATTTGAAAATAAATCAAAGCATGATAGAGAAGACTCTCCCCCAATCAATCAAGGAATTTCTCCCCCTTTGTGATTATCAAAATAGAATGGGGCATAAAACTTGATTGAGGGAAAATAGATTTGAAAAACAAGATTTGAGATTTGAAAATCAATTGAGATTTCTGAAATTGAAATGAAAATTTGAATAATAGTTTGAATTGAAAGTTTTGAATCAAAAATCAATTGAAACCAAGAGTTGAAATTGAAAGTTTTGAATAAAAAAAATGAAATGAGAATTTTGAAAGAAAATTTTTAATTCACAAAAAGGCTTAAAAGAACCTAACTCCCCCTAAATAAAAACAATAAATCACCGGGGATAGGAAACTATTTTTGGCCCGGAGAGACTCGCAAGAAGGGATTTTTCAATCCATACTTGTCTCATGGCGGGTCTTCTCCTATAGAATTCATCGGAAAAGAAAATAGACTTTGGTTGGCCGTACCGGGCATTTTTACAATTACACTCATAAATGAGGTGCCCGGGTTTTTTGCAATAATTACAAAATTTAAAACTAGAGCTCCCCCTTACAAAAACAGTGGGTGCATGGGAGGAGGAAGCTATATTGGAATATCCTAACCCTTGGGTGGTTCTAGAAATTCGTTGGGAACCTAGGATATTGTTCAAATTTTGTTCCCCTTGGGTGAACTTAGCTAGGGTCTCTCTAAGGTCCTTGATGGTTGATTCCATAGAATCAACATTTGGAAAATTTTGGATTTTAAGGGTCAACTCTTCCTTCTCTTTGAGAAGTTGTTCTTTTTCGGAAGAGAGTTTTTTGAAATTCTTTTTCAAAGCAATGAATTTTGAAGAAAGCTCATGAAAACCATTTTCTAATTGGTCTCTAGCATGTGAGAGTTCTTCATACGATAAATGATTTAAAGAATTTGAATTTGAAGAACAAGAGGAAGAGGAGTCGGACGAAGTTACCTCATGGAATGCCATTAGGCATTTTGTACCGTTGTCGATCGAGGAGGAGGAGGAGGAGGATGATGAGGAGGTGTCACTCCATGTCGCCTTGAGGACCTTTTTCTTTCCTTTTTCCTTAGCCCGTTTTTTGTTGAGTGGGCAATCGGGCTTGTAATGGCCCTTTTCGCCGCACCCGTAACATTTTACCTTGGGCTCGGATCTTGCGGTGGGTTCTTGCTTTCGCGCCTTGCGAGATTTCTTCTTCTTCTTGTGCTTCTTCATAAACTTGTGCATTTGGCGGGCGAGATTCTCCATTTCCGAGTCGCCGCTTGAGGATGAAGAAGATGAAGATGATGATGAGGAGGAGGAGCTTACTTCTTTTTGTACCTTGAGGGCGATGTTCTTTGGTGTCTTGATTGGTGTGCCCTCCTTTTGAGCTTGCCTCCTCCTCGTGATCTCGTACGTCATTAGGGATCCGATGAGCTCTTCGACCGGCATGTTCTTTACATCCTTAGCTTCTTGGATAGCCGTCACCTTAGGTGCCCATGAGCTCGGAAGGACCCATAGGATCTTTTTCACCATAGTTTCTGCAGAAATGTCATCTCCAAGAGATTTTCTACCATTGCACACGTCAGTAAATCGAGTAAACATATCAGAAATATTTTCATGTGGGTGCATAGAAAAAGACTCAAAATCCTGGCGATACATGTCCAATCGAGTATCCTTGACTTTGTTGGTCCCCTCATGGGTAACCTCCAAAAGTTTCCAGATTTCATGCGCGGAGGTGCAAGTGGAAACTCGGTTGAACTCATTTCGGTCAAGGCCGCAATGAAGAGCATTCATGGCTTTGCCATCTAGCTCAAAATTTCTAATGTCGGCTTGGGTCCATTTGGATTCGTCGGGGGTAGACAAAGTGTAACCTTGCATGACAATTTTATAAATGGGATACCCTATACTTCTAAGAAAAGTAGTCATGCGGGTTTTCCAATAATTATAGTCGGACCCATCAAAAAATGGAGCCCGACCCAAAGAGTAGCCCTCGGGGGCGAAAGAGGTAGATGCCATCAAAAAAAATCTTAACTTTGAAACCGGGTTAAGGAATTACTCAAAGGTCCCTCTGATACCAATTGTTGGGTCGGAACAAACGAGGAATGATGGCAAGAGGGGGGGTGAATTGCCTTTTAAAAAATTGATTAACAATTAAAATCAAAGTTGAAGAATGCAGCGGAAATAAAGAGGCAAGACACACGAAATTGATAACGGAGTTCGGCCCAAAACCCGGCCTACGTCTCCGCTCCCAACTCAACCGTTGAGAGATTCCTACCGCTTGCTTTTCAATGGTTTTAGCAAGAAACCCACTAGGCTTTGAGGTAGCACTAGGACCTATTACAGCTTGCTTTTGTGGTTTAGCAAGAACCCACTTGCTTTTGATGGTTTAGCAAGAACCCACTATCCTTCTTACAGGTGAAGGATAGCTCACCTATGTCTCAAGCTATTTAAAGGAAAGATTGGCAACCTTGTCACACCTTAGTGGTGATGTGAAACCCAAAGAAAAGAGGGGATGAGAAAATTGGGAGTTTGTAGGCACAAACTCAAAGTTAAGCTCAAAATAAATAAAACACGAAAAACCGTGATTGGGAAGACTTGGGCGCCAATTGGATGATGGAGTTGATGTAGCGTGCTTTCCCAAGCTTCTTGAGTGGTGCTCTTGGATGTGGAAATGGATGGAGCACTTGGGGTTCTCTTGGAACAATCCGCCGGAGCTTCGCCAAAATGATCAACAATGTGTCCGGTGGCTTGGGTGGCATTCCGGGGCTTCCTAGGCCTTTATTTATAGGCTAGGAACCTTCAAGTATCCGTTGGAGGGCTTTGGAGCCGTTGGAAAAGGCCTCGGAGCCGTTGGAGGCCAAAAAGGAGTTGACTGGTCAAAGCCAACGGCTAGTTTGACTGGTCTACCGGCTGGCCGGTGCATGGCCACCGGCTGGCCGGTGCCTTGGAGAATGGAAACTTGTTCTGCCCAGGAGCCACCGGCTGGCCGGTGGTGAGACAGTAGGTCTCACTGTTGGGGCTGGAAGCCACCGGCTGGCCGGTGCTGAGGCCACCGGCTGGCCGGTGGGGAGGCAGTGGCTCCCTCTTGATTGCAGGTGCCACCGGCTGGCCGCTGGTGTGCCACCGGCTGGCCGGTGGTCTGGACAGAAGGATGCCTTCTGTCCAGGCTCCACCGGCCGACCGGTGGTGAAGACACCGGTTGGCCGGTGGACTGAATTTCAGTCCACTTTGCCTTCTTTCTTTCTTGGCCCAATTCCTTGGCCACCTGATTTGATTCCTATCAACCAAAAACACTTGAAAGAGGATTAGATAAATATGAGGGTGATTGTGATCATGAAAATAAAACCACGAGGGGATACGAGAGGTACAACACTAATTACTTTCATAATGATATATAGGATTTCCTTTTCATAGTACTGATCCCAAAAACAACAAACACATACCACTTACCTAGACAGAGATAAAATATAGAGAAGCTAGTTTTCAATATTTAAACCACATTTCTTTAAAATTATTCATCACTAATAAGTAATGGATAAATATGGTGAACCACATATATATATAGATGTTCAAATCAATTAATGTTAATGAATAAATACTGGAATGAGGGAAACCTATTACATAATACAATATGGGAAGGATTCATAGAAATTACTTAAATCTATAAGATACTCTAAAAGTAGGAAAAAATCCCTGCAAAAAGATGTGATGAGTCTGACCTCCCACCCTCTAAATTAATGAAAAATCCAAATATTCACTAGAAAAAAATACAAGTGATCAACAAACTTTGGAAAATAGGTATGTAGAGATGTTCACATTGAATTTTCATAGACATGGGAGCCATTGAACAATTTTGGTTCCATGAACATATTGCCATCAAAAACTGATTGAATAAAAAATGGTGAACCTGATGTGAATCATTAAACTATGAGAGAAATTGGATAAGCATGCCTTTTTAATTGTGATTATTCATTAATGGGTTTTCTTGTTTGTGTTTGTTGATATTTTATAGACTAACCAAGAACTCCCTTTAATCCAAATTAATGGAATCAACTCTATAATAAACACATGCTTCAACAGCTACAAAAACCAAGCCACCAATGAACTGAAAGACATTATCTCCCACCCATCACTTTTACCACCATGTTACAAATACATTGTTTAGGGAGTAATTACTTAATATTGTAATACCTTCCTTTGTGTTTGTGTGCAATTAACTCCTCAACATGAAGCCTCAATGTCCATCTACTCAATGACAGTCTGTGAAGAAGTAGGTGTCACCACCTTCAATAGTTTTTAGAGCCTCTCCCTAAAATAAAACAGTAAATGTCCCACTTATCTTTGGGGGGGGGGGGTGGATCAAGAGGTCAACCAAAACCTCACCTCAGTACATGAGTCACCCAGGAGGGATCATGTCAACGTCCACTGCCACCGGCACCGTGCGACTCCTATTCCTTAACAACACACCAAGGATGCCAACTTGTAGACCCCTAACCCAGTCACTCAGACCTAGGAATCAAATAGATATTTTCAAGGGTGTAAATGTTTTAACCACATGAAGTGGGATCATATTATACCTACACTAAGGAATAATTAGTATATTGTGGTGATAACTGGTGATAAAACACATATTCATACTCTCACACACCAAGTCATCCATCATACTATAGAAATATAAGAAGATGATTTTTGGTATATTTAGAAATAAAATAGGGGAAACCAAACATTCTCACTCCCACACATAAGTACTGTCAACATATCCTACTAGAACACATGAATCCCATCGGCATATCTAGGCAGTAAATTAATGATAGGAGTAGGCCCATATCCTCACTCCAATAGAGGAATATGAAGATATCCTCATTTCTGATGAAGAATACCATCAAAATATAACGGAATAAATGGATGGTAAGGTATATATCCCTAATAAAATTATAAAAAAGTACTAACATATCATGATAGTTGCATTAAAAGATGGTCATTCATATATCCTGATGACCATAAGGGGGAACACACATATTCTCACCCCACCACTAGAGTATCTTATAAATATATTTTAGGAGCTACTCATGAGCATGAACACATTCTTACTCCCATTTATAAGGTTCATTGGTGCATCCTGGAAGGTAATGAAAAATAATATCAGGCCCATATTCTCATTCCAACTCGAGATCATTGACCCATTTTAATGGACACTTTAGGGACAACCTGTAATACCCTGATACTTTTTGAAATATATTTTTCAAATATATTTATACATTTTGATATTTTATGTTACATGAATCACTGAGTTTAACTTTTTCTACATGAAAAACTAATTTTGTCTTGTGTTAAAAACATTACTGAGTTTTTCTTGTGTTACACAAACATTTAATTTAAATGAAATGTGCCATACTATTAAAATATTATTATTTAATATGATAGTTATAACCGAGTTATTAGAATATAGGGTATTAATAAGATTCAATAAATTTATAAAATATAATTTTTACACATGTATATATATAATTAATTCTTTGGTGAATAATTAATTATAAATGAAAATAAAAACCTTTTTAAAATGAAGGAAATCATTTTCTGAAAAACTAATTTTATGCACTAAACATGTTTTACCTCAATAAATTAAACAAATAAATTTTATTGAGTTATTTTAATGAAATTTATATAGTATATATTCAATAAACTATTTAAAATTAATCTTATATATTTTCTATACAAGAGATAATAATAAATCAAATTTTATGCTTAAAAACATTATTTTTTCTAAAAAGAAGTTTTGTCGCATTTTCACAATGCACTTACTTTAATACTAATTTTTGAAAATTTTATAAAATTTATTAGAAAAAATTAAATTAATTTTTGAAATTTTAATATTCAAATTATCTTTGGGTAAAATATATGGACCTTTCTTGGAAGTTTCATTTTTTGATGAATAGTCAAAAATACTAAATTTGAATTGAAAACGACCTTTTTGTTTAATATTTTTATAAAGTTAAACTATATTTTAAATTGTTTTATGTAAAATTATTACAATTACACATAGATTAATAATTTTAATATTGACTTTTTATATAAAAATATTTCAAAATTTTGATATTTTTCTCTTTAAAAAAACCCGCATTCTCATTGTGTATGTAATATTATTTTTAAATTGAATTACAACACTTATATAAATGGAAGTTAGATAAATGGATTAAATATTTTTAATTATAAAAATTTATATTATAAAATAATATTAAATTAATTTTTTAATATAATGATTAGTAAAAACATTTAAAATTAATTAACACGTTTAAGGTTGAAACGGGGTTTTGCGCATTATATAAGTTTGTATTAAAATTAATTTTACACACACACATATTTTTTTTATTTAATGAATTTGATTTTATATTTAGAATAATTAGGTATAAATTATCTAAAAAATATCATTTTAATTTTATTACTAAATGATAAATTACCTAAGTAAATAAAAAGATACAAGTCACCATAGTGAAAAAAGGGTAAAATTGAGTAAACATAAAAACTATGTAATAACATGATAAAAATGTGTTTCATTTTGTGTGGTGGAGGTTTTTATCTACAAAATCAAACCTAAACTCCATTAATGATCAATTTTTAGTCACTTTAGGTATGAGAGACATCCCAATAGTGAATACATTTGGGTATTTATAAAAATGCCACACCACCTGAATTATAAAAGAGAACTCACCTCGCTTAGTTAATCACACATTTCAAGCCCTTTTTCTCAACAAAACCTACCAAAATAAATTAAAAACATCAATCCCCTCATCCTAGAATCCTTATTTCAGACATAAATTATCTTAGTATGTCTTTTTGTGTAAACCTAAGGAGGATACCTGAAGAAGAGGTAATGTTCATCAACGATCATTTTTGTTTTATTTCTTCCTCCACCACTTAAATTATTTTTATAACATTATTATATAATAAATTAAGTATCTTACATATAATTATGTTTTTTTATTTTAATATTATTAACTAAAAACATCTCCACTTCTATCAAATGGGTTACAAAATTGATGTTCGTGTGTACGAAGGACTATCGCCTCACAAATCAATGTCATTCGTTTTTCTATTACCACCTCTAAAAACTGAAAATAATAATGAATTTATAGATTATATATTATATTTATAATATTTATGTTTTTTTGTATGATTATTAAATTATTATATCACATAAAACATCATACTCTCTACATTTTGTGGGAAAATGGTAACATCGTTCATGTGTACGGTGGACTACCGCCTCATAAAACGATGTGATTCATTCACGCTTTACATGTAATGTATTAAGGATGATTTTAATAAATATATGTGATATATATATGAAATAAATATTATTTTAGAATGATAATATATGTCATTTAGCTTTATTTATTTCAACCCAATGAAAAAAATGAAAAACAACGTTCAAGCGTATATATGACCTATAGTCTCCATGAGTAGTGTATTTCATTTCCTATAACTAAATTTTATGGATTAATATAAATACATATATAATGAATATATATTATATTTATATAATGGTTATCATTATAGATATTATAAAACATGATAAATGTAAGAGGATGAAAAATATTACAAATCAAAACTTATATGAAAAACAAAGTAGTTATTACCTGGAATGTAACTTTAACATAGAATTGTTAATAAACGGGTAATAAAATGGGAATAAGTAAAAAGTATATGGTATTATATATATGAATATGGATATATAATATATTTATAATAAACTTATATTTATTATATCGGATGTTTGAATAAGTATGACAGAAGTTAAGACTTAAGGTAAGGGATTTCCGTATCACTTTTTACTCACGTGAGACACATGTAATATTCACCACCTATTTTTTTATTTTTTATATATAATAAAAATGAATTATTATTATTATTCTAATAAAAACTATTTTTGTTAACATATCCATTTGAGTATCTCCTTTTTATGGGGTTTACAGTTCAAGATTTAACAAATGAGTAAGGGATTTTTGTCTCAATTTTCCTTCTTTGAGACATACATTATGTTATGCACCTATATTCTTTCATGAGGTGTATGTAACACCACTTTGACATGTAATATAATTCATTTATTCATAATAATTATATTTTAAGTATAATTTTATGTTTTTACTTTTCAGGTCTTATGATTCAATGTTACCAAATTGGTAAAAAGTTTATGTTACAATCTCATCATTTATCAGGATTGTTTATGATTACGTCTAAAATGTTGAAATATAATGACATAAATCTCAATAATTCTAATTAATTTTATTCTCCTAGGTTTATTCATGATATATTCAAATAATGGTACCATTTCCCCACTCTTTGGTACTTAAAATTATTAAGAAAATTTTCTTAAGAAAAACTGACGTTATTTCTCTCTTAGGCCAACAATCTATTTTCATCCAAAACCATGTTTTCTAAAAAGGATTTTAGAAATGTTTTATTCTTATATTATAATTCTAAAAATAATTTTTTAACTATGTTTTATTTTTTACAAAATTTTTTCAAAGGAATACTTTTTAAAAAAAAAATGGCTACTTAGCTCTTAAAAAAAATGTGAAAAGAATATTTATTTATAACATGCACGACATGAATAGTATTTAACACTATC
Source organism: Viscum album (assembly GCA_963277665.1). Lineage (NCBI taxonomy): Eukaryota > Viridiplantae > Streptophyta > Magnoliopsida > Santalales > Viscaceae > Viscum > Viscum album. Next base: position 150,778,086 of record OY728123.1, on the reverse strand, counting down.
ATGGACGCTCACTGATTTTAAGTTTCCCATAAAAAATTTCAATGTTATTTTCAAATAAAATTATTTCCTTAATATTTTTTATTTTTTTAGACTTAAAATAAATTATTTCAAAAGGAAATAATTTTTAAAGTGGAAGGGAAATTTTCCTCAAGAAATATTTTTAATGATAAATAAAAATCAGTTTCCATATAATATTTCACCCATTGGTGTTACCTATGACTTTTTGGGGATATTATCCAAGGACACCATTTATATTCTTTCTCTAAATAGTTTATGTTTTGATGGAATGATATTTATGAAGCCCATTTATCTTCCATGGTTTATACCATGAGGAAATTTTCATGAAATACACTTATTTTCACAGGTTATCCTAGGATAAAATAATTATGAAACCTATATCTTTTCCATATTTTATGATATGATGGAATTTTTATGATACCCATTTCATTTCATGGGTTATGATATTATTAATGTTTATGATCTTGTGGCACACATAAATATGTTTTTCATTATTTGATGAGTGGGACCTATATCTCCCTCCAATGAATTCATAACGATTATATCTCATGATATAGATAGAGATGGAATGAGAAGTGAACCTGGTTCAATAAGATAGGGCTAGAATGAAAAGTGAACCTAGTTCAGTAATATAGGGCTAGAATGGGAAGTGAACCTAGTTCAGTAAGATAAGGATGGAATGGGAAGTGAAATAGGTTCAATAAGACAGGGATAAAACAAGAAGTGAACCCATTTCAGTATGATAGGGCTAGAATGGGAATTGAATCTGGTTCAGTAAGACATGGATGAAATGAGAAGTGAATCTGATTCAGAAAGATAGGGCTAGAATGGGAAGTGAAACAGATTCATTAAGATAGGGATATGATGGGTAGTCAACCCAGTTCAGTGATAAAATTTATCTATTATGATGGTCATGGTAGTGAACCATAATTTCTATGATATTATTCATTAAATTGATTACATGTTCATAGTGTTATGATTGAACCTGATTACATATTCACAATGTTATATGTGTACCTGGTTTCATGTCCATAAGTTTATTTAAGGGTCTGATTTTTATGTCCTTAACATAATGAGTGAACCTATTTCTATTTATACATGTTAGAAATGTTATAAGATGATATGTATTCCAGAAATCTATGTTTTATGCCAATTATATTCTCTCATGGATAATGTAATTCTATTCCCTTATGATTCATGTCTTATAAACATCTAATATTTATGCCATGGATCATGTTTATTTTCTATGATAGATTAGGTATGAACTTAATAAGTTGTGTTCATTATCACATAATATTATTCTTATCTTATTATTTCATATGATTAGATATTTATATCTCTTATGTTTATCCTTATTGAGAATTTGATCTCACCCTTTCTTACGTTTCCTTTCCCCAGGTTAAGAAGATTGTTTTTATATTGGGTATGTCTATAATGAGTACTAATTGGGAATATCTTTGTATGAAACATTGTATATTTTTCACTAGATTAGAATATTGTGTTCCACCTTTCTAATGGCACTAAAATATTATGGTCCTAAGGCGTGTGTTTGTGAAATTTAATGAATATTAATCTAAAAATATTTAATATCAAAGTATGAGAAGCCTAGGTCACTATAGTTGGTATCAAAGGAAAGGTTTAGTTAAACTTTGAAAACTAGAATGAGAAAAATCTATTGAGATCCCTAGGGTTATTTCTAAGGATATGTCAATTGATGTCTCAAAGGATAAGTCTAATGATGATTCAAAGTATAAGAAAATGTCCTAGAATTTCAGTAAAGGATAGAGTGAGTGGTTTTCTAGAAATAAATCTTCGTATGGATATTATAAGTGGATGTGGATCTAGTGTAGATGTACCCAGTGGAAACATCCACAAAAACACCATATTGAGCTCGACTCGATAGGGAATTGGTGCATGACACTTGGCCTTACTACAAACTTGAGTTGAAACTCTCGAGGTATATTCTTTGGGAATTCAAAAACTCTTAATGAACCGTCATGATAGATTTAAATATATTATGACCATGAATAACCTAGTTTAAGAATATGTTGTCATATATTTAAAAGAATATGTCATGATTTATAAATCCTATAAGTGATTTTTCATAATTTTATGTTTTTACACTATGATAAGTATTTATCACACTATGATTTTTGGTTTTAGAGAATGGAGGTAAACCGAAGGAACTGGGTAAACTTTGAATGTGATGGAAAATTTGTGAATGAGAATCCAAATAGGATGATTACTAGAGTAAATGATGTTGTGATTATGCCTAATCTGTTTTCACAGAACATGATTAACAATGTTTACCTTAACAAACTATCAAAATCACCAAAGAAGAGAAGGAAATAGTTCAATAATATTTTGAGTAGTAGAGACCATATAAGAAAGATGATTCAGTTTCTTATAGGTTAATAATGCACGAAAAAACACTAAAAGAATGTATTAGAGGGACTAGAAGTTGTTTTGAGTATGGAAAAGAAATACACAATGCAAGTAATTTTAAAAGAAAAAACAAAATTTTTAGTTAATTAAATGGATAAGAATAATGGTCTCTCTAAGGTATTATCAATAGTTGAAAGTTTTAAGTGTGGAAATTATGGGAATTATGTAAATCAATGTCCTAAGGTGAAAGCTCATAATGTGAACCAGTAAGGTTGTATGAGTAATGGTTTTATTATTGATTATAAAGAGAACAAAAATGACATATGAAAGGAACGATATATTAAGGGATAAGATGAAAGATCATAATTAATGAAATAATAATGTAGTGGAATGAATGAAGTGTTTATGTATTGAATTCAATAATTATGAAATATATAAGGATTGTTCACTATAATTTTTTTGTTAAGGATATGAAATAAAATGTTGAATGATGATGATGATCTAGAAATGTTATTTAATGGCAAGGTTATATTTTATAGAAAAAAAATTATTAAGGTAAGATACCCCTTAATATGTTTCGAATGTTGAGAAAATGGTGTTTAGTTTGGATAAAGAGATGATTGATATGGATAATGTAAATTGGATTGTATTGATGAGAACATAACAGATAAAGGATTTGTTGACAAAGCAGATTATGTTATCATTTATGGAGTTTACATAATTATTGGATTTATAGAATATATTCAATAATATGTGGTTTTATTCAAGGAATGAGGAAGTATGTATGATTTCATAAAGGTTTTATGGTAATTTTGGTTATTACCATGATTTAATAATGTATATGACTAAATTATCCACATATTTGTTATGTGAAAAACAAGAGCTACTTTATGATATTTTGGGGACTAATGTTATGTTTATTTTGAGAAATTTAGTGAACTTCCTTATAAATTTTGAATTTTATAAGTGTTATAAGGTTAACCATTTGTGGAATGGATTAAGATGAAATTTGTATGAGGCTTTAGGGATTAATGAATTACTACACTATATTAATAATTTTTATTATTGGATAACCCATTTTAACCATTTTTTTGGTGATGATAACTAAAGATAGAAACAATAAATTATCATCATATTTATAGATCTTATGATCCATTAGTGATTCATGCATAAAAAATTCATTTTCATTTCATGAAGTAAGTGTTGAAGTGGAAATTGATCTAGGAAAAACCAAAGGGTGAGATTTTTCTTATGAAATATAATAAAATCAAGTAAGTATAAATTATTTTGAAAATTATTAAACATTAGGAAAAGGATCCTGAAATAAAATATTGTCCTATTATCATCATTTTTGATGATATAAATGGCCCTTTTCATGCCTTTTAGTTTATAAATTTATAGTCATTAACTTTCTACTAAACATATTATTTATCACTCTCCATTAGTATTTGGGTGTTATTTTTCTCTTATATGTACATGTTTTCACTTCCCACATGTGTTATTTTATATGAAAACCTAGCTATGAGATACTTTGGGTAACCATTATGTTTCCAAATTTCCATTATAAATAAAGTTTTATTAATCATTTGTACGATCTGGCTTTCTATGAAGTTATTCTCAAATGTTGATCCTTTGATGACTCATATGAATTTCTAGGGAGAAATTCATTCGGGGGGGGGGGGGGGGGGGTAGAATGTAACACCATAAGATTTTGTGAAATATTTTTTTTCAAAAATATTTAATATTTTAGATATTCTCCATTAAATAAAACACTTATTTTAGCTTGTGTTATTTGAAAAATTAATATTATATTCTATTGCACACAAAACCAAGTTTATCTTGTGTTACACACAACTTTGAGTTTAAATGAAATGTGTCCTACTATTAAAATATTATTATTTAATATGATAGTTATCACCTAGACATTGGAATGGAGGATATGAATTGGATTAAATAAATTATAAAAATACATGGTTTAAATTTTTTTATATATAATGAATTCTTTGGTATCCAATTAAATAGAAATTAAAATAAAAACCATTTTAAAATGAAGGAAATCATTTTCTAAGAAAATATTTTATGTACATAAACGTGTTTTGTCTCAATAAATTAAATGAATCAATTTTTGTGAAGGATTTTAATGAAATGTATATATTTTATATCAAATGAAATATTTCAAATTAATATTATGTATTTTTTATACAATTAATAATAATAAATCCAATTTTATGCTTAAAAGCTCTATTTTTCTTAAAAGAAGTTTTGTCACCTTTTTTTGTACACTTATTTTAAAACTAATTTTTGAAAATTTTATAAAATTTATTTAGAAAATAAAATTAATTTTTGAAATAGAAATATCAAAAAAAATTTGGGGTAAATTGTTTATATTTTTCAGAAAAGTTTCATTTTATGATAAATAGTGAAAAGTACAGAATTTTAATTGAAAACTGCATTTTTGTTTAATTTATTTATAAAGTAAAATTATATTTTAAATTACTTTTAAAGTAAAAATAGTTCAATTATAAATAAATTAATCTATTTTAGTTAATTATAATAAATATAATATTTATTCTTTATATTAAAACATTTCAAACTTTTAACCTTTTTCTCTTAAAAAAGCACGCATTCTCATCACGTCTGTAGGATTATTTTTAAATTGAATTTTGCCACTTATGTTAATGGAATTTGGATAAATGGATTATATATTTGTAATAATAAAAATTTATATTATATAATATGGTTAACTATATTTATTTCATTAATTATTAGTGAAAAAAGTTTAAATTAATTACTACGATTAAGGTTAAAACAAGGTTTTTTATAATACATGCATTTGTATTAAAATTAATTTAACAAACACATCTGATATTTATTTAGTGAAACAAATTTAATATTTAGAAAAATTAGGTATAAATTACCTAATACATCTAATTTTAATTTTATTATTGAAGGATAAATTACATAGGTAAATAAAGTGATACAAGTTACCATGGTAAAATCAAAAAGGGTAAAATTGAGTAAACTTAATGACTAAGGAATGAAATGGTTAAAATGTGTATATTTTTGTGTTTTGGAGTTTTTTATCTACCAAATAATACCTAAAATAAATTATTTATCAATTTTGAAGAACATTAGTAAATAGATACCTCCCAGTAGTTATTTTTTTTTGGGAATTTAGAAACATTCCACCCCTCCTCGATTATAAATGGGAACTTTCCCCCTCACTTAATCACACCTTTCAAGACCTTTGGATCAACCAAATACTACCCAAATCAATTTTAAAAATTCCTTCCCTTAATCAGATATTCATTATTTTGGATATAAATCCATCATTGGAAGGATTTTAGTGCAAATATAAGGAGGATACCAGAAGAAGAGGTAACATTAATCAATGAGTGTTTTTGTTTTATTTCTTCCTCCACCCCCTTAAATCATTTTTATACAATAATTATATAATAAAATAAGTATCCTAAATATAATTATATGTTTTTATGTTAATTTAATTACCTAAAACCATTTACACTTCCATCAAATGGGTTACGAAATCATCATTCGTATGTATAACAGACTATCACCTCGCGAACCGATGTCTTTAGTTTTTCCATTACAACCTATCATAGTTGAAAATGATGATGTATTTATAGTTTATATATTATATTTATAATATTTATTATGTTATTTTTATTATTTAATTATTATATCACATATACCTTCATACTCTCTATTTTTTGGGAATACAATAATGTCATTCGTGTGTACAACAGACTACTTCCCCGCGAAGCGATGCGATTCATTCACACTTTACATCAAATGTATTAAGGAAAAGTTTAATAAAAATATGTGATATATATGAAATAAATATGATTATATAATTACAATATACTTCATTTACTTTTCTTTCTTTCAACCCAACAATAAAATGAAAAACAACGTTCATGCATATGTATGGCCTAACATCTCCATGAACAATGTATTTCATTTCCTATCACTAAATTTTATGGATTACTATAAATAAATATATATATATAATGAATATATATGATATTTATATCATGGTTCTCATTCTATAGTTAATGTAACCATGATCAAATTAATAGGAGAAAAATATTACAAATCAAAATTTATATGAAAAACAACGTGGTTATTACCTGAAACACAACTTTAAAATGGAATTGTTAACAAATGAGTAATAAAAAAGGATTAATTAAATCATATATTTTATTATATATGTAAAAATATTTCTATATTAGATTTATAATAAACTTATATTTATTATATATGAGGTTTTAATAAGTACAATGAAATTCAAGAATTAAGGTAAGGGGTTTCCGTCTCACTTTTTACATTCCTGAGACACATGTAATATTCACCAGCTATTTATTTTATGTGGTGTATATATTGAACATTAATGTTTATTATTATTATTATACAAAAAAATATTGGGTTTCACATATCCATTTGAGGATATATCATTCATGGGGATTACGTTTCAAAAGTTAATAAATCGGTAATGGATTATTGTCTCAATTTGCCTTCTTTGAGAAGTAAGTTATGTTATGAACCTATATTATTTCAATTGGTTTATGTAAAACCAATTTTACATGTAATATCATTAATTTATTCTTTCTATTGGTATTTTAAGTTTCATTTTATGCTATTATATCTTGCGGCTTATGATTCAATGTTACGAAAGAGGTAAAAAGTTTATGTTATAATCTCATAATTTATCAGGATTGTTTATGATTAAGTATAAAATGTTGAAATACCATTATATATCTCTCAATAATTATAATAAATTTTATTATAATCTGGTTATTAATTATATATTTAAATAATGGTACCATTTTCCCACTATTTGGTACTTAAAATTATTAAGAAAATGTTTTTAAGAGAACCTGACTTTATTTATCTCTTCGATCAGAAATATGTTTTCTTCCAAAAACATGTTTTCTAAAATGAGTTTATTTATATATTATTATCTTTAAAATACATTTCTAACCATGTTTTACTTTTTTAATTTTTTTAAAAAGGAATCTTCATATCGTTTTAAAAAACAATTCTTGTTTGGATTTTATTGAAAATGTGAAAAGAATCATTGTTTTTAACATATACAACACGCATATTATTTATTTCTATCATGAAAACTCAATGATTTTATGATTACATTGAATGTTTTAAAATTTATTTTCTAAAAAAACATTTACATTAATATTGGGAATTTTATTAGATTTTAAATAAACTATTTCAAAAGGTAATAATTTTTAAATAATTTTAGGTTTTTAAAAAAATGATTTTCAAAGTGGAAATGATATTTTATTCATGAAATGTTATAAATTATCGATGAAAAAAATTTCTATCTATGATTTCATCTATTGGTGTTACTTATTCCTTACTATGAATATGATCTAATGATACCATTTATATTATTTATTTGAATGTTTTATTTTTTGATGGAATGATGTTTGTAAAACTCATTTCCCTTCCACAGGTTGTACCATGAGGAAATTCTTATGAAAGTTGCTTCTTTTCACATGTTATCCTATGATGAAATGATTATGAAACCTTTCTATTTTACATAGGTTATGATATGATGAAATGTTTAGGATAACCATTTCATTTCATGGGTTATAATATGATTAATGTTTATGATATTGAGGTACACATAAATATGGTTCCCATTATGTGGTGGGTGGCACCTATATTTCCCTCCAATGCATTGGGTAAAGATTTATATATCATATTATAAAAATGGTTGGAATGCGAAGTGAACCAAGTTTAGTAAGACATGGCTGGAACGGGAAGTGAACATGGTTCAATAAGGTAGGGATGGAATGGGAAGTTAATGTAGTTTACTAAGATAGTGCTAGAATGAGAAGTGAAAATGGTTTAGTAAGATTGGTCTAGAACAAGAAGTGAAACCAGTTCAATAATATAGGGATGAAATTGGAAGTGAACCTGATTCAGTAAAACAAGACTGGAATAGGGAGTGAACCCAGTTTAGTAAGGTAATTTGTCTGATATGATGGTATTGGGAGTGAACCTTTACTACTATAATGTTATGTATGAACTAGATTACATGTTCAAAATGTTATGATTGACCCTGATTACATGTTCATAATGTTATGTGTAGACCTGGTTTCATGTCTATAAGTTTATGCAAGGACTTGATTTAAGGGCCTTAACTTAATGAGTGAACTTTTTTTTATTTATACATGTTCACAATGTTATAATAAGATATGTATACAAAAAATCTATGTTTTATACCAATATTATGATATCATGGATCATGTTCTTTGATTCCCTTATGATTCATGTCTTATGAACTGCTAATATTCATGCCATGACTCATGTTTATGATCTATGTTAGGTTGTGTATGAACTTCATAAGTTATGTTCATTTTCACACACTCTTATGCTTTCATATGATCATATATTTATATCTCATATGTTTACCCTTACTAGGAATCTGATCTCACCCTTTATTATGTTTCCTTTCCCCAATTAATGTAGAAAGGTTTTTTGTAGGGTATGTCTATGAATATAACTAAATGGAAATCTATTTATGGGAAACATTTAAAATCATTCTCCATATTAGAAGATTGTGTTCCAAGTTTCCAATATCACTAAAATATTACAGTTCTCAGTATTTTTTTGTGAAATGTAATTACTATTCATCTAAGAAGATGTAATATAAAAGTATGAGAATCTTGGGTCTCTATATAACCCATATTCATGATAACTCTTCAAGGATTGGCCGATGTATTTTGGTAGTCATTCAGGAGAAGAAACATATGCCTACTTCCCTTTAGTGTATAAAATGTCATCAGTATATCCTAATGAAAATTAAAATACATATACAAATTCCTTCCCATTATGAAGAATCCCATCAATGTATTCTAATTTTAACATGATATTAACTTAATAAAACTCACACATATGAAGGTTTTTTCACACAAAATACAACCCCATATGCTTAATGTAGAGAATTAAAAATGATTACTCACCAGTGGAAGCATGAAGTATAGTATAATTACCATATCCCTACCCTAATTAAATCTTTAATTCTTTACGCCTTAAAATAACTTTCAATAATGGCCCAATAATCTATTGACTCCTCATCAGAAGGAAGAAGCAGTTGTAGTTATTGAGGTTCTCTCTATAATGTTTCAACCAGTAGATCTAGAGGTCCTCCCAAGAGAACCCAAAAAAATATTATATAATGGTATAGACATTATAACCTATTACTTTGTAGCAATTATCATGGTGGAGGTGTTTGGGGGACTTTTGAAGGAGTTCAGAGGAAAAAAGGTGGTTGTAGTTTGGAAATCCAACTCAATAGAGATCTATGTTGTGGAGGTTTAGGATGCTCTGTGGAGGAGAGTAGTTGTGGTGTAGGGAGGACAGATGTAGCATGGATTATTGAAAGAGGTGTTTTGAGAGGTTCTTCCATATATGGCATGGATATTCCATGGATTGGGGCTATGAAATAGCCTTATGTGTTCTATGGAGTGTATGTGTTAGTCGTGACATTAGGGTTCGAGTTATAGTTCTGGGGATATTTCTATTTTTTACATAGCCATTATATAGAGACCCTAGCTACTAAGTGGATTCCCTAGGGTGATTTTTTGGGTTTCTGTCAATTTCAAGGTAGTTGTGGTATGGATTTAGGCTATAATGTAGCCCCCTTCTTAGTTGTTGGGTTCTGTGACATAACAATTTTGGACGTGTCATGGCCCACTCTCCTATTTTTATCAAATTTAAAATATGGAGATAGCCCCAATTATTGTATGAACTTTGACTATCCAAGTTATGGTGTGGTCCCTCCCCCTTGAACTGTAGTATTAACTTTTTTTTATCAATTTTGTGTCTTAGTGTTGTAGGTTGTACTGTGGTCTTATGTTTTTTAGACTAGGTATAAAAACCCAAATCCACTAGAACCCCTCATTATCATAAACTTTATCTCATTTATTGTGTGACCCAATTTCTTCCATTGTTGGTATTTCAAAACCCTTTTATTTTCTTTCAACCCCGAACATAAGGGATCAATATGTGGTGGTTTTAGATAAGTTTCATTCCTTAATTCTCCTCATTTTATTCCAGTTCTTCACCCGAGGAAGGGTGATATCAGGGAATTGTTGGTTTTAGTGTTTTATTGGTAATGTAATGACCTAGGTTGATTTGTAATAGGATTTTAAATGTGTATTTATTCATTTGGGTGCTTGGTGGGGTCCTCCCTCTCATTCTAACCTTGTGCAGTGGTTTAGAAATCTTTATTTGAGGTAGGGTGTTCTTAATTTCTTATATAGTTATATCATGTGGGATGAGTTATGGTCTTATTATTTTTTTTAAAAATATTATGCAATGGACTAATGAAAATAAATAATTAGTTTAATTGAAATTTAAGGGAAAGGGGAATGAAATCTCATGTTTTACTGCCATTGATATTATTGATATTGTGATTGTTTAAGATTGATGCCTTGATGAGAAACATAACTATTGTGGGATTTGATTTTTTTTTGCAACTATGGAACCCTTTTTATTTTTTTTGTTATCAAATTAAATAGAATTGGTAAATCACTTATATTTGGATAAAGAAATGGTTACCTCTAGAAATTTTGGTTTGTGTGAGAATGACCTTGAAAATTAAATTGAGATGTAATGAGGAGACCATTTATAAATATGAAATAAGTTATATGAATAAATGATATGTGTTTTTTATGTTTTGTTGTATTTTGTGGTGGTGATGTTTGGTTGTGATGTGTGGTGGTGATGTGTGGTTGTGATTTGTGCGGTTGATGTGATGGGATTCAGGCATGGTATGTTGAGGTTGTGATGAGTAGGTGGTTGTAGTTGTGAAATGGTGGTAATGTAGGGATTGTTGGATTGAAAAAGATGGGTGGTTGTTGTGATGTGATGTGTTTTTATAGACTCCATATTGTAATGGAACTAAATGAAAATGATGAACTGAAATTGAATGGAATGAGATTTTGTTAATGAATTATTGAAATAGTATAATAAGTGTGGTTAAATGTGGTGGATTTTTTAATATGAAGTAAATGGATGGTTAATTGAAATGGATTGGTAATGGGAAATCTAGGAACTGGATTAACTTGAAAATAAAGAAAATGAAATGTGGTTTGTGGATTGTTTGTGTGATGTGATGCATTTATAGGTGGAGGATAAAGTGACTGAGTTTTTGGGGCTTCATAGTGATGTTATGAGTTAGGATTCTACTCTTGTTGTGAAACCATAGGTGTAACACCCTAAATTTTTATAGATCATTTTTTTCTCGAATAAATTAAAATTTCATTTTTTATATTTCATTGCACTTATTCGAACATTCCTTTTACCCACAACATCGACTTGGAATATGTGACACACAAAACAGACATGGCATATATTACATGCAACACCAAATTGGCATATGTTACACGCAACACTGACTTGGCATATATTACATGCAACACTAACTTGGCATACGTTTCACGCAACACTAAGTTTCTATGAAAAATCATTTAATTGTGATAATTATTTAAATGAGATAATTATAACTGAATTGTTAAAATTAGTTATATTAATAGTAATTGTAACACCCCAAGCTTCTACGGTACGCTTCTCTTTGAATAATGCAATAGCGTGTGTTGTACGCAACATCAAGTTCTAACACACCACAACCAATCAAACTAGCCGTTATGAATATTAATACCTACTTTTTCAAATTATATATATTTTATATTTCAAAATGGACTTCATTTTTTGTTTCGGAATATCGAAATTATCCTAAGATGAATTTTTGGTATTTTTCTGAGAACATCCAATTTTTATGAATAGTGAAAAATACTTAAAACATTTTTAAAAAAATAATAATTTATAGTAATAAATTATATTATTGAGTGGTTTTAAATTATAATTAGAATATATTTTTACCATTTTATCCAATGGTGTTCATTAGAATGAATTTCACTTTGAAATTGGACCTAAACAATTGTCAATCTTTTGGTATATATTGTTTCTTAAAAACACGCTATTTGTTGTGACAACGAGAATTAATTATAAAATTAATTAATGCAACTTATATGTTTAGAATTTTTTAAAATAGACATCATTTTTGAATTCGGAATATCAATTATAGCTTAGGGTGAAATTTTGGCATTGTTCTGAAAAACATAAATTTTTGAAGAATAGTGAAACTACTAAGTGGTAGTTAAAAAACTGATTTTTTCATAAAACTTAATTTTACCGCTTCTGTGAATGGAATTTCGAAAATCCGAGAGACACGGTTAATATCAAGAAGTAAAATGTGGTTCAATGAGATGAAAATAATTTTTGGTGAATATTAACTTTTTACTTTTATTTACCACGGTTAAAAGTAAATAGGGTAATTAAGGGTAAAAATGATATTAATATTACCCTAACAAATGTCCTAATTCTATTGGACCAGTTTATATCAACCGAAAACAACCTTAGGAATAAAATATTATCATTTAGGTCCACTTGGATTAGATTAGGACATTTATTATTATTTAATTCAAAGAAGAGTTAAGAGTGTTAAAATCAAAGTTTATTTACTAAAACAATTTTAATATAGGGTTATACATAAGATAAATTCGATTTTAAATATCCATTAGAAAGGTAAAAGGATTTAATACATAATGATATTTTATTTATAATTTTTAGACATTAAATAATGTAATTTATTTATGACACAATGATGATGCAGTAATTACCATAATAGTGAAAAATTAAAATAATTGATATTATAAATACCCAAATAAATATAATTTTAGACTTTTAATGAATTAGAATAATTTTCTAGGATAATATGAAATATTAGTATTGATTTAATTTACTTTTTTCGAAGTAATCATTCTGTTATAAGTTTCACAAAAATCAACTATTGAATAGTTTCAAAATTGACATAAAAGAGTTTTTAAAACAAATATTATATTATTAATTGATATTAAATTCATAAAAATATAAAGTTTGGCCAAGAGACTTATATCATGATATGTGTATCATTACTGGACCACTTGGGGGTCTATTGGATGTATATATTAAGTTTATTAACTATATAATATAAAAATACAAAGTGACATGGTAAATGTCAAACTAATTAACTAAGAGTTAAAACTAAAAGATAAGGTTAATATAGTAACCCAAACCTGTCTAAATTTTATTGGTTGAATGTTTTTCGACTTATCCCCACCTTAACCTTTGAATAATCAACTTTTGAGCCATTATAAACCGAATATGAATTTATTATAAATTAATATTTCTAGGTTTTCCAAAGGTACCCCTCACCCCTCTTATAAAAGGGAACTCCCCCTTCTCATTTCTTCACACCTTCAAAGCCTTTTGGTTCGGCCAAACTCTTCCCAAATACTCTCTAAACTTCCCTCACTACAACCTAGAGGCCTTAGTTGGATCCGAAAGCCAACCTAAGGATCCCTTTTGATCAAATCAAAAGGAAGAACCCGAAGAAGAGGTAATGTTTTCACCACCCTTTTTCAAATTCATTTCTTCTTCCACTTCTTCTTTCTTTGTTATTAACATTATAAAATAATAACTCCAGTATATTATATATACTGTGATTTTATTATAAATATGGTACATCCATATTCAGTATTCGATCCACCCTTTGAATAACATGTCACCATACGTGCGTACGTATGGCTTACCGTCTCCACGTCGTGGTGTAATTGTTATTCAATATATTATTATTTGGATGGGTATAATAATGTTGTGTAAATCATGTAAATAATAAATATAACATTATAATAATTCTTTATATATGATATAATATCCAATTATATATTATTTTAATATCAAAATAATGATATTGTCACTCGTGCATACGTACGGACTACCGTCCCCACGAACGCGATGAGATTCATTCTCCATCGTTTCCATTCAAGTATAATTATCATTTGATTATTTAAAAATAATGTTTAAGGACTTGATATCATTCTGTATATGAATAAGATACAACCTATACATGACAAACATGGCTTACGTAACAAAGCATATAAAATAAAATGAGTAAGTTAACACCCAAAACGACGATAATACTAAGATATTATTAACAAAGAAATGTTAAAAGATAATATATGATATAATATTAATATATATGATTCTTGTATAATTTAATAACAATTATTTCACCATTATACAGGAGGTTAACCTACCCCAACCAAGGAATAGTACAAGATAAGGGTTTATTTCACAATCTCTTCATTATCGGAGGTTGTTTATACGTAATAATCTACTGGGATCTCTTTATCATCCACATCCATGTTTCTTAAAAATGTATTTCAAAACATTTTTACTATTTAAAATAATATGGGTTAAAGTAATTTATACCCTAGGTTGACTTTTATAAGAGTTTTATAAAGGAATCTTTCCGTTGTTTTCTAAACAAGGTGCTTTTTAACCTTTTCGACAAAATTAAGTTAAGAATGTTTTTTTAACTTATACGGCGGGTGTGGTTATTTTCCATCGTTATAAAATCGTCGAAGATTCCCTTACAATCTTATAAGAATATTTTCAAAGAAAATGTTTTATTTTATAAATATATGACTCTTAAATGATTTCAAAATAGAAAGAGATATTTCTCTAAAAAGAGTTTTGATTTCATCTATGTCAACATCCTTTGATGGATTTTTACGCTTATTTGAAGTTGATTTATTATGATACAAAACTTCTATATTGTATTGAAGGTTTTGTGATATGTTTGACTGTGGATGTGCTATTTTTATACCATTCATAGTTTATGGTGAAAGTATTGACATTTCGTATGCTAGTTTTAATACGAATGTTTATGTTATGTTTAAACCTTTTCATATGGGAATGTATTGGACTTAATATGTGACGGGTGGAGCCCGCTATAGCTCCTCGATGCATCGGTAGGTCTCATGAGACAAACTAATGTCTTGGCACAAGGCCTTGGAAAAATCTTATTTGTTGTCTTGGCACGAGGCCTTGTTTATGTGGTTATGATAGTCTAGCATTATGCATTCCATCATTATGAAAGTGGTTATTGATATTTCATGTGATTATTAGATTAGTAGAATATCCATGTGAATAATTAAATGGAATTATTTAATTTTATTTTTTCCATACTATGTTGAATTTCAAGTTTAAAAGGCTTTTGTTTTAGTTATACACTGCCTTAAATGTTTATTCTTATTTATGAAAGTTTCCGCTATATTGTTATCCTTACTAGGCATTTGATCTCACCCCTTTTCTATGTTTTATTTTTCCCAGGATGTGAAGAAGTAATTTATGAATGACCTGCAGGGATAGTATGTGGGGATATGGGTGGGGAATATGGAGACAATATGTTGTTGTAGTAGTTTTTCACTTTATGATGTAATGTAAAAATTTATGAATATATCTAGTGTTTCCAAGGATAATAAACCAATCGGTCTTTCAAGATTTGATATTTCTTGTGATCATGCCAATGTTTTGTAATAAGGCACCGACTCTGGGTAACTAGGGTCGGGGCGTTACAGTTGGTATCAGAGGAAGTTTAGTACAAACCTTGGAATCTAGATTTAGACAAACTCTGATTAGAGCACATAGATTTAAGATGGACTTTGAGGATTAGTATAGAATAACTTCCTAGAATTTTGGTATTGTAGAGATTTTGTGAGTTTTCCGAGCAATACATCCTTGTCTGGATACGAGTAGGTAGAGGCGGCTCTGGCACATATGTACCTAGGGGTAAAACCCGAAAACACCGCTTTGAGCTAGACTCGAACGGGAACTGGTGCACGACAACGGGCCTTGCTGCACTCTTGGTTACGACACTCCCGGGGGATATGTTTAGGATAAGTCTCATTTTAATTACAAATCATTATGAAGGGTTTATGAGTATATGCTTCCTCAAAGAAAACATTCTTATGATTATGGATTATATCCATAAATAGTTCAATTTATGTTAAGTGTTTTATAAGTATGGGATTATGTATTTTGATTCATAAACTGATCTAGTTTATATCATTGTTTAGAAATGGTGCCTAGTGGAAGAAATGGAAACCGTATCAATGCACGCACTCCATGTAGCGATTTCCCTCCTGCTCAAGATAATTATAGTGGAGCTGGTGATGCAACTGGTGCCGATCAGCTAATCAATATACTGGGACAAATTACTCAGGTTATGAATAATAACCTTACATGTATGGATCACCCTGATCCACAACATGGAGGATCAATGTTAGATCGCTTCATGAGGCAACAAACACCAATGTTCAATGAGAGTACAAATCCCTTAGTAGCTGAGCAATGGATATCTTCCATAGAGAAAATATTTCAGGATTTGGGGAGTAGTGAAAGGGAAAAAGTTATCATGGCAGTTTACCGCCTCACTGGAGATGTTGATCAATGGTGGTCATTGATTCAAAATACGAAGGAAGATGATGAAGTATCAAATATGGAATGGAGGGAGTTCAAATATCTGTTTTTAGAAAAATACTTTCCTCGAGACCATCGAGCAGATATGGAAAGGCAGTTTCTGAGTCTGAGACAAAAGGAGGATGAGAATGTCACAAAGTATGAGGCTAACTTTATAAGGTTATCAAGGTATGCTGGAGATTATATACATAACCCAAGAAGTAATATTGATCGTTTCTTTGATGGTTTAAAACCATTTCTCCGTCAAGCATTAGTATCACAATCCTTCTCATCGTACGAAGACATTCTCTCATGTGCTATCAAGACCGAAAAGGAATTCCTTAAGTCTTATGACTTTAAAGCAAAGCAAGAGAAGAAGAGATCTGCTGATCAATCTGGGAATGGAAATAAGCGGAAGAAGGGAAATGTTGAATATCCATCCTATGGTAAATGTGGGAAGAAACACCCCGATACTTGCTTGAAGGGAACGAGAGTCTGTTACAAGTGTGGTGAAAAAGGCCACCAAGCTCGTGATTGCAAAGGGAAGAAGGAAGCTACCAATGTTCAGTGATACAATTGTAGGGAGATGGGGAATTATGCAAATGAATGTCCTAAGAGTTAGGGGAACTTACCTCAGAAAATTCCAAGGGATCAAGGCCAAGCTTATGCTATCACTACTGCTGAGGTAGAAGCTCCGAAAGACGTGGTGGCAAGTAATTTAATGGTTTCCTCAAGTTTAGCAAATGCATTATTTGATTTTGGATCATCGCATTGTTTCATATCTTCCCAGTTTGATAAGAAAATTAGATATTTCCAATTTGATTTAAAAAGGGAGTTGTCAGTTAAAACTCCTAAGGGAAGTATCATTGCAACAAAGTTTTTTGAATCAGTCCCCATTAGAGCACATAAATGTTCTTTATCTGCTGATCTCATCATCATACCTATGATTGAGTTTGATATAATCCTCGGTATGGACAGGCTTTCAGACTATGATGCGAAGATTTATTGTAATAATAAAGAGGTTACGATTCTTGATGATGATGATAAGGAACACCTTATCTTTATAGCAGAATCGTCACCACCTAATTCTTATCTAGATCCACCCCCAGTAGATCAACTAAATTCAATTGTTGGGGAGGAAGAGAATGAAATGAATATGGGTGAGGAAAGGAATGTTCAAATAGAGGATATACCCGTTGTTAAAAAATACGTAGATGTATTTCCAGAAGATTTACCTGGACATCCTCCAGAATGAGAAGTTGAGTTTTCCATTAATTTAATTTCTGGATCAAGGCCTATATCGAAGACCCCTTATAGAATGTACACTGTAGAATTAGTCTAACTAAATAAACAACTATAGGAATTGAGTAATAAAGGATTTATTCGCCCTAGTGTTTCTCCGTGGGGAGCCCCTGTTCTTTTTGTTAAAAAGAAAGATGGATCCATGAGGTTATGTATCGCTGGCTGAAAATCATTTTTTTTCATTTTCTGCAGCCGGTTTAAGGGGTTGCCGGTACCCAAGGTACAACAAAAAAATTAAACCAAAAATAGACATACCAGGATAAGGCAACTTAACAACACAAACTTACATATCATCCAAGTCAAAGTCGTCACCGCTTCTCCATCCTGACTCCTCTTCTCCGGTAGCCGTGGATGTTTCCCATCCTGGATCCCTCCAGTAGTGAACACTATTGACACGGTTCCTGAGCTGATCTAAGACATGATAATCTGATGCTGACTCCTTAATCTCACTATTCTTTGCACACTTTAAATACAACACTTCCTTCTTCTTTGAGGCGGAGCGAGTCCACATCGGCTGCGGGAGACCCGAGTAATCCTTCCTTTGTCGACGCTTAGAAATGATAGGAAAAGGTCCTTCCCCTGAAGCGGACCCCTGCTTCCCACATTGAAGCACTTCACTGAAGGAACGTTTCTCCCCTCCTTTACCAGCCTGTTCCCCCGAGCCCAATACAGGAGAACATGCAGAATGTACCCTTTCAAGAGACACAACCCCCTCAACAGTCTCATCCACCAGCAGAGGCAATGGTACACCCTCCGCCACGTCCTCAGTCACCGCATGATTCAGCACCAAATGGGGTGGCACACCCTCTGCAATCGTCTCACTCATAGGCACCGCGGGAAGCTCCTTCACACTACCCTCGACCTGGAAACTTCTGGGGGCCCCCAAACTAGGACCCCCATCTTCTGAGACATCACGCAAAACAGGATCAGAATCAACGTTACCAAGGCAATCAAACCTATTGCTTAAAGACACAAAGGGTCTGGCCTTAGGATTCAGGCCTCCATTCTCTTCTGTACAGTTCTGAGATGGACTAATTTCCACAACCCCCAGTGAGTGAACCAAAGCAGGTGCTTCCTCAGCCCTCACCCTATTATATAAGTTCTTACCACCTTGACCATCCGCATCCAGAGTCTTGTTAGGACCAACCAAATTGTTGTCCATCACTGAAGATTGAACAAACTTCTCCTTTCCCTTTGTACTCTTCTCCACAGGAATAGAAGACTTCCTTTGGGTTGAGTGCTGGGGCTCCTGACGCCGAGACATCATCTCCTGAGGTGAGGCACGCCGGCATCTCTCAGAATTGTGTCCAAACCGATTACAATTCGAACAAAAAACAGGCCATGTTTCATAGATCACCTGTTGTTTACACCTATAATCCTCTCCAATTGTAATCCAGACAAAATCGAAAGGGGCCCTAGAGGGATCAATTTCAACGCAGACCCTAGGATTGATCGGATGGAAAACTGCTTCAGTCCGAGAGTCTGAACACAAAAATCTACCCACTAGATTACCCAACATTATAATAATAGCGGGGTTTTGAAAAGGTAAGGGAAGCTTGGGGAAACTAACCCATACCACTGCTGAAGGTGGGTCGCGATTCATGTGGAAATCGAACGACCAACGAAGGAGGAAGAAACGACTTCCATTGCAACTCCGAGGAGCTCTTGACCAAGCTTTGATAATATCCTCTTCTGATGCAAAACGAATCATAATGTGGTACCTGTCGAGTAAACCAACAGTCGCCCGTTCCTGAAGGTCCCAAGCGGAGAAGACGAACCTATCGAAGGAGTCGACGGATGGTCTCCTTTGTCTAAAACGAGCAACCAAGGTAAGCTTCAACAGCGAAGCCGATTCCGTGAACTCAGCAGACGAAATCTGAAGATTAGGGGTTCCATCCACAAGATCTGGCACTTTAGGGCTCACGAACACCTTCGGAAATGGCGGAAGAAAATCAGGGTTTGAGAAAGGTTGAAACGAGGGCCTTGATGATTTATTTGACCAACTGCATGGAGCTCAATACTTTTCAAAGATTTTCCTTCGATCTGGATACCATCAGTTGTGTGTGAAGAAGCAAGACATTCAGAGGACAACATTTCAAACCAGGTACGGGCATTATGAGTTTACAGTAATGCCTTTTGGATTGAATAATGCACCTTATGTATTCATGGATCTGATGAATAGAGTTTTCAAGGAATATCTTGATGAATTTGTGGTGGTATTTATTGATGATATCTTGGTATACTCCAAAAGCTATGAAGATCATGAAAATCACTTGCGCATTATCCTGAAGACTCTGAGAAGACATGAATTATATGGAAAGTTTAGCAAGTGTGAATTCTGGATTTATGAGATTTTTTTCTTGGCCATATTGTCTCTAAAGATGGAATCTCTGTTTATCCTTCTAATACCAAGGCAATCCAAGAATGGCCAGCACCAACAAATATAACTAAGGTACATGGTTTTATTGGTTTGGCAGGTTATTATCGACGTTTCATCCAGATTTTTGCCCGATTGGCTAACCCATTAACAAAGCTCACACGTAAAGGGGTTAAATTTATTTGGACAAAAGAGTGTGAAGAATGTTTTGAAGAACTGAAGAGAAGATTAGTCAATGCTCGTATATTGACTCTACCATTGGGGAATGATGGGTTCGTTATTTATAGTGATGCATCGAAGAAAGGACATGGTTGTGTCCTTATGCAGAATGATAGGGTTATTGCCTATGCATCACGACAGTTGAAAATTTATGAACAAAACTATCCTACTCATGATCTCGAGTTAGCAGCTATGATCTTTACTTTGAAGATATGGAGGAACTACCTCTATGGTGAAAAATGTGAGATTTATACTGATCACAAGAGTTTGAAGTATATTTTCTCACAAAAAGAACTCAACATGAGGCAGAGGAGATGTCTTGAATTACTCAAGGATTATGATTGTACGATACACTACCACCCGGGGAAAGCAAACAAGGTGGCAGTTTCTTTGATCAGAAAAGACCATGGAGTTTTGAACGTGATGAGAATTGAAAGGGATCCAATTTTCATAGATCTAGTGAATATGGAAATGGGAATAAACAGGGAAGGTGAACCATCAATGCCTTTTCAAATGGTTGCCAAACCATCTTTACTAGAAATAATTAAGAGTTCTAAGACCGATGATGAAGAATTTCAAAAGAAGATTAAAGCTATGAATGATGGGAGATTGAGAGACTTTGTGTATGAAGATGGAATTTTGAAATTCGGGAAGAGGATTTGTGTTCCCGATATACCTGATCTAAAAAGGAAATTGCTGGATGATGCTCGTAGTTCCAATTTCTCTATACACCCTGGGAGCACCAAAATGTATAGATATTTGAAGGAACATTTTTGGTGGGACAACATAAAGAGGGATATGGCTGATTTTGTGTCAACATGTATGGTTTGTCAACAAGTGAAAGCTGGAAGGAAACAGCCTGGAGGAGTCATGCAACCTCTTCCCATACCAGAGTGGAAATGGGACAATATTACGATGGAATTTTTCATGGGGATACCAAAGACTCCTAGAAGGAACGATGAAATATGGGTTATTTTTGATCGTCTTACCAAGTTAGCACATTTTCTTGCTATAAGAGAAGATCTACCATTGTAACGTCTAGAAAGACTATATATTAATGAAGTTGTGGGACTTTATGGATTACCCCTATCAATTGTTTCTGATCGTGATCCCCGTTTTACTTCAAGATTTTGGAAGAGTCTTCAGAAATCCCTGGATACTGAACTTCATTTGAGCACTGCCTACCACCCTCAGACAGACGGACAATCAGAACGGACTATTAAAACCTTAGAAGACATGTTGAGATCTTGCTCACTTGACTTTCAGGGTATGTGGGATCAATATTTACCTTTGGTAGAATTTTCCTCTAACAATAGATTCCATTCCAATATTCAGATGGCACCATATGAAGCGTTATACAGAAAGAGATGTCGCACACCAACCTGTTGGGATGACGTTGGTGAAAGAAAACTTGTAGGCCCATAACTGGTGGAGGAAACGATGGAAAACGTGAAGGTAATCCAAAATCACATCAAAGCATCTCAAAGTAGGCAAAAGAGATATGCCGATAATCGAAGGAAGGATTTGTAATTTCAAGTCGGTGATCATGTTTTCCTGAAGGTATCTCCATGGAAGGGAGTCATACGTTTTGGTAAGAAAGGTAAATTGAGTCCTAGGTACATCGGACCTTTCAAAATTCTAGAATGAATTGGGGCTATAGCTTACCGATTGGAAATGCCGCCAAGTCTCTCCAAAGTTTACGATGTGTTCCACATATCTCTGTTGAGGAAATACATGCCTGACCCAACGCATGTACTCACCTATGAGGAATTAGAACTGGAACCCGATCTGTCTTATTGCGAAAAGACTGTCAGGATTCTTGATACGAGAGAACAAGTACTGAGAAACCGGACGACGCGTCTGGTAAAGGTTTTGTGGAGAAACCATAAGATGGAAGAGGCAACGTGGGAACCCGAGGGACTTATGATGAAGAACCACCCAAGTATTTTCATGTGGTAGTATTCTGGAAATTTCGAGGACGAAATTATTTGAAGGAGGGGAGAATGTAACACCCCAAGCTTCTACAGTACACTTCTCTTTGTATAATGCGATAGCGTGTGTTGTACGCAACATCGAGTTCTAAAACACCACAGCCAATCAAACTAGCCGTTATGAATAGTAATACATACTTTTTGAAATTATATATATTTAATATTTCAAAATGGACTTAATTTTTTGTTTCGGAATATCGAAATTATCCTAAGATGAATTTTTGGTATTTTTCTGAGAACTTCCAATTTTTATAAATAGTGAAAAATACTTAAAAACAAATTTTTTAATCAAAATAATTTATAGTGATAAATTATATTATTGAGTGGGTTTAAAGTATAATTAGAATATATTTTTACCATTTTATCCAATCGTGTTCATTAGAATTAATTTCACTTAGAAATTGGACCTAAACAATTGTCAATCTTTTGGTATATATTGTTTCTTAATAACACGCTATTTGTTGTGACAACGGGAATTAATTATAAAATTAATTAATGCAACTTATATGTTTGTAATTTGTAAAATAGACATAATTTTTGAATTTGGAATATCAATTATAGCTTAGGGTGAAATTTTGGCATAGTTCTGAAAAACTTCAATTTTTAATGAATAGTGAAACTACTAAGTGGTAGTTAAAAAACTGAATTTTTCATAAAACATAATTTTACCGCTTCTATGAATGGAATTTCAAAAATCCAATAGACACAGTTAATATCAAGAAGTAAAATGTGGTTCAATGAGATGAAAATAATTTTTGGTGAATAGTAACTTTTTACTTTTATTTACCACGGTTAAAAGTAAATAGGGAAATTAAGGGTAAAAATGATATTAATATTACCCTAACACATATCCTAATTCTATTGGAAAAGTTTATCTCGACCAAAAACAACCTTAGGAATAAAATATTATCATTTAGGTCCACTTGGATTAGATTAGGACATTTATTATTATTTAATTCAAAGAAGAGTTAAAAGAGTTAAAATCAAAGTTTATTTACTAAAACATTTGTAATATAGGGTTATACAGAAGATAAATTCGATTGTAAATATTCATTAGAAATATAAAAAGATTTCCTACATAATTATATTTTATTTATAATTTTTAGACATTAAAAAATTTAATTTATTTATGACACAATGATGATGAAGTAATTACCATAATAGTGAAAAATTAACATAATTGATATTATAAATACCCAAATAAATATAATTTGAGACTTTTAATGAATTACACTAATTTTATAGGATAATATCACATATTATTATTGATTTAATTTACTTTTTTCGAAGTAATCATTCTGTTATAAGTTTCACAAAAATAAACTATTGTATAGTGTCAAAATTGACATAAAAGAGTTTTTAAAACAAATATTATATTATTAATTGATATTAAATTCCTAAAAATATAATATTCGGCCAAGAAAATTATATCATGATAGGTGTATCATTAATGGACCACTTGGGGGGTCTCTTGGATGTATATAGTATGTTTATTAACTATATAATATAAAAATACAAAGTGACATGGTAAATGTCAAACTAATTAACTAAGAGTTAAAACTAAAAGATAAGGTTAATATAGTAACCCAAACCTGTCTAAATTCTATTGGTTGAATGCTTTTCGACCTATCCCTACCTTAAACTTTTAATAATAAACTTTTTAGTCATTATAAACCGAATATGAATTTATTATAAATTAATATTTCTAGCTTTTCCAAAGGTGCCCCTCACCCCTCTTATAAAAGGGAACTCCCCCTTATCAATACTTCACACATTCAAAGCCTTTTTGTTCGACCAAACTCTTCCAAAATACTCTCTCAACTTCCCTCACTACAACCTAGAGGCCTTAGTTAGATCAGAAATCCAATCTAAGGATCCCTTTTGAGCAAATCAAAAGGAAGAACTCGAAGAAGAGGTAATGTTTTCACCACCCTTTTTCAAATTCATTTCTTCTTCCACTTATTCTTTATTTGTTATTACCATTATAAAATAATAACTCAAGTATATTATATATACTGTGATTTTATTATAAATATGGTACAACCATATTCAGTATTCTATCCACCCTTTGAATAACATGTCACCATACGTGCGTACGTACGGATTACCGTCTCCACGTCATGGTGTAATTGTTATTCAATATATTATTATTTGGATGGGTATAATAATGATGTGTAACTCATGTAAATAATAAATATAACATTATAATTATTCTTTATATATGATATAATATCCAATTATATATTATTTTAATATCAAAAGAATGATATTGTCGCTCGTGCGTACGTACGGACTACCGTCTCCACGAACGCGATGAGATTCATTCTCCATCGTATCCCTTCAAGTATATTTCCCATTTGATGATTTAAAAATAATGTTTAAGGACTTGATATCATTCTGGGTATGAATAAGATACAACCTATCCATGACAAACATGGCTTACTTAACAAAACATATAAAAGAAAATGAGTAAGTTAACACCCGAAACGACGATAATACTAAGATATTATTAACAAAGCAATGTTAAAAGATCATATATGATATCATATTAATATATAGGATTCTTTTATAATTTAATAACAATTATTTCACCATTATACAGGAGGTTAACCTACCCTAACCAAGGAAGAGTACAAGGTAAGGGTTTATTTCACAATCTCTTCATTATCCGAGGTTGTTTATACGTAATAATCTATTGGGATCTCTTTATCATCCACATCCATGTTTCTTAAAAATGTATTTCAAAACATTTTTACTATTTAAAAGAATATGGGTTAAAGTCATTTATACCCTTGTTTTAATTTTTATAATAGTTTTATAAAGGAATCTTTCCGTCGTTTTCCAAACAAGGAGCTTTTTAACCTTTTTAACCTTTTCGAAAGAATTAAGGTAAGAATGTTTTTTTAACTTATACAGCGGGTGCGGTTATTTTCCGCCATTATAAAACCACTGAAGCTTCCCTTACAAGATTATAAGAATATTTTCAAAGAAAATGTTTTATTTTATTAATATATGACTCTTAAATGATTTCAAAATAGAAATAGATATTTCTCTAAAAAGAGTTTTGATTTCATCTATTTCAACATCCTTTGATAGATTTTTACACTTATTTGAAGTTGATTTATTATGATACAAAACTTCTATATTGTATTGAAGGTTTTGTGATATGTTTGACTGTGGATGTGATATTTTTATACCATTCATAGTTTATGGTGAAAGTATTGACATTTCGTATGCTAGTTTTAATATGAATGTTTATGTTATGTTTAAACCTTTTCATATGGGAATGCGTTGGACTTAATATGTGACGGGTGGAGCCCACTATAGCTCCTCGATGCATCAGTAGGTCTCATGAGACAAACTAGTGTCTTGGAACAAGGCCTTGGCAAAATCTTATTTGTAGTCTTGGCACGAGGCCTTGGCTATGTGGTTATGATAGTCTCACATTATGCATTCCATCATTATGAAAGTGGTTGTTGATATTGCATGTGATTATTCGATTAGTAGAATATCCATGTGAATAAGTAAATGGAATTATTTAATTTTATTTTTTCCATACTATGTTGAAGTTCAAGTTTAAAAGGCTTTTGTTTTAGTTATACACTGCCTTAAATGTTTATTCTTATTTATGAAAGTTTCTGCTATATTGTTATCCTTACTGGGCATTTGAGCTCACCCCTTTTCTATGTTTTATTTTTCCCAGGATGTGAATAATTAATTTATGAATGACCTGCAGGGATATTATGTGGGGATATGAGTGTGGAATATGGAGACTATATTGTTGTAGTTTTCATTTTTATGATGTAATGTAAAATTTTATGAATATATCTAGTATTTCCAAGGTTACTAAACCAATCGGTCTTTCGAGATTTGATCTTTCTTGTGATCATGCCAATGTTATGTAATAATGCACCGACTCTGGTAACTGGGGTCGGGGCGTTACAGTAATAAATACATTTAAAATATTTTTTATATTTTTTTATATAAATAAATCATATTGATAATTAAAGATATAATTTTTGGTAAAGTCCTTATATATTTAAAGGTAATATTTTCTCAAATGAACTCCTTAATTTTTCTTCTGCGAAAAATAATAAAATTATTTTTAGGCACATTTTGAAGTTTAATTTGATAAAATAAACTTCAATTTTTAATTTTTAGTGTCAAAATTTTCTTAGGGTGTATTTTTGTGATTTTTTTAAGAAACATCATTTTTGGATGAATAGTGAAAAATACTGGATTTTAATTCAAAACCACCTTTTCATATAATTTATTATAAAGTTAAATTATATTTTCATTTGGTTTAAAAGGTTAATAAGATAATATTTTCTTTAATAAATCCGATGCAGGTCATTGGAATCAATTTCACTTTGAAATTGGGGATAAAAACTTAGGAAAATTTTGTATTTTTTTACTTTAGAAACCCAAAGTGTTGTCCGGTTAGTGGGATTATTTTTAAATTAAGTTCATATAATTATGTGATTAGAATTTGTAAAAATGGATTTCATATTTTTATTAATAATAATTTATAATTTCTAAAGAGTTCATCTGAGTTTTTGATCCAAAATATTAGTGAACGCAGTTAAAATTAATTACAACGACTAAGAGAAAAATTAGGTTAAAAATGTACGAAACCTTAAATTTAAGACCCAAAATGACCTATAAAATTTTCCAAAACTAATTTTATTTAAATTATTCGTTCATTAACCTTACATTATTGAGGTTTTTTGTTTTTATATTACTTTTTAAGGTAAACACGTGGGTGCACCTAACTTGTTTTCAAAAATTCCAAGTGTGTGCTTTCCCTTCTCTATAAAAGGACACCACCTATACCTCTTCTTCACACTCTAAAACCACTTAGGTTAGGAAAATATCTACCCAATACACTTTAAAACAGTATTAAATTCCTCCTATAAGCCTTCCCTTTTTCATAAATTAATCCAATGAATCCTTTTGACACAAACCAAAAGGAGTTACCTGGTTAAGAGGTAACATATTCTCTGAAGTTCCTTTATTTTATTTTCTTTCTCCACCCCTCAGATATATTTATTATATGATTGTATAAAAACCCCAGTATCCTCAATATAGTAGGATATTTTCATGATAATATTTATACCTACACTTACACACACCTCCATTTAATTTTCAATGAACATACTGTTTATGTGTATGACGAACTACCACCTCACAATACGATGATTGTTCATTTTAACTTTACTACCTATCATGGTGGAAATTATGATGGGTACTCTATTTATATATGTTATATATTATATTTATTATATATTTAATCTTTTATAATCATTTTACAACAAATATCTTTATACTTTCCACTTGGTGTAAATACGATAATTTTATTTGAGGAAGTGTGGACTACCGCCCCCTCAAAGTGATGTGATTCGTTCACACACTACATGGAATGTATTAAGGATAAATTTAGTAAGATTATATGATATATATGAAATAATAATTCTAATTTTATTATAATATAAATATCTATACATACATTTCATTTTCATTCTTTCTTTTAATAAAATAATAAAAATGTAAATAACGTTCATGCGTACATACGACTTACCGTCTCCATGAATGGTGTTATCCATTTCATACTTATATATTCTATAGATTATTATAATACAAATATAATGAATATATATGATATTTATATCATGGTTTACCTTCTATAAATCATGATATTATTATAAGGACCAAAGATATAACAAATTAAGACACATGAGAAGAACAAAGTGAATATTACCTGAAGTGAAGCCTTAACAAAATATTGTTAACAAGAGGGTAATATTGGGCCATAATAAAACCACATATGGTGTTTTATATAAGAATATTCTGCTGTAAAATATGTATAATAAACTTACATTTACTATACAATAATCTTGTATGAGTATGAAGATATTCAAGACACAAGGTAAAGGGATTTCATCTCACTTTTTATTTATGTGTGATACATGCTTTATTCACCACCCATTCCTTTTGTGTGGTGTGTATAATTCCAATGTATGTATTAAAATATTATTACAATTAAATTTATGGGTATTTAAAAATAAATTTTATGATATTTATTTTATGGGTTTTTAGTTTCAAAAGTTACCAAATTGGTAAAATAGTTTTGTCTCAATTTTCCTTCTTTGAGACTCATGTTTTGTTATGCACCTAAATTCTTTTTCGAGGACTATATACTTCTATTTTACATTTTATATCATGAATCTACTTATTTTAATGTTATTTTAAGACTAATTTAATTTTAATTTCTTACATGGAGAGTATGATCCTAAGTAACCAAGTGGTAAGAGTTTAATCAAACAATCTCATAGCTTTTCGATATTGTTAATGATTATGCTTTTTTGATGAAATATTATGATACATATCTCAAGAAAACTCATGAGTTTCATTATAATCTATTTATTCAAGGTATATACATGTATGAGTACCATTTTTACACTCTTTTGTACTTAATATAATTAATAAAATTTTTCTAAGAAAATCTGACAGTATTTCTCTCTTCGGTCAGAAATATGTTTTATTTCAAAAACCATATTTTCAAAAATATTTTCAAAAATGTTTTAAAATTATCCTTGAAGATCATTCTCAAGGAAATATGATTTTAATTTTTTTATTGTTTTAAAATATTCTTTTATAAGTTTCAAATGTAATTTCAAATATTTTTTTAAAAGGTTTTATGTTTTAAAAAGAATTTTTCAAAGAAGAAAGGATATTTTCCTAAGGAAATGTATTTAAAAGATCTTTAAAATTTTTTCCCATCTAATATAAAATATTTTGTTGTTACTCATTCCTTTATAAGGAAATTATCCAATGTTTCCATTCATATTATTTATCTTAATGGATTATGTTTTGATGGAATGATGTTTATGAAACCTGTTTCTATTTCACAGGTTATATACTTTTGAAACCCGCTCCTTTTCATGAGTTATTTTTATGATGAAATGATTATGAAACCAATATTTTTCCATAGGTTATGATATGATTACATGTTTATAACACCATTTCATTTCATGTTTTTTGATATGATTATTTATATTTGTGGGGAATATGTATGTATGATTTCATGATGAGATGGGTGGGACCTATATCTCCCTAAAATGCATTATGTAAAGATTTATATCTCATGAGATAGATATAGATGAAATTAGAAATGAACTCGGTTTATTATTACAGTACTATAATGATAAATGAACTCAGTTTAGTATTATAGGGTTGGAACGATGAGTGAACTCAGTTTAGTAATACTACGATGGTACAGGGTGTGAACCCGGTTCAGTAAAGGACTTTGTCCACTAATATGGCCATGGAAGTAATTCCTTGAATACTATGGAAATCATAAAATATACTTATGTTTCTTCCAAAATTCCACATTTTATTCCTATTTTATGCTTTCGCAGATTATGGTATTTATTTAAATTTGATTCATGTCTTATTAACTACCAAGGTTTATTCCATGATTCATGTTTATTATCTTTGATATGTAGGGTATGATCTTCTATTTTCATGATCATATTATCATATCCTTATATTCATTATTATGATCATGTATCTCCCTTATTTACCCTTATTGATCATGTGATATCACTTCTTTTTATGTATCATTCCCCCAAGTTATGAGGATATGTATTATGTTTGATGTATCTAAGAAGGGTTCTAGTCAAGAAGAACCTAGTGGGAGATTATATAGCTCATTTATGTATCCATGTTTATGTTACCATGTTTACAAAATCACTATACTATTATGGTATTTGGGTATCTATTTGTATAATGTTTTAAGAATTCTGAGAAAGTGATGTAATGTTAATGTATAAAAAGTGAGGGTCACTATAGTTGGTATTTGAGAAAAGGTTTAGTTAACCTTTGGAATGCAGGATGAAAAAACCTTAGTTAGAAACCTAAGAACATGTCTAAGGATAATTCTAAGAATAAGGAAAAGTATAAGGAAATGTCTTAAAATTTTGGTAAAGGATAGAGTGAATAGTTTCCAAGAAATACATACCTATCTGAATACTATAAGAGGATGTGGCTCTAGTACAAATTTATCTAGGGGTAACAATTCTGATTAGATGTTCCATACATGACTCAGGGTAATCCGATAGATGACAATAGTTCTTTCTGCACACCTGGTGTGCCACTCTCAGGTGATTTTCTTTGGGAATTCAAAAACTCTTAACAATACATCATGAAGGATTTAAATAGAAGTTTTCTATGAATAACCAAGGATAAACCAATGGTGTCATAGATTAAGGAAGGTTTCATAATTTAGACATCCTATAAGCGACTTTTCATGATTATGTGGTTCTGAATTCGATAACTATTTCTTACTATATGATTTTTGGTTTTAGTCAATGGATGGAACCTGAAGGAACCACATTAATGGTGATTGCGATGGAAAATGAAATGATTGTCCTCTTGATAAGCTGAATGCTATGGGATCTATATTGAAAAACCTTGTTTCTATACTCACATAGATTTCTCAAGATATGAATCATGGTGGACTTCCTAATGGGAAAAGTAGGTAAAAACATTCTATTGAGTCTTTCATGATGCAATATCCACCTTCTTTCGGAGGGTCTCCTTATCCACTTGTAGCTGAAAAATGGATCAACACTATTTAAAATATATTCTTTGTTCTCCAACATTTGAAGCATGAGAAAATTATTTTGGTTGTTTATTGGTTAGAAGGAAAAGTGTACCAGCGGTGGGCTCTAATCAAGAATACGAGGAAGAAATATGAGATTGAATATTTGGATTGGGAAGAGTTTAGAAACTTATTTTTCAATAAGTACTTTCTTATTATTCTTCGTACCTATATGGAAAAAGAGTTACTTGAGTTTAAGCAAAGGGATGATGAATCCTTGCTACCTATGAGGCTAATTTCATGAGACTTGCAACATACACTTCATGAATTATCATCCAACCCAAAAGTAAAGATGATAGGTTCTTCAGTGGCTTAAATCCAAGTCTAAAAAAGGCGCTGGACATAAGAGACATTATTATCTATGAAGAGATTGTGTGTTTTTCAATCAAGGATTAAATGGAGGTTGGAGTCACGTATCAACTAATGGTTTTGACAAGAAAAAGAAGATGGAGTTCAAATGAAACTCTAAAATCCATGGAGAAAAAAAATATGAGTTTTACTTTATGATCTAAATGTGGGAAGAAGAATGGAGAAATTTATCTTAATGGGTATAGTAAATATTTTAAAAGTGGAAAGGAAATTCACCGAGAAATTGATTGTTGAAATGATAGGAAGAAGTTATCTCAAAATTGTAATGGAGAAAAAGCCCACATAATTCACCTTCCATGATTCAATGATACAAGTGTATGGATAATGGGAATTATGCAAATTAGTGACCAAACCCAAGGACTATTTATGATGATCGATGTTAACAATCTCTTAATCCAAGAGAAAAATAAGAAATCTCATGCAATATTTATTTCTGAAGAGGGGTGTGGTAATGGCATGATGAAAGGTACACTTATCATCTACTCTAGAACAATTTATGTCATATTTGATTATGGATCTACCCACTCTTTCATATCTAAAGAATTTGATAAAGTTGTTAAGATTCCACCAAAAAATTAGATGTGGAATTAGTAGTGAAAAAACCTAATGGTACAATGATTTCATCCCAAGTATATGATTACTCTTCAGTTGATTTTTGTGGGAATGTGCTTCTTGAAAATCATGTCATTCTTTAATTGGTAGAATTTGATGTCATATTAGGCATGGATTTGCTTTATCAATATAAATCTCACATAAATTGTATAGGAAGGGAAGTTACGTTTGATATTTCAAACCCTCCTATGAACATCCATTCATGTAATGATAGGTATGAACTTCCTATGGATATTACATATAGTGTATGGGTCTTAATTCCCATTCATAAGGGTTTTTTATCTCAAATGTTTAGGGAGAAAATCGATATCGGTGATATTCCTATTGTTCGGTATTTTTTGGATGTATTTCTAGAAGATTTTCCAAGTGTTCCACTAAAACACGAAGTTGAGCTCTCAATAGAACTCATACCTAGTTCCACACCAATTTCAAAGACTCATTATAGAATGGCCCCAATTGATTTGTAGGAATTGAAGAAGAAACTCCATGAAAAACTTGATAAGAGATTTATTCATCCAAGTGTGTCATCTTGGGGTGAAATGGTTGTTTTTGTGAAAAATAAAGATCGATCAATGCAACTCTTCATTGATTATAGAGAGCTAAACAAGATCAAAATCAAGAACAAGTATCATATTCCCTATATTGATGACTTGTTTGATCAACTGTGCAGATCTCAATACTTTTCCAATATTGACATTAATTTTGGATATCATCAACTGATGGTAAAGAAAGTGGATATACCTAAGATGTTATTATGTATAAGGTATGGACACTATGAATATATAGTGATTCCATTTAGTCTCACTAATTCCCCTGCTATCTTCATGGATTTAATGAATAAAGTCTTTAGATATTACCTAGACCAGTTTATGGTAGTCTTTAAAGATGATATTCTTATATATTAAAAGAGTAAGGAAGAGTATGAAGATCACTTGATAATTGTAATAAAGACCCTAAGGAATAAGAAAATATACAAAAAATTTAAGAATTGTGTATTTTTTCTGAAAAATGTTTCATTTTTGGGTCACATAATCTCAAGAGTTGGTATAGAAATATATACATCAAAGATAGAGGCCATTCAATGATGGAATAGACCAACCACGGTGACTGAGATCTATATATTTCTTGGTTTATCTGGATATTATTGACAGTTTATAGAGAATTTATCATGAATATATAATCATATGACCAAGTTAACTCATAAGGGTGTCAAGTTCCTATATACAGATGAATGTGAGGAAACTTTTAAGAACCGAAGAGAATTTTAGTTAGTGAACCTATTCTTACATTACCCTATAGTGGATAAGGGTTTCTAATCTATAACGATGCATCCAAGAAGGTATTGATCTGTGTTCTTATGAAAAAATAAAATGGTTATCAATTATGCCTCACGGAAGTTGAATATTCATTAGAAAAATTACAGAACTCATGATTTGGAGTTAGCATCGATAATTTTTGTTTTAAGGATATAGAGGCATTATATTTATAGAGAAGAGTGTGATATATATACCAATAATAAAATATTGAAACATATATACACATAGAAGGAGTTGAAAATTCACTAGAGGAGATGATTAGAGTTGCTAAAGGACTATGACTGCTCAATACATTACCACCCTAGGAAAGAGAACAAGGTGGTTGATGCTTTGAGTCAGAATAATCATGATAGATTATCCATGATAAGGATCAAAAAAGATCCAATATTTTTGGATTTTCAAAGGATGCATCTATAAATATTCAAGGAAGGGGAAAATCTTATCTTTCTCAGATGAATGTTCAATCCTTTATCCATGTGAAGATTAAGGAGGCGTGGAACGAAGATTTATAGCCACAAAAGAATGTTAGAAATTTTCCCAAGTTTAACCTTGATTGAGATGGAATGATAAGGTTTAGGAACTATGTATGTCTTCCATCCATACCATATTTGAAGAAGGATCTGTTACAGGAAGATCATAATTCTTCATTCTCTATTCATCCAAGAAGTACAAAGATGTATAGGGACTTAAAAGAATACTTCTTGTGGAATGACATAAAGAGAGATATCACAAAGTTTGTATCTCGGTTCTTGGTATGCCAAAAAGTTAAGGCTGAAAGAAAAAACTAAAGGGGGATGTCACATCAATTACCCATACTAGAATGGAAATGGGAGAACATCACTATGGATTTTTTTGGTGGACTATCAAAAACATATAACTATTTTAATTCTATATGGGTGGTATTTGATCATCTTACTAAGTTAGCACACTTCATATCTATTATAGAAGACTTCTCTCTCGATTGACTTTCCAGGATATACATTATGGAATTGGTAAGGTTGCATGGAGTACCAAATTCCTTTGTATCAGATCAAGATCTGAGGTTCACCTAAAAGTTATAGCAAATAATTCAGCAAGAACGTGATACAAATTTTAGTTTCAACACTTCTTATCATCCCCAAATAGATGGTTAGTCTAAAAGAATAATTCAAACCCTAGAGGATATGTTGAGATCTTATTCTCTAAATTTGAAAGGTGGTTGGGATCAACACATTCCTATAGTTGTGTTTTATTAAAAAAATAGTTTTCACTCAAGCATTTAAATGACACCTTATGAAGCCCCATATGGGAATAAATGTAGAGCTCCAACATGCAAGGATGATGTTAGAGAAAGAATGATATTGGGACTTAAGATTACTGAAGAAATGCTCCAAAAGTTTAGAGCCATTTACCAGCATATCAAGGAATCTCAAAGTTAGAAGAAAAGTTATGTTGATAACTGAAGACATGATCTAGAATTTGAATTTATTAAAAGAGTGTTTCTATGAATCTCAACCTTGAAGAAAATTATGAGATTCAAGAAGAAAGGGAAACTAAGACCTAGTTATATCAGTCCCTTTGAGACACTTGATCATATTGGGATGGTAACATATCACATGGAACTTCCTCCAAATACCTCTCAAGTCCATGATGTGTTCCATGTATCTATCATGAGGAAGTATTTACCTTAACCTTCACATGTACTAAACTCATAGGTCATACCACTAAAGCCAGATCTTTCATATGAGGAATAACCAGTTGAAATTCCAGATCATACAGATAATGTTCTATGAAACAAGAAAACTCACCTGGTAAAAGTTTTGTAGAGAAATAACTAGTTATAGGAAGCTACATGGGAACTTGAAGATACGATGAATCGAAAGTATCCTCATTTTTTACCTGAGTGATGAATTTCAAGGGCAAATATCAATTTTATGGGGGTAGAATGTAACACCCCTAGTTTTTATGGACCTTTTTTCTCTCGAATAAATTAATTTGTTATTATTATATTGCATTTAACTAAGTCAAAAATTAATTTTACACGAAAAACCAACTTGGAATATACTACACACAACATTGACTTGGCATACGTTACACACAACACTAAGTTTCTACAAAACATAATTTTTTTGTTATAATTATTTAAATTAGATAACTATGACTTAGTCATTAAAATTAGTTATATGAATAGTAATAACAAATTTTAAAATATTTTTTTATAATTTTCTTATATAAATAACATATATTAAAAATGAAAGATATTTTTTTGGTAAAGTCCTTAGATGTTTAAAAATACCATTTTTTTTAAATGAACTCCTTTTAATGTCCTTCTATGAAAAATAATAAAATTAATTTTAGACCCATTTATAAATTTAAGTATGATAAAATAAACTTAATTTTTGAAATTTTAATGTCTAAATTATCTTAGGGATAATTTTTTGGATTTTTTTGGAAATCTTTATTTTTGGATGAATATTGAAAATACCAGATTTTAATTCAAAACTACATTTTAGTATAATTTATTTATAAAGATAAATTATATTTTAATTTAGTTTTAAATTTTAATTAGACCATATTTTTATCCAAAAATCCATATTAGTTCATTGTAATCAATTTCACTTTGAAATTGGGTATACAAACTTAACAAACTTTTGGATGTTTTTAGTTTAAAAACCCGCAGTGTTGTCCCGCCTGCGGGATTATTTTTAAATTAATTTTTGCCACTTATGTGATTATAATTTATAAAAATGGATTAAATATTTTGAATCAGGATAATTTATAATCTTTATTATGGTCAAATTATTTTTTTACCAAAAATATTAGTGAAAGTGATTAAAATTAATTACAACGATTAAGAGAAAAATTAGGTTAAAAAATTACTAAACCTTAAATTTAAGACCCAAAATGACCTAGAAACTTATCCAAAACCCATTTTATGCCCATTATTAATCCATTAACCTTCCATTATTGAGTGTTTTGGTTTTTTTAGTTAAAAACATGGGTACACCTAACTTGTTTTCAAAAATGCCAAGTGTGTCATTTCCCTTACCTATAAAAGGCTACAAACTCTCCCTCTTATTTACACTTTTAAAACCACATAAGTTCATAAAGAATATAAAAATACACTTAAAAACATCCCTACCTTCTTAAAATAATCCTCCCATTGGAAAAAAATCTATCTAAGGAAGTATTTTGGCACAAACCAAAAAGAGTTACCCAATTAAGAGGTAACATCTTTTCTCAAGCTCCTTTATTTTATTTTCTTTATCCACACCTACACTCTCTTTATTACCTGATTTTATAATAAAACCATTAAAATCGATATACTATTATTTTTTTATTCTAAGGGTTCTACCTACACTTACACACACCTCCATCTAATGGGTAACTGATATACAGTTTACATGCACGACGAACTACCACCTCACAAAATAATGATTGTTCATTTTTTCTTTACCTCCTATCATAGAGGACTTTATGATGGAAACTATATTTATATATATAATATATTATATTTATTATTTATTTAATTTTATTTAATCCTTTTACAACAAATATATTTACACTTTCTACTTGGTGTAAATACGATAATTTCGTTTGAGGAAGTGTGGACTACCACCCCTCAAAGTGATGTGATTCGTTGACACGCTACTTGGAATGTATTAATGACGAGCTTAGTGAAAGTATATTATATTTATGAAATAATAATAATAATTTAATTATAATATTTATTTATACATATATTTCATTTTATTTCATTTTTCAATACGACAATAAAAATGAAAACAACATTCATGCATACGTACGACTTACCGTCTCCATGAATGATGTACTCCATTACAAAATTATATATTATATAGATTATTATAATAATAATATAATGAATATAGATGATATTTATATCATTTTTTTCATTATATAAATAATGATATAAGTATAAGGACCAAATATATAACAAATTAGGACACATGCAGAGAACAAAGTTAATATTACCCGAAGTGAAATCTTAACAAAGGATTGTTAACAGGATGGTAACATAGGGTCATAATAAAACCATATATGGTATTAGATATAATAATATTATCTAGTAAAATATTTATAATAAACTTAAAATCATTATATAGGAATCTTGTATGAGTACTAAGAGATTTAAGACACAAGGTAAGGGGATTTCATCTCTGTTTTTATTTCCATGACATACATGATTTATTCACCACACATTCCTTTTGTGTTGTGTGTATACTGCCTATAGATGTATTCAATGATTCTTATAATTAAATTTATGGGTATCTACCTATCCATTTTATGATATTTATTTCTTGGGGTTTAATTTTCAAAAGTTACCAAATCAGTAAAATAGTTTTGTCTCAATTTTCCTTCTTTGAGACTCATGTTTTGTTATGACCCTAAATTATTTTTTGAGGTGCATATACTTTCATTTTAAATGTTACATAATGAATTTAATTATTTTAATTATATTTTAATCTTCATGTAATTTACTTTTATTACATAGATATTATGATCCCAAGTAACCAAGTGGAAAGAGTTTATTTAAAGAATCTCATCACTTTTTGAGATTGTCAATGATTATGCTTCTTTGATTAAATATTATGATCCATATCTCAAGAACAATAATGTATTTTTTATCCTATATTATTAAATATATATATATATATGTATTAAAATCATTTTCCCACTATTTGGTACTTAATATAATTAATAAAATGTTTTTACGAAAATTTTACCATATTTCTCTCTCCGGTCAGAAATCTGTTTTATTTCAAAAAAATGTTTTTAAAAATGTTATCAAAAATATTTTAAAATGTTCTTTGAAGATATTTTTCAAGGAAAAAGTATTTTTTTATTATTTTCAAATATTACTATAAATTTCAAAGCTATTTTCAATGAAAAATGTTTTTAAAATATTTTATGTTTTAAAAAGTATTTTTCAATGATGAAAGGATATTTTTCTCAATAAAAAATTTCAAAAGATATTTAAAAATTATTTCCAATATATGATAACATCCGTTGGTGTTACTCATGTATTTATGGGGAAATTATTCAATTTTTCCATTCATATTCTTTCTCTAAATGGATTATGTTTTTATGGAATGATGTTTATAGAACCTGTTTCTCTTTCATGGGTTATATACTTTGAAACCTTCTCCTTTTTAGGGGTTTTGTTTATGATGGAATGTTTGTGAAACATGGATTTTTCCACAAATTATGATATGATTACATGTTTATAATACCTGTTCCATTTCATGGGTTATGATATGATTATTTATGATCTTGTGTAACATGTATGTATGGTTTCACTATGAGATGGGTGGGACCTATATCTCACTCCAATAAATTGGGTATAGATTTATATCTCATGAGATAAACATGGATAGAATGAGAAATGAACACGGTTCAGTATTAAAGGGATGAAACAAGAACTGAACTTGATTCAGTATTATAGGGCTAGAATGAGGAGTGAACTCAGTTCTTTAATATTGTGATGTAATGGGATGTGAACCCGGTTCATTAAAGGACTTTTCCAATAATATTTCCTTGGTATAAATCCATTGACTACTATGTAAATCATTATATATGATTATGTTTCTGCCACAATTACATGTTTTATTCCTATGGTATGGTTTCATGTATTATGTTCTTTATTTTATTATGATTCATGTCTTATGAACTACCAATATTTATTCTATGTTTCATTTTTATGATCTTTGATATTTAGGGAATGATATTTTATTTTGATGATCGTATTCTCATACACTTATTATCATGATTATTCTTACATATCTCCCTTGTTTACCCTTACTGAGCATGTGAGGTCACCCATTTTTATGTTTACTTCCCCAGGTTATAAGGATAGGAATTATGTTTGATGTATCTAAGAAGGGTTCTAGTAAAGAAGAACCTAGTGGGAGATGATATAACTCATTTATGTACCAGTGTTTATGTTTCCATGTTTCTAAAGGAACTAAACTAGTATAGTATTTGAGCATCCGTATGTATAATTTTTTAAGTATTCCCCAAAAGTAATGTAATGTTAATGTATGAAAATATTGGGTCACTATAATAGTTTGGTCTTGTGTGTTGTGATATATATATATATATATATTTATATATATAATATCCCATGTGATTTCTATATGCACCCCACCTGCCTATAGATATTTGTATCGACAAAAAATGTTTTGGGGGAGTTTTTCACAACATTTATGTGGTGAGAATGGATGGATAGATACCCATTATTCCCTAATACCTCTTCCATGCGACATTGACATGCATGAGTTATAATAGCCAAAAGTCAAATGTACACTATGGTGATGTTTTATTAGATGAATAATGGTGGTGGTTGTGCATGATAGGACGAGGGAATGGGGTTGATTTACTTCATGTTCACAATACCCCACTATTTTGGTCATGAATGTTGCTGAGATGTGATGTGATGTGATGGCCCAATTGTCTTTGGTAGATATTTTATGTGATGTGTATCCATTTTCATGTGAAGTGCTTAGAATTATGTAGTGGCACTTGTGTGTTTAGTAAGGGTTACTATATGGAAGATATGAGAGCATTAGGACATATGACGTTGGGGTGTGAGAGAAGAAAATAATTGTGAAAGTGGTGTGGGTAACATTTTTATCAATATGATTTTTATTATGTTACTATAATTGGATGCATTATTTAGTGAGAATTCCATGGTGAGGATGGTATTAGTTAGTTGTCCTGTTTAGGTGTTGTTGGATATGTTATTTGATCACTGGTGCCTTAATATTCTCTTTTCACAAGTACATAAGATACTTTGGATATGATCCTATTGAATATAATTGTATGATAACCCTACTTTTATAAAATAATTTTTAGGTTTCTAAGAGGACTTCATGGACTGTACTAGACATTTATTGCTTGAACTTAGAGCTGATATTGAGTCACTTCTTTTGAGTGTTTATTTGGTGACTCATTATTTATAAATTATGGTATGGTTTGATTTTATTTATTATATATTATGTCATGGAGTTTATTGTTTTTTATTTATCCTATATCTTGATCTAATATTATTGCGGGTAATTCCACCCATATGTGATATTTTTATACCCTCACTACTTTTCTCCAACTCGGGGCCTACTAGTGGTGGTAATCGATGGTCATTATTTCTCTTCCTTAAATACTGATCCAAGAGGGGTACCTTTGGAGGGAGGGGGTCAAGAAAGAGTGGTATCAGAGGGTTTGATTCAGGTATAAGATGAAGTTTGGAGTTGTGAATAGTGTGGATTGCATGGATTGGTAGGGAAATGGTGTTAGGTGATTTTGGTGTGTGACATAGGCTAAGAAATATTGGCTAGAATGTGAGATATTAGGGAACCCATGATCCGATAAAAGGTCTTTGAGCCAACTAAAAGACCAATAAAGGTGTCACCACTTATATAGAAGAGATCAGATAGAGGTACATGAATCATGATTTCTCGTGTTCTGATTTTAATTGGTTGGTTTTGGGAAGTTAAAATTAATTAAATGAATCTTAATGAAATTATATACGATAAGGCTTAGGAAAT
Source organism: Viscum album (assembly GCA_963277665.1). NCBI lineage: Eukaryota > Viridiplantae > Streptophyta > Magnoliopsida > Santalales > Viscaceae > Viscum > Viscum album. The sequence goes on along the minus strand of OY728123.1, from coordinate 150,736,903 downwards.
ATTTGTTCCCCATCATAGTTATGTCCCCTAGTCATATTAACCATGTGTTTTAGGCATTGGATATTTATCAAACTAACTTTATTAATCGTTGGTGTATTGACCCGACAAAAGAGGTTGAGGCATAGTAGAGGACCTTGCGTGCCTTCGAGCAGTAGAGTTAGGGGAAGTAAGAGGGTGATGTTTTTAATCTGGAGACAGATAGTTCTTTAGAGGAGCTAGAGATCACCTTTAGTATGATTTGGTCCCTGGTGGAGCATTTTGTTCAATTTGAGATTATCCAGATGTGAGGAGCTACACGTCAGCGGTGGATGTTGTATATTGGTGTGCGGAAAGAGGTAGATGTTTCATGGGTCAACACCTAGAAGGGGTTCTTATTGGAGTTCCTTTAGTCGACCATGAAGGAAGTTAATAGGTAATATCTGATCTATCTTCATAAGGGGAGTATGTATGTGTGGGATATTGGGATCAAGTTCAAGGAACCTTTTACATTTCACCTTGGTTCTTTTTTATGATGAGGAGTCTCAAGCATGGTGTCTTGGGGATGCACTTCATCCTTTTATCCAAAAAATATTACTCATTTTTTACAACTTATATGAAGTTTTATAAGATGGAGGAGGTGATCAAGCATATGCAATCACGAGGAGTTTTACTATGAGAGGGGAAATAGTAGGGTTCCTTGAAGAGTAGTGTTGTTAGTGGAAGGTGTTAAGAGCTATGACCTTCATTTTTTTAACCCATAGGGTGTTAACCTCAATATATCCATTTATATCCATATAGAGACAATGGGTTTTTATATTATTGAGGGATTTGGGATAGTGTAATTTTTATGTGGTTAATATAGAAATTTTCAGAATTAGTGCCTTGTAGTTTAGTATGGTGGATGTGTCCTTGTTCAGTAGCAGCCTCAGCAGTAGCTTCCAGTGATTCTATTTCAGTGTCAAGGAAAAAAAGCATATGCTTCACTATAAGGGGAAATATTAGATAGATATTGAAATTAGGATTTTTCTCAACTTCAAGGACCTCAACCTGAGTATGGACATGGAGCTATCCATTATCAGATAGGAAGAGGATCTGGGCATGGTTATTTTCATGCAATGAGGGTCACCATAGGGTCCAAAGGTTGTTAGAGGTACGATTAGTCTCTCATATACCCTTGTTTGTTCCTTATTTGATTCAATAAATTCAAAATCCTTCATTTCACCCACTATATTCCTTTATCTAGGACTAGATATTATGTGACTTTATATGCCCCTAATGTTGACTATGCTAGACAGAGGCTAGACCAACTTGTTTGATGTGTTTCAACTGTTTAGGATTATGATGGTCCCACATCAACCATGTGGGGATATTTTATTACTGTAGATAGAACTATATGAATAAATAATTGACATTGACTGGTTTTTCTATGTGTGTGATGTTATTTATTTCATTCATAGGAGAGTGGTGTTCTCGGATGTGGATGGTTAGTGTGCAATTTTCATTGGTGATTGGAGTTTTTTGTTGGGAAGTAGACACATGGAGACCATTCATTCTATGTTTAATGAAATATACATGGAATTAGTATATTCTAGGATGGTGGAGGTTCATAGGGTTGTTGGGGGAGTTTTTGGATGTTTTTTCCAATGAGGTTGTGATGCTACCCCCTCAATGTGATGTTGAGTTTAGTATATATTTGCATCCTGAGGATTATTTAATTTCAATGGGTTCTTATCGGATGGAACCTTATGAGTTTTATGAGTTGAGTATTCATATAAATTAATTTTTTTAGAAAGGTTTCATCTATCCTAGTGTGTTCTAGTGGGGCGATCTTCTGTTATTCACCAAGAAGGTGGATGATAGTCTAAAGCAGTGTATAGACTACTAGAGGTTGAATCATGTGAAGATCAAGAATCATTACCTTTTTCCATGAATAAATGATCTTTTTGACCAATTTATGGGAGCTATTTAGTTTTCTATAATCGATCATTGATCTAGATATAATCAACTAAGGGTGAAGGAGGGTGATATCCAAAATAATACCTTCAGATGTAGGTATGGACACTTCGAGTCTGTAGTCATGTCATCCAGTGTCATGAACACACTGTTATATTTATGGGTCTTATGAGATCTGTGTTATATAAATTTATAGACCTATTCATAGTCACATACATAGATGGAATATTGATATAATTGAAGTCAAAATAGGATAATGCCAATTATCTTAGAGCATTAATTCAAGTTCTTCGACGCCACTATCTCTTGGGAAAGTTTTCCAATTTTTAGTTCTAAACATGAGAGGTTCAATTAATTAGGAATGTTGTGTCCCAGTAATGTGTAGAAATGGAATTATTAAAGATGGAGTCAATTATTTATTGGGAATTACAAAATAATATGGTATATGTTCATATTTTTCTTGGTTGTGTGGGTTATTAACAAAGGTTTATATCTGATTTCTGAAGGATTGAAACCTTGTTAAAAACTTTGAAAAGGAAAGACCATGATTTTATGTATATTGATCAGTTTTAGGAATAATTTGACTACCTGGAGTGGATAATGATCAGTTCTCTAGTGCTTTGGTTTTTAGAGCAAGGGTTTATATTTTTAGTGTTTTATGATACTTGTCATATAGTATTGGGATGTGTCTTAATGTAGTAGAAAGTTGTGATCCCTTATGGTTCTAAGTAGTTATAACCCTACGATCTTAACTATGCCACCCATGTGGTGAATCTACTAGAATTTGTGTTTGTATTGAAGTTGTGTTAACATTATCTAATTGAATAATTCTTTGTCATATTTAAGAATTAGAAGATATCGAGGTATATATTTTTCAGTGTGACTAAAATCCATGAAAATGGTGGTGTATGGAGTTTTTCTAGGACTACAACTTTGAGATATCCTATACCTTATGAAAGGGGAATGTTTATGTTGATACTTTGAGAATAAATTCATTGAAGGATATTGTTTCAGAAGTTCGGGTATTCTTAGAGGGTGATTGAGGAGTTGGTATCCCTGCATTTATATGAATTGGTGGTTGGTGGTAAGGGTTTCTTATTTTAGATGAAAGTGAAATCATCTCTGATGTGGAAGGTGGGAGAGTCTTAGTGGGGAGAATCAGGGGCATAGGTAATGCATGATCATATTGGCTATGGTGATGCTCTATATGGATGGTCTGAGGATGGACAATACCAAATGTTGTTTCAGGGGTGGTTGTTCATTTTTCGAACGATGCATGAGGGATTCATTCATGAGTATTACAACTTAACTTTGGAGATACACCTAGGTATATCTTAGATGTACCATTTCTTGAGGATATAGTTTTGTTATCCTAGGATGAAACAAAAATTGGCAGAGTTTATGGATTGGTGTTTGTTTTTATAGGTGGTGAAGGTAGAGCATCATGTTACTAGAGGTTTGTTACAATCCTTGGATGTTCCCAGGTGGAAATTGGATGATATCTTGATGAAATTCATCACATGGATACCCCCGATACTAGTAAGGTTGCGATTATATCTGGGTAATCAAGGATCAGGTGATGAAATTATATCACTTTCTAGTGATCAAGGAGTCAGGTTCCATGTATGTTTTAGAAAATAGGTATGTGGATGTGGTGGTTTGACTACATGGATTTTCATGGTCCATTGTCTCAGATCGGGAAACTCAATTTACCTCATGATAATGGATGAGATTAAAACAAGCTTATGGAATATAGTTACACATTAGAACAGTTTTCAACCCTTATAAGTATGGACATATGGAGTGGACTATCTATACACTGATAAATATGTTGTGAGAATTCATGTTGGAATTCAGGGGATCTTGAAAAAACACATTCCTTTGGTTAATTTTTCTTATTAGAAGAACTTCCAATCATCCATCTGCATGGCCCCATTTGAGGATTTGTATAGATGGCCTTTTCATTCTATGTTGTGGTAGGATGAGGTTAGGGAGTAATCAGTTCTTGGTATTAATGTGGTTTAGAGCACAATAGAGAAGGTTTAGGTTGTTAGTAAGAGGATGAAAGCATCACATGATAGATAAAAGTCTTATACAAATCAAAGGATGAGGCCCTTGGATTTTAAGGTTGGGGTATTAATGTTCTTAAAGGTTTCTCTTTGATGTGAACAATGAAAGTTTGTTAAGGGAAGTAAGCTACCATCCACGTTTTTTGGGGCTTTTGAGGTGTTGGGGTGCATTGGTGAGGTGGATTATTGGTTGGTACTCCCACCACAACTGGACAATATTTACGATGTCTTCCATGTCTCTCATCTCTTTTTATGTCTTCATGATGTCTCCCATGTCATTTATTAGGGATAGTTGGATATAGAGTATGGTGTGATGTTAATGGAGTGGACAATAGAGGTCCAGGATCATTAGGAGAAGGTCCTATATAGATAGAACATTCCATTGGTTTGTGTTCCATGGGGGCATGGTATCCTAGAGGATATTATTTAGAAGTGTGAGATGTAGATTCATGACCAATAATTTTTTTTTGAGTTTTGTATTTTTTTCCCATCTCATTGTTGATGTGATGTTAAGATATTGTTGGTTTAAGAGATATAATTTTTCCTTGATGTGATGTATGTTAAATATTCTAGTATATGAATAAGTGAAAATATAATTCCAATTGGATACAAGTTAAACTATGACACGTATTAAAACCATGCGGGTGAGTCAGTGATACCCAAAGAGGATAATATCTTGATATAGAAGATAGAATTCCTAGATTTTGTGCTTGGGGTCATTTTTTGTGATGGTTATGGTGATAGTTGGTTCGTATTTTTAGAGGTTTAGATGGTGGTATAGATGGTTGTATGTCACATAGATGGCATGAGGCTAGTGTGAGGTGGTGTTGTTGTGTTTGAGTTGTAATGAGATATTTGAGAGGTATCTCATAGGATGATTTTTAGACCTTTTCCCCATATTTCTTCATCAGGTTGGTTTTGATTATTGAGGGAGAGAATAGTTTTATTGGTATATAATGTAACAGTCTAGACCTTATGACCTATTAATTTGCTAGAATTATGGTAGTCGAGATGTATGGGAGAGTTATGAAGGAGTTCAGAGGGAAAAAGGAGGCCGAAGATAAGAAACCCAACTTAAGATATATTTACAACATCAAGGATCAAGCTATGAAATGAAGGATAGAAACTGCAGTGCAGGGTGGCTAGATGTAGATTAGATTCTTAGAGGAGGTTTTCTGGTAGGTTCTTCCATTTCTATCATTATTGTGCTGTGGAGCGGGGCTGCGACGTAACCTTTTGTGTTCTGCAACATGGAGGTTTTGGCTACAACATAGGGGATCGAGGTGCGATTTTGGTGCTAATTCCATTTTTGGCATATCTATAGTGTCGATATTCTATGGATTCCTAGGGGTATGTTTTTGGGTTTTTTTTCAATTTTAGTTTAGCTGAGCTATGGAGCTGGACTACAGCATAACCCCCTTCCTGGTGTTTAGGTTCTGCAGCATATTGGTCTTTGTTGGGACATTAACCCTTCTATTATTTCCTCAGATCTATAATGTGGATATATCCATAGTTATCATAGGATCTTTTACCAGCTAGGTTTCAGTGTGGTCTCTCCCCCATTCAGAGTAGTCTTACCATTTTCTGCAATTTTGCGGCTTGGGGTTGTAGCCTATGTTGTAGTCTTATGTTTTTCAGACTAGTATAAAAACCCGAATCCCCTTTTACCCCCTCATTATATTAACCTTTTTTCATTTTTTGGGTGACCCAAGTGCATAATTTGAAGTTATTTCATCCACCTTCTAGTGTATTTCAACCCTGGACTTGGGGGATCAATCTGTAGAGGTTTTAGATAAGTTCCCTTCATTCTCCTTGTTTTATTCCATTTCTTCACCTGGGGAAGGTTTCTGTCGGAAAATCATTGGTTTTGGGGTTGTATTGGTAAGGTAATAACCTATTATAATTAATTATATGATGTTAAATATGCCTTCCATCATTATAATTCATGGTGGTAGTCTCCCTCTCATTCTAACATTATGAAATGGTTGAAATTTTTTTGTTTGAGGTAGGGGATCCTTCATTTATCATCGAGTTGTATCATGTGAGATGAGTTAGGATCTTATTATTTTTTGGGAATATATTATCCACCCAAATAATAAAGATAAATAATCAGTTTAATAAAAATTTAAGGGGAAGGGGAATGAAATATCATGTTTTACCTCCTTTGAAATTATTGACATTGTGATTGTACAAGATTTATTCCTTTGTAAAAATAATGTCTGTTGGGAGATTTTATTGTGATATGATTTTTGTAACTATTGAACTCTTATTGTGTGGTTTTTTTATCACCTTAAATAGAATTGGATAATCAATTATAATTTTTTAAATAAATGGGTTCCTTTATAAATTATGGATTATGTGATAATTCCTAGGTAAAGTATAGTGAAATGTGATGAGGTTCCCCTTGATAAATTTGAAATTAGTGACGTGAATATGTGATGTGTGGTTCTGTTGTGTGTTAGTGATGTGTGGTTGTGATGTGTGGTGATGATGTGTGGTTGTGATGTGTGTGGTGTATGTAATGAGATGTGGGTAAGATATGTGGAGGTGGATATGGTTGTGAAATGTTGATAATATGGGGCCAATTAGAATGAAAAATATGGATGGTTATTGTATTGTGATGTGTTGTGATAAATGATTGAGTAGTAATATAATTAAATTTAAATAATTAATTTAAATTGAATGGGTTGATATTTGGTTAATTAATGATTGAAATAACATGGTAAGTGTGCTAAAATGTGATGGATGTTTAAATATGAAGTAAATTGGATGGTTAATTGAAATGGGTTGGTAATGGGAAATCTGGAAAAAATCTTAACTTTAAAATAAAAGAGATGGAATGTGGATGTTGGATTATGGATTGTTTGTGTGATGTGATGCATTTAGAGATGTATGATAAAGTGGGGGAGTTTGTGAGGCTTTGTGGTGATGTTCTGAGTTGGGATGGTACTATTGATATAAACTCAAAGGTTGGGATTTTTTGTGGTGATATAAAAATATATATAAAATTTTTATATTCACTATGATTCCTATACTCACCCCACCCACATTAATCACTTTATTTCAACAACCAAATTATTTGGGGGTGTTTTTTCCAACATCCCAGTGGTGTGGATGGATGAAAAGCTACCTGATCTTCCCCACACTACCTTGCATGAAACAATGACATGCATGGGATATGATTCCCATAAGTCAAAAGTGAACCGTGGGGAGGTTTGATGAGATGGGTTTTGGTGGGGGTTGTGCATGGTAGGTGGAGGGAATGAGGTTGATGTCCTTGTTGTTCATGAGACCCTACTATTCTAGTTATGTATGTGGCCAAGATTTGATGTGATATGATGGCCTAAGCATCTTCAGGAGAGATATGATGTGATGTTATGGCCAGTTGCACATAGGGTTTGTGGCATGATGCGATAGCCTAGGTGTTTTCATGCATGGTTAATATATGGAAGAGATGGGAGCTCCAAGACGTACAACATTGGGGTGTATGAGTGGAAAATATATGGGAAAGTGTATTGGGGTTCCCTTTTATTGATATAATTATTATGTTACTATAATTGGATGTATTATTTTGTGAGAATTTCATAGTGAGGATGGGATTGGTTTGTTGACCTATTTAGGTATTTTTGGTTCCATTGTTTGATCTTTGGTGAATTAGTATTCTATATTCTAACGTGCATGAGAAAATTTGGGTGTGATCCTACTGGTTATACTTTTATGTTCACCCTATGTATATAAAATTATTTTCAGGTTTCCAGGAGGGCTACATGGACTATTCTAGAAATTTCTCGGTCAAACATGGAGCTTCTATTGAGTCGTTTCTATATGAATTTTCTTTTGGTTATTTATTTATAGACTCTTGTATTTGTTTACATTATTCATGCTTTGTGGGATGGTTTGGTTTCCTTTATTTTACATTATTTCATAGTATTTCTTCCAGTAGATTTATCCTATCTTAAAATCCTATATTATAGAAGGAAATATCCCCCATATGTGATATTTTTATACCCTTGGTTCTTATCACCAACCCGAGGCCTACTGAAGGCATGACTTAGGAGTCATTATCTCTCTTACTTCATTTCCAACCTAGGAGGGGTGCCTTTAGAGGGAGGAGGTCATGACAGTTCCTCTTCATAGTGATATCAAATTTAATCATGGGAATTATTCTCATGGTGAGATCTATGAAAATCCCCCACAACCAATAGATCAATCAGTAATAAGTTCTTCCCCTTGGTGTTATTCTCCATGAATTTATTCCTTAGGGAATAAGTTGTGGGAATTCTTCTTATGGTTGGAAATTAATAAAAAACAGTATTCCTCCCCATAGTTCATCTCATTGCAACGGTCCTCCACACAATAACTTATCTTTTCAGTAAGAAGGTACTCCCCTTGTTGAAGAAACTTAGAGAAAGTACTTATATCACAAGGCACTCAGGAGATAAATACCATCTTCACCAAATACCCTATCTATGATTAGAGATATATATCCTCAACTAGAAGATAGCCCGAGGCAGGAATCGTTATAAATAGCAACCATAGATATCTTATCTTTCAATGCAATAAAGAAGTTTCAAACAAATCCTACCCCCTTAGTAAGTCAACTAGGAAATGAATATTTTGATCATATTAAGTAGAGTAATATCTCATTAAATATGAAGAGTATTCTATAGTGATAACAAAATAACATTCCAAATACAACATACTAATCATGTTCTATCCTAAATCCACATCTGAGTATGAAATCCCTGAAATATTGGAAAGGAAGGAAAAAATATCTTCATATGAATCTATTGATGACCCTTATTTATTTAAAGGAAAATGATCTACCTTATATAGAATATGAAAACCACATAAATAAAATCGAATTACTTCATCAACATAACATCTTGGCCTCCCTTTTAGTTGTAGGACACTTGAAATTGAGAAGGAATAAAATTTGTAGTCAATTATCATATGTTAATGATCTAGGTAATATTCATCAATGGATCACTAATACTCTATCTAATGTGAATATAAGATGTTGGGGTGAACATGGAGTGTTGTATTTTACTTCACTCTTGAGTCAGTAGATCCTTATTCTAGAGGCATCATGAAACATCATCACTTTAGGAAAAAATTTCAGCATCAAGCCCTTCAGATTCTCATCATTATATCTAATAAGGCCCCATTTTATCTAAAACCTATAAATAGTGAACCATTTAGGAATGATCCATCAAGATATTTTTGCATCAGGACTCTCAAAAGGTTGTGAAATCTTCTCATTTAATAAAATTCAAATATCCAGTTGAAGAGTGTCCCTCAATAGTGATAAAATCACATTCAAAATATGAATTGCATCCATATCATGCTTGAAAAAATCCCCCAAAATAAAAGGATAAATAATATTAGTTGTAGTAGAAATCATATAAGAGTAACCCCCATCCATAAGACCATGTTCATTTGTACCTATACCAGAACCCTGAGGATCATAAAATCCCCAATGGGTTCAGGATTTTATGGTAGCGGAACCAAGTCAACCCCAACCTATAGGGATAAGGTGATTTTTATCATAAACTCATCCTGCTCTATGAAAATTGTTATTCTCTAGGTTTGGATTCACATAATAATAAATACCTTCACAATTTCTCTTATTTCAAGACTCATATCTCACTTTGTGGATGTTCTCAACAAGGTTTTCTAGATACTCTCTCAAGATCAACCTTTATAGGCTAGTTTTTTTAGAGCACTCGAAGGATAATGCAAGCAATTATAGGGGCCATGAATCAAAATTATATTCCAAGAAAGAAAATAACAAGGAGGATTAGAATTTTCTCTTTAAATGTATTAATAAGGAAACCAATCTCTCTATCATTTTATGATTAAATGAATTTGGAAGTATGATATGCTCTAATTAATTTCACCAACATTGACCCCACTGATGATTTTTAGTACGATTATTATATAGAATAATGGGATGTATAATTATCTATCAAAAAAATAGTCCACACTAAAATGTGTAAATAAGGTGTGTTAACTCATAAAAATAGGAAGACCCAAAATATAGGGGCTCCCCCCTGTATGTTACATTTGCACCTCTCTAATATAGGTTAACCAAATAGAAGGGGAAAGGTGTGGATACATCCTATTCATTTACTAAATAGATTTAACCTCATACAATTGAAGATATATTTTTTCAACATGAGGTGGATATAAAGGAGTTAAATAGACTCAATGATAAATTATGCATGGAAAATATTCCCATTGAGTATAACCCCCAAGTAGATACTCATGTTTCCCCTCTAATAAATCCCCCTCAATGTGGAGAGGCTACCATGATAGTGAGAGTAGAATCCAACCACCCTACCAACTTGATGTTCAAACATATAGTCTACCTAGATTTACTGGTTGGGGAATACTAGGAGTTTCATCTACTACAAAAGTATCTAGAACCATATAATGTGAGATACCTCATGCCAACTCACACTAGATATTTGTAACATATTCGAGAAAGATGACCATATTAGGACCCACCCAATACCTTTGTACAAGTTTTTGGATAACTAACCGTCCCATCAGATCTCGTTGAATTTATTGAATATTTGTAAACATGAATGGAGTCCATGGAATGGATGAATACACCATTGAAACCATACAAAGTTCCAAACCCATAATGGGTAGACACAACCCCACCCACTCTTAATTTCATACATAACTTTACCAATCTTTAATAGCACCAGGAATCCAAAGTAGCATCTGACACACTTTGTATCTCGATGTGCTCCCATGAACAGAACCATAAAGTTATAAGATGAAGCTAATATAATATTCTTTATACATACTCTGTATGTTTCAAAATTTTTCTAGTATAAAAATATACCTGCAAGATCAATCATAGGATTGGAATACCTTCACTAATGATTTATCTACCAATTTGGATTTATGTTGATAAATACAATGGTCCTTAACCTCTAAAACTTATTACAACAAAAAAATTAGAGTCTCAGACTTCATTAACCGATGGAAAGGGTTGAGTTATTACATGAACCTTTATCTCACTCAATAAGTTTTATTGGGAATCTATATAGAGAATATCCATGATGAGTTAACAATTACGATTACTTTAGTAAAATATATGAATGAATTTCATGATATTTTCACAGTGTCAGAGTGGTTGGAAGATTCTATTCGGTGGAATAAACTCAAGCCTCATCCAATACCAACATCTCTAATAAAGTGGACTCATAAAGTGGAAATAGAAATTGTAATGCTTAAACAAACATAAATATCCACTTTAACACCCAAACACACATAAAATTACATGGTATCCCCTTCTGAAAAGTAACAACAACAAAAATTCCCTTGATAAGAAGGGAGGGATATAAGAGGAACACAATATATGAGGACCAAAAGAAAAAAGTATATTCTTTCTGAAATGAGAAATTTATTGATTATTTCATCATATCCATGGAGAAAAATTTGGAAAAGATGACATAACCCAATAATATTGATCAAGTTGGTCTCAATGACTACCTGAATTATTTCCCCTTATACTAAATGTTAGGGAACACCATTCAAAAGTGATTTGTCTCAAAATAAATTATCCAAAAGATAGTATATTATGGGTAGGTAAATTCAGGAAATACACCAACACAGGTAGATCGCGTTTCTATCACTTTACCAGAAGTAGAAGGGGAATGAAAATAAGTTACAAACAAGGGTGAATGAAAATTTTATGATCGAATGACTAGAAAAATGGATAAATGATCATTTTATACTATTAGGGTGAAACTAAATCAACTGGCTATAACCCAAAATCTATTTTTGGTAACTGATGAAACTTCTTAGACACCATGATCATCAAAGATTAAGTCCTCTAAGAACCAGAACAATAGGAATAACAAGAGAAAATCACAAGAAGATGAACTCATGTCTAAGACCAAGCCAATTTAAACACTCTTAAAATTTATGCACTCGATACTATGAGGATGGGCACTATCCTTCCAAACGGTTCAAGGGGAGACACACCATCAAAAAGAGTCCTTGTAAAATTAGGAATCTCTATACTAATACATCAATACAATCCACTTGTAGGATCCCTTATTCAATTAATTATATAAATATGGCCACAAAATTCCTTATCATAGTTAGGGAGAAAACGGAAGATGTTTTTGAGGCTGATTGGGATGGAGGAGATGAGTTTGACATAGATCACATTATTCATGTCATATCCTAGTAAAAAATATATATGCAACAAATACCAAGATAAAGGAACTCTAATGATCTTAGTAGGAGGAATAGTCTACTCTCGAGTCATCTAGGACTTATTTAGGCCCTATCATATTGGAGGACTGATTAACAAATCAAAATATATATGGTTAGTTCGTAAATGTGGGAAGGTTATCTCAAACCAACCTATAGATGAAAAATATACCCTTGAGTTTTGATTAGGGACTGTAGCTACAAACATAGGTCACCCTATCTCTCAAGCCTCAAACCAAGGAGTGACCCCATATATAGAAGTTCATGAATCCAGCTAAAAAATATGACATACTGAAATAACTGAACATTGTCCAAACCAAGATTTAAATTATTGATTCCCTTCACATTTCAAAGGATATCTATGAATCAATTTTTGAGGATCTTAAAATCCATAAATAATTTGAAGTTTAGGCCACTACTACTAAAATATATTGTGTCAAGAACAATACTATTGAATTCTATGCAGTCATCTCCTTCATAGAGAAAGACATGGAGACTATCATGCAGGGAAATATCAAGACCTTTACATATCTTGAAATTTGAATGATGTTAACATTCATTGATCCCTAATTTATATAAGTTCAAAAATAAATCTCATACAAGTATAAAAACTAATGTTTGGGCTATAAAAAAGCTAATTTTTCTCCCTATACCATAACAATCCAATTGTATGGAAAAAGAAAATAGAAGACTCTTGGACGAATAAAAATCAGAGCCTAGTTTTAAGACCTTATCCCAAATTCTATGTTTATGGTTTTCCATTAGGATACAACATTCAATATCCCTTTGGGAAGAGTATGGATTAATTCCCATGATACAATGTGATCATAAAAAAAACTGGTGATTTAAATAATCCAATGGATAGTACATAGTGATGTTTGGTAAGAGTTCCCCTTTTACTCCCATGAATCTCTATACATAGATATAGGATTGTTATCCACTTAATAGGGTCATAAAGTGTGATTACCCTAATAAGGGATGGGGTGCGGGTGGGTAATTAGGGTATGTAATGTATTATCCAATTAAAACACTTTTTCCTTTAACTCTCACTTCCCTAAATGGATTTTTTCCTCAAACATTTTATGGTCAGTTACTATGATATTTTTCTTAGACTTTAACCCAATATAATACAATTTTCAATCCATTTTATCTTATATTATTTGTGATTTATTTTACCATTTTTGGATTTAATTTGTAAAGTAAACAGATACATGTGAATTTACATTGTTCACCCTCACTAAGATACTATAAAAAGAATGAAATTGATATTGTGTTGATGAAAAAAATCACTAAAATATCACTTCTCATAAAATAGAGTTTAGGATAGATCAATCCTACCTTGAGTCACTATGCTAACAAGTTTAAGGATAGCTCAATGGTTCCCAATGGCCCTCCCATGAACTTTTCTTCCTACACTAACTATGGTGGAAAAGATCACCTTCACACAGTTTATAGACTTTAAGGTCCCTTCACTAGCTTAACATGCTTGGAATGAATCCTCAATAATTAATGGATGCTCTGTTACAGTACCATAGGGTTTCTTCTTCACAATATGTGAATACCACCTTGCTACAACACCTCTTCTTCTATAATGAATCTGAAAATATTCTCCTCTTTATTATTGCACAGCAGTTCCATCCTCTTATTTAGAAGAGTCTTAAATAAGTACAAACACCCTATTATTCCTTCCATCCACTCCCTTAGAACACATTTATTCTTCTTTGAGTTTGGATTAGTTATATATTTAGTTCTCTATTTTATTCTCTACTTATAGTCTATACCTTTATAAAATGAGGGATTATTCCCAAACAAATCAGACACATGTAAGCATAATTATGTGAAATAAAAACCACCCATAAAAATCCACAATTTCATTAATTATTTCCTTTATAACCATAACCAACATAACTACATCATGGTCAACCATATTTACTTTGCTGCATGGAATTAAATGTCTATTTAATTCCATTTGATAATTGTTGCAATAACCTTCAAATATGTCTTGGATCATGGTCTAAAACCCAAAACCCATTATGTAAGAAGTATTGATGACCCATTCAAGCATAATTAGAATAAAATACTATACATTTTGTGTGTATCTAGCTGACACACCCAACAACATGGGTTTCTTTTGAACACCATATATGTGTTTTTTTTATTTCTCAGATAACACACCCTTAAACATGCCCAACTCTATGGCTTGTTAGTTATGCTTACATCTTCTATAAAATACTAATAAAACAATTCCATTGTTTTAAGTAAACAAATTTAACACATGCACCACTATTTATATTTTGGTTTAACCATGTCTCATAAGTGAATATCCAACATAACAAGCCCATTTATATGACATAGTGAAAAACCTTGGTAGTTTTTCACTCACCATGGAATGTTCTATGACATGGTGAAAATTTAACTGATTATATAGCTCAGATTGGTCTTATATATATTACATGAACACTAAAATAACTTACTAACACATTCATAATTTTTCACAGGTTCTCTGGAATTCCAAAATGGGGATCACTATAGTGTTTCCCATTCTATTTTTTATGTGTTGGGCATTTCCTTCTCTATTATGACTATAGGCCATGGTGTGGTCACACCTAACTTCCTCTTAATATTAACCATTGACAATAAAACCATGGGGACTAATATTATGTGTCCCATTATAGTTTTTCTATGTTGGAAATTTCCTTCTCTACTATGAACATAGGCCTTGACATGGTCACACTTATCTTCTTCTTTATCTTTACCATGATCACTGAATACAGGGTGTCTCATTCTAGTATTACTGTGTTGGGAAACATTAACAAAACATTCCACAATATGCCTTAAACATATATTTGAACCTTATCCTGACTATTTAATCTCCTTGTGTAATTCCTTCGCACTTCTGGATTACCTCTGAATAACCTTTCCCTTTATTCAGACAATGAATCCAACACAACTAACTTCAAGATTCCTAGTAAAAAAATTCAACATGAAGAAATCATGATCATTGTTAACAACCCTCAAAGAATAACCAAATAACCTTAACCAAATTATTTAAAATTATCAATGGTATCTCCCTTATTATTAAAAAATATAACACAATCCTATAGGATTTCCAAAAATCATCCCTCTGTATTCTTTTGACATTATCCATCACCTATGACCAATATTTCCTACTCCACCATTTTGGAAAAGAAATAAAAAGGTATCTTAATATTCTTTAAAATTTATGTATATTTCATTAAATATTATACTCCACCTTTTAATGGGGTCATCTTCTTCAATAACAACCACAATAATTAAGAAATCTATTGAGTGAGACTCTCACTTAGCATTTGGGTTTTCAAAAAATCCTCTATAACTGTTGATCCTGAGATTGATATAGGAACAAGAGTTTTTATAGACAACACCAAGGCTATAAATTCACTTATGAATACCTATGAAACCTCATGACAACTTTGGATTTTTCACTTATAAAAAAACATGTGATATACATCACTTCCACACCAAAAAATTTGTAGATAAACAATAAAGAACATGGTTGTGAGGATCATACCACATGAAGAGAAACTTGATATCACTTTTTAAAAAATAAAAAAATGACACCACTTGTAATACGTGACTTTAATTTCTTAAAAGGATTCAAAAATATTTAGATAAGTCTTAACAACCTTTGAATTTTTATCAAAACTCCAACTGATAATTTTACCCATTGACACAAATGAGTTGTTTCTCAAATTAGGGGTTCCACTTGTGGGAATATATCTTGTATTTTAGTAGATTTTGGATAATCTAAAATTCATTATATGATAACAAATACCAACCATTTGTTTTATAAAAACAAATATATGAATATGATGTTCAAGATGCTATTTCCCACCTCCCTCATTCTCCCTTCTTAAGGCTTGATACCACTTAGTTTGTGGCTTTATTAGATCTTCTTTCATCTCTATAACATTTTCTTTTCTAGAAAAATAACCTCATTGATAACATCTAACACTGATTATACATCTATTCGCAAATAGTAATAAATAATAAATCATACAGAGAGTGGGGTACCTCAAGGTTTCTCAAGTAGATCAGGGTGTGAAAAATTGGACCAAACCTTTATCTTACATCTTTCCTTTTCCATTTTTTACATTTTGGGAAAGGAATATCATTATATTTTCAACTAATTTATCAAAATTTGTAGTTGTAATTATAAACCTCTTATCAAAGTATCTCTTTTGTGCGATACCACTCACACACTTATCTTCATGGACGTGAGCATTTTCATCGTCCCTTAGATTGAGATTTTCTACAATTGTGGAATTGATCACACTTGAACAAGTATCTTCTTGATTTTCATTAGTAGTGAATCCCAACTTCATCTTTATTTTCCATTACATCTCCATATTTTCCCTTTTAGTGGTTTTTTAAATACCACTAAGGGTCCTAACTTACTTTATGTCCATTAATTCTATCTTGTCTTCCTTAGTACTGGATGGGTTCTTCATTAATTATAACTTTTTCATATATAGAACAACTCCTTGGTTTTTCTTCCATATTTTTCTTCTTTCCTTAAAAGAGAGATGGTGTGAGTAGTTGAATCTTGTTATATGATGCACTATTTTTTATGCTAATATTTATTCTCCAAAACATTAAACATATTTTCTAGCTTAATAGTCATTTTCCTTAGATAAAATATTTCTCCATATTTTAGTGGAGTGGAGTGTCTCCCTGTGAATTATCTTTACTTCCATGAATTCCTCCAATTGAAATGAATTTATATATGACCAAGGTTAGTAAAAAAAATAATTTACCATAATAATCATACCTCATGTGGTATCTCCCTGATTAAGATATTGGAATTACTGGTTTTATTCTCTAATTCTAGGGTTTATTGGCTTCAAAACACATTCTCATAATGTTCCAAATCCTTCCAGAATAGTATCACTTTGGATACTTCTTTTTTGGATCAATTATTTAATATTTAGCATGGATATTCTTATTTTCTTCTAGATTTTAGATTTGGAATCTTTCTTCTTATCGAGGATTCTTTTGGAGGAATTTTTTATCTTCTAATTTGATGTGTTTACCCTCTCCTCATGTTCTATAATTTTATAATATTTTTCTTTCAAAAATATATCTATCACCTTTTTACTTGAATATTTATGCATCCTATATTTTCTTATTTCTTCAAGTTGTGTTTTTAGTGGAATGAAACCTTCCTTCAATTCCTTATCTATGGGCATTTTCTTTAAAATTTATTGGTGAATCTCTTTAATAATATCACCTTGTTCTTTAATTTTTGTTCCCATCATATTTATGCTAATATTCAAGTCTGATTATTATTTATTTTATCTTGTATTATACAAGGTATGATCTTTAATCATTTCATAATACACTTCATGAATTACTTCCCATTGCTCCACTTTCTCTTTTAAGGATGGTATGTCCTCTTGTACATAGCAGGAACACCTCCTTGATTAGAAACTTTATGTTATTATGGAATCTTCATCACATATTATTTTTATCTCTAAAATAGAGTTTGAAATTAAA
Organism: Viscum album; assembly: GCA_963277665.1. Classification (NCBI taxonomy): domain Eukaryota; kingdom Viridiplantae; phylum Streptophyta; class Magnoliopsida; order Santalales; family Viscaceae; genus Viscum; species Viscum album. The sequence continues at coordinate 150,719,129 of OY728123.1, read as the reverse complement.
AATAATTTCTCTAAACTAGTTTTACAATTTTATATAACCTTAGATTCAATTTTTTTACCATGGTAGGTGAATTCTTTCTTCCTGTATCCTCCTTCTTCTTGAATTTGGAAATCAAGAACTCTTAATAATATTTTCTATGGAGTTATTCCAATTACATCCACATATATTTGGAGAAAATTACACATAAATACTCCTTATAGATTTCCTCTATAAGATCACACTTTATTTCTTTTTTGACTAAGGCATCAACATAAATGTTTCTTCAATTGGTTTCAAAGATAAATCCATGTTAGCTCAGCAGAATAATTCCTTCCTACAAAAATTATCATGGAACTCCAAGTGAATATTACGTACAGAAAATAAAATTATTTTATCTTTCTTTGAAATTATTTCTATCAAACATAGGAGATTTAAAGTTAGATTCCATTCTTCAACAATTTCAGATCAAGTAAGAGTAATAAAAAATCCAAGAAAAATAAAAATATCGCTATGATACCACTTATTAATACCTCAATAGGGTATTTGAGTGAGATTACCTTGAGAGGGGGTGGGGGTATAGGTGAGTTTGGTTATGCAGTGTCTTATATAATTAAATTTTTTTTTACTATAAATCTCAATTCCCTAAATAGATCTTGAAATCTCAACTTTTAGGGTCAATTTATATGCTCTTTCTCTTAGATGTTGATCTAATTTATTTCACTTGGCTAGAAATTTTACCATCTATTATTTAAGATTAATTTTACACTATTTTGGTGTTCATTAATAAATTAAATAGGGAAATTTGAATTTACATGGTTCACCCTCACTAAGATACTCCAAGCAGCATGTAATCAATGTCATGTTGATGCACTAAATCACTAAAAGATCAATTCTCTTCAAATGGGATTTTGGATTAGTCACTCCTACCTAGGGTCACTCCCATTATAAGTTTAATGATATCCCACTAATTCTCAGGGGGTTATCCCTCAAACTTTCCTTTTTACACTCTATGTAGTGTAAATGATATCCTTTATGTAGTTTATGGACTTGAAGGTGCATTCATTAGCTTCAATTTCTCGGAATGCATCCTCAAGAATGAATGGATATTCTATTGTAGTCTCACAAGGCTAATGCTTCACAATATGTAAATTAATCCTTATTTTAGTACCTATTCTTTTATAATGAATCCAAAACTCTTCTTAACTTTAATGTTTCAGAACAATTCCTTCGTCTTCATTGGTAGAATCTTCAACAGGTACCAACACCTTATTCTTACTTCCAACCCTCACCTAGAACACCTTTTTTCTTCTTCATATTTATATAATAAATATGAAAAAGTCTCTCTAACTTTACCTACATCTAGTCTATATCCTAATAAAATGAGGGATGATGATTAAAAAAATTGGACACCTATCAGCATTATTATGGGAAATAAAAAACACCCATAACTATCCGTAATTTTCCTTCATGATTTCATCCATAAATGGATACAAAATTACTACATCATGGTAAACCATATTAACTTTGTTTCATTATATTAAATTTATATTTAATTCAATTTTAGAATAAATAAAATCACGTTTGAATGTTTCTTGGATCATGGTTTAAAAATTGATACCTATAATGTATGAATCATTGATGATCCATTCAAGAATCATCAAAATTAAATCCTCAACATTGGGTGCGTCTACAGTTGACACACACACCATCATGGATTTCCTTCAAACACTACATCCAAAATATTTTTATTTCTAGGCTAACACGCCCTTCAACATGCCCAGCTCCATAGCCTGATGACCATATTTCCTTTTCTTGTAGAATCCTGATAAGCTGCTTTTGTTGTCTGATGAAAATATCTTCACCACAGGCATGAACACACCCATTTTGGGTTCACTATATATCACAGGTGAAGCTCCAAATCAACATGATCAATATTATGATGTAGTGTAAAAAATTTATACATTTTAAAATCACTAAAACATGTACTATGACATGGTCAACCTTTAGAAAACCATGTTCCTCCACCATGTATTCTAAGAATTCCATGTCCACTGAAAGACCTTAATATCACATTCATCATATTACATAGGTGATCTGTAATTCCACCATGGGGAACACTATAGCATGTCTCATTATAGCTTTCCCATGTTGGAAATATCTTTCTTTACCATGAATATAATCTATGGAATGGTATCACCTTCCTTCTTTATCATCTTCACCAGACCCACCGACCACGACATGTCTCATTCTAGCTTTCTTATGATGGGAAACCTCAACACAAAATTATACAAGATGCATTTAATATTTCTCTTACCATCATATTGACCATGAAGGCTCCTTATATAATTCCTCCTCACTTTTAGATTTCCTTCATAAAACCTTCCTCTTTGTGTGGATAGTTACTCCAACACCATAACCTTCAAGATGTATTTTCAACAAAACCAACATCAAGAAATCAACCTCATTTTTAGAAAACCTATAAGAATGAAAAAATAACTTTTAATAACTTCTTTCTTATTATCAATTTCATCTCACTTACTATTAAAAAATCCAATACAATATTTTAGGATTCCTAACCTGGATTCTATAAAATGGAGGGAAAAAACTACTGATAGGTGATGTAATTCGCACCATGGCTCCAAAAAGTATATAAATTGCCCTTGTAAAACTATTTCAGGAAATCAGAAAATAAAATGTATTTCATATCAATAAAATTTAGGAAATCACTCTAGATTTGGGGAATCATGGATCTATAAAAACTCTATCTGAGAGGACAAAGTATCTGATAACCTTTATGTCATATACTATCTAGGATAAATTTCATCTGGAACAACCAACTGCAACACAAAAAAATAATGTCAGGATATCTATGCAGATCAAACATGTTTCTCTGAATCTCTACATGAATAATGGCCTTACTAGAATTATTCTATAATCATCATAACTAAGGATCTTCAATAAAGTGGATATGAATCCTATGAGAAAAAGGAAGGCAAGAGGTTGGGCACATTTTCCTCCATGTTCATGATTTCAGTTTCATTGATCAAATCTAGTTATTATGAAGTAGGATATGATCCCAACAATGATAATGATTCCCCAGATGAAAATTCTCATACTTTTTATCAAATACGTAGGGAGTCATTGAATCACTGTCTAGATCGGAAAATGATCCCAAATTACTGAAAGAAATTTAAAATTCTCCCAGGACATTTCCTAATTCATAGAATTTTGGAACCTATTCTATCCTTAATTATAGTAGAAAATAATAAGAGTGTATCTAGATTTTTTTTGATTATATGAACCCAATTTAGTAACTTTTAGGGTCTATAGATACGCCCCCATCAGTCAAAAAACATAAAAACACCTTCACATTATCTTCTGGCTCTGAACATATCACTTCCTTACCCACTTCCACCGAAATTGGGCCATATGGGGAGGAGGGAAAGAATATTAATAATTATTTAGATAACTAGGAACATATATTAGTACTCCTAGAACTAGGAGACAATTCCCATTCATTCATAGAGGATAAAAATTCCCCCACATTATCACCCAATTCTGAAAACATCCCTTTACCACCCACTTCCACTAAAATTGAGGTAAAGGAAGAAGTGGGATAATAATAGGAAGATATCAGAGATACCCCTACAACAATTGAAGAAGGTGTCTATACTATAATTGATGAGGTTAGTCAAATGAATTTGGGAGTAGAGGAAAACTAGTGACCTACTTTAATTAGCACTTCTATACCTCTCGATGAATAAGATACATATATCATACGTTTTGGTAAGGAAGGTAAATTGATTCCTAGGTACATCGGACCTTTCGAAATTCTAGAATGAATTGGGGCTGTAGCTTACCGATTGGCAATGTCGCCAAGTCTCTCCGAAGTTCACGATGTGTTCCACATATCTCTACTGAGGAAATACATGCCTCACCCAACACATGTACTCTCCTATGAGGAATTAGAACCAGAACCCAATCTGTCTTATTGCAAAGAGCCCGTCAGGATTCTTGATACCAGAGAACAAGTACTGAGAAACCGGACGATGCGTCTGGTAAATGTTTTGTGGAGAAACCATAAGATGGAAGAGACAACATGGGAACCCGAGGAACTTATGATGAAGAACCACCCGAGTCTTTTCATGCGGTAGTATTTTAGAAATTTCTAGGATGAAATTATTTGAAGGAGGGGAGAATGTAACACCCCAAGCTTCTAAGGTACGCTTCTCTTTGAATAATGCGATAGCGTGTGTTGTACGCAACATCGAGTTCTAACACACCACAACCAATCAAACTAGCCATTATGAATAGTAATAACTATGTTTTGAAATTATATATATTTTATATTTCAAAATGGATGTCATTTTTGGATTTGGAATATCGAAATTATCCTAAGTTGAATTTTTGGTATTTTTCTGAGGACTTCCAATATTTATGAATAGTGAAAAATACTTAAAAACAACTTTTTTAATCAAAATAATTTATAGTGATAAACTATATTATTGAGTGGTTTTAAAGTACAATTAGAATATATTTTTACCATTTTATCCAATGGTGTTCATTATAATTAATTTCACTTTGAAATTGGACATAAACTATTGTCAATCTTTTGGTATATATTGTTTCTTAAAAACACGCTATTTGTTGTGACAGTGGGAATTAATTATAAAATTAATTAATGAAACTTATATGTTTGGAATTTTTTAAAATAGACATCATTTTTGAATTTGGAATATCAATTATAGCTTAGGGTAAAAGTTTGGCATTGTTCAGAAAAACAACAATTTTTGATGAATAGTGAAACCACTAAGTGGTAGTTAAAAAACTGAATTTTTTCATAAAACATAATTTTACCGCTTCTGTGAATGGAATTTCGAAAATCCGAGAGACACTGTTAATATCAAGTAGTAAAACGTGGTTCAATGAGATGAAAATAATTTTTTGGTGAATAGTAACTTTTTACTTTTATTTACCACGGTTAAAAATAAATTGGGTAATTAAGGGTAAAAATGATATTAATATTACCCTAACACATGTCCTAATTCTATTGGAAGAGTGAATCTCGACCGAAAACAACCTTAGGAATAAAATATTATCATTTAGGTCCACTTGGATTAGATTAGGACATTTATTATTATTTAATTCAAAGAAGAGTTAAAAGAGTGAAAATCAAAGTTTATTTACTAAAACATTTTTAATATTGGGTTATACATAAGATAAATTCGATTGTAAATATTCATTAGAAATCTAAAATTATTTCCTACATAATGATATTTTATTTATAATTTTTATACATTAAATAATTTAATTTATTTATGAAACAATGATGATGCAGTAATTACCATAATAGTGAAAAAATTAAAATAATTGATATTATAAATACCCAAATAAATATAATTTGAGACTTTTTATGAATTAAAATAATTTTCTATGTTAATATGACATGTTAGGATTGATTTAATTAACTTTTTTCGAAGTAATCATTCTGTTACGATTTTTATAAAAAATCAATTCTTGAATAGTGTCAAAATTGACATAAAAGAGTTTTTAAAAAACAATATTATATTATTAATTGATATTCAATTCCTAAAATTCTACGGTTCAGACAAGAGACTTATATAATGATAGGTTTATTATTAATGGACCACTTGGGGGTCTATTGGATGTATATAGTAGGTTTATTAACCATATAATATAAAAATACAAAGAGACATTGTAAAAGTGAAACTAATTAACTAAGAGTTAATACTTAATGATAAGGTTAATATAGTAACCCAAACCTGTCTAAATTCTATTGGTTGAGTGGTTTTCGACCCATCCCCACCGAAACCTTTAAATGGTCTACTTTGGAGCCATTAGAAACCGAATATGAATTTATTATAAAATAATATTTCTAGCTTTTCCAAAGGTGCCCCTCACCCCTCTTATAAAAGGGCACTCCCCCTTCTCACTAATTCACACATTCAAAGCCCTTTTGGTTCGGCCAAACCCTGCCCAAATACTCTCTCAACTTCCCTAAATACAACCTAGAGGCCCTAGTTTGATCAGAAAGACAACCTAAGGATCCCTTTTGATCAAATCAAAAGGAAGAACCCAAAGAAGAGGTAATGTTTTCACCACCCTTTTTCAAATTCATTTCTTCTTCAACTTCTGATTTATTTGTTATTCCCATTATAAAATAATGAATCCAGTATCTCCTATATACTGTAATATTATTAAAAATATGGTACAACCATATTCAGTATTCTATCCATCCTTTGAATAACATGTCACCATACGTGCGTACGTACGGCTTACCGTCTCCACGTCGTGGTGTAATTGTTATTCAATAAATTATTAATTGGATGGGTATAATAATGATGTGTAATTCATGTAAATAATAAATATAACATTATTATGATTCTGTATATATGATATACCATCCAATTATATATTATTTTAATATCAAAAGAATGATATTTTCGCTCGTGCGTACGTACGGACTACCGTCTCCACGAACGCGATGAGATTCATTCTCCATCATATCCATTCAAGTCTAATTCTCATTTGATGATTAATAATAATATCTAATGCCTTGATATAATTCTTGATATGATTAATATACAACCTATCCATGAAAAACACAACTTACATAACAAAACATATAAAAGAAATCTAGTAAGTTAACACCCGAAACAACGATAATTCTAAAATATTATTAACAAAGCAATGTTAAAAGATCATATATGATATCATATTAATATATATGATTCTTGTATAATTTAATAACAATTATTTCACCATTATACAGGAGGTTAACCTACCCCAACCAAGGAAAAGTACAAGGTAAGGGTTTATTTCGCAATCTCTTCATTATCCGTGGTTGTTTATACGTAATAATCTACTGGGATCTCTTTATCATCCACATCCATGTTTCTTAAAAATGTATTTAAATTTTTTTTACTATGGGTTAAAGTCATTTATACCCTTTTTGACTTTTATAAGTGATTTATAAAGGAATCTTTCCATCGTTTTCCAAACAAGGTTCTTTTTAACCTTTTTGACAGAATTAAGGTAAGAATGTTTTTTTAACTTATACGGCAGGTGCGGATATTTTCTGCCGTTATAAAATCGTCGAAGCTTCCCTTACAAGATTATATGAATATTTTCAAAGAAAATGTTTTATTTTATAAATATATAACTCTTATATGATTCCAAAAATAGAAAGAGATATTTCTCTAAAAAGAGTTTTGATTTCATCTATGTCAACATCCTTTGATGGATTTTACGCTTATTTGAAGTTGATTTATTATGATACAAAACTTATATATTGTATTGAAGGTTTTGTGACATGTTTGACTGTGGATGTGTTATTTTTATACCATTCATGGTATAAGGAGAAAGTATTGACATTTCGTATGCTAGTTTTAAAACGAATGTTTATGTTATGTTTAAACCTATTCATATGAGGAATGCATTGGACTTAATATGTGATGGGTGGAGCCCGCTATAGCTCCTCGATGCATCGGTAGGTCTCATGAGACAAAATAGTGTCTTGGCACAAGGCCTTGACAAAATCTTATTTATAGTCTTGGCACGAGGCCTTGGCTATGTGGTTATGATAGTCTGGAATTATGCATTCCATCATTATAAAAGTGGTTATTGATATTGCATGTGATTATACGATTAGTAGAATATCCATGTGAATAAGTAAATGGAATTATTTCATTTTATTTCTGCCATATTATGGTGAAGTTCAAGTTTAAAAGGCTTTTGTTTTAGTTATACATTGCCTTAAATGTTTATTCTTATTTATGAAAGTTTCTGCTATATTGTTATCCTTACTGGGCATTTGAGCTCACCCCTTTTATATGTTTTATTTTTCCCAGAATATGAAGAAGTAATTTATGAATGACCTGTAGGGATATTATGTGGGGATATGAGTGTGGACTATGGAGACAATATGTTGTTATATTTTTCATTTTTATGATGTAATGTAAGACTTATGAATATATCTAGTGTTTCCAAGGCTACTAAACCAATCGTTCTTTCGAGATTTGATCTTTCTTGTGATCATGTCAATGTTATGTAATAATGCACCGACTTTGGGTAACTGGGGCCGGGGCGTTACAGAAAAGAGAATTAAAAATGTCATAAGGAATAATAGATAACTAGGATTCCAAATAATAGAACATGGGTGGAATGGAAGAAAAACATAAATAATTATAGATAGTGGTTGAGTTTACTGATCAAAAGAAAGTTAATGATTAATGGAAATTTAAGATCCTCAAGACCATAAATTTTTGATGATAAAAAAGGCCATCAATTCATCAGGATTGAAGGTATTAGAATAACATGTTTTTAAGATCCTTTTACTAGAGGTGAGTAATTACCTTACCATCAAGACTAAGAGAATATATAAATATAGTTACTTGATTTGTATAATTTAATACATTAATCAATTTCTACCATAATATTATCTTTTTCTATAAACTATGTGTATTAAAGATGAATTTTTCATGCCTGAAGCACTAAAATCATATTTTAAATACAACATAACCATAAAAGGGAAAAAAATATATTCCTACTATTTTTAAACATTAACTAAAACCTAAATGGGTAGCACATGAAAATAAAAAAATAAACCTTCGTAAATTAATCTCCAAATTTCAATCCTAATAAACAAAGTTCAAACAAAATCATTACATTAATAACTATCCTTAAAATTCATTAATAATTTCTTAACTAAGTTCAAAACCCAACGATTAAAAGTATTTGATTATATATTATTTCAACATAAATCAACTATTTTTTCTAAAATAAAATCCCACATGATTATGAAATTAAATTAATATTTACCTATAAAAAATCAAACTAATAAGGGCATCATGTTGGTCAGTGGTAGGTGAAACACCCTTATTTCCCTTCGATGGTGGGTTCAATCCCCATGGAATTTACGGATGTGAAAGGTTGTGACCCAGACATTGTTTTGTCCCTTTTTTTCTTTCTTTAAAAATGAAATAAATAAGTCATACCTAAATAACACTTCATGTCAATCCTAGGGGTTACAAATACCTCAACCCAATAAGAAGTCTCCCAAAACACCATTAATAACCCCAAAAGTTTTACTATATAAAACCCTCAAATGGGATTTCTAAGACTTTAAACATATGATCAACCTTAAAATTATAGACCTATGATGATATACATAACTCTTAAGATAAAATCTCATGAATGAATCCTAATTTACAAATATATATAAACCTTTAATTTGATACCAACCATAATGGAACAACCTTAAACACTACATGATATTTATTTTTATTCAAGAAATTAATTTCTTTAACTTTTAGGATATTTTCAAGTTTAGAGTCTTAGAGAATTAGGAAATAATTCATATAAAACAAAAATCATAAAATAAAAATTGGACACTTTTGATTAGAATCAATTTTTCTATAATGTATTTTTTTAAAATAAAGCTTAATTTAATTTAATGTAAAATCTCAACACCATTAAACATGACTTATTCCTTTCCATTATCCATACTTAAATCCCATGATTTTTTTTAAAAAAATTGGGCTGGGTAGAAAATATAAGTAATAGATATATAAAGAAAGGAAACCATTAGTTTAGAAAAAACACGAAAACCCATGAAATATTTAACTTTACATAAATGTTCGTTGAGAGAATAAAATAAAACATTTTCACAAGAAAAACACAAAAAAAAATTCTCAAAAAAATTCTTTAAAACCAATACCAATCACTTAAAACTCATTTTTAGTGAATTATAGAATCATATTCATAAAACCCTTTCAAAACCCTTTTAATTTTACTAACCATATGGATGACCTCTAATATAATCATTGACCAATGCATTGAAGAGCTATAATGGGTCTCACCATTTGTATAATATATATTTGGATCACCCATTTTTCATGAGCAATAATAGGGATAAACCCTTTATATAATCTATATCAGGCTTTATCATGAACCAAACCGGGTCAACTTTGAGCTGGTCACCCGATTCGGTCGGTGATAAGGCCCGAGAGGTATTCAAAATCCTCCCAGGAGAGAAACTAGTGTTTGGCATCAAAGTAACTTTAATGGGAATGGTTTATCCCATATAAAATATAAAAATATAAAAATAGAAATTGAACAATAAAAATTGAAACTAGTTATGGAATGAAATAAAATAGAGCATAATTCTATGTCACCTCACTGGTCACCATTAACCACTAAAACAACATCCCTCCCCAGTGATGATTCCAAGATAGAAGGTACACCAGAATATAAATATATATATATATATATGTGTGTGTGTGAGTATTAAAACTCAGAAGTTATTCCTGAATTAACTATTCCCCATGTCTTACCTTTAAAAATAAATCCATGTAATTCTAGTTTTAAAATAAAATATATAGAGGGTAAGTTTATCCATTCTTTCCAAGAAAAGTATCAATCTTCCATTTTTTAATAAAACCATTTTATATTACATTTTTGAATTGTTTCAAAAACATGACAGAATAGAAGTGGAAAGATAGATGCACAATAATAGAGAAAATATACATACTTTTTATTATTTTAAACAAGTAAAGGAACTAAGAATAAGATCATTTTAAAGTGGTATAATGAAGACTTGAATAAAAGAGTAAAGTCACCCTTTGAAATTCCTAAGTTACTAGGGTTATTGGGGTCCTATGATCCTCATAATATCAGTGATCAAATATTGGACATGAATTCCCATCTCCTGCATGATCAAACCAGTCCATATTATAAAATTTTAGTTAATGTTACGACAAAATAATGCTAGGGAGACTGGGCCTCAACCCTGATGGCTCACCTAGCATAATAGACCTAGTCTTTCCACCTAGATTCCTAGGATTCCCATGTGACATGAAAAAATGGAGGTGATTTTTTATCAAGACAATATATATATATATATATATCACATTCTTTACCAAAAACCCATCCAACTTCTCACCCCAATATCCCTTTTTAAGTACATCCCCTTTCTAAGTCACACACAACCAAGCATGACACTCTTCACTAGGAACATAACACAAATCTTTAATTTATCACACACACCAAAATTCTAAATCAAGGGGGGAAGCCCTAAGAGGGGTTTTCCATTTTTATAAAACTATTACAAGTGACAATCGAGCCCCATCACCTTATAAAAATTCATTTCATTTCAAAACAATGTTAAAAACATATTATTAATATGAAGAACCCACGTGGAAGCTTAGGTAAACCTTTTAATCAAAATAAAACCATTTTCAAGAGGCACAAAAAAATTTTCATAGAATATTTTTATCATATAATAATAATAAAAACTTTTAAAATAGTTAATAAATCAAAAAATTACAATTTAAGGCTTGGTCATAGGGATCCTACATTAAAACACACTACTTTTGACAAAGGAAATATGAAATTTCTTCACAATTACATGCATACACACCTTCACACACAAATACACACATATATACCATTTGACCCAATGTATGTATTCCCCTCACCACGAGGTAATATATACAAGGATGATAAATATATATATACTTACCCATCTATACACGTGAAAGTTCATTCAACAGTGGTGGTTCAAAGCTATCCCAAGGAGGTCCAACGTATACTAGAAAAACATTTGGAAACAAAAAATTATAAAAAACATTATAAAAAATATTAAATAATTAAAATGGAAGAAAACTCACCCAAAACCAAAGGGGAACTCGCTTCCGGGGGCTTAGGGCATGAAAGAAAGAAAATCTGGGCAAGAAAAGCCAGGGCACATGACCTGCGCACGACCAGGGAAAACCGTGCGGCATGCCCAGAAACACCATGCGACCCCTCCCCCTCTGGAAAGTAGCATGCACACGGTTTGCGCACAGTTTTCCAAACCGTGCAGCCTCTTAAAGTTTGGAAAATTTACAAAATTTCCACTCCGGGATTTTAAGAACCCACTCGGGCTTTCCTCTCATTTCCTCCCTCTTCAACATAGGAACGAACCAAATCATCCAAGAGATCCAAGAGGTTGATCTACCTCATTTATAAGGTGGTTTTGGTTCCGTTGGATGCGGATCGAAGCTCCGGGTAAGGATAATCCCATCCTTACATCTCCTTTTGGTTTAGGGTTTGTATCTTCTCTCCCTCTTGTTCTAAAGCTCTAAAACCCTATCTTTTCGGTGAGTTCTAGGTTGAAGCTCCAAGGGCTGGTCGGATTGGGGTATAAGGACTCAATTGATTGTGCGTTCAACCACAGTTTCGAGGTAGGTGGTCTACAAGTTATATCCCATGTTTATTTGGGTATTGGTGCATGTTTAGTTGTGTTCTTGTTTTCCCTTGGTTATGTTTTGAATAACCATGGAATTTTTGGTAATAATGGTGTTTGAAATGGAAAATGGGAACCCTCACGATCCCCGTGGGATGTGTTGGGATTGACTTGACCGAATTTGGGGCCATCCATGGGATGTTCCGGCTTTCCCAGACATAGGGATTGTTATTAAACAAGTGACCTTGTTGTAATAAATGGTAAGGCCCTTGATGAATATGTTGGCATGATTGGTTGAACTTGGAATAGAAGTTAGGTGATGTGCCTAGACTTGGCAATAACCTAAAGGTTATTTGGAATGGGTTGAATGGTTGATTCGTGGAAATGATGAACGAGTTAAATGGGTTAATGTGTAAATTGATTAAAGACCATAATGGGATGGATTATGGGTCTAGAGTTGAATGCTTAGTGAGATAGGAATAACACATGGGAATTGGGCAAATGGTTAAATGATGTGAAATGATAATGTGTTAATGTGTTAAGGAATGATGTTGATTCCCATGTGGGGTTGCTGTGAATAGTGTCTGCCGAAGGGCAATGGTTTGAATGGTTGATGGTTATATATATATATAAGCATGCGCACATGGCTTGGTAGTGTGGGGTATCACTTGAGGATCTACACCCACAGGTTGAGTGAAGAATGATGATATGAACTCCACTCTGAATGCACGGGTCAGGAATGGGGACTGATGCACTTTTCTCCTAACGGTTTCATCCACCCGGACTGATGCTTCGAGGTGAGGTTATGGTTTATATGAGGGGGTGAGTCCTAGTGAGATAGGATAACCATGTGTTTACCCTCTTGAATGTGATTGTTGGCCCTAGACCCATGTAACATAGTGTATGTGATTAACCCATGGAAATGTGATGAGATGGTAAGTGATGATAATCAGTGTGAATGAATGGTAATGGAAGTGGAAACGGCTTTGACTTTGAACTGGTTAATTGAATCTTAAATAATTACTTGGTAATTATCATTCATATTCCTTTTTCATACACTACCTATTCATACTTGAAATTTTTTAGACACCGTTGGTGGTGGCCTACTGAGTTGTACTCACACCCTGCTCGGGCTACCGTTGGGTACCCGAGCAGACTTCATGTTTGCAGGTCAGGAGAAGGGAAAAGTTCCTTGCTAGATAGTTGAGTGGACATGGGTAGCACTTGGTGGAGGATCCAGACTTGGATTCGGGACCATTTTGGGGATTTTGGATATTGTCCTTATTTTGGGTTTTGTTCACTTTTACACTTGTAGTAGAACATGACATATTTATTGTTGGAAATGGTTGTTATACATGTTCCTCGTTTATTGATTATTGTTTCCTCTATTGGTTTATTTATATTGTGGCTTACTCTAATAAAAAGGGGGTATAGTCTCCCCACTTGACAACATAGACCCCTGCTGCTAGTCGGCAGCCTTTGGCGTATGGGGAGGCGCGCTTAAGGTCATGTAACCACCCGACTCGGAGCACCGGTTTAGTGGCTTCCAGGCCGGGGATGTTACAAAGTGGTATCAGAGGAGGTATTTCTTCTCCTTCTCTGAGGTCTTGTTATTTGGGATTGGTATCCAAGGGTTAAGATGTGTCGGGCCTTGGTAATGAGATCATGCTTGGGAGTAGCTAACCCATGTACGAGGGAAAACCCGAGTCACCGTGGGTGGGAAATGTTGTTCTTGGCTGTGTGTTGTTACAGTTGATGATATTTCACCATTGGATGATGCACATGTGGTTTGATGTGACTGATTTATGATATTTGTCTTGTGGCCTCAACGGCATGAGGATTTGCATTCATACATCATTGTAGGTACCTAGGGAGATAGGTGACATCCATTGTGTTATGCACACGCACGGGGTGAGTGTGTGAGGCAGGAAAGTAGGGTGCATCATGAATTTCATGAAACCAAGAAAAAAAGAGAAGAACGAAATAAAACAAGTGGGTAAATGATGTTTAATGTAATAGAAGGGTTGGAAATGAAGTGGAAAATGTTTTTGTAGAATGTTGTGTGAGTTTGGTGGTAGTGCGTGGTTGTTTACCCCATGTGGACCATCGCCCGCAGTAGGGATGGTCAGGGTGGTGGATTTGAGGTGTTAATGTTGTTGAATTAGTATATGAAAATGGTTGTTGTAGCTAGTAAAGAGATTTTGATGAAGTCATGAAAGTTTTATGGTAAGCGTGCTGAATCTCGTGCTTGGCAATGTAGAGAAATGCCACCACGACGTCGATTACCAGTTGGGAAACGGGATGATGTTGCTGAGAACACTCCTCCGGTAGAAGAGCACAAAAATGTGGTGATCAATGAAGGTAGAGAAGACCAGTTCCAGGGGAACTTGGCTCGCCTTATGCAGATGATGGATCGGGACCCAGGGCAAGTTGCACTGAGTTTGTTTGAGATGACCATGGAGTTCCAGCTGCAGCACCCTCCAACCTTCACCGGAGAGGGTGGGCTAGAGGCAGCAGAGTTCTGGTTAGACTCTGTCCAAACAATACTGGATCATCTGGAGACCCCTGTTGAAAAGCAAGTAAAGCTGGCCGTTTATATGTTGCGGGGCCTAGCAAGGTGTTGGTGGTGGGACATTCAGGCTCAGACCAAGCATACTGAGGGGATGTTGTGGAAGGTTTTCCAGGTGAAGTTTCTGGAGAATTTCTACCTAAATACTTTGAGGTAGGAGTGGGCTGTAGAGTTTCTGATCCTGACTTAGGGATTTCTATCAGTGATGGACTATTCTAGTCGCTTCACTGATTTGCGATGCTTTGTCCCAGTGTTAGCAGGGGATAAGGAAGCGGTGGAGAGGCATTTCCAGGATGGGCTGAGAAATGAGATCAGGTCTCAAGTAAATATCTTCCATCTAAAGAGGTTTGTAGAGGTGATGGATCATGCACTCATCTCTGAAGGGAACCTGAAGGGAGCTTCGGGTGGTGGGCTTGTCGTTCCAGCTGGGCAGACAAGTGGTGCATCTTACGAAGGTCAGAAGCATCATTTGGAAAGTTTCTAGCAAGGTGGTCAGAAGGGAGGGTCAGCCTCTCAGAGTGGGAACCTAGCATTCTGTTATCATTGCGTTAGGCTGGGGAATAAGCGTGGTCAGTGTCCTCGACCTCCAGTTGAGTGCCATTCATGCGGCAGGATGGGACATGTGGAGAGGTTCTAAAGGAAGCCTCGGTAGGTGTGTGAGTATGATGGTGAAAAGCAGGTGCCAGGTACGGGAAGGGGATCAGTTGCCTCATATCAGGAAAGCAGTTGGAGCTCCACGAGCTTTAATGGCAGGGGTGGTGGATGTGGAACTCCTGGGAAAGATCACTCATGCCAGCAGGGCAGTGCGGCGTAGGGTGGTCGGGCTGGATCCCAGAGTAGGGGGGCAGGTCAGCTTCAGGCAGTTCAGCTTGCACCTGGTGATGACAAGGCTGGACCATCAACTGTTCAAGGTATGATCCTTGTATCTTCTACATTTTCTAGTGCATTTTTTGACACCTGTGCCACACACTCTTTTGTTTCTACTCAACTTCTGGTAGTACTGGGTTTACCTGTGGAGGGGGTGTGTGGAGTTATGTCAATTGACACCCTGTTGGGGATGCGGGTTGAGGATATCAAGAAGTGCAAGGGATGTGCCTTGGAAGTCAGTGGGTATCATTTTCTATGGGATTTGTTTGTTCTCTATATGTCAGGTTTTGACCTAATGTTGGGAATGGATTGGTTGGTATTGTATCGGGTGCACATAGACTGTTATCATCGCAGAGTATCGTTCATGTCACTTGATGGTGATTCTTATGTCCACTGTGGCGAATGGGATGTTCAAGCAGGTTGTGCCGAACTTTTTGGTCAACAGAACAGTGGACTCAAGTCTCCAGTGGCATGTCTCATGCTTGATGATAATGAAAGAGGGGAACAGTCTGTTTTCCCTCCTGTGGTGGATCGGTTTTAGGACGTGTTTCCGGAGGATTTCTAGGGGTTACCACCTGAGATGGATGTCGAACTCATGATCGAGTTGCTACTAGGAGTGGAGCCAATTTCTATTCCACCATACTGAATGTCACTAGAAGAACTCCAGGAACTAAAGGTTCAGCTTGAGGAGTTGGATCTTAAGGGGTTTATCCATCCTAGTACTTCTCCTTGGGGATCTCCTATGCTTTTTGTAAAGAAGTCTGATGGGTCTTTAAGGCTCTGTGTTGACTATCAGAAGTTGAATCAAATGACAGTAAAAAAATAGTACCCTCTTCTTAGAATTGATGACCTATTCGATTATTTGAGGGGTGCATCGGTGTTTTCTAATATTGATCTGAGGTCGGGTTATCACCAGTTAAGGGTGAGGTCTTCTGACGTACCGCAGAAAGCTTTCCTGAGTCGGTACAGGATGTTTGAGTTTGTGGTAATGCCCTTCGGCTTGACCAATGCACCGGCAGTGTTTATGGCTTTGATGAACCAGATATTTCATCCCTATCTAGATCGGTTTGTGGTTGTCTTTGTTGAAGATATCCTAGTGTACTCGAAAACTCATGACAACCATGCCCGACATCTTGACATTGTCTTGGGTACACTAAGAGAACATCAGATATACTCCAAGATATCAAAGTGTCAATTCTGGATAGGTGATATGCATTTTCTGGGTCACATCATCTTGGAGGCAGGTGTGTCAGTGGATCCAGAGAAAGTGTAGGCAGTTGTATCTTGGGAGCATCCCAAGAGTGTTTCTGATGTTCTAAGTTTTTTGGGTTTGGCCGGGTATTACGGAAGGTTCATTCAAGATTTCTCTTGATTGGAAGCACCACTCTCATACTTGACCAAGAAAGGAATCAGGTTCTAGTGGTCTGAGGCTTGTGAGAACGCCTTCCAAGAGTTGAAGAAGCGGTTGACGACCACACCTATCTTGATCTTACCTGAGACGGGTAAGAAGTACGTCGTGTTTTGTGATGTGTCCAGAGTCGGACTTGGTGCTGTTTTGATGTAGGATGAGCGGGTTGTGGCTTATGGGTCAAGGCAGCTTAAACCCCATGAGTGGAACTACCCCACTCAGGACCTTGAGTTGGCTGCAGTGGTGTACGCCTTGAAGTGCTGGAGGCACGATCTGTTAGGAGAACGGTTTACGGTATTTACCAACCATAAGAGTTTAAAGTACATCTTCTCACAACAGGATCTGAATCTTCGGTAGTGAAGATGGGTTGAATATATGCAGTCTTTTGACTTTGAGTTGGTGTACATGCAGGGAAAGGGAAACAATGTTGCTGATGCTCTGAGCAGGAAGGTTCATCATCAGCTAGTTCAGGAGTCCAGCACTGTGTGGAAGGTGATGGATTTGTTTGCAGAGATGCACCTGGAGGTGTAGGAGGAGAGTGGCCAGGTCACTCTTGTTTCCTTAACGATGGAGTCAATGCTTTTGAGTCAAGTTAGGGAAGGTCAGCTTAATGATCCTGAGTGTTTGATCGGGAAGGAAAAGCTTAAAGGTGGGGACCGACCTTCTAGCTGGGCCATCGACGTAGAAGGTGTTGTTCCTGTTTGTGATCGTATGGTTATGTCAAAGAGTATGCAAGAAGATTTTATGCATGAGTTTTGTACATAAAAGTGGGATGTGCATCCGGGTTTGACCAAGATGTACCGTGATCTCCGAAGGCAGTTTTGGTGGCCTGGAATAAAGAAGGAAGTTGCGAGCTTTGTGGCGCAGTTCCTTACCTCTCAGCAGGTGATGGCTGAGCATCAATACCCAAGTGGTTTGTTTCATCCATTTCCCATTCCAGAATGGAAGTGGGATGATGTAATAATGGATTTTGTTGTGGGTCTTCCAAGGATGTCGTAGAAGAATGATGCAATCTGGGTGGTTGTGGATCAGTTAATGAAAGTGGCTCATTTCTTACCGATTCAGGAGACCTTTAAAGTCAACCAGTTGGGTGAGATGTATATTCGGGAAATATTGTGGTTACATGGTGTTCCATGGACCATAGTTTTGGACCGAGATCCATGTTTCATGTCGCGTTTCTGGCAAAGTTTGTAGAAGGTTCTTGGTATGCAGGTGTTTTTGAGTACGGCTTTCCACCTGCAGATGGACGGGAAGTCGGAGCGTACAATCCAAGTATTAAAAGACATGTTAAGAGCTTGTTTCTTTGACTTTTGTGGTTCTTTGGAGAGGCACCTATCGTTAGTTGATTTTGCCTACAACAAAAGTTTTCAGGCTATGATTCAGATGGCACCGTTTGAGGAACTCTACAGGAGGCCATGTAGATCTCCGTTGTGTTGGATAGAGGCCGGTGAATCTGAGTTGTTGAGTCCAAGTCTCGTGCAGGAGACTTCAGATAGAGTTAATTTGATCAGGAAGTGGATGGCTATGGGTCAGAGTAGGCAGAATTCGTATGCAGATCGGAGGTGTAGACCTCTTGAGTTTGCATTGGGTGATAAAGTGTTCCTTCGGGTGTCGCCAAGGTTGGGTAACCGTCGGATTTGAAAGCAGGGTAAGATAGCACCCAGGTATGTGGGACCTTTTGAGATTTTGGAGAGGATCAGACCAGTGGATTACCGATTGTCTCTTCCACATCTTTATGGTGGGATGCATGATGTGTTTCATGTGTCGCATATTCAACGGTATCACCCTGACCCATCTCACGTGGTTTATGTTGAGGATGTGGAGCTTGAGGCTGATGCATCCTTTAAGGAGCATCCGGTTCGTGTGGTGGATTGTAGGGAAAAGGACTTGTGAGGCAAGGTTGTGCCATTAGTGCGAGTACTATGGAAGCATGGGAATGTTCAGGAAGAAACTTGGGAGCGGTAAACAGATATGTGGGCTCACTGGCCCGAACTCTTCTCCTCGGTGGATCAATGAGGCTTGGAAACTCAGCTCGAGGATGACCCGTTATAAGGTAGGGAGGTTGTAAGATCTTGGTTTTTGGAAAGGTATGTTTTCATTATGTTTTGGTTCAATCCCTTGTTTCGGGCTTCAAGGGATGTCTTCTGAAAGTATGAGAGGCCTTGGGGGTGTTCTGGGGGCTCGGGGCACAAAAGAAAGGAAATCTGGGCAAGACAAGCCAGGGCGCACGACCTGCGCATGGCCAGGGAAAACTATACGGCCTGCCCAGGAAAACCGTGTGACCCCTCCCCCACCAGACAGTAGCATGAACACGGTTTGTGCACGGTTTTCCAAACCGTGTGGCCAAATCGTGCGGCCTCTTAAAGTTTGGAAAATTTACAAAATTTCCCCTCCGGGATTTTAAGAACCCACTCGAGTTTTCCTCTCATTTCCTCCCTCTTCACCCTAGGAACAAACCAAATCATCTAAGAGTCAAAGTGGTTTATCTCCCTCATTTCTAAGGAATTTTTGGTGCCGTTGGATGAAGATCGAAGCTCCGGGTAAGGATAATACCATCCTTTCTTCTCCTTTTGGTTTAGAGTTTGTATCTTCTCTCCCTCTTGTTCCGAAGCTCTAAAACCCTATCTTTTGGGTGAGTTCTAGGTTGAATCTCCAAGGGCAGATCGGATTGGGGTCTAAGGACTCTATTGAGTGTGCGTTCAACCATGGTTTAGAGGTAGGTGGTCTACAAGTTATATCCCATGGTTATTTGGGTATTGGTGCATGTTTAGTTGTGTTCTTGTTTTCCCTTGGTTATGTTTTGAATAACCTTGGCATGTTTGGTAATAATGGTGTTTGAAATGGAAAACGGGAACCCTCACGATCCCCGTGGGATGTGTTGGGATTGACTTGACCTAATTTGGGGCCATCCATGGGATGTGTCGGCTTTCTTGGACATAGGGATTGTTATTAAACTAGTGACCTTGTTGTAATAAATTGTAGAGCCCTTGATGAATATGTTGGCATGATTGGTTGAACTTGTAATAGAAGTTAGGTGATGCACCTAGACTTGGAAATAACCTAAAGGTTATTTTTAATGGGTTGAATGGTTGATTCATATAAATGATGAACGAGTTAAATTGGTTAATGTGTAAATTGATTAAAGACCAGAATGGGATGGATTATGGATCTAGTGTTGAATTCTTAGTGAGATAGGAATAAAACATGGGAATTGGGAGAATGGTTAAATGATGTGAAATGATAATGTGTTAATGGGTTAAGGCATGATGTGGATTCCCATGTGGGGTTGCTGTGAATAGTGTTTTTTGAAGGGCCATGGTTTGGATGGTTGATGGTTATATATATATATATATATATAAGCATGTGCACATGGCTTGGTAGTGTGGGGTATGACTTGAGGATCTATGCCCATGGGTTGAGTGAAGACTGATGCTCTGAACTCCACCCTGAATGCACGGGTTAGGAATGGGGACTGATGCTCTTTTCTCCTAACAGTTGCATCCATCCGGACTGATGCTTCAAGCTGAGGTTATGGTTTCTATTAGGGGGTTAATAGTAGTAAGAGAGGATATCCATGTGTATAACCTCTTTCATGTGATATTTGGCCCTAGACCCATGTAACATAGTGTTTGTGATTAACCCATGGAAATGTGATGAGATGGTAAGTGATGATAATCGGTGTGAATGAATGGTAATGGAACTGGCAACGGCTTTGACTCTGAACTGGTTAATGGAATCATAAATAATGAATTGGTAATTATCATTCATATTCCTTTTTCATGCACTACCTCTTCATACTGGATATTTTTTAGACACCATTGGTGGGGGCCTACTAAGTTGTACTCAAACCCTTCTCGGGCCACTGTTGGTTACCCAAGAAGACTTCATGTTTGCAGGTTAGGAGAAGGGAAAGGGTACTTGCTAGATAGTTGAGTGGACATGGGTAACAATTGGTGGAGGATCCGGACTTGGAGTCGGGACCATTTTGGGGATTTTGGCCGTTGTCCTTATTTTGAGAATTTGTTCACTTTTACACTTGTAGTAGAACATGGCATATTTATTGTTGGAAATGGTTGTTATACATGTTACCCGTTTATTGATTATTGTTTCCGCTATTGGTTTATTTCTGTTGTGGCTTACTCTGATAAAGAAGGGGGTATAGTCTCCACACTTGACTACATAGACCCTCGCTACTAGTCGGCAGCCTTTGGCGTATGGGGAGGTGCGCTTAAGGTCATGTAACCACCCGGCTCGGAGCCCCAGTTTAGTGGCTTTTGGGTCGGGGACGTTACAATTCCAAAATAAGAACATATTTTATTTAATATTAATAAAGAGATCCTAACATACTTTAAGACCTTACATATGCATATGATAACCTGGGAAAAAAGTACATGAAAAAGGATGATCCAAAAATCCCATTAAAGAAATAAACATTAAAATAAATCTTAGAAAATGGGTTAGAAAGCATAAGGTAATGATATCAAAAGGCATGGAACATGATTAAACATATGGAATAATAATATATAGAACATGGTATCATATAATCATCGAATCATAGTAATGTTTTAGAAACATAAAACATGACTTTATCAAGACTTGAGGCCCATTTCACATGGAGGATCATGAGTCAAGGCTAACCACTAAGACTATTGCACATAGAGCACGAGTCAAGGATAACCACCAAGACCGTTGCACATGGAATATCATGAGACTAAACATTAACCAATGCATTGAAATTATATCTGGAAACTCCCATCATAAAATGTTCATGAATATGTGTTCCACATGAGGAATCATATATAAGGAATCAAACATAACATAAGGGTTACCCATGGAAATAAATGGGTATCATAATCATGTCATAAGGCATTAAAAATGGGTGTATCATAAAAGTGTCCATGAAATAATGGATTTAGAACATACATGGATATTAATAAATGAAAATATACATATAACATGATAAATTATTTCCAATTGAATTAGAAACATGTAAATATAGTGTTTAAGAAACTTTATAAATGAAACATTTTTGTGCGGTTTAAAGGAAATATTAAAGATAATTTAAAGAAAAAAAGGAATATTTGTATTCATAAAACCAAAAATTAACCAAGATAGTTTTTCATGATAATATTAGTGATTTTATACAAATAACTATGGCTTAAAATATATTATGATGTTCCCTTGGAAGTGGGTAAGAAATCGGGAAGTTCCCTCTAATCAGATTTTATTTTCAGGAAGAATTGAGAAGGGAACCTTTCTAACACATGTATTATACCATCAAAGAGGGATGATCTGATATAGATAAATTATTTTGGAACATATAAACATAATTTAGATAAGTATATTAAAATAAATAAGCATTACATTGGGTTAAATATAGAGAAAGAGTAACCCGAAGGAAAAATGGCGGTTTAGGTAGAATCCCTTACCTTATATCCGAAATGATTCTACACATGATCTTAATGTCCTGAATAATAAAATTAAATCCATTAATTAATTAATTAAAAACCTTTTATAAATTTATTTGATTTATTATAATTTTATTAATATAATTTTTGTCTTTTTTTATGGGTTACGAGTTTCAATTTCATTATTTGGGAGCATTAGTTTCCTTGGTTTTCAGGATCGGTTTACTTATATACATGTATGAATAATCATGTAATATGATAATGGTTTTACAGAATTGAATTTATAAGTTTTTAATGAACATAAATAATATTAAATTAACATATAAGACATTTGGTTATTTTGGGTGAGGATGAATCATCATATAACATGTTAATGATAATCATTTAGATTTATTTTAGCGGTTTTTCGATCACAAAAAACTAGTTTTGTTATATCATTTAATATCATATATATATGATGGTTATAGAACATTTAATAAGGTATAATAAATATTTTATAATCTAGTTCAACCATAAAAATTGTTCCATGACTAGTATTGAAAAAGGTAGTGAAAATTGAAAAGTTCATCATCCTTGAATGCGATAAATTAACACATCACATATGATGTTTTCATTTTTAGTATAAAAGGATGTGGAAAGAGATATTATGATGAATTATTCCATTAGAATAATAAAATTCTAGTATATTTAAGGTAATTGAGTTATCATACCTTTTATATGAGGGTGGGTGAAGAGAGAAAAAGAAAACAAAGGAACTTAAAAAGAAATTAAAAGAAAAGGAAGTGGGTTTACCTATTGATTCTTTATTCTTGAGAACCTCATTAGTGGAGTTTTATTATTTTTTTAATAACCAAAGATCTTGGTAATGTGGGAGAGGTTTGGGAAGTGTATTGGATATAACGTGGATAAGGCTCAAGGATTTAGAGGTGTGAGGAGAAGAGGTGGTGGGGGGGGGGGGGGTATTTATAGTCAAGGAGGGGGGGGATTAATTTATCATTATTTTATTCATTAGATTATTATTTTGGCTAAATAAAATAAATAGTTTGATAATTATCATAAAATATAATAAATTAATGAAGTATGGTTTAATATTTTGGGCTTACATCATCCAAAAATCATCTATGACTCCATAATTCATTTATTGTTCATTTATCATAAATTATTGTATTTTAATATTCACAAAAAATCTATTATTTTTGAAAAATCCAAAAAATTAACTCTAACCTTTTTTAAATGTGTAGAATTAAAAAATGAACTCCATTTTATAATATGATAAATTTTAATTTTAATTAAAATCATCTTTTACTTGGAAAATATAGATTTTAAAATTATAACTGCTTTTATAACACTTTGAAAAATTAATTAAGTTCTTATAAAATTTCTTAAAATCATAATACAACAAAATATTAATTTATGAATACATTTTATAAAAATAAATTTTCTATTTAATTATTAAATAAATCAAAAAATTGCAATTAAATTTTTACGACCTATAAAAAAACCAATACATAATTAATAATTTTTTAAACACTAATTTAATTACACTATGATCTTTTCCCTCAAATTTCATGGTGCATGATGATTTTCTATTTTTGAATAGTTTCCAATGGGTTAATTCATGTAATTGGAAACACCTAATTGTTTTGTATCTATAAGGACTTTCTTTCCAAAGGCAGGTGCTCTTTAGGGATTTTGACCCATGATGCTTAAGAACTTTCATTAGTTGAGAGAATGGGAGGTTGGGCTCATCAAAACATTTTAGGGGGAGTTTTTTCCTAATATGGTACACTCTTATAGATTTTAGATATGTTCATGAATCCTTTATTAATTTCCATGTATGATGTGGGTTATCCCAAGATTAGCAATCAATTATTGGCATGTATGGAATTTAGAATCATCTGTATGTATCTGAGGTTCTTCATCAATGAAGATATCTGTATGTATCTAAGGTTCTACATTGATGGTATCCTCTTATATACTACTTAGAGATTCTTTGTTCATTTTTATGATGATGTTGTATTTCTTGCCACATAGTGGGGGTACTATGGAGTTTATTTTCATCCAGTTAGACAAAGGTCACTCTGGAATTTATCTTCATATAGGGAGATGGTAATTTTTCGATGTTGGGACCAAAGCCATAAATGGGATTAAAAAATATCCTTATGAAAGGAATCAAAACCCACATATTTTGGTTCCACTTAATAGGTCACATCATACCTTATAAGTTCATTTGATGAGGACCCATCAATACAGTTTAACATCATGTGGAATGAAAGTCTAAGTGAAAGGTTCCTAGTCAAATTTTTGTTTGGGATTTATGCCGAAAAAACCCAAAAAACCTTGAAGGGGTATGAGTTTCCAAGTTAAATTAGACCCTATTAGTGATATAGCCCAAAAATAACAATGTTGATTTAAGAGTTGGGTTTGAACCTCAGGGAGGCTTCCAACGTATCCCATTTTTATTGGAATCAAAGACAAAGTAGTTTGGTAAGTCTAATAGGGGAGTATATCCCTTTGAGAGGATAGGTTGGGGGATTAATCTTGATAAGGATACCCCCGTGAGAAAATACACGAGTGATAGATTATCTCATGGTGATTTAGGGGCCAAACTCAGGGTTTAATTTTTAAGAGGATACCCAAATTAAGGTAATTATTATTATGGGTTATTCCTAAAGAGGATGCCAATTGATCTTGGGACCTAAGTGGGATTCCTACATATCTTAGTTAGAAAAAATATATATATTTCTTGTAGTTCAATCGAAAATGTTGAGATTTTGTGGATTTCATGATCATCACTAACCTCTAAGACATCATGAGTCATTCTCGGTGTGAGAAACAAGAGGAAGTGTAAGATTTAAAAAATCACACAATTTTCCGCCTTTGCGGGTGGAAGAGGTCAGGGATATGGAAGAAGATTCCATGGATACGGTGGAAAGAGCCAGGGCTATGGAACTCCCCTCTCTTCACTTTAAATTGGATGAGAGTCCAAGGTAAGGAATGAATTAAGGTTAGTAATGCATTGATGGATGATAGCAAGACTACAACCTCTCATAAGAAAGGGTAGGGTCTTAAACCAGGATGGATACCCTAAAATTGGTCATGGATTATTCATAATAAGGATTCTCATTTGAGGTTCAACCTGGAATATGAGTTAGATGATGAGGGTTTCTGCGTGGCAATTATGACGAAACAAAAAAATAACCTAAAAGGGGTATGAGTTACCAAGTTAAATTAGACCCCTATATAGATATGGACCAAAAAGAATAGGTTTGATTTAATAGTTGGGTTTGAACCTCAGGGAGGCTTCCTACATATCCCACTTGTATGGTAATCAAAGCCCACATAGTATGATAAGTCTTATAGGGTAGTATATCCCTTTGAGAGGATAGGTTGTGGGCTTACTCCTGATAAGGATACCCCCATGAGAAAGTCCATGAGTGATATATTATCTCATGGTGATTTGGGGGCTCGAATATGGGTTTACTCATGAGGAGGATACCTAGATTAAGGAAATTATGATGTTGGATTATTGCTAAGGAGGATGGTCATTGAGCTCTAGCCCTAAGTGGGATTCCTAAAAATCCCGGTTAGAAAAAATCAGAGTTCTCATAGTTCAAAAGAAAATTTTGAGATTATGTGTATGTCATGAAAATCATTAACCTCTAAGACAATGTGTGTCATGATTGGTGTGAGAAACAAGAAGAAGTGGAAGATTTGAAAAATCATACACTTTTCCTCCTTCGCTGTTGGAAGAGGCTGAGGCTATGGTGGAAGAGGACAAGGCTATGTCAGAAGATGACAGGGCTAAAACATTTCCTTCTATTCACTTTACATTGGATGAGAGTATAAGGTAAGAAAGGAATGGATATGAAGGATGCATAGGTGGAGAGGAGAAATAATGAAACCTCCTATAGGAAAGGCTAGGGGATTACACTAGGATGGATACCTTGAAATTGTTAGGGGATTATTCCTAAGAAGGATTCCCATTTGAGTTTTAACCTAGAATAGGAGTCAAGTGATGAGGTTTTTAGCATCGGGATTATGATGAAATAGGCTAAATAACCTAGAAGGGGTATGGGTTTCCAAGTTAAATTAGACCCTACTAGGGATATGGACAAAAAATAATAGTGTTGATTTAAGAGTTGGTTGTGAACCTCATGAAGGCTTCCTACATATCCCATTTGTATAGGAATCAAATCCCACATAGTTTAGTATGTCTCACAAGGGAGTATATCCCTTTAAGAGGATAGTTTGGGGGCTTACTCCTGATAAGGATACCCCTGTGAGAAATTCCATGAGTGATATATTATCTCATGGTGATTTGGGGGATCAAATCGAGGTTTAATCCTAAAGAGGATACCTGAATTAAGGTAATTTTCGTTGGGGCTTGTTACTAAGGATGATTCCCATTGATCTCGGTCCCTAAGTGGAATTCCTATGTTTTCCGATTAGCAAAAATCATAGTTCTCAAAGTTCAATTGAAAATGTAAACATTGTGGGGATGTCATGATCCTCAATAACCTCTAATCTAGCACGATTCATGCTTGGTGTGATAAATAAGAAGAAGTGGAAGATTTGAAAAATCATAAACTTTTCCTCCTTTATTGGTGGAAGAGGATGAGGCTACGATGGAAGAGGCCAGGGCTACGGTGGAAGAGGTTGGGGATACCAAACTTTCCTCTCTTCACTTTAAATTGGAGAGAGTCCAAGTTAAAGAAGGAATGAAGGTGAAGGATACAGAGGTGGATAAGAGAAAGACTAAAACCTCCCACCGGAAAGGATAAGGGCTTACACCAAGATGGATACCCTGAAATTGGTAGGTAATTATTCCTAACAAGGATGAACATTTGAGGTTCAACATAGTATATGAGTTTGATAATGAGGTTTTTAGCATGGGACTTATGACTAAACATCCCAAATAACCTAGAAGTTCTATTAGTTTCCAAGTTAAATTAGACCCTTATAGGGATATGGCCCAAAAATAATAAGGTTTATTTAAGAGTTGGGTTTGAACCTAAGGGAGTCTTCCTACATATTCCATTTGTAAGGGAATTAAAGCCCACATAGTTTGGTAAGTATCATAGGGGAGTATATCCATTTGAGATGATAGATTGGGGGCTTAATCTTGATAAAGATACCCCCATGAGAAAGGCCATGAGTGATATATTATCTCATGGGGATTTGGGGGCTCTAATCAGGGCTTACTTCAAATAAGTATACCCTTATTCAGGTAATTATGATTTTGGATTATACCTAAGGAAGATTTCCATTGAGCTCAGGCCCTAAGTGGGATTCCTACGTATCATAATTACCAAGAATCATAGTTTTCATTGTTAAATAAAAAATGTTTATATTGTGTGGATGTAACGATCATCACTAACCTCTAAACCAATGCGAGTCATGCTCAGTGTGAGAAACAAGAGGAAGAAGAAGATTTCAAAAACCACATACTTTTCCTCCATCACTAGTGGAAGATTCTAGGGCTACAACGGAAGAGAATGGGGTTACGACACTTTCCTCTCATCAATTTACATTTGAAGAGAGTCCAAGGTAAGGATGGAATGAAGGTGAAGGAAACAGAGGTAGATAGGAGAAATACTTCAACCTCCCAATGAAACTTCTAGGGGCTTACACTAGGATGGATACCCTGAAATTGGTATGGGATTATTCCTAAGAAGGATTCCCATTTGAGGTTGAACCTCGCATAAGAGTCAAGTGATGCAGTTTTTAGCATGGCATGTATGCCGAAAAATACCAAAGAACATAGAAGGGTTATGAGTTTCCAAGTTAAATTAGACCCTACTAGGTATATGGACCAAAAAGAACAAGGATTATTTAATATTTGGGTTTGAACCTCTGGGAAACTTCATACATATCCTATTTTAATGGGAATCAAAGCCCACATAGTTTGGTAAGTCTCATAGGTGAGTATATCCCTTTGAGAGGATAGGTTGGGGGGCTTACTACTGATAAGGATACCCCCCATGAGAATGGTCATGTGTGATATATTATCTCATGGTGATTTTGGAGCTTGACTCAGGGTATACTCCTGATAAGGATACCTAGATTAAGGTAATTATGATTGTGTATTATTCTTAAGGAGGATTCCCATTGATCTCAGACCTTAGGTTTTCTTCGTACATACCCCGATTAGAAATAATCAGAGTTGTCATAGTTCAATAAAAAATGGTGAGATTGTGTGGATGTCATTATCCTCACCAAACTCTAAGCCAACATGAGTCATTCTTGGTGTGAGAAACAAGAGGAAGTAGAAGATTTAAAAAATCAATCACTTTTCCTCCTTTGCTGGAGGAAGAGGCTTGGGCTATAGTGGAAGAGGTAGGTGCTACAACAGAATAGTTAAGGCTACGACACTTCCATCTCTTCACTTTACATTTGAAGAGAGTCCAAGGTAAGGAAAGAATAAAGGACAAGGACTCATAGGTGGAGAGGAGAAATACTTCAAGCTCCCACAGGAAAGGCTAGGGTATTACACCCGGATATATACCCTGAAATTGGTAGGGGAATATTCCTAAGAAGGATGACCATTTAAGGTTCAACCTAGAATATGAGTCAGGTGATGAGGTTTTTAGTGTGGGATTTACATCAAAAGATCCTAACGAACCTGGAAGGGGTATGAGTTTCCATGTTAAATTAGTCCCTGTTAGGGATATGGCCTAAAAAGAACATGGTTGATTTAAGAGTTGGGTTTGAACCTCAGGGAGGCTTCCTACGTATCCAATTTGTATAGGAATCAAAGCATACATAGTTCGATAAGTCTTACAGGGGAGTATATCCCTTTGAGAGGATAGGTTGGGGGATTTCTCCTGATAAGGATACCCCCGTAAGAATGTACATGAGTGATATATTATCTCATAGTTATTTGGGGGCCCGACTCAGGGTTTAATCAAGAGGAAGATACACGGATTAAAGTAATTATGATTTTGGATTATTTCTAAAGAGGATTCCAATTTAGTTCAATCCCTAAGTAGGCTTCCTATGTATCCTAGTTAGCAAGAATCAAATTTCACGTAGTTCAATTAAAAATTTTGAGATTGTGTGGATGTCATGATCATCACTAACCTCTAAGAAAACGCGAGTCATGATCAGTTTTAGAAACAAGTGGAAGAGGAATATTTGAAAAATCAAACACTTTTCCTCCTTTTCTAGTGGAAGAGGCCGAGACTATGGTAGAAGATTTTGGGGATATAGAAGAAGAGGCCAGAGATATGACACTTCCCTCTATTCACTTTACATTGGAGGAGAGTCCAAGGTAAGGAAGGAATGATGGTTCAGGACATAGAGGTGGAGAGGAGGAAGACTGTAACATACCATATGAAAGGCCAGGGACATACAACAGGATGGATACCCTAAAATTGATAGGGTCTTAGTCCTAATAAGGATTCCCATTTGAGGTTAAACATTGAACATGAGTCAGGTGATGAGGTTTTAGAATAAGACTTATGAAGAAATATCCCAAAGAACCTAGAAGGGGTATGAGTTTCCTAGTAAAATTATACCCTACTAGGGATATGGCCCAAAAATAATAGATTTGATTTAAGAGTTGGGTTTGAACCTCCAGGAGGATTCATACATATCCCACTTGTAAAGGAATAAAATCCCACATAGTTCAGTAAGTCTCATAGGAAAGTATAGCCCTTTTAGAGGATAGGTTGGGGGTTTACAC
Organism: Viscum album; assembly: GCA_963277665.1. Classification (NCBI taxonomy): domain Eukaryota; kingdom Viridiplantae; phylum Streptophyta; class Magnoliopsida; order Santalales; family Viscaceae; genus Viscum; species Viscum album. The sequence continues at coordinate 150,688,964 of OY728123.1, read as the reverse complement.
CTGATAAGGATACCCCTTGTGAGAAATGTCATGATTGATATACTATCTCATGGTGATTTTGGGGATCTACTTATGGTTTACTCCTAAGGAGGATACCTAGATTAAGGTAATTATGGTTGTGGATTATTCCTAAGGAGAATGACCATTGAGCTCGGGCCCTAAGTGAGATTCCTACGTATCCTAGTTAGCAAGAATCAGAGTTATTGTAGTTCAATTGAAAATGTTGATATTTTATGGATGTGATAATCATCAATAACCTTTAATACAACCTGATTCATGCTCTCTATAAAAAATAAGAGGAATCAAAAGATTTGAAAAATCATACACTTTTCCTCCTTAGTTGGTGGAAGAGGTTGGTGCTATGGTAGAAGATTCTGGGGCTATGGAGGAAGAGCCCAGGGCTAAAAAACTTCCCTATATTCACTATACATTGTATGAGACTCCAAGGTAAGGAATAAATCGAGGTGAAGGATGCTAAGGTGAAAAGGAACAAGACTGTAACCTCCCACAAGAAAGACTAGGGGCTTACACCAGGATGAATACCCTAAAATTGGTAGGGAATTATTCTTAATAAGGATGCCCATTTGAGGTTCATCCTGGCATAGGAGTCAGGTGATGAGGTTTTTAGGAGTTTATTTAGGAGTATATCAACTCATGTTACTTGAGGAATCCAAGAGTAGAATCTAAACCCGCAACATGAGAAAGGGACCAAGAGGAGTATGTAGACTCAAGGAATTCCAAGGAGTGTGGAGGATCATATCAAATCATGGTATTCTATGCGTGGAAGTTGAGGTTGCATAAGGGCTCAATAGAAAATTTTGTTGACTGAATCTAAAATTTTTGTGGTTTGACTCTTATTTTTTCATGGGGATCAGGGGTGTGGGGGCACAACCCCCAATGTATCAACCAGTGGGTTCGCGTAGGTGCTTCTCCAAGGTGGGTTTCATAGGTGCTTCTCCATGGTGGGCTGCGTATGTGATTTTCTAAGGTCAGTCATGCAGTTACTTCACCAAGGTGGTTCACATAGGTGGGTTGCCCATGTGTTTCTACAAGGTAGGTGAGACAGCTCCTCTGCCCAGGTGCTAGGGTAGGGACATCACCTTAGTGAAGGCGAGCCATGGTTGGTCACCCAAGTAGTGATGGAATACTTAGGCGAAGGAGCTGTGCGCCCAGAGCCCTCTTTGAGATTTGTCAACCAGGATTTCAGCCATCGTCGAAAAATTTAATGTGGAGGGGTCTATTTATAGACCCAAGTGGGCCTGTATGGATTGGCCTGTATGGATGGGCCTGCATGGATGGACTGTGCGGCGACACCATTTTCTTTAAAAAAAATTATATCTTCCGAGTGCCATAACTTTTATACGTATGTCTATTTGGGCTCCGTGACCAGTCAAATAAAATCTCTTGAAGATATATTTTCTTCTTAACATGGGGAATACACAAAATCTTGTTGTAAGAAACTAAACAATTTCATTTTAATCCATATAAACTTGTCATCATCGATCTTTGAAATCCATAACTAACTCCTGGAGGGGGGGGGGTCTTTCCACTTATCCGTCATTATAGAGTAGTCTTCAGGAACATGTAAATTCATCCTACATCTTGTTCCTTCTTGGTGACACATTTCTACTCAAACTTGACATTTTTTTTCTGAGTGAGGATCACATTATGAATTTTGTGGAAAATTTCATGAAACACATTTTCTGGTGTCAATAATGATATAATTATATCATATTACAATGTACAAGATGATTAAATTTTATTTATACTTTTATAGGCGAGGTTACTATTACATTTCTTAGTTTAATATTCATATGTCTCATCTTACTATTCTTAAGTTCAAGTTACTATTTCATCGGTATAGGTTCCTTAACTTCTAGAAACTCCTCTTATTTCATTCATTCATCAATTATAAATTTTTTATTGTGTTCTCTACGTGATTTTATGTGATTATACCATATGGAATAATTATAAGAAGGGAATTTCCATTGATAAAACTTTGGGTCATTACAATATCCCCCCCTAATGAAATTTATCCCTCAAAATTTCCTTTTACACACTAAGGTGAAAACAAGTGTGGGTACTTCTCCTTCATCCCTTAATCTAGTTCGCATGTTTCCTCTTCATAATTATGGTTCCTCCAAAGTAATTTGATGAGGTTAGTGGTATTATTACATAGAACATTATCTCTATGATCTAATATCTTCACTAGATGCACCTCATAAAAGAGATAATTAATTAACTGAAGCACCTATGAATTCAATACATCTGAGGGATACAGTATGTACTTATTCTAGAGGGATACATGGAATACATCATGTACATGAGACATGGTTGGTGGAAGTGCTAGTCGATAAATCAAAACTCTAACACAATCAAGGATCTCAAAGGGGACGATGTACCTAGGACTCATATTTCCTTTATTCTCAATCTCATGATACACTTCCATGGAGATATGTAGAGGAATACCAGGTATACGACCTTAAACCTGAGGTCCCTCCAATGATTATCTGCATAAATCTTAATTCAAATTTTGGCTGTCTTGATGTTCTACTGAATGGTTTTCACCTTTTCAACTATTTATTCGACCATTTCCGGTCCTAAATTATTATTTTCACCAAATTCATCCTATAATTCCAATTTTCTACACCTTTTCCCATAAAGGGATTTATATGGAGATATTTAGATGCTCGAGTGGAAACAATTGTTGTAAAAGAACTCAAACAGAGTGGATGTTGGTCCCATACTCCTTTTATGTCCATAAAACATTATCTCAACATGTAATATAGTGTCTAAATAGTCTGATTAGATTGGACATAAGTTTGAGGATGATAGGCCTTACTGAAGCTCAGATCTATGCTTAGAGCATGTTGGAGACTTTTCCAAAACATCGTGGTGAATCTCGGATCTCTATAGAATACAATCGATAGTGGAACTCCATGAATCATTACTACTTATTTGATGTATATCCATGAAAGTTTATTTTGTGATAAACCCTCTAAAATTGTGATAAAGTGAGCTATCTTTATAAGACAATCCACTAAAACCCATATATAATTGTTCACTCTGGATGTATTTGAAAGTACATGAAAAAAGTACACGGTGATGTTCTCCCACATCCATGTTGGTATGGATAATGGTTGTATCAAACATCTAGACTTTTGTCTTTCAGTCTTCACTTTATAACATACCAGGCACTTTGATGTATATTAAATGATCTCTTTTTTCATATTTTCCCACCAATAGTTCTCTCAGAGATCTCGATACATCTTTGTTCTCCTTCTGTGAATAGAGAAGGTTGAGATATGTGCATCCTTTAGAAGATCCTTATTTATCTATGGATCAGATGGTACATAGAGTCATGACCCAAATCTCATGAATCCTTCCTCATCCATTTATAACTATAAGGATTTTTCATTTCTTATAGGTTCCAACCTTTTCGGAATTTCCACATCATTTCTTTTATCATAATTTATTTTCTCCATATGTGATGGTTGAGCAATCATTTGAGAAATTATTGATGATATTCCTTCCTTAATGATTCCCATACCCATCTTTTATAGGTCTAAGAAGATTAAATCCTTCTCAATTCTTATCATTGATAAAGATGCAGGATCCTTTATACATAGAGAATCTTATACCTTATTTTCTTTGTTAGGATGGTAGTGGATTGAGAATTCATAATTCTTGATGAGATCTAGACTTCATCACTAGCGTATATTAAGCTTCATATGTGTGAATATATATTTTTGTACTCTTGTGATCAGTATATATCTCACACTTCTACCCACAGAGATAATGCCACCAGATTTTTAATGCAAAGATCACATTTGCCAACTCTAGATCATGCATGAGATATTTTTCTCATGTATATTCAACTTCTTGGAGGAATAGGTTATCAATTTATCATTTTTTATCACTACATAGCCTAACCCCTTTTTTAAAAGCATCATTTTACACTGAAAATAGTTATCCACTTTTTGGGAGTGTGAGTACTGGTGTAACATCCTGACCCGGCTCACAACTAAATCGGTGGCCGGACCGGTCGCCACATGACCTCAAGCGCATATCCTTGTACGCTAGAGGTTGTCGACTAGCAGCAAGGGTCTAAGGATAGTCAGTGGGGATACTATACCCTCTTATTAGAGTTGCATAATGGTATATCAGAGTAAATAACAAACAATAGTGGAAGCGGTAGAATATAATTGACAAAACAACAGAAGACAAATAGTACTCATTTTATAAAAGTGGAAAATGCCAATTATACAGTAGATGAATGCATGACATGTTATGGATACATAATTGAAATAAATAAAAAAATACAGCATGCTTTAAACAACATGTATAATGGAAATAAAAGACAACCAAGCCCTAAGTATTTCAACTAGAGCATTCCGAGATCCTACACGGTACTCTCCTCCAATCTCCCAAGTATTTTCTAACAGCACAATTCAGAAACCAAATAGAATCTACTTGGGTACTCCAGTGTAATTGCAGCTTGAGTAGGGTGTGAGATATAAATCTTAGTAGGTCGGGACCACCTGTGTCTACCCCAAATCCTGATATTCAATAAATAATTTAAACAATGAAAGAATGCATAATTAAAGTATGTAGTACAATGTAACTATATACCCAAGTACATACTTCAGCTCTCATATGGTTTCTGAACCTATATAATACATTTTTCATGCATAAAAAATAGTTATTACACAATAATTTTCATTTATCAATTATTAAAACCCCATTGAGCTACATAATTCTCATGATCCGGCCTAAGCTCGACATTCCCTGTATAAGTCACTCACCACAGATGTCTCTAAAGACCATCTAAGTAATCAAAGTAAAGACCAAATCCAAGTTTGTTCTTTGGATTGGATAACTCATCATAAGATATTCAATTTAATATTTCATATAATATATAAAATCCCATCCACTAAAAATAGTGATTCACTCCTGGGTCCGTCCACTAATAGTGATTCACCCAATTCAATGATAAGTTTGAACCCTTTCTCATATTCAATTCAAAAATCATAATGTCACAATAGTTTTCATTAACCAATTAATTCCTTTTATGTACAAACAATTATACCCATAGTCCAATGTCAATTAATTCCTGCAGAACATCATATCTAGAACCCTCGTGAGTATTTGGAGCATCAGTCCTTGTCTCCAACCCTTTGGGTATTTGGAGCATCAGTCTTTATCCCATAAAAAAATGTTTTCTTGCAAGATGGGTGTAGAATGCCATATCTAGAACCCTCTGAGTATTTGGAGAATCAGTACCTATCTCACAACCCATTTATCAATCATAGATATAAATTTATAATTGGTGTATAACGCCATGTCTAACACCCCAAAACAATCCATTAATTAATTCATAAATTAATTAATCCAATCTGTTAATTAATTCAACAACTAATTAACTTTATAAATCACCCATCAAAAGTCAACAATTAATTAACCAATCAATATATCAATAGTAAATAATTAATTAAAAATTAATTATTCTTAGCAATCCAAATAAATAATAAAATCAACATTTAATTATCCAAATTCGTTAACAAGTCTGAACTCGTCCACTTAGACAATGATTTGTACTAGATTTTAACAATTTAAATGCACGTCAAAATCATCTAAAAAAATAATAATCAAAGCCCTTATATTTAAAAACTATTTCACATAACATATCATATTATAATACAACTCCATCCAAGACAACTTAATGCATGGAAATATAACATGCATCAAAAGGTACCCATGGCCAATAGTCGTAATAAACAATCAATTCACAATCTTAATTTAATACATTCAAATTAATTAATTAAATAATTAATTAATTAAATCTTATCTCTTTAACCAATCATCAATTAATTAAACAATTTCCATTTATCATGTAATAATTCATCCATCCATTAATTATTACCAGTTTCCAATTTATATTCCAAACTTTTCAAATATTAAATATTCTCAATAGTCAATAAAAGCCACAATTTTTATTCCAAATCATGACTTGATAATTAATTCAAAAATTAATTACCCTATTTACCGTTCTTCCCATTCAAATCATTTAACTATTTAATCAAATGACTTCATCCAAATTATCAAAACATGCTTAAAATCAACACATGTTTAAGTCCTCATTTATCTCACGTGGATGACATCATTTAATAACATAAAAAGTGTCATGCATAGACATATCATAATTAAGGAAACTCACATTCTAAATTTATTTAAAGAAGCTATAATTATTATATAAATTGATAGGGATTTGGAACCCTACATCGGGGTGGCATCATTTTAATACGCAACATCTTGACTTAAACAGTGGAAATCAATTTCAATTACAGTGCAGTCACACGCACATAACTTTTAAACATATATATATATATGTACATATGTACATATGTATATATATGTATATATATTTAGACACATGCGTGTGCCCTACAACATAAACAACGATTCACTAAAACAACAACGGAAAACCTAAAACCAGTGCACCAAGGCCTACACACCTACATTTATATACCGAGGACTCAAATAAATTATTGGACTCCAAATTAGATGACGGAAAACCAACCAATGGTATTAATTCGTACCTCTGGAATGAAATTGACGAACCAAATCGGCCCGAACCGCCTCGCCCTTGGTGGAGGTTGCTGGAACACAGAACAATGTATCATAATACACCACCCACATACCCCATCGAAGGAAGAAAACAAAAAATGGGTATTATCCCAAAACCCTAAAATCAGCTGGAACCATAATGGATGCCGATATTAAATAAAATCACCAAAGCGGTGAATGAGACCTTGAGGGGAGATATTACCACTTCGAATTGTACCAAAACGAATAACGACATTAGAGAAAATGCTGCGCAAAGAAGGACCCACAAAGGGGGTAACACGATGTAGCGATTCTGCCTGGGAAGGGGTCGCATGCTGCTGCCACAGGCTATCCGGGGGGTCACGCACCTCTTGGTCACACTACGAGGGGGATCTCATGCCGAGGAGGGAGCTCGAAGGAGGGGGGAAGGGGCTGCGTCATAGTGTGCACTGCTGCATGCGTTCTGCGCCTTGTGCGTAGGGAGGAAGAAGAGGGGAATTTGCTTCCCTTTATTTTCTTTTTCAAACCCCTAAATTAATTACCATTAATAATAGTTATTATTACACTCTTAAAACCCAATAATAATACTACCATTAATGTGATAATAATATTAATAAAATATAATAATAATACATATTTTATTATTATTATTATTCACATTAAACACTTATCTAAAAAGTGAACAAATCCCTAATTAATCCTTCTTAAAGGAAACATTTCTTAGAGAAAATAAAACCCCCCTTTACTCCTCAATTAAATTCAAATATCTTTAACTTAAAAGTAATAAAAATAATTCTTTTCCCACAACTAATTAAATTCATTTTTCCTTGAATTTAATTAATTAACACAATAATAATAATAATAATTAAATCCTAATTATTATTATTAAAACATTCATTTTTTTTAATTCCAACCAAAACTCCCCAATTCATTACTGTTATTATTTATAATAAAAAGAACCATAATTATCAATAATTATAACACTCATAAAACCATAATAATAAAAATATCATTATTGTTACTCAAACCTTTGATATAACCCAACACCTGTATTTAATAACAACGCTCCTTCATTAAATCCAAAACATATTATTTAATTAAGTGTTTCTTTGAGATACCCAACAGCCTCATTAAATTCACATAAGTATTACACCCTATTTATAATGCAATTAAAATATTTTAACATTTATTTAATTAAATAAACACAATAATAATAATAATAATAACATTATTATTATTATTATTATTCCTATTATCCTTTAATTAAAAAAACAAACAATTTATTACAATATCATTTATATGATATTAATGATAAAAATCTAACACATAAACTCCATTTTATAATATAAGGTCCTCTAATAATTTGGAAACTCTTCATTTAATCAAAAAAAATCATCAATAAACCCAAAATCCATATTAATTTATTCAACCATCATTTAGTTAATTATTTATCATTAATTTAATTAAACATCCACAATCATAATAATAATAAATTCATTACTATTATTATTAAAACATTGTTTTAATTAAACATAATCTATCATATAATCTTATTTAATTAAATTAAATAATTTATTAAACAGGGTAAAATCCACGGGTTGGACTGCAATAGTGCGCTTCCCATGAAGATCTATTAAAGTGGAATTTTTTGGATCCATTGCACTAGAGACTCATCAGAACACCTGCAAAAAATTACCAGTTAATTAAGAAAGTCCAAAAAATGACACCTTCAGGTGTTCCAACACTCAGAATAAAATTCCGGAGCTCGGATTAAAAAACCTACCTATTGATAAAACCAATTTTTTTTTGAAAACCTTCATATTTTAATGCGGTTCAAAAATACGGGACTTTACAATCTACCCACCTTAAAAACTTATATCCCCTGAGAAGCCTTCGAGAACCACAACTAAAACAACTGACCTACCAAGGTCATTTAATCTTGTTAGAACTAACTTGTTGCATTCCCAATGCCAAATACACCTTTTAAACTTCACAAGCCTAATTGAAAAGCCATTAAAACCAGAGACAAATCTCAATCATAGCATAAACATCGAAACAGAGCTTAAAATTGTGGCCATTAGAGGGAACTCGTCAACAAAAAGGGTTGAATCTCGATCAACTGACAGAACAGGTTTCACATGCTTTCCTCATAAGACATCGCAGACCCAAAACCCACATTCTCCCTTTATCTAATGACGTGCATTTAAAACTATTCCAAAATCATCCGCATGTATAATGAAGTCCTCATCCAACCTCCTGTGAAATTTCCAAGTCAAGGAATTGTAAGGATATTTTAAAAAATAACCATTCTCCAACATGAATAAAGGAGTAGCCCAAAAAACCCACACTTCTCGTGTAAAACCCAGATAACAACCACTTATCAAGCCAAAAAACATTTAAAACTTTAGCACGGCGTAAGATCGACACTATCTTAGTGTCTCAATGAAGAGGTCAAGATATGGGACATTCTCGTCGTATTTAGAAGAGCACACTAAGAGAAAACCAAAGTCATTAAGAAGATCAGTCAAACTACTACCAGACAATACTATTCTAAAATATCGACATCTTCTAATGATACGTTTACTGAAAGTGATGCGACACTACCCACCTTAGGATTGTCTGTGACGTCGAAATAAAAGATCAACCACTCACTGGCGTGCTATTTCAAAACACTTAACGCATGCATGTGACATTCCTCGAACCACAACTACCACATCAATCATTGTTCACAAAAGCCGTAGCATAAACCTATCAACGTGCCACAACACCCAAGTACCAAGAAATCCTCCCGAGCAGTGGGATGAAATTACTTTAATATCCTAGAACATTATAAGGGTACTACCTACCATGGGTTATCCCATTACAAAACATAAACATCCACCCTCTCTCCAGGTCACACAAAACAGAGATCACAATATTATAAATCCCCTTTTTCATTTTAGCTATTTTAATTAATTCATTTCATCCTTTCATCATTTGAATAAATTTCAAGAAACACATAAGTAATTTTTCACGACAAGTCAATTGGTTTTCAATCAAAACCCCATAGGCAAAACATACATTCTATAACAAACATCAGATTTAAACATTTCCCATGTAGTGTCATTTCATATATAAACAGTCAATTTAGAATCTAAATTTCTTTTACCAAAACGACGACCTCCAAAGGTCTCATTTATTAAATCCGGGTTTTTCAAAAAGCAACCCCACAACAGTTCATTACAATAAAAACTCATCAGTTTTACATTCATAACCATTTTAAAACATACTATGGTAATATGTTTTAGTCACATGGATGTCCATCTACCAGTCGATATGTCACCCATACACCTTACCATTGGTATTTGGATCCAATTTAAGATATCCAATTTTTCACTTAACATTTTAACTGTAGTATGCCTTTTTAATTTTTTGAATACACGGGTTAAGTTTTTTCATAGTTATAAGGTGCCCATACACCTTACAACTAAAAACCGATTCTATCGTAATTTCAACCTATTAAATTTATCCAAATAAACAAATCATTTATCACCAAGCAATCATGTCACTAAAAGTAGCTAACATAGATCAACAGGATGAAACCACTAAAACACGGTATAACATAGAAGAATGGAACATAGGCATTACATATAATTACTCAATCATGTTAATTATATCACCAAAACATGCTATCTAAAAAGGAATGATAAATATGTACAATAAATGACATGTATTCAAGGCACACAATCCATATTAGTAGGAATCCTAAATATAAAACTACATGGCATAATATATGCATGACATGTGAATATTTAAGTGCCTATGATGATGCATGTATGAAACATTCCTCCCATATCAGGCCAAGAAAATTATTTTTTTCAAAATTATCAAAATCAATAAGCAGTAGAAAATACACTAGTCACTCAAGGTGAAATCATATCAACCATAACCTCATATACTACAAATATCAATTCCCATCCCTGTACACATAGTCATTTCTTGTACATGGGGAGATCAGTCCCAAGAACGACTATTAACCCAAGCGCTGACACTTTCATAGTCTCCTTTCTACCAACCCAAAACAAAAAGACAAAAGGAAAAGAAAACTCCCTTTGATACCACTTTGTAACATCCTGAACCAGCTCACCACTGAATTTTTGGCCGGACTAGTCACCACATGACTTCAAGCGCGTCTCCCTATACGCTAGAGGCTTCCGACTAGTAGCAAGGGTCTAAGGATAGTAAGTGGGGAGACTATACCCTCTTATCAGATTTTCACAATGGTATATCAGAGTAAATAACAAACAATAGTGGAATTAGTAGTACATAATTGACAAATCAGTGGAAGACAAATAATACACATTTTATAAAAGAGGACAACACCAATTATACAACATATGAATGCATGAAATGTTATGGATACATAATTGAAAGTAATAAAAAAATACAGAATGATTTACACATCATGTATAATACAAGTAAAAGACAACCAAGCCCTAAGGCTTTCAAATTTAGCATCTTGAGCTCCTGCTCGGTCCTCTGCTCCAATCTTCCAAGTATTTGCTAACAGCACAATCCTGCAACCAAATAGAATCTAATCGGGTACCCTAGTGCAATGGCGGCCTGAGTAGGGTGTGAGATATAAATCTTAGTATCCAAGACCGCCGGTGTCTACCCCAAATCCTGACATTCAATAAATAATTTAAACAGTGAAAGCATGCATAATTATAGTAAGAGTACAATGTAACTATATACCCAAGTACCTGCTTCATCTCTCAGCTAGTGGATGAACCTTTATAATACATTTTTTCACACATACACAATATTCATTACACAATCATTTTCATTTATCAATTATTCAAACATCATTAAACTACATAATTATTGTGATGCGACCTAATCTCAACATTCCCTGTATAAGTAACTCACCATAGATGTCTCTAAAGACCATCTAAGTAATCAAAGTAAAGACCAAATCCAAGCTTGTGCTTTGGCTTAGATAACATATCATAAGATATTCAATTTAATATTTCATATAATATATCTAAGACCATCCACTAAAAATAGTGGTTCGATCCTAGGTCTATCCACTAATATTGATTCACCCAATTCATTGATAAGTTTGAACCCTTTCTCATATTCAATTCACAAATCATAATGTCACAATATCTTTCATTAACCAATTAATTAATTTCATGTATGACCAATTGGGACCACATAACAATGTCAATTAATGGGTGTAGAAAATCATGTATAGAACCCTCATGAGTATTCGGAGTGTCAATCCTTGTCTCACAACCTCTGGGTATTTGGAGCATCAGTCCTTATCCCATAAAAGAATTTTTTCTTGCAAGCTGGGTGTAGAACGCCATGTTTAGCACCCCGTGAGTATTTGGAGCATGCGTCCCTATCTCACAACCTATTTATCAATCATACATATATATTTATAATTGGTGTATAATGCCATGTCTAACACCCCAAAACCATCCATTAATTAATTCATAAATTAATTAATCCAATCCGTTAATTAATTCAATGACTAATTAACAAAATAAATCGACCGTCAAAAGTCATCCATTAAATAACCATTCAATATCTCAATAGTAAATTATTAATTAACAATTAATTATTATTATCAAGCCAAATAAATAATTAACATGACATTTAATTATCCAAATTATTTAACAAGTCTGAACCAGTCCACTCAAACAATGATTCGTCCTAGACTTTAACAATTTACATGCACTTCATAATAATCTCCAAACATGCTAAAAAAAGCCCATATATTTAGAAACCATCTCACACAAAAACTCATATTATAAAACAAATCCATCCAAGACAACTTAATGTATGGAAATCTAACACGCATCAAAAGGTACCCATAGACAATAGTCGTAAAAACAATCAATTCACAATCTTAATTTAATGAATTCAAATTAATTAATTCAAAAATTAAATAATTAAATAGTATCTCCTTGAAAAATCATCAATTAATTTACCATTTCTCATTTATCATGTAATAATTAATCCATCACTTAATTATTATCGGTTTCCAATTTACTTTCCAAACTTTTTAAATATTCAATATTCTCAATAATCAGTAAAAGCCACAATTTTTAATCCAACTCATGACTTGATAATTAATTCTAAAATTAATTACCCAATTACCCATTCTTCCCATTCAAATTATTTAACTATTTAATCATATCACTTTAACCAAATTAGCAAAAAATTCTTAAAATCAACACAAGTTGAAGTCCTCATTTATCTCATGTGGGAAACATCATTTAATAACATCAAAAGTGTCATTCATAGACATATCATAATCAAGGAAAATCTCATTATCAATTTATTTAAAGAAGTTATAATTATTAAATAAAGTGATAGGGATTTGGAACCCTACCTCGAGGTGGCATCATTTTAATACGCAACAGCTTGACTTAAATTGCGGCAATCAATTTCAATGACCGCACAATCTCACACACACAACTTTTATATAGATATATATAAATATGTAAATATGTATATATATGTATATATATTTAGACACATGCATGGAACCAGAAAAATAAACAAAAATTCCCCAAAACAACAATGGAAAACCCAAAACTAGTGCAACAAGGCCTACACACCTACATTTTTATATCGGGGAGTCAAATAAATTATTGGACTCCAAATTAGATGATGCAAAACCAACCAATGATATTAATTATTACCTCTAAAATGAAATCAACGAACCGAATGGGCCTGAACTGTCTCTCCCTTGGTGGTGATTTTTGGAATGCAGACCAATGAGTCCTGATACACCACCTGCATACCCTATCAAAGGAAGAAAACAAAAAAATGGGTATTATCCCAAAACCCTAAAATCATCTGGAACCATAATGGATTCCGATATTAAATAAAATCACGAAAGCGATGAAGAAGACCATGAGGGGAGATCTTACCACTTCAAATTGTACCAAAATGAAGAATGATGTTAGAGAAAATGCTGCGCAAAGAAGGACCCACAAAGGGGGTCACACGCTGTAGCGATTCTACCTAGGAAGGGGTCACATGTTGCTGCCATAGGTTGTCCGGGGGGTCACGTGCCTCTTGGTCGCACCGTGGGGAGGAGCTCTCTCCGAGGAGTGAGCTCGATGGAAGGGGGAAGGGGCCACGTCATGGGGTGTGCTTCTGCGTGCGTGCTGCGCCTTGGGCGTTTGGAGGAAGAAGAGAGGAATTTTCTTCCCTTTATTTTCTTTTTCAAACCCCAAAATTAATTGGCATTAATAATAGTTATTATTACACTCTTAAAACCCAATAATAATACTACCATTAATGTGATAATAATAATAATAATAATAAAAGATAATAATAAGACACATTTTATTATTATTATTATACACATTAAACACTTATCTAAAAAGTGAAAAACTCCCCAATTAATCCTTATTAAAGGAAATGTTTCTTTGAGAAAATCAGACTCCCATTTACTCGTTAATTAAATTAAAATGTATTTGACTTAAAAGTAATAAAAATAATTCTTTTCTCACAAATAATTAAATTCATTTTTCCTTGAATTTAATTAATTAACACAATAATAATAATAATTAAATACTTATTATTATTATTATTATTAAAAATTTCATTTTTTTTAATTCCAACCAAAACTCCCCCAATTCATTACTATTATTATTTATAATAATAATAACCATAATTATTAATAATTATAACACTCATAAAACCATAATAATAAAAATATAATTATTATTACTCAAACCTTTGATATAACCCAACACCTCTATTTAATAACAACACTCATTCATTAAATCTGAAACTGCTTATTTAATTAAGAATTTTTTTGAGATACCCAACAACCTCATTAAATTCACATAAGTATTACACCCCATTGATAAATAAATTAAAATATCTTAACATTTATTTAATTAAATAAACACAACAACAACAACAATAATAATAATAACAACATTATTATTATTATTATTATTATTCCAACTATCATTTAATTAAAACGAAAAAACAACCAATTTATTACAATACCATTTATATGATATTAATTATAAAAACTCCAACAAATAACCTCCATTTAATAATATAAAGTACTTTAATAATTCTAAAACTCTTCATTTAATTAAAACGATGCTTTAATAAACCCAAAAGCCACATTAATTTATTCCACCATCATTTAATTAATTCTTTATCATTAATTTAATTAAACAACCACAATCATAATAATAATAAATTAATTATTATTAATATTAAAACACTATTTTAATTAAACACAATATATAATATAATCTTATTTAATTAAATTAGAAAATTTATTAAACAGGCTAAACTGCATGGGTTGGACCGCAACCGTGCACTTCCCACGAAGATCCATTAAAGTGGACTTTTTCCCGATCTAGTGATCCCACGACTCATTGGGTCACCTGCTAAAAATTATCATTTAATTACGCAAGTCTAACAATGACACCTTCATGTGTTTCAACACTCAAAATACAATTACGATGGTCAATTTAAAAAACCGACCTGTCGATAAACCAAATTATTTTTGAAAACCATCGTATTTTAACCCTGTTCAAAAACACGAGACTTTAAAATTGGTGTAGTGATAAGACTTTTTTGAGATTCTTAAATGTTTCCTCAAATTCATAAGTCCATAAAAAGATCACTCCCTTCCATGTTAGATTGTTTATTGGTTTTAAAAATTATATCAAGTTCTTTAGAAATTATTGGTAATACCTGGATAGACCAATAAAGTTGTGGATTTCCATTAAAGATGTTGTCTTGGGCCACTATTTTATTTCCTTTTTCTTGGAAGGGTCTGAAGATGTTCCTTTTTTGGAAATAACATTCCCCCATAATGATAAATCATCCAGACAGAACTCACATTTACTGTTGTTGACACTCCGTTCCGTTAAAGAGTCTAAAAAATGACAAGGGGAAATTCCTTACGAATAAAAGGGGAAAATACATGAAGAAAATAAAGATTTTCAAAGTCATGAGTTTTGGGTCGCCTTAGTCAGACTAGAAGAGCGTCGGTGCATACCCTACTTGTGCGCCCCAATATGGCGTGCAACCTACTTGCGCGCCCAAACTCCTTTCACCCAAGGTCATATTTGTTTCTATAAATAAATCCTTGGGGTCTTCATTTGTATGGATGAATTTCCCTAAAGCCCAATTGCTACTCTAGTCACCCTAGTTCTTTGAAAAAGTCTTCCTAAACTTTCAAGGTAGTTCTTCAACACCTTGAGTGGAGGATTTAAAGGAGGATCATTGGACTTAAGTACTTTTAGTGTTTAAAAACCATAACACTTTCCCGCCTAAAGAGCCCAACCTCCCTAAATCAGAAACAACTGTGCACCACCTATTCCTTTCATAGGAACTTGAGAGCCCTACTTATGGGACCACCTGTGAATATGCCAGAAGGCTTGAGCCAAGTCTCACCCAAGTATTACCATATATGTTGTTCGTCGCTTAAGTGAATATCAGGTCACCCAAGTCTACTTGGGAACCCTAGTCTACTTGAGTTACACTCTTTGATTAATTTATTCTCTCTATTCTACAAGCCATCAAGCCTTCCTCAAAGCTATTCATGGCAAGGATTCCTCTTCCTTGGATCCCTTTTCTGAAAGGGATTTTGTTGTGACCTCCACCAAATCCTCCCGACTTATCAAACCTTCGAGAAAGGAACATTAGCATGTCTCCTATTTGGGTTTGTATATCTACAGTCAGAGGTTTCCCACATTTTTTTTATAATGGGGTTAAGGTTCATGGAGTGTCTATGGGTTTGTATAACCACAATCACATGGACCTTTCTCCCAGGAAAAATGTTGGGAAGTTCCCAGTTTGGAGGAGGGTTTGGGTCCTGACCCTTCCCTTCTCAAAGAAATGACCCAGAACCTCAAGTCTCTGGTAGTAAAGGTACGATTCTCACCTAATTTTCTTCCTTTTTAACAAAGGATAAGTCTCCCTCTCCTACCAGGATCAATTTTAGGGAAACCATCCTGGTGTAAGACCCTATCTTTTCTTAAAGGAGGTAGCATCATTTCTCCTCCTCTCTTCTTCGGTGCCAAAGACCAGAGGGGAGGTGGGAATAAGGACTTTCATTACCATTTACCTTTCCCATTGAACTTTTTCACCATGGAAATCCATCCTAGTGTAAGCCTCTAACCTTCATCCCTTCCTCCTTTCATTGGACCTTTGTCTAATGTAAAGTGAATAGAGGGAAGGCTCATCGCCTCTCCCTCATCCCTGGTCAACGTGCCCACTTCCACTAGTGGAGGAGGAAAAGTGTGAAGTGTCATTGTTGAAGATTTTACATCCACTTGTTTCTCACACCAAGCATAACTCACGGGGGCTTAGAGATTCATGATGATTAAAAAATTTACACAAACACCCATGGAGAAAGAACTACGACAAATCTGATTCCTGTTCAAACCAGGATACGTAGGAAGCCCTTTAAGGGACCTAGCTCACGGGATATCCTCTTTATGAATCCAACCCTAATTTTATTAATATGGGAATCCTCTTTAGGAACAAGCCCCAAATTAAACACCTAAGTCATTAAGTAATCATTTTCATGATGTAATCCCAAACTCATTTCTCTCAAAGGACTATACTCTCCTGTGAGATTTATCGAACTACGTGGGCTTTGATTCCCATTCACATGGGATACGTAGGAAGCCTCCTTGAGGTTCAAACACAAAATTTCAAAATCAACTCTATTATCCTTGGTCCATATTCCAAACAGGTTCTAATCTAACTTGGAAACCCATATCCTTTCCAAGTTCATTGGGCTATTTCTGCATAAGTCCCACACCGAACTTTTACTAAGAACCTTTCACTTAGATGTCCTCACCACATTACATTAAAATGTATGGTTAGGTCCTTATCACATGACCTTAAAAGTTATGATGTGTCCCATTAAGTGGCACTGAACTACGAGGGGTTTTATTCCTTTTACAAGGATACATAGGTAAACCATTTCATGGGTACGATCCCAATATCAAAACAACCCTTCATCTCACTAGATGACAATAAATTATAGAGTGACCCTCTGAGTGTCTTAAAAAATCAGTATCATCATAATGATGATTAAAAGAATCATTAAATAGTATATTAGAAGATACCATTGAAGGAGAACATCAAATTCATACAGATATCTCCATTAATGAAGAACCTTGAATGCATACTAATGATTCTAAATTTTACACATGTTAATAAGTGATTGTAAATTCCAAGGGAATCGTATGTTATGCTTGGTGTATTACTAAGGATTCATTAAAATATATTAAATTTACAAAGATAGTCCCAAAGTAGACAATAATTCCCCAAAAGTGTGTGATGAGTCGAACCTCCTATCCTCTCGACCAATATACGTTCTTAAGTATCGTAAAGTTTAAAATTAACGAACACCTACCTTTGGAAAGAATGTCCTATTTGGATAAATAATTGTTGGAATATTCCGGTTCCATGAATAAATCCAATAGAAACTTCCTGGAAGCAGTGATTATTTAAACTAGAAAATAGGTTTCAAGGAACTACAAAACAAAAATGGTGAACCCGACGTGAATATTTAACCAAGTTAATAATGTTACCCACCTTTCAATCCCCTATAAATTGATAAATGAAGGTTAGGAAAAGAAATAAATCATGCATGTATTCATATAACAGATGTCTCTTTAATGGATTTTATTGTTGTTTCATGTTTTCCTCACAAATCCCTTCAGTCCAAAATGGATTTCGTCAAGATGAAATAAGTGAATTTCCCAACCACTTCTCAATATGGATCTTCATCCACAAGGAGGAAATCATCGCCCACAAAATGTATTTAACATTGGTTCTCCAACATGTTGGTAAAGGAGTATCGCTAGCATGGTACAATCCCGAATTTGGAGGCTGCCCGAAAGGCCCTACAAGTCAATAAAAATCCTCCATCATCTGGCCAACAATGACTGATGATCAAGAAATAGATGGTTCCAACCACCATTTTCAACTGTTTCAGGTCCTTATCCCTAGAATGCAATAACCAGTCCCTCCCATACAATAGGAAGGTGAATCAAGAGTTCACTCAAGACCTCAATTCAAGAATGTAGGGGTCCATCCTGAGGACTCTCACCAACAATTGCTGCCAGCATAATTGTGCGGTAGTGAACACCCAACATGATGGGGGTGTTGCCTCTAGACGTTCGACCCAAGTCTCTTTGACCCAGGAACAGAAGACAGACCACCAAGGACAACGTTCAGTCAACAGGGAGTAGGTTCTAACCTCTTCCCCCTCTGGAGAAGTCTATCTACCTAAAATGATGTCAAACAACGAGCGGGCACATACACCAGTCCGCCCTAATTTTGCTGTCCAGAAGACTCATCTGGAAACAACCCACCAATCCCACTATATAAACCCTATGGAGTACTGTGAGCAGGAATGTACACCTATTTACAAATTATCAGCTAGTTAGTAGTCTTGTCTGACTGCATTTAAAGAAGCACATCAATCCAATGTGGCGACAACTGGTAAATAGGATCATACACCTATTTACAATCACCAATTCTTCTAGTAGTATCATCTTCTAGTATTGAAGGAATTCCATCAACCATACTTGATGGGAAACAACCAGTAGGCACCTACACCTTCCAATGTTCATCATGCCTGCCAACAATCTCATTTGGAAACACCCGAAGAAGTCATTCGGAAAGCTCTGACAAAAAATCTGGGTCAGACCCAACTCTCTTCACCCATGCATGAGTACTGTCAATACCCATTGGTAGGAAAAGGAGGAAAAGAGTCGGCACATACACCTAATCTAGATATAGAATGGAAGTATATTCTTGTTCCCACTGCTGAAGTCACCAAACACATCTTATCAATGGTGAAAGGAAAGACACAAATCCTTACCCATATTATGGAAGCATGTTAAGATATTATAATAACTACTTCAAAAGTACTAGGGGAAAAAATATGTCCCCACATATGTGATGACACATCGGCATTCCATCCCAGAGCATATATACAACTCTGTTCCAATCTAGGTGGGTCGTGGGGCATACTCCCCCATATCATACAAAAAACAAGATCAGGAACATACACCCTTTCCAATTGGAGGTAATTGGTCCGTTCTAGTAACCAATCCAAGTCAAACACATACATGTTCCCATGATAAACAATTATCCCAGCAAGTGTCCCCAACTAAGTATAAGAGAACATCCAAGAAGTTGTCTCATCAAACACAGTTGGAAAATCAAGAGTCAAACTACAATTTGGATGCTATTAATGCTAGAGTTCTTGAAGCCCCCATACATTTATCTGTTGCAGCTCAAGATCCTATCATCTCATTACCAAATTATGGGAGTGGTAGCAGTAATTCTGAAATTCCTCATCAGAAACTTCATCATGAAGGTTTTCTTCATGAAAATTCGGTCAATCCAGAGCACCTATCTCTTGATGAGAGCCACAGAATCCCTCTGCGTGGCCAGAAGACCAAGGAGAAAGAGTATTAATCCCTTGCGTTAATCCACCATGGTGATCCTCCCCATGATGTAATTCACTGTGAAAGTACTCTATGCAGTAGTATTTCACATTTTTAGGATAATTCTGTAATTGATAATGTATCAATGAGAAATACCTCTTATCTCGAGGCACTTTCAAACACAAGGTCATTCATGTCTGATGTCTTATCGTTGACCGGTGAAACACTTTCTCAACCATAAGACATCTTAAGGGAATGGTCATTCTTCAAACCTCCCTTGGGTCATTTACCTTATAATACAGAGCGTCCACTTTGGTCAGACCAAATGGTGAAATATCTTGTAAAAGGCGATGAAGATATGTTAAACATGATAAAAAAATTGGCTAATTGAGAAATACCAGTCATTTTTTGGCCTTTGGAAAATTTTTAGTATAACATTCTAGAATTCATGGTAGAATATTGTATTCATGATATCCACCTCAACTTATGGAAGACTCTTCATCATTTTAAAAACAAAGTATTACCATATGATGAATATAAAAATCATATAGAGGTAATAGAAGGGTTACAATGCCAAATTGACTTGGCATCTCTCTCAGTTTCCCAACATCCAATGGTTTAAAAACACTAGATAACCCTTCAGCGTGCATTCCTCAATGATCTAAAGAGGCTGCACGAGTTAATTTTTGACACCCCATCTGGTGTTTATATCAGAGATTTGGGTGCACATGGAGCATTGCATTTCAATGCACTCCAAAATCATCAATGTCTACAAAAAGTGGTCTCATGCAATGTTATTTCCCATGGTCGGCTACAATCATCAGATTTTGTATGTAATCAAATGTACGCTCATGAAAAGGCCTCAACAAACTCTCATCAAGGTTAGGACAAAATAAAATAAGTTGTTGAGTTACTTTTACATCAAGAATCTGAGAATATTGAGAAGGCATCCCACTTAGAGGATTTCAGCCATCAAAGAATGAAAATGTCTAAAATAGAACAATGATATTATGAAATAGGTTATTTGAGTGGTTGTCAGATGATGCACCCAACAAAATGTCTAAACCAAAATTTACAAAAACAGAAGATAAGTTTCACGAATCTAAGACATAGCAGTTCAAGAATCACCACATCTTGTAAGGCTAGGGGCTAATTTAATTCAACATTAATATTCATTAAAAAAAGCTCAAAAGTTTGAAGAAGAAGAATAGGAATAGCCCCAGCCTGCAGGGCAAGAGGATTTTTCACATCTGTGATCCCATCCTCAACAGAAGTTAGTTTTATCCTGATTTGGGAAGAAGCCACAAAGAGAGAACACAACTGAACTATCCAAGGATTCCCTTCGGGTTAATGTCCATCAAAAAACTCCTAAGAATCCATCATATAAGAGAACATAGTAAAACATAAGATACAACGGGAGACAATCTTACAAAGATACTAACAGGATTCCATCAATTCATTATGCGTCAGTAAATTTCATTAACACAATTACAGAAGATTCTCCAGAAAATGAGTCTAATTCAGTGGAATCATAATATGAGGTTCATATCCATAATACGGTACACCATGAGGAAAACGAAGAAGGTGTACGTACCCAAAATTATAGGCTTACCCAGAATATAGGTATTCCTTCAAATAAACAACTCCCACCCCTACGAAAGGCATCTGACAAGGGGAAAAGTAAAAGTCAGATTGCATCTCACTTTTCCACTGGAGAAGGTCAGTCTCTTTTGCTTGAAGATAGATTTTCACAACAAGAAGAGGAAATAAAGGATTTGAAAAGACTCAATACTAAGTTACTTCGAAGCATCATTTCCCCTATACGTACTTCTCAGGCAGATCCTCAAATTTCACATCCTGTAGGATCTCTTTAGAAAATAGGTTTTGTAGTAACTACATATGAAAGTTCCCTCCATTGGGTACACAACCAAGGAAAGATCAAACACATATTTATAGGCATGTTCCCATGGGTTATCCAAGAAAAATACTAGCACCACCACCAGTGGTTTTTCTGGTCGTTTCACTAACTCAAGCTCTAGTTTCTATACCTTCACAGGTTCCAGCTCATCCAAATATTCCCCAAATTCTTATGAACAAAATTGAGGCATTAACGACTCGATTAGAAGCTATGGAGGAATGATGTGCACCATTTTAGCTGAAAAAAAGTTGACCCAGAATGGGAGGATCTGATTCCTCCCCCACCAAATTTTGTGAATACCACGTTTCCAATATTTAATAGTTCAGAAGATCTGGAACAACACTTAATACATTTTTTTTCTCTTTGTGATCCCATGATTGGAACTCCTAAACAAAATGAAGCAGTAAAGCTCAGGTGTTTTGTGCAGTCACTACAGGGACCATCTTTTGTCTGGTATACAAGTTTACAATATCGATCAATTATAGGATGGGAAGATCTTGCCAGAAATTACTTCTTCAATTTAGCTCAACACTAATGAAGATGACAATTTTTTATATTACCAATTGTAAAAAAAGGGATAATGAAAGAGTTTCAGATTTCATTGCGTGATGGAAAGGATTAACATATTCCTTACGTATGGAACTACCTCAAGAAGTGTTTCTGCCAATTTGTGTGACAAATCTACGTGATGAGTTACACACACCATTGATTCCTATAAAATACACCAGAGGGTTTCGAGACCTAAATTGAATTTCTCAGCAGATAAAAGATTCTATTATTAAGACTAACGATAAAACTTGTGTAATTCCATTAGTTCTAGGAAGGAGAATATGGAAATAAGAGGCTGCTAATGTTACACTAAAGCATGTACTTGTACATGCTTCCACTTCAAAACCTTCATTGTATCGAAGGGATCCGCCTACAGAGAGTAAAAAAAAACGACTTCCTCATCAAGATGATCAAAGAGATAAAAGGCAGAAACATTTTGAGGAATTAAAAAGAAAAGTTTATTCCTTCTGGAATGAACAATTTCCTGGTTACTTCATCTCATCTCTATAAACCAATTTGGTTCTGTTTCCAAGGTTGAAGAAACCAAATAAATAGGGAGATGAAGATCTTATGAATTATTGTTCCTTTCACCAGATGTTGGGGCATCCCATTCAGGAGTGTTTTGTTTTTAAAGACCTCCGGCAAAAAATGGTAGACTTTGGACAAGTGAAGTTGAAAAGTTCTTCAGCTCAAGTAGCATGTGTTACTACTACTGATCCATAAGAAGGTGAATAACAGGAAGTAAAAAGTAAAAATGTGCATAAATATGATGATTGGATGATTAGGAAAATGATCAACCGAACTCATGTCATTCTATGGACATAGTTGAAACAACCAATTGTGTCTTTCACCACTCCTGGCATAGTAAAACCACCTTCATCAAAAGGTCCATCCTTAAGGAAACAAGGTGATCATAAGGACAAAGAGCAGTTAAAAGAAGACAATCTCATGTCAAGGCCAAAGTTGTATTTGAACCTGGTAAATTTCATTCCATATATTTCAAAAGTATGGTCACCGCCCCGCTAAATGGCACAACCAGAACCAACCTGTCAGGAAGAATCTTTATCTGAGGAAGAATTTATCTTTGGTTCCGTTAATGTTATCCACTTAATGGAACCCTATGAAAATGGTGATTCTGATTATAATGAGTCAGAGTTCCTTGTACCTAATTAGGAAACTAGAGGAAGAGGCCAAGGTCGAGGATATAGGGGAAGATGTGGGAATTCTTGAAACCACTATTTTAACTCTATCCCTGCTCGAACCATTTATGATGCGGAAACTCGTGGAAGATCCCTTTAGCAGGCTCAACAAGAACAAAGGGTTTCTTCCATGCAAGACAAGTTTTTTTCTGACATGATTATTTTTTAGGACCGATTAGAAGTCACACCATATTCCTTTCAACAACTAGATAGACC
Source organism: Viscum album (assembly GCA_963277665.1). Classification (NCBI taxonomy): domain Eukaryota; kingdom Viridiplantae; phylum Streptophyta; class Magnoliopsida; order Santalales; family Viscaceae; genus Viscum; species Viscum album. The sequence continues at coordinate 150,665,022 of OY728123.1, read as the reverse complement.
TAGTCATTAGAATCTTCCAAATCCAGTAGTATTTCTTTCTTTTGTTCTAACACAGGGTACATATACATCCGAAGCATCAACTTCTAAGACACCTGCCAAATCACATTTCCATGATAGGAAATTACGAACTCTAGATCAAAATTATGATGTTTTTAAACAACTGGCCCAAGTACTGGCCAAGTTATCAATTTTGGATGCCTTGAATTTGTCAAAAGATCTCCGAGAAGCACTTATTGAGGATTTGTCAAGTCCTCAAGAGTTTGAAACTAAAGTTGATACTGCTGAGGTTTACCGTATAAAGACTGGTCTTGCAGAATGTCATATAGTCATATCTTTTATAAAGGAAGATTAAGATGATGTTGTACATGGACATATCAAACCCTTGTATTTATTTGGAAAGGTCAATGATATAGACATCCGACGAGCCTTCATTGATAATGGCTCCAGATTCAACCTCATTCCTATTTTTACACATCGTCGATTCAGCCTAACTGAATCTTACTTATCTCTTTCCACTTTAATATTGCAAGGATATTAAAATAATGATCAAGAAACTCTGGAAAAAATTAAACTTAGAACTCAATTTTGAGATCTTGTGTCTAATTCAGATGTCATGGTTGTTTTTCAGGACATAGCCTTTAACATTCTTCTTGGAAGGCCTTGGCTGCATCAACATGTGGCCATACCTTTTTCATACCACCAATTTCTTAAGTAATGTTTCAACGGTCAAATTGGGACATTTTACTGTGAAAAATATCTATTCAAAATGTGTGAATATCAATACATTGAGGCAGAGTTTTATTACACAAAAGGAGTGAGGTCCATGAAAAAGGAAATAACCAGAGTTAATGCTCCAAATGGTTTAAAAAATATTCCAAAAAACCCAGTCATACATTTGAGTAGATATTATGTGCTACCCATCAATCAAATTTAAAAGGATAAAATCAAATCCAATAACCCGTCCAGTGACTTCCTTAATGTCAATTGCGGTAACTGAGTCTGACAGAATGGGAGAAATTGTTGATTCACCATGTAGTGATGGAATCTTAAATGGCGATGTCTTCATTTCATCCACCAAACTAAAGAAAGAATCTACTTTATAAATAAGAGTATAATAATTTGTAGAAATGTTAGAGGAAGACAAAGATATTGATTCCCAATCCATCATCTCTTCTTTATTACCCCAGAAAGACCCTTCATTGTTAGTAGTGTCCGAAATGGTGGCCTCTTCTTTAGGATGTTTAAATATTGACTCCTCTCCTAACTCAGAATTTTTTTTATCTAATTTGAAAGTATAAACATAAGAGTTAACACGTAATGTAGAAGAGGAGGAAGATCTCATGGACGCTCCTCCAACATTTGAGTAAGGTGTCTCTACCATTGTAGATAAGATCTGTGAAATAAATCTGGGTACAGAAGAAGATCCATGCCCCAATTTAATTAGTGCAGCCATGACATATGAAGAGTAAGAGGTGTATAATTTATTTATAAATAAACATAGAGATATAATTTCTTGTAATTATACAATAATTCTAGGTCTTAGTCCTGATGTAGCCACTCATCATTTGGGTTTTCAAGAAGAACATTGTGGATTCAAGTAGGAAGTAAAAAGAACAGACCCAACTCAGGCCTCTAAAAATGAATATGAAGTTGACAAGTTTATAAAGGATAAATTTTTCCGGGAAGTTCAATATACCAAATGGATGGACAATATTGTCCTAGTAAAAAATAATAATGGTAAAATCATATTTTGCATTGATTGTAGAGATCTTAACCGGAATTGTCCTGAAGATGATTTTCCAGTTCCAATCACGGAGCTTTTAATTGATGAAAAAACTAGATATGAAGCTCTTACATCATGGATGGCCACTCTGGGTATAATAAAATATGTATGGACCTAGATGATGAAGAATCTACAGCCTTTAGATCCCCTCAAGGTGTGTTTTTATATCAGGTAATTCTCTTTGGCTTAAAGAATGCATGTGCAACATATCAACGTGCCATACACCATATCTTCAAAGAATTTTTAGGAAATTTTTTTGAATGTTATGTGGATGATTTTATGGTAAAATCTAGACAATGTTCCAATCACTTGGATGATCTAGAGATCATATTCAATAAACTTCAGCAACACAATTTGGAGATGAACCCCTTGAAATGTGCTTTCGGGGTAACCTTAGGAATGTTCCTTGGCTTCGTTGTACACCATCGTGGTATCGAAGTTGATCTCAAGAAAACAAAATCAATACTTGGTATGTCACCTCCTAGATATTTGAATGAATTAAGAATAATTCAAGGGCACTTGGCCTATATTTGGTACTTTATCACCAATTTGGAAGGAAAATGTTTTCCCTTCACCAGATTAATGAAGAAGGGAGTCACCTATCAATGGACTGAAGACTTCCAAGAAGCATTTGATACCCTCAAAAATATCTCTTGAGTCCACTAATATTAATGCCACCTGTTGAAGGAAGAACACTTATTCTTTATATGATAGCTTTAGAGCGATCACTGGGTGCCTTCCTTTCTCAAAAGAATGATGCTGGGAATGGGAACAATCTTTACTATCTCAGTCAAAGTATGCTTGATGTAGAAAATTGGTATTCCGGTATTGAAAATTCTTGTCTGGAATTAATCTTTGAAGTTCATAAATTGAGGCATTATCTCTAGCATCATGAATTCCAATTGGTATCTCGCAATAACCCGATCGCACATGAGCCACATCCCAATTGGTGAGGACTCCTTAAGTGCATCCAAGAGACCCGGGATCAAATCCAGGTGGATGCGGATTTCCAGGTACTATAGCAGTACTGTAGTAGGTACTGTAGCGAACTATGTATAACTGTTGTAGGTATTGTAGTGGGGACTGTAGCAGGCACTGTTTGGAACTGTAGCAGCCGAGAAGATTCCCCCGTTTGAGCCTTCAGGACACCGATTTGGTCCTCAATTCCTTTAAGGCCTTTGGCCCACCCAATAATTTGGGTCAGTAAGGCCTTCAGGCAACCTCAAGGTCTTCGGGCCACCTTAAGTGAAGATGAAAACCAGGAATCCTACAAGGAACAATCTTCTGAAGGAGGATGATCAAGGAGCTTTCACCATAGCAAAAGCTAAACAGATTGCAAGAATGAGAGGGTATGACACCTACCATCGGGACAAGCCTGTTCATGCATGGGAAAGCCTAGCCGAACAGCCATGCCAAGGTGGAGAACTGATTTCAGGATGAAGATGCTGAGGAGGAGTAGTTCCAAGTAGTTAGTCTGGGTTGTATGTAATGTTTTAAGCCTACAGAAAATAAATTTTTCTAAGGCCTACGGGCTATGTAATACTTTTTCCAACAGGCCTTGTAAGGGTTCTACCTCACCCCTTGAAAGGTGGATTATCAAAATCAATAAAAAATGAAGGCCTTCAGGCCATTGGATGAGGAAATAACCTACTCATATTTATCCGCAGTCATCCTATGTTTACAGGACATCTAGCACGGTGGGTGGTTATTCTGAAACAGTTTGATATCCCATCTGTGCCTCAGAAAGTAATAAAAGGACAATCTCTGGCCGAATTCTTTACTGAACATCCATCTGTGGAAGATATATCATTGAATATTAAATAGCTTGATGAATAGATTTTCTCTATTCAAGATAATTCCCAAACATGGGAAATGTGCTTGGATGGTGCCTCCAAAAGTCCAACAGGGAATAGAATGGAAAACCCTAAACTCAACAAACTTGGGTTAGGAATTGTCCATATTTCCAAGAAAAGGAAGTATTTCCTTATTCCTTCCTATTATCAGAAGGTGATGCCAACAACGAATCAGAATATCAAGATCTCATTGTAGGCTTGGAATTGGAACTTCAGGTGCAAGTGAATGACTTAAAAGTGAAAGGTGAATCCGAAATAGTAATTTAGAAAATCAATGGGGAATATTATATTAGAAAAGAAGAGTTAATCCCATTTTTGTGATTACGTAACAGGGTTAATGACTGAATTTTTTTCAGAGCTGACATTATCTTATGTCCCTCGATCACAAAATTCCCAAGCTGCTATACTGAATAATATAGCTACAACTTTGGTATATCTAAATCGGGATAAGAAAATTATTATCATAGCACATAATCATGTGGTCTCACCTTTTCTTCAACCCAAAATGGAGGAAATTAATGATATTAGCCCTATTTCGAATCCATATGGTCATACCACAGGATGAAGAACACTCATTGTGGAATACCTTCAAAATGGGGTACTTCCACCAGATAGGGTGGAAAAAGAACACACGCGATGACGAGCAACCAATTTTACTCTTTATGATAGTCCAGACAACCAGAAGATCCTTTACAAATAATGCTTCAATGGAATCTTTCTCATATGTATTGATGGAGAATAAAATTCAGCTGTTATGAAAGAAGTGCATTCAAGAGCTCGTGGTTCCCATCAGTTTGGGTACATACTCTCTGATTAGATCTGAAGGCTTGGATAATTTTGGCCTTTAATAACATATGATTTTAAATATTTCACTAAGAAATGTTATACCTACCAAGTTCATGCCAACTTCATTCATTAACCCCCAGAGTTGCTACATATAGCTAAATACTCTTGTACATTTTCCAAATGGGGAATGGATATAGTAGGACCTTATCCTCCATCCATGGCTAAGTAGTTCAAGTATATTCTTACTACTGCTGAATTTTTCTACAAATGAGCTCAGGCAATACACCTCAAAGAATTCAGATCCAAAAGCATTGATAGTTTTTTTAGAACTAATATCATCACCAGATTTGGTGTCCCTCATACAATTTTGACAGAAAATTGCATAATTTTTTTTTATGAGGTAAAAAAGTTATATTAGGGACATAATATTAAATTCAACCATTCATCTCACTATAATGCAATGACCAACAAACAGATAGAGACATTCAATAAGAACTTATCAAATATACTTTATAAGATGGTGGATAAAGATAAGAAATCTTGGCCTGATAATATTTTTCAGGCATTATGGGCTTATTGTACTACTACCCATACTGCCACCCAAGAAACTCCTTATTCATTGGTATATAGAAAAGTATCAGTTTTACCAATTGAAATTTAATTGCCTTCACTTAGAGTTGCAATCTATTATTAGTTATCTACATATGAGAGGTCTCAGAAATAGTTAAATGAGTTGGAATGATTAGACGAGAAAAGATTTCATACTTTTCATTATTTATAAGTTTACGAGAATAGAATAGCACGACCTTTTAACAATAAAGTTTTCCTCCGTTAATTTATTCAACGAGAAATGGTATTGGTCCTTAGGACTCCAATGATACCAGGAAAGAGACCTCCAAAGCTTGAGCCAAAGTGGGAAGGACCTTATTCTATACATAAGGTCTACTCAAATGGAGCTTATTACTTAATCTCAATGGATGAAGATCTCATTAAAACTCCAACCAATGCGATATTCTTAAATAAATACTTTGTGTACTTGCACATATCATTTTTCCTTACTGAATAATTAAAAACTGCATAACCCCCCCAATGTCCTTACTACAAGACTTAAAACTGTACAGTATAAAGTCTTAGTTTCAAGACATTAAACTATGTAACAACCATAAGCTTCCATATGAAATGATGTTAAAATACATAGCATCTTTGTCCTTATCACATGACGTTAAACAACATGACACCATTTGTCCTCGTTACATGAAATTAAACTGTACGACTAACATATTCTATACTTAATGTTAGGTGTTGTCGTAAGCAAGCATCATGGACATCATTGCTACTCCTTAGTGGAACATGAGTCCCTCTCTTTCCTATGTCTGAGTCAGATCTACATAGGGAACTTTTTCTAAGAACTACGTGTTGATTGATTCCCATCTATATGAGATACATAGAGATGCTTGGATCTCTAATATTGGGCCCAACCGCAATCCAATTTTTTTTATTTCACTTTTTCTTCTCCTGTATATGAACTAGATCTATACAGAGGGATCATTTAAGATACATGATTTTATTTTCATACTATCCTGTGTCTTAAATTTAATCATTCTTTTATAATGTGTTAAAGTCCCTTGTCTCCCATGTCAAACTCAATTGGTGTGGGAAATAACTATTTAAAGAACTTCATACAGATTGATTCTCATCTATATGAGATACGTAGAGATGCCTAAATCTCCAATCTTGGGCCCAACCACAATGTATAAACCCCCACATTATTCCTTATATGACAATCAAACCTTCTTAGAGAATGTTTAAAGAAGTACATATAGCTTGATTCTTGTCCTCAGTAAGACACGTAGTGAAACTTGGGTTTTATCCCTTTGTCCATTCACAATATTTCTTTCTTTTCACTTCGGTTCATCTTCATCCTAACCGAATGATGTTAAATTGTATGGAAATCTAACACCCATATTCTTCGCTTGTGTCACCTTTGTGTTATAGAAGAAATCCTTACTTCTCCTTGTTTCTCACTCTGAGCATTTCTCACATAGGCTTCGGAATTGGGGAAATGTATTCTTTATATAAATAAGGTGTCTCAAATTCTTATGGGGCTATCAATGTCCTCACTGCATGACTTAAAACTGCATAGTATAATGTCCTCACTGCATGACTTAAAACTGAATTGTATAATTTCCTCACAGAACGACATAAAACTACATATTATAATGTCCTCTTTTCATGACTTTAAACTGCATAACACAATGTTAGTTCAAGAGGAAACAACGAAAGTCTCCATTTTACATATGAGTTAGATCTATGTAAAGGACGTCAAAATCATAGCCAATATAAATTCAAATATTTCTTACGTGCAGTGAGCATAACCCCATTTTATATTTCACACTCTTAATATTGAATATTTCCAGATCTTCATAATCATTCTTATGATTTCTGGTGACAAAGTTTCTAATATCTAAGAATTATTTTGCCTGACTATGCAGTACGTGCCCTTAGGTGGCCTTGCATAAGTTGCCTACATAACGGGCCTGTTAGTAAAAAGATTCCACTATTTGGATATGCAGCATATGCCCTAATTGTCCCTTCATAATACAACCCCCATAACGAGTTTGTCAAATTATGATAATTTCATTCTTGGTTATAGTGTCTTTGTCCCCTTCAAACTTTGGTGACAATATACAAGAATCTGTATTTTAAAACTGTCATTCAGGTATATTTGTCCCATTATCTTTCTCTTGATCTGAAAGTATTCAAGAATATGGTTTACACATTACCATCTCCATGTGTAAAATGTAATATGAAATAACCTTGGAATCAATTGGCCACATATCATATACTGTTTCCATTTCTGGTCCTAGTTGCATGACCTAAAACTACAGACACCACAACTCCTACGTTTGGGTCAGACCTTTGTAAAAGTTCTATTCCTCCGATTATTTGGAAATATTGTTTTGAAATCCCCCCTCTATATTCAGATACCTTTATCCATAAACCAAACTACGTACTTCAAAAAATATGAATCTCCATAAACTTTCTTCGGATTTTAGCAGTATAATGTCACAATTCTTACGAACTCTTTTTCTTAACTATGCAGCATCTGCCCGTAGGTGGCCTTGCATAAGTTTCCTACATAACAAGCCTGTCAATCAAAAGATTACACTATTTGGCTGTGCAACATATTCCCCAGTCGACCGTGCATATTACAACCCCCATAACGGGTTTGTCAAATAATGGTAACTTTATTTTTTGAAAATACTTCTACTAATGCCTTTATTCCCTTTTCCATATCATTCTTCAGATCTAGAAATTTTGAAATCACAGTTTACAATTTTCCCTTCCATACCTAAATATGGTGGTATGTTTCCAAACAAATTATCAAGAAACTAGAAGAGTTTCATGCCTTTTGTCGAAGCTAAAGACATTAAATTGAAGCTACACAATGTCCTCACTGCATGACATAAAACTACACAATATAATGTCCTCATTGCATGACATAAAACTGCATAGTACAATGTCTTCACTGCATGACTTAAAACTACACAGTATAATGTCCTCACTGCATGACTTATCACTGCATAGTTTTATATCAAAAATTTCCCTTTCTGATAAATTTCAACCATTCTTTATACACCAAATTTATATAGAAGTGGTTTTCCTATTCATGACTTATGTCGGCATAAAATATCCCTTTTATTCTTCAAACCCATTTCCTTGAAAAAACCACCCATTGTGGTCTTGAGTCACCCAAATCATATTTTCCCTTATCAATCAATAGTAAAATGTTAAATTCCTAAGAGCTCTTTTACTTGACTATGCAGTACGTGCCATTAGGTGGCCTTGCATAAGTTGCCTATATAACAGGCCTATCAATCAAAAGATTCCACTATTTGGCTATGCAGCATATGCCCTAGTTGTCCCTACATAACACAACTCCAGTAACTATTTTTTCAAATAATGGTAGCTTCGTTCTTGGAGGAGAATCCCCTTATGTGGATACAAGTTTTAAATTTGGTGACCATAAAAATCATGGCTCATGATTCCTCTTGGAAATATTTAAAAAATATTAAAGAAGTTCTTAGTCACTATGTCTTGTTTGGGATCTAATTTGAAAATTTATGGTCAAAGATGTTCGACCTCAAATACGAACCATTTATAGTCCGACATGCATGACTCTAAACAGCTAACAAACGTGGTACTCACCAGATTGAGAACCTACAAAGGGTGCTCTAAACAAAATTCGAGTCCCATCTCACTAAACGTACATTTTGTATAATTTAGGTAATATTTTAGCAATAAAAAGTCAAAAGATACAATGTTTGTGGGGTTGTCCATATAAACCTATCAAAAAAAAATCAAACTATGCTTACTAGGCCCAATGAACTAGGTAATACAAAGGCAGTTAGTGAGAGTGAAAGAACAAATGATTAAAGACAAAATTCTTTTCATTTATGAAAATTATCATAGAGGAACATACACAAATTGGAATCTCTATCTTGTTATAAATTAGAAATTATAAAAGGATTTATACATAATTCTTCATTTGATCAATAGCCTCTTGAGCCCCATCAACTGCCTATTGTAGCTCATTTATTTGATCATCTCCGCTCTCTTCATCACGATGAAGTGATTATCTAGAATCTACAATATATTTTGCACCTTATTTTTAGAATTATCCTAATGAGTTGTGAAGCTGGTAAAGCTCCCCTATAATGCTATCTAACTCTTGCTGAAGGCGTAGCTGCTGAAAAATCTTTTCTTTAATTGTCAGCTTCAGTCCCTTCAACTTTACAGTATGATTAGCCTCATCTTGGAACAACATTTCCTGAAACTCTTCAATGTTGATCGACAGTCTATCTTTTATCAAGTCTTGCTAAATATTTTACAATTGTTCCCTCAGAATAATCTCTTTCACCATTGTATGAATTTAACGGTATTTGAAACTGACAAATCCCAACATGATAAACAGATATGAAAGTCATGGAATTCTTGAAGGCAGTTATTCAAGAGGCTTTTCAGATATTATCTTCTAGATGTTTTTTCATGACTTGCGGCATGAAAGATGAAGAGCCTTCTATAGTTCTGGGTCTGGTTCAGTGGAAATTTTATAAGGAGTAATGTATCCCGGGATTAATAAACTTAAAGAAGTGTCATGTTCTTATCCTTCCTGAACAATGGCTACTTCACCTTCCAATATTGTTTGGGCTGATGTAGAGGCTTCACTTAAAGACTTATCCATTGAAGTTGATAGCCCTGTATGGTAAATCTAGAATCATGGTTATGGTTAGGTTCAAGAGATAAAAAAAGTGAATGAAAACACAATATCAACATCTCCTACTTAATAATTTTTCAACAGCCTCAGAAGACTCATCCCCAGTATTCTCAGTTTCAACAATTTTGTTTGATGTCTCTGGATGAGGAGTGATATCTTTAACGTTCTCAGGATCCTCAGAATGAATCTTACGAAGATCTTATATCTCAAGATCCACCTGAGCCAATGTCTCCACAATTATGGGATTGATATCAATATCAATACTTCCTTCAAGTATCGTTGTGATAGTAGTTTCTTTATATGGAACTGCAGATTTTAACCAACCATGGTTAGAAAGTTAATCATAATAATATTAACAGGATGAATAATGAAAATTCATGTCCAGTTGATTCTATAACAGGATCTTCAAAATCTTTAAAAGAATTTGGTATATTAACATGTTCTAATACTTCTTCAAAAGACATTTCAAGGTTCATCATTTCATCCAATGATATCTCAGATCCCAGGTTAGTCTCACTGGTGGGAGCACTTGGCGTGTTTTCTTCACAACCTTCCTCTGACAACCTTTTACCCTGAGTAGCTTCCCCATAAATAGTTGTGGGGTTAGAATTAGTTGTTTTCAGATTTTATGGCGCATGTGATGAACCTAAAATATCATAGGATGGAAGTTAGTTTTTGTTACATTTGATACCTTACGAATTATTGTTGATTTACCAAAAATCTCCTCTCCTATGATAGAAGGAACTAGAGAAATGCTGGGAATAGATGTTGGTTCCTTAGGCCTAAATTCCTCCTCATGAACCATCAGATTGGTTGAAATTTTTTCATGTTTAGCAGCACCCCTATAGTTCCTTGAAGCTTATCAGTAGTTTAGTTTAAAGAAGAAATAGAAGAAACCCCTATAATTCCAATAAGTGTAAACACATTTTCATGAATAAAGACTAAAATTCATGATTATTAGAGAGAATTAACACTACTAAGAAAGCACTTAATCATGCCTCTCTTTCTTCGGTTTTTTTCTTCTTCTCTTTCTTAGGAGGTCTTACATCATCATCTCCAAAGAAAAGTATTGGAGATCCCAATACCCTATCTATTTCAATCTCCATGGCCTCTTGTCCCAGAGATATTTCTCCTGGTTCACGGGGTGATTTGGTAGCTCCAAGATCAATGCCTCCAGGTCTATACTCTGGTGAAGGAACTTCATTTGTCTTTCCTTTAACCATATGTAAGATAAGATGATATTTCCCCTAAGTAACAATGTTTTGAATAATTTTAAAATTGAAAATTAGAAGAGAATGTGATAGAAAGGAAACTTACATACCTAGGATCTATAAATTCAGTCCATTATTCGTCTAATGAAGGACAGATCCCTTTATTGGTACCATGATATTTCATTTCCTTCACCCTCTTTGTGGTAGGAATTGATTCATCAGTGGAATATATGAGCATTCCTAGATCTCAAATGTTGGTCCCCACCTCATTGGGATTATTCTTAAAAATAATGTCAGAAGAAGCCCATAAATCCCCTACTCCTTGAATATGTAGTCCTTCACATAGATCCATCCACATGGTTTCAGAATCACAGTACAGAATATTCCATGTTTAAATAGCCTCTGGTCATATATATTCAGAGTGTTGTGAAGAGGATCCTGAAACCTTGGATTTGAGTTTCTTCCCAACCCCCATAGTCATGGATGAGGGATGTGAAAATGTAACTCATCTCTCTTCAGAATGATGGAGATCATATCGCCTCGATACACCTTTGGTAGGGATTGATAGAGTGGATCTCTTAATTTTGGCAGGAGGGTTATATCTAGAATGAGGTCTCTTTGGTGAATTTGGAGCATCATCACCTCCACCCTATGATTCCCATGAGTCGGCCCATGAAGATGAAGAGTTACCTTCCAAATGAAGGGGCTCTCTCCTGCTACTTCTCTTTACCCCTAGTTAAGGTAAGGTATGATTTAATACCCCTTTAGAGTAAGATACGACCGAATTTTTGGCATACCAAATTGTTAATATGTTTACTGCATCAGTAGTAGGTAAATTAAAAACTACCTCAGTCTTCTCCACATATGTTAACAACCATAGTTGTCAGGAAACCATCGGGTGTTTATCTAATATGACATGCATAGATGGGGATACAATATTATGTTGTATACATTTGAATTGATGTGAAAATATATAAGAAGCATAGGCCTCACATATTATTTCTCCATCAATTTTGGTGGCCAACACATCATCTCTACAAGATAGCATATATTCCCTCAATTCCAAACTGGTCATCCCATCATCAATGAATCGCCCCACAGAAGGATTCCCATGATGAAAGAAATGGAACTCCTTATGAATTCTCAATCTAGCCTTGATGTCATAATCGTTCAGAGACAAGGGTGAAATACCATAGAAAGCCTGAACAGATGGTCGGAAAGGACTTCCAAAAACCTGTACCCCACTTTATACAACATAAGTTCTGAAGTGACTAGCGATCCATCCCCACAACACTTGGAATGATCCAACTATTCTAAAGGGAAGATTACCTGTGTAAATGTGCAGCATACTCCTATGAATCTTGGCCATAATAGGAGTGGCCAAACCTACCATCCTTTTCTCTTCCATCTTGGCTGCAATAACAAATGTTCTTGGACTCACACCTCCTTTGTAGTCTTAGACTGGTAACAAATAGACACTAATCCACATGGACAAGAAACTTTATAGACGTGTCTTTGTAGGAATTTTTGGGTTGACTTCATATCACCATTTTTCAAATTCTCCTTTCTCCAATGTTGGCCAAAATGTGGTAGGGGTACCTCTCTTCTCTTCAATTGGATAGTTGGTCGGACGGGTGTAAGTGGGCCCCTTTTCTTTCTTCTTTATCAAAAATATTTCCATCCATTCCTCTGGATGAATATCTCTCCTGGAGAAAGACTTCATGATGGTCGTGTTGCAGATTTTGTTAAATATTTTCATCAACTCATGAACCAAATCTAGTGTCTTCTCTGAGTCATTCAATGTCACCTTGGGAAGAATAAACACATAATACATGTCTCCAAGGATTGAATCTCTAAAAATCTTGAAAACGTCCCACAAGTTGATGATTACCTCTCAGTGTGTTAAATGGAAGGAGTTAGTCTATGGGATCTGTCGACTTAATAATTCTGGGACAAAATAATCATTCACGTACACATAAGTTTGCCCAACCCAAAAAAACCTCATAAAACCTGATGCCTTTCATGTCTCTTGTAAATTATACATATGTATTACAAACACAGTATGCGCACATCCACGTAGGTTTTACACCTCCTCCTGGGTGGAAATCCCAAATTTTCTTCCAACCCTAGGACTGATCCATCTAGAAATCCTGAGAGATGGATGAATAACAATGTGGCTATAGCTCGGGTGCGTGTGCCTTAAAATCTAGATCACACGGGATATGATGTATAATATGAGCCTTCTCTACTATCCCAGTATTAGAAAATGATCCCCCAACAGAAACATTGGCCAATGAGAATTTGATATAATCTTGAAACCAAGAATGTGGGACATAGTTCTTTGGATCTGGAATATTATCATCCTGCAAATGGCCATAACTATACAAAGGTAGACAGGTGCTTTAGGGAAAGTTGAAATGATACTTATTCAAATATTTTTCTCTGTTTGGAAGGGTGGTATCACAAAATTTGAAGTATTCATGACCAAATCCATTCATTATGTCATCAATCCTCTTGCAAGAAATCTCATCAGTAGTTCTAATTCTTTTTGGAGCCATTGAACCTGCAAAAAGGACAGAATTCATCTTTTAAAAAAGTTCATTTTTTTGTTTTTAAAAAAAATTGGAAAAGGAATTAAGGCACGCAAGTATAAACTTGGAACGCAAGTATAGGTAGGCGTGCAAGTATAGTGCCCCACTTATAGCACAAAACTATAAAATATACAAAATAAGCGTAGAGAAATAGAAGCATCTAATTGAAGAAGAATTGTGTGCTGAGAGGTAAAATTTCAGAAGTCGCGAGGTTTTTTGCTGAAGTGACACCACTATATATAGGTGATGCATGTTACCCTGCACACCAAAATCTTGCACACTGTAAACTTGTGCGACAATTTATCTTTCGTGACTAACACTTGCGCACCACAATACTCTCCTCTTTCTCCTTTACTTATTTACCTCAGTATGGGATTCCTTTTTCATTTTGTATCCAATTCTAAGGGGGGGATTTTCATGACACTCCATTCTGTCAAAGCGTCAAAAAAATTAAAAATGGAAATACATTACCATGAAAAGGGTAAAATACATGAAGAAAATCAAGATTTGAAAATGAATTAGTTTTGGGTCACCTTAGTCAGACCAGAAGAGCGTTGGCGTGCAGCCTACTTGAGCGCCCCAATATGGCGCACAACCTACTTGCACACCGAAACTCCTTTCACCAAGTTCCTATTTTTTCCTATAAATTGACCCTTTGGGTCTTTATTTGTATGGATGAATTTAACTAAATCCCAATTGCTGCTCTGGTAACCCTAGTGCTTCACCCAATTCTTCTCAAACTTTCTTGGAAGTTCTTCAACACCATGAGTAGAGGATTTAAAAGAGGATAATTGTACTTAAGTCCTTTTAGTGTTTGAAAACCATAACACTTGCATACCTAAAGAGCCCAACCTCACTAAAGGAGAAACACTTATGCACCACCTATTACTTTCATAGGAACTTGAGTGCCCTACTTCTAGGACCACTTAAGAATATACTTAAAGGCTTGAGCCAAGTCTCACCCAAGTATTACTATACTGGTTGTTCATCACTTAAGTGAATATCAGGCCACCCAAGTCTACTTGAGCACCCATACATGCACACCCTAGTATACTTGAGTGCCGCTCTTTGATTCACTTATTCTATTCAGTCTAGAAGACATCAAGACTTCCTCAAAGCCATTCATGTCAAGGCTTATTCTTCCTTGGATCCCTTGTCTAAAAGGGATTCTGTTGAAACCTCGACCAAAACCTCCTGACTTATCAAACCTTCCAGAAAGGCACATTAGTGTGTCTCCTATTTGGGTCCGTATATATAAAGTCATAGGTTTCCCAAATTTGTTTTATAATGGGGTTAGGGTTCATAGAGTGTCTTTGGGTTTGTATATCCACAGTCACATGGACCTTTTTCTTAGGAATAATGTTGGGAAGTTCCTAGTTTGGAGGTGGGTTTGGGTCCTGACCTCTCCCTTCTCAAAGAGATGACTCGGAACCTCAATTCTATGGTAGGGAAGGTACATTTCACACATAATTTTCTTCTTTTTGAACAAAGGATAAGTCTCCCTCCCCTACCAGGATCAATTTTTTGGAAATCATCCAGGTGTAATCCCCTAGATTTTCTTGCAGGAGGTAGAATCATTACTTCTTCCTCTCCTCTTTGGTGCCAAAGACTAGAGGGGAAATGGCTAGAGGGAATTTCGTTACCCTTTCCATCTCCTGTTGAGATTTGTCACCATGGGAAGCCATCCTGGTGTAATCCCCTAACCTTCATCCCTTCCTCCTTTCATTGGAACCTTGTCCAATGTAAAGTGAATTGGGGGAAGTCTCATCACCTCTCCCTCTTCCATGGTCTACGCGCCCTATTCCACTAGTGGAGGAGGAAAAGTGTGAAGTGTCATTGTGGAATCTTTCACATCCTCTTGTTTCTCACACCGAGCATGAATCACGTGGGATTAGAGATTTTTGATGATTACAACATTTACACAAACACCCATGGAGAAATAACTATGAGAACTCTGATTCCTATTCAAACTAGGATACGTAGGAATCCCGTTCAGGGCCCGATCTCACTATATATCCTCTTCAAGAATCCAACCCTAATTCTCTCAATATGGAAATCCTCCTTAGGAATAAGCCGAAAATTAACCCCTAAGTTATCAAGGCATCCGTTTTAGAAAGTAATCCCAAAATCATTTCTCTCAAAGGACTATACTCTCATATGAGATTTATCGAACTACGTGGGATTTGATTTATATCCACATAGGATACATAGGAATCCTTATTATGGTCAAAACCCAACATTTCAAAATCAACCCTGTTCTCCTTGGGCCATATTACCAACATGGTCTAATCTAACTTGGAAACCCATATCCTTTCGAAGTTCATTGGGTTGTTTCTACGTAAGTCCCACACCAAACTTTGACTAAGCATCTTTCTCTTATATGTCCTTACCAAATCACATTAAACTGTATAGTTAGGTCCTTATCACATGACATTAAAAGGTATGATGTGTCCCATAAGGGGCACCAAACTATGAGGGTTCTGATTACTTTCACAATGATACATAGGTAACACATTTCTTGGGTACAATCCCAATATCAAAACAATCCTTCGTTTCCCTGGATGACAATAAATTCTATAGTGACCTGATGTGTGGCTTAAAAAACCATTATCATCATAATGATGATTAAAAGAATCTTGAAATAGTATATTAGAGGATACCATTTATGGAGAACCTTGAATACATACAGATATATCCATTAATGAAGAACCTTGAATTCATACTGATGATTTTAAATTTTACACATGTTAATAAGTGATTGTAAATTCCAAGGGAAACTTATTTTATGCTTGGTGAATTAATAAGGATTCATGAAAATATCTTAAATTTACAAAGAGAGTCCTAGATTAGACAATAATTCCACCCAAAAGGGTGTTATGAGTCCGAACTCCCATATTATTGGCCAATGTAAATTCTTAAGTATCGTAAAGTTTAAGCTTAATGAACACCTACCTTTGGAAGGCATACCCCCTTTGGATAAAGAACTGTTGGATGTTTCTGGTTCCATGAATAAATCCAAGAAGTAGTGATTCTTAAAACTAGAACACACGTTTCAAGGAACTACAAAAAAAACTGTACTTTTCTTATAGTTTCTCTTTCACAAATTCTTTAGCATAGTACTAAAATGTTCATAATGTTCCTTCTTATTCTTGGAGTATACCATAATTACACCAATAAATACTACCACAATTGTTTTGAGGTAATCTCTAAAGACTCTATTCGTTAAGTCCATGAATATGTCTTGAAAATCACTATTAACTCATATTGTTTATACCTCATTCTAAAGGCAGTCTTGGGAATATCTTCCTTTCTCACCCTTAATTTATGATATCCCAACCGAAGGTCCACCTTAGATAAATAACTTTCCCCACATAGCTAACTGAACAAGTAATCTATCTGTGGAAGGAGATAATTTTTCTTTATTGATATTTTATTAAGTTCATGATAGTTGATGCATAGGTGCATTGATCTATCCTTCTTATTGACAAAGTGGACTGGTGCACCCCATGTTAAAGCACTCAATCATATAAAACCCTTGTCCAGATTCTCTAGTAACTAATACTTTAGTTCTTCCAGCTCAATGGTGTAAATTCTATATGGTGTATTTGATATAGGTAGAGATCCAATAATAAGTTAATTTGGGAACTCAAACTCTCGATCTGGAAGAAGACCAGGAAATTATTTAGGGAATACATCAGTGTAATCCCTCACGATGTGTATGTATTCGAGCATGATCATCTCATTTATCTCAATTATTTGAGTGAGAAATTATTTCTCATAAGCCTATATTATCCACACTTCAGATGATGATTCTGAAAGAGATTCATCTTCCTTTATACACTTGTAAAGAATTAGAGGATGCTTCAGGATGTGAAGAATGATCTCACTTTGCCGATAGTTGATGTTGGATTTGTATAAACATAGTCAATACATTCCCAATATAGCATCAGACTACACCAAAATAAGTAATACAAGGTTTTATGGGAGGTTCAGTCCACTAAAATTAACTAGGGAGGAGTTAGGTACATTGGATACAATAGTTTCCCCATTAGCTATTCTCATAGATAACTCAACCTCCATATTTTGAGGTGGTGTTTGAACTGTTCTTCTAAACTTTCTAGATTTGAAAAAATGTGTAGAACCATAATCAAATAGTATATTCACTATTCTTGAATGAATAACCAGATTAATTTTCACCACATCATTGTCTGGATCCACCTCAGTAGTAGTGATAACATATTCTTTTACTTGTTTCCTTGGAGGTTATTGTTGATTGCCTTCGACAACCCTGGGCTAAGGGAATTGGTTTGAAAAATTCCAATTTTCCTTGAGGTTTAAAAACATCACTCTAGACTGAGTGTTAATCCAAACCATCCTTCCTTCTTCAAAATTATTGGAATTCATCATATCCCTTCGACAGTTCTTATCTGTATTCCCTATTCTTTCACATTTGAAGAATTTCCTCATTCCCTTTAGTTAGTTCCTAGGATGATTCTTCCCACAATTTTGACACATGACATATTTTATCTTCTTTCCAACATGGGATTTATTTTCTAATCCACTCATATTAGAATCCATTTCCCTATTTTTTTCATAGGGCCCAAAAGACCACTGAGAGTCTCCGATCTCTATTTCATCCTTAGAGGTACAACGAAAAATCTCCTCATAATTATCGAAGCCTTGAATTTCCAACATTTTTCATAGACTTTTATATAGTCTGCTAAAGAGGTGATACAAATTACTTTCAGTGTTCATGAAAAATCTAGAGATTCATCTTGAAATCCCTATAAAGTTTTCTTCATATGCCCCAATAGACTAATCTTACTTCTACTTAAGTCCGAGGAACTCTCTTTCCATCATGATATGGAGGGTTTGGAAAAAGAATTTATTTATTTTTCTTGAATTACTATCATTCAATGGAATAAATTTCCTCCTTGGAATTTAGATTTTTGATCAGTTTGCACCACTGATCATCTTCCCCATCAAAACGATAGAGCTCCATCATAAATTTCTCTTCTTATAAGAACCGAAGGATAGAGAATATCTTTTCAATAGAGTTAATCCACTGTTCCATGAGGAGGGGATCAAAAGATCTACTAAATATGGGAGGAATTTTCCTCATAAAGGATTTCACCAAAACTTACTCTCTCTTAGGATAAGGAGGTTATTCCATGTGATTCTTATTATTATTCATAACTTGAGCCAATTGAGAAGGTACAGTCATGAAGTTTTCAGCACCCATTCCCATCATATTTGGGATATAATTAGAGAAATCATAACATTCCATATCAATTTTATTATTGGAATGATTTATTCTATTCCCATACATTAACTAAAAAAATAAATTACAATTAGGGGTCTTGAATACTAAAATAATAAGAATAATAACATGAAACTTTGAATATAATGGGATAAACATGTAAAGGAAAAGTATATCCTAAATTTTGATTCCCTAGGTTTCAATATATGTTATAAATGATTTCTTTCCTAACATATATTCTTGTGGTAATTTTTTGTTCCCTTAATAAATGTTTTTAATGAGCCTATGAATTTAACAAAGCATATCCCCTGGGAGTGTCAAACTAGGAGCGCATTAAAATCTATTACCATGTACTAGGTTACCCCAAGTTAGGCTCGGAACACCTTTTCAGAGTTTTTACTCCTAGGTACATTTATGCTAGAACCATGTCAACTTTTAGTATCTAGTCATGGATGTATTTTCTTGATAAACAACTTACTCTATACATACCAAAATTTAGGGATGTTTTATCATACTTAGCCTTATCCCTAGGGTTCTTACTAAATTTATCTAGTCCTAATATCAAAAAATAACTTAAATTTTCCTCTAATACCAACTATAGAGACCCTAGCCTTTTACACATATCAATACATGATTTCGAGAATAATTAAACATCACATTATAAGACAAGTATAATAAAGTATATTGTATTGGAGATTAAGTACATAATTAAACATCATGATTCAAAGATAAGAATATATTTTATTTAATCTTCATAAAGAGATCCTAAATTACTTTAAGACCTTAAGTCTACATAGGATAACCCAAGGGAATAATACATTAACAAAGGGATGAGATAAAAATCCCATTAAGGAAATAAAGATTAAAATAAAGCTTAGCACATGGGTTAGAAAGCATAACATAATGATATAAAAAGGCATGAAACATGATTACACACATGGAATCATGACATATAAAACATGGGATCATATAACCATGGAATAATAGTAATATTGAAGCAACATAAAACATGACTTCATCCTGATTTAAGGCTCATTTCACATGGAGGGTCAGAAGTCAAGGCTAACCACCATGACCGTTGCACACGGAGCACCTATCAAAGCTAACCACCAAGACCGTTGCACGTGACGTCTCATGAGACTAAAAATTACCCAATGCATTAGAGAACTATCTAGATGTACCCATCATAACATGTTCATGAATATGTGTTCCACATGAAGAATCATACATAATGAATCAAACATAACATAATGGTTACCCATGGAAATAAATGGGTATCATAATCATGTCATAAGGCATTACAAATGGGTGTATCATAAAAGTGTCCATGAAAGAATAATTCTAGAATATAAATGAAAATTAATAAATTAATATATATATATATATATACCATGATAATTGATGTCTAATTAATGTGGAAACACATAAATAGAGTGTTTAAGAAACTTTATAAATTGAAACTTTTTAGTACGGTTCAAGAACAATATTAAAGATAATTTAAAGAATAAATAGAATATTTGTTTTCATAAAACTATAAATGAACCATGATAGTTTTTAATAACAAAATTAGTGATTTTGTAAAAATAATGGCGGATTAAAACAGATTATGGTGTGAAATTGTAAGCAGGTAAGAAATCGGGAAGTTCTCTTGAATCGAGATTTCTTATCAGAAAGAATTGAAAAGGGAACCTTTCTTAAACATGTATTACCCCATCACATATGGCTGATATGATCTAGATACATGATTTTGGAATATATAAAAATAATTTATAAGATTTATATAAAAATAAATAATCATTACATTTGGGTAAAGAGAGAGAAAGAGTACCCTAAAGGAAAAAATAGAGGTTTGGGTAGAATCCCTTACCTTATGTCTGAAACAATTCTACACTTGATCTTAATGTCCTGAATAATCAAATTAATTCCATTAATTAATTATTTTATAACCTTTTATACATGTATTTTATTTATTATAATTTTATTAAGTTCATTTATGTCCCTTTTTATGGGTTATGAGATTTAATTTCACCATTCGCGAGCGTTAGTTTCCTTGGTTTTCATGATCGGTTTACTTATATACATGTATGGATAATATTGTAAGATGATAATGGTTGTAAAGAATTAAATTTATAAGTTATTAATGAACATCCATAATGTTAAATGATCATATAATTCATTTGGTTATTTTGAGTGAGGATGAATCATTAAATAACATGTTATTTATAATCATTTAGGTTAATTTTAGCGGTTTTTTGTCACAAAAAACCAGTTTTGTTATATTATTTAATATCATATATATATATGATGGTTCCAGAATATTAAATAAAGTATAATAAATATATTATAATCTTTTTCAACGATAAAAATGGTTTTGTGATGACCCTTGAAGGTGGTAATGGAAACTGAAAACTGTGTCGTCCTTGAATGTGATAAATTATCACATCACAAACAATGTTTTCATTTTTAGAAGAAAAGGTGGAATGAGAGAAGATGATGAATAATTACATTTGAAAAAAATAAAATTCCAATATAAGTATGTTACTGGAGTTATCATACCATTTTAATGAAGAGATTTTAGGATAGAAAAAGAAAAGAAAGGAACTTGAAAAGAAATTAAAAGAAAAGGAAGAGGGTTTTGCGTCTTGAATAATTCTTCTTAAAAATCTCCTTAGGGGATTGGTTATACTATTTTTTTAAGAAAGAAATATTCATTATGATATTGATAGTTTTGGGAGAAATATTGAGCAGAATTTGGACAAGGATCAAGGCTTGAGAGGTGTGAGGGGAAGAGGCGGTGAGGGGTGGTATTTATAGTGGAGGATGGAGGATGTTTTCTCATTATTTTATTCATTAATTTATTATTTTGGTACAATACTAGGATTTTTTCAGAATTATAATAATATATAATAAAATAATGAAGGATGGTTCGTGATTTGGGGCTTAAATCAACCACACATCATCTATAACTCCATAATTCATGCATTTATCATTTATCAGAAATTACCGTATTTTACTATTCACCAAAAATTCATGTGTCTTAGAAAAATCCCAAAAATACCCTAACAATATTTAGACATGTATAATTCAAAATATTAACTCCATTTTAGGAAAATAATTTTCTAAATATGAGAAATTTTAATTTTAATTAAAATCATTATTTACTTGGAAAATATATATTTTAAAATTATAACTGCTTTTATATCACATTGAAAAAACAATTAAGTAATCCTAAAATTATCTCAAATTCATTAGAAAAATATATATTAATTTATGAATACATTTTTAAAAAATACATTTTCTATTAAATTGTTAAAAAAATCGCAAAACTGTAATTAAATGTTTATGATCTATAAAAATACCAACACTTAATTAATAATTTTTAAAACAATTATTTAATTATATTATAATATAATTATATAAAATTACCATTTATAAGATGATTAAATTTTATTTATACTTTAATAGGTGATGTTACTATTCCATTTTCTGTTTTACTATTCATAAGGGTCATATTACTATTCCTAAGGTCAAATTACTATTTCATCAATATAAATTTTTTAACTTCAAGAAAAACCTATTATTTCATTAATTCATAATTTATAAAGTTTTTATTGTGGTTTATATGTGATTTTATATGATTATACCTTATGACATAATTATAATAATGGAATTTCCATTGATAAAACTTTGGGTCATTACAGACAGCACCCAATATCATGTTAGGGTTCGGTTAGGCTGTGCACAGCACAATAGGGAAAAGAGAAACCAAGAAATAAGAAGATAAGAGACAAGATAATAACAATAAAACCCTATCTAGGGATACCACACAAGGAAAGGACTTGGAAATTAGATTTCGGAGGGAGAGGGTAGGAGGTGGTGGCATGCGTAGGGGTTGTCCGGTAGAGGGGTGTCATGCTACATAATGAAGAAAGGGGAGGAGGGGGGGTGTGCAAAAAGAGGGGTAAGGTAGGAATAATAAAATCATAATAACAACAAAAACAACAACAACAATAACAATAAAATTATTATCATTATTATTGTTTAAGCAATTTCTTTTTAAAGGCTTGACACTGCACACGGTTTGGCCACACTGTTGGCCAAACCATACGCCAATCGTGTGCGCCTATTTGGGTCATTGGAAAACCCAAATGGGTAAAGTTCATGGTTAAGAAAATCATTCACCAACCATGTGATCATCTTTTCCAAAAACTATAGATGGATCACACGGGTTGCACTTGTTTTCTACTAACCATGCACCAACCATGTGCCTATACTAAAACCCAAAATTTTAAAAGTTAAATCTGGTCGGAATCGAAACTCAAAAGTGAGGATAAAAATAATTAAATAATTAAAAATAACTATTAATCTAGGGTTGGGGTGTGAAAAGTATTCCCATCATGACACTTTCCCCCCAAAAGTCCCAAAGATTTAGTTGGTCATGACATTAGATGAAAGAAACCCCCTACACAAGATGAGGTTCCCAAAACCCAAAGTCCAAGAGTTAACACTCAAACTTCTTTAAATGCTTTAAACCCACAAATTAGACTAAATTGGTTATATTTAAATAAAATAACCTACACAAGAGGATAAAATTATAAATACTAAAGAACTTGAATAATCCAACAAGGGACCCAATGAAAGAGACTCAAACCTCCAAACACAATAAAAAAACATGGAACAACCCAAACCATGAAATATAAATAACCAAGAAAATATATTAGGTTTTTTTTGAGAACTCCATGAACATACCTCACATGAACCAGTATCCAAGCCAGCTAAACTATTGTGGTTGGGGTCAGATATAGTAGAATCAAAGAGTCACACGGGCAGAAATAGTTCGAAATTCCCAAGAAGAAAATAATATGTACTAAAAACTAGTCTCACCATGAGCTAACTAAGGGTGGTATCCCCACCGTTTTAAAATCCTAGTTAAAATAAAGAAACATCACTATTCCATAACCAAAATATTCATAATTTACAAAAAAACACCTTCATTAAGAACAAGAATTTCCAAAAATATAAAATATTTTCTCCCATTCCCAACAAAGGACCACACAACCATTCTCAACATCACAAAACAAGAAAACATTTACAATTAAAGAAACTCTAAATAGAGATTTCATAAGCACCATGCTTCTACTAGTGGGTTGGGGATCCTTCAAAGGGGTCGATCAGGCTCCACGTCACTTATTAGAAACACCTTGGAAAAAATGTTGCAGATGACCTAAGTTTCCATAGATACAACAGGTCTTTAGTGATTTTGGTCAAGAAGGATTATTATATCCCATATTTCCACACTAATGAAACAACCAAAGATTAATCCTAGATGATTCTATCAAGAATAAACACAATAGATTCTTCATACCACTTCCCAATAGTCTAGACATAGATCCCTTCCCTTTCGCTTTTCTAGATATACCACCAATGCTCCTAAGGATATGAGAGTCATCAACCATATCTAGATCTATGACTAAACCAACCCCAGTCCAAAAATCCTACTTAACTACTTCTTCATAAGTGTTCGAAAACAATGAAACTACTTTAAATAGTTCTCATTGGAGGCCCTTTTTCAAATAATCAATCCTTCATGGCTTCATCATTGGTACATTCTAGGAGATATGAAACCAACTTGGAAAAACTCTTAGTGCACTCCAAATCTGTCGAATATCCTTGACTAAGATGGTGAAACTACATCTTCTTCAGTACCTTCATTGATTCATAGAAATAAAATCGTATGAACAAGGCCTTGAAGCATTCCCATGAACAGAACTTCTGTGGTTTGGACTGGTAAATAGACTTCCACCACTTCCAACCCATGCCTTCCTACATAAATTTCATGAACTTGAGGTTAAGAGTCTTGGGGATCCCAATATTAATGAAAATATATTCAATTATTCACAACCATTATTCATATTTTCTAGCCTATGGTTTCTGGAAGAAATGAAGGGATTTCAACTCCTGGAACATCCAAATGAATTATTTATACTGAGGACTACTGACTCCATATCCAAAATGATCCAATTAAAACAGGCAAGAATTGATCAACCATAGGCACCTGGTTAAAGATACACCTGTAAATCCATTTATAATTCCTCAAAGCTTAGTGGGGAAATACTCTAAAAACAAGAAACACATAACCAAATCTGGAAATCCCCTAAATAAAAAATCCACATCTCAAATATAAATCAATAAGTCAATCTAAAAGAACCAACAAAACAAAAATTTGAATGAAAAAACAAAAAATTCCTAAAATGAAATCTAAAAATTCAAAAATAATTGAAAAAATAATCAACCATCCAAAGTTGAAATATTCAATTTCAAAACACCTTTAACAAAATTATATACCAAAAAGGTTTGGGCATTTACCAATGGAAACCTATAAAGGCTCATATATATTAACCTGTGTCCACTTATGAACCCATCTGTGCATACTATTGTGCCTATACACATTCCTTCATATATGTGGGCATTCATAAGGAATAACAATGGTCAAATTAGTTTCTAAATAATTCATTAAAATATCTGAACCAATTTAAAAACACCTATTGTCATTAAAGAAAAACATTTGGAAATTACCAACTCAATTTTCATTCAATATTTTTCAAAACATTTCAAAACCCAAAAACAATTTCACTTCCATTTTCAAAATAATTCCCATATAATTTTCAATGAACTTAATGATTTCATTTTAGAAATACATTTTTTGACAAACCAAACATCATTTCAGAACTATATAAAAAAATCAAGTGAGACTCACACCAAGAATAAATAGAAGAAACTCAACACTCAACATTTAAAAAATCCCAAAAATTAGAAAAAAATCATCTACACACGACTTGGAAGCATAGTTTGGCAGATCGTTCACCATTCATTTAAGTGCAATGGAGGTCAAAAAAAGGTAGCTTCATGGTATGCACATGGTTTTCCAAACCATGAAAAATAGCCATGCACCATATAAGTCCCTACAAAAATCCACTCCAACATTTGGAGTTTCTCAAAATAATCCACTAAATCTAAAAATCAATCATAAATTCCTAAAAAATCAAATCCCTCGAAAAAATCCAAGAACCAATCTCAGATTGTGAGGCACAGCCATCCTGAAGCACCATGTAAATTAATATTTCATTTATAATATGTGGTTATAAAGAACCTACTCATTAATGATCACTCAATTTTTGAAAATCCTAACTCTAAACTATAAAACATTCCCAAATATCAAAGTCTAACTACTATGATACCATTTTTTCATGAACTAACCCAGGTCAAACTCAAACTGGTCACCTAAGATGGACTGAAACAAGGTCCAAGATGTATTCCCGGTCCTCATAGGATGAAAAATAGTGTCGTGCATCAAAGTAACTTTAATAGGAACATTTTATACCATAATAAATAGAAAAATATATAAATATAAAGTGAAAAATAAAAATAAACACTAACATTGAAAAGAAATAAAAAAGGACATACCTCTATGTGACCTCACATGTCACCATAAACCACTATACCAATATCACTACACAATGACGAGTCCAAGACATAATCCACACCAGAAGCTAAAAACAAAGACAGAGCTATAGGTGTGAGTATTAAAAATCAGTAGGCATTCCTGAATAAAATATTCCCCATTCCTTACCTTTAAAAATAAATCCAAGTCATGCTAGTTTGAAAATAAAATATATAAAAATTAATGTTATTCAGTCTTTCTTAAACAAGTATCAACTTCTATTTTTCATTAAAACCATTTTCTATTACATTTTTTAAATAATTCCCAAAACATGATAAAATAGATGTGGTAGGATAGATACAAAATAATATAGAAAATATACATATTTTTATTATTTTAAACAAGGAAATTAACTAAGAAAAAAATAATTATAAAATAGTACCATGAATACTATATTAAAACAGTGAAATCACTATAAAAAATTCCTAAGTAAATACGGTTAACAGGTTCCTAGGTTCTTCATACTCTCATTGATCAAATCCTAGACATAAAGGTCCATATCCTACTCAATCCAACCAATCCTCATCATAAAACATTTGTTAGTGTTGCGACATAATCCTGCTTGGAAGACTGGGCATTATCCCCGCTAACTCGCCTAGAGCACTAAACCTAGTTATCCCATCTAGATACCCAATATTTCCATGTACTATTCCCAAATAGAGGTTAGTTTTTATCAATATAATATATATATATATATATATATATCATATTATTTACCCAAAAACCATACAACTTATCACCCCTGATATCCCTCCTTAAGTGCATCCCCATTACAAGTCAGAAACAACTAAGCATGTGCCTCTTCACTAGGCATATAACAAAAATCATACATTTATCACACACACCGCATTTGAAATCAAGGGGGTGAATTCCTTACGAGTGTTTTACATTTTTATAAAACAAGTCAAAGTGCCAACCAGGCCTCATCATCTTATGAAAACACATTTCATTTCAAAAAATGATTAAAACAAATTGTTAATATAAAGAACCCACATGGAATATTAGGTAAATTTTTTAAACAAAATAATACCATTTCAAAGAGGCACAATCAATTTTTCCCAGCATATATGTATCATATAATAATAAAAAACACTTTTAAAACACTCATGAAATCAAATAATTCCAATTAAAAGCTCAATCGTAAGGAACTTATCTCCAAACACACTACTTTTAACAAAGTAAATCTGAAACTACTACATACTTACATGCATATGAACCATCACACATACATAGACACACACACACACACACAAAGATATACCCTATGACCTAATTTACATATTACCCTATCCATGAGGGAATATGTACAAGGATGATATATATATATATATATCATTACTCATGCATACATGTGCAAGTCACCTTTAAAGAAGATGGTCCAAATCTATCACAAGGAGGTCCAAGGTATACTAGAAAAATATTAGGAACCCAAAAATTTAAAAAAACAATAATTAAAAATGGGCCAATAATTTAAATGGGAGAAAAATCACCTGAAAGAAAAGGGGAACTCACTTCCTTCAATAGACGTGGAAGGAAAATCTCAATCGAACACCACGGACCATAATGACCAAGAATAAACCCATAAAACACCCAAAATCAAGTTTGGGTTCAGTTAGAGTTTGCGAACTACAGATGGAAAATAGAAACCAAGAAATGTAAATAGAAGAGGGAATATGAGAATAAGAAAACCCTACCTAGAGAGACTACAAAAGGAAACAACTTGGAAATCTGAAATCAGAGGGAGAATAAAGGAGGCGATGGTGCATGTAGGGGTTATCGGGTCGAGGGGTGCCGTGCAATATAGATAAGAAAGGGGGAATGGTGGGTCATACGATAATAGGGGTAATGCGGGAAGAAAAAAATAAAAACATAATAATAATAGTAATAATAATAATAATAATAACAACAATCTCCATCATCATCACCATAATCATAATAATAATAACATTATAATAATAATAATTATTATTATTTAAACAATTTCTTTTTTTTAAAGGTTGGACACTACATAAGGTTTGGCCACACTATTTTCCAAACCATGCGCCAATCATATTCCCTCTCTAGTCCTCTGGAAAACCAGTACAAGAAGAGTACACTATTAAGAAAACTGTGTTCCAACTATGTGATCAGCTCTTCCAAAAATTTTAGATGACTTATATGAGTTGCGCATGGTTTTTACTAACCATGAACCAACTAATCACCTATACTAAAAACCCAAAAACATAAAATTTAAATCTAGTCTGGTCTGAAACTCAAAATCAAGAATAAAAATAATTAATTAATTAATATTCCAGTGTCAGGGTGTGATAGGCTCACTCATAATCTATAATGGGGATCGACCATTCGTATAAACTATATTAATCTCACCTGTTTCATATAATTATCAAGTACTATATCATGAATAAAACACTTAAATCATAAAACCCCTTTAAAGACTCTTAAAATCATCTTAAAACACTTTCAGATAAAACCACATTTTTTTGTTTAAAAACTCAGTTTCAATACCGAAATACCCAACAAAAGAGAAAAAGGGTTTTCTATTAAAGAAATAACAAAATCATTCAAATGAATAAATAAATCAAATAATTTTCATGTTTGTGCAAAATTCATTGTCATCTTGTAAATTAAGAATAAAATATTCCTTTGGCTGTTTGTCAAATTGTTCATATTGAACATATAAAAAGAGTCATTTTGAAATCATTTGAAAATAAAGTAAAAATTAGGAATAAAAATAAATTTTGTAATAATTTATTTCTACATAAAATTTATCATGAAATCATTTTAAAAACATAGATATTTAAAATGAGTTGAGAGGGAAAACATTAAAAGATATTTTTTTTAAAGAAAAGTCTATTGTCACTTTTGAAATTTTGGAATCATAATCCCCATGAAAGAATAAAATTTTTAAAAACTATAAATACCATGATAATAGATAAATTTATTATATAACATGTCAAAGGGGATGTATATACACCTTTTAAAATATTTAGGTTTATAAAGTCAAAATATTCCTCAATGAAAGGGAATTGAGATGGAGTCCCTTACCTTGAGTTCAACATGTCACATATGTCTTTATATTATTGAATAATAATCTTCTTTTAATTATATACTTTTTTAGAATCTTTTTCAAGTTTATTATTAATTTTATTTCAATCATAATCATTTTATAAACAATTTCTTAATCACTTAAGTTTACATCAGTTCTTTCAATGGAATTTTTATTATTTTAAAAGTGAATTAGGTAGGTTGATTTTGGTCAAAATTTCATTATTTAAAAATCCACAGAGTAATAGTAATGAAATAATTATGATATTTATACATCAATTATACTTTTAAAACCAATCATGAAATATGGTTATGAAAAATTAAATATGTTACGATCATGGAGACAGTTGGTTATACGTACGCATGAGTAACATTTCCATTTTCGAATCATCATCATGGAAAGATGGTATGAAATATATTATAATTAAATAAAGGTAATAATATCACATATACCATATTATATGCTTATATTTATCATCAATGTGGTATGGTGATGAAATTATAGCCACATTGCTTCGTGAAGGTTGTATCCCACACGCACATTAACAACATTACAACTTTTTCATTGAGTGAAAAGGTAAGAAATAAAATGATATATTATATTTAAATAATGATAAATATTTCATTAATATCATATTTATGTCATTTATATGAAATATATTTATTATCATTAGCCTTATTACTTTCCATTTAACACGTTAGTGAAAAATGAATCACATCACTTCACGAGGTGGTAGTCCTCCACACACATGAGTAAAATCATAATATAACTTACAGAATGGAATATAAATGGGTATATATTATATAATTACTCCATATATATAATTATTTTATAAATATCATATATAAACTTCGTATCCATCTTCATACGCAACTGTGAGAGCTGGTAATGAAAAAATGAATGACATTGTTTCATGAGGCAGTATTCCGCCATTCACACATATGATGATTTTGTAACCCATTTGATAGAAGAGGGAAAAGATTTAGGTTATTAAATTATAATAACAAAATCTATTTATATTTATGATAATGTTTTAATTATATAATCATGGTTTAAGAACAATTTAATGATGTGAAGAAAGAATTAAAAAAATGCTCGTTGAAGAACATTAATTCTTCTTCGGGTATCCTCCTTAGGTTTCCCCTAAAGGCATTACTAGGTTAAATTTATTCCCAATATAAGGATTCTAGGATGAGGTTATGTAAATTTGGAAGTGTTTTTTTAGGTTTTTATCAATACAAATCGTTTTATAGGTGTTAATAAGTAAGGGGAGTGAGTGACCTTTTATAGTTGAGGATTAGTGACATTTTTGTAAATACCCAAAAGTATTCATTGTTGGGAGGTATGCCTTAGCTAATGTGCTTCAAATTTTGAATAATAATGTATTTTATGGTTTATTTGGTCTAGAAGGACCACCAAAAAACCTAAATAAATATATTTTTATCATGTTCTATTTTAGTCTTTAGGTTTACTAAATTTTACCTTTTAGTTTTTACCACGATAACTTGTATCTGTTTATTTACCTTTTTAATTTTTACATTTAGACTGAAATTAAAATGTTTTTTACTAGATAAATTATAACTAATTATTATAAATATTAAATAAAATTTATTAAATAAAAATCATATATGTGTGTAAAATTAATTTTAATACTAACACATTTAATGCGCAAAACCCTATTTTAACCTTAATCACGATAAATAATTGTAGTTGTTTTCACAAATAATTTATGTAAAAAATAAAGTTGAAATTATTATAAATTATGAAATTATTATTATTAAAAATATATAATCCATTTTTAAAAATTTAACTCATATAAGTAGCATAACTTAATTTAAAATTAATTCTACAGATGCAGCTAGACAACACGTTTTTAAAAAGAATATTTTTTGACCAAAAGATGATTCTATATTAACTCGATGAATAATAATAATTATTGTAAGAAAATAAATTAATATTTAATGATCTATAATATATAAATTTCATCTAAAAAATTATTTATTAGGAATTATTTTAATTAATTAAAATGTAAAATAGTATGAATTTTAATATAGTTTTTAGAGAAACACATTTTCAAATCCAAATTCAAACTTATTCTAAAAACCAATGTAAATTTGATTCAAAAGTAATTAATTATATTAAATATAACTGAATAATAATTATATTACTTTAAAACATATTCAAAACATATTGGTACATTTAAAACACTTAATTTATTGAAAATAAAAGACAGTTTTACAAAAATCTGTATTTTTTCTATTCACTAAAAAATCAATATATTCCGAAAAGTTCCAAAATTTCACCCAAATAAAATTTTGATATTCCAATAAAAAAATTGAGTTCATTTTATCAAATAAATTTTCTTAAAGTTCTAAAAATTTATTATTATATTTTTCCATGAATAGTAATAATAAGTCATTTTTAAAGAAAACATAATTTTGAATAATAAAATCACTTTACTAAAAATTGATTGATTATTTACTAAAAATTTATCAATAATTTGTTTTGATTAATATATATATATATATATCATAAGGTAGTTAAAATTATTCATACCCAATAATTTAATTGCTAGTTTATAACGGTAATATATATCATGGGTCGTTTATGTTCAATGTTGGGTGTTGAATACACTATGAAGCATAAAAATCATAGGGTTGTATGTACTCAAAACTATTAAAGATATTAAATTATTTAAAAATTAATATAGCATAAAGTATAAGGGTGTTACATTCTCATCTAAGCTCAGTGTTGCGTGCTCTTTATGATATCAAACATAATCTTAGTCTTTTAAAATCTTAGGGTGGTAAAACTATAACTTATACTTATCTATATAGGGTCAATGATGTGTTAACAGATACCAATATTATTCTATGGGTATTAATCACTAATATCAAGATAAGGTCCTAGAGGATCACACACTATGTGTATCCATAAATCCCACAGATTGAGATGAATTGGAGTTAAGGAAAAAGTGGGCCATACATGCGAGAGTTGGTGAATGTCCAGGCTTGAACAATCGTAAGTAAATAAATTCAATTATATTTTTCAAGTTTAGAATAATGATGATTTAATTTATTTATCAATGTATTTAAAAGTTATTATTTTATAAAAGAGAACATGATAAAATATTATTTTTCGAATGAACATTACACAATCAAGGTTCATTATAAAACAATAGGTGGAATGATATTAGTTAATGGATAATAATTAAACACATGTCAATGGATAAATATTCATTAAATTTATAAAAAAATATACTTAGTTATTCATTTTTATGGTATGATTCAAGAGTTTAAACTTATTCATGTTCGTAAGTGAAATTTTATAAAATTCGACCTTCTATTTAAGCTCATTTTGAGCCATGAATAATTTTCTCCTCTATTTTCATGAATTTAGACCGAGTATCTATCGTATCCTATCCTATAACAATACTTGAGAGAGAATAAATGAGAATAAAAATGTTGGATTGATCCCGCTTCCTTGGATAGAGTCTACGTTCTTCACGCAATCAAAGAGATGTCATAAAGATCATCGGTTTTCATTACTAATACTCGATAATCAAAGAATGATAGTCCATGAGATTTGGTGCATGAATGTAAGATCTATATGATTCCTTTATAAGTTCTTTTAATCTAAGGAATTATGAAAATGAGTAGATTATATCAGCATTGATGAACAAATAAGGTATCATTTATGATTTCATTAGTTTTTTTTCATAATTAAATTAAATTAAACATGATCCATGGGAGAATTTATGCTATGGTATATTGGATTTGATGTTTCTACATGAATAAAGACCCAAAAATTCTAAAGTAACAATTTTAAAACTTCCAAAAAAACTTGGGTTCTTTTAATCCCCTTAGTGTACTCAATCCCTTTTAAGAATCAAAATCCTTATTAAAAGAACCCCCTTTGAAATACTCATCACATCAAGTGAAATATTTCATCCAAAATAACCAAATCTAGTGTTTTTGTGATGATGTTTCTGCCTAAACCTATCCATGAGCCATGCCTAGAAGGATATCATTCATCCAAAAGGACCAAATCTAGCGTTACAATGATGTAATTTACTACTAAATCCATCCACAATCAATGCCTGTGAGGAAATTATCATCACTCAAGTGTTTGGGGACCATGATCAACATTCTTCATTTCAAATTCAATGTTTAAATAGATTTTTCTATCTTGATATTTCCTTCCATAATTTACTAGGTGATTATTAAGGTGAATCATAAGACAAGAAATATATAAAATGGAGAACCACGCTGGGATATTTTTCATTGATCAAAGAAAAAAAGAGGAGAATCCATATATTAGAGCCTCTATTCATGAAAATGATACAACATAAAAGAAACTCTATGGAAGATCAAAGTTTAGTAATAGAGTTTTGAGATCCCTTTTTGTTATTGTGAAGTTTGATAAACTTTTTATTTTCAATATATTTAGTAAATTAAATAATTTAAACTTCAGAATCTTTCTTCTCCCCTCATCTCAAGATTACTATAATATTATATGGTGTTCTTACAATGCTTTCCTGGTGTAATATAACTCTTGATAAAGGTAAATTATATGAGTTTATTTTCCATGAACCAAATTTTTTATTTAAGGATGCTTCTACATAGTGGAATTCATGTTAATGTGTTACATCTTAGAGTATGGTAGAACAAGTATTTGATTTTTCCTCCAGAAGTGATTCCTACAGAAGTGATTCCAAACCCACCATCTTCTTGGTCTCAGGCCTTGAGGATCATATTTATATTTTCTAAAATGCCTTAATAATGGAAACCCTCGCTTCCTAGGTAGAAAAATTAGTGGTGTAGTTTCTATATAAAAAATCCCATATTAGCTATGAGAGTCTCTAAAATCTACTTGAATATATTCACCCAGGCTTGTTGATGAGAAGTAAAGTAAATTTTCAATGATCCTTCATCTGATTTAGTTTCATTATTGGAAGATATAATATATTATGGTATAAAATTGATGAGGTAAATTCGTATTAGGGGGAAAGTATACACCAATTCCTTCTATGTATGGTGATGATGGGACATACCTAGCCCCTATATTCTCTAACTGTTGAGATGTGAAAGCATGAACTTATGAAAATGAGATGATTTCTTGTGATAATGTAGATTAAATCATATAAAAGATACATTATAATCATTAAATACTAAGGTTTCTAGAATATAACATGAATAATCACCCCTCTCGATCAGTATACTAGAATCTTTTGTTGGAGCCACCTTAGTTGGAAAATCCAAAAAAGTATTCCCCCACCCGATGTATCCTCATTGGTGATGAAAAGAGAATCAATAAACCACATGATCCTAGTTGTGACTACTTCAGGAGTATTCTCTGAATTTTTCATGAATTGAACATCCACTTAGCCATAAAAAACCTATGTGTCAGTTTCTTCTTTAATATGGGTGGTCAATGTATCTAGATGGGGGAAAACACTGGGAAGATTATCAGGGATTACTTCACATGAACTCGATTCCTAGATAAATCCTTCATGGATGATTAAAGGGTCATTGGAATTTGTGTTCTTTACTTTAGGTCAGCCTAATTCCCATGTAGCTTCTTTAGAGACATTTTATGGGTTAGTGGCATCTATGGTAACCAATAGGTCATCTAACGTATACAGAGACTTTGGAAGCATAATGGGCCCTAGTAAAAGAATACGAGTTACTAGTTATATCATGGAATCATAATTATGGTTTTTTATTTACCTAAATCTTCACATCCTCATTCATTGACAATAACAAGTAGAGTTATCACTACTGGTATATTTCCCACTATAGATGTGGTCCTGTCAATAGATACCTCAGAATCATTCAAGGAATCCTTCTCAGTATCCTCACGACTTGTTCTAGATCCCTTAAGGGTATAAAGGGATTTGGATTCTATGGTTAATAAATTAATGATTTTTAAATATGAATACACATATATAAGTTCTAAATGTAATAATAGAGGTATTTCAAAACAAACCATGATGAAATACATGTAAATCCAGTGACTTTTATCTCTATAAAAATTTTACTTTAGAAGGTGGAAGGATTTATTATGCTTCTTAAAACAATGATATTAGAGGGAGAGAAAATGAGAAGTCCCCCTTCATATCTCCCTAAATAAGTCACTGTCCTAAAGATAATTCACATTATTCCCAAGGATACTCTCTCCCAATGTCAATGGGACTACCATTCATAGTATACCTTCAAGAATTCATTGGTGGAATTTTTTCTCCACTATCTACATATTGAAAATACCATTCTTGTAAAAATGGTTTCCCAGTAAGAATAATTAGTTGGTTATCGTACTTATATCCTTTGGATTGATAAATTCATCTCACTTTATAGTAGACTGGTAGACTACCCCTTCAGTAGTGCCCTATTCCATCATATCCTTCACCCAACTCATTAAAATGATATCTATCTCAGTAAAAAATATGAGTATCTACAGACATTGAATAAAATTTCCCGCTTACATAGGGTTGGTTTCATAATTAATGTCTATGTATTCCTGTATATCTTTGAGTTAAATAATGTAAACCTAACCTAGAGAATTGTCGATAAATTCTTAACATTAGATAGCCAATTCTACCAAAATTTTGATATATGTGTGAGTAAATAATTTGAGTATTCTTTGGATGATTTTCAAGAAGACCCAAGATCCTTTGAATTAACTATATTTATATGCCTTTTTGCCCCGATCAGATCCTAGATAAATGGGGATCGGGTCTCTTCTTGGTAATGTTGAATGGATAATCTCAGTCTGAACATAGGTTTCATCGGTTCATCTAATATGTGTATTTTCA
Source organism: Viscum album (assembly GCA_963277665.1). NCBI lineage: Eukaryota > Viridiplantae > Streptophyta > Magnoliopsida > Santalales > Viscaceae > Viscum > Viscum album. Next base: position 150,628,899 of record OY728123.1, on the reverse strand, counting down.
AAGCTCATATATGATGACACTTTGATGATTACGGGGAATCATCATTTAAATCCAGTTAGTGATCCCTTTTTATTTAGTTTCCTTATCCTGGTGTCACAACATCAATGTAAGGGGTGTAAAATTCTAGAATTCCCTGAGGTTATGAGAAAATCTAATAGTTGGAATATCTAGGGGTCATCCCGACAGACAAACTCAGTGGAGGAAATTCAATCTTATCTTGAGTGGATTATTAGTCCATCACCACCTATAGTTTTTATCCCACTATCATATATTAATATTCCTACACATTCATTGGTGGAAATATAGTTGATTATTATAATCACCAGAATTGTTATGTGAACCTATTAAGAATGTAATCCTCACAAATGATCTTGTCAAACTCTTTTGTTTCCCAAACATAGTCTCTCACAGAAATTTTGTTGTATTGAGCTTTATATTTGGATTAACCATTATCAATTATTGTCTTGGATGGAGGATAATTATAGGGAAGGAATCTAAATTAAGAAGATAAACATAGAATATTTTTGGCTAATCCATTCTTTAGAGAAAAAAATTTAATTATAGTGACAACATGTATGAATGGGTGTATTTAGCACTTAGGGATGAAAAATTCACCATTGAGTGAAAAGAGATTGAAATGTGCCACCATATATCCCTAAATCACAAAAAATGGCCTTGAAATATGGATAGGGGACTTCTCTATGTAAACATGAAACAACCACTTACTGATTTTTTCTAGAATTGTTATCCATAACCCTACATATTCACCTTGAACTAACATAGATGTCATGATGCACAATCCTTACTTGACACAATTTTGGGAGTCATGGACTAGAAGCATATATGTTCCCAAAAAAATTTCTAAAAAACATGCCAGTCGGGTTTGAGCAGTGATGTCAGGTTTAACCTTATTGTTTTTCAGAGTGAGTATCTGAAGAGGGGGGTGAATTGAGTACCAAATCAAAAAATAATGTTAAAAATGGATTATTTGGAAATCCACCAAATTTTAAATATGGTCAAGTTTATCAAAATAGGTAGTATGATATATATCTTAATATTTATAAAGATTTATCTAAAGATTAATTAGGTATTGAATGAATAATATATACAATATTATTTAATCCATTGAAATATGTTTACTTGATAAAAATAATATATGAACACAAATTAAGATAAACTATAAAAGTATATATATATTTTTATAGTTAAAAGAGTTTTTAGTTTTAAAGAGGAAATAAAATAAAACAAAATTAATTTACTTAATGAAAACATAAATACTAGAGGTTCATTCTCAAGTCGAGACTTAGTCCTCTCCACCTGGTGATCACCCACCACCAAGAAGATTATATAAACTAAACTAGATGATCCACATCCTAGATTGGGTTTATAGAATAGTTCACAAATATATAGGTCCCACATGACCTCTTCTATAGTTATGTGTGGGAGTAAAAAGAAATAGGCCACACGGGGACCTCTACCACTCTTATCTATGGGAGAAACAAATAATGAATGTGTTCGAGAAGATGTCGAGTATCTTCTAGTTTAGTGTAGGAGACAGTGTGCATGTGGTAAAGCATAATAAGCACACACAAAAATCAAAATGAAATAAAACCAAAAAAAATAAAGAAATCTTGGAGTAAGGAGTTTATAAGTTCTCAGTATATTGCAATGTAGCTTGTGACTCTTCAGTTGAATCAGAAATAAATCTTGAGTTAGGTTCTTTCAAAATCTTCAGAATGAAATTATCGCAAACACTTGTTTTCTAACTAAAGGAAGGTACTAGATGTGATGAAGCTTTAGATTCCTCAGCTGAGTGTACACAACATGTGATCTCTTATTTTTTGCAATAATGTTCAATGCTTCAGTTCCTCAAGTATTTAGTGAATCATGATCTCTTTCTATCCATATATCTTTTCTTCTCTACAGTGTTTTTCTATCTTTTATCTATGTTTTTCTCTCTCTCTGCATGAGGGAGTGTGCTCAACTTTTATCAGCAGCAGCAGGAATATAAAAATGAGCTTCTTCCTTATTCTTCATGTTCAGAAATTATTTCTATCTGATAATTAATGTACACTAATTAATATAGTAAATAGCATTAAATTAGATGAATATATCCATTAACGTAATATAATTCAAAATAAGGAAAGTAATAAAAAAGTTCTAGTGTCTTAAGATCTGGAAGTGTCAAGATCTAGTGTTATGTTTATTTGGAGGTATGGTTCTCTAAAGGTATGTTACTCTGTTAGTATGAAAATGGTGGTGTCTTAGACTTAGACAAATTTTCAGTATGTTGGTGGTGTCTCAACTAGCGGTGTATGGTCATACGGTGTATGCTCTGACGGTGTCTTAGACTTAGGTAATTTTTTAGTGTTGGTGGTATGAGTCTGATGGTGTGACATATGGACGTATATCATACTTATACATTTTTATGTTATGGTGTCCTAAAATTCAGGGGATGTGTCGACTTATAATTTCTCATACATAGTCAATTCTTTAGTCCAATGGTATGACAGTCTGACAATGTGATATCCTAGTGGTGTCTCAAACTTAAAGATATTTTTTTATATTGGTGGAGTGACATGGACAATGGTTTCTCATACATAGATAGATTTATCACATGTACTCAGAATATATATAACTTATAAGAAAACATGAAATTCATCAGTATTATTAAAAAAATAATTTTGTGATCATTAAAACTAGGAGTTCAGAAATCTCACCCTTTTGTTGATCACAAATCATAGCATCAAAAGAATATTATAAATTTAAATATAGGTTATCAAAGGTATTATAAAAGTTTAAACATGATATACAAGGCTAGATCCAAATATAAATCAAGAATTATCATTCAAATTATGTGTAGAAGGTATTAATGAAAATAATAAGAAAATAGGAAGTATCAAAGTTAAGTATCATGGAAACATTGTATCAAAGATGACATATTTAGATAACATAGAAACATTATTCCATGAATTTATTCAAAACATATATGCCATTAAAATTATCCATAAAAGAATTTATTCCATAATAATTCTCATAAAACATATTCCATAAAAATTATCCCCCTTTTGGGATTATAAAAATGGTAAAATAAAGACATTAAATAATGGTAGAAGGATGAGATTAAAAGATTTTAATGGCAGTTCAAAGTAAAACATACATAATAAGAGGTAATAAAGACATTAAAAATTATGATCACAAAGCTTTTGCAATACAAATCCCATAAAATAAATTATAGACTAATCCAAAAAAATAAAAAGGTTAAGGTTTGGCAGAGGGGTCTATGAGTTATTTTTATTTAGATGTGGATTTCCCTTGATTCTTCTCCAAGTCAATAGGCTTAGGTTGAGGCAGAAGAGGTGGAATAATATATGATATTCCATCTATAGCATGAGGATGGTCTTCCAAAATAACATATGTCTAGAGTTATCTTAAATATTGAGCATGAGAAATTGAGAAATTCTAGAAATGAGAAGGAAAATGTGATAAATGGTCTTAAGAAACACCAGGACTGAGAGACAACTGAGGAGTAATAGGAAAATATTCCTGAGTAACCACTTCTTGGATATAGAAATCAAGAAAAAACTTCATGAAATTGATTAAATCCATTATAATTTGGCCACCCCTATCCATTTCACCAAAGAATTCATCCTTTTATTATGTGAAATGGTTCAAGACTGGCATCATATCCTTGAGCTGTATAACATTGTCTTTGAATGCTTGAGTCAAATGAGGAATTTTCAAATAATGAGAAAATAATTTAAAATTAGAATCCATTTAATTCTTGGTATAAATATGAGAGATATAAAACTTGATAGACTTGGTTATAGTTTCTCTATCAGCTTTCATATCATGGGAATAACTGGAAAAAAACTTGAGAACATGGTTAGAATTATTTTGAATTCTTATTAAGGTTTCTTGGTCCTGATCTGTTATACATCCTAAAGCATTGGTAGAAAAAGCTCTTAACTCATCTCTGCCAACTTATGTCAACTGATCAACATAAAAAATTTGAGAAGAAGCTACATAATCTAAAAAAGAATATGTGGAAGTATCATAAACACTTTTAAGGATACTATCCAAGGAATATTTAAACTCAGATTTCATTTGTTCAATCAAATATTTGAGATTTTCTAGTTCACTACTTATCCACTTATTCTCAATATCTATCTAATAAATTCGATGCATCATTTTTGGTTGGATATTTTGAATAATAAAATCAAATAAATACCTGACAACATTTTCACTAAGATTTTTCAAAATATGGGATTGATTCCTGACACACTTGTGAAACCAATATATCATATTTTCACTAAAAAAATTCAAGTCAGCTTGAGTGAATATATCCATTGGAACAACTAGAGGAGTTGGAGTAGGTTTAGATACAAGAGGCCTCATAAAACTAAAATTTTCAAGAATACCTTCAAGATCAACATGGGCTATCAAGGATCCCTTAGGATCACCTTCAACACTAACTTCAGGTTTATCAATCATTGGAAGGATTCTTACAACATTTGATAACTTTCCTCACTCCTCTTCCATAGGGTCAAACTAATACCTAGAAAAAAATACTATGGAAGGAGGTAACACACTTTCTGAATCAACTGAAATTTCTATATATATTTTTGTAACTAAACTTTGAGTAGACACAGTGTGTTCAAAACTAGTAGGTATGTCTTCGAACTATTCATCAATAGTTTTATGCATCTTGCATCTCAACATTATTTTGGACATAAAAAATAGTGGAATAACCTTAAACATTTTTATCCATAGGATACTTATTAACATTTACATCATCTAACTGATCATTCCCAAATTCTTCCTCAATAAGATCCTTTTTCTCTTACTTGGATAAATGCTGGTCCATAGTAGGTATAACTCTCAACATTTCAGAAACATTAGAATCTAAAACTTTTTAACTAGTTGCAACTAAGATGGTCTCAAAATCATTCATTATTGGAGCATCATGAAAATTTTCTACAAACGGGGACTACTCTCCCTCAAAAAATGCATCCTTAAGCTCTGGAAGAATTTCCACATACTTTGTTTTGATCTGGCCACTAGAATCATTAGGGTCATAATATTATCTATCATCATTTCCATCACCATTATTACTTTTTTACATTCTCATATTCTTCTTAATTTTCTTCTTCCTCCTCATCATCATCAGCATTAGTAGATTTCGAACTTTTATATTGATCCTCTTCAGATTACTCAGTCTATTCTTCATCAATCCTAACAAAATTTTCTCTTTTTAGAAACCTCATAGGTGGACTAGGAGCTCTAAAGGTAATGGTAGAGCCTTTCATAGAAAGTTTATGGTTACTACTATATCAATAGATTGTTCCTTTTTCACTTCTTAATCAACATATTCTTTTTCATTATAGTATTCCAAAACATAATCAGGCTCCAATCCTAGATCAAATTCATCCTTCGGTCTAGTTGGATGATCAACTAGATTGTATTCAGCATAAAACTTCTCTCATAATCTCTAACCCATTGTTTCTTCCATGGTTTCCAACTGATTTTTATTCTATAACATCTGGCACTGGTTATACAGAAACCACCACAGTCAATAAAATACCCTTCATCATCACATAATAGGCCCTTAGCCTCTAACATGGAAAAAATCATTTTTGGGTAGATCAATGAATTTGATCTTGAGGATGTTTTAATCATCTCCCACATATGTACCATTATATATCATTAGAGATTAATCTTGTGACATTATGTCATAAAAGAAAGAATAAACACTTCTTGGTACCTTAGTGTAGTGAAGTCACCATTCCTCAGTCAAAGCATGTTCTATACAAACATGAAAATAATCCTACATTCCTCATCGAACTCTGAGGAAATAGGCCTTTTGGTTGAACCATAATCTATTAGCACAACAAAGGTCATCTCGATAAATGAACATGTCACTAGATTTTGGGATGATCCCTTGGTAGTCATCATAGACTCCGTCATGGGGTACACTCAAACACTTGTCCCACTTTCTTGATGAAAAAATACATTTTCTTTCACCCAACTTTTTATCCAATCTACACTATCTTCATTAAACTCAGATTGCACATGCTGATAAAATTCATATACCAGCTTCAAGTATAAAGGCCTATTATTTAACAAAACCCACTCCAACCACCCTTGGTTTTGTAGAACCTTAAGTACTAGAGACTTACTTGACAACATACACTTCGAATTTACTTCCTTTCTACCAAAAAAGATCAGTTGACAATGTTTGGATAAACTGAAGCAACTGGAGAAGGTACATTTGACCCTTTCTTTAGCTTCTTAGAATATTTTGACTTAGAAGGAGAAATCTCAAAATCATGCTTCATTATCGGTATCTAGATCAGTTGAATAGGCTTGGTCAAATGTACGGAAAAATATTTGAAATACAAGGAATGAAAGGGTTACACTAGGATCGAGAGAGGTATGAGGGTATCACGTGGGGATCAAGGTTTTGTGGGAATATAATTATGCTATTTTCATATCATTTGGTATATTAGGTATATATAAAATAAAATTTATACCTGAAGTCGAAATCAAAATTGAAAAAAAACACAAATCATGTTTTAGTAAATAGAATAAATCAATAAATAAACCAGTGGTTCCAAATATCGGGAAATAGATTTTTTTTGCAAAGGCATGAAAGTAAACGACAAGAAAAATCAATGGTGTGATAATCCAGTGGTATGAAAAGACAACAGTATGATAATTCAATGGAATGAAAAGACAACAAATTAAAAATCCAATGGTATGCCACCACTATGGTATGTCATACTCAATGGTATTTCATACACAATGGTATGCCGTTGAAGATTAACTTAACCAAAATTTATCATTCCTAATTCATGTTTGATATAATTAATTCTCTAAAAATTCATAGGATTGGTTAATATATCTACTAAATGATTTTATGTTATAATAAATTCAAGAGTGATATCTTCCTTTTGAAAATGATATCTCAAAAAGTGATGTCTTATATCGATGTTCTTTGTCCTAGAATGAGAAAAAAGATTCTTAGAAATGTTTATTACACCTTTATTATAACAGTTTATGGGTTCATGTCAGAATTGATATCCATAATCTAGTAGAGTGTGTTTCATCCACAAAATTTGTGCACCATAACAGACTATGGCTATGTATTCAACCTCCATGGTAGATAAAGTAACAGAATTTTTTTTTCTTACTATACCATGAAACTAGAGACTTTCCTAAAAAGTGACATCTTCTATAGGTTCTTTTTCTATCTAACATGAATCCACCAAAATAAGAATCATAATAACTAAGTCAAATGATTGTTCTCTAGGGTAAAAAAATCCTAAATTACTTGTATATTTTTGGTATTTTGAAATTCTTTTAACTGAAACTAGTTGTGAATATTTTGAGTTTTATTTAAAATGATCACACATACACACACTAAACATAATCTATTGTTGACTTGGAGTCAAGTAGAGAATACTTACAATCATACCTCAAAACTGTTTTGATCAAATGGTTTCCTAGTTTTATCAAGATCCAGTTTATAGGTGGTACTAATAGGAGTATTTATACTTTTAGTACTATCCAGATTAAAACATTTTAAAATATATTTTGTATATTTAATTTTATTTAATATAATTTTTGATTTTTTTTGAAAAATATGAAATCCTAGAAAGAATTTGAGTTCACCCATTAAACTCATTTCAAATTCATTTTACATCATTTTAGATAAGTCAGTACAAATAGAATTTTTGAATATCCAAAAGTAATATCATCAACATAGATTTGTAATACTAATAAATCTTTTGATTTTTTTTATTAAAATGTTAAGATCATCTATTCCTTTTGAAAATCCTTTTGATATCAAAAAATTTCTAAACATATCATACCATGATCTAATATCTTGTTTTAAAGCATATAAATCTTTAGTTAATTTTAAAACCTGGTATGGAAAATGAGGATTTTGAAAACCAGGGGGTTGTTTAACCAGAACATCCTTAAATATATAACCATTTATGAATACACTCTTGACATCCATTTGATAAAGTTTTAAATCCATATGTACTTCATAGGAATGAATGATTCTTAGGGATTCATGTCTAGATATAGGTGCAAAGGTTTCCTCATAGTAAATTCCATCTTCCTGACTATAACCCTATATAACTAGTCTATCCTTGTTTCTAACTATATTTAAAAACTCATCAACTTTATTCCTAAACACCCATTTAGGTCCATAGTGAAGGAATCATTGGGTCTATATATAAGTTCCCACAATTTGTTTATTTCAGACTAATTTAACTCATCTTATATTACCATTATCCATAATTCATCATTAATAACTTCATTCATGTTCTTAGGTTCAAGATGAGACAAGAAAGATTGATCTTCAACCTTATTTCTAAAAAAATACCTAGTTTGGGTTCCTCTATCTAGGTCTCTTACAACAGAATATAAAGGATGGTTCTTGAGAGTTCTAATACTTCTAAAGAAGGTAATACTGGTTACATCAAGATTTTTAGCTTTATATTCTAGAAGTTTTGGAAATTATTCAGAACTAGATGATTTTTATACTTATTTTAAAGTAGAATCCAGAGGATTGGAATTTAAGTTCAAATAATATAGATCATCCTCAATGTTTTATAGGAATTTTTAGGATCATGTGGATCAATTTCATAAAATTTTACATGAAATAATTCTTCTATAGTTTTGGAATTCTTATTAAAGACTCTATAGGCTTTTCTAGAAATTGAATAACCAAGGAAAATTACTTCATCACTTTTGGAAGAAAATTTGACCAAGTTATCCTTAGTGTTATGAATAAATAACTTTCATCCAGAAAATATAAAGTAATTAAACTTAGGTTTCCTATTATTCCATGTCTCATAAGGGATCCTCTTAAAGATATTTCTAATTAAGACTCTTTTGATAATATAGTAAGCTATATTTACATCTCTTACACAAAAATAGATAGGTTGGTCATACTCATTTAACATAGTATGCGCTATCTCTTATAAGGTTATATTTCTTATTTCAATAACTACATTACGCTGAAGAGTTTGAGGACCAGAGAAGTTATGAGTATATCTATTTTGTGAGAAAAAAGATTCAAAATCATGATTCTCAAACTCATGACTATGGTCACCTCTTAGGATCTTAATCCTAAGTACACTAGGATTTTCTACAGACTTAACATTATTGGTAAAGTAAGAGAAAGATTAAATTTTGTAAACTAGAAAATATACCCCTGTATAACTATAAAAGTCATCTACTATAACATATACATAATGTTTCCCATTAAGACTTGAAACTCTAGAATTTCCAAAAAAAATACATGTGGAAAACCTCTAGTGGTTGAGAAGTTGACACTTTTTTATTTAGTTTAAAAGACACTTTATGATGTTTCCCTTTTTGATAGGGGTTATAAAATTTATTTGTTGGGAACTCGAGATTATGTAGATTCTTAAGTAACCCTTTCCTAGTTAGCTTCTGAAGTGAGGGAATATTACAATAGACTTGTCTCCTACGCCAAATCCAAGATTACTCATTACAGACACTTAAGAATGAAGCATTTTGAGAATTTAATGAATTTAAAACTATTTCATAAACATTTACATTTCTAAAAATCATAAAAATTAAGTAATTTTTCTTAACATAAAAACCCATCATCAAAAAACTGATAAACGCTAAGCATGTTATATTTTAAACCATCAATATATAAAACTTTAGAAATCAAAACTGAGTTTTTGTTTCCAATCTATCCTAGTCTGATGATTTTTCCTTTTACATTATCACCAGAGGTGACATGAACACGATAAAAATTCATAATGTTCTTGAAGATATAATAGTCTCCTGTCATATGTCTTGAAGATCTTCTGTCTATGTACTATGGACTTCTACTAGAAGTCTTCAAGAATTTTCCCTACATAACAAGTTTTAAACAAGAAATGATTTTGGTACCCAGATCTGTTTGGGTCCAGAAATGTTAGTAATAAAGTATTTGGGAACCCAAATTTGTCTAATGGGTTTCTTATAAACATATTGCAGACTCTTAAAAATAAAACATTTGTTAGGCCCCTTTGAAAAATGTTTGTAAGAAGAGATTTTAGGTCTATATTTAGGAACAAAATTATTTTTAGTTATTCTCCCAAGTACAGGATCATATCCTATCATAGTAACATATTTGGGAGCAACTTGATTCCCAATTTTTTTTCAATGTCTCTATACCATTTTTAAAATTTTCAAGGTCTTTATTCTATTTCTCATTTGAAAGTTTAAGTTCATTGTTCTCTTTGAGCAGTTTAATATTTTTCTATTTTTCTACAAACAACTAAGATTTACAGTTTACAGTAAGAGAATGTTGTCTTTTAGAACTTTTTATTTATCCTTTAACTCATTAAATTTGTCATATGGCATGTTTCAATAGTAAAATAATTTTTAATTTGAAATATTATTATCATCATGTTGTTATTTTCATAATTATCAGACACCTTCATAGGAAGAATACTAGAAACAATAGGAAAAAAAGTTACCTCCCTAGTTTTTGTCATGAAACACATATTAGTTCTATCTATATTTTCTTCACGTGAATAATATTAATCACTTAATATATATTCAGATGAAATATAGGTGGATTTTATAGCCTTTTTGTATCTCATGTCCTTATCTTCATATTTCTTTTTTTATTTCAGCTTTGAACAATCAAGTTTTATGTGACCTTTCCTTTTACAGACAGAGTAGAGAACTTCCTTTGCATCATATTCCTTATTCTAATATTTATTCTAATTACCTATGTTTTCAAACTTTCCTCTAAAGTTGGGTTTTCAGAAAATATTTTTATTTCTATAGATTTTATTAAACCTTCTATCAAGGTGAGCCATTTCCTCATCACTATCAGAAGCAGATTCACTAGCACTCGAATCTACAACATGGAATTTTTCTTTTTATTTTTCCTTTTGTTGTTTGGAGGTAGTATTATTGAATGCTATATAACTTCATTTAGGTTTCTCATCTTCCTCATGATTGAATTTTATCTCTTCTTTTTTACATCATAATATTTCCAACAAACTATTTAACATGCAGTTTACTTATATCGCATACTTTTTTGATTGAAACTGAAGTGCCTATCCACCTTTATGGAAGGAATCTCATAAATCTTATTATCTAGTCCTTTTCAGATAAAGGTTTACCCAGTGAGATCATGTTATTGTAAATCCCATTAAACCTAAGGTACATATCATAAATGGGCTCATTAGGTTTCATCTTAAAGTTATCATATTTAATAGTATTGGTATTAAGACTCATTTCTTTAAAATTTGAAGTTCCCTCATGGGAAACATAAAAATTGTTCAAAATTTTAAAATTAGATTTATAAGAATAAATTTAATTAAATTCTTCATCACCAAGGTCATAGTACATATCATTCATATCTTTACAATTACTATTGTATGCTAATTTTGTTGCATCATCTCAAGTGATACTAGAAGTATCAGGTATAACATATTCATCCTCTATGGTAGAAAAAATTTCAAAAATGTAAGAATAAGGATCTTCTTTTTAGGTATGGATTTTGTTTTCATGTGCATTTTGGGGAAAAAGGGAAGAAGTAAAATTTTAGGAGTACACGCCGTGTACTTCCTTGTACACAACATGTACTTTGGCACCAAGTCTAGGCTGTGTTTAGCCATGTCACAGGTGCATACACGACCATGTGATGATGTGGCAGGGTAGATGAAGGTGGGCCTGATAAAGGCATATACACGTCGTGTATCCTTTGGGAACACGCCATCTATTTTTATTTTTAATTGTTATATCAGACCAGAGTCACATCTCGTTTACAGAAACATCTTCTTCTAGCTATGTCTCATCCAAGAGCGACATATATCACCAATTCTTCTCTGATCCCCCGTTTGGTCATCCGTTCTCGGAATCAAACACCATCAATTGCGTTGGAATCACCTTGTTTAGTTCTTCTTTCTTCTAGAGACTCTCCTCTTGATTTATCCTCTTACGTGAGTTATTCAAGGTTGATCATTTTTTTCATTTTTTTAGATCTACCATGTTCTAGATCAATTAAAATTCTAAGGATCAACTATATCAATCATACAATGTCAAGGTAGATGTTTTTTTCCTTTTCATAGATTTTCTTGGAACTATATGTGCAAAAAGTTCCAAATACCCTAGTTTAGGTTATTTCGTGTTTAGGGAATTTAATCTTGTTAATTCCTGATATGCTTTGTTTTCCTAAGTATGAGTTTTTTATTGTAAATAGGGTTATTTACATTGCTAGGGATGTGTTTTCCCATGTTTGATCTGATATTGGACATTGGGTCTAGAATTGCCTATTAGGCTGCTCTGTTTTCCATGCCTAGTGCAGTTAGAATGGAGTGATATTATCTGACATGATTTTGTTATACTTTGTATCCATTTATCCAAGTAGTATTTTTGATTTACTTTTGATGATAAATATTGTTGTGCACAATTACTTTACACAAGAATGTGGGAACTAGGTGTAGTGAGACCATAGGGGGAATTGACATTGAGGGATTCCCCAGAGTGTTTGTTGTAATTTTCACTTTTCACACTGTGAGACCATAGAGGGGATTGACGATGAGTTCTCCCTTAGATTGTCTATAGATATTGTTATGAGACCTCAAGAGGAATTTACATTGAGTGATTCCTCAGAGAGTCTGTTGTTTATTTTTAAAATACTATAGGGTGAAATGACGATGAGTGCTTCCTCAGAGAGTCTTTGTTTGCACGAGACCAAATGGTTTATATTGTGTGAGATTACCCATAGGTTAGTTATATATTTTTTATAAGTTGAACCAGAGGGGTTAGGCTATATGAATTTTTCCAGAGGGGTTTTCGTTTTTGTTTGGCTGAATAATTGATAATGAAAATTAATGTAGTTGAAACTCTAGGACTGTTTACTTTTGAGTAATTCCTTGTTAATTACTTCATTTTGTCATATTTTCCTGTTATATATATATATATATATATATACTGACAGTTAGACATATATATTTGGGTGGTTGTCTACTGGGATTCGTCTCACACCCTATTTGGGCCATGTTTTTGGGCCCAAACAGATTATATTTTTACAGGTATAGATATGGGAAACCAACCTTCTACTTTAGGTACTTGACTACTGTGGAGTTGGGGAGAATGTGACCAAGATGAGGCTTGTGATGCTATTGGAGTTTACTTGTTTTCTTTGTACATTGGTTTAGTACAATATTCCATCATTTTGACTTATTTGGCTGCTTTCCTAGATACTTGTGACATGCATCATTATTTACATATACATGCTGTAGTTGCTTATTTACTTTTAGTCTTCCACTATTTACTTATTGTATGGAATTATTGCATCTGCTACTGTTATAAATTTTTTTCGACTGTGTTACTCTGTCAATGAAATCATAGTTTCCCCACTATCACACCCAAGGCCCTCGCTACTAGTTGGTAGCCTCTCGAGTCTGGGGAAATGCGCTTGAGGCCATGTGACCAACCGGGTACGGGGAAACTTTGTGCGGCACCCAGAACCAGGATGTTAAAAAGTGGTATCATAGGAATTATTTTCTTCTTGACTTACTATTTGGAGCCTATAGATAAGGATTATAATAAATTATTTATTGGTAATAAGTTGTGCTCGAGAATAGCTAACCCGTGTACAGGGAAAACAAATTTACCTCGATTATTAAAATTATCTGGTTTTCCAATTATTACGGTTGATTTGATTTCACTATTGGGTGGTTCACATGTTTTGTGCTATTATCGTTGATATTATTCAGGTTCTATTTCTGTTGCAACCTGATGAGATGATGGTATTCCATCTCAAGAATCATATAGGCACTGGCTAGGGATCACATGTCATGCATTCTTGTCATGCCATTTAGGGTCAATTACTGATTGCATTTTGTTGTGATATATATTGTTCAAGATATTCATGCTGTTGTGATAGATTCCTTAATAGAATACCTTCTATCTGATAGGGTATTGCTGACATGTAAAGTTTCTTTTGGATGAGCGCCAAACTTTGGTCCCTAAAGCGTTATGGGCCCTCATGGATCGTAATTTGGTGGATCATGTGTTTTCTTGTGTGGTTATACTTGTTATGTGACATGAATATGATGCCAATCTTTGATTCGTGGGGAGTATGTGCCCCCACAGATCAGAATTTGGAACTTTAATGTTTGTTTCAGTGCATTTATGGGGTTCCAGAGTGGTTTATGAGGCTTACTGTCCAGAAAAACCCAAAATACACATTGTGTATTCAATAATACATTCCATGTATCCTTATGCTCGGTAGGGAACAAATTTTCTTAAGTACATGTAGTGTACTGTATGTACATGTCGTGTAGTCCTTAATCGTGTGACTAACTGTGTGAGTAGGAACATGGGGTTGGGAGTTGTTTGGTGCAACAATCCATGTACTGGGAGTACATGTCATGTTATAAGAGTCGTGTATCTAGCCATGTGATGAACGACAGAGGTGGATGCGACATAGGTTGTACACATCGTGTTCTGTTATTACACGCCATGTAGAATTGACTATGTCACTGATCCTGTGACTAACAACATAGATGTTTATGACTTAAGGGACACACTCCATGTACAGGGATCACACACCGTGTAGAGTTACCCAGGTAGGAGTCGTGTGTATAGTCATGTAAAGGAACTCGAGTAGGGGGAAAATGGTTCAAGTACACACCGTGTCCTTAGGGGAAACACACCGTGTGTATGGGGGTGTTACATGAACTAGGTTTCCAGATGTACATGACCATGTGAATGCTTAAGGGGAACACGCTGTGTATGGGTCATACATGCCCTGTATCTATGTTTTGAAAAACTCAAATGCTTTATTTTTCATGTTCCTTTCTTGCACCTCTAAGTTTCAGTCCTTGATAATCTTGAACTGGGGTGTACGCTTGACCATGAAGATTCATGCAACCAAAACAACCTCTGGTTTTATGCTAGATATAGGTAAACGATCAGACACCAGACATAGTAGATAAGGGACTACCAGCAGATCCTCCCATTGTGCCCGTCTTGGAAACAACCATTATCTCAAATACAGGTGCCGAAGCATTGTTCTGAGAGGGCTTCATGAGGTTTATACAGACTTTCCAGGGAGAACCGCCTCCTGCCCCGTCTATGGAAGAATTGACGCGGATTTTTCAGAAGTATCATCCTCCCACTTTCTTAAGGGATGGAGGACCTCAGGCTGCAGAGTTACGGTTAGAATCCATGCTATCTATCTTAGAACATATGGAGACACCTCCAAAAAGGAGGGTGAAGCTCACTACTTACAAGCTTTGGGATTCCTCCAAGAGATGGTGGGATGTGATATCACGAGTAGGGCACCATTAGGTTTTGGCTTGGGATGAGTTCCATCATACCTTCTACGAATACTTCTACCCAGATACTTTGAGGGATGATCGATCTCAAGAGTTCATGAGTTTGGAGTAGGGTACTCTCTCGATCAGGGAGTATTCTTCTTGCTTCACAGAGCTACAGTGATTCACACCCATTCTAGGTGGTGTTGAGTTATTCCTAGTGAGGAAGTTTGAGGATGGTCTTAGGAATTCCATCCAATCTCAAGTAAACATCTTTAGGTTGATGACCATACCTTCCATAGCCAACCAGGTGCTGATCACAGAGCACAACCAGAGGGATTCTGGAGTTTTGGACCAGGGTGGTTCAGCATCCAGAGTTGGTACTTCTCCAGATGATAGTAGGAAGTGCCGCAGGGAGTCTACACGTGGAGATCCATGTATGTTGGATACACATTCAGGTATCCAGGTGGTATGATACCCGTGGGTGAAGGGTGGGAATACAAGGGCACATTTCCCAAGAGACCCAGTTGAGTGCCGATCTTGTGGAAAGATGGGTAATATTCTGCATTTCTATCAGTTTTTCTCACCAATAGCTAGTGATAGGGGTTCTTCTATGACTCCTCGTTTAGGAGCAGGACCACCAGTTTCTCATCAGTCTGGGAACTAGAGTTCATATTGTTGTTCAGGACGAGTTGGAGGTCATGACCATGGTATCTAGTTTCCAGGATTTTAGTGACCATATGGTGGATCAGCTCAGGGTGGTCATGAAGTATCTTAGGGTTGCGGTACAAGTCAGACATTTGCAGTGGAGCACACCCAGCAGGAGCAGGATCCCAAACCCTCTACAGTTAAATGTACGATTCAAGTTGCCTCAATTTTAGCATCTGGACTTTTTGATACAGGGGATTCCCATATTTTCATATCTTTTGTTATTGTGGAGAGCCTTAGGCTATGAATCTTTTCTTCTGCTGAAATCCTGATTCTAGAAACTCCATTGGGGACTAGAAAGACTAGAGTACATTAGTGAAAGGAGTTCCATCTTGAGGTCGGTGGGTGCCACTTCTTTTGGGACCTCTATATCTTAGAGATAACAGGCTATGATTTCATTCTTGAAATGGACTGGTTGGATCCCTACCAGGTTTTTGTCGACTTCTATGGTCTTTGGGTGAGTTTCACATCTCCATTGGGTGGTTTGTTTCTACATAAGGGAGAATGGGATGTCCAGGAAAGCAGAGCAGGACCCGAGGATCATGGGATGGGAGGAGTTATATCCCAAATTTGTAGTCTGTATCTAGATGAACAGGGAACTTCATAGATGGACTTTCCTCCAGTGGTGTGTTGTTTGAGTGATTTCTTTCCAGAGGAATTGTCAGGTTTTCCTTCAGAGAGAGTGGTAGAATTTTATATTGATCTTGTGCTAGGAGAAACATCGGTGTCCATTCCTCCTTATAGGATGGATACAATAGAGTTACAGTAGCTCAAGAAGCAGTTAGATGAGTTACAAGCAAAGGGTTTCATCTGATCTAGTACTTCTCCTTGGGGTTCACCTATCCTATTTGTGAAGAATGTGGATGGTACCCTCAGAAATTATGTGGATTATCAGAATATGAACTAGTTGATGGACAAGAACCGATACCCCTTACTGAGGATTAATGATCTCTTTGAACAACTTCGAGGAGCCCAGATGTCCTCTAAGATTTACTTCAGATACGGTTATCATCAGTTTCCTGTTAGACCATCAGATATACCTCTTACAGCCTTTTAGAGAAGGTATAGTCTATACGAGTATGTGGTTATGCCGTTCAGTCTCACAAACATACCTACAGTTTTCATGGAACTGATTAACCGAGTGTCTCATCCATACTTGGATTTTTTTGTGGTAGTTTTCATGGGCGATATCTTGGGGTACTCTCACACTCGACATGACCATGCTACCCATATTGAGATTGTTTCGAGTACAATAAGAGAGAATTAGTTATATGCTAAGCTCTCAAAATTCCACTTTGGGATGGTCCAAATCCACTTCTTAGGTCATGTTATCTTAGATTCAGAAGTATTAGTAGACCCAAAAAAATTGAGGGTAGTAGTTTCCTAGAAGAATCCAAAGAAAATTTTTGAGGTGCAACATTTTATAGGGTTGTATGGTTACTATGGATGCTTTATACTATACTTCTCACGCCCCAAAGCTCCCCTGACGTGCCTAACTAAGAAGGGTACGAAGTACCTATGGAAAGATTTCTACAATTCAGACCTCCAGGCGCTGAAAGGAAGGTTGAATTCAGCATAGATACTATTTTTTCTAGAGGTATCCAAGAGTTATACTCTTTACTGTGATACATCATGTATTAGGCTAGGATTAGTGCTTATGCAAGGGTAAGGAGTCATTGCATACATATCTCAACAGTTGAGGCAACATGAGAGGAATTACCAAACACACTATCTTGAGTTTGCTTCAATTGTTTGTGCTTTACGCTATTGGATACATTACCTTATGGGTGATCATTTTGTGGTATACATTGTCCACAAAAGCCTCAAGTAGATCTTCACTTAGTGTGATCTAAATTTGATATAGCGAAGGTGGGTTGTGTAACGTCCTAGTTCCGGAATCCACCCAGAGGCACCCCGTAACCGGTTGGTCACATGGCCTCAAGCGCATTTCTCCAAATGCTAGAGGCTTCCGACTAGCAGTGAGGGACTTGGGTGTGATAGTGGGGAAACTATTCCCTCATTGGAAGAGTACAAAACGGAAGTAAAAAAAACATGCAATAGCAGAAGCTGTAAATATCCAACAACAATGCACAAGTAAACAGTGGAAGAATAAAACAAATAACCACTGGAGCACCTATGTATACATGAAATGATGTATGATACATATCTATGAAAATAGCCAAACATGTCACAATGTTGGAAATAAAAATAGTACCAAAACAAGTACAAAAGAAAAGATAAACATCTCCTCAACATCGCAAGCCTAAGCTTGGTCCCATGCTCTCCTACTCTAAGAAATAAAGTACAAGAAGTCGAAGGGCGCTTTCCCTTGTCTATACCTGCAACAACATAGTCTGTTTGGGCCCAAAAGCATGACCCAAATAGGGTGTGAGACTAAATCCTAGTAGGAAACCACCTGAAGATCTGTGCATCATAGTCACTGAGCATATGGAAGGTAATAGTACAGTAAGCAATAAACAGTAACAGTAAACAGCATGCCGTAATCAGTAAGTAGTAACATGATGATATACAATAGTAAACAATCCACAAAACAAAAAGCAGTAGTGAAGTAAACAACTAACCACAACAGGAACCCCTCTGGGAAGTACTTGCAGCCAACCCCTCAGGTACTATCCAAGAATTACCAAAAACCCTCTGGGTAGTGCACTTGGCCTAACCCCTCTGGTTTGGTCATGTGAAATTATAAGACTCTCTGGGGAAGCTCGCTAGGTCAATTCCCCTTACAGTCTAGAGTAGTCAGGTAATCTCTGAGGAAGATCATGCAGTCTAACCCTCTTATATCCCCAAGTTCTAGAAATTCTCTGAGGAAGCTCACTTGGTCAATTCCTCCTATAGTCTTAGGTCTATCACAGACTCTCTAAGAAAGCACCCTCAGTCAATTCCTTCTCTAGCCTGGAAAGGTTTTAAGGAAATTCAAACAAAGTCAAGACTCTCTGGGGAATCTCACTCAGTCTACCCTCATGTATTCTATAATATCCAAGAATCTCTGGGAATCTCACTCGGTCTATCCCCTGTATTCTATAATAACCAAGACTCTCTAAGGAAGCTCACTCGGTCTTCCCTCTTGTAGTCTATAATATTCAAGACTCTATGGGAAGGTCACTCAGTCCATCCCTTATAGTCTATAGCACCAGGTTCTCATGGTCCTGTGCCAGTCAGTTCATAATAATTCTATAAGGCCAAAGTAAACCTATAGAGATACTTGGCTAACCATTCTACAGAACATCAACATGTCAAGAATATCATTCCATCCTATGGTCACAAGGCATGGAAAACAGGTATAACGACCAAAGGCTAACAAAAACCAAAGGTCATAACAAGAATAAGGCATGGGAAAAACAACCAAGCACAATAATTATCCTCATACAAGATCAAATTACCTCTACAAAATCACACAAGCAAGGCATGAACAGAATATGGGAAAAATGGTAAACACGCAATACCCCGTTCACGGGTATTGGTGGGAATTTGCATATAAAACTCAAATAATTCAAAAGGTAAGGCACAAACCACCTACCTTGATGCTAGGAGATCAATATACTTAAACCAAGAGTCTTGATTCTCTTTATAACGACATAGATCTATGAAAACACACAAAACGTTCAACCCATGATATTTCGAGAAAGAGGGAAAATAATGGAATGAGACTCAAGAAGAAGGAAGATCTCACCATTGCGGTTCCAACACAATCGATGATGGTTAATTAGGTAGACAGACAGAGGGTCAGGGGGATCGATGAAATTTTACGGCCGTACATGCACTCTATGTCTAGAAACCTAGAGAAGAATATGTTTCTGTCAATTAGGTGCGACCCCGGTCCGTCTAATGAAAAAAAAGAAACTACATGGCATGTACTTCTGGGGTACACGGCGTATACTTGGCCTTTGCGTACTCCGCTTTAAGCGACCTCCACATCGCCCCTACACACCATGTGTGTGGCCCAGACATGGCCAGCACACGGCCTTATGTTGCACCAAAGTACATGGTGTGTACTTATAAAGTACAAGGTGTGTACTCTGGAAATTTCCATATTTTCCTATTTTTCTCAAAAACGACCAGAAAAGGGAAAACATACCTAAAATGAAGATCTGGGTTCCTATAGGTTTATTACCTTCAGTCCTTTGATTTTTTGCTTTCTTAAACACCTGAGAAAGGAAACATAGTGGCTGATGCATTGAGCAGGAGGACTCAGATATAGAAAGTTCATGAGGCCAGTAGTGAGTGGAATCTTATGGATCTTTTCTCTAAGATGCATTTGGAGGGGCATGAAAGACAATGAAAGAAGTTTCTTTCTTCAATAGATGTTACCTCTACTCTTCTTGAGTGAGTGAAAATGAGGTAGCTATCTGATGCTAAAGGCCTAGTCTTGTGGGAGAGTGTGTCAAGAGAGGACCCTATTCCTATATGGATCATGGGTGAGGATGAGATCTTGCACTTCCATGGGCGTGTATGGGTTTCAGCAGACATACGCAAGGAGATGATGTTGATTTTTCATTCTTCAGTTTGTGTAATTCATCAGAGTGTCACCAAGATGAATAGAGATGTACATCGTAAATATTTGTGGCTAGACATGAAGAGAGATGTTTCTGGTTTTGTGATGAGGTGTTACACCTAGCAGAAGATGAAGGTAGAGAATCAGTGACCAGTAGGTATTTTGAAGCAGTAACCCATTCCCAAGTGGAAGTGTAATGATGTCGCGATGGACTTCGTGACAGGTTTACCGAGGCCTCCTTGAGGGAATGATGCAGTTTGGGTTGTCATTGATAGACTCACAAAGGTTTCACATTTCTTAGAGATCAAGGAGACCTTCATTGTTGATGATATGAGAAGGTTGTACATCAGGGAGATTGTACATTTTCATGGGGTTCCACACTCAATAATTTCAGATAGGGATTCATGTTTTACTTCTCGGGTCTGGTAGGGACTGCAGAGGGATTTGGGTACATAGGTACTTCTGAGTACATATTATCATCCCCAGATAGACGGACAGTTTGAGTGTACAATTCTGGTGTTAGAGGACATGCTTCGAGCATGCGTCCTAGATTTTGGAGGTTCTTGGGAGAAGCACATATCTCTGGTGGAGTTTTCCTACAATAATAGTTTTCATGAAACTATTCAGATTTCACCTTATGAGGATTTTTACGGTAGTCCATGTCAATCACCCCTATGTTGGCTAGAGGCAGGAGAGGCATCTATGTTGGGACCTCATCTTGTCCAAGAGACCACAGAGCAGATAGAGTTGATTTAGAAGAGGATGGCTACAACACAGTCACGACAGAAGTCTTATGCTGATCGATGAAGATGACCTCTGGAGTTCGAGGTTAGAGATCATGGTTTTCTACGTATCACACTACGTTTAGGACAAATAAGGATTAGTAGATAGGTTATGCTTTCACCTAGATACGTCCGAAAATTTGAGGTCTTGGAGTGATTCGGGCCGATTTCCTATCGGTCATAGTTACCTCAGAGGTACTGGGCTATGCACGATGTCTTCCATGTTTTCTAGTTACAACGTTACTTATCATACCCATCTCAAATTTTTCAACCTGAGGAGGTTGAGTTATAGGTGGACACATTGTTCAAGGAGAATCCTATCTGGATTGTTGATCGCAGCATGAAGGTTCTCCCTGGCCAATCTATTCCTCTGGTACGGGTGTTATGGCAGCACAGGCGAGTACAAGATGAGACTTTGGAGAGGGAGGCCGATGTACGATCTTAGTGGTTGAAGTTGTTTGAGGATTCTTCTTTGTCGCCACCTTTATAGGGAAATTCTAGGACAAATTTATTTAAGGAGGGAAGTTTGTAAGAACTAGGATCTTCTTTTTAGGTATGGATATTTTTTTGATGTTTCTTTTGAGGAAAAAGGGAAGAAGGGAAATTTTAGGAGTACATGCCGTGTACTTCCTTATACATGTTGTGTACTATGGCATCGAGTTCAGATCGTGTTTGGCCATGTCACAGCTGCATACAAGATCGTGTGACGATGTGGCAGGGCCACTTAAGGAAAGCTCGGTAAAGGCCTATACACGCCATGTATCCTTAGGGAACATGCTGTGTATTTTTATTTTTAATTAATTTATAAGACCGGGGCCACGTCTCATTACAAAAAAATATTCTTTTGGATTCATCTCATCCAGGAGTGATGGATATCACTAATTCTTCTCCAAGACCTCATTTGGTCATTCGTTCTCCGAATCAAACACCATCGATTGCATTGGAATCACCTTTGTGAGTTCTTCCTTCTTTTAGAGCCTCTCCTCATGATTTATCCTCTTACATGAGTTATTCAAGGTTGATAATTTTTTACGTTTTTGTAGATCTACCATGTTCTAGATCAATTCAATGGATGAGGTTCAGCTATATTGATTTTACAACATTGAGGTTGGTGGTTTGTGTCTTTCTGTAGATTTTTTTTAACTATATATGAAAAAAGTTCCCAATACCCTAGTTTAGGGTATTGCATGTTTAGGGAATTTAACCCTCTTAATGAATTCTATGCCTTGTTTTCTTGAGTTTGGGTTTTTTTTTATTGTAAATAGGGTTATTTAACTTGATATGGATGTTTTTCCCATATTTTATCTGATAATGGATGTTGGGTCTAGAATTGCCTATTATGTTTCTCTGTTTTCATGCCTAGTGCTGTTAGGATGGAGTGATATTATCTGAAATAATTGTGTTATGCTTTGTATCCATTTAGCCAAGTAGTATTTGTGATTTAATTTGGCTACTAAATATCATTGTGCATGATTACATTACACAGGGTTGTGGGAATATGGTTTAGTGATACCATAGGGGGAATTTACTTTGAGGGCTTCCCTAGAGTGTATGTTGTACTTTTCATGCTGTGAGGCCATATGGGGGATTGCCGTTGAGTGCTCCCTCAGAGTGTCTATAGTTATTATTACGAGAACACCAAAGGAATTAACATTGAGTTCTTTCTCAGATATTATGTAGTTTATCATTGAATGTTTATAGGGGGAATTAATGGTGAGTGCTTCCTTAGATAAAATTTGTTTCCATGAGACCAATTGGGTTAGACTATGTGAGATTACTCAGAGGGTCATTATATATTTTTTATAAGTTGAACTAGAGGGGTTATGATATGTGAAATTTCCTAGAGGGTTTCTTATTTCTGTTTGGATGAATAATTGATAATGAAAATGAATTTAGTTGAAATTTAAGGGTTGTTTACTTTTGAGTAATTCCTTTTTAATTAATTCATTTTGCATATTTTCCTGTTATTTAAATATTCACTGAAAGTTAGGAACATATATTTGGGTGGTTTCCGACTAGGATACATCTCAAACCCTGTTTGGGACATGCTTTTGGGCCCAAATAGATTATATTGTTGTAGATATAGATAAGGGAAACCACCCTTCTACTTCAGGTACTTGACTTCTGTGGAGCTGGGGAGCATCGGACCAAGATGAGGCTTGCGATGATATTGGATTTTACTTGTTTTCTTTATAAATTGGTTTAGTACTGTATTCCAGCATTATCACCTATTTGGATGCTTTCCTAGATACTTTTTATATGTATCATTATTTACATATATATGTTGTAGCTGCTTATTTACTTTCAGTCTTCTTCTGTTTACTTATTGTATGGAATTACTTCATATGCTACTGTTATACGTTTGTTTTCACTATATAACTCTTCAAATGAGGTCATGGTTTCCCCACTATCACAGCCAAGGCCCTCATTGCTAGTCATCAGCCTCTGGCGTTCGGGGAAATTCTCTTGAAGCCATGTGACCAATTGGGTATGGGGAACATTTGGGCAGCACCTGGAACCAGGATGTTACAAAAACCCATGATCTCTATGTCCATTTTCAACTTTATTTTCCATTATTGTTAATTTATTCCATTGAATAAATGTTTATTGGGAGAAGAACCTTCTTGATGATTATCCATATTAAATTACTAATTTTATAACTAGCATAAATATAAGATCTTTAAAGCACAACAAAAATCACAATTAAAGCAAATTGGAAAACTTTAATACCAAAGAAATAAAACTCCTTGGATAACAAATGTTTTTCAGAGTGAGTACCTCAAGAGGGGGTGAATTGAGTACCCAATAAAAATTTCTATTAAAAATGGATTATTATTAAATCCCCAAAATTTTAAATACAAT
The DNA here is from genome assembly GCA_963277665.1 of Viscum album. Classification (NCBI taxonomy): domain Eukaryota; kingdom Viridiplantae; phylum Streptophyta; class Magnoliopsida; order Santalales; family Viscaceae; genus Viscum; species Viscum album. Next base: position 150,604,714 of record OY728123.1, on the reverse strand, counting down.
AAATTTTATGAAAATTGGTAGTATGATATATATCTTAATCTTTCTAAATATTTCTCTAAAGATAGATTAGGTATCAGATGAGTAATATATATAATATTATTGAATCATTTGAGATTAGTTTACTTGATCAAAATACTACATGAACACAAATTAAGCTAAACTATCAAAGTATATATATATATATATATATATATTAGTTAAAATAGTTTCTAGTTTTAAATAGGAAATAAAATTAAAAAATTAATTCACATAGTGGAAAGATGAATACAAGAGGTTCTGTCTCAAGTAAATACTTGTTCCACTCTACTTGGTGATCAACCATCACCAAGTAGTTTAAATAAACTAGATAATCCCCAACCTAGACTGGGTTTATACAATAGTTTAAAACTGTCCATGTCACACACGACCTCTTCCAAAATTATGTGTGGGATTAAAAATAAACAGGCCACACAAGGGCCTCTACCAGTCTTATCCATGGGTGAAACAAATAAGAGAATTTTTTGAGAAGATATCAAGTATCTTCAATTTTTGTGCAGGAGACAGTGTGTGTGGTAAAGTAGAGTAAGCACACACACTTATCAAAATGAAATAAATATAAATATAATCGCGCAATCTAAGAGTATAGAGTTTATAAGTGATTAAAATCTTACAATTCAACTTGTGTCTCTTGAGTTAAATCAGAAATAAAGATTAAGTAGGTTTACTTCGAAATCCTTAAGAAAAAATGTGTCACAAACTCTTGTTTTCTGACTGAAGGAAGGCACTGGATGTGATGAAGCTTTGGCTTACTCATTCAAGTGTACAAAAGAATTGAGCTCTTCTTGTTTGTAATAAGGTCCATCTATTCATTTATCTTATTATTCAGGGAATCATGAGATCTTTCATTCCATGTTACTTTTCTTATCTACAATATTTTACTATATTTTATGCATGTTGTTATATATCTCTACATGAGGGAGTGTGATCCAATTTTATTAGTAGTATTAGGAACATCTGAATCATCTAATAACTCATACTACATGTTCTGAAATTCTTTCTATTCAACATTTATGGTACAATCATTAAAATAGTAAATAGAATTAAATTCGATGAATATATCCATTATATTAATGTAATTAAAAATAAGTAAATTAATAAAAATAGTGGTGGTGTATTAATATCTGTTGGTGTCAAGCATTGGTGGTATGTTTCTCTAGCGATATGTTTCTCTGGTGGTATGTTGCTCTAGCGGTGTCTTAAACTTAACAAAATTTTCACTATACTTGAAGGGTATCAACTAGAGGTGTATGATCTGATGTTGTATGCTCTGATGGTATCACATACTTAGTTAATTTTTCAGTGTTGGTGGTATGAGTCTGGTAGGGTGACGTCTGGTGGTATCTCATACTTATACAATTTTATGTTCTGATGTCATGACATCCTAATGGTGTGTTGACTGACAATGTCTGATACTTATTCAATTCTTCAATTCAGTGGTATAATAGTCTGACGGTGTGATATCCTGGTGATGTCTCAGACTTAGAGATATTTTTTATACTAGTGGTGCGACATGGACAATAATGTCTTTCTAAATGGTATCTCATACTTAGATAGATTTATCACTTGTTCTAAAAATATAGATTACTTAGAGGAAAACATTAAATTCAATAGTATTATTTAAAACATGATTTTTTGATCATTAAAACTATGAGGTCAACACTTATAATCACACTCTCCATAACATCCTTTTTCGAATATATTTTACTATTTTCCTTTCATTTACCACTTTTCAAACTTGGTGAATCATGAAGGGAACTTGAAACTCATTCCTCATCTATGGGGCTACAAGAAAGCCTCCATCCATATTTTGAAATGGTTTTCATCACACGTATAGGTACCCTTCACAATAATTTTTATAATCATATTTAATTGTGAATGGGACAAAAGGGGAATCTACTAATCATCCTCCCACATTTCCTTCGGTGGGGGTGGGGTGAATTCTTCATACATGAAACTAAATATGGGTTCCCCTAAGACTTTGCAGATATCCTATAAACTGATGCCCACTTCTTTATGTGTAATATGGAAAGAGTGGGTTTGTTGGATTCATCAGCTTAGAAGCATTGGAATTAGATCATAGTTCTTGTATACATATTAATAAAAACCTAGATATCTTTATAAATATCAACAACTTCTAGATCTCTCTTGAACTTTGAACATGTCTAGCACATCCAGTATGCCCACATCCATTTGGGCCTGACTGTAACCCTAAATAAAGATCCCATTCTTTATTTAAATTTTTTGGTTTATTGGTGGTAGAGAAATGAATCATGGATGAAAAATGAATCTTGGGATTTGTAATATGATATTGTGTGTATATAGTGGTTGTGTTGTGATGCATCGATCATACCAAGTGAGTTCTTACTTTGCCGATACAATCACCCTTGGAATAGATGTTGGCTTTGGTCATATTGGGGTACTTAGTAAACTAGGATTGCAACATATAAATGTATGACATCAGGATAAGTACATATATCAATAGACAGTGTCTATATGATGGATGTATTTGAACTCAGGATACTCTTAATGATGTTGCTTCAGAATTCTCACAAGACATGGTAAGAAAACGTTTCACTCATGAGAATATTTTGGTCAAATAATATCAAGAATATCCTTGATGTGAGAAGAAACCTCATCATAAAAAACAAATATCATAGTATAATACATTGTTTTCCTGTAACAAAATAATAATAATTCATCACAAATTCACTAATATTACAATAAAAGACACTAATTAAGAAATAGGAAAAGATAAGAACCATTGGATTAAAATTAGACTAAGTATAACCAAGTTCACCCAAGTTGTTCACCCAAGTACTTCACACAAGTACTTGAATTATATCCTTCACCAATGTACTTAACATAATATTTTCAACCAACCATTATGCCCAACATTAACGCACTAAATGAGGAGTTACAACCATAAACCTACACATTCCTTAAGGTATTGCGAAGACTAGGGAGCACGAACATTAGTGGATGTTCTCACTCATGTTAAGGACAAGGTGTGGATGAAAGGGGATGCCACCCACTATTTATAAGAATTTCACATGAGAATGAAATGAGATTATTGAATGAATTACTCATGCAAAAAAGGAATAACTAAAATATAAAAAGGAAAATACTAGGTAAAATATAATACAATTAGTCCTAAACCCCATGATGAATGCTCAAGTATACCCTATGAACACCACATATGTGCCCACATGGAATACACATGTCACACCTATGTGCACCACTTGAACATATAAATACCTTCACTTAGGGTGTTGAATTTTATTATAAATAGGACCCTCAAGATCATCATTTTCTTATTTTGGAATATTAAGAGATGGTCCAAAGTTATTCTCACACTAGTCTCACACATAAGTCTTTAAATCACTTCAAGCGGCTTACCTAAGCATAAAAACAAGGGAAATTAACCAAAGGAGAGTGTAATTTCGTTTCACAAGGTTTTAAAGCACTAAGAACCTTTACAAGAAACCAATTCTTCTCTAGCCCATCAATATCATGCTAATGGACCCTTTCTCAGTAATACACTTGATCATCATTCATCCAAAGGCATATAAAGAGAATCAATATTACTAGGTCTAAGCTTTACTCAAGTTACATCACTTAGAATACCTATTCAACCTTTTAAAAATATGGTGCCACTTCACCTAAGTATCACTTGGGAGATTTACGTTATTTATCCTCACTAGGGAGAGCCTCTTTACTCACCCCCACCTGGGAGAACCCAATTCTACCACCCTAGTATCACTAGAGAGAACCCACTGTTTGATATCAATCAGGAGAAACACTATTTTTTGTTATTATATCAAGGTATTATCTTACTCATTCTTCAATAGTAATGTAACCCTTTTCTCAAGTATCCTACTTGAATCTCAAATTACCAAGGCTTCCTATGAAACTAGAAGATCTATATGAATAGGTAATGCACATAAATACACACCCTTTTTATTGTGGATTCCCATGATAAAATGAGTCTTATGAATTGAATTAAAATATATATAGAACCCTTGAGGAGATAAAAATCAAGTATTCCATTGATAATGAGTTAATATATTAGGAATATAATGGAGTGGCCTATCCTAGATCAATAATGAATTTATTTTCCATTCACTAAGCCTTATCCCAAAGGGAATTCCTCCTAGAGTAATCTACCAACATTTATTATAGAAGTATATACTCCCAAAACCTCCATATCCCACCCTTCCTATTTATAATAAAGAATATAAGAGGATGGTGCTCCTCTCAGGTATAATACCCAATATGGTTTCTATTTGAAATTTCACTAATTCTCCAAAGATAATAACCTTGGGAAAACTAAATGCATAAAACCCATTAAAATCTAATTTTTCACCTTCATACAATGTGCTTGATCTTCTATTATCTCTTATTTCTAACATCGAGCATGGATCATGTGGGTTTAAATATACGATTTTTCCATCCCATAAACACAATTAAAATGACTCTAATATTGGATTCCATTCATTAGTAAGTGACAAATTCTATCTCAATTAGGGATTGCTTCTCCACATAATGATTCATGCCCCCAATGGGCCTCCTAATAGGTGTAGGACCCAAACTATCATCCCAAGAAAGATTCATATGTGTAAGACTCATTCAATACTCTATTTTTACACATTTCACAACCTTCAAATAACTGGGAGATGATTTTGAACCACATTTCCAATATCCTAGTATAATTACATAAAATTTCATAACAACATCCTTCTTGCATGTTGTTAAATTGCATGGTACAGTCCAACTAGATGACCTTAAATAGTTTCTTTTGAACTATGTGGGATTTAATTTCCATCAAGACAGTACATATTGGATACCTCCCTATGGTTTAAACCCATCTTCACCAAACCTTAATATCCAACCTCATGGGGATATATTACTCATGAAGTAACTTATTCCTCTTCTCATCCATCCATATCCCTTTTGAGTTTGTACATTCTCACTCATTTTTATATATTCCCTTCGAGACATCATTTTTTATCTATTAGGTTAATATTCCCCATAGAACATACTTTATTGGGTTATATTCTTGATAAAATTATGTGCTCATCTGAAGGGATATATTACCTATAAGTCTTATCATATTTCCCTCTCCGTGTCATTTTCCCCCTGAGACACATCCTCATTAGACCATATTAAATTTATGGACAATCAGAAAGGGCCACTCATTCATCAGTCTTACACCAACCAATACTTTGAATAATTCTACTTACAATTCTACTCCACATGATGTTAAAATTATTATAAATGGTATTTGTCACATGGCCTTAAAAGGTATTACATTTCCCATTAAGTGGCACCAAACTACATGGGTTCTGAATCCTTTCGTAAATATATATAGAAATTCATTTTCATAGACTAGATCCTAACACCCCTAAACAATTACCACTTACTTGGATTGAAATAAACTCTATTGTTCCCAGTTGTAAGGCTTTAAATGATATTCTTTAAAAATTAACCACTACTAATTAGAAGGGGATAAATATAGAGAACCAATAATAAATACATATTTACACATAAACACGTGTTGATGATAAACATGTGGAATGAGGGTAACAAATTCCACAGTAGAATATTTGAATGATTCATGATAATGACTTAAATATATAATAGATTTCAAGAGTATACAATTACCCCCTCAAAAAGGTGTGAGGATCTAAACCTCCCACCCTCAGGGTCAATGTAAAATATAAAGTTTCACTAAAAAGACCATCCCAGTGATCGTATCCCTTTGGAAAGTATTTCTATAGTGACATTGACACTGAATCATTATGGATGTAGGATCCATAATTTTTTTTAGTTCCAAGAACATATAACCATTGAAACCCAATCAAAATGAAATTGACTTCCTAGATTAAGCTCATTTGGACTTGTCTAACTATCTTCCAATAACATGCCCATTTCAGCCATTTAATTATAATATGTAAGGACATATTTAAAAAAATTGATATGAGGCATAAATGAAGTTATATTATAAAGAATAGAGCTTTTAAAGAGTCATTGGAAACTAGATCAGTAGATAATAACACATAGTTTAAGAAATGATTGACATACTCTATCACTATTTTTTCACCCAGATGAAGGTTCATAAGCTTAATGTAATTCTCCACCTTCATTCTCTAAAGATAATTTCACTGAATGAACACATTCTTAAAAAATTCCCAATACATACCATCATGAAACCAAGATGGGATGACATAATCCCACCATAGTCGACTAAGATCTTCAAGAAAATGAACAACAAATTTTACCCCGGAAGCTTTGAGTGTTGTAAAATAATTGAATATTACATTACTACAAGAAATAATTTAATTTATATAAATTTATTAGTGGCAATTTACCATTGCTAATTACAAATATAAATTTTCCTACTCATCTATTAGTGATGATTTAATATAATCATCACATGAAGAATTATTAGCATTGGATTTTTAAAAATTATCACTATAATAAATATTACTAGTATTAAAAAAACTACTAATTATTACCTATTTTGGTTGTGTATTCCGATTTCATTACATTTTATCCTTCATTATCAATCTGGTTTATTGCATAACTTTCCCTTTCTCTAATGAATCTTCCACTTCTCCTTCCCAATATCATTCTTCATGTGTGTCTCCACCACCACTTCCCTATTGTCTGAGTATTATTAATCTATGACTTTCAATTAGAAAAATAGTTATGGTGGTTCTTACTGAGTCTAAGGTAAGTTCCTGAAATCTATATTCTTTTGTTATCCTTATTAGTCTAATATTTCAGTGACCTTAATGAGTTTTACTTATCTTTTAATAAATGAGGTTTTAAACCATTTATAAAATGTAGATATACCTACTAGAATTTCCACATATATTTTTTTTAATGATTTATCAGTTATTTTTTTATTTTTTAAGGATTATAATCTTTTTATTATAGGAGTCTATTCAATGTAATAAATTTTTATGTTATGTAATAAATGTTTTATTTTTATAATTCCATATAAAGGAGTGTAATTTTGGGTATTCATTTCTATCATTCAAGATGGTTTATGACTTTGAATAATACCATTATATGGGGGTTGTTACATGTTCTAAAATATAGAAAATAAATTTAGAATAAATATATTAATAGAATTAAAAGTGGTGATAATTATCTGTTGAAACAATATCATGTAAGGTTGGTATTTGAGGAATATATTCAAAATAATTACAATTATTTTAATGATATATTTTCTCTTATTTCTAAACTCATAATTTTAAAAAATATTTAATACATACTATATTTAACTTATATCAAGAATAATTAGATGGGAAATAGTACTTCATTTTGAAAATATTGATAAAGAAATATATATAAAATCTAAATATAAATATTTATTAATATTTTTAAATAATATGGATCATTAATTTACTTATCCTACCTATATTTTGAATTATAAATAATGACTTGGTACAAAAGTTTTTTTATCACCATGATTAAAATTAAATAAAAAATGAGTTAAAGTTATTATATTTACTGAAATTGTTTTATTTATAGTAATTTTATCATGTTACTATTTTATACGAATGAAATACTGTATAATACCATTAATAAACATCAAATCCAAAAATATATTTTATAGACTAAAGTTTTTTACATGAAAGATAAAATACTAGAATATAATAATTGAGTGTTCAAATTTGTCGAGGAAATAAAAAATAATGAGAATCTTAAAATGATAATAAAAAATATCTAATAAGGTTATCATGATGTTTTAATAAAAATGTTAGTATGATAAATTATACTTATCTTATAATTACTTTTTAAATTATTATTAAGTAACATCCAAGTTAAAAAAAATGAGATTTTAATATCTCAAGATCTTTATAAATTTTTGGAAAGAAGACTAATTTATGTTTTTTAGTAAGACAATAATAAAAATTTTACATGTATATTAAATGCTCAATTGTTTTATACTATATTTTTTAAAAATAAACATTTAAATATAAGATAAAATAATGATGTGTTATATTGAAGGAACTATTAATTTTGTGTTATATTTTAGAGGATATAATCTTACCATTAAGAGTGTTTTATTTTAATTTTATTTATAATATGAATAAACTAAAATATATATTTCTCAACACTGTGAAATTATAAAGTAAGAAAATTGTATTTGATAACATGTATTACACACATCACCAAGAATGTAAGGGAATATAATACCATAAGACTTTGTAATATATTTACTATTTTAAATAAATTAAATCTATAATATATCTTGAAATTCATGTTATACTGATTTAACATGCGTCACACAAAACAATGAGTTTCTTCAATGGCTTACGTTACATGTAAGACTGAGTTTTACCAAACAACAATATGCCATTAAAATATTATTATTTAATATAATAATACATAACCTAGAAATTAAATTAGTAGTTATAAAAAGTGTTAGCTAAAATATTAAAATCTAGGGTATACAAAAATAAAAAATGGATTCATATGTTACAAATTAATTATAAATGAATAGGAAAACCGATGGAATATAAAAGAAAATGTTATTATTTTTTATTCTCATAGAGCTATTTTATCATATTAAATTAAATTAATTACAATTGTTGAATGATATTAATAATAATATATATATATATATATATTATTTTTTAATAAAATATTTTTTATATCCATCCAATATATTTTATAGGCATAAGATAAGAACAAACCCAATATTACATATAAAAACCTATATTTTTATAAAGTCAGTTTTACCGTATTTTATTGTTCTACCAATTTGAAATATATTTTTTGAAACATTTATAAATTTAATATGTGAAAATTAACTTCATATTTGGAATTGGAACATAATGACTAGTTTGTGGTCAATTTTTATTATTTTTATTTGAAGATTTATTTTTTAATGAATATTGAAAAATAAAGAATTTTAATTCAAACCTAATTTTTCATCTAATTTATTTATAAGTTTAATTTATATTTTTAATAGGTTTTAAATTTTAATTAGATTAATGTTTTTTACCAATTAATAGAATTTAGTTCATTGGAATCAGTTTCACTATGAAATTATATATAAATACCTAGAAAAAGTTTGAACGTTTTTACTTAAAATGCCCACATTTTCATCCTGTCTACGGGATTAAATTTTAATTGTTCTCTACCACTTATGTGTTTTAAATTTGGAAAAATAGATTTAATATTTTCAATAAAAATAATTTATAATCTCTAATAATCTCAACTTAGTTTTTTACCAAAAATATTAGTGAATGTAATTAAAATTAATTCCAAATATTATGGTGAAATTAAGCTTAACAAAGCACTAAACCTTAAACTTAAAAGACCAAATGACCTATGAAATTATCAAAAAGAAATTATAGTGCCATATTTATACAGTATAATATCTTTTATATACTTTTAACCACTATTGGATACCCTTTTTATAGGAAAAATGTGGGTTGAATTCCCTTTCCAAAAATTTACAAGAGTGTCACTCCTCCTCCACTATAAAAAGACCTCCTCTACCCATAATTTATCACACATCTCATGAAAATTTGGCTCAAAAAATATATAAAACAATAGCTCATAAAAATCCATCCACTCAACCTAGAAGCCTCAACTTTTTCAAAAATCCATCCAAGGAAGCGCTTTGATGAAAACTAAAAAGAGTTACCTAATTAAGAGGTAACTTCCTTCCTCAAGCTCTTTTGTTTTATTTCTATTAACACTATTTAAATTATTATTATTACATGACTATATTAAAAAAATTGTATCCTAAATATAATGATATTTTTTAGGATTATTTTTCTACATAAACTTACCCACACTTCCATCTAATGGGTTACAAACTTACCGCTTATGTGTACGGCGAATTACTGCCTCACAAAACAAAGTTATTATTTCTTCCTTTACCACCACTCATGGTGGAATTTATGATGGAAAATATATTTACATATTATATATTTGATATTTATAATTTTTTGAAGCTTTTTTTATTTTTATATATAACATACCTATTTTCTTTCCATCTTGTGAGAATAAGATAACTTCGTTTATAGAAGTGTAGACTATCGCCCCCTAAAAGTGATATGATTCGTTCACACTTTACATGAAATGTCTAAAGGATGATTTTAATAAACCTATGTAACATATATGACATATATATAATATTGGAATCAATATATATATATATATATATAATTTTCTTTTCATTCTTTTAATATGATAAAGAAATGAATGTAGTATTCATATGTATGTATAGTTTGTTGTCTCCATGAATGATGCATTTCATTTATTATATAAAAATATTATGGATTATTTTAAATACATATATAATGGATATTTATGTTATTTAAATCATGCTTTACATTCTTTAGAGGATGAAATCATGCTCTAATTAATAGGAACAACAAGTAAAAAGTCAAAACATACTCAACAAACTAGGCAATTAAACACCCAAAATAGTGGAAATAATAAAATATTTCCTAAAAACAGGAAATAAAATATTATTATAATTTAATATATGATGTTATAAATATGATTATTGTTACTTTATTAGTTAGTAACATGATTAAAACCGTTATAAATAATGTTAAAGGATGTTCACCCATAAAGAAAACACAAGGTAAGGGATTTTGTCTCAATTTACATTCCATTGAGGCTTATTTGTTGTTATGAAAATATTTTCATTTATATGGTGTGTATACTTCCCATTGACATGTTATATCAGGAATATACTTATTCTCATTATATTTTTAGTTTCATTTAATGTTATTCCTTCAATGGGATTATGGTTTCAAATGTTTCAAAGTTTTATGGGGAACTTTGGAATGTTTAAAGGTTGTTTCCATCACAAATATGTTTAATGATCACCTTTTCAATATCAATTTATTTTTTGATTGTTGAATTTTTCTTTAAACAATTAGTTTCTTTTTATCATTTTTATTATTCATTAAACCGTATATCATTTTACATATGGTGTTCACTTTGACTGTCATTTGATTAACTGGGGATTATTGATAAATACACATCTTTTATTCAATAAGGATATTTAATAAGGAACCTTGTTAAATTGACTATTCAATATATGAGTAATTCTTTGACATGTAAGACATGGGTGGGGCCTGGTTATAGATAGCCCCTCAATGCATCAGTAGTCTCATGAAATGTATTAGTTGGCCAAATCCGATGAGTTTTTACCTGATATGTTATAAAATGTATTAGGAAAGGTATTTACGATAATGTTACCATGTACCTAGGGAACATGGAATCCAATAATTATTCATTTACCTCATTTGAATTCAGTTTTTATTCATATATGATATTTTTCATCAACATATCTATGGATACATTTCATTCTCAGTTAATTTATTGAATGACATGTGTTCTCAGTTATCTACATTACTATGTTCATTTATTCTCATTGGTTCATTATTGCTTCTATTATTTTTACCCTTATTGGGAATTTTATCTCACCCTTATGTTGTTTCTTTTCCTTATTCTATAAAGAATAAATATTTGAATAAGCTTTCAAGGATTCATTTTATTTCATTTTATTATTTATCATGTCTTATTTTCTATTTCCCAATATAAAATGTGTTATATGTATGTAATGCGGATTTACAAGACTCCTAAAATGATTGGTACTTTAAGATTTGATTCCTTATAATCATTATAATGTAATGAAATAATGGGGGCCTAACCCTCTACTTTTTGAACAAAAATATAATACGTCGACTTTGATCTTCTGGGGCCATAGCGTTACAGTTGGCATTAGAGGAAGTTTAACAACATCCGTGGAAACTAGATTTTGAGAAAATAGACTAAGGAACATAACCCTAAGATAGAATTTTAGGATAATTAAAGAATAACACATTATAGTTTTGGTAAGGTAGATATTCTGTGGGTATTCCAAGAAATACATTCCTGTCTCGATACTAAAAGTGGGCATGGTTCTGTAATAAATGTATCTAGGAGTAAAAAATCTAACAAGGTGTGCCAGGCCTGACTCAGTGTAACCTAGTACACAAAAATGTGACTTACTATGAACTTGGTTTGACACTCTCATGGGATACTCTTAGGATAATTAAAAATTTCTATACAAACCATTATAAATAATTTTAATGTAAGGATATCCCAAAGAAACCATTTTTATGATTATGAGATTAACTATTCATAAAACTTTCAATTTATGTTAAGTATTTCACTATTTTTTGGATTATAAATTATATTACATAATGTTATAATCTAACCCAGAATATGGAATTATTTAGAAATAAACCTAAGAGGAAGAATGATATTAATACTCATATACATTATAGAGGTTTTCTTACTGATAAATCCAATGTATCTAGTTATGGAATTGAGAAAGTTATGAATATAATAGGGAAGCTTAATCAGGTTATCACAAAAAACCTTTAATAGATGGAGAAACCAATTCTAAAAATGAAATTCTCCGATATTGGATCACTTTATGCCATAGAGTCCCTCATCATTTAGTGGTACTAATGAACTAGTGATGGGTGAGAAATGGATTAAGTCTTTTGAGAAGATATTCATGGAATTGGGATGTGGTGGAAAGGAAAAGGTTAAACCTGTAGTATATTATCTAAATGGTGAGGAAGCTAAATGGTAGTTTTTGATCCAAAATACTTGGGAGGAATAACAAATAGAGCTCATGGAATGGATAACTTTTATGGATACATTATCTAATAAATAATTTACATGGGAGAAATAAACTTAGATGAATATAATGTTCCTTAGTTTAAAGAAAAACAAGGGAGAATGTGTTTGAGAGTATGAAGCTAACATTACCATGTTAGCAAGGTATTCTTCAGATTTTATATGAAACACAGAATATAATATTGATCATTTATTTGAATAACTTAATCCAATTATTTTAAGGGAATTGGTGTCTCAAACCTTTTCTTTGTATAATGAAATATTTTTACGTGCTATCAATATAGAGAACTAATTATCCATGTCTTATGTTTTAAAAGGTAATCAAGATAAGAAGATAAATTAAGAGGGAATAAAAGATAAAGGGAAGAAGGGAAAGAAGGATTTTCTCACATGTTATAACTATGTAAAGAATCACCCCAGGAAATTCACGAAATGATTGGGGGTATGTTATAAGTGCCGAGAGAAATGTCACCAAGAAAAAGAATGAAAATAGAATAAGTAAAACACCAATATTTGGTGTTACAACAATATATAGATGAGGAATTATGAAAATGAATTCCCCAAGCATCAATGGAATCTACCATGGAAGAAGATAAGGGATAAAGGACAAGCTTATGTTGTTGATACAACTGAAGGGGAATGATTAATGTAGTTCTATATTTGGATCTAAGAAATATGTTGTAAATTTATTTTTCTGTGATTTTCTCACCATATGATTTATGAAATATGTTTTAATTTCACTCCACTACTTTTTCATTAAATATATGAGATCATATGATGAATGGTACTAAGAAAAGTTATTCATTAGAAAGTAAAACTTTTTGGAAAACACACGGTTGAGGGAAATATAAACCTTAATATATTCTTAATGTTATGACAATGATGTTTAGATAAATAAATGATTGGTTTGGATAATGTAAAATCAGATAGGTGCTGACTACCTTGGAAAAAAGTAATGATTTATTAAAGTGGTTTTTGATATAATTGATGGGGTTTAAAAAAAATTTGGATTTAAGGAATATATCTAATAATCAATGTTTTATTTAAGAAACAAGTAATCTTACATGTTTTTAATAAGATTTTATTGTAATTAAAGTTATTACCATGTTTCAATATGATACAAGATGAAGTTGTTCACATGTTTGAGATGTGATGATTAAAAAGGTACTTCATGTTGATTTATGGTTAATGATAATTTCATTTTGGAAATTTAGTGACCTTTTTTCCAAAGTTCTAGGTCATAATCTTTTGGAAAATTTAACCATTTTAAAATTGTTTAAGATGATCTTTTAAGGAGGTTTTAGGGACTGATGTATTACTTTAACCTATGATACAACTTGTGTTAAGAGATGAAGTAGGAATAGTTCAAGTAATAATCAAAGGAAAATATTGTGTTTATAGAAATTTATATTTTCTTATACTCTTATAGTGTGTAATAATTTCTCAACTCTAGGGGAAAATGGTTCTGAAAAAAATTGTTGTCCTAATATTATCATTTTTATGATATCCATGCCCTTTATTCACATGTATGGTTTATGGTTTTGTGGTCAAGAAATTTTACCTAAACCTTTTCTCTATAACTCTTCATTAGAACATTATTGTTATAATTTTCTTCCATATCCATTTTTCATTTCCCACCTATGTTCTCCTACTAGGAAACCTTGTTATGTGGCCATTTTAATATCCATTCTTTCTTATTAAGAAGATGAAATATTAACCTTATTTATGATGTGTGTTTTTCAACAATAGTTTATTTTAAAATATCAAACCCTAGAGTACTAAGAACAAGTTTAAATTGTGAGGACGTAATTCAATTAATATGGGGGGAATCTGACACCCCATTATTCTAAAGTAGGAACATTTTATTTGATAGTGTGTATTACATAAATAACCAAGAACATAAGTGAATATAATACCATGATACTTTACAATATTTATACTATTTTAAATAAATTTAATCTGTAATATATCATGATATTCATGTGATATTTAGTTAGCATGTGTCACACATGATAATGCATTTCTTTAATGGATTTCATTACACACAAGACTGAGTTTTACTAAACAATAATATACCATAAAAATATTATTATTTAATATAATAAGTCATAAGTTATCCATTAAATTAGTAGTTATAAAAAGTGTTAACTAAAATTTTAAAATATATGGTTTACACAAATATAAAATGAATTCATAGGTTACAAATTAATTAGAAATGAATATTAAAACTGGTTGAATATAAAGGAAAATATTATTATTTTAATTATCATAAATTTATTTTATCCTAATAAATTAAATTATTTACAATTGGTAAATGAGATTAAATATATATATTAATTATATATTTTAAAAAATATTTTTTAAATTTTTTCAATATATTTGATAGACATTAGTTAAGAACAAATTCAATATTACACATAAAAAACCTATATTTTAATAAAGGCATTTTTACTACCTTTTAATGGAGAACAGATTTTAAATACAATTTTTACACTTTTATAAATTTAATATGTCCATGTAAACTTAATATTTTAAATAATAACATAATAATCAGTTTATGATTAATTTTTGGTATTTTTCTATGAAGTTTCATTTTTAATGAATAGTGAAAAATAATGAATTTTAATTCAAAACTAGATTTTCTTTTAACTTATTTCGAAGGTTAAATTATATTTTTAAATTTTTTAAATTTTAATTAGATATTTTTTATAAATTATCCCAATTTAGGCCATATTAATCAATTTAATTTTGAAATTGAATATAAAAACATATCAAACTTTTGAACGTTTTCACTTTAAAAAACCCGTAGTTTGGTCCCGTCTGTGGGATTAAATTTAAATTAATTTATAATAATTATATGTTTGGAATTTTTTAAAATTTATTAAATATTTGGAATCATCGTAATTTATAATTTATAATAAGTTCAACTTAGTTTTTGACCAAAAATAATAGTGAAAGTAATTAAAATTAATTACAATGATTAAGGTGAAATTAAGCTTAACAAAGGACTAATCTTTAAACTTAAGGGAAAAAATGACCTAGAAAATTGTCAAAAATCCATTAAATGGAAATATTTATACTCTATAATTCTTTATATCTACTTTGTAACATTATTGGATCCACTTTTCATAGGAAAAACGTGGTTGGAATTCCCTTTCCAAAAATTTACAACAATGCCACTCCTCGTCCACTATAAAAAGTCTCCTCTCCTACCACTTACGCATACCTATCAACCCAATTTTTCTCAAAAAATATCAACCCAAATATATATTGAAAATAACTAAATTCAACCTAGAAGCCTCACCTTGGTCATAAATCCATCCAAGGAATCCATTTTGTGCAAACCAAAAAAAGTTACCCAATTAAGAGGTAACATCCTTCCTCAAGCTCTATATTTTTATTTCTCTTTACACTATTTAAATTATTCTTATTTCATGAATATATAACAAAAATAGTATCCTAATTATATTAATAGGTTTTTAGGTTAATTTTTTTACCTACACATTACACACTTCAATATAATGGGTAACAAACTTACTGTTTATGTGTACGACTAACTACCACTTCATTAAATGAAGTTATTTGTTCTTACTTTACTATCTCTCATGGTGAGAATTATGATAGAAAATCTATTTATATATGATATATATTATATTTATAATTTATTTATTTTTATTTAATTTTTATATAGAACATACCTTCATGAATTCCATTTTGTGATAATATGATAACATCATTTGGGGAAGTGTGGACTACCGCCCCCTCAAAGTGATGTGATTCATTCACACTATTCATGGAATGTATAAAGGATTATTTTAATAAAACTATGTTACATATATGACCTATATATGATAATATAATTATAATATAAATATATTTAATTTTATTTTCATTCTTTTAATATGAAAAAGATATGAAAGTAGCGTTCATGCATATGTACGACCTACCGTCTCCATGAGCGGTGCATTTTATTTCTTATATCAAAAATTTGTAAATTATTCTAAATACATATATAATTGATTTATATGATATTTAAATCATGGTTTACATTATTTATATGATGAAACCATGATCTAATTAATAGGAACAACATGTAACAAGTCAAAACAGACTCAACAAACTAGGAAATTAAACACCAGAAATAGTAGATATAATAAAATATTACTAACAGACAGATAATAAGATATTATAAGAAGTTAATATATGATATTATAAATATAAGTATGGTTATATTATTATTTATTGACATGTTTAAAACCATTATACAATATGTTAAAGTATGTTCACCCAAAAAGAAAACATAAGGTAGAAGATTTTTTCTCAATTTACATTTTATTGAGACTTACTTGTTGTTATGAACCTATAAACTTTTATATGGAGTATATACTACCCTTTAACATGTTATATCATTAATATACTTATTCTCGTGATATTTTAAGTGTAAGTTAATATTATTACTTCAAGTGAATTATGATTTCAAATGTTTCAAAGTGGTATGAGACACTTTAGAATGTTTAAAGATTATTTTCCCCAAATGTGTTTAATGATTACCTTTAAAATCTCACTTTATTTTGTGATTGAAAATTTTATCTTAAAACAATAAATTATTTTTGATAAATTCTATTCTTCATTACATTTATCTTAAATATCCATATTCTAATTAAATAGATATTATTATTTCCTAAATCGTATACAATTTTAAAGACAATGTTCACTTGGACAGTTTTTTGATTAACTAGGGAATTATTGATAAATACATATATTTTCTTAAATATAGATATTTGATATGGAACATTGTTAAATTTATTATTTGATATATGAGGAATTTTTTGGAAAGGTATGAAATGAGTGGATCCTGGTTATAGATAGTCCTAGATGCTTTAGTAGTCTCATGAGAAGAATCCGTTGGACAAATTAGATGGGTTTTTACCCAATATTCGATAAATCATCTTATGAAAGTTCACAATGATAAAGGTACCATGTACCTAGTAAACATGGCATCCAATAATTTAGATTTTTCTTCATTTAAATTCAGTTATTATTTATCCATGAGATTCTGTGTCGATATATCTATGGATACATTTAATTATTAGTTTATCAATTAAATGAAATGAGTTATCAGTTATTTACTTTTCTATGTTAATTTATTCTCATTGATTTATTATTACTTATATTTTAATTAATCTTATTTATAATTTCATATCAGCCCTATTTTGTTTCTTTTCCCTAGGTTATAAAGAATAAATCTTTGAATAATATTTCAAGGATTAAGTTTATTTCATTTTATTATGTATCATGTATTATTTTCTATCTCCCATTGAAAAATGAGTTCCATGTTTGTAATATGGATTTCTAAGACTGGTAAACTGATCAGTCCTTTGGGATTTGATTCCTTGTAATCATGCTAATATAATAAAATAATAATCCAGCTCTGGTATTTTGGGGTCAGGGTGTACAATTTTTTGTCATATTTTCACACTTTCAAAAGGTCTTGTGTGATGATTAATTTTAAAATTTATAATTTGGTATTTTTTATGCTACCTTGATAAATTATAAGGGATTATTTACCCAATATTAAGCTTTACAAGTATTATGTACATTAAATTGTATATGAAAATATTTTTAAAAAAAATGATAATATGAAATCATAATATCTGAAAATATGAAATAATGAAATTTAAAATCATTAAATATAAATTGATTATAATTATATCATAAAATCTGAAATCATATTATCATTTGGTTATGATTTTACTATATTTAATGATTTTTTATTAGTAAAATATTATAAATTCTAATATTTTTTATAATATTTAATGTTATTATTATTTTATATTCATATTTTATATAGGAATGCTGAAAAAAAATGATATAAAGATATGAGTGGATTATACATAACTCCTATATTGTCAGATATAACCTCTGACATGATTACACCATTAGGTATTCTCCCAATTTTGATATGCTCCCATTTCCTTCATCTGATTCCATTTGATATGCTCCCATATTTTTCAGGTATGCTCCCTACTTCTAGTTCATTTTCTTATAATCCATAAACATCGAAGGGATCGGGTGGTGTCGTTGATAAGCGGTCATCAACTAAGCATATGGTTCCATAGTTAATATCATGAGGGTACTAAAGGGTGGCTATTACTGGTATGTAATTGTTAATGTGAAAAACAATTTATTACGCATATATAATATTTTTTGAATATATTTATCAAGTAGATTCATAAAATAAAAACATAGAAAACACATGAATACATCGAATGTTTATAGGTTGAGAAATTTTAAATTATTTCTACTATTTGACATATTTGAGATTCCTAAAAAGGATTTCAAAGGATTATATGGGAAAATATTGGGCCAATTAGTATGTGAGATGACGTCCCTTCCTATCATGTATCATGATTGGAAGAATATTCCCATCAATTGGAAGAATTATATTTTTGGTAAACAACTTAATGTAAGTAAAAATAAATATTTATAGTTTTTTATATGATATTCCTATAAAATTTAAGTCTAATTTTTTATATAATATACAGATATTTTTTATTTTTATGTGCATAATGTGGTTATTCTTTAATGGGATATTAATTTTTTTTTGGAAAATATGGATATAATTTCAGTATACCTTGTGGTGTGCATTTAATGACACCTCCTTAAGTCCTCATTAAATGTACGAAAAGGTATCTGAAGGGATACCTCATGATAAGTGGAATACCTTTGCTGATATGAATCATTTTGATTCACATAAATTATTTGATACTATCTTAGTGCATTGATATTAATTTATTAAAAAAAATACAATTTTTCTTTATATATAATTTTTGTTAGGAAATATTCTAAAAAATCACCAAAAATAGAGAAGCAAGTCATCCGATACACATCTAGTTATACTTTTTTTTCAAGGATAAGATTAAACAATTTAATATTCTAACTATTTATTAAATATAGTTTTGTTTCATTTTAAGTACTAAATTTTTTATAGTTATTGTTTTTTTTCTTTGATGATATTGGAAAAATAAGTTGGCCATGCTGTTAGTTGAAATATGTTGTGGTTCTATGTGAACAATAAAGCTAATGAAAATTATATAAATGAAACTACAAAAAAAGATATGTTAAAAAACCTAAATTATAATTCAATTTTTTTAATCAATGAATTTTTTTTAAAAAATTTTATTTAGAGTAAAATATTAAAGAGGCATGTGATGAAAATACATTTTAGTTATCATCAGTCCCCCACAATAAGGCTATTGATCATGTTTTGGGTGAGAGGCTTGGGTTATTAACTACTCATGATTCTTTTGTAAGAACTCATCTTTATTCAATGAGATACATCTTACTACAGGTTTGAGTAAATTTATTATTCTCTATAACTAAGAATAAAAAAAAGAAAATTGTGCTCCCCATGAATAGAATATAGGATCATGAGACATTATGGATATCTTAAGATGTTTTATTTGAAGCGATAGGGAGTGGATTGGGTACCATATTTCCAGGAATAACTAGGATCATTCATTTAAATATTATATCCCTAATATAAAAAACTATAAGGGTAATAAATCTATTATATTTATCTTTGTATTTTCATATTATTATGATAATTGTTTTAAATATATTTTGTATTCCCTATCTAATTAATACTAATTGATATTCTAAATTTTATTTTATGCCACAAGCAGATGCACCAGATATGGGCAGCCTAGGGTAAAATCAGGATCATAGATCATTTGGGGGAATCAAGTCTGACATAGGTGAGTATACTTGATGTTTAATTCCTCTATTTTTTTATTTAATTTGTAAATAAAACTTATATATACCATTTTTTCAACATCTGATAAAAAGAAATATATTTTATGTTTAAAAAATATTGTGGTATATTGTATATAATTGTCAGATTTCTATATTCTATATTTTTGAGTAGTGAAATCATTAAATTATGTATTATTTGGATATATTTTTATTTTATATTTTAGGAAGTATAATATCTATAAACTTTTTTATTTTTTGATGGTTTTTTTTAATTCATAATCGTTTATACCTAAGATAATTAAAAATACTGTTGCTATATGTTTAGTGATGGTTTTGAACATTTTTACATACTAACAAACCATTTTTATATGATGGTAAACCACTGCTAATAAAATAATTGTGGTTATAAACACTTTTAGTTTAATAAATAATAAAAATTGAAATAAGCCACCACTAAAATGTAGAAAATTAATAGTTGTAAAATGGACACATAATTTTTTGTGGAAGTTTTAGAATTTATTCCAATTATGTATTTTTAGTGGTTTCATAAGGAAACCACTAATTATTAGATTAATCGTTAAAATATTGTGGTTTATGGAATCATCACTAAACAATGTGTGGTAGAAAAAATTGAAATAAGTTTGAAAAAAACTATCTCTAATACCTATTTTCTGTGTAGTGAATCAATGCTCTATAACCACTCCACCACTTCAAATGATGGTATATTTCCATGAAAATAATGCCTAAGGTTATATGATATTTTTGTTTCACCACTCTATTATGATTCTAGGAAGAGTCAAGAACTGGAAATATCACACTTGGACAATGAGAGGAATCACCCTAAGGATGACCTTTAGAGGAAATATTTATACATTCCATTAAGACCTTTATATGAGGCATACTATAAATAAAAAAACATGCATACAATCAATTAATTATCCAAAATTTAAATCATGAAATCCCATTACAAACCAAGGGAAAAATCTGACAACTAAACTCACCTAGATAAAACACAATACAAAACTATTCCCTTCAAACTCAGAGGCTGACATCCATGAACCTACTATCCAAGTTCATCATGATCATATAGATTTAAACAAGGAGATATTATAGGAGGGAAAATAGCAACTACCTACACCTAAGTATAATCACAAGACCCAAGGAGGCCTGGATTCAAGGTAATTCTCATTCACTTTATATTTTACTAAAATGATGAATCAAATCTATTATAATTTTGGTAAAGTCTCTTTGGAAAAACATTGATATGAAAAATGGTTATATTGTTCTATCACAAAAGAATCAAGCTAAAATTACCCTGGATAGATTTCCTTGGTGTCTTCAGGGATCCCTAGTAAATTATTTTATATTTATCTTGGTTTCACTTTTGATGAACATAAATATGATTTATTCTATTATGATGATTGTTTGGTGTTCCTTGACCTTATTACCTCCACTCTTGAAGAGAATATCCAGGCTTGTCTCAAGATTAAAATTAAATATTTAGCATGGAAATATTCATGACCCCCTATGGTCTAAGATCTAATGAACCATGAGCCAATTTTTATCCTCGTTTGGTTATGATTGTTTATCCCTTGAAGTGACTTGTAACTGGTTCCCACTTAATACAAAGTGGCTTATTGAAATTCTTTAAAAATAAATTTGAGAGAACAAATAATGAGTCTAAGAACTCATTTAATTGGGAAATTAACCTTTTCAAAACACTTAAGCATCTTTAGAAACCTAAATATAATACATTTTATAATTCAAAAATTATTTGAAATTATAAATTTGTTTAGAAACGAAATAAATCCATTTAAATTTTAAAACTATACTCAAATCTCAGAATAAAATCATCCACCTTTTAAAACCACTTTATAAGATTCAAAACAATTTAAAAATAGACAACCATCCAATTTTAAAAACTAAAACATTCCATGAAATTATTCTTTAAAAAACCATAAAAATGAGTTTTAAAATCAAAACATTTCATGAAATACTATTTTCATAGAAAACCTTCTTTTAAGACACAAAGATAAATAATGGCTAAACATCATAAAACTATATTTTATCTATCTATGACAAATAAAAATAATATATGGATCTATGAGAAATCAAAATAATTCAAAATAAAAATTTTAAGAGATATGAAACTATTTTCACGTATTGACGACACAATTTGGTTGTCCATGTGTCAATAACGTACCAAACTTTAATTTGTTTTCTAAAACCATATACATATGCTCTAAAAAGTTTTCCAAATTGTGTGAGCTAACCATATAAATATTTTTACTTTCTATCTATATCCCAAGACTCAATAAAACTGCCCAAAATAGTTAAAATAACTCTATAGGGATTAAAATACCTTAAAAATAATCAAAACATGAATTTAATTTCAAGAATAAAATTCCAAATACGCAATGAAAATAAAGTTTCAACAAAAATAGTGGTGATCAATCACCTAATCAAGACCCAGATCCTTATTTTTGACAATCATATTTCCATACAATTAGGCTCTCTAAATAAAAAAATATCTATGATCCCATTTTTTTCATGAACCGTCCCAGGTTAAACTACCATGTCACTTTATTCAGCCAGATACAAGAGTACAAAAGCATGTTGTTGATCACCAAGTTCTTATAATAAGTTCTAGGGTATCAAACATTAACTAGTGGGAATAGTTATACCATAGATAATATAAAAAGTAGTAAAAACTATACCAAGAATCAGTCATGTTTCATCTATACATTAGTCTTCCATGAATATGAAATAAACAATTTAAAATAAATAAATTATTCCAACATGTAGTAAACCAAATGTACATACAATGGGACATAATAAATAAAAGATATTACTATAGTATTTTAAACATAAAAATAATAAAAAATAAAATTAGTTTAATATTAAATTTAAGTGGAAAAATCATCACATAAATCAAATATAGGAAAGGATAAAAATAATGAACAATAGTTTCAAAAATTGTTAGATATATAAATGTCCTACAAATAAATGAAGAGTTTCACAAAAATGTTATCGTACCATGTGCCCTTTGGTTACTCACCACATCCCAATACATAGATCAATGATCCAACACAAACAAAGTCTATAAGAGATTATAATCCGGGGATCCAAAAGAGAACATAAGGGAAACATACACACATCAGTGTTCATGTACAGTCGATGATAAAAAATCATAGTAGGATTTCACCAAATTTTCTATGAAATATGTTTCATAAAACATATCATGAATTATAGTTTGAAATAAATTCAATTTAATAATATTTTCATATGAAGGAGTGTAAATAAACCAAGTAACATGCTCATTTACATTTTATAAAACATTAACTATTTTAAGTAAAACAAAGGTGGAACCCAAAATTTAAAAGATAATGTTTTAGAATCTACAGATGTTAACTTTAGTGTTTACAAAAAAACAAGCCCCTTCCTAAATTTTAAAACCTTTCTCAATTCCAATAAATAAAAAAAATATTTCCCTTATTTCCTTTGAAATCATCCTTTTAAATCCACCCTTTAAAACCATTTTTAAAATAAACCCAATAATGAATGAAAAAAATATATCCCAAGAATTTACCATAATATCAAAGAAGGATAATAAGAATAAATTATTATCCCATAAATGGTGACAAAAACCAAAGTGATAATAAGGGGATTCAAACAAGTATGAAATGGGGATCCCTTGAATAATATCATTAATAACTAAATGTCATGGGAAACTCAATAGGTCCTAACATGATAAAATCCTAGACATTACTCAATAAAATATAATACAATATCATGTTACATTCCTAATATATATAATCACTTGAGTCATCCTCATAGTCATGTCATAGAACCCCCTATATCAAGGATGTAAGCTACACTAGGGAATATTGTCCAGTGCATAATCTAAAATAGTGTAGAATTAATTAAAATATATGATTCAGTAATATAGGGTTCCCATGAAATTAATCAATTAGAGGTGAGTAGTAAGTACATCATTTTATCAACACACATATCAATACAAAAACATAATGCATAAATCTTATATGCCCTACAACACCCTATCAAGAAACAACACCATTACACATATTCAATTCATCAGATCTATCAATTCAATTCAATTCATCTAACAAAGGGTAAAATACCATCCAAGGAATCATGAAAACTAAAGAACTGAAATTGATGGGAGAAAAATAATCAATTGAAACTATTTTCATAAATTTCCAAACATAAATTAAAAATCCAACATGGAATTAAAATTCATTTTACCATCCCTTAAAAATTTAACCTTGAAATACCCTTTAGAAATCATTTATTAATTAACACTTCCATTTTAAAAATAATAAAACACCACAAATTCCATTTAAAACAAGAAATTTCTTCCTTGGAAACCATTTGAAAACTAAAACACCACTTTATCATCAAATTTATTTCAAAAAATACAATTAATAATTTTCCCAAAAACATGGAATCCATAAATAATTAAACAATGAATTCAAGATCTAGGAAACCATATTTTTACCCTATTTACATGTATATAAACAATTAAAATCATTTTACAATCTCGTTAAGGGTATAATTTATAATTATATCTCAATAATAAATGGTTTTAGAAAAATCAGGTATCTCATGAAATTTTAATTAAATAAATTTCAAAAAAACACATACCTCTATGTGAGTAATGTATAACCTTCAAAAGTGTAATGATAAATTTTGACGAAATAATATTCAAAACCTAAACACCAATAATAACAACGTTAGGTCAAAATCTCTATCTATGGTTCAACTACCAATTCCCCACTGAGGGGAAGAATAAGAAACAAGGATAGTAGAAAAAAATAAGATAAATTAATACCTAACACTGATAAAATAAATCCACTTTCAAAGGGAAGGCCAATAATATATGGAAAGGGATAATGAGTGTCAGCCCTATATGGATCTCTTAGTCAAGATACATGAATGATGGAAAAAGGGAGCCTTACAAGGATTTAATCATATAAGGGTATAAAAGGAAAATTAGATTAAAAATATATACATAGGAATGTCATGGCATGAATCCCCCTATCATAGTGCAATGAATCCCCATTGAAGATGGTAAAATCTCTAATACCACTAACTGGGTCATGAAATGGTGTAACCCTTCCCATTCACAATGTGAGGTGATGGTTCTGGGTGTAGTGGAAGTGCCTATAGGGTTGATACTAACTTATAAATTGTTAGATTTGATACATCATTCACATATGTTACAAATCGTAAAATACATTAAAAATTAATTTTTTCTAATTAATATTGAAAAATAAGGTCATAGGAACTAAGATATGATATTTTCATGTTAAATTTACAATTAATTTAAATAGACTGGAAGAAAGAATACATCAGTCTTGAGACGTATCTTCAATGAAGATGTTAATCATATGAAAAACCATTTTCTATTAACTATCATTTCTCTTGTAGGTTCCAAGGGTATAATTCCTATATGAGTGATCCATACATGATCCTATGATCCCCAAACAATGATGATTGATTATCGGGTTCTATCATGATATATCTATCATAGTGTGGTGTTTTTATTGATTACTATGTTAATTCCTTTGGTTATGAAAAATCATACTTTTAATCTAATTTTTTAGATGATGGAGGATGAAGAAGAATCTCTAGAGTGTTCTTTGGTATTAATAGATAACTCTAGAACAATTTATGCACAATAATTCTCTATTTCACTCAAACTCAAAAAAATAGTGATAATCGTCTATTTATAATGTAACACCCTGGTCTTTTGAAAATAATACAATGTTTGATTGCTTTCTTAACACGAAACATTGATATTTAAAAAAAACCATGATAAAATATTATTATTTAAATGTGACCATTATTACCTAGACATTAAATTTGTGGTTTGAATAAGAATATCCATATAATGAAAAATATATTTAATGGTTTTATATAATTCAAATATATTGATTCATTCTTAGGAAATAAGTACACAGTTTTCAATAAAGTCATTTTATACTTCAAAAATATTTTTTCTTCAAAAAAGGGTTTTATTTAATATTTCTTATGGATATTATAATTAAATTATTATAATTTTATAAAATGAATATTATAAAAAAGATATAATTTTTGAAATCATTATATCAAAATTATATTAGGGTAAATATTTGGGAATTTTCAAAAAAGTTAATTTTTTGGGTGAATGGGGTAAATAGTTATTTTTAAATAAAAACTATTTTTTATTGTATAATTATTTTAAAAGACTAATTTTTATTAATAATATACCTTATTATGGTATAAAAATACTTTTGTTCTTAAAAAATCATTTTTTTAGAAAACTCTTTTTTGTTGTGTTTTAAGAGTTTATTTTAAACTAAATTTATAACAGTTATAGAAATTAAATAGTATAAAATGGATTCCAAAATTGGAATAATATTAATTAGTCTTATTTAATAAGTTCAACATAATTTTTTTTTTCATAATGAATAGTAATAACCTCAATAATTTTTCACCATGGTAAAAGAGTAAATCATGTTGATAAAGGCTAAAACTAATGTGAAAAGGCTTTAAAATACATATAAATTTTTTCTTTACCCTATTTGATGGGTGAAGTTAATAAATAACCATATAATATTTTAATTTATTTCCATTTGGATAAATTTACTTTGATAATGACATATATTATATTTTAAGTAAAGAAAAATACAAAATGTCATTATCATTTTATAAATATTTTTATATTTTCACAAAGAGATAAAAACATGCTTTGAAAGAATATTTAATTCAATTTTTAGAATAATAAAATAATTTTTCTGATTTTTGATTATTTATAATTTTTAGTTATTATATAATTACTTTAAACTCTTATATAACACTGACACAATGCTTATGCATGTAGTAAAAAAATAAAACTAAATAATTTTATAAATATGAAAAGTAATGTAGTTTAATTTAATTCTCATGCCATGTGAATTTTATAGTTAATTATAATTTATTATTTTTGGTTAAATTTATTATATTATAATTATATTTTTTTATTTATGTCTTTAAATTCAAATTCTGTGAACTGTTCATAAAATTAGTTTAATAGTATTTTATGTTAAATAATATTTTATTAAATTATTTAAAAATCATAAAAATATTGAAAGAGGAAAATTGTATGATAAATGGTTTAAAATTTCAGCCATTGGATATTTATGAGAAAATTTTTACATTTTAAGTAAAATTATAACTCATTATGATTGAAAAAGTTGTTACCATGGTTATGGATACAATTAGTTATCAAAGGGTTCAAACCAAAAGATAATGGTTAAAAATACCACATAATTATATCCAAATATTAATAATTTAAGGTATTTAAAGAATATATTATATTATATTAAAAATTATATCCACATTTTTTTAATTCGACATGAAAATGAATTTATTATATTAAAATGTTTTTTAATTAGATATGCGTCCTTTCCTCTACTTATTAAAGGACACCCCCTCTCTTCTTTACACCACCTTGATCCACCTTGATCAACCAAGAAATGACTAATTCAATTTTATACATCCCTATCCCAAAAGTAGCAGTTTTTTATTATTAAAATACCATTACAAGGGTCCTTAAGAAGGAATCTAAAGGAGGCCTACCGAAGAGGAGGTAATTGTTTTTATGACTCTTTAAAATTTATTTCTTCTATAAATTCCTATAAATATATTTTTCACATCCTAAAATAATGATTATATTATCATAAATATAATTATATGTTATTATTATTATGATATAATCATTTTCCACCTCTTTTCCAACCTATAGAAAGTGAAAACATCGCTCGGGTGTCCTTACAACTTATCATCCCCATGTAGTGATGTAATTCATTTTTCATTCACCATTTAGATGGTTATAAAGATGAAAATAATGAATATACATGATATTTATGAAATAAATATGGTCTTTTAAATATAATAAATCATTTATATTTGTAACCTTCAACTCAATAAAAAATGATAATGTCGCTCGTGGGTACGTGTGAATTACCTCCTCCATGAAGTGATGTAGTCCATTTTTTATGTCCACCATTCATGGATTATTATAAATAAATATATATATATATAGATTATATATGATATTTATATAATTATTAAAATTATTTATATCATGTAACCGTGAGAATATTCAATTATCAAATCTACTAAACTA
Source organism: Viscum album (assembly GCA_963277665.1). NCBI lineage: Eukaryota > Viridiplantae > Streptophyta > Magnoliopsida > Santalales > Viscaceae > Viscum > Viscum album. Next base: position 150,576,072 of record OY728123.1, on the reverse strand, counting down.
AAAATTATATGAAAAAATGAAACTATTAACAAACAGAAACAACGATTTTAATAAAGAATTATTAATAAAATAGTGTTGAAATATTATAAATAGATAATATAAGATATTATAAGTATGTATATTCTTCTTTTTTTTATTATAATATATTTAAATTTATTATAGATGAGTCTAAAAGAACTTACAAATCAATTCATTCATGAGGTTAGGGTTTCTCATCTCACTTTTGTTTCTATATGACATATGTCATTTTCACAACTTCTTTCTTTCATGTGGTGCATATAATTCCCCTTTTTATATTTTATATCATGGATATATTTATATTCATGGTAATTAATGTTTCATTTAAATTTATTTCTTTCAAAAGGTTTATGAATCAAAAGTTACCAAATGTAGTATATAATCTCTTTTATAATCTCATTTTATGTCGATATTTTTTATGCTAGAATTTCTACTAAAGTAAATTATATTATCCATATATAATAAAACAAATTCATTTTCTTGTACTCTAGTTATTCATTTATATTTCAAGTAATTTAACCATTTTCCTCTCTTTATTATTTAAAATGATAAAGAAATTATTTTTAAGAAAAACAAAATTTATTTTCTCTTTGGTCATGAATCTTTTTTTTTCATGTCCATATTTTCTTTAAAATGTTTTCAAGGATATTTTTACTATTCTATAAAGATTTATTAATTTCATTTTTACCCATGTTTTAATTTATATAAAAATATTTAAAATTAATATTTTTTTTATTTTCTAAATGATTTAATTTTTACCAAATATGTGAACGAAATATTTGTTTTAGCATACACTGAAAAAATAGATTTCCTGACAATCATAAGTAACCATTAAATTGAAGTTTACTTTAAAAGTGTGAGTGGTTATTTTAGAATAAAATATTTTTTTATAATATTCTGTAAATTTATATATTTTAAATAAGTGTTTTCAAATTGAAAAATATTTTTTCCTAAATAAATGTTCCAGTGATCTTTGAAAGGTATTTTGATTTATGAAAACATCCATTAATGTTATTGGGGATATGATCAAATTATAAAATATTTATTCTTAATTTGGATAGTTTATGATGATGAAATATTGAGGTTTTGTATTCTTGAATCAATACGGATAATTTTTGACTTATAAGTCATTTTGAGAATGAATTACATTGATAATTAAAAATTAAAATAATGTATAGGTTGTGAAAGTGATGGGTGGTGCATGATTATAGATAGCCCCTGAATGCATCAATAAGTATCATGATACAAACAAAACATTCATTCCATATTTTATTGGTATTTGGTTTATACCTACACATTTGTTAAGAATGATGTCTTGGTTGGGAGTCCATGATGGTAAGATTCAAGATATCTTGTTTGAGAGGCCTTGATCATGAATGTATATAATTATGAATTTCTTTATTAAGAATTTAGTTTTCATTGTCCACATGTTTTCTTTGTTTATAGTATAAATAAATGACCATTTAACTCAGTTTTTTTATTGAATTACATGTGTTATTATTATCAAATTTTTCATATTGATTGTGCCTTATTTAATCATGATAGATTACACTGTACATAACCCTTTTTGAGCATTTGAGCTCACCCTTTATTTTTTTTATTTCCTCAGGATTTGAATAATTATAATATGAATGATGTCAATGGTTAAATAAAATTTCTTATACTATGTTTTTATATTTATAATGTAATATGTGAATCATGTATGTATCTAGTTTTCCAATATGGCTAAACAGATTGATCCTATGTGTTGAGATCCCTTGTATCTTTTAAAAATGTGATAAATTAAACACCATATTTGAGTTACTATAGTTGGGTTGTTATAGTTGGTATTAGAGAAAGTTTATTATAAATATTTGGAACTAGATTTTGGAAAATATAGATTACAAAACATAACTCTATGATAGATTGTGAGGATATATCTAAGTATATGAGAACATCCTATGTTATAGTAAAGAAAGTACTATGGTTTTCATAGAAAATAAATTCATGTATGAAGACTAGAAAATTTATGAAGTTGAGGAACATATGAAAATAGGGGTACTAACTCTAATAGGGGAGGATTGAGTGTTAAATCGATCATCACTAGTACATGATGAGTGGGCCTAAGACTGCACACCTAACTACACACTCATGAGGGATATTCTTAGGTTAATTCACATTTTCATTATTAACCATTATGAAGGATTTGAATAGATATTTACCATGGTTTATCTAAGTTAAAACTAATGTGTCATAGAATAAAAATTAGGTTTCACTATTTAGATATCCTATGAATTAATTTTCATGATTATATGGGTTCTCACTATGATTATTGTCTCTCAAATCATGATTTTTGGTTCTAGTCAGTGGATATAACTAGGAGAAATTGAGTTAACAATAAATGTTATGGACAATGTAATTATTGTCCACATGAGAAACTGAATAATTGAGAGTTAGAAGAAGCCTTTTGATTATGCTTAATATGTTATCATGATATATTATTAACTACATAATCATTTATGAGTTTTATAACATGTAAAATAATAGTTAAAAGGAATTTTATAGAAGTTCATGTGAAAATGATCCTGGAGTAAATAAAATTTAATTTCATTTATGTCAAGAATGTTGGAATAAACACCAAGGTGAATCTATTAAATTAAGTGTAAGATGCTTTCTATGTTGAAATAAAGGGAATAGATCAATGAATTTATGAGGAATTTTATGCATTATGTGTGGAAAACTTTTGAATTATCTAAGTCAATGCCCTAATACAAGGGATAACTCCTAGAATAAGGAAGGAGATATGCTATTCCAATCATTAAAGTGGATGTATTGACTTATTTATGTGTTTTTATTCAATTATTATTCAGAATAAGTGTTATATAAATGAAATTTTGGTTATAAAAATCATGAAACTTCTAAGGATTATTTTTTAGTAGTTTTTCTTAAAGGGTTTAAAGAATGTGATGAATAGTGTAGATAAAGTATAAAAGTTATTTATGATAAAGATTATTTGATTTGGGTATTTATGGAAAATATTTTATGATCTATGATTTCAGTTTATGAATAATGAAAAAGTTGTTTTTTATAATCATATAAGTTTTCATTGACTTTTTATTGTTATTTAAGTTATTAGAGTATTTTATGGAATATATGATTTAGGTATTCACATGTTTGGTATGTGAAATTATAAACTAGTTCATTTTGACTGGGGATAAATGTTAAATTTTATCTTGGAAAAATATGCGGTAAAATATTTTTTGTTTTTTGGTTTTTATTTCGGATTAAAATATTTTAAAGGAGTCTTATGTTTAATTATTTACAAAATGTATTAAGTTGAACTTTGAGTATTATTATTGATGTGTTAGAGATAAATGTATTATATTTATTCATATTGGAAAACTTTTTATAACCATTTTTGGATTTGGTAAATATCTAGAGCCAGAAATAAATTAATTTTCATTCTTTTATAGATCTTAAGATTTGATAAAAGTAAATTTGAGTGCATTAGACATGAGAATTAAATTTATGAATATTAATTACCTTGAGTATGAAATGAAGTAGATGTTGGTAAAATCACAACCAGATGACGAATTTTTTTTATGAAATGGAAAGATATAAATTAATTTTATTTTTTCATATTCTCTATATTGATAGTAAACGAATTCCACAAATTTATGAAAATTATCTTGAAATAAAAATGATATTCTTTTACCATCATTTCCAATGAATTAATGGTCATTTAGCCCCTCATTAATTTATCTTTTTTTGGTCATTAAATTTATCATAACCATGTTCTCTATCACTCTCAATTAATCCTTGGACAATATTTTTCTCCTTAATGTATATTTTTGAACTTACCACTAATTTTATCATAATTTGGGAACACTATTATGTGTTATTTCAGGTAAACTTTATGTTTCCCACTTCCCATTTTCAAACGAAGTTTTATTATTCCTTGGTATGATATAGGATTTCAACAATATTATTTTAAAATATTGAACCCTTTATGATTGAGATAAAAATTTAAAGGGTTAATTTTATTTAATGGTGGAAGATAATGTAACACCATGATTTTTTTAAAAGAATGTTATTCTTAATAAATATCTTAACACACAACATTGAGCTTTAAGATAATTATGATAAAAATATTATAATTTAAATGTGACCATTATAAACTATCCATAAAATTGGAATAATGAATAGGAATAAACATATTATTAAAAATATGTCTATAATTTTTATATAATCAAAATTTATTTATTAATTATTAAGAAATAAGTACTCAATTTTTAGTAGTCATTTTATATTTCAAAAATATGTTTTTCTTAAATTTTGTGTCTGGATATTATAATTAATTTATTAAAATTTTAGAAATTTAATATTATTAAAATGATATAATTTTTTAAATCATCATTAAAAGTTATATTATTGGTAATTTTTTGGAATTTTCAGGAAAATTTGATTTTTGGGTGAATGGTGTAAATACCAAATTTTAATTTTATTTTATTTTATATGTATTTTCAATAAACCATTTTGATATTTTTTAATCTTAAAAGTTATTTATTTTATTATTTTTTTAATATAATTCCATCCATTCCATTTTTATAAATATTATATTTGATCTTGGAATAAAAACACTTTTATACTTAAAAAGGCATTTTTCAGAAAGTAGTTTTTATTCACTTTTACAAGTTTATTTTAAAATGAATTTATATCAATTATATAAATTGAATCTTTAAAAATATATTTAATATTTTAATCAACATAATTTATATTTTTCTAATGTGAAATGATTTTTTGTTCATAATGAATAGTAAATATAGTAAAAATTTATCACCGCGACAATAGGGTAAATCAGGATGATTGAGGTTAACACTAATTTGAAAGGGCTTTAAAATATACCTAAAGTTTTAGTTTATCATATTTAATTTTTTTATTTAATACATAATCATCTCATCTTATAATTTATGGCTATTTGGATCCATTTCTTTGATAATGACCTATATAATATTTTAAGTTAAAAAAATACAAAGTGCCTATCTGTTTATTTTAAATTTATATTATATGTTTCCATAGTGAAAACAATAAGTTTTCAATGAATATTAAATGTATGTTTATCATAATGAAATTAATTTATTGTTTTTAATTTATTTATAATTTTTAGTGATTATTTAATTACCTTAAACACTTATACAATGCTGACACTGTGCCTACACAAGCAGTGAAAAGATAAAATTCAATAATTTTAAGAACATTAAAAGTAATTTAGTTTGGATGAATTATATTGAAAAATAAATTCTATAGTTAATTATTATGTATTATTTATTTTTAAATTTATTATATTCATATTCGATTTCTCTCTTGATATTTTTAAATTCAAATAATGTGAATTGTTCGTAAAATGACTTTAACAATCTTTTATGTTAAATAATATTTTATTAAATTATTTAAAAATAATAAAAAACATTAAATAAAAAAATTATACTTATTAATGGTATAAAATTTCCATCCTTCCCATTTATGATCAAATTATTACCTTATAAGTAAAATTATAACACTTTATGATTGAAAAAGTTGTTACCGTGGCTAAGGTTAAAATTTGTTTTCAAATGGGTCAAACAAAACTATAATGTTTAAAATACAAATTTAAACTATCCAAATTTAATTTTTTAATGGTATTTAAACCATATCATATATTATATTTTAAATTCTGGTCACATGGTTCCAATTTCATATTTAAATGAATTTATTATATTTAAATATATTTTATTTATTCCGTTTGTGCGCTTTATTCCACTTATAAAAGGACGCCCATCCCATATCTTATTTACACCACCTTGATTAACATATTTTATCCAAAACCTACCAAATTATATTATAAAATTAAGTATATATGAATTAGTGGTTCTGATATTCTTAAAATACTATTCCTAGGGTTCTTAAGAAGAAATCTAAAAGAGGCCTACCGAAGAAGAGGTAATCGTTTTTACAAATCTTTCAAACGTATTTCTTATTATACATAATATAAATATATTATACTCATACTGAAATACTAACTATAATATAATAAATATACTTATATGTTATCATAATTATGATACAACCATTTTACACCTATTTTCCATCATACGGAAAGAGAAAACATCGTTCCTGCATATGTATGGGTTACCACCTCCACATAGTGATGTAATTTATTTTTCATCACCATTTTACATGGATGTTTATAAATATAAAAATAATAAATATATATCATTTTTATGAAATAATTATGGTCCTATAAATATAATAAATCATTTTTATTTTTACCCCTTCACTCGTTAAAAAATAATAATATCACTCATGTTTACGTGTGGACTGCCACCTCCACTAAGGGATGTGATCCATTTTATATGTCCAATGTTCATGGATTATTGTAAATATGTATATAATGAATATATATATATATATATATATATTATATTTATATCTTGATTAAAATTCTTTAGATGATGTAACCAGGAGAATTATTCAAGGAACTAAACTGTTGAACAAAAACTTATATGAAAAATGAAATCTTTGATAATCAAAAGTGACAATCTCAATAAAGAATTATTAATAAAAGAGTGTTGAAATTTTATAATCGGTCCATATATGATATTATAATTATGTATATGAATATTTTATATAATTATAACAAATTTTAATTTATTGTACACGATGATAAAATAACTTACAAAGTAAGTCGAACTTGTGGTAAGGGTTTCTCCTCACACTTTTGTTTCTATGAAATGTATGCCATTTTCCCCACTTTTTTATTTCATGTGATGTATATACTACCCATTTTGATAAGTTATATAATTAATATATTTATATTTATGGTATTTAAAGTTTTATTTGAATTTATTTATTTTATGGGGCTCATGATTCAAAAGCAACCAAAGTGGTAAGAAATTTCTTCTTACAATCTCATTTTATTACATGATTACTCAGGTTTTAATTTACATTGAGGTAAATTATATGATAATTATATTATAAACAAATTTTTTTTTCCGTTGGTGTTTTATGTAATTTTCAATTAGTTTTATAATTTTTCTCTCTTTGTTACATAAAATTATATAGAAAATATTTTTAAGAAAAATAGACTTTTTTTCCTCTTTGGCCAGGAGTATTTTTCTTCGATGTCCATATTTTAATTAATATGTTCTAAAGAAAGTTTTTACAACTCTCCAAATTTTTATTCAATTTATTTTTCCCATGGTTTACTTTCTATAAAAAGTATATAAAATAATATTTTTTCATATTCTAAACATTGTAATTTTTACCAAAATTGTGAAGAAAATATTTTGTTTAATGTACACCGCATAAATAGGTTTTCCTACCATCATGAATAATATTATATTTGAAGTTTACTTTAAAAATCATTATGTTTATTTTCAATGAAAATTATTTACCTAGTATGTTTTAAATTTATATGTTTTAAATAGGTTTTTTCAAAATGAAAATGGTATTTTCCTCAACAAATGTTCCAGTGATCTTCTAAAGCTATTTTTGTCTATGATAACAACCATTGATATTAATAGGGATATGATATAATGATACCATATTTATTATTTCTTTGGATATTTAATGATTATGAAATATTGATGTTATTTATTCTTGATTAAACATGAATTATTTTTGACTTATAAGGCATTTTTGAGAATGAATTTTATTGATAATTTAAAAATATAAGTAATGTATATGAAGTTCAAGTGATGAGTGGGGCCTAGTTATAGATATCCCCTTGATGAATTGAAATGTATCATGAGAAAGAACCAAAATCATTCAATATTATATGGGTATTTATTTTACAATTACCTATTTATTAATAATTATGTCTTGGTTGAGAGTCCTTGGTGGTAAGATTCATGATATCTTAGTTGAGTGACCATGACCACGAATGTCCAAAATTATGAATTTACTTTGTTAAGAATTCAATTTTTATTATCCATGTGTTTTTATGTCTATTTTATCTATAGATTCTTATTTAACTAAAGTGGTTTATTGAATGTAATGTGTTTTTATTATCCACTCTTCCATATTGATTATTTCTTATTTACTAATGATAACTTCCACTGTATATAACCTTTACTGAGAATCTGATCTCACCCTTTATTTGTTTTCCTTTCCTAATGTTATGAATAAGTATATTATTAATGATATAAAGGGTGAAAAATGTTTCATAAGTGATGTTTTTATATTTCCAACATGATATGAGAATCATGAATGTATCTAGTTTTCTAAGGCTCCTCAACAGATTGATTCTGTGAAGTAAGATCCCTTGTATATTTTACCAATGTAATAAAGTAAGTGTTATCTATCACTTACTATAGTCAGGTTAGTATATATAGGGATAAGGTTAGGTTTAAAATAATATTTAATTTCACAATGATCCTTAAATAATATATTAAACCTTATATAACCTCATTCCATGTAATAATATTATTATTATTAGTTTCTAATGGTGTAAACTAATTAGTGCAATGATTAATGTTATTTTATGACCTTGAAAATTAATATTTATTTCTATACAAAATCTTGTTCCACTATCCCACCTCAATATTAATAAAATACCTAAATAAATATTTTTTCAATAAATAAATAATATATATATCAGTGTAATTAAATAATTACCTTGTAAATAAATATTTATTTAATTTATGTGATCAATAATTCCTGAATAACATTTTTCCTCAATATTTAGAATAGGATTTATTCCAAAATTTAAATTCAAATATAATTTAACTTAGATAAATAGAAATAGTTAGTGTGTGAACCTTTAGGATTCTTTCTCATTATCATTATACATACTTTCCTAAAGTATAAGATTAATCTCTATCAACTAGTCAAGGAACCCAGGAAAAAGAAATTAATATCAAAATATTGACAACCACACACAAACAATCTCTATGTAATATAATACATTTACCATGATATCTCATCAATAAGGTTTCACACACGTATCATCGACCTATATTATTGATCCATATTTCTTTGACTATCTGAAATAAACTTTTCATTACACCATGGACATTGAATTTAAGGTGATGGTTCAATTTAAATCCTTTTTTGGAGATACTACTTTCCATAAATATTGAAAGTAAAAAATCTTTTATTGACTTATTTTTCAATAAAATTCCATTTTTGAAACACCCTACATGTTGTACTTCCCATAACGATATGTTATCATGGTTTTTGGCTAGTACATCAAAGTATATGAGTCATGACATGCATTAATAAAAATACTAATATCTGAATATCATCACACACACGAGTAGATAGAAAATTTTAATGACACACAAACATATCAAATTCATATAGACATGTTTTTTCGCATAATATACCATCATAGAGATCACCTTGTGAGAAATTAATGAGATAAACTCTCATTTTCTTATGATTACTTGGACTAGAAAATCAATATTCAATGAGTCCAATCATATAATGTTATATGACTATAGAACTATATTTAAAAATATCATCATGAAATTTCAAGATTCTCATCATAGTGGGGAACTTCTACGACCTTTTCAAGGTGATATATACTCTAGGACACTATGACATAAAATGTTATGCATAAAAATAAACAATAGTAATTAGATATTTAAATTAATATTCACTTATTTGAATATATGTATTCAATAAAAAGTACACACATTTGGTTATAGGAAACTAAATCTAGTAGACTCTCACTTGTACTAGAGTCAACTACCAATGACTTTCAGTATACTAGATCTCATATGATGATCATGTTTCTACTAAGTTAAGGCTTTATTTAAGGGGTCTTCCATGGTGTATCTCATAGAGAATCTTCGCACTATAACTTCAACTATCTAATAAAAATCCATTGATAGATGATATTTCATAAGCATGTTATCTATCTATTGATGTGATCTTGGCTCATTATTATCACAATAGAGTGTGATAAGATATTTTCTCCTAGGAATCACATCTAGATCTTGGAAAAAGTTTCATATCCAAAAATATTCTTTGGATTCCTCATAAGAAAAAAATATTATTGGACCCTCCTATAGAATCTACAACCACAACCTTCTTTAATCCCTTTTATCTCAAAAAACCTCCAATGAGATTAAATATATATCCTAAAATTAATTTCAGACTATCTTGATCTATTTATGAACTATCATTTGTATAACCCCTGATGACTATCTCCTCATATCCACTATTGACTAGGAACATTTCATTACTTTTCCACAGAAACATAAGGATAATATTGACTTCCATACAATGGTAGTCACTGAGGATAACATGATATATTCCTATCACGCTTAAGGATAAGGAAACATATAGCCTAGTATATAATATATCATACATAACTGGACTAATCGGTGATGTGTATAATATCCTTTTCATCCTCTATTTTCACCATATGTCTTGTGGAAAATTTTCTTCAAAATTTAAATACCATGTGATACTAAAAAAAATAAATCCCCTCTAAGATAACTTCATACTAATTTTTTTCAGGTTGGGTCAAATAGACATCTTACCAAAGGTTCACATTAAGGATGTTTGTTTTGACATCTATCTATGAAATCTCATAGTCATGGAAAGATTCAAAGGAAAGTAGAATCCTAATAAAATTAATTTAGAAACTGGTGAAAAGGATTCATCATAGTCTATTACTTAATACAATTTGAACCCTTGTTTAACCAGTCATGACTTATAAGTACTTCATTGTCCATACATGTCCAGTTTCTTCTTGAATTCAAATTTAAAACCAATGGTATTTATATCCACTAGAGGATCTACCAAAATATATAGTTGTTTTTTATATATGGTATCCATTTCATAAATCATAGCTTCTTTCAACTTGGAAGGTTCTCTGTAACTTATTACTTCCTTGTAGATTATAAGATCATTATTATCAAATAATAATGATTCACTATCCTCAGTTACAAGAAATACATATATCTTAGGTTCATTAACCTCTCATATACTACTATTAATTACTTGTATCTCAAAAACTTCCACTTCCATAAAGCATTGTGTAATATGTTCTTATAACAACTCTTGTATACCTTGATCCCATACATCATCAATGTATATCTCACTCCCACTATCTCTTTTAGATATTTTCTCCCTATCAAGGATTATGATGTGTCTTTTTGAAATTATCTTTTTTCTATATAGAAATATAAGAAATATCCCCTTTTTTCTTTAGGGAGTCCTATAAAGTTACACATTGTGCCTCAAGGTGAATGTTTCTTAACAAAATAGGACTTAAAAAACACTTCAAAATCCTACACATGTAAATTCAACAAAACTAATTTCCTTACAGACAAAATTTCATATGGAATATCTTTTATCACTTCAGGTGGTACTTGGATTAGTATATGTGTTATTGTATGTAACACATATCCCTAAAAGGATAATAGAAGACTCACATGAATCACTATTCATGTCACCATGTCTAACATGGTGTGATCCCTCCTTTCACTTACAACATTTCAATGTAGTGTATAATGAAGACCATTTTGGGATAGAATCCCAAAACCCTATAAATAATCAATGAAGTGTTGATTAATATAATCTTCACCATAGTCTAGGCAGATTTTCTTAATATTCTTACCTAGCTAGTTCTCAAATTAATTCTTATATTATTTGAATTTATCAAAATAATATAACTTATACCTCATTAAGTATACATATTCATATATACAAAAATTATCATTAAAAGTTGTAAAGTATGATTACCCACCCCTTTCTTCAACTGGAAATAGTCCATACACATCGGTATGAACTAATTCAAGAAGCTCGTTATCCTTTCCACCCTTTCCACTAAATGGGTGATTATTCATTTTTACATGTAAACATTCGTTACATACACTAAGTCGTTTCAGTTAAAATGAATACCAATATCCATCATGGTATAATTTGGTTAAATAATTCTCATTTACATGACCTAACCGGTGATTCCATAGTTGGGTGTAGTAAGAGTCTTGGGAACTAGTTTTTTTTTATCAATTTTCATTACTTGGTTCATGTAATCCAACATATAAAGAATTCTATTTAAAAATTCCTTACTATAAAATATGTTTTCCCTACAAAAAAGAAAAATTTATTTTCAAATTTGAAAATAAATCAACTTGTTATCAAGTATGGATATTGTAATAATGTTTTTGGTGATTGATGGAACAAAATAAAAATATTTTAAAACCAAGATCATTATCATCAACAACATGAGGTGATAGTCCCCAATACCTATATAAGTATGTATGGATTAATTGATTGCTCTTAGATTTAACTCACCCCCAGAAATGTTATAGAATATACTCAGTTCCAATATTTGAATACATATTTTAGAACCATATGTTACACATAATACACAATTTACAGAAAAAGATAAATTTCACATGATAAAAAATACACCTAAATATTCCCATTACTTCTTTTCCTAGGTGCATTTTTTCTTCTCATGGACCTTTTTACCACATGTTAAATAGATAACATCTTTTCACTTGTTTTCCCCTTTATCATTCTCATCTTGGAAAAGAGTTTCATGGAATCTTTAGACTTGGATCACTTCTCCTGACATTTAATTTTTTTAACCATAAGGAAAAAAGGATTTTCATGTATCATATACTTTTCAACATGGTAAAGTAGACTGAGAATATTAGTAATAGAATTCACTATGTTGTTCATATTGAAACTAATAAAAAAACTATTGAATATCTGATGGAGTGATGAAATAATGACGTCAGTGCACAATTATTTCAAAAAAATAAATCCTATAACCTTTAGGCACTCAATATCACCAATGTTTTTGATTATGTGAGGCCTAATAGGCGTGAATTCTCAATTTTATAAAATATAACCATGTATATCTCAAACCATTCTTGTATTTCACTCTCCTGATAAATACCAAAAAGTTACTCGAGTATGCTATAGGTATCCATTTATTCATGTGAAGTCATGAGTTATTTAGAAATATATGAAAGAATTAAATTTTCAACATAAAATACATGAATCAGGCGTTTATCATATACAATGAAATCTATATCACTCACATCTTTAACATGTGAATTAAGCATTGAAGATTCTATCACATAAAACTTCCGTTCATGGCGCAACTCTACCCATAGGTGTCTGAACCATCCCTAAAAGTTACTGCTAGTTAGGATATGATCTTTCTCTAGAATTAATCACAGGTATTGTGTGTTTGATGGTATTTTAATTATTCTATGATATTAAAAGAAAATATTATTAGTACTTCACTTGACTAAAATTTATGTTAGACATATTAATAATTTTTAATTTTATTAATTTTACAACTATTTTATAAATCTATAACATCCCTCGCCATTGGACTTGTAATATATAGTTTCTTTGATATTATAGTGGAAAATATCTATATGAACATTATCATTACCCAGGAAAGGGCTTGGTAAATTACTTGAAGGTATTTAGGTAGGTAGGACTTTTCCAACTACAAGCTTGTATCTCCTTGATCCGTTGAGTGGAATCCCCAATCTAGAAACCCTTTCTCAGGTTTCCTCAATACTTGAATCCAAGTTACATCAAGTCTAATAAGGGATAATCCTCTTGATGTAATATTATTAAGTTAACACAAACCATTGATAAGAAATCTCGGATAAAAGTAAGTTTCTCGATAAGGGTGGTTCAAACACTTAGTTCTATGGTTTTCTTTATAATCAAGTGATATAAGGCTTTGTATGAATTAATATTAAGTTGATGGATTTTATTTATTATGAATAAATATTTATTATTTTATCCTTTACATGTATTTTTAATATTAATTTTATTTTACATAAGGGATAATTATGTTATGATAAAACATTTATGCATAATTCAATTATTTTAATTCCATCTTAGAATATTAGTTAATTTATTTATGATCTTTAATCCATAAAATAAATCATGAATTATAAATAAATAAAATATAAAATAAATGACATGATGATGATATTATATAATAGTTTATTTTTTGATCAAAAAATAAATAAACTAATATCCCTATGGAAAAAAATCATTACACCGATCTTGGAATGAGTTTCCACATTCCACATGTCCACCTATATATTACTCATGTTGGTTTCATCTTAGTTTCATATTAAACCACCACCACCTTGGATCCACATTGAACCAACTCCACGCACCTTCAGATAAAACTTTTATTACATATTTTTTATAACTGAGATGCAGGTAAAGGAAATAAAAGGATTAGTTAAAGGCAGTTTCATTAAAAAATCTCAGCCACATAGGTGCTATATAATAAAGGATGGATGGATGACCTAATAGGAATCAAATTTAATCTGATAATAAATTATTGAAAACCCATGAAATAAAATAAAATAAAATAAAAAAACACATACATAGTTCTGGTCAAATATCATGATCATTCATACATATAAAGTGACTACATATTTAAAATATCTAGCTAGAATTTATTTATAATAATTCTTTGATAAGTTAAATGTACATGAATTAATCTGATTTATCATCTATTAATTAATAAATAAATTTTACCTTATTTCATCCAATTTTATTGGATATTCCTATCCACTATCATTTTAAATAAAATAATAATTATATTTTATTTCAAATTTAATAAAATTAGCACAAAACGTAGTGTTTGGAAGAAACTCGAAGAGTACCTATATGAACTACTCAACATGGTCCTTTTTATATACAATGAACTCTTACAAAATATTGTTTACATTTCACGTATCATAATTTCACGACATGTACTTTCCAATTAATGACACACATAACACAAGAATATTACATTTCCTATACAATTTAATGCATTGATCCTTAGGTATGTAGTGACCATACTAGATTTGTAGTTTTGAATATTATTTGGAATAATTTAATAATTTATCATAATATAAAAACCTAAAAACCAATGTATACTATCAAATTAATGACACAAGGAACTGAGTTAAATTTTTTTTAATGAAATAATGTATTAAATTTAATATTTCTATGTAAATAGATCATATACACAATGTTTATAGACTAGTCACAAATCAGCTACTTTGCTTCATCAGATATCTAAAATACATGAATAGGGACTCTATATTCAATTATTATAGATATTTATTAAGTAAAAATATGTGGAAAGGATAAAGAACATGTACTTCAAGTTACATGACCCCGACCTACATGTTTCGTGTATTAAATACATGTAGGGTATTAATTACATGACACATCTTGAACCTATGTTTTTTGCTATAAAAACACATAGACTACATAATTTGTAGACTGTCTAAAAATTGTGTAGTCTAATTGTTTTTCCTCCATACCAACTAGTAAACACACAGTCTATTAAATGAACATGATGTGTATTCAATACATGATAAACTAGGGTCTATGCATGCCTCTTGGTGCAATGAACAAGGACACACAACATCTGAAAAAAGGAGTACATGCAATGTTACCCTGTGTTTTCTAGTTAGGGTTGTTGAAACCTCTAGATGGGTTGTTTATGTGTAATATTAAATAATTATTAACTAATCTATGTTATGTAGGAACGAAACGAAGTAGATGAATAAGAGATCTCGATGATTGGATGAATAATGAATAAATATTTAAATAAAATTTGACTTTTAAATTTCTAAAGATCAATAATCAAAGAAATAATTATAAATTTGAATGCGACCTCTATAATATCAATTGATGGTTCTAGTAAAAGCAGAAGCACTTATCGGGTTCGAACCCAAATCAATAATTTTTGGATTCAATCAATAATTTTCATATTGTATAAGAAGTAAATTTTATGAAAAAAATAAATTTTCTATATAATATTGATAAAAAAGGTCACCTAAACCAAAATAATATTTTTATATTAAATTAATAATTAATTTAAGTAGTTCATAATAAATAATACATTTTCTTCATATCTTTATTCTTTAAAAACATTGATCATATGAAAAATCATTTTCGTTAAACCATCCTTGATCTTGTAGGAAACTAGTGTTGAAGTCCTCTAGTAGTGATCCACACATTCTCGTATGATCTCCGGACAATGCTAATGGATTGATGGGTGATAGAGTAGTAGATCGAATTTCATGTAGTGTTTTTCTTGATCATTGGGATATTTATTTCAGTCTTAAAGAATCAACCTTACAATCTAATTCCTGAGATGATGGATGAGGAAGGAGAATCTATAGAGCATTCATGGGTCTTGAGATAAATTTATCGATTTCATTGTGCACAAAAATTCTTTATTTTGATCAAACAGTACATGATAGACATAATAATCTATTTATAGAGATAGATATGGGGTTAACATATTATTTAATTGTATAACTATTATATAATATATTAAACATTATATGAACTCATTCCATATAATAATAATAATATTATTATTTTCTCATGGATTTCACTAACTAGCACAATAATAAATAATATTATACTAGCTTGAAAATTAATATTTACTATTGGACACAATCTTTTTCTACTAGTCCTCCCCAGTATTTATCAAATGCCCATATAAATATTTATTCATTCAATAAATAAATAAATATTATATATCCACATAATTAAATAATTACCTTGTAAAATAATATATATATTTAATTTATGAGATCAATAAATTTTTAAAAAATTATTCCTCGAGCATGAGAATGATATTTATTCCAAAAATTAAATTAAAATATAATTTAATTAAGATGAATAGAAAAGAGTGTTGTGTGAACCTCTAGGATTATTTCTCATTGGAATTAGGAAGTAATTCCTAAATTCTAATATTACTATATCTCAATAGGTTAAGGAACCCAAGAGAAAGAAGTTAATATTGCAATGTCGACTATCACACTCAAGGGCTTACTGTGTAAAATAATCCATTTTTAATGATATCTCTTCAATAAGGTTTCACACTCATTTTTTTGAACTAGATACTTGATTATTATTTTTATGACTATATGAAATAATCTCTTCATTACCCCATGACCATTTAATTTAAGGAAACATTTCAATTTCAATCAAAAGGTCGAGATATGAACTTCTAAAAATATATAAGGCATAAATCCTTTCTTGACTTATTCATTAGTAATATGTCATTCATGACACACCCAATATACCCTACTTCTCGTGAATATATGAATAACAGTTTTGGTCAGAAAATCAATGTAATAAAGTCATGAAATGCATTAATAATAATATTAAATTCTTTGGATCGTCACACATTCTCGTAGAAAAGAAATTCCAGTGACATGTAAACATGTTGAGTTCCTATAGGTACAGATGCTATCATAATATCACATCCTATATATTATCAATTGTGAAATTAATGAGATAAATTATCATATTATTAAGAGTTCTCTAACCTAATAGTCAACATTATATGTGTCCCATTATATAATTTTATTTAACCATTGAATAATATTTAATAATATTATCATGTAATTTCAAGGTTCTCATCATATCGGGGAACTAATATGAAATTTTCAATGTGAAAAATACTCTTGGACATTATTATATTAAATTCATGATGAAATATTAACAATATATACAAATATATTTTAATTAATATTCACTTATTTAAATTTATATATGAAATAAAAAGTTAAAAAAGTTGGTTCTATGATGCAAACTCTAATATAATGAACCTATGAGGTCAAGCCTAGGTAGAGTGACCCTCACCCATGGAATCCCCAATGTGGTGCAACACATATCATCATGACATGATAAAAACCAAAATAAAAATAAAAAATAGGATGGGAGTATTATGCATATGGATTCCAAAGGTAATTTTAACTTCATTTACTCTTTCTCAAGGGACTTAACCAAAAACATTTCTCCAACACATGGTCATGGTGCAACCTCCCCCAATCGCAATGTGATTAGTCACTCCTTAATAAAAATAAACAAAGTTATGTAACCTTACAATGATCTTTCACACACATAACAGTAAATTTATTACTCTTACATTTGATAATTAGACATTTTTGGACAGCCCAAACACCCCTCATGGCGTGACTCATCTATATCATGGTGTGACATACTACAGATAGAACAAAAAACTAGAATAATAGAAAAAAAATTCCAACTCCAAAAAATCCAAAATATTTCAAATAATAAACCAAAATTATATAATAGTAAATATCAAACAAATATGGGAGTGTCACATTAGTAATACTAGCTACAATATGTCATGGGTTGGTCAGTAGAACTAAGGGTATAAATTTTTTAAACTAGACACATTACTATCTAGAGAACACAATGAAAATACTATAAAGAAAAATTAAAAGCAGAAAAACAATTATAATAATAAATCCATGATCAATTGATTTCATAAATAATGTACAATTCATTAATTTTATGAAATATATCCAAAATGAAAGATATTTACAACTATAGTAATACAACTGTTAATCCCCAATATGAAAACAAACTCAATATCTCATGAACCACAATGGAACATGAAAAATTTTATAGTTACCAAGATCCTACTATCCACCTCAATTTTAAAGCTAAATCTACCAGATCACTCCACCAATATTAAATTTATAGCCTATATGTAAAATAAATGGTGAGAATATTCATATATTTAGTAGGTTATGTTGGATGTGCACTAAAATATGTATGTGAATAAATTAAATATAGTTGCGTGTATCTCCCCATGTAGTTTCCTCAGTTATAATTCATTATGAATGGATTAAATTAAATCCATAATAAATATATTAATTGTATTTCATTCATTGAAGGAATTCAATGAATAAGAATAAAATTAATTATAAAATAACATTTCTTGAGGATCTGTAAATGCAAAAGGAAACCAAATTTCTGTGTGAGGAAGATTGTGATTTTATACTAGTTAAGAAACTTATTGAATGAATGTGTTTCTTATACTATTAAATGATGAAAATGTTTTATGAAATTGTAACAAGTTTTATCCATCCTGATGTTACATTATAAGATAACATAATGTTGGGAGTAACATTTGACATTATGTTAAATTATTAACGTAATATGGAGTAAAAGGTGTGGCATATGTTAAGTAGTTAACATAATCTATGTCACTTATATGGGGAAATGTAACCTCATAATTTTAGGTTATTTATAAATTGTCTATAAATAATAGAATCATATATTTTGGAATATTAATAGAATTTTTGAAATGTTTATATATTAGAATAAGAGTTATTTTGGAAATATTTTAATTTATAAATATTTTATAAATTAAATAATTATAAATAGTTTATAATTAATTATACAAATGTTATTGAAAATTTTATTAATAAAATATTACAAATATTAAATGATAATTTTGAAAATGTCATTTACCAAATTATATGAAATTCCTTATGATCTTGAAAAAAAAAATTATTTAGAAATCATAAGTGAAAATTATAAAGAGTTTATAAATTACATAAATAAGGAAAAAATATAGAGGATTTTATATTCATAATTATGTATTGTTCATAATTAATTAATTTCAATTGTTTGAATTAAAAGGGACCTTATTTAAAATATTATTTAGACAACAAAAAAATATTTTTGATGATATTTTGGTTTAGTGTTTAAATAAAATTTAAATATGTGATTTTTAGTCTATTTAAATAGTTTACATAAAATAAATTGGATTATAAAATGTTTATAATTCATAATAATATTATATATTTAAATTTAAATTTCATATAATGAATAATATGAAAGAGTTCATATTTAAAGTTGATATAAAGTGTTTATATCCAATATATTGGAATATATATATATATAAAGTGTTTGTTTATATAAAATATATACATTTGGAATATATATAAACAAATTTTTTTGTTTATATAAAATATTTTTTTTACGCTTACAAATTTATAATTTAATTATAACATTATAAGTGATATGATTTATAATTTTTTTTAAAGCCTTTATTAAATATGAAATTGTTCATATTTTTTCTCAAAAATAAATGAAATATTTACTTATTATTTAATAAAATTCAATTATAAATTGAATTATATTACATATAAATAGTTTATAAATAATGAAAAAGTAATTTTAGAACTAATTGACTATAAAATTATTATGGTTAATTGATTAAATATTTTTGAAACATTTATAACAAAGATTCTTTGAATATTAATGTCACACACCAAAATTTGGAAATATTTTATTTTATTATTTTATAGGCTTTGGATATTCTGTTGGAGGTTTAGGTTGAGTTCTAATTTTATTTTTTGAGTTCTTTTTAGAAATGGGGTATTTTGGTATTGGCAGTTATCAGCGCATGGCATGTGAACAGTTAAGGGAAATTGAGCACCCCCACCTAGGTAATTGTGTGGCTTGTTTTGAGGTCTGAGAGTAAGGAGAATGGGTTGAGAATGGTTTGGGAAACTATGAGACAACTTCACGAGAGGTTCTATCTATTTGTACAGTGTCTATCACACAATTTATGCATGGTTTGGAAAATAGTATGGCCAAACCATATGAGATGCCTGGATTTTTAAAATATTGAAATTCCAATATTTCCCTTCGCCCTTTTTATCCCCTTTCAATAGTTACCCTTTTATCATTTTTTAAACAAAAGGGAGACCCCAAGCACTCTCCCTTGGTTCCCCTCCTTCATGGATGATCCTCCATCGAATCTAAGGTGAGTATCTTGGGTTTTTGGAAAATTTTATCCTCTTCCTCTTTTCCTATCATGGTTTCTTAGTATGATTTGTGGGTTCTTGTTTGGATGAACCTTATAGATCAGGCTTGATGTGTTGGGTCATTTTTATTTAGATCTAGGGTGTAAAGATTGTATGTTGGGATTGTTTATTCTTTCTCGTGAAGTTTCATCTCATTTTCACTCTATTGAGGTATGTGTTTCCATCCATTTCCCTTCCAATTCAATCCATTTGATTCTTGGATATTTTTAAAAAACATATAATTTTTTTTTCATTCTTTTGGTATGATTTTTTGTATTAGTATTGTATTTTTTTTTGGAAAAAATTAGTGGAAATGGTTTTAAATAGGTTTCATTAAACATTTTATATAGTTATGAACATAAGATATTTGTAAAATTGTCAATTATTGCTTTAAAATGATTTTTTATTGTTTTGAGTAGTGTTTAACCTTGGTTATGTTAATATATCATTATTGGATCATGAATTTGACATTATGTGTATGTTTGGTGACTTTTATGGTTTGGAGTTTATGTGTGGCTTTTCATGTTGGTGGTGGAACATGCATTGTGAAATTGAAAATGGTTCTGGGTAACTTCACAGATACTTGGGTGTAACAAAAAATGATAATAGCCATATTTAACATAAAGACTCGGTTTTCAAACACTAAACCTTTCATATTCCCTCTTTTTCTCAATTTCCCTTGATCCTATATGTTTTCTAAATGGTTCATGGTTTCCAAGTGGATTGAATGTGGTTTTAAAGGTTTTGTTTGAAATTATGGACTATTTAGTACCTTGGAAAAGATGGTTGGTTCCTAAATGATATGAAATACTATTTTTAATCTTTATGTATGTTTTGAGTTTCCACTTTGTGTTGAAGTGGTGTTCTAAATGGAATTGGATTTTAAATATAAGGGCCCGTTTGAGATTGCAATGAATAAGGTGATGTTTTATGTTGTTTTGAAAATGTTAAGGGAAATTTTTTGTAATTTATCAGAATTTTTAATGTTGAAGGAATGTTTGGAACTTTATAATGTTTCGGAAATGAATTGTGATTTTAGATTTGTAAATATCTTGTTGGCATTCCATCCAAATTTTAGGATTATTTTAAAATATCATGTGATGTGACGACCCGGTTGGCACTTGTGAATGTATTATTTCATGATGGGAACCCCTATGAAGTATTTCCTTGATGTGGGTTATCACGTGGGTGGTTTCAGTTTTTGGGGTAGGCAAGTGTGGTGGTGGTAGGTAAGGTGTGTTATGCATGTGAGGGCCTTCTCCTTTCACCATATACTATTACCAATGGTTTCCTAAGAATCTTCTAGAGGGTTGAGTGATGGTTTCTTGTTGGCCCCGATTAGATGGGTTGGTACCCTCTTGAGTTTATAGGGATTGGTGGGACATTCCTCAGGATTGGTAGTTAGAACAATCAGTTGGTTATTGACTATGGTGTGAAACCATATGCCAGCAGGTGAGTCCGATCTGAGTATGTCCTAGGATCATTATATCGATTTTTAGGAAGTTACCATGGTTTATATCTATGCATTCTTGTTTATATTCTATTGAATTTGGTTTTCTATTTTTACTTATCATTTATGTTAATCATATCCTAGCATTTCCTTGTTTGAATTTTGTTTTGGGATTTGGTTTTAAAATGGTAATTCATTTTGAAAATGAAGGTGTGGTGTGTATTGTTTTGAAAACAGAAAGTTTTGTTTGTTTAATAAAATGAGAAAAACCTATTTTTATATATCTATTCAAAATTATTATTTGTGGACTACTTTGGGAAAGGAAATGTATGGATTCTATGGTTATTACCGACTGACCTATTTAAGATAACACCCTACTTTTAGCATTCTGTGTCAGTAGACCTGAGTTGTTTTGCAGGTGAAAGTATCTAGTTCGTTCATGTTTCTTAGCGGTTTGGTTTGTGGAAGGTGTTGACAATGAAGTCACATGGATATATTATTATTATTAGTTTGGTTTTGTTTTTTTTTAAATTAAAATTTGTTTTTCTTGAG
Organism: Viscum album; assembly: GCA_963277665.1. Lineage (NCBI taxonomy): Eukaryota > Viridiplantae > Streptophyta > Magnoliopsida > Santalales > Viscaceae > Viscum > Viscum album. Next base: position 150,553,434 of record OY728123.1, on the reverse strand, counting down.
TATTTTTTCTATTTTGATCAGTTTGTATATTTATTTATGATTAGTTGTTGGTTTTTTCTGTGTGTTCAGTTTATTTTAATTGATCCTAGTTGATTGGGAAAAATAATTCCTTTAGTGATTACATTGCTGCCCAACACTGGTTTCCAACCCAAGGGGATTGGGAACACCCTTCAGACCATGTCTCAGACCGGGTTGGATGTCAGGTTGGATGGAATCCCTGATTGGTTTATGAAAAAATGGTATCATAAGTGACCCTTTGTTATTTGGGGTGTCATGTAGATTGGATAATCAGACTGTCGAGACTCAAGAGGTAGGTATGGGAAGAGCTTTGCAAACTCTTGCTCATTTTAATCCTCAATTTTCTAGGGGTAGTCTGGGTTTTGAGTCTTTGTTTTCGTTTTGTATTATTTTGGGTGGGGAATGATAATAGAGGAAAGATAGTGTTATGTCGTGATCTCACATGGAGTAGTGAACCATGTGGAGTCTGAGTACATGTTTCAAGATCCTTCTTATTATTGATGCTTACATAGGGAACGTCCCACTGACGATGTTTCTATGTTATGTATGGATACTAGTTCTGCCCTTTGGTAGTACGACATGAGTTATGTTTTGTTTTAATCTCATTTGTGATTCTCGTGTTGATCAGAATATGCTACCCATAATGTTCCCCAAAATATCTAGCAAGCATCATTATGTTTTTTTTTTCCTCTAGGTTATTTCATGTCTTTAATAGTGATCATGGTTTGTTAGAGGCTGTGGAATGGCTTTAGGAATTTGAGAGTGTCTTCAGATCATTGGGAAATCCCAAATCTGTGAGAGTGCGGGATGATTTGGGTTCATTTGTAGGTCTGAGTTTGAATTAGCGGGGAATGATTTTATTGTAATCGTTACAAGTTGAGATGATTTGGTAAATATTTAAGACCACTTTTTTCTGAAGGTTCATACATGAGGAGGTGAATACGAGGAAGGTGGAAGAGTTGTGGGATGTTCTTCAGGGCCAAAGATAGTGAAATATTTTATTGACCACTTCAATGAGTTGGTTTCCTTATATATGGAGGTGGAATTAGAAGATCAGTTGAAATCCCTTCTTTTCATTTGGGGTCTTTTTCTAGATATCATGGAAAATTTTCTCTCTTCTAATGAAGTCTATTTTGAGAAGTTGGTGTGTGACGCATTTTTAGTTGATTTGGTTATCAGGGTGCAGTCAGTGGCAGTTGGATCTCATGAAGGCTCCCCATTAGGTGACAGGGGTGTTCTTGAGGTGCCTATTTCTGAAAAGTCACCTTATTTGGTTCCAAATTCCATATTTTCATAACATTCACTTATGTGATTTCAGTTTGGTCAGTTTAGAAATTTGAAGCCATCATGTCATAATCCTCCAAATAATTTCTATTTTTGAGTCCATCTGGGTCATCATGAGAAGTTTTATAGGAATCATGTCTTGAAGAATAATTCTTGACTGAAGGATGTTAGTGCCTTACTATGAGGTAGTGGATGCTTCAGTCATCAGGGCTCCATCTAGAAGCCTTGGAGCGAATCTCACGCACATTCAGGAATCGATAGGGGTGCATGAGGGATCCTTGGCCGAGTTTTTGTCCCCAGTATTATGATTATATACATGAAGTTTTGTTATTTAATTTTTCTGCTTTTATAATCTCATTAATTAATTATAAAATTGTGATGGACTTATTCTATCATATTCTAATTAGTTGTGTTTATTTGAATGTGGGTCACAAATTGGTTTTTGTTTCTTGGGTGTGCTTAACCCTTTCTTGGGTTAGTTCTAGTATTAATTTGTGCTTGTTTGGAAATGTTGAATCTTTTTGTGTTTTTAAAGTGTGGTTTTGGTTTTCTATTTGGTTTGGGTTCCTTTAATGGGTTTTACCTTATTTTGGGGGATCATCTTATGTTGGAAATTTCCCTTTCAAGTGGTAGTGTTGTTTTGGTCATGTGAATAAGTTTATATTAGTTGTATTGGGAGTTCCCTCATTAGGTCGATCCAAACTCATGAAAAAGGTGGTAGTTGAGCTCTTATGGTGGAGAGAAACCTCTTGTTTTCTCCCATTTTTTATCATGTTTTTGATTCCTCTAGATCGGTTGGGTGTGACTTGTGATGTGAAAGGTCACTCTAAGGTTGGTGGTTTTGTTTGGCTTGTTTCAGATTTGGGACAAAGTTTTATTGATCTTTCTTCTAGGTTACTTTATGGTGGAAAAAGTTTTTGTTGTGGGGATAATTGTCACTCCACAAACTTTGGAACTATTCTATTTTATTATTTTTTTAGATTTTGATATTCTTTTGGAGATTTGGGATGAGTCCTAATTTGAATTTTTGAGTTTTTGTTGAGAACTAGGGTTTTTGGACTGGGAAGCTATGGGTGCACAACTTGCACATGATTAAGGGAAACTAGGCACCCTAACCCAGTTATCTATGTGTATTTTTCTAGGTCTAGGAGTAAGGTACACAATTTGATATTGGTTTGGGAAATTGAGTAGAAACCGTGTGAGAGGTTTTGTCTATTTGGAAAGTGCATACCACACAGTTTGTGCAAAGTTTGGAAAACCTTGTAAGCTATCCAAAATTTTAAAATCATGAAATTCCAAACTTTCCCTCCTCTATTTTTATCCCCTTTCTATATTTAAACCCTCTTTCTCATTTTTTTCACACATAGGGATCCCCCCAATCCCTCTTCCCTTGGTTCTCCTCCTCCATGGATGCTCCTCCTTCAAATCTAAGGTGAGTTTCTAGGTTTTCTAACCATTTTATCCTCTTATTATTCACCTATATAGGTTTATTGGCACTTCCTGGGTGGGTTATTTCTTAGATAAACCCTAAATATTAGGTTTTAAGTGCTTCTTATTTTTTTGATTTGTATCTAGACTATGTGGATTTTCTATTGGGCTTAGTTATTTCTTCCCTCTAAGTTTCATCGCCTTTTCACTCCATTGAGTTAGGCGTTTCCATCTATTTCTTTTATGATAAAGCCATTTGATGCTTGGGTATTTTCAAATAATATATAAATTTGTTTATCATACTTATGGTATGATTTTTTATCTTAGTATGATATTTTTTTGTGGGAAAAAATTAGTGGAATTGGGTATAAATAGGCACTACTGGAATCCTGACCTTTCCTAACGCTTCTCTACCAACAGTTGTAAAAACCGTTGGTATAGGCCCTTTTTCCAACGGTTTGGCCAAACCGTTGGGAAAGCCCGCTAATGGTATGGCTTTCCAAACGGTTTGGCCAAACCGTTCGGAAAGATCCTTTTGTGGCCACTTTTCCCAACGGTTTGGCCAAACCATTGGGAAAGGGTGGGAACCTATCTTTCCCAACGGTTTTGAGAACCGTTGGGATAGTTTTTATGAGTACATTGGCCAAATATCATCAAATAAATCAATATACAAATTAAATATAAATAAATAAATATATATATATATATCCTAATATATTCACAAAGGATACTCTAGGATAGTGGTAAAGTCATTGATTTATAACGTGGAGGTTGTGGGTTCGAACCTCCGTGTGAAATTATTTTTATATATTTACCTTTCCCAACGGTTTAATTAAACCGTTGGGAAAGACCTAGGGAATTATTTTCCAACTGTTCAAGGAGAACCGTTGGGAAAACTTATGCCAACGTTTGGCCAAACTGTTGGCATAGGTTACTTTTACTAACCTATGCCAACGGTTCTGCAGGCCTTCCCAACAGTTCAGAACCATTGGGAAAGACTCCATTTCTAGTAGTGAGGGTTCTTTAAACATGTTATATAATTATTTTCACAAGGTGTTTTTTAAATTGTCAATTATTCCTTCAAAATGAAATTGTGTGTTTTAGAAGTGTTTAACCTTGGTTTCATTATTATATCACTTTTGGATCATGAATTTGACATTATGTGTGTGGTTTTGTGACTTTTATGGTTTGGAGCTTATGTATGGCTTGTCGTGTTAGTGGTGCAACATGTGTTATTACGTTGAAAATGGTTTTGGATAACTTCATGGAAAATTGGTTGTTCGATTGGATGTAGGAACATCCATATGTTCATGAGGTGCACGTATAGATGTTCCAAAAAATTATAATGGAATTTTTAAACTTAAATACCCTATTTTCAACCACTCAACCTTTTCTCTTCCCTTTTTTCTCAATTTCAATTAAACCTACAACTTTTATAAATGGTTCATGGTTTCAAAGTTGATTTAATGTGGTTTTAAATGTTATATTTGAAATTATAGCTCATTTGGTATATTGAAAAATATGGTCAATTCCTAAATGATTTGAAATCCCATTTATCATTTTTAAGTATGTTGTGTATTTTCACTTTGCCTAGAAGTGGTGTTGGAAATATATTTGGATTTGAAATATAAGGGACCGTTTGGAATTATGAACAAGAAGGTGATGTTTTATGTTGTTTTGAAAATTGTTCGGAAACTTTTTTGTAATGTTTTGGATTTTTAATGATTAATTCTCGGTTGGAACATTACAATGTTTTGAAAATGAATTGTGTTTTTTGAAGTATAAATGCCAGATTGGAATCCTAGCCTATTTTTATAAATATTTAAAAAGATCTTGTAATGTGATGGCTCAGTAGGAAATTGTGGGTGGATTATCAAATTATGGTCACCCCTATGGAGGATTTCCCCAATGTGGTTTATCGTGTGGGTGGTGTCAGTGTTTGGGGTAGGAAAGTTCAATGGAGGCAAGTGAGGTGAGTCACGCATGCGAGGGACTCCTCATTTCACCATGTAATATTACCATAGGCTTCCTAGGCATCTTCTAGAGGGTCGAGTGATGGTTTCTTGTAAACCCTGATTGGATGGGTTGGTACCCCCTTGACATTATTGGGCTTGGTGAGATGTTCTACAAGATTGGAAGTTAGAACGACCAGTTAGTTATTGAATATGGATCTGCACAAATTCCAGTAAGTGAGTCTGATTTGAGTACATCTAGGGATTGTTCTAGAGATGTTTTGGAAGAACCCATGGTTTTTATCTCTATGTACTTATTTATATTTTTTTGTACTTGGTTTTCTGTTTATACATATCATTTATCTTCAGCAGAGCATGATATTTCATTATTTGGATATTGGTTTGGGATTTGGTTTTAAAATGGTATTTTTTTTGAAAATTTATGGGTGGTGTGTGTTGTTTTGAAAAAGGGTAATATTTGTTTGTTTATTAAAATGATATGACCCTATTTTTATATAGGTATTCCAAACTAGTGTTTTTATAATGCTTCTGGAATGTAAATGTATGGATTCTATGGTGAATTCCTGCTAAGTTGTTTAATCTAACACCCTATATTTTCTATTCAGTGTCGGTAGACGCGAGTTGTTTTTCATGTGAAGGTTTTGGGTTCAGTCATGTCTCACAGTGGTTTGGTTTTTGGATTGTGGTGACCATGAGATCACATGGAGATTGTGTTGGTAACCATTTTTTTATTTTTTATTTTATTAGTGTTATTTTTCTTCATTAGTTGTTGTATTTGGATTAGTATATATTTATTTATGATCATTTGTAGGATTTCGATGCGTATTCAATTTATTTTAATTGACCATGATTTATTCAGTAAAATCATTCCATTAGTAATTAATTTGATGCCTGACACTAGTTTCATGACCGTGGAGATCGGGAATTCCCATCATGCCTTGTCTTGGACCTTGTCAGATGTTGGGTTGGATGGCATCCCATCATGGTACAAGACAATTAAAGTGTTAATATTTTTTAAATTAATATGATTTATAAATCATAATAAAAAAGTATTAAACCTTTTATCAATGTTATATTGAATCTTTTTAATCTTTAAATAAAATATTTATGCATAAATTACAATGATAATTTATAAAGAGTTTATAAATTACATAAATAATGCTTAAATATAAAAGCGTTTGTATTTAAATTTTGAGTTGTTCACATTTTATTAAATTGAAATGTTCAAAATAAAAGGAAAGAATTATTTAAATATATTATATAGATCAAAGAAAAATATTTTGATGATTAATTTAATCAAAGGTTTAAATATTTTAATTTATATAAGATTTATATTATTTAAAATGTTTACATAATATAAATTTAATTATAAAATGTATAATTCATATAATATATTATATTCAAATTTAACTTCCTTATAACATAAAATATTAAAGATTTCATTTTGAGATTCTATATAAAAGTGTTCATGACCATGATTATAGAATATTCATAATGTTAATATTAATTGAAAAAGGTTTATTTTATGTTTTTATTTAGTAAAAGTTTATAAATTATTTCAATTTTTGAACTTATGAAATTTCCATTTATTTGATAGTTAGTACCTGTTTCATATATAAAACATTATATATTGTGAATATTGTGTATTAATTTTTTTTTGTGATAAATTATTTCTATGAGATAGATCCGTACATTTCATGCTAGGTAAACCTCCATAAGATTTGGTTTTCATCTACCTTGATATTGGTTTTTAATTAAAGTTATTAGAATGAATTTAGTTGTTGGGAATAATTTGTGTATATTATATTTTAGAGTTATCATGAATTGAATTATAAACTAATTAAATTCACCCATAGGAGAGAGACTTGGTGTCAAACTACCCATCATCTATGAGGCTCATGCGTTTTTATAGAAAGGTGAGGGGTTATCTATCTATCTCTCGAGACTTACTCATATAGAGATTATAAATCTCAAAAAGTTCTAAAAATTTACATGAAGATTTTATGTACCATATATATATATATATGATGAATTAAAATATCTATGAATGGTTTTTCTTCTATTTTTGTGTAAGTAGAAAAAGACATGGGCTGGGTAAATGGTTAAACATTAATTCGGATCTAACAAATTAATTTTTTTAATGAAATAGGAATTAAGAAACTAAATCGTTAGAATCGTGTATGAAAAAGTAATAAAAATTGAGAAGACAAATATTTCACGAGATGAAATAGTTATGAATTTAATATGAATATGATGTATATTAAATTGTTGAGACATTGAAAGAAAACACTTTAAATACTATTTGTGATATTCCTTCTAAAGAAACACTCATGAAGACCTCGATCATCCAACTAGGTAGGTCAGGTAAAAGTTAGGTTCTCATGGATAATATTTTGTAAGTAAATAAAGTGATAAGTAAATCTATATTATCTTGTTGGGTGAGTCATGATAAAGCTGGGTGAACCTTGATTTTCTTTTTTTATCTTATTACTAGAATTTAATTTGGGTCACACAAGTCGGGAGACCTTAATTGGATTAGGTTTAAAGAGGAAAAGAGTTGAGTATATCTGTGTAACAGATTTGGATAATGGTTTATCTACTAAAATATTAAATAATCATAAATTTTATGATTGGATAGACTACTTACCTAAATAAAAAAGTAATGGGATAAATTATAAAGAAACCATTAAGTCAGTGATATAAATATCTTATATAACTAAATGTTATGATATAATGGGTCATCAATTTTAGTTGGATAAATTTCATTAAAAGTCCTCGATGGAAATATATAAGACATGATATTCGTCTGATAAAAAAACTTTGGTTTTAGATAATAGAATCATCATAAAAATTTTGTAATCAATCCTTGAAAATGAGAAACTTAAATTAATAAACAACTAAGATAGAAATCCTTAATAAAATTTCTTATGTAAAAAAAATCAATGTGTTCAAGAAACAACGTTCTGAGTAACCAAATATTGATATTATTCAAAAAATGATTCTAGAATATTAATAGAAGTATAAAAGAATTAAGTGAAATATGACCTATGGAACTTTAGTCTCCGATCATATACTCAATATTATTGAGTATGCCAATGACTTATAGAGACTGGAGTTTTCCTTATGGATTAGTCTAGTTAAAGAATTTTGTTATTATATCATCTAAATAAATGTTTCTATAAGGTTAATTAATTCAAGAAAATTTTATAAGATATTCTCAAAGTGTTGAGAATAAATGAACTAGGAATATTATGTCTATATTCCTATACTGTGTTGATAGTAAATATAGAAAAGATATGAAATTTAAAAGATAATATTAATTGGAATTTCCATTATAGTTTCTTTAATTAGACATCCAAGGTCATTAAAGCCTTAAGTTATTAGGGAGAGGTGTTAATAATACCACATGATGGTTTTATAAAAGATACCTAAACGAGTTTTTAAAACTCCATGGAATTTCCATGTCTAATATAGATGTTATGAGAATAAATTCATTACTTAAAAAAGGGTATATGATAAAAAACAATTTACAAGTTTTGTAAATAGAAGGATTTAAAAATAAACGGAATAATTTATAGAGATTTTACTTTGAATTAAAGTGATAAGAAATAAATTTTCTATATTAGAGAATTTAATGTATGAAAATCCTAGATGAATCTATATAAAGGATCTATATGTCTATCTTATTTATCTTATTTTATAAGGGAGGTTGTTTCTTGATTTTTTTATAAATAACATGATATGATTAATTTTAAACACATGGTTTAGGATTCATCTTATTCTATTACATGTTTGTAAAATCAGACAAGGATAAAATTATTTATCCAGTTATTTTTTAAAATATGAGATAATTTATTCCCATCACTCATTATTTCTTTATTTTAAAGAATAATAATCTTTTGAAATAAAATTATATAAACATCTATAATACCATATGAGATATAGAAACAATATTTTAGTTATTAAATATTACTACTAAAATGAATTTAATGTAATTTCTAAATATAAATAAGTTTGTGTTCATTCTTATAAGAATATTCTGAAAAGGAATTTAATATATAAGTGACTAGTGAGAGTATATTTTTATTTAATAAGTTAAAAGTTAAAAAAATATCTATCTAGTCTAATATTAAGTGATTATTTCCTTAATATCCTAAAAAGTTAGTATATATGATAGTAATTAAAAATATAAATTTCTATAATTAGTTACTATGATAAAGTGAATATCACTATTATACCAGCCTATTTACAAAGTTAAATTCATTTGATATCCTAAAACTGTTTATGGTATAATAGTAAATATAAGTGTAAATGATTACCTGTGTTTACCATCATGAAGTGAATATCACATTATCCTAAAAGAGGTTAGGATATACTGGATAATAAAAATGTAAATGGTTACATTAACCTCAAGGAAAACGTTTTATGGAATGGGTTGAATATATAATTATTATGTTAATCTTAGACATAGTCCTCAGTAAAAAACTAAAAATAACATCAGGAAATTTAATTTTTTGAATTTAAGAAGTTTTAATATGTTCAAATATTTAAACGTTAATAGTATGAATCCTAAGTCTCAACATTATTCTTATTGTCTTATATCAAATATGTTACTCAATAAAAAGTTTAGTGGGAGAGCGCTTTTTTGGATGGTCACATATATATTTGATTATAATTACATAGAGGTGTAATGGTTCAATAAAACCATTATTGAAGCAAAACAATGAGAGGCATGCCAAATATTTTTATGATAAAAACATGAGATATTGGTGGTTGTAGTTGTAAATTTATTTCAGGTTATTATAATAAATACAATCTCTATTTATCATTCATTCATGTGTGTTGAAATTTACTTTACATGAATTGTACAATGATAATACCCCTCAAAGTATAACCTTTATTTATCGTTAAATAATGATTATCATGAATTATAATGGTTTTTGATGATATTTAAAGGTTACCTTCAATATATTCTTATATTCATTACAAAGGGTCGTATATGGGATACTAAGAATGAGATTAATAGGTAATAAGTAGAGACTTGCTACTTGGACCAACTCGCTAAATTATATCTCATGGAATTTCATACGAGTATCGATATACTTAGGGGTATATACTTATAATCGACCTTCTTACCCGAGGATGGTGAGATACTTAGCATGAGGAAATTCATACTTTGATACCTTACTTACACATGTCTAAATATTGACTTAGCTAATATGGCGTGATTGGGTATGTTGTTGATAAGGTATTTTATTGGAGGACAACTAAGATGGGTTTTTTTCACTTGTATGAAACGTAAAGACATCTATACCTTGATTTAATTAGATTGAGTAAATGCATGGACATACTTAGTTGAGTCACATATGATGTGTTCAACTACTTAGATGAGGGGGATGTGATGTAATCATTTGTTAAATAAATGACCTGTGATTTATTTATCAACATTGTCAGTATTTTTCAGTGAATCATGAATATATGAGATGACCTATACTAGATTGAAATTGTTTTATGTCTACTAGTCACTCGATGTCATGGTCATAGGGATTAAATAATCATACATATCATGTATAAGATACGTGTTATGGAAGATATTTTCATATAGATATATGAGTATGTTTGATAGAGATCACCCCATACCCCTTAGTAACTTGACTAGTTTTATGATTTTATAGAAGATAATCTTTGCTTATACTTATGAAAGAAGGATTTCATATTTTTTGTTAATGATACTAAGGCCCACATGGTTTCATATTTAGGCCTCTAGATAAGGATTATGTTTTGGAAAAAGTTTTTTTCTAAAATGATGAGTGTATGACAAAACTGTATTCGAATGGATTTTTGTAAGGATTTATAAAGAGTTGTCAAGTTTTAAATAATGTCCTTGTGGGATTTTAGTGCAAGTGGGAGATCGCTAGATTTTACTAAAATATTTATGTGAATGAATTAAATAAGGGTTCGTGTATCTTCCCTTGTGGTTTGATTAGTTAAAATTCATTATGAATGGATTAAATTTAATCCATTATAATAGGATTAAATGGATTGTATTCATTGAGGAAATTCAATTAATAAGTACAATAAGAATAACTATATGCCGATTCATTGAATATGGAAAATTCATTTCATTAAATAAAACATGTCATGGATGAATATATAAAAGGATGGGATCCATATTGTTGGGTATAAAAAATTATATACAAGCCTCTCGATTCTCTCTTGATCTTGAAGCACAGTTTAAAACTAATTAAAGGATCCAACACCCCTTATTCATTTACATATACTTAATAAATGTGTTGAGATCCTTGGGTCAATGTAATCCCCATGGAGGTAGGAGTCTTTCATCAACTACACTTGTTGTCTTCATACAGTATACTACATCAAAGATTGAATATGGAGATTGTTATCATTCATGTACACACACTTCTGTTATTCAATTATATTGCGTGTTTATTTTTTCACGGATTGATCACAAAAAATGGGTTTGCTTCTGCTTCCAAGATTATTTGATGATCCCTTAAAACCCATCAGGCTATCCTCTAAGGATGAACAACCAAGTCAATTTCATGTATTCATAATAATCAATGCTTTAAAATAATAATACATAGTATCGTCCTTGCCAACCAAAACCACCCATGGATAAACTATGTCAAACCTCAACTAGTGTATTATCCCATCCTTATGTTTTATTGAATCATATGAATATGCATATTTCATTCGAAAAGTCTATTAATAATCATCCAATAGACTAGTTTGTCACATTATTTCATTCCCAAGATCACTACAAGAATAACACACCAAATAGGAAAAAATATATAATATAACACATATTTTCAAAAATATAAAAGGCCCCCATAAACTATCCTCTACCTTCTAGTATCCACATCTTAGACATCTAACAAGATGTCTCTAATCCACTACCATAATAATTCCACATCCAAGTCTATAATAGAGTCAAACCATAACATAACCAATCCACCTCCAGTTTGTACCACTTAGTGGGGTGACATATAACATATTATTCTGGCCATCCAGTCTGTCTATTAGCTAATATTAATGTTGACTTATACCCAATAAAACCATTTTTAGCTGGAGGGTTTGTCATGAATGGTAATCTCATCACTAAAATAACTTAAATAATGTGATGTGAAATATTTATCATAACCTTGTACCCATAATAAATCTTGTTACATAAGTCATTATCGAAACATCAATGTAATCATCACCATTATCATATTATATATGCCATCACTGCCATCATTGTAATATTTGAATCATCATCTACCAACTAACAACTATCACATGGTTAAGGTAATCATGCCAATAATCACAAAACTAAATTCTACCTAGGATGAACCATATACACATCACCATCATACATAATATACATCTACATCACAGTGATAGGTCAATCTATAATATAAAAATAGCTAGTATAGAACAAGTTTATATAATTTTTTATACTGAAATGGTTATGCTGCAAATTGTTTACAAATATCCACATAGAAAGGAGACGCAATTCAATTAACATACCTTCTTGCTGATAAATAAAAAGGATATGATAATATCATAACCTTCATTATTGTGTTGAGACTCCAGATTGGAGCATAGAATCCACATCAAACAACATCATATCCTAATTTTTCATCATCGGTGCCTAAGGTCAAATTCCTTGATGTATAAAGTTTAATTAATATAATTGAGAGGTTCATATTTCCAATATGAATGCAATAAATGTATTATATCATCGATTATTCACGTAAAACACATTAATAAAATCAATTCCTATATAATTTTTTCTCAATATAAAATACTCACCACGGGTTCATTATTGCTTATAGTTCTGAATTACATATTTAAATCCCCACATCACATTGAATAATTGATCAATATGAGTCCTCATAATCATATTCATGAACATAGGTCAAACTAGATTCTCCTTCATTTATCATGATCAATGTGATCATCATTTTATTGCACATAAAAATACTCACATCCAAAAATTATTTGATTAAAGCACTCAACGGAGGGTGTTGTTGTGACCTACTTATCAAAATATGTCGAGAAAGCACATTCAGAAAATTTTTAACTGAGTTAGTGAGAAATGCAACATCCAAAAATATAAAATTCCAAAATTACCCTTAAATGAGATTTTTTGTTCTCAATAATATCTATATCGCAATTTATACAGAAAAATATGAGATATTGACTATTCATCTTTCATGGTCATACATTAGAGAAAGAAAATATATTCTTATCCATTCAAACATTTGAACAGATTTATATTTATATTATACATAGAGGGAGAAAGAGAGGGATATATTTATACATATACATGTATTATTATTTATACACACACACACACACACACAAAAAACAACTATACAATCTTTATTATTAAAAATGATAAAAGATATTTAAATCTTAACATTATTTGAATTACACGTTTTCTCAATTTGTATATAAGTATAAATACACAAATATATATATATATATAATGAAAATAATAGTATTAAATAAATATAAATATAAATATAATATTGATGAATCGGCCCTCATGGCCCTTGAACATGCCTATAGTTCTGTCTCCTTTCCCCATTTAATCTGTTAACACTTATTTGTTCCTATTTTTTTTATTATCAATTATTGGAGGGACATGGGGTTAGGATATTTTACATAATTCTATCAGTGAATACGGTTTTTATCATGGTTATTAGTATTTTTAAATGGATTTTCCAATCAACTCTACTTTAGTAGAGTTCCTCCTTGTTGGAGGTGATATTACTGGTTATCATGGAGATTCTGATCATATAAAAGATTTCAGTACTGCTTCTAACAGAATTTTCATGGAATCTAAAATCCTAAAAGATGAGATTTAGAAACATTCTTCCAATTCAAGGATACAAAGGTTGGTAAAATTATTAGGAAAGGGGAAACTTCCCTCTTCGTTTCCAACCAAGAATCTATTACTGAATGTATCGATTTGGTTAATAACTTTATTATTTCCTGATTGATTTTTTGAAAGGGTTAAAAACCATTGAAAATACATGATATAGTCTCTCGTATTTTGAATTTATTGGGTTTTACATATTGGAAATGTATTTTCATGGGAATAAGTTTATTTTAATTAATATTCCCCTTATAGGAACTAAAAATTAGGGCATGGGGATTTTGATCAGTGTCGTTCAATCTGGGGTTCCTCCATATATAGGAATATGATTATAATTTCAACTATTTATAGGTAAGGAGTAATTTAATTCAATTGTGGGTTAGGTTTTGAGGGATCAAATGGATTCTATGGCACCCCAAAAAACTTCTATGATGTATCTATGTCTACAGTAATTCCCATCATATTGTGTAAGGAAATGAAAATTGAACTTTTTTGTCACAAACAGTACTAGTGGGGCCCATACCGTGACTCCCTAAGCCCACCTCCAATAGGGAAGGGGCTAGTGACTAGAATTGAGTGGGAATATAACTATCATGGGAGGCATTTCCTATGTACCTATACGAACCCACCCATCTCAAAGCCCACAAAATGATGAAATTTAAAAAACCACAAAGTAAACAATGCATGAAAACCACTATATCCCACAACTAGATTATGAAAAAATGAAAAGTAAATAGGAAAAAATACAAGACCACAACAAGAATTCTATAAAATGAGTCCAACCTTTAAGAAAAAGGTACTAAGACTACTGTCTGAATGCTACAGGAACACACCATGGTATGCCCGGTCTCATAAATCACCATCTAGTCTTGGTGCTCCTAGGACCCCATCAAAAGGTCGATCATCTTCACAAGACATGACACACGTGGGAAAAACCTGTGTAGGGGTGAGTATAACAACACTCATTATGACACCTCGAAACCACAAAGAAATACAGCAAATGAAAGAAAGAGTCATCTCTATATAGGTATATGTCTATAGAAAAAATAATAATAATATCATGTTATACTCATCCAAGACACATAGTCTCTAGGTAAATCACAACCATTGTATAACAACCCTAGTAATTCATCTCAAATATTCCACGAAGCACTCATATGGGAGAACACACTCTTGAGTTCGATAGAACTGATGAAACCTTTCTGAGAGGTACTACTCCTCGGGTCTCACTATGAGAGAGATACACTAATAGATCTAAAGAGAGATATGATACAATAGATGAGGACCACATCCAGGGCCATGGGTTGATAATGAAAAATCAATCTGGATTAACCCATCAAGTAGAGGATCGATGACCAAATAGTGTTGGTCTTGTCAATACCGAGAACTCCACCTAGGGCACGATGAATGAATAGAGGATCATACTCCATACCCCTCACGTGGTTCCAAAAACTCTATCTAAGAAGTCCTACTGAAGGGATCACCATCCTAGGAGTAGGAAATTATTCATACCATCTTTCTAGGAAACTGTAAAGGGAAGAAACACTTATGAAACTAGTCCAAGATACGGAGGACAAGAGAATCGATCCATGTAGAAAGGGGGTGCATGACATGTAGTAGGATCACACACCGTCTCCCTTGACACTAGGTAATGACATTGTACAATGGACCATCTCATTATAAACTGTTTCATGTAGAATACGGGTACTCCATGTGTAGAAGGCGTGACATGTAATATATGTCCATCCAAGGCCCTCTTGTGTGCTCTGGTCGTGTATCAGTACATAGTGTAATCCCGTATATTCATTCCCATGTAACAATACATGGGGTATCCCATGTGCTTGGTCCAGGACACACTGTGTGGGGGAGTAAACACCTTATAGGCATCCAGTGTACTCAATCCCATGTTTGTGTACTTCCCATATACATACAGAGTGGTCCAATAACATACAAAATCTGTGTAGTAGGGACTACATTCCATGTGTATCATGGTTTTATAGAACCCACCTTCATACTCTCTCTCACCTCATCCGATCTCTTGGGTTCTGCTCCAATGATTGGTTCACCTCGAAACCTATGATAGAAGGTCATTAGTCACTATAACACCAAATAAATGGGATTCAGGACCTCAAACGGCTTATAAAACATGATCATAGGTGTTATTCTTCATTGCCTAAGAACATAAATTTGGTACCCACCATATTTCAATTCACCTCCACTCCCACCATCACAACTCTATCGAGTCATCCAAATTCCTTATCTATACTTTAGGATTGTTGTGCCAATAATCGAAGGTGAAATGATCAATTATTCAATGTTTGGGGGAGGAAAGAAGAATGTGTGTCCAGAACGCCAGAAATCAGGGGAGAAAATCACAAGGAACAATCCTAAAGAATGAACCTAGACCGTTGTTCATTTTATACTCGATCCATTCTCATATGAATGACAAGTGAATCAAGTAATCAATCTCTAGTAACAAATCCTGATAAACCCCAAAAATATCATCCCAACCCTTATATATGATCAATCTAAGGGCTAGTATGTTAATGGATTAGTCTGTGTTCACCATATGAATGAATAATCAAAATATTTTATCTTACTTGGATTTTGGATCACTCGTGGAAGAAGATCGGTCACTGTGTCATCGCTGTTTGTGAGATCTGTCAAGAACAAAATTTGTCAATCTCTGATCCAGGGTTCTGTCATCGCCTACCAAGAGGATTATCTGGATCTCTCTTTCCAGGCCCATATAGGATTTCAGGATAATGAGCCTAACCCTAGATATCTACCAAAGGTTTTATTTAAAATAAAATTTCCGATGCATCGATGAAACAAAAATAAAATAAAATTTTCAAATTTATTTTATTCATTTAAAATTCTTGTGAAAAATTTACACAATCGACCCGCACAGACCAATGTTATTTTGTGCTTGGTGTAAATCCGCTATTTTGAACACAACTATGAACTCAAATTTCTGATCCGGGAACCTGATTAGAAGTTATTCTACTTTTTCAAGGAAACCAATTGCACATGCAATTTAATATTTAATATTTTTCAAACAATAATTTCGGCCATACCAGGCCTCAGGATCATACGCCATCTCAGTTCCTGGTCTCAAACATAATCCACATAATATTTAAAAATAATACATGGAAAATATATCACACTTAATTCTCCCCACCTTGGGGCTTTACGTCCAATAAAATAAAAAACAAAGGCTACTAAAAAAGATGTGGGTACTGAGCATGAATATGAACCTCTCACTCCCAAGTGCTCTCCTAGAGATTACCATGATGCCACCAGACATGAACTAAATGAATCAATCACCCATGAATGATCCTCTTGTACTGATCCTCGATATCCATTGTGTACTCAGAAAAAGTTTCCCCATCCTCGATTTCCAACTCACCATAATCAGTGACATGTAATAGGTCGTGCACATATTTCCTCAATTGTGACACGTGGATGATGTTATGTACCCGGTATAACTAAGAGGGTAGATCTAAGAAGTATTCCACCTCAATGACTATATAAAGTATCTAAAAAGGGTTGATGAACCTTGGAGATAACATTCCACCCCTACTAAATATTTTTAATCCATGTCAAGGTCAACCCCATTGGAAGACATGGCCTCCTTACTCGAACTCCAAATGCATCAACCACTATCAGCACAAGACATATGATGACTCTGTTCAGTCTTAATTTTATCCTAGATGATCAGCACCTTCTCTGTAATATCTCTCACTAACTCTGGGCCCATGAGTGTTGACTCTCTTGGGTCCGTACAAAAAATTGGTGACTTACAAGGTCACCCGTATAAATCATCAAATGGTTTTGTACTGATGGTGGAGTGGTAACTGTTGTTGTACGCAAACTCCACCAGTGGTAGGTGGTCCTACAAACTATAAACAAAGTATAAAATGCATGCTCACAATATTTCCTCCAAAAAATGAATGGGCCATTCTTTTTTTCCATCCTTTTTATGGGTGAAATGCTGTGCTCAAGGGAAAATGGGTCCCAAAAGACACATATAATCTTTTCCACAACCGGGATGTAAAACAAGAATCACGAACTGAAACTATCATCAAAGGAACTCCATGGATTCAAACTATATTCTGTATATATAGGTGTCCCAAGCTCTCTACTAAACTCTAATAACAGATAGCTAGGAATTAGGATGACTTGGGAGTCAGTCAATGATCACCCAGATGGAATCATGTCCCCTGGACATATGTGGTAAAACCATCAGTAATTCCATTGATATCCCATCCCACTAACATTCTGAAACCTCAAGGGGTTGATATAAATCCGCTAGAACATGGTTCTTAGCCTTCACTTGCGGAAAAGTAAGGCATTGAGAAACAAACTATACCACTCTTTTCTTCATCACTAACCAACAAAACTGATATTGGAGTTCTTGGTACATATTAACCACCCAATGATGTATCTCTAAAGGGTACATATGAAACTCTCTCAGAACCTCCTCCCGTAACTCCACTGGTACTACAATACATCCTCTGGAAAAATGACATTCTCACCACCTATTGTATATCAATCAGGAGCATTCCCTATGGATATTTGATTGCATAGGGTCTTATAGTCGGTATCCCCAAGTTGTGCCTCCATGAATCATTTTAATAGTGGTGGGGTAACAACCATTGACTTGAGGTAAGCTGCTCCATCTACATCAACAAAGGATAACTACAACGAGGATAACTACTCTGACGCCTCGTTTAGAAACTGCGAACTGGATCTCCCACTGAGAGTATCTTCCACCATGTTCCCCTTCCTAGTAGTATAGAAAATATCAAATTCATAGTCTTGGAGGAACTCTATCCATCACCTCTGTCTCACGTTCAGATCCTTCTGAGATAATATATACTTGGGACTTTTGTGATCAGAGTAGACGATAAATCGCTCATCCATCAGGTAGTGTCTCCACATCTTCAATGTGAAGACTAGCACTGCTAACTCATGATAATAGGTCACATAGTTATACTCATTTTGTCTCAACTAGTGTGAACAATAGGTAATAACCATTTTCCTATGCATCAGGACATAACCAAGTCTGGTTCCTGATGCATCATAGGACACTACATACTCAACACCCTCCTCCAACAATATCAAAATTGGAGAACTCATCAAACTCTACCTCAACTGCTGAAAATCCTAATGAAACTTCTTTTTGTACATAAAATACTTCCCCATTTGAGTGAAATATGTCATAGGTAATGATATCCTAGAGAAATTAGGCATAAATCTCTGATGATCACTTGCTAGCCTAAGGAATCTCCACACCTTAGTCATGTTCTTAGGTGGATCCCATGATAACACTACCTTGACCTTATATGGGTCCACTTCCACTTAATCCATTGAGATAACATGTCCCATAAAGTGTAATTCTTGAATCCATAACTAAACCTTTGAGAGTTTCCCATAGAGATGGTGCTCTCGGAATACATCCAGAACTATCCCTAAATTTGACAAATGTTCCTCCTCAGATGTCGAGTACACAATAATATCTTCTATGAAGACTACATGAAATGATCTAAGAAAGGTTGAAATATCTAGTTCATGAGTCCAATGAACACTGATGGAGAGTTTTTCAGGCCAAAGGGAATCACCATGTACTCATAATGATCGTAGCGACATCTGAAGGCCATCGTGAGTATATCCTCATCCCATACTCAGAGTTGGAGATATCCTGATCTGAGATCAAACTTCAAGAACCATCGTTACCATTTAAACTAATCAAATAGGTCATCAATCCTTGGTAGTGGATACTTTTTCATTACAATCACCTAGTTCAAGAACCGATAGTCCACACACAACCTCATGCTCTTGTATGCCGTTTTGGAAAAAAAATGGGGCTTCCCAGGGTAAAAAACTAGGTATCATGAATCCACTCCTATGAATGTTCTCTTATTGTACACTCAACTTTCGAAACTCTGCAGGAGACATCTGATATGTTTGTGCAAGTATTTAGTGTCATCTCGGGGTGTAAATCAATGCACAATTCTATCTTCCAGTGGGGAGGTAATCCTATAACATCGTCAATAAAGACATCCACATATTCTTTCACCACTACTGGAAAATAGAATATCATAAAATCCACTACACTAAGGGTTATTCTAGAAAATTGATGACTAATTGGATTCACCCTCTTATGCATTAGTTCATACTATGCTTCCTGTATTTCATTTTCACCAAAAAAGGTAAACCTCATTCCATCATTGTGGACACACAACACCCTTCGCCTAAAACAATCAATCTAGGAATGGATTGTAGATAACCAATCCTTACCAAGAATGACATCGTAAGTATTCAACACCACCGCCAAGATGTTATAACTAAAACTCTCACTACCGAGGGTCAAGTCACACTGTTGAAACAAGTGTGTGATCACTAAGTCTTCTCTAGTAGGTGTCTCTAAGCGTAAGGGTCGAGTCAATAGTTCAACCAGAATATCTATGTCTCAAACAAGATTTGTGGAGAGAAAGGAATGAATAGCACCTATGTCTATCAGTACTACAACTAAAGTAGAAAAGACACAGATCGTACCTCAAATTATTCTTGGATCCTCTAGTTCATATGCCTCGACTGCATGTAGCTATCCCCACCCTACCCTCTAGATCCTTATGCCTGGCATGGACCACCTGGGGGTGGTGGTGGTAGAAAGTTGAAACATCGAACGCATCCTGTAGCACTCCCATCTCCTCTTCTATGTATACTGCCTTGTGGATTTTTTTGCTGCTTTCATTGTCTCCACCTAAGTAATCCATCTATAGTATCTCTATCATCAGTATGGTGTGTTATAAAATCTTGAGTGAGATATCCACTTCCATCACATGAATGACACCACCTATCTTTAGGATGAATAGACTCACCCTATGATCTATAAACAACATATCCTCTATCATGGGACCTCCTCTTGAAATGTCACCCACATCCAGATCCCGGGGACTGAAGTTTTATCCTTGCTACTAATTTCTCTTCTCCTTATCATCCACTGCATACTATGACTGGTTGTATCTACTCATCCCAAAATATTTCAACCACCAAAGCTCTCTCAAGAAGCCCAACATAGGTAGGAATGTATAAAGGGATAACATAGGCCCAAATGTCTCCAAAAAAATCACTCAAAAGTACCAGCCCTTAACTATTGATCTCAGACCATATCCATCATGTACCTGGAAAGGTTGGTGAACCTCAAGGAATAATCATCCACTAACATGTTACCTTTCTAGAGATAAAGAATCTCTTGAATATGCACTTATCTCAACATAAATGGGGATAAATCCTCTATGAAGAGGCACCTAAACTCTTTCCCCGAAAGATTCTCATGATCATGAATATAGATATCCAAACTCCACCATCATCCTGCTGAGATGAACAGAAGTCTTGCTGTCAGGACCACCATTTGATCTACTAGTTTCCTAACTAGATGGAAAACTTGGGTCACTACCTCAGGCCAGTCCTCACCTACCTGCAGGTCAGCCTTTCCTCAGAACCTAAGGGGTCTCTATCTCTGAAACTCATGAAGCATGCTCAGCCTGTGCTCCTTATTCACTGGTACTATGGATACCATGTGCTTCTCTATAGGTGGTGGTATGGCTGGTGAACCACCTAGTGATAACATCTGTGGAACCGGTCTCTATATCAAAGCCAAGTAACTGAGGGGGTCATCCTTGTGATCAAGATACTGAATCCTAGATGGTATTCACCGTAGAGGCATCCTGAATGAAAACAATAAATACAATGATAAATGATTATATTTGGATAGTTGACTCAAGAAGGACATGGACACTACAACCCATTCCTATATGATTAATATACCATTATTTTTCCAACAACTAGTGTTCTCAAGTACTGAGTCAAAAAGAAGGTTATTGGAGTCCTAGTGTATGGATACGTCGACCATTGTACCAAAAATATAGTCCCTAACATGAAATCTAAACTTGAAACACTTAACATTATTTCCCAAAACTAATCTCATAGAATTTGAGTCATAAATTATAATTGACCAACTCTGATACCACTATTTCACAACATGTCCCAATGGGGCCCATGCTAAAATTCCCCAATCCCACCTCCAATAGTCCAAGGGAAGGTGACTAGCACCTAATAGGCATATCACTAACATGGGAGACATTTCATATGCATTTATATATATGCACACATCTCCAAGACCACAAAATGTTGAAATGTAAAAAAACACTAAGTAAACAATGCATGAAAACCACTATATACCACAACCAGAGTATGATAAAAAGAAAAGAAAACTAAATAGGTCCAAATACAATACCACCACGAGAATTATGTAACACGATTCCAACCTATAAGAAAAAGCTGCTGAGACTACTATCTAAAAGCTATAGGAAAACACCTCAGTATTTCTAATATCACAAAGCACCATATGGTCCTAGTATCCCTAGGAATTCATCAAAAGTATGAATTTCTACACAAGACACGACAGGTGTGGGAAAAACCCATACAGGGGTGAGTATAACAATATTTGATAGGACACCCTGAAACCACAAAGAAATACAAAAAATGAAATATAAAATCATCTCTATATAAGTATATGTATATAGCGCATATAACATGAATATCCATATATACTCAACCAAGACACATCGTCTAGAGGTAAGTCACAACCACAGTAAACCAAACCTAGGAATTCAGCTCGAAGATTCCACAAAGCACTCATCTGGGAGAACAAACTCCTGAGTTCGATAGCACTGATGATATCTTTCTAATAGGTATTTCTCGTCAAGTCTCTCCATGAGAGAGATACACTAATATATCTAAATAGAGATACGATCCAATAAATGAGGATCACAACCAGGGCCATTGGGTGATATTGAGAACTCAGTATGGATTAACCCTACAAGTATAGGTTCGGTGCCCATGTAGTTTTTGTCACGTTGATACCAAGAGATCCACCTAGGGAACAAATAATGAATAGAGTATCCTACTCTGAGCCTCTTGAAGGATTCCAAAAACTCTATCCAGGAAGTCCTGCTGAAGGGATATCCATCCTAGGAGTAGGAAATTATTTGTACCGACCTTTATGGAAATGATAAAGTAAATAAATCCAAATTAAACTTTTCTAAGATATAAAGGAAAAGAAAATCAAGAAATATAGAAAGGGGGTACACAACATTTAGTAGGTTCACACATCATGTCCCATGACCCTGGGTACTACCCGTGTACAACGACCCATGACATTCTAAACCATGTCATGTTGAAGATGGGTACATGGCCAGTAGAAGGAGTCACATGACTTTTCCGTCCATCTGGGGTCCACCCATGTGCTCTGGCCATGTTCCAGTACATGGTGTCATCCCATGTATGCTTTCCCATGTACCTGTACATGGGGTAGCCCATGTACTTGGTCTAGGCCATGCTGTGTATGGTAGAAAATGTGTAGGAAACTCGTGTACTCTACCACATGTTCGTGTACTTGCCATGTAAACGCTAAGTGGTCTAATGATAAACACATTCCGTGTATTCGGGACTACAAAAAATGGGTATCAGGCTTTCTAGAAGTCATCTTCTTCCTCCCGATAACCTCTTCCAATCATCCAGGTTCCTCTCCGGTGCTCGGTTCCCCTTGAAACTCAAGGTCAAAGGTCATATGACCACTCTAACACATAATCGATGGGATTAAAGCCCTCAAACGGCTTGGAAAACATGATCATATGTGTTCTTAATAATTGTTGAAGAATTCGTATTTGGAAACCACTGCCTTTCTATATGATGTCGCACCCACTGTTACACCTCCATCGAGTCATTCAGATGTCAGATCTCTAGTTTTAGATCATTGCACCAAGAATAAAATGTTTAAAGATCGATCATTCAATGTTTTTATAGAGGAACGAAGAATTCATATCAAGAATACTAGAAATTGGGGAATACAAAGTACCAGGAACAATCTCGAGGAATGAACCTCATATTTTGTTCATTCTTTCCATGATACATTCCTATATGAATGATAAATGAATCAAACAATAAAATTTCTAGGAAACAATCCCAACAAACCCAACAAATATCATCCCATATCGCATATACGATCGATCGTCAAGCTAATATATTAATGGATTAGTCTATGTTCATTATAATAATCAAGAATGATAAATAAGAATCTAAATAACACAACCTATTTGGATTTTAGATCTCTCATTGACAAAGTTCAGTTATCACAACGTCACGATTTTTGAGATCTGTCAAGAACGATGTTTGTCGATCTTTGATCCAAGGTTCTGTTGTCGCATGGCAAGAGGATTATCTATATCTCTCTTTCTAGGGACTCTAGAGGATTCCATGATTATGAGCCTAACCCTAGGTCTCTACCAAAGATTTTATTTAAAATAAACCCATCGCTGTGTATTTGCGTTGCTGCGTCAATGAAAAAAATAAAACAAATTTTTTTCTAATTTATTTTAATCATTTTAAACGCCCATGATGACTTTACACAATTAACCTACGCTGACCAATGTTAGATCATGCATAGAATAAATCCACTGTTCTAAATGCAACAGTGCCCTAATATTTCTGATCTAGGGACTCATTTAGATTGTATTATACTTTTTCTACAAAACCACTTGCATTAGCTATTTAATATTTTAATATTTTTCAAAAAATTATTCCGAACACATTGGTCCTCAGAATCGCACGTCGTCTTAGTTCATGGTATCAAACGTAATATATATAATATTTAAAAATAATAAATGGAAAATCAGGGACACTATAGTTTCGGTTCTTATGGTTTTATTCCCATTGAGTTGGATTTATGCTCGATTTGGGTTAATAAAGTTATATTTTCTACTAAAAGTGATGATTTTGAACATAGAATTGAATATGAAAAATTCATTAAATTCGGTTTGGGATGTAAAGTCATTAGGAATGAAAAACATAGTTGTAGGATGGATTTTATTTTCTCCTTATGTTCTTTGAATGGATATGATGAAGATATTTTTTACAAGTTTTTTTTAAATATAGAGTTATAGATTCGAGAAATTATTCTAATTTGTATGGTTTTAATTCAAATAAGGTTGGTCAGGTTGGGGGGTATATTATAACTCTAGACATTATATTTTTGGAATGAATTTCCAAAGAAACCCTATTAACATCAAGCCTACTATACATGATCTGATTAAGGGGAATGGTGGGAAAACATCTTAGGGAATTGTTTGAATCTCTAAAATTGAAAATTATTCTACTATGGTTGATGGTTTTTTTAGACTGGTCAAGTAGTGGATACTTTCACCAATGTTGGGTCTATTGAAGTGGGGAAATAGGTCCTAGGAAGTTTTGATTCTGATGGGACTATTATGCAGTATGGGGATGTTATGCAGATCCAAGGTAATAAAACTGTTGGGTCTATTTTTCGGGCTATAAAAGATGATTTGAGAATTATTACACTCTGAACATCTGGGAATATCACATTAGAAAATCCTTTTTACTATTTTTGTAATAAATAAAAACAAGAGTTGAAGAAGGGAATATTTCCTGATGAAAAAGGTTTGATCTCTCATGATATAAATTTGAGTTTGGAGTCTAGTCAAGGTGGTTTGTATTTTGTAGATCAAGGCAAGGATCTTTCTATTGATCAACATAAAAGTGGCCCGGTTTGATATCAAGTTGTGGAGACTAAATTACCTTAACATGTGGTGTTTTTTAGTTATCCTATGGGACACGTGTTGGGTAATGAGTAGGATGTGGATGATGAATCCCCTCTTATTAATGTGAAATATGATTAGACTACTTTGTAACTATAATTCCATGGTGACATTGATCAATAATTGGAACAAGAAAGAAAAATGGTCACAGTAGGTGGATAAAAACTTAAATTAAAGGTGGTGGAAACAATGATTTTATATACGGTTTACCCCAAATATGGAAATTTAACACTTAATGTTTATGAATATGGATTTTAAAAGGATATGAATGGTGATATATATCTAGGGAAGTTGGATTTAGATGACACTTTTTGCGATTCTAAGGATGAAGGGTTGGGCCCCAATTAAGAGTAGTACCCTTTTAAGGAAGAATGAAGTTCAAGCTATGGCTTCTCAGTATTTCTCTAATAAGACCTATTAAAATCATTTATAGGTTGAGAATTGTATGAATAAGAGTAATATTGGTGATGATTCCATGGGGATGATTTCTCAAGAAGTGAGGAAGCTCAAGAAGATGTTGTGGAGATAGGTTTAGAGGATGACATTGAGTATGATGGTGATTGGTAGCATGAAAATACCTAGAGAATTGGTCATAATCAAAGGGGTAGTGATTGAAAACATGATAAAATTAATTAGGGATTTCATTAAAATAAAATCCTTCACTCTTAAGGTGATACTTTTAAAAATATTGCTTTATGACTTTTGTTTGATTTGTACCGGATGAGGGTTGTTTTACCATGCCTGACCCCATCCCATCATTTGTTTTTTCAAGTTACTAATAAAGGGTGTATGACCTCAACTTGTTATATTATCACTTAATTATAATGATTTATTTTATTATTATTATTTTATGTTATTAATTTACTTACTTTCTCTGGTTATAGAATTTCCTCCCTCGCCTGATTTGGGTTTTTTGAAAATTAGAGGATGTTGTTGCCACCATCTTCTCCTTCTTCCTTCGGTCACTTCCACACCAAACTTATCTACCTACTATCCATTTAACTTTATATATTCCTTCCATAAACTCCCTCACGTTTTTCATTTCATACTCCAGACCACCCACCACATTCAAAAATATGTTTTTTATATATGTTTTATGAAATAAATAATAAAAATATAACCCTATGTTTATTTTTTAAAAAATAAGATGCAAAGTTGTTAATGTCATTCACTACTTTTGAATAAATCTGAAAGTCATTAAGGTGAATAATAAATTTCCCATCAATCATCCTTGATCAATGACATGTCAGGTAGGAAAAAGGTGTTGTGGTGCAAAACACCTTTGCTTTATTTTAGGTTAAAGGCATTAAAGTGAAAAAAACCTTTCAATTAAAATAAGGTGAAATGTGTTTTTACCTTAATGCCTTTTCCCCATACCCCTATAAAATCCAACCACACCTTCCCATTATATTAACTCATTTTTCCCTCCCTCTCTCTAAAAATCACTCTCTGTCTCTCTATGTTCAGCCTAGTTTTTTGAACTATGAAGTGAAGATTTTTTGGTGACCTTAAAGGAGTGCATAATCTGGGAAGCATCATTTAACATTATTTTTTTCTACTTTAGTTTACAGTCAATTATTTATTTAGTTTTTAGTTTTTTATCATTTTAAATATTTTATTTATTTATTTGTTTAGTTTGTTAGATATAATTTATA
Organism: Viscum album; assembly: GCA_963277665.1. NCBI lineage: Eukaryota > Viridiplantae > Streptophyta > Magnoliopsida > Santalales > Viscaceae > Viscum > Viscum album. The sequence continues at coordinate 150,526,505 of OY728123.1, read as the reverse complement.
AATAATAGTTAATATTAGTAATTAAAATGTTATTATTTAATTATGAAAATATAGTAATAAATTTATAATTAGTCTTAGTAATGAAAATATTATTATAAGAATATTATTATTTAGTATGAATTAGTAGTTTTTAATTATTAGTGACATAATTATTAATTAATAAATAATTAGTGAAGTAATAATTATGGACTTAAGATTAACAAATAAATTACTAATAAGTAATTATTTATTAATTAGTAATTATTATTAATTAGCTGATGAATAAATATTCGTGAAATAATTTTTTTACTAACTAATGATTAAACATTGAAAAATTAATGATCAAGTATTTATTAACTAATGATTAACTAAGGATTAAATTTTGTATAAATTAGGATTAGATAATTATTGACATGATTAACTTATGACTAAATTAGGATCACATAATTATTAACTAATGATTAAATAATAATTAAATAATGACTAACTATTAATTAACTAATAACTAACTATAAAGTAAGTACTTAATAACTATTAATTAAGTAATGATTAATAAGTTATTAACGAATGATGAAGGTATAATTAACCTAGAAATAAATAATTCTTAACTAATAATTATGTAATGATTAAGTAATGATTTAATAATGATTAAATAATGATTAAATAACGATTAAACAATAATTAATTAATGAATATTTGTTAATTAACTATAAAATAAATAATTAATAAATATTAATAAATAAATGATTAATGAATGAATAACTAATGATTAATGAGTGATTGAAAATTCATTAAAATATGGTTAAGGAATGATTAAATTAAGATTAATTAATACTTAAATTATGATTAAGTAATTATTAACTAATAATTATGTAATGATTAACTAAGTATTAAACAATGATTAACTATTAATTAACTAATAATTAGCTATAAAGTAACTACTTAATAACTAATACTTAAGAAATGATTAAAAAATGAATTATTAATGATCAACGAGTGATTATAGAATGATTAATGAATGACTGACTTTGGATTAACTAATTATTAAATAATGACTAAGTTATTATTAAATATGTATTAACTTGGGATTAATTAATGATTATCTACTAATTAACTTCAGATTAATAGAAAATTAACTTAAGATCAATGTGGGATATCTACATAGAAAATATGCCTAACTGAAAACCTAATATCTCACTCTTGTCTGATATTATTTAGATGATTCATGACTTTATGAAGATTAAAATTTGTGCTTTGAAATATTAATTTCATATTTTAGGGTATAAGAAAGAATTCTAATTTTTCTGTAAAGTAAATATTATGTGGTTATCTGAGAAATGAAATCTCTATATGGATACAACAAGAGGATGTGGATTTGGAACATTTGTACATAGGGTTATTAACCCTTAAAAGAAGCAATGATCTAGACTCGATCATTACCTGGTGCATGACAATAGGCCTTACTAGAAACCTGGTTTGACATTAGCAGGGGATATAAATTAGATGATTCACATTATCTTTATAAAATACTTATCATACATTTAGTAATATAAAAATTTATACAATGAAACATTAGTTTCATCTTTTATAATATAATAATAAATTCTAAAATTTTATTAACGTAAAGATTATGAGGTTATCTTAGAAATGAAATCCATGTTTGGATAATAAATGTTAATGTATCCCTGACACAGTTGTACCTATGGGTAATAACCCCAAAAAGGACACATTGAGTTGGACTCAATCATCCCCTGGCGCATTAAAATGGGCCTTGATGCACACAAGGTTTGAAACTCATGTGAGATATTCTTTAGATGATTCATATTCTCCATAAAAACTACTAAACATAACTTTAGGATGATTAAAATTTGTAATAATAAGCATTAGTGTCGTATATTAGGATATCAGAAGAAATTATAAAATTTTGGTAATGTAAAGACAATGTTGTCAATATTACATGATTATTTATCAATGAAAATATTGTTTACACTCTCATTATCTTTCTCAGAAATTATTTTTCACATAGAAAACGATGTTTTCCTGTGTCAACTACTTCAAGGAAGTTATTCAAACCGACCAAGGAGATTAATATAGTACACAACCATCAAAATTGGTTAGGAAATATAATAGTGTTACCCTAACGAAATTGCATTAAATATTTCATGGTCGGTTAAATATGAGATTTGATAAGAATATCCATTCTATTAGTCATAGAAATTTATAATTCCAAGATAGGCTATAACATATAGATTTTATATTGGCTAATGATGAGGACTAGGTCCAAGAAATAACTTTATTTAACCAATGATATAGTAATTCCATTATGGAGTTATATGTGTTGGTTTATACTATTAAACAACAATGTGAAAATATATGATGACATAGGTATACTAGATTCGTCAAACAAGGTCCATCCCAAGAATATGATATTATTCCTTATTATGTGGAATACGAAAACCCAATGAATCCCCTAGATATGATGGAAGACCGTTTTTATGATTCAGAAGTGTCTAATGATAGAACAGAAGGAGGCAACAATGATAATGAGGAGGAAGCTACAGAATTTAGAGAGGAAGTTTATAGAAATTCAGTAGTTTTACATCATTCTTGATGCATAATAAATCATCCATGCCTCTACACATCTTGGTCGGAATCAATGAAATATTATCCATAATTGTAATATAATATTGTCACACCATCAAATGGTTTTACTATATTTATAGAGGAAATATTTGGTGAATTGGACAAAACATTATATGTTGGAATGGGTTTATTGAACAAGGATTCTATAAAAAATATACTAAAAATATTTCATATTAAGAGACATTGTAGATATTTAGTTTAAGAGTAAAAAAATAATCACAAAGTGTAATAAATATGGTTATGATTTTAGATTTCACTTGAGGGAGATTCTGGACATTTCTCTTCGAGGTTGGAGAATTTCAATGATTAAAGTAGCTCATAGTTGCTTACAACAAAACCTTACACAAGATCATACATCACTGGATGATGAATTTGTGTCATCCATTATTATCAAGCTTATTAGTACCAACTATGATATGCCTATAGCCCTTGTGCAGAAAAGTATACAAAAAAATTGGATGTAATATTTCATATGGAAAGGAATAGATGAAGAAACAGAAGGAAATTGTCAATGTGTATAGTTGTTGGTATGAATTGTATCAGGTGTTCCCAAAATTTTTATCCACACTGAGAAAAAACATCCAACTGGACTTCCACCTTTATAGAAAATAAAATATGTATCAAGATAACTGACTTGATCAATATAATGTCAAATTTTGTCGGTTGTTCTGAGTGTTCATTCCATGTATTGCTGGGTTTCATTTTTGAAAACATTTTATAAAAATTGAAAGAATGTTTTTATATGGAAATTACATTGGTGTATTTATAATTATATCAACCAAAGATGGTAACAATTCACCTCCACCGCTTTCATTTTCCATTATGTAGATGGAAATTTATTAATCTTGGAGTTGGTTTTTAGCATGTATTAGAAACCATTTCACCCACATTCATGGTGTATGTTTCGTATATGATCATCATTAAGAAATCAATGATGAAATAAATTCATATGATATTACATGAAAATCTCCAAACAAAAATCATTGGTACTACATTAAACACATTTCTATCAACGTGTGAATGACTTTTTATGACGAACCTATAAAAAAAGGCTATCATGAAGCTTTGTGTGAAATCTATTTCTTATATTTTACTATATAATCATAATGTTAAAATTAATTCATGTTAAATATGAACAATTTTGTATAATATATGATTTGGATCAACAAATGTTTAAGAATTGATTGGAAGGGACCTTTAATGATAATCATGGACTGAATGATTTCAAGATGCATATTTCAAAAGAAAAATGGGAATTTCTATATGATGGGGGAGGAGGTATAGACACATGACCATAAACATTGTGGAGTTAATCAATGCAATCTTCAAGGGGATTCATAAGTTACCTATAAATATCCTAGTTTAAGATACATTTTATCATTGTCTAAAGTACTTCATAGAAAGAGTGAAACAAATAAATGATGGGATTTATAAGGGGATATGGTATAGATGGAACTTTCAATGCGTGATTAACAAGGACATTTATGAAGATTCTACTTATCGAGTGTGGTTTTTCATCCAAGAAGATAGACTATTTTAAGTGAAAGAGTGTTAGGTTCCCATCATAGGTAGTAGCAGTCGAGTGTTGGTGGTATTAAGGGATGTGAGGTAGTGTCTAAATGGAAACTTCTAAGAATTTCATTTTCTATGATCACACACCATTGTGTCATGTGCCTCTATGAACATATCATGGGAACTATATATTTATCTAGTGTACTAACATGACACTATTACTAACTATTATAGTGAACCATGGACACCTATTGGAGAGTTTAAAAATTTCATAATTCCCATAGACCAGACTAAATTGATATCTAACATCAAAATATTGTGGTGGTGAGGGAGAATTAAGTATAATAGGATGAAAAATAAGATGGATTGGCCTCAAGAACAAGGTAAACATTTGAAACACAAAAACTTTCACCGGAAAGGTCATAACAAGAAAAGATTCCCAAACATTTTTTGGAATGAGTTCACACTCTCAGCCATGATGATATATTTCTTTTTTAGGAACTTTTGATATTATAAATAACATGTTTTTAATATAATATCTTTTCTTTTTTATAATTATTTGATATTTCTGAATAAATTTACTATTAAACAATAAATATTTCATAAATTGTACAACTATTTACATAAATCACACAAAAGATAGAAAATCATATATTTTATATAATTTAAATAAATAAAATATTATTCTACTCATAATCCTACATATAATTTCCTATAGAAGTTGGAAAAAAGGAGTGATATAAATATCTCAATAAGGGAAGAATTAACAGTGATTTATAAAGGGTTAGATCATAATAATGGGAAATCATATAAGAATGGGAGAAAAATATAACTATAAGGATTAATAAATCATAAGAGAATACTAAACAAGTCTCTATGTGACTATCCATTTCCATCAATCCATCATGATATGATGGAAACGGAAAGAAGAGAAAATTACATGCTATAATAATGTGTTAGAACTATCTTTAAAACAAAACCAGTTTACAAATAATTTTCACATGATAAAAATATTTTTTTAAATCATATTTATTTAATAATAAGACTTTTATATTCATATAAAATAGAATATGAAAAGTACAAGTGTGATGACATGAAATAATAATAAAACTAACCATGGATATACTGTAAATAAATCTTGTGATCAAATAACCCTAAAATATACCATCATGTGAGAAATCATACCTAAATGACAAATAAAACCATTTGGAATCTAATATATGCATATGCATGCCACTTAAAAAATAAATACTTAATCCATATGGTGGATCCAACCAATATATCCTATGTGTTCATGAATTTGTTTTTAAATTAAAACCCCTTTAAAAAATTACTCTTCCAATAAGAATTGAGGAAAAAACAATCTCATTTGAAAATGGAGATCGGGTAAGAGTAGACCAGGTCCTCATGGTCTGAGATCCATAAGAAAAAAAATTAATCCTCTATCAAACCCCATAGAATTGGAATCCACTGCCCAATTAGGTTCTGATGGGATAAGAGGAGAAGAAATCTAGTGAGGATCTAAGAAAAGAAGAGGAAACTACACCAATGTATTGGATGGTTATATGATAACCCCCATCATAGAAAAACCAAGTTCAAATTAAAGAATACCTATGAGATATAAAAAATTAACCAATGTATTAGATGCTTATATAATACCCCACCCAGAACATAATGATAAACTATGCTTATGTATTCCATAAGAACATAAGATAATTCATAATTACTTCATAGATTAATTACCCAATGGAAAAGAAATGGGTTTCTGGAAAACTTCATTAGAACATTATTATAATCCATCAAGATAAAGAAGGTGGGTTTTATCATTCGATCATATCTGTAGTGAAAGATTACAATCATCAAAAGATGTTGACAAAGATGAGAAATTATTTCTAAAAGATTTAGAAATATTATTTGAAAACATAAATAAATTCCTTTTTCTTTTTGTGGTAAAAATTTTATAAAACAATAGGAATAGGAATATTATATCCCATATTCTATCAGTCCTAAACTTAGGTTGTAACTAATATTATATTTATATTTTACACTTAAAAAATATTTATTTAATTTTTTTATATAGATATGGAAGATACTAATCTACTCATTGAGCAGTATATGTATGTTACACGTGAGGTAATAGTGGGTTGTGATTTTTGATGAATTATGGTGCCTAGAGAATACTATTATCATGACATTTCACCTCCAGCTACTACTATACGATGCCTACACCATTTTGGATTATAGGGAATAATTATATCTGATTATACATTCATTAATAACCACCTCCTTTCATACCTCACTTTGATATGGAGACCTAAGACTCACACATTCCAATTTCCTGAGAGAGATATAACCAATAATTTTGAGGATGTGGCAGTTTTTCATGGTCTTCCTATATAGGGTACTGAAATTATAGGAACCTCCCATGGAGAATGGCTTGAGATTTTACAATTATTGCTTGGTATGGACATTGCGGGGTATGATAATACATTGGATGGAGGTTCTCTGTATATGAGTTTGATGCACATGTATTTTGTAAATTTACCCATTAACATTGACATGAAAATTATCATGTATTATTCACATGCATATATATTATGAATCATTGGAGGGACAATGTGAACTGATCACTCGAGGATGTATGTCCACATGATATATTTAGGGCTAATAGAGGTCTTTGATATAGCTGGGAGATATATTTGGGCTTATGCACGATTAGAATATATGTACAAGGCATTATACATGACATTTCGATCAGATCAAAGTTATCTAGGGGATGTGTTATCCTCATTCAGATGCGAGAATGGGAGTACATCCCTCCTTGACCCCTATTGTTGATGGTCCAGAGCTTTATATGTATGTGCTACATGATGCTCCGCGTAGATTCTAGTATGATCACTCATATTTATTTTGTTATGCTAATATGATTTATTATACTCTATTACTTATTATTTATCACATTCAATATTGTATGTTACTAGTGGAGTTAGACACACAACATTATCCTGACTTTGAGTCACAATTTGGGTGCTTAGAATATCATGTTGGATAGTTTACTAAACACTGATGTAAGTATATACATTCTTAATTAAATAATCAATTTCATATTATTATCAATTTAATAAATTAGTAACAAAATATTTTAACAAATTTAAAATGTCATTTCAGATTTCATGGATTCCATACTGGGCTCTATTATACCATCCTATCATATAATTCACTTATGTAATTGACGATGCTATAATTATAGTCCCTCTCATCCACTTTAATATTGTTGAGTGGAACCAATATGATAGAGTCAAATTCTAGTTTGGATTTGTTTAGTGTATTCTAGTTCCACCCAGATAGTCAGCAACACTTCATTCTATGAAGTTAACTGAGAGGTACAATGTTGATTGGCATTAACAAAATGTAGATTATCTCAACCTATGGGGAAGACGTATGTCATTTCATATCGAGGGAATGCATACTATGTGATTCTATCTATCTTAGTAGCTCGAGTGTGATCCATGGTGTAGACTAAATTCAATACAATATCTTACTCCACATGGCAGATAAGTTCATGATATGGTAAGTCAGTAACATTAAATTTTTTTTTATATTAATTTTTTTAATTCAATTTGAATATCTTAATAACATAGTCAACTCCAACATATTCCCCACATGTATGATTCATAGTAGGGTGAGGTTTTTTACTAGGCAGTGTACCATGCTACAATAGAGGAGATGATGCGAGTATATCATTTTCTATATGATAGTATCATTGATTATTCACCTTAGGGAGATTATGTTCCTACCTAGAGAGAGGAGGTTTTTCCTAACAAACCACCTCAAGTAGCTACTGGTGTTGAGGATCCATGATGATGATGACATAAACCATGTCATGCTACATGTTATACCATACTTATTCCAAAGGAAGAGGTCACACCTTTATCATTCCAACCTCATCCGATTGCAGATGTGGACCAGGAGGCACAGTATCCATTTTTTTAGGATATCTACATTTTACTATATATATATCTGATCCGAGCTCATATTAGGGATCATTTCCCATTCCTCCAACTTTAGTGGCTAAGCCTTCACGGGCTTTATGGTTCCTCCAGAATCTGATGATAGATCCTTCCATTTATGTTGTTGGAGAAGGATCATGTACACATCATGACATCCATACGAAACCTCCTCCTAATGACTCATAAGTAGAGCATTATACATTTGAGGTTCCAATGCGTAAGGAAGAACCCTCTCCAGCTCATCATACTCCACCCCAAACTTAGAGGGTTGTGATCTCAATAAGGGAAACCCATTCACATACCATATTGTAGGAGGAGACCTCATCATAGACAGTTATTGTAAAAATTCATTTTTATATTTTCTATTGACCTAATGGATTTGAAACAATAATGTATTATATCTCCTATATTATTGTATGTATATTAAATTGATGAAATTATTTTTTTACTTTCAACTATTTTTTACATGTTTGACTAGTATTTTAATTTTCATTTATATTTTACTTATTGTTTAAATTTTTTAAACTTTCAAAGTTTACTACTTAAAACATAGGAAAACTTATTAAATTTATAGTACATAACATTAAAATCTTATAAAATATAAAATATAAAAAACTTATTAAATCACAAAAAATAGCTTAAATATCTAAAAATTAGTTGAAAATAAAATTAAATTTCTCAACATAATAAACCAAAATTAATTTACATGACACAAACATTATTGATTAAAAAAATATTTACACATTAAAAAATATATTCCCATAAATTATAGTATAACTAAAATCTAAATTAAATTTATAACTTCAACTAAGAATTTAAAAAACAATTTCAAATAAAAGGAATTTGAAAAAAATTATAAATAGAAATGTAATGTTTTAAAACAATAATATATTGTACCATTAAAATTACTTTTCATTAATTGTTTTTATGAAATTATTGTTATTTCCAATTATTTTTTATATGTTCAGTAAGTGTGTAAAATTTCATTTATATTATATTTGTACGTTTTTATTATAGACTCTCAAAGTTACATACATGAAGCATTATTATGTTTCATATAAATGGATTTAAAATCATATACATTATAAATTTTTAATAGAATCTAAATGAAATTTGAAAAAATGACTCAACATAAAAAAATAAAAGAAAATAAAAATATATCATAAATATAATAAACAAAAGATAATTTACATTTCAGAAACTTTATTACATAAAAACATAACATTTACACTTTAAAATATCAATGTGAAAAATTATAATTAAGTATTATATTATTAATTATGTTCTTATGAATTATTATTAATTATCTTATTATAATTAAATGTTATTAATTATATTATTAATAAATATTAATTTTATTACTAAATATTTACAATAATTAAAATAATAAATATTAATAATTATGTAAATAAAATAATTATTAACAGAGCTAAAAAAGTAGACAATAATATATTTTTTTTAAAAATATTTATTAAAATTTTAATATAAAAAAATTAATTTTTAATAATAATGTTATTATTAAAAAAATATTTGTATATATTTTTCTATAAAAAAATATTAATTTTTTTTTGAAATATAAAAACTTATATAATTTTAATTTATTAGATGATTTTCAGTTTTCTTTATTTTGGAAATGGCGGTATGACCCTAAACGCATTTTCCCAAATTCTGTGGAAAAGATATTAATCGTCATCACACCTTTGGACAAGGAAAGAAAAAGCCAAAGTAGTGACCATATTTAATTAATTTAAATTTTATTTTAAAAAAAAATTAACCTAGGTTTATTTTATTATTATTTTTCCAAAAACATATGTTAAAAAAACTCTTCAAAACATTAACCCTTTTTTAGATCTTCAACATAGGATTTTCTTAACAAACCCTCCCCCAAAAGTTTCCTACACAGAAAACTATAACCATATTCATAAACAACATTTCCAACAAATAATGTTTATGAAGTATGATTAGAACCAAAATGAGAGTGAAACATCACATGATAAATAATGGAGTTGTGGTTCATCCATCAAGATCAATGGTGGATGAAAATATAGCCACTACCTTCCAGTAAACAATTGGTTCATTATAATGGTAATTAATTTAAATTAAAACAAATATAAATTTTTTAATTCTTCAACAAAACCAAAACATGTTGTTTTAAATAAGAATTTCCATGAACTTATAACTATTTACTTAGTGTTTTTCTTAGGTTTTCAAAAAAAAGTATATGTTCTAAATTTTTAAAAAATAGAATTGAAGAATGGAACGCCTTTGGTCATGGGCCACAAGAGTTGGAGGCTCCAACACCCTTGGATTCAACTAAAAACTATTTTTTTAGTTTTAAAATCTTTATTTTTTTTTTGTTTATATATATATATAATGATTTTTAGTAGAATTAAACTACTATTATATCTAGCATTATCTCTATTAAAGTAATATAAAAATATAACTAAAATTCTCATATAAGGCACCGTTTTATAAGGGAGGGTTCCAAAAAAATCCAAATGGATTTTCAATGTAGGATTCAACTTTCTCTTTTCCTACGTAGAATTAATATTATATTATCTTTAATAATTACTAAATAATTAACAACAAATATTAACTACTAATTACGTATTAATAAATAATAATAATAACTAAATAAGATTAAACTATTAATATTGGTTATTAAATGAAAATAATTATTAATTAACAATTAAATAGAAATTAGATAGTATTAATTACTAATTAATAATATAAATAAATAAATAAATAAATAATAATTAATTCTTTATAGTTAATGGTTAGTATTTAATTAGTAATTAAATAATTGTTAAATATTAATTAATAATAATAACTAAATAATAATTAAATATCAATAATTACTATTAAATATTAATAGTTATTAATTATAAATTAATTAATATTTAAATTATATTTATTACTTATTAATAATATTATTTACTAATAAATAATTATTATTAATTAATAAAATTGATAAATAACTAATTAATTAATAATTAATTTTTAATAATTAATAGGTTTTAATTAACTAGTAATTAAATAATATTTACTTATGAATAAATAATATTAATAATAACTAAATAGTAATTAACTATTAATAAATACTATTACATATTAATAATTTATAAATAATAACTAATTAATAATTAAATAATATATTATTTAATAATATTAATTTTTAGTAAATATTAATTTCTAATTGATATTATCTACAAATAATTATTAAAAAATATTATTTAGTTAATAATTAACAATAAAAATTGTTATACAATTAATTTTTGTTAGTTAATTATTTAGTTACTAATAATTAATAATTATTATTAATTTTTACTCAAAAATTACTAATAAATATTTAAATTATTATTTATTTTCTAATTATGAAAAACAAATCATTTAATTACTCATTAATTAATAAAAATTAATTATTAATGAATTTTAATTAATAAATAATTAGTAATTAAATAATTTAATATTTGTTATTAATAATGATTATTTAGTTTCTAATTATGAAAAATAATAATTATTTGATTACTAATTAATTGATAAGTATTAATTTTTAATATCTTAATAAAGATAAATATAGCTTATTATTAAAATTAATTAATTAATTTTAATTAATTGTTAATAATATGCAAATAATATTAATTAATTAATAAGTATAAACTATTAATAACAAATGAGTTGTTTATTGATATTTTTATAAACATTATTAATATTATTTAAATAATTATTAATATTTAATAATAATAATAATATTTAATTATTAATTAGTATTAATTATTATTTATTTGTAACTAATATTTATTATTAATTATTTTCTAATTAATAATAATAATATATTATTATTCCGTTATTGAAAAGGGGATGCTAAATTCCACATTGGAAATCCATAAGGATTTTCAAGCCACCCCCACCCTTATAAAAGGGATCAACATATGATAGTTTTAATTATATTATTATAATACTTTAGTAGAAGTAATAGTCAATATAATGAAAATTACATTTTTTAAAATTTTTGTTATATATATATAAATGAAACTAAATAATAAAATTTTAAAACTAAAAAATAAAATTTTAAAACTAAAAAATAATTAATTATTTTAGGTGAATCCAAATGTGTTGAAGGGTCTTGTGCCTTTGCCTCTTAAACGAGTTTAAAATCATTGAATACCCTAATGCCTTTGGCTTCCACAAAAGGATGCCAAAGGTGTTAGGGGATTAAATTCCTTTATGTCCTAATTTAAAAAAATTAAACCTATATCATTTGTAATTTTTTTGAAAAGCATAGAAAAAATCTGGTTCATGATATTGATTTCTCTTTGTTTAGAAATAACATGAACTATGGATTTGAAAATCCATGGCTCTGTAAAATTTATTAAAATATAAAAACAACACACACAAGTATAAAAAGGATTGTAAGTACAAAGAAGTGGAAGACACAAATCTATAAGAACATAAAGCGAATTGTCAGCCTCTAAAAGGATAAGAATCCATCAAAGGACCATCATCGCCTTTTTATGTTTATCTCCCCTACCTCGAGATCCACCTTATCCACTAGAGTGTATACTTATCCTCCATTTTTTAGGATATTTCTATGTAGAGGTTTGTCTATCTATACTCGGTTCTTCCTTCACATTATGGGATTTAGTGTCCTATGCAATGTCTTTTTCACTAACCATGCCTTGATTTGGATAATCATCCCCACATAGGGGCTCGTTATGATGAACTTCGTCTCCAAGTTTGTCTTTTATAGCTAAAACAAGATCAATTGTATAATTCCCTTATTGGGAAGCATTCAAATATTCATAGGGCTTTTCAACTAGATCATTCAAATTCAACAAGGGTGAAGAAGAAGCATTAGACACATGGTTTTTCCTTCTATTATTTCTAATTACTTTTCACTCATGGATATCAATATATAGGGAATAAAATTTAGGAATATTGACCGATTAAATCATGTCAAAGGTATTTGGGGGAGAAAGACAATTATTCCTTTAATTTCTTCATTCCTAAGTAGGAGCTCCTGAATCTCTATCATCAAAGGTAAATTGAATAAAGAAGGGAATTGGAACATTATTATAAATCAAGCTTCTATTAGAAAACCTATTTTGTGTGTTATCATTAGATTTAATAGGATCAACTTGTGGATTAACATCTCTGTGAATAATTTGATCAACACCTGGAAAAGGACCGGGCTTTCTAGTCTGAACCCCAACATCCCTCTTATTGTTGTAATCTCTATGAATAGATTTTTCTTACATGCTACATACCACAAAAACCCCAAAAACATTTCCTTCATATGAAAATCTTTCCTAATCCTTTAAAAACATGTGAATAGTTAACCCTAACCTCCAAATGGGGGCGAGACTAACCCTAGAGTGTTCCACACATCTCCCAGTTAGATATATGGATTTAAATCACCTTATTCACAAAATGAATAGTGTCTGAGTTTGGATGGACTTGATCCTAGGCTAGTTCCCTTTGGTAGAGAGACAGTATGAATCGATGTACCACTCGAATAACACCCCAGTGGATTTATTCTTATTTAAAATTGTAACAATATAAAATCACTATCAAAATATTAATATTAAACTATGAAAATAAAAAATAAACAATTAAATTATAGAGGGATGCTCCTCAAAATTTTCAAGAATGAGGAGACTAGTTCCAAACAACTATTTATAGAGAAACTCAAAAATGATCCCAAGATGATCCTAAATACCAATTCCAATTAATATCTCTATAAAATGGAATGTTATACCCCAATAATCTTTACATTAATGAAATTTTAATTTGAGTTATAGTTTGAGAAAATTAAATATAAATGTATCGTGTCATAATCAATCAATTAATTAAAAAATGCATGAAAATATATGATGCTTCGAATAACATAAATGGTTTACACTAATGAAAAAACCACATTTCATTATTAAAAGTGTCTCAATTAAAATGTATTTCTAGTCACACAAAAAATCAACCTTAGGGTAAACAACACATTCTGATAATAATATAATTGTTAAAAAAATTCCATGTTTATTTATATGGATAAAATTCCCATTAATATTTATGAGTATAATATTACTAAATACCGTTGAAAATTTCCAACTACAAAACTAAAATTTCAAGACATATAACATAGATACACCTGTAAAAAGTTTACTTGAAAAGTATAATCCCATTCTTATGACCTAAGGAACTAAAATATGTTTACTTTAATATGGTCCAACACATTATTTTCCTGAGAAGATACACCTTCAAAAAGGTTCAAGGCATAATTAAATACATGATCCTTGATAAGAGATAAACTTTCAAAAGTTGTGATTCATAATTAAAAAAATTAACAATAAAATTAAAAAATATAAGAGATTATTTTTCAATTCATTAATTTATCCATAAAAATTACCTCAACCTATAATATCATCAAGATCCTTTATCACACATGAACTAAAGGAATCATCCATGACTCATAGAACCTATTGGTTATGGGATCATGTGCTTTTGTTGTGTCCCGAAAACTCTATCAAATAAACTAAATGATCTCACAAAACTCAATAATAATTTATCTTATTGTCAAAACTCAACTCCAATACAATAGTAAAATAGACACCATGATCCAACATGAATATTAAAGAAACTTCATACAACAAATTTATCTCAACTAAAATCAAGATTGAGCTTAACATCACCACAATACAACATAACTCATCCTTCTATTTGAGTAAAATAACCATTAATTGGAACATTACATGATTTTAAAAATGGGTCAACATCACATTCATTCATCTTTAAATTTTCACTCAAAACCCTCATCCTCCATTGAGGAAGGAAACAAATACCTTCGTAATAAAATAAATGAAAAAATATTGAGGGGGAAGTAGGTAGTGCACTCCAACTTAGTTATATTTATGTAAGGAAATTTTGTAAAAGGACCCAATTATATATGATGATGATCAATAAAATAATCATAAGAATTAACTATGATTATTTTATCATTTTACCTTCACCTCATTGTAGAGAACTATTCATTTAATTTATTATCACTCAAGATATTAATATAATATTCATCATTGATATGACTAATAATCCATTTAGGCTTTGTATAATTAACAATGTTATCACCATAACTTGTGGTGGAACATCATAGTATATGAGTGTACCACTAATCATGGGTAGTTTGGTTTACACCCCCTTTCTTTAAATCAATAGATATCACCAACATTGATCTAGAAATATTATTTTCCCCACATATATGATTACATGACACATAATTATCAATTAGTCTCATCTAATTTTTATATTACTCTTCTTATAATTCCATAAATGAGCTACACTAAGTTGGAAAATCTTTTAACATCAATGGAATCAATGTCTTGATATCCAAGACTTATAAATGCACCATTCATTCCAACACTAGTCATTTATCAATTTAAAATATACCAATAATTTTCATTCTATTATCATCTTTTCTTTAGTCTAAAAAGAGGCATAACATCACATAGATACCTTCCAACACCCATTGGTATACAAAGGGTTTAAAAATAACCACATCTTACTCATTATCACTTCACTCATAGAAGAGGTCAGAAATAAGAACCCTGAAATTGAAAAGGAGAATATTCATCAAGACATTGTATACAAGTGACCAATTACTTTGATCATACAATACACTAAAGACACATACTGCCATAATCCAAATTAGACAATATAAATATCACCTAAAATACCTCAAACAAACTTCCTTGGATTTTAGGAAAACATATAATCAATCAAGTGACTCTGATAGAGACTAAAATAAATAATCGTATTAGTTCATCCCTCATGATGGATACAACTATATGGTTTTCATCAAGAAAAATATCTTCCCAAATACATAAATAAAAATAAGTAGTATATTGTTAGCTATGTCAATCAGTTATAATGATTTCATAATGGTTTAAACCCACAACAGTAAAACCCCAAGTGAACTACCCTTCACACAAGATAAGTTCAAATAAATTACACAACTACTATTGGATGTTCACATAAATTTTAATTACCAAGTCTCTAGAAACATATATATGGAAGTTATATTATATTATTGGTACAAAATAAAAGAGTTACCAAATGATCTAACATTTTAATAATCTTGGAAGACAAGATACTTACATATTTTTCACATTTCAGTTGGGAAAATAAATTACATCATAAAAACTATATAAGAACACTATTGTATATTTTATAAGATCCTTAAAAATTAAACATATTTATATTATAGGTTTTCTGGGTAATGGAAAACAAAAAGAGGGGACATGAGATGCTTATTAAGGAGTAACATACAACATATGCTATCATATAATAAGAATGGAATAAATATTATGACACAAATAAATGATAACAATAATGCCATAAAAAATGAAATTCAGGGAATAATATATCCATGAAAATAAATAAAATCATGGATAGAAATTACTCATCACATATTGATGTAATGAATAATTTCATACATCATAAACATTTTGTCAAGGCCTTGTTCCAATATATTACATCATACGTAAATGGGTAAGGAATATACCAAAACCCTAGAGATTTTGTCTAATGAGACCCATATATTAATTTAGGGGATATATATAGCTTGATTCACCCTTCAATAATTAAGTATAATGTATTCATCATATTAAGAAATGAATAAACTATACAATATATACCCTACATACCTTAGTAATCAATAAATATTATTATTTAAATAACTAGTATATGAATTTTAAATATTTCTACAATCAATAAATTAAATAGATTTCTATATAAGAATCCATAAAACTAACATTATATGGAGTAACATTATATAGTTAATTAAATAATTTCCCTAATAAAAAAATGGAATAATGGGGATATCTAGGAGAATATCTTGTAATCAAGATAGAAACTATGAGGCATTCTCAATGTGATAGGAAGAACCCTTATCAATGAAATAAAAATATTGTGGTGGAGAGGGTACTTCAATGTGATGGGATATAAATATAATATAGTAATTTATTTTCATAGTTTTCAATGGTTTTTGAACAAATTAATTATTGTAAAATCCAACATTAAGGTCCATAAAGAGTGTGTGAATTATCTAAAGAATATCCCTGAGGAATGTCCAATCAGAAGTCTAGTCTTAGGCCCACTATTCATGCATCGAGTGAAGATTTATTTGATAAAAAAATTTAGGGTGATTACCCATAGGTTCATATATTATATAGCCTCATGCACTTTCTAGTATCCATGTAGGGATGCATTTTCAAGGTAAAAACACACTTTAATTTCCAAAATTTATAACTTTGGGAATTATGATAGCTTTAAGTAACATTTCAATCACAAAACCATTAAAGGTTATAATTTCAAATAGATCATTAAATAATATAAATAATTATTTAATAATGATAGAAAATATTAAATGGGTAGTAAGTACACTATACAAAATAGAACATTTGTAAAATATAATCATGTCTCAAGGAATTGAAATTTGAATCAAATAACCCTTACCTTTAATCCCACTCGGATGATTGTTCTCTAGCCTCCTATAAAATAAAAAAACTATCTTAATCACCTATTTCATCACATTATTCACATATATAAACTTATTTTAACTTTATTTATAATAATTATCTCTATTTATACTAGTTAGTTATTATCTATTTTGAATATCGGGTGTGAGTAATCATGATAGTTTTGAACTTGTATAATAAAATCAGGGTTTTTATTCATTATTCTCACAGATTCCATAATTACCAAAACATAAAAGTTACTAGAATTTATGATTTATAATTACTTATAATTTTATTCAATGGGATCTTTAGTTATGATCCTTAATGGTGAAATTCAGGATAAGTATGTTTTATGATTTCTAATAAACATACATTTGTATCTTAAATGATGAGTTTAATATTAAGTTTCCAATTCTAGAACTAAAATAAAACCATTATTTAATTATTTATGTCATATATTTATTAAAAATAAAATTACTATAGTCATCCTTGATCTTAATTTATAATAATGTTCAAGTAGGTGGTTAAACTGAGTAAAAGAAAAACATGCCATAATATATGGGTGATTATGAAGTGATTTTGTTATAATATAATTATACTAGATGCATAATGACCATATTTAGTGTTTATTAGTGTTTTATTTCATAATTGCAAATAATTATAATAAGAAGCTAACATATATGATAAAATGACTTAGGCTTGTAATACGTGGATATTACATCTTTTTAGATGAATATTCATTATATTCAACAAACACATGCCTAAAAACCATAAGAATTTAGTTCCTTTGGAAACATGTAACACAATATTCTTAATTCATAAATTATCTTCAATGTCCCCCATAAATATATTCCCCTTTAATACTCCTACTTAAAACCTTTCTTTATAACACAGGTAAAGGAAACATAAGAAAGGGTGATCTCATTTTCTTAGTAAGGGTAAACAATGGATATATGTAAGAATAACACGAGCAAGTGAGTATGAGAACATGCAGAAAACATTTTAAAACCATAACCTACATATCCGAGTTCATAATATAGTGTTATGGAATAAATATTGGTAGTTAGTAAGACATGAATCACAAGGGAATCAAAGAACATGATCCATGATAGAATAACATTGACATAAGACATAGATTTTTGGAATACACACAAGCATAGAAATTCTTATTTTAAGGATACCCATTAAGAAATTCATAAAATGTTAGGCTTGGGATAACAAACCATGTACCAAATTAAGGCTTGGGCTAACCACCCATGTACATTATTTCTCAGGCTTGGTCTAACCACCATTGTATCCTTTGAGATCATAGAAAATTTATTATTACTCGATGAATTGGAGGGTGATATAGGTCTCACCCATACCATAATGAAATTTATACACATATGTGACACAAGATCGTAAAATATTGATCATTTCATAACCCATGAAATAAAATGGGTTTCATAAACATTTCAGTATGTCATAACATGTGGGAAGGAGAGAGGTTTCATAATCATTTCATCATTTCATCATATCATAACCCATGCAAAAAAGAAATGGGTTTCATAACCATTGTTTGATGGTATAACCCGTATAAGAGAAACAATTCTCATAAAAATCTTATCATCGTAAAACATTTGGAGAAAGAATAATAATTTTATATTTGATTCATATCCCCATTAAATGATAAGTTATATCAAAGGATTTCATCATAGATAAAAAATTATTTTTGAAAGATATATCACTTGAAAATTTTCTTGTGAAAGATAAATTTTAATTGAATTTTTTTTAAATTATAAAACATTTTGGAAATACTTTTATTTTAAAATAACCTTAAAAACATATAAAGGAAGATTTAAAATCATTTATAATACTTCTTGAGGAAAATATCCTTTCCACATTGAAAAAAAAATTAAAACATAAAACATTTCAAAAATCAATTTTTATTTGAAATAATTTATCGAGAATATAAAGTAGTTGGGATTTGGCTTAGTGGTAAGCACCACTAAATTCTACATGAAAAATGGGGGTTCAAAACCCATTGGGCAGAGGTATTGTAGCAGTATTGTTGCAGCAATGACAATGTTCACCGGTGTACACTGTAGCAGCGGTAGGGGCACTATAGTAGCGGCAGGGTACTGTAGCAGCGGCGGGTACTGTGCAGTACTATTGTAGAGCGGGAACTGTAGTAGTAATATTCACAGAATGGGTCTTGGGACAAAAAATGGGCCTACGGGCTATGTAATGGGATAAATTCCCATTGGGACTTCAGGCTATGTAATGGGTCTCCCTCTACTCAGTTAAAGAGGTCTTTTCTTTGCTTTAATAATAAATGAGGCTTCAGCCCCAACATGTAAAAAAGATTATCGAGAATATAAATGTTTTACAAATATTAAGGAAAAAAATTTCTTTAAAAATAATTTTGAAAACATGTAAGGGAATATTGAAAACATTTAGCAGTCATGATAATGTGAAATATTGTTCATGTTGTTCTTATAAAAAACAAAAAATCATATCACATTTTCAGTCAAAACCAAATGGGAATTATTTTGAAAATGACATGAATATTCCTTTATTTTTTTTAAAACTCAAAAATGGGTAAAATATTATTTAAATATCCTAGGAGAATACTGAAAAATGTTTGAAAATGTTTTTTTAACATGACTTTGGAAGAAAATAGATTTCCGAATGAAGAGATAGATAAAGTCAAGTTTTTCATAAAAAATATTTACTCAATAATTATAAGTAAAAAAGAATAGGAAAATGGTACTATTATATCATGAATACAATTTTAATAATAAAATTCATGAGTTTCCTGATTTATGGATCATAATATTTTATCATTATATACATAATCATAAATAATCATGATAAATGATGATATTGTATCATAAAATCATTATGACTTTGGTAACCTTGAATAACAAGCCCTGTGAAGGAATAAAAATAAATGAAACTTAAAATATCATGATTAAAAAATTTTATGACATTTTATGTAAATTTTTTTATATACACAACATGAAATAATATTGGTTCATAACACAATATACGTCTCCAAGAAGGAAAATTGAGATAAAAATACCTTACCACTTTGGTAATATTTTGAATTGTAATAACTAATAAATAATATCATAAAATAAAACATTAAATATCAGGAAAATAATTGGATTAAAGATATAAAATTTCAAAGGGGTAGTATATACACCACAAAAAATAAATATGTGGTGAATATGTCATGTGTCTCCCTAAAGGAAAAAGTGAGATGAAAATATCTTACCTTGAGTCTTGAATTCCTTCATACACATTGAAAACACATGTGTGATAAATATAATTTTATTATTAATCTATTAAAGAACCAAGAATATATATATCATAACATATATGATTTAATTGTAACTTTTATTTATCCATTTATTAACAATTCCAGGTTAAAGTTACATTTCAGGTAATAACCACTTTGTTTTTCATATATGTTTTTATTTTTTATTTTTCATCTTCATACTTTGATAATGGTTCCATAATCTTTATAATTTTATAAATTATATAAATATAATATATATTTATTACATATGTATTTATAGTAATCCATAAAATATATAGATAGAAAATGAAATACATCATTCATGGAGACGGTATGTTGTACGTATACAAGAACACTATTTTCATTTTCTCACCATATTGAATGAAAGAAAATTAAATGATATATTTTCATTAAAGAATAATTTTCATGTCATATATATCACATATTTGTATTAAACCCATCTCTATTACCTTCCATGTAAATAGTGAATGAACAACATCACTTCACAAGGCAGGTAGTCCACCGTACACATGAGCAACGTTATCATCTTCCCAAAAAATAGAAATCATGAAGTTAACTATGATATAATAATTAAATAAGTATAATAATATCATAAATATTATATATAAACAATATATCCATCATTATTTCAAAATGTGAGGGGTGGTAATGGTAAAACGAATGACATCGGTTCTTGAAGTCGTAGTTCAGCATACACATGAATGATAATTTCATAATACATTAGATGAAAGTTGATATAGTGGCATTTTATTACCTTATAATAAAAAAATATTAGTATATTGAAGATATTTAGGTTATTATAACATAATTATAGAATATTAATTTAATGATGTGGAGGAATAAATAAAATAAAAACTCTCGTTGATAAATGTTGCATCTTTTTCAGGTATCCTCTCTAGGTTTGCACCTAAAGCCTTCCTAGGGTTTATTTATATAAAAAAGGATTCTATGAGGAGATAATAGAATATGGAACCTTATTTGGGTATGTATTTTCCAAACAAAAATGTTATGATTTTGTTAAGAGAAGAATAGAAGGGGTGACATTTTATAAGTGAGGCGAGTGACACACTTGTAATTTTTTGAAAGAAAGAATTCCACCCAAATATTTTCTTGTAAAATGGGTACAATAATATAAAATTATAAATAATAGAAGTTATAAGGTATATATATTTCCATAAAAAAATTTTTTGACTTATAGTGGTTAATTTTTAACTCTTCCCTTTTTAGTTTAACCCCGGGTAAACCCATTTTTATCTTAATCTAGGTAAATAATTTTTACAGTTTTTACTATTCATTATGGTAAAAAATTAAATTTTGATTATTATATAATAATATATATTATTATTACATATGTGTAATTAACTTTCCCAAATTATATTCATATAATTAGAAAATTTTAATTTAAAATTAATCCTACAGACATGACAAGAAAGTGGATTTTCAAAGAAAAATGTTCAAAAGTTTACAAAGATTTTATATCCAATTACAATATAAAATTTATTCTAATGAAATAATTTGGATTAATATATATATATATATATAATTTAAATAATTTTACATAGAAACAATTTAAAATATAATTTTAATTTTTAGATAATTTAAATGAAAAGGCAGTTTTCAATTAAAATTTTGTATCTTCACTATTCATCAAAAAATAAAATTTTCATAAAATTCTAAAAAATTCACCATAATAATTTTCATACATTATGATTAAAAAAAATATTTTTTTAAAAAATAAATTTTCTAAATTTTTTATTTTTTTTAATTTAAATCAAAACCTGGAAATGTGATGAAAAATTGTATTTTTTAAAAGTGTATTTTTTTCAAGGACAAGATGATTTTATATTAACATTATATATAATAATAATAATTGTATGAATATAAATTAAACTTTACAGAAATTAATATATAAATTTCCATTATAAAATTACTCATTAGGGATTATTTTAATTAATTAAAATAGGGATACCTTATGCACTTTAAAATAGTTTAAAACCCCCATTTTTAAACCCAAAAATAAACTTATACTAAAACCGTGTATAAATTTTATTCAAAATTAATTTTGTGGATTAAATATTAAAAAAATAATATTTATGTTAATTTAAAACATAATTCAGAATTTAAATTACTTAATTTATTGAAAAGAAAAGATAATTTTAGGGAAATTACTATTTTTCAATATTCATTGAAAAAATCAATATTTTTTTAAACATAAATAAATTTCAACTTAAGTTAATTTAACGATGATGATTATATAAATGAATTTAATTTAATAAAATATTTTTTCTAGAATATATATAAATTAATTTTAATATTTTATCATAAAAATAAAAAAATATTTTTGTAGATAACATATTTTTTATGAATATAATTACTTTATTAAAAATTGATTGATTAATTAATAAGAGTTTATAAATTCATATTGAGTAGGAAATTTATATTTATGTATCATAAAATAGTTAATAATATTCGTACCTACCTATTTAATGGCTAGGTTATAATAGACATATTTAAGATAATATTATTACACGGTTTATTGAAGTTTGGTGTCGCGTTTCATGAACGCTATCGAAGAAACTCGTTATTTCATGTAACACAATCTATCATAAATTTTTAATTAATATGAAAAAAATATTTTAAAAATCTCGAAGTGTTACATTATACCCCAATTAAAATGAATTTTTCCCTAAAAACTCATCTCAGATATAAATGGTTTAATATATGGAAGTTCCATTATAGAAACCCACATCATAAAAAGGGTTAATAAAACATCCTATTGAAAAAAGTGAAAGGGATGTGTGAAATACATTTGGAACAAAACATACTAGGTTTCCAAATAGAAGAACATATGTGGGAAGTGAAAACATGGACATACAAGAGAAAACTTACACCTAAATACCAATGAAGTGTGATAGAGAACATTGTTAGGAGAAAGTTAATGACCACAGATCCATAAACCAAAGAGGTGTGAAATAGGTCATCTATATCATAAAAAATGATGATAACAGGATAAATTTTTATTTCATGATCCTTTTAATAAAGTTGAATAATCTTTAGGAGAATATATACTTTCTTGATTTTATTCCATTTCATAAGAGAAATCTCATCCATTGGTTGTATCTTGATAAATTTCCACTTCATATCTTAACTCAAGAAATAAAATTGTCTTTATTATTCTTAAGGCACTAACGCATCATAAAATCCATAAATAAAATTATAATTCATCCCATATATCTTTAGTTACCATAAAAAACGGTTATAATAGGTTATCCAATATGAAAAAATATTCACATGGTGAAGTAATATATTAGTATCTAAATCCTCATCCAAATTTCAACTTAAACCATTTCATAAATGGTTAGCCTTATTATAGTGACCTAACATTTATTACATGACTATTAAATAATTTTTAATATTATCAACATAATAAAGATAAAAATAAATGATCAAAAGGTTTATTTTCTTGATAAAATTAGTCTCATAAATATTTTTAACATAATAAAAAATTAATATTTATTTAAATCCTTCATATTTATCCTTATAATCTCATGTTCTCCTATGTACAAGTAATCACATGAGGATGTACATCAAATAAAGGGGTGAGATAAAATCCAAATAAGAGGATGGATAAGGACATAAAACTATATAACATGGGTGAGAATCATCATCATAACATATTCACAATATAATTATCATAATTATAATAGTAAGCATAGAGAAAGTCATGGAATGTGGAAATGCATAAAAATGAAACATTAATCTTAGTGGTAAAATACCACACATAGTTGGTAACAAATAATACATCATGGTCATGCCTAAAATATGTTTATAGTAATAAAATCATCATTGTGAAAAAATATAGCATAATTTTCACACATGATACACATTATCTCATGAGATACATCACATTTCCCAATGAATTGGAGGGCTATATAATTACAGGATGACCTATCACATCATAATATTTACATGATCAAGCTTTCCTCATAGAATATATAATAATAATAATAATTAAATAACTCATGGAAAGTAATATATTTCATAAGTATTTTATAAATAATGAATTAATGAATAAACTATAGGGTTAACATAAGAAAAATAAAGATCAAATTTGGTTTAGAAATCATCACTCTTGAGTGAAGAAGAAATAATTGGGGAGGAATAAAGATGAGTTTTTGTAAAGAAAAGTTCTTTTATAAAATCTAGATTGGAAATATTTATATCCCATAAAATAAAATAGAAGAATAATTAAATGAAATATAAGGAATAGTAAATGAACATATATACTGAAATTTTTGTGAAAGAGGGGAAACCCAAAGAATGAGAATTGGGTTTGAGAATCTCCTTACCTTATGTATGGATGAGTTCATCACTTTAAATTAATATCTCAAATAATAAAATTATATTAAATAATTACAAAATCCATAACCTCATATACATGTATTTTTTTATTACAAATTTATAAAGTTTTTTATGTCCATTTTGATAAGTTATAAAGTCCAATTTTTCTGTTCTGGGAGTGCTCATTTCATGGTTTATGGTATATTCCCTTGAGTTTAATTATGGGAGTTCTTTTGAAATGGAAGTGAAACTAAATAAGTTTAATAAAATTATGTTAATATAATTCCAAAATTTTAAATGGTCCCAATAACATTTTATTTTCTTATATGAGGATTATTCATTAGATGAATCGTTGATGGAAATGATTTAATTTATTTTTGCATTATTTAAGACCATCACAAACTAGTATCATTTTATTTAATATCATGTTTATATATTGGTTTCAGTACATGATTAAATTTATAATATTTATATTAAATTTTAATCTAACCATAAAATTTTTTTATGACTATCCTTAAAGGTGGTAATGGAAAATGAAAACTTGTCATTCATGAAGGCAGTGAACCCACACATCACTGATGTTGTTTTCATTTTTAGAATAAAAGGAGAGGAGAAGAGATTTGATGAAGAATATTAAATTAAAAAAAATACAATTACAGTTTATATATTTCACTTGATTTATCATGACTCTTTGTATAGGGAGGTGAGGATATGATAAAAGAGAAACGAAATTAGAAGATAAGGACTGAGGATTTTACCTCTTGACTATCATATCCTTGCAAACCATCCTAATAAACTTGGGTTTGGTATTTTTTGAGACTAGAAAATCTTTTAATTTAGGAAGAGTCTTTAGAAGGGAATTTGGTAGAATTTAGACAATCTACAAGGCTTGGAACGTGTGAGGAGAAGAGGTGGCGAGGGGTGGTATTTATAAGAGAGGAGAGGAGTGTTTTTTATTATTGTATTTATTTGTTTATTATTTTGGATCAAGACAATAAATAGTGTTGATTCCTATGAATAAATATAGTAAATAGTTTAGGATATTTATAAAAATGGGGTATTAATTCATTCATGACTTTAGACTTTATGCATATATCTTATAATGTTAAATAACGCAAATTGTCGTATTTCACTATTCATCAAAAAATCAACTATTTCAGAAAAATCTCAAAAAATCACCCTAACATTTTTTTTACATGTATATTTAAAAATGGAATCTATATTATGAAAATAATTTTATAAATATGATAAATTTAATTTTTAAATAAAATCATAATTTATTCGAAAAATATTGATTTTAATATTCTTGTTGATTTCATGACCCTTTGGAAAATTAATTAAGGTCTCATAAAATTATATAATAATTATAATAAAACAAAATATTAATTTATGAATCTATTTTATGAAAATAAATTTTCTTTTAAATCATTATGTTGATTATAAAATTTTAAATATACATTTATGTTTCACAAAAACAAAGGCACTTAATTTATCATTTTTAAACATTTATTTATTTATACCATGATATAAATATGTCATATTTTAATTTATAAGACACATGAATTTTATTTATACTTTCATAGGTGAATTTACTTTTCTAAAGACAATATTACTATTTATATTGGTCAAATTACTATTTCAATGGTCAGGTTACTATTTCAATAGTATAGGTTTATTAATTATTGTTAAGACCTCTTATATCATTCATTATTCATTAATTTCTATTTTATATCAGTGTTATATATATAACTTCATCCATAAAATTAATATTTCATCATTAAAATTATGTTTTTTTTTCTACATCATTATTTGTTAGTCCAGTCATTCTAATCGATTGAGTATATCCAAATTTTCATTCTGTTATTATCTTATTTACTTTTTGGAATTCTTATTAGTCTATTTATATGGATAATGTATCATTTATGAGAATAATGTATTTTTTGGTTTCTCTATGTGATATATGTATTTTATGACATAATCATCAAAAGGTAAATTCCATTTATAAAATTTTGGGTCATTACATTCTTCCCCCTTATGAAATTTCATCCTTAGAATTTAATTTTATTTACTAAGGTGAAAAAATGTGAGGGAATTTATCCTTCATTACTTACTCTAGTTCCCATGAATCCTCTTCATACTTATGGTTCCTCAACAATACTTTGAAAAGGTGATTTGTCTTATTGTGTAGGAATTTATCTCTATAATCCAAGATCTTTACCTTTTATTATTCATATGAGAGTTTATTCTCCAGTTATACCACCTCAGAATTCAGAACATGTGAGCGGTCAGGTATGTACTTTCTCAAGAGAGATACGTGAAACACATCATGAAATTGAGTCATATTTGGTGGAAGTGCAAGCCGACAGGTCGCTACTTCTATGTGATCAAGGATCTAAAAGGGGCCACTGTACCTTAGGCTAAGCATTCATTTCATTACAAAATAGATGACTGTATTCTAAGGTAATATTATAAGGAAAAACTTACTTATAACATCAAACTCTAATTCCCTTCAATGTTTGTTAGTAAAGATATTTTACCGACTCTGAGAAGCTTTTATATGTTGTGGTATATCTTAAGCCTTCTCTATCATCACTTACACAAGGTCAGGTCTAAGTGGATTTCATTCCCCAACTTTATCCCAACAAGTTGGAGTTATACATAACTTTCCATACAGAGCTTCACATGGAGCCATTTGAATACATGACTGGAAGCTATTGTTATATGAGAACTCCATCAATCAGATATTTTGCTCCCATTAACCTTTTAATTCCATTAAAGAGTCTTTTAGCATGTCCTCGAGTGTTTGAATTTTCCATTCAGATTGGATGTTAGTTTGGGGGTGATAGGTCATGCTGAAATTCAATTCAGTACATAAAGAATGTTGAAGAATTCTCTTGAATTTAGATGTTAACCTTGTATCATGATCAAATAACATTGAAAGTTGTACCCCATAAAGCCTCACCACTTATTTCATATATATCATGAAAAGTTACTTAAGAGAGAAATATTCCCAAATATCAATGAAGTGGGCTGTCTTGGGGAATATATCCACCACAACACATATCACATTGTTTCCTTTGTATGTTTTTTTTTTGAGACTAGTGAAAAATTCTATAGTGACATTCTACCATTTCCACATGGGTATAGGCAATGGTTGCATCATCCCTTTTGACTTATATCATTCTGCGTTAGCTTCTTAAAATATCAAGCACCTTGAGATGTACATAGAAATATCCTTCTTCATGTTGTCCCACTAGAAGTTTTCTCAGAGATAATGATACATCTTGGTACTTATAGGATGGATAGAGAACGATAATCTATGTGAATCATCCAGTAGCTCCTTCTTTATCACAGGTGATGAATGCACACAAAGCCTAGTCCCAAACTAAATCACACTATCATTATCGATGTGGAACTCATGTAGCTTCCCATCATTTAACACTTTCACCTTCTTTTATAGCACCAGATCATTCATTTTTGCCTCCTTGATCATCTATTGTATAGATGGTTGAGAAATCATTTGTGTAAAATAGTATATATTCCTTACCATTATGTTTTGTATATCTATACTTTGTATTTCCATGAATATATAGTCTTTCTTAATCTGTATCATGGATAGAGTAGCATGTTCTTTTTTCTAAGAGAATAGGCTACCTTTTTTCCTTCCTAGGATGATAATGAATTGAGAAATAGTAGCACTTTATTAGATCTAACCATCTTCTTTTATGCACATTGAGATAATTTTTTTATATATATACTTTAGGCTCTTTTGATCAGTATATATGTCACACTTCTCACCATAGAGGTATTTCCTCTAGATTTTCAAGGAAAAACATCTTAGATTCTATATCCATATCATGTGTTAGGTAGTTCTTCTCATGGGTCTTCAACTATCATGAGGCTTATTCTATCACTTTATCATTATTAATAAGTACATAACCTTGTCCTTTCTTTTAAGCACCATTGTATATCACAAAACCTTATCCACTTTTTGGTAGTGTGAGTACAGGTGTAGTGATTAGAATCTTCTTAATATCCTTATAGTTTTCCACAAATTCTTCTATCGAGACATACTTTACCCTCTTCTATGTTAACTTAATTATTGAATTATAGAATCATGGGAAATTCCTCACAAAAAATTGGTAGTACCCAGATGATCCAAGAAAACTGTGGATTTTTATGACACTAGTGAGGATGGTCCATTCCTCAACTACCATTGCTTTTTAAGGTTCTACAAAAATTCCTTCACTTGTGATCACATATCCCATAATGTGACTTGATACATCCAAAAGACACAATTTCTGAACATGGCATACAATTTATTCTTCCTTAATGTCACCAACACAATCCTTATATATTCTTCATGTTCCTCCATTATCTTGGAGTAGGGGATAATATCATCGATAAACACTACCACAAATTTTTCACGGTATTCTTTAAAGACTATATTCATCAAATCCATGAAGATTGTTGGGGAACTAGTAAGTTTGATGGGAATCACTATGAATTCATAGTGCCCAAAAATTGTATGGATGGCTATCTTCTAAATATCTTCCTTATTCACCTCCAATTTATGATATTCATAACGAAGATCCACCTTTTATAAGTATTGAGCTCCTCATAGTTGATCTAACAAGTCAAAAATCCTTGGAATATGATACTTGTTCTTTATGGTGATCTTTTTGAGCTCACGGTAATCGATACACAACCACATTAATCCTTCATTTTTTGTTTACAAAGTGCACTGGAGCACCCCAAAGAGATGCACTAGGGAATATGAATCCTTTTCCCAAGTGCTCATGCAACTTATTCTTTGACTCCTCTAGTTCTATAGGGGCCATCATGTAGGGACATTTTGAGATAGGAGTGGATATAGGTATAATTTTTATTGAGAACTCTACCTCATGGTCTAGGGGAAGTTTGAGTAACTCTTTAGGAATTACATCCCTATATTCCATGATAATGGTAATTACTTCTAGGTTGATACTTTCCTTTTACTCAACCATTTGAGTGAGGTATGATTCTGCACATGGCATAAACACCCACACCATTGGGGGATTCTCCAAAGGTGATTTATGGCATTACTTTTATTTTAGAGGATCATGGGATAGTATGGAATATGAAAATATATTTCCTTTTCTTGATGGTTGATGTTTACTCTATATAACAAGCGACAATCCATGAAAAATATAGCATTGAATTCCAAAAGGGATATATTACAAGATTCAATGGAAGAATCATCCCACATAGCCTAATAGGAGAAGATTCCATCACTTAAGTTAAAATTATTTCACCACTAGGTATTTTTATAGATATATCTACTTCAAGGTATCGAGGCTTTGATTAAAAAGTAATAGTAAACTTATAGGATATAAAGGGATGTGTACAACGAGAATCAAATAAGACTTTTCAATTATTTATTTAATAGGAAGTGTACCTTGTATTACTTTATTTTCTTTATCCACATAAACAATAGTGATGGAATAAGCTATCCATTACTCATTTGGCTTTAGTGTTTTCTGATGTTGATTACCCTCATGAACTTGAGGTTTAGTGAAATGGATTTCATATTTTTATTTATCCCTATAGTTGATGCATTGAAGCATACATGGTGCATTGAGGGGTTTCCTTATTTCCTCCATCATGTTGGAAGACTTCTTTATAGATATTCGACATTCATGAGTTTGATTTATTTCTATAAATCAATTGAATCATTTCCCCATATCTTTAAAAAATTACATAATGTTTCTTCCCACATTTTTGAGTTGTGGTTGGTTTGATTCTTTCTCCTCCTTTGTCATTTTGATCCACCAGTTTGAAACTCCATTCTTCTCTTCATATATCCATAACCATGGGACCATTCTCCAAACTCCATCTGTACCTTAGGATCACATCGAACCACTTCTTCATAAATCCCAAAGTCTCATATAGCTATATACTTTTAAAGGTTTTTTTTGAATCACTAAATAATCTATCTATTTTTTTTATCATTATTGATAACAAAAAGAAAGTCATACCTTTCATGCCTTTTGAAATTTTGTTCATAAGACATGATAGATTCACATTCATTTTTATTTAGCTCTATAAATTCTCTCTCCATTTTTATGAACAGTTCAAGCGAAATACTTGTTAATAAATATTTTCTTAAAGTCTTCCCACTCGATCTCTTCTATTTCATCCTTCGGCTTAGTGTTATTTATCAACACCCCCCATTGATAGACCTCTCCATCTAAACGATAAATTACCAGAGTCACCTTATCCTTTTATGAATGATGAAGCATAGAAAAGATCTTCCCTATTGAGTGGACTCAGTATTCTGTGACTAGTGGATTAGAAGATCCACAAAACATCAGTGGTCATTTCTACATAAAGTAATCAATAGCTACTTGATCCTTCTTTGGTGAAGGTGAAAATTCCATATAGTTCAGGTTATTATTCATATTCTGAGACAACTGGGTAAGCATTTTTATGATGTTTTGAACTCCACCACTGAAGGAATTGGGTATGTCATTAGGTAAATCATTGAATTATCTTTCACACATGTTGTTGGGATAGTTTCTTTGGGTTCCAACCATTTTCTAAAATATAAATTTTTTGAACAAAACATAAGTCAACTAGTCATGAATAAATAATTTATTCTTTTGTGAAATTATCCTTCAATCATATCTTATGGGATCCCTATGTTTAGAATTTTTCTAAAATAAAACTCCTTTGATTATTAGATATACATAGTATCATACTAAGGGTTTTCACTAAAATTATACAATACTAATTCCAAATTAACTAAACTATTATTTGATACCAACTAGGGAGACCCTACTTTTCTTACATAACTATTACATTATTTTTAAGATAAAAAACACAATAGAGATACATATCCAAGATTAAAATTATTAGTGTCTTTGGAAAATAAGGATCATAAATAATTTTTACATAATAAAACATAAAAGTTTATTTAAATCCTTCATCATTATCCCTAAAATCTAAAATTCACCTTAGTAAAAGTATTCACTTGAGGATATACGATAAATAACGGGGTGAGCTAAATGCCCGATAAGAGGATGAATAAGGACATGAAAAAATATAACATGGGTGATCATCATCATCATAACATAATAATAGGATCATCATCATAATCATGATATTAAACATAGATAAATTCAATGAATGTGGTAATGCATTAAAATGAAACATCATGTCTTAGTGGTCAAATACCACACATAGTTGTGAACAATGTTAGCATCATGTTCATGCATAACATATATTCATAGTCATAAAATCATCATTATGAACAAATATATAATCATGGTCATGAATAATACACATTATCTCATGTTATAAATCACCTTAACCAATGCAATTGAGGGTTATATAATTATGGGCCCACTCATGGCATCATAATATTTACATAATCACGCATGCCACATAGAACATGTAACAATCATAATCATGAAATAACTCATGGGAAGGAATTAGTTTCATAAGGATTCATAAATAATACATTCATGAATAATCTCGGGGGTTACCAATAGAAAACTAAATACCATATTTGGTTTATAAATCATCCCTTTTGATCAAAGAACAAATAACTCTAAGGGAATAAAGATGTGTTTTGGAAAGAAGAGTTCTTTTAGAAATTTTTTATATTTGTCATAAAATCATGTTTGAAAACATATATATCCCTTAAAATAAAATTTTCGAATAATTAAATGGTATATAAGTAACATTAAAATAACATCCATACTGAAATTGGGGTCAAAGAGGGAAACCCCAAAGAAAAAGAGTTGGGTTCAATAATCAACTTACCTTATGTCAGAATGAGTTATGAAATTGTACTTAACATGATGAATAATAAAATTTGATTCAATAATTAATATATATATATATAACCTATTATACATGTATTTTATTTATTAAAAATTTATAAAGTTCTTTTATGGAAATTTTGATAAGTTATAGAGTTCAATTTTGTTTCTCTAGGAGTGTTCATTTCATGGTTTATGATCTTTTCCCTTCAGTATAATTATGGGAGTTCTTTTAAAATGGTATTGAAACTATATAAGTTGAATTAAATGATATTAATATAATTCTATAATTTTAAATGGTCCTGTATATCAATTTTTTATATGAGGTTCATTCATTAGATAAAATTTTAATGAATTTTTTTTATTTTATTTTGGTTATTTCTACAACTGTCATAAAATAGTATCATTTTATTTAATATAATGTTTATATATTTATTATAGTACATTATTAAAGTTATAATATCTATATTAAAATCTGAATTAACAATAATAATGGTCTTATGACCAGACGTTAATGCGGTAATGTAAAATGATAACTCATTGTCCACAAAGGCGGTGACCTAACACATCACAGAAGATGTTTTTTTTAAAATAAAAGGGGAGGAGAAGAGATTTTATGGTGAATATTATATTAAAGAAATAAAATTATAGTTCATATAAGGTACTAGATTTATCATGCCTCTTTTTATAGTGTTCATGAGGAGAGTATAATAAAAGAAAATAAATTAAAAGAGAAGGATTGATGATTTTACCTCTTGAATATCATATCCTTGAGAACCTATTTAAGACAATTGGGTTTGTTATTTTATTGAGACGAACATCTATTAGAAGTGGAAAATATTATTGTTAAGGGAATTGGGTAGAATTTAGACAAGGTATATGGTTTTTAAGGTTTGAGATGAAAAGGTGGAAATAGATGGTATTTATACGGGTGGAGATGGGTTTTTTTTGTAATTTTTTCATTTGTATATTATTGTGTCTCAAGAATATAAATAGTGTTGATTCATTTGAATAAATATATTAAATTTTATTGGATATTTTAAACCTATGGTTAATTAAATCATCCATAGCCTTAGAATTTATGTATTTGTCTTATAATGTAAATTACCATAAATTACAGTATTCTACTATTAAAATAATTAAAACATTTCTAAAAAAATCCCAACAACTCACACAAACCATTTTTTGACACGTAGATTTAAAAATAGAATCCGTTTTTTGAAAATAATTTTCTAAATATAAGAATTTTATTTTTTAAATATAATCATACTTTCTTAGAAAAATATATATTTTAATAGTATATTTGATTTTACGACCCTTTGAAAAATTAATTAAGGCCTAAAAAATTATCTTATAGTTATAATATAACAAAATACTAATTTTTTAATATATTTTATAAAAATAAATTTACTTTTAAATCATTATATTAATTATAAAATTGTAAATAATCATTTCTGTTTTACAAAAATACAAAAACATAATTTATCATTTTAAAAACATTTATTTACTTATAGAATAATATAAATATATCAAATATTCATTTATAGGATACCTAAATTTTATTTATAATTTTTTAGGTGAGGTTAATATTCTAATGAATGGATTACTATTCCTAATAGTCAAATTATTATTTCAATGGTCAGGTTACTGTTCTAATGGTATAGGTTCCTTAATTATTATTAAGACCTCTTATTTCATTCATTATTCATTCACTTAAATTTTATCTCAAGGTTATATACATGTTTTCATCCTTAAAATGAATATTTTATTAATAAAAATATGTTTTATTTCAACATCTTTTTTCATGAGTGAAATCATTCTAGTAGATCGAGAATATCCAAATTTTCCTAATCTTGTTATCTAATTCTATTTTTGGAATTATTATTGGTTTGTTTACATGAATAATGTATCATTTATGAGAATAATTATTTTTGGTTTCTTTATGTAATGTATTTATTTTATGACATAATCATAAGTAGGGTAACTCCATTGATAAAAGTTTGGGTCATTACACTTATGAAGCTTCCAAAAGATCCATATCCAAAACTCTATAAAGAGGGTCACCAAATTTCTCATAACCAACTTAACATTAATCCCCCAAATATCATGAAGTGGCTCTTGATCTTAAAATACCAAATATTTGAATAACTTCATCATGTATTGTCTTGAAACATGGTAATAACCTGAATTAACATAAACCTTATTAAAAACAAGATTTCTTCCTCATTACTTACACTAATTTTTAGATATATTCCTTAAATTAAAAAATAGTGTTAAATCCATAAATGTTAACATAAACCACTTTTTAAAAAAATTATTAATACAATAAGTACTATCCAATTTACTTATTCATATTCAATTTTCGTTTATCCCAACATCATTATCTCAATATCAAAAACATATTAAGGGTTATTTTCCCTCAATAAAAGTATCACCTTGCCATTAAAATACTTTTCTATGTCTTCAACACCATTCAACATATTTTCTATAATCCTTAATGATAATATTATACTGAAAAATCCTTATATATTTAATAATTATTTAATTCTAATATATAAATACTACAATTATACAACTTCCTTCTCAAAAAATTAACTAGGATTCATCATATTATTTTTTAATACCCCTTCCTTTAATATGTAATTCATACTCTCCTCATCATCAATAGAAAAACCATTTCTCATATAAACTTTATTATTATCTTCATGATATTTCCCTTTAGGAAATAAATTTACATAATTAACATAGTTTATACATTTAAAACATTCAAAATTAGATGATACATTAGGGAGGCTATTATTCTCATCCATTGTGTTAACCGAACTTTTCATTTTTTTCATTGTAGTTACTTTATTGTTTTAAATTATTTTACACACTCAAAAAATATTCCTATCCCTCTAATACATTCCCTTGAGTGTTTCTTCCCACATTATCATCATATAGAAAACTGAATATTCTTTTATCCATGGTCTCCACTACCTGAACTCTTAGCAAACTCAACACTTTTATTCTATGATGATTCCTAGAGTTAGTTAAGGTTAATATTGTTAATAAGGTTATGTGATAACTTATTATTAATAATCACAATATATTTCTACCCATTCATCATTCCATTTGGATTCTTATAAAAAAATTACATCACATTCAATGTTATCCCAATTCCTTCTAGTTCCCACCATTGACTAAAACAAAAAATCATAGTGTGAGAAACACTAATCATAACGGGAAACCAAATAATCATAAAAATAACTTATAGGATGTCTAAATCATGAAAACATATTTTTAATATATGAAACCTTCAGTTTATCCTATTCCATTCATAGTTATCATCTATTTGGATCCTTTATGATGGTTTATAAAGAGTTTGTGAACTTCCAAAGCATATTACCTAGAAGTGTCAGATCAGGTGTGTAATAAGGCCCTTTGCTGTGAACCGGGTGATTATCAAGTATATATTATTTCACCATTTTCATAGTTATTACCCTGAGGTAACTATGCTATATAGACACAAATACTTAAAGTATCTATAAAGGGATGTAATTTCTTGTAAACCACTTTATCCATCCTTTACCTGAATTATAGGACATTTTCCTATACTTTGAATCATCATTATATGTATACTTATAAAAATAAATAGAAATATCCTTATAAATATCCCAAGGTATTTCTATAATATTTTCTCATCTTATTTTATATAGGTTAGCTAAAACTTTCCTCTAATAACAACCATAATGATTTGTAATTATTTATAGTGGACTATAATTGACACCTATCAGGTAACTCCAAGGGTAGATACACCACTTGGGAATAACACAACACCATCCCTAGTGGAATCCATTTCTTCATGAAGCCATTAGGAGGAGAGACATGCTTTTTACAATGCTCAGACGTGAGATTTACGAAGGATAAGATTACTTACTTTTCCTATGATAAAAAATATTATGACCCATGATTCTCATACATGGATATTACATATTTTCGAATGAATATTCATTACAATCCATAAACATACTTTTGAGGACCATAATAGCTTAGTGACTTTAGAAACATGAAACAAATTCTTATTAATTCATGAATGATCTTAAATTTCTCCCATAAATATCTTCCCCTTTAGTACTCCTACTTTAAACCTTTATTTATAACTTAGGGAAAGGAAACATAAAAAAGGGTGAGATTAGATGCCCAGTAAGGGTAAAAAGGGAGATACATAAGAATAACTTGAGAATGAGGGTATGATAACATGAGAAAAACATTTGAAAACCATATCCTGTGTATTAATGATCATAATGTTGATCCATGACATAAATATTAATAGTTTATAAGACATGAATCATAATGGAATAAGAGAACATGAGCGATGAGATAACAACATTAACATAAGAAAAAGATTTTTGGAATACATATAAGTAATTAAAATCTTATATCAAGGCTACCCACCAAGACATTTACAACATGTTGGGCTTGGGATAACCACTTGTGTACCTAATTAGGATTGGGATAACCACCCATGTACCCTGTTTTTTAGGTTTGGTCTAACCACCTATTTACCCTCTAAGATCATAGAACATTTATCATTATACAAGGAATTGAAAGGAGATATAGGTCCCATCAGTCACAGAAATACACATGTGTGGCACAAGATCATAAAAACTAATCATATCATAACCCAAAAAATGAAATGGGTTTCATAAACATTTCATAATGTCATAACCTATTGAAAATATACTGGTTTCATAATCATTTTTTCATTTAATCATATCATAACCTGTGGAAAAGGAAACAAGTTCTATTATCATTGTTTTATTGTATAACTCATGGAAGAGAATTGGGTTTCATAAAAATATTTTCATCATAAACCATTCAAAAAATAATAATTATTATATCATTGACTCATATCCCCACTAAATCATAAGTTTTATCAAAGGATGTAATCTTATATGGAGAATTATTTCTTAAGATAAATCACTTGGAATATTAATTAATGGAAATATTTTTTATTCGGAAAAAAAATTTTAAATAATAAAATATTTTGTAAATCATTTTATATAAAAATAGACTTGAAAACTTATAATGTAATCTTTAAAAACATTAAAAACATTTCTTGAGGATTATATTCTTTCATTTTTGTAAAATAATGTTTAAAACATAAACCATTTTCAAAATACTTTTTATTTTTAAATCATTTTTCAAAAATTTAAAATTTTAAAAAATATTAAGGAAAAAACTTTATTTGAAAATAACTTTTAAAACTTGTAAGGTAATCTTTACAACATTTAGAGGTCATGAAAGTGGGAAATACTATTCATCTTGGGCATCTTAAACATAAAAAATCTTTTCTCATTTTAGGTAAAATCAAAACATGCATTGTTTATAAAATGATATGAAGATTCCTTCAAAAATATTTTTTATAATTAAAACATGGGTAAAATTTTCTTTTAAAAATCATAGGATTATATTAAGAATTTTTTTAAATTATTTTTGCAAAACATGGTCTCGGAAGAAAACTGATTTCTGATTGAAGAGAGAGAGATAAAGTCAAATTTTCATAAAAATATTTACTCAATTATATTAAGTACCAAAGAGTGGGAAAATGATAATATTATTATCATGAATTACTATTGGAGAAGAAAATTCATGAGTTTCTTGAGAGATGGATTATAATATTTTTCATCAGAATAATAATCATAAACAATCCCGATAAATGATGATATTGTAACCGAAAATCAATGCCACTTTGTTAAATTTGAAGCATAAGACCCATGAGTGAATAACATTAAATTAAACATAAAATATAGTGAGGATAAATAAAATAGTTATATTACATTTCAAAGGTTCTTTGTATATACCTTATGAAATAATATAGGTGTATAAATTATATACATCTCAAAGAAGGAAAATTGAGCCAAAAATAACATATCCATCCAATATTAATTTTTATTAAACACAAAAGCACTTTTAAATATAACATAAAATGAAACATTGAATATAACTAAAATAATAGTATTAATGATATAACATTTCAAATATTTAGTATATATACAAAAAAAAATAGAAATAGGTGGTGAATATGGTATATTCCACAAAGAAGTAAAAAGTGAGATGCAAATACCTTACCTTAAGTCATAAATTTCTTTATACACGTTCAAAACATATTTATAATAAATATAATTTTATTCCTGATATATTATATTAAATTTAATATATATATATATATATATCATACCATATATTATTTACTTGTGACATTTTGTCACCCATTTATTAACAATTCCATGTTAAAGTTACCTTTTGTGTAATAATCACTTAGTTTTTCATGTATGTTATGAATTTTTATTTTTGTAATATTAAATTGATAATATTTCCTTAATATCAAAAATTTTATCCATGATATAAATATCATATATATTAAGTGTATATTTATTTATTTTAATTTAGGAAATACAAAGATAGAAAATGAAATACACCGTTCATGGAGATGGTTGGTTGTACGTACTCATGAACGTTATTTCTATTTTATTAATGTATTAAAATAAATAAATGTAAATGATATATTATAATTAATTAATCATTTTAATGTAATATATATTACATATTTTCATTAAAACCATCCTTATTACCTTCCATGTAAAGCATGAATAAATCGCATCACTTCGTGAGGCAATAGCCTGCCGTACACACGAGCAATGTTAACATATTCCCACAAAATGGAAATCATGAAGGTATGTTTAATATAAAAGTTAAATAATAATAATAATATCATAAATAAAATATATAACTAATAAATACATCATTATGACTAATCGTGAGAGGTGGTAATGGAAAAACGAATGACATCGGTTCGTGAGGTAGTAATCTGTTGTACACACAAATGATGATTTCGTAACCCATTTGATGTAAGTAGAGATGGTTGTAGGTTACTAATTTAACATAACAAAATATAAATATAATTAATATATTTAGTTTGTTATATAATCATTTTATAATATGAATAAATTTTAGTGGAGCAACAAATAAAACAAAAGTGCTTGTTGATGAACCTTACCGCTTCTTTGGGTATCCTTCTTAGGTTTGCACCAAAATCCTTCATAGGTTGGATTTATATCCAAAATAAGGGTTATATTATGATAATATGGAATTTTGGAAGTGATATGGGTAGGTATTAGACCTAAAAAGTGTTTGAATGTGTGAATATGAGAGGGGAATGAGTGACATTTTATAAGTGAGGTGAGTGGCACACTTGTAATTTTTTGAAAGAAAGAATTCAACCCTTGTTTTTTTTCATTTAAAATGAATCAAATAGTGGGGAATATATGGATACTAGAAGTTATATGATATAAATATGGACATAAAATCGTTTTTGGAAATGTTTTTGGTAATTTTTAACACTTATCTCTTTAGTTTTACTCTTGATAAACTCATTTTCACCAAAAATGCGAAAAATAATTTTTACTATTTTTTACTATTAATTATGGTAAAAATATTATTTTTAACTGATTAGATAATATTAATTATTCTTATTACAAATATATAATCCATTTTTTCAAATCTCATCAACATAAGCAGAAAAATTTAATTTAAAAATAATCCCGCAGACATGATGAGAAAGTGAGGTTTTAAAGAGAAAATATTTCAATGTTTACATTGTTTTTATATCAAATTTCAATTTGAAATTTATTAAAATAACCTAAATGGGATTAATAAAAATATAATTGAACTGATTTTACTTTAAAAAAAATTTAAAATATATTTTCTTTTTATAAATAATTTAAACGAAAAGGCAGTTTTCAATTAAAATTCATTATTTTTCACTATTCATCAAAAAAATAATATTTTCAGAAAATTATAAAACGTCCAACCTAATAAATTTTTTAAATTTTAATTTAAAATATAAATATAAATTTTTTATATAAATTATACAAAATTTTAAAAAATTAAATTAAAAAAAACACGCTGATGCGACGAAAAAGAAGATTTTAGAGAAATGTATTTTTAAAGCATAAAATGATTTTATATTAACTCTTTGTCTAATAATAATTATTTTCTGAATTTTAATTTTAATTTATTTATTTATAATATATACATTTCATTTATAACATTTCTCAATAGGGATTATTTTAATTAAATAAAATGGATAAACATCATGCACTTTAAAAGAGTTTTCAGAAAAACCTTTATTTCAGCCCAAAAATAAACTTATAATAAAATCGATTATAAATTTGATTAAAAAGTAATTAATATGATTAAATATTATTAAAAAATACTTATGTTAATTTCAAACATAATTTTGAATTTACATTATTTAATTTATTGAAATAATTTTTAGTTTTACAAAAATAAGTATATTCACAATTCACTGAAAAATCAATATTTTTTGAAAAATTAAAAAACTCACCCATAAGTTAATTTTATTATTATTATTAAAAAAATAAATTTCATTTTATCATATAAATTTTATAAAATACCTATATGTTATTTATAACATTTTCTCATAAAAAGTAAAAAAAACTCATTTTTGATGAAAATATATTTTTGATGTATATAATTACATTACTAAGAGTTTATAAATTAACAGTGACTTGGAAATTTATATTTATATTTAGTAATGTATTTAAATATTATCATATCTACCTAGTTAACGTCTAGGGTTTAAAAAACATATTTAAAATAGTATTATTTCCTGGGTTACTCAAGCTTAGTGTCACGTATCATGCATGCTATCGGAGAAACTCGTTATTATGTGTAACACAAGATTTATAAAAATTTAAATTAATTTAAAAAAATTATTTCACAAAATCTTGGGCTGTCACATATGAATTTATTATATAGTAAAAAGAAATTTGTTTCTCATATAACAGTCAATTCGATGGTTGAATTTAACATGATTTTTTATTGATCATATTATTAATAGGATGCCTAATTTTGATCCCTAATAAGTTCATAAAAATAATATTTATCCATTAAACGCATTATCATGTCTATCCATGAAATTAGGTGATAAAAATAAAAAATGGAAATCAATTGTTTCATGGTGGTGGTAGTCCACACATACGCATGGTAGATGATTTCATTTTCCATAAAATGAGAGAAATGTGTAACATGTTTTATCATTTTATAATTTAAAATATATTTTAAATATAATACTTATTTTTTAAATTAAACATTAGGGTTGACCGTGTAAGGTAGTCTAGAAAAATGAAACATGCTTTGGGGAGGTGGTAGTCTGTACACACACACAAATATCATTTTTGCATTCCTTAAGAGAAAAGGGGAAATGTGTTTAATAGTTATTATATTAGAGTAATGAAATTCAGTATACAGTAAATAATTATCTCATTATATAGTGTAACGCCCCGACCCCAGCTACCCAGAGTCGGTGCATTAATTACATAACATTGGCATGATCATAAGAAAGATCAAATCTCGAAAGACCGATTGGTTTAGTAGCCTTGGAAACACTAGATATATTCATAAGTTTTACATTACATTATAAAATGAAAAACTACTACAACAACATAATGTTTCCACAATCCACACTATTAACCCCCCATAAAATCCCTGCAGGTCATTCATAACTTACTTCTTCACATCCTGGGAAAAATAAAACATAGAAAAGGGGTGAGCTCAAATGCCCAGTAAGGATAACAATATAGCGGAAACTTTTATAAATAAGAATAAACATTTAAGGCAATGTATAACTAAAACAAAAGCCTTTTAAATATTAACTTTCAACATGGTATGGCATAAATAAAATGAAATAATGCCATTTACTTATTCACATGGATATTCTACTAATCGAATAATCACATGCAAAAATCAATAACCACTTTCATAATGTTGGAATGCATAATGCCAGACTATCATAACCACATAGCCAAGACCTCGTGCCAAGACTACAAATAAGATTTTGTCAAGGCCTTGTGCCAAGACACTAGTTTGTCTCATGAGACCTACCGATGCATCGAGGAGCTATAGCGGGCTCCACCCGTCACTTATTAAGTCCAATGCATTCCCATATGAAAAGGTTTAAACATAACATAAACATTCGTATTAAAACTAGCATACGAAATGTCAATAATTTCACCATAAACTATGAATGGTATAAAAATAGCACATCCATAGTCAAACATATCACAAAACCTTCAATACAATATAGAAGTTTTGTATAATAAATCAACTTCAAATAATCTTAAAATCCATCAAAGGATGTTGACATAGATGAAATCAAAATTCTTTTTAAAGAAATATCTCCTTTTATTTTGAAATTATTTAAGATCCATATAAAATAAAACATTTTATTTGAAAATATTCTTATAAGCTTGTAAGGAAAGCTTCGACGATTTTATAACGGCGGAAAATAACCGCACCCGCCGTATAAGTTAAAAAAGACATTCTTACCTCAATTCTGTCGAAAAGGTTAAAAAGGACCTTGTTTTGAAAACGACGAAAAGATTCCTTTATAAACCTCTTATAAAAATTCAAACAAGGGTATAAATGACTTTAACCCATATTCTTGTAAATAGTAAAAATGTTTTGAAATACATTTCGAAGAAACATGGATGTGGATGATAAAGAGATCCCAGTAGATTATTACGTATAATACAACCTCGGATAATGAAGAGATTGTGAAATAACCCTTACCTTGTACTTTTCCTTGGTTGGGGTAGGTTAACCTCCTGTATAATGGTGAAATAGTTGTTATTAAATTATACAAGAATCATATATATTAATATGATATCATATATGATCTTTTAACATTGATTTGTTAATAATATCT
This sequence comes from Viscum album, assembly GCA_963277665.1. Lineage (NCBI taxonomy): Eukaryota > Viridiplantae > Streptophyta > Magnoliopsida > Santalales > Viscaceae > Viscum > Viscum album. The sequence continues at coordinate 150,482,634 of OY728123.1, read as the reverse complement.
TAGAATTATCGTCGTTTCGGGAGTTAACTTACTCATTTTCTTTTATATGTTTTGTTACATAAGCCATGGTTGTTGTATCTTATTCATATCCAGAATGATATACAGTCCTTAAACATCATTTTTAAATCATCAAATGATAATTATACTTGAATGGATACGATGGAGAATGAATCTCATCGCGTTCGTGGAGACGGTAGTCCGTACGTACGCACGAGCGACAATATCATTCTTTTGATATTAAAATAATATATAAATGGATGGTATATCATATATACAGAATCATTAACATGTTATATTTATTATTTACATGAGTTACACATCATTATTATACCCATCCAAATAATATTATATTGAATAACAATTACACCACGACGTGGAGACGGTAAGCCGTACGTACGCACGTATGGTGGCATGTTATTCAAAGGGTGGATAGAATACTGAATATGATTGTACCATATTTATAATAACATCACAGTATATGTGAGATACTGGAGTTATTATTTCAGAATGGTAAGAACAAAGGAAGAAGAAGTGGAAGAAGAAATGAACTTAGAAAAGGGTGATGAAATCATTACCTCTTCTTCGGGTTCTTCCTTTTGATTTGATCAAAAGGGCTCCTTAGGTTGGCTTTCTGATCAAACTAAGGCCTCTAGGTTGTAGTGAGGGACGTTGGGAGAGTATTTGGGCAGAGTTTGGCCGAACCAAAAGGCTTTAGAGGTGTGAAGAAATGAGAAGGAGGAGTGCCCTTTTATAAGAGGGGTGAGGGGCACCTTTGGAAAAGCTAGAAATATTAATTTATAATAAATTCATATTCGGTTTCTAATGGCTCCAAAGTTGACTATTCAAAGGTTAAGGTGGGGATAGGTCTAAAACCACTCAACCAATAGAATTTAGACAGGTTTGGGTACTTATATTAACCTTATCTTTAAGTATTAACTCTAAGTTAATTAGTTTCACTTTTACAATGTCTCTTTGTATTTTTATATAATATGGTTAATAAACTTACTATATACATACAAGCGACCCCCAAGTGGTCCATTAATGATGAACCTATCATGATATAAGTCTCTTGGCCGAACCTTAGATTTTTAGGAATTTAATATCAATTAATAATATAATATTTGTTTTAAGAACTCTTTTATGTCAATTTTGACACTATTCAATAGTTGATTTTTTTGAAACTCATAACAGATTGATTACTTCGAACAAAGTCAATTATATCAATCCTAATATATCATATTATCCTAGAAAATTAGTTTAATTAATTAAAAGTTTCATATTATATTTATTTGGGTATTTATAATATCAATTATTTTAATTTTTCACTATTATAGTAATTACTGCATCATCATTGTGTCATAAATAAAATAAATTATTCAATGTCTAAAAATTATAAATAAAATATCATTATGTAGTAAATTCTTTTATCTTTCTAATGAATATTTATAATCTAAAATCCAACATATATAACCTTATGTAAAAATTGTTGTTCTAAAAGATATATGCTTGTGTCATTTTTGTATTCATTTTAACTAAATTAAAATAAAGTGTCATTATCACTTACAAGTGGATCCATGGGGTCCCAAAATAGACCCAAAGATGCCCATGGTCGACCATGTATCAACCAATAGGGTTAAGACACGTTTTAGGGTAATTTAGTATTATTATAATATTATTTTGTAACCCTTATTTACCGGATTTACCCTTAACCATGGTAAATAAAATATTTACCGCAGTAATTATTCAAAATGTCTAAAAATAAAAGTTACCCATTTACACAATTTGAACATCCTGATTCCAAATATGGAATCCATTTTCCTAAATTCAAAACACAGAAGTGGCAGAAATTAATTTAAAATTAATTCCCGCTGTCAAAACAAAAAGCGTGTTTTTAAGAGATAATAACTATCAAAAGATTGACACTTGTTTATGTTCGGTTTAATTGTAAAATTATGTCCAATGACCAACATTATATTAAATGGTAAAAATATATTCTAAATATACTTTAAAACTACTAAAATTCATAATTTATCACTATTAATTATTTTGATTAAAAAAGTTGTTTTTAATTAAAATTTAGTAATTTTCACTATTCATCAAAATATGAAAGTTATCCGAAAAGTACCAAAATTTCACCTTAGGCTAAATTCGATATTCAGAGTCCAAAAATGAAGTCCATTTTCAAATATAAAATATATATAATTTCAAAAATTAGGTATTACTATTCACAACGGCTAGTTTAATTAGTTGTGGTGTGTGTTAGAACTCGAGGTTGCGTACAACACACGCTATCGCATTATTCAAAGGGAAACGTACCGTAGAAGCTTGGGGTGTTACATTCTCCCCTCCTTCAAATAATTGCGTCCTCGCAATTTCTAGGGTATTACTGCATAAAAATACTCGGGTGGTTCTTCATCATAAGTTCCTCGGGTTCCCACGTTGCCTCTTCCATCATATGATTCCTCCACAAAACTTTTACCAGACGCGTCGTCCGGTTTCTCAGCACTTGTTCTCTCGTATCAAGAATCTTGATGGGCTCTTCGCAATAAGACAGATCGGGTTCCAGTTCTAAATCTTCATAGGTGAGTACATGCGTTGGGTCAGGCATGTATTTCCTCAACAGAGATACGTGGAACACATCGTGAACTTTGGAGAGACTTGGCGGCATTGCCAATCGGTAAGCTACAGCCCCAATTCGTTCTAGAATTTCGAAAGGTCCGATGTACCTGGGACTCAATTTACCTTTCTTACCAAAACGTATGACTCCCTTCCACAGAGATACCTTCAGGAAAACATGATCACCGACTTGAAATTCCAAATCCTTCCTTCGATTATCAGCATAGCTCTTCTGCCTACTTTGAGCTGCTTTAATGTGATTTTGGATTACCTTCACCTTTTCCACCGTTTCCTCCACCAGTTCTGGGCCTACAAGTTTTCTTTCACCAACGTCATCCCAACAGGTTGGTGTACGACATCTCTTTCCGTATAACGCTTCATATGGTGCCATCTGAATACTCGAATGGAAGCTATTGTTATAGGAAAATTCTACTAGTGGTAAATATTGATCCCACATACCCTGAAAATCAAGTGAGCAAGATCTCAACATGTCTTCTAAGGTCTGAATAGTCCGTTCTGATTGTCCGTCTGTCTGAGGGTGGTAAGCAGTGCTCAAATGAAGTTCAGTATCCAGGGATTTCTAAAGACTTTTCCAAAATCTTGAAGTAAAACGGGGATCACGATCAGAAACAATCGATAGGGGTACTCCATGAAGTCTCACAACTTCATTAATGTATAGTCTTGCTAGACGTTCCAGGGGTAGATCTTCTCTTATAGCAAGAAAATGTGCTGACTTGGTAAGACGATCAACAATAACCCATATTGCATCGTTCCTTCTAGGAGTCTTTGGTAGCCCCATGACAAAGTCCATTGTAATATTGTCCCATTTCCACTCTGGTATGGGAAGAGGTTTCATGACTCCTCCAGGCTGTTGCCTTCCAGATTTCACTTGTTGACAAACCATACATCTTGACACAAAATCAGCAATCTCCCTCTTCATGTTGTCCCACCAAAAATGTTCCTTCAAATCTCTATACATTTTGGTGCTCCCAGGGTGTATAGAGAAATTGGAACTATGAGCATCATCCAGCAATTCCCTTTTTAGATCAGGTATATTGGGAACACAAAGTCTCTTCCCGAATTTCAAAATTCCACCTTCATACGCAAAGTCTCTCAATCTCCCATCATTCACAGCTTTAATCTTCTTTTGGAATTCTTCATCATCAGTCTGAGAACTCTTAATCCTTTCTAGTAAAGATGGTTTGGCAACCATTTGAAAAAGCATTGATGTTTCACCTTCCCTGGTTATTCCCATGTCCATCTTCACTAGATCCATGAAAATTGGATCCCTTTAAATTCTCATCATGTTCAGAACTCCATGGTCTTTTCTGCTCAAAGCATCTGCCACCTTGTTTGCCTTCCCCGGGTGGTAGTGTATCGTACAATCATAATCCTTGAGTAATTCAAGCCATCTCCTTTGCCTCATGTTGAGTTATTTTTGTGAGAAAATATACTTCAAACTCTTGTGATCAGTATAAATCTCACATTTTTCACCATAGAGGTAGTGTCTCCATATCTTCAAAGCAAAGATCACAGCTTCTAACTCAAGATCATGAGTAGGATAGTTTTGTTCATGAATTTTCAACTGTCGTGATGCATAGGCAATAACTCTATCATTCTGCATAAGGACACAGCCAAGTCCTTTCTTCGATGCATCACTATAAATAACGAACCCATCATTCCCCGATGGTAGAGTCAATATAGGAGCATTGACTAATCTTCTCTTCAGTTCTTCGAAACATTCTTCACACTCTTTTGTCCATACAAATTTAACCCCTTTACGTGTGAGCTTCGTTAATGGGTTAGCCAATCGGGCAAAATTCTGGACGAAACGTCGATAATAACCTGCCAAACCAATAAAACTACGTACCTCAGTTATACTCGTAGGTGCTGGCCATTCTTGGATTGCTTTGGTCTTAGAAGGATCAACAGAGATTCCATCTTTAGAGACAATATGGCCAAGAAAAGAAATCTCCTGAAGCCAGAATTCACACTTGCTAAACTTCCCATATAATTCATGCCTCCTCAGAGTCTTCAAGATAATGCGCAAGTGATTTTCATGATCTTCGTAGGTTTTGGAGTATACCAAGATATCATCGATAAATACCACCATAAATTCATCGAGATACTCCTTGAAAACTCTATTCATTAGATCCATGAATACAGAGGGTGCATTAGTCAATCCAAACGGCATTATAGTAAACTCGTAATGCCCGTACCTGGTTCGAAATGCTGTTTTCGGAATGTCTTCCTTCTTTACACACAACTGATGGTATCCAGATCGAAGGTCAATCTTTGAAAAGTATTGAGCTCCATGCAGTTGGTCAAATAAATCATCAATACGAGGTAGGGGATACTTGTTCTTTATCGTTATAGCATTGATCTCCCTGTAGTCGACACATAACCTCATAGATCCATCTTTCTTTTTAACAAAAAGAACAGGGGCTCCCCATGGAGAAACACTAGGGCGAATAAATCCCTTATTACTCAATTCCTCTAGTTGTTTCTTTAGTTCGACTAACTCTACAGTGGCCATTCTATAAGGGGTCTTCGATATAGGTCTTGATCCAGGAATCAAATCAATGGAAAACTCAACTTCTCGTTCTGGAGGATGTCCAGGTAAATCTTCCGGAAATACATCTACAAATTCTTTCACAACAGGTACATCCTCTATTTGAACATTCCTTTCCTCACCGATAGTTACTTCATTCTCTTCCTCCCCAATAATTGAATTAAGTTGAGCTACTAGGGGTGGGTCTAAATAAGAATTAGGTGGTGACGATTCTGCTCTAAAAATAAGGTGCTCCTTATCATTATCATCAAGAATCGTAACCTCTTTCTTCTTACAATAAATCTTCGCATCATAGTCCGAAAGCCAGTCCATACCGAGGATTATATCAAACTCAATCATAGGTATGACGATGAAATCAGCAGATAAAGAAAATTTATGTTCTCTAATGGGGACTGATTCACAAAACTTTGTTGCAACGATACTTCCCTTAGGAGTGTTAACTGACAACTCCCTTATTAAATCAAATTGGAAATATCTAATTTTCTTAGCAAACTGGGAAGATATGAAACAATGCGATGATCCAGAATCAAATAATGCATTTGCTAAACTTGAGGAAACCATTAAATTACCTGCCACCACGTCTTTCGGAGTTTCTACCTCAGCAGTAGTGATAGCATAAGCCTGGCCTTGATCCCTTGGCCTTTTCTGAGGTAAGTTCTCCTGACACTTAGGGCATGCATTTGCATAATGCCCCATCTCCCTGCAATTGTAGCACTGAACATTGGTAGCTTCCTTCTTCCCCTTGCAATTATGAGCTTGGTGGCCTTTTTCACCACACTTGTAACAGACTCCCATTCCCTTCAAGCAAGTACCAGGGTGTTTCTTCCCGCATTTACCACAGGATGGATATTCAACCTTTCCCTTCTTCCCCTTATTTCCATTCCCAGATTGTTCAGCAGGTCTCTTCTTCTCTTGCTTTGCTTTAAAGTCATAAGACTTAGAGAATTCCTTTTCGGTCTTGATGGCACATGAGACAATGTCTTCGTACGATGAAAAGGATTGTGAGACTAATGCTCGACGGAGAAATGGTTTTAACCCATCAAAGAAACGATCAATCTTACTTCTTGGGTTGCGAATATAATCACCAGCGTACCTCGCTAACCTTGTAATGTTAGCCTCATACTTTGTGACATTCTCATCCTCCTTTTGTCTCAGACTCAGAAATTGTCTTTCCATATCTGCTCGATGGTCGCGAGGAAAGTATTTTTATAAAAACAGATCTTTGAACTCCCTCCACTCCATATTTGACACTTCATCATCTTCTTTCGTATTTTGAATCAATGACCACCATTGATCAGCATCTCCAGTGAGGCGGTAAACTGCCATGATAACTTTTTCCCTTTCGCTACTCCCCAAAGCCTGAAATATTTTTCTCTAGGGAAAATATCCATTGCTCAGCTACTAAGGGATTTGTACTCCCATTGAAAGTTGGTGGTTTTTGTCTCATGAATCGATCTAACATTGATCCTCCACGCTGCGGATCAGGGTGCTCCATACGGGTAAGGTTATTATTCATAACCTGAGTAAGTTGTCCCAGTATGGTGATTAGCTGATCAGCACCAGTTGCATCACCAGCCCCACTATAATTATCTTGAGCAGGAGGGAAATCCCTACATGGAGTGCGTGCATTGATACGGTTTCCATTTCTTCCACTAGGCGCCATTTCTAAACAATGGCATAAACTAGATCAGTTTATGAATCAAAATACATAATCCCATACTTATAAAACACTTAACATAAATTGAACTATTTATGGATATAATCCATAATCATAAAAATGATTTCTTTGAGGAAGTATATACTCATAAACCCTTCATAATTATTTGTAAAGATAATGAGAGTTATCCTAAGCATATCCCCTGGGAGTGTCGTAACCAAGAGTGCAGCAAGGCCCGTTGTCGTGCACCAGTTCCCGTTCGAGTCTAGCTCAAAGCGGTGTTTTCGGGTTTTACCCCTAGGTACATCTGTGCCAGAGCCGCCTCTACCTGCTCGTATCCAGACAGGGATGTATTGCTCGGAAAACTCACAAAATCTCTACAATACCAAAATTCTAGGAAGTTCTTCTATACTAATCCTCAAAGTTCATCTTAGGTCTATGTGCTCTAATCAGAGTTTATCTAAATCTAGCTTCCAAGGTTTGTACTAAACTTCCTCTGATACCAACTGTATCGCCCCGACCCCAGCTACCCAGAGTCGGTGCATTAATTACATAACATTGGCATGATCACAAGAAAGATCAAATCTCGAAAGACCGATTGGTTTAGTAGCCTTGGAAACACTAGATATATTCATAAGTTTTACATTACATTATAAAATGAAAAACTACTACAACAACATAATGTTTCCACAATCCACACTATTAACCCCCCATAAAATCCCTGCAGGTCATTCATAACTTACTTCTTCACATCCTGGGAAAAATAAAACATAGAAAAGGGGTGAGCTCAAATGCCCAGTAAGGATAACAATATAGCGGAAACTTTTATAAATAAGAATAAACATTTAAGGCAATGCATAACTAAAACAAAAGCCTTTTAAATATTAACTTTCAACATGGTATGGCATAAATAAAATGAAATAATGCCATTTACTTATTCACATGGATATTCTACTAATCGAATAATCACATGCAAAAATCAATAACCACTTTCATAATGTTGGAATGCATAATGCCAGACTATCATAACCACATAGCCAAGACCTCGTGCCAAGACTACAAATAAGATTTTGTCAAGGCCTTGTGCCAAGACACTAGTTTGTCTCATGAGACCTACCGATGCATCGAGGAGCTATAGCGGGCTCCACCCGTCACTTATTAAGTCCAATGCATTCTCATATGAAAAGGTTTAAACATAACATAAACATTCGTATTAAAACTAGCATACGAAATGTCAATAATTTCACCATAAACTATGAATGGTATAAAAATAGCACATCCATAGTCAAACATATCACAAAACCTTCAATACAATATAGAAGTTTTGTATAATAAATCAACTTCAAATAATCTTAAAATCCATCAAAGGATGTTGACATAGATGAAATCAAAATTCTTTTTAAAGAAATATCTCCTTTTATTTTGAAATTATTTAAGATCCATATAAAATAAAACATTTTATTTGAAAATATTCTTATAATCTTGTAAGGAAAGCTTCGACGATTTTATAACGGCGGAAAATAACCGCACCCGCCGTATAAGTTAAAAAAGACATTCTTACCTCAATTCTGTCGAAAAGGTTAAAAAGGACCTTGTTTTGAAAACGACGGAAAGATTCCTTTATAAACCTCTTATAAAAATTCAAACAAGGGTATAAATGACTTTAACCCATATTCTTGTAAATAGTAAAAATGTTTTGAAATACATTTCGAAGAAACATGGATGTGGATGATAAAGAGATCCCAGTAGATTATTACGTATAATACAACCTCGGATAATGAAGAGATTGTGAAATAACCCTTACCTTGTACTTTTCCTTGGTTGGGGTAGGTTAACCTCCTGTATAATGGTGAAATAGTTGTTATTAAATTATACAAGAATCATATATATTAATATGATATCATATATGATCTTTTAACATTGATTTGTTAATAATATCTTAGAATTATCGTCGTTTCGGGAGTTAACTTACTCATTTTATTTTATATGTTTTGTTACATAAGCCATGGTTGTTGTATCTTATTCATATCCAGAATGATATACAGTCCTTAAACATCATTTTTAAATCATCAAATGATAATTATACTTGAATGGATACGATGGAGAATGAATCTCATCGCGTTCGTGGAGACGGTAGTCCGTACGTACGCACGAGCGACAATATCATTCTTTTGATATTAAAATAATATATAAATGGATGGTATATCATATATACAGAATCATTAACATGTTATATTTATTATTTACATGAGTTACACATCATTATTATACCCATCCAAATAATATTATATTGAATAACAATTACATCACGACGTGGAGACGGTAAGCCGTACGTACGCACATATGGTGACATGTTATTAAAAGGGTGGATAGAATACTGAATATGATTGTACCATATTTATAATAACATCACAGTATATGTGAGATACTGGAGTTATTATTTCATAATGGTAAGAACAAAGGAAGAAGAAGTGGAAGAAGAAATGAACTTAGAAAAGGGTGATGAAATCATTACCTCTTCTTCGGGTTCTTCCTTTTGATTTGATCAAAAGGGATCCTTAGGTTGGCTTTCTGATCACACTAAGGCCTCTAGGTTGTAGTGAGGGATGTTGGGAAAGTATTTGGGCAGAGTTTGGCCGAACCAAAAGGCTTTAGAGGTGTGAAGAAATGAGAAGCAGGAGTGCCCTTTTATAAGAGGGGTGAGGGGCACCTTTGGAAAAGCTAGAAATATTAATTTATAATAAATTCATATTCGGTTTCTAATGGCTCCAAAGTTGACTATTAAAAGGTTAAGGTGGGGATAGGTCGAAAACCACTCAACCAATAGAATTTAGACAGGTTTGGGTACTTATATTAACCTTATCTTTAAGTATTAACTCTAAGTTAATTAGTTTCACTTTTACAATGTCTCTTTGTATTTTTATATAATATGGTTAATAAACTTACTATATACATCCAAGCGACCCCCAAGTGGTCCATTAATGATGAACCTATCATGATATAAGTCTCCTGGACGAACCTTATATTTTTAGGAATTTAATATCAATTAATAATATAATATTTGTTTTAAGAACTCTTTTATGTCAATTTTGACACTATTCAATAGTTGATTTTTTTGAAACTCATAACAGATTGATTACTTCGAAAAAATTCAATTATATCAATCCTAATATATCATATTATCCTAGAAAATTAGTTTAATTCATTAAAAGTTTCATATTATATTTATTTGGGTATTTATAATATCAATTATTTTAATTGTTCACTATTATAGTAATTACTGCATCATCATTGTGTCATAAATAAAATAAATTATTCAATGTCTAAAAATTATAAATAAAATATCATTATGTAGGAAATCTTTTTATCTTTCTAATGAATATTTATAATCTAAAATCCAACATATATAACCCTATGTAAAAATTGTTGTTCTAAAAGATATATGCTTGTGTCATTTTTGTATTCATTTTAACTAAATTAAAATAAAGTGTCATTATCACTTACAAGTGGATCCATGGGGTCCCAAAATAGACCCAAAGATGCCCATGGTCGACCATGTATCAACCAATTGGGTTAAGACACGTTTTAGGGTAATTTAGTATTATTATAATATTATTTTTTAACCCTTATTTACCGGATTTACCCTTAACCATGGTAAATAAAATATTTACCGCAGTAATTATTCAAAATGTCTAAAAATAAAAGTTACCCATTTACACAATTTGAACATCCTGATTCCAAATATGGAATCCATTTTCCTAAATTCAAAACACAGAAGTGGCAGAAATTAATTTAAAATTAATTCCCGCTGTCAAAACAAAAAGCGTGTTTTTAAGAGATAATAACTATCAAAAGATTGACACTTGTTTATGTTCGGTTTAATTGTAAAATTATTTCCAATGACCAACATTATATTAAATGGTAAAAATATATTCTAAATATACTTTAAAACTAATAAAATTCATAATTTATCACTATTAATTATTTTGATTAAAAAAGTTGTTTTTAATTAAAATTTAGTAATTTTCACTATTCATCAAAATATGAAAGTTATCCGAAAAGTACCAAAATTTCACCTTAGGATAAATTCGATATTCCGAGTCCAAAAATGAAGTCCATTTTCAAATATAAAATATATATAATTTCAAAAATTAGGTATTACTATTCACAACGGCTAGTTTAATTAGTTGTGGTGTGTGTTAGAACTCGAGGTTGCGTACAACACACGCTATCGCATTATTCAAAGGGAAACTTCACGTAGAAGCTTGGGGTGTTACATATAGGAACTAGAAAAATATATTTGAAAAATTAATATAGAAAAGAAAATAAATTAGTGAAAATTAGTACTCACATTGAGGACATAGAATTTACCATAGAGGACTCCTTGGAAAGGGATGTATTAGGATAATATATTGTAATCAAAAGACTAAGAGGGTAAAATAAGATTATAGGGAATGTAATAAGGTATAGGTTTCAATATGAAAATAAATTGTTTAGTGGTGTTAAAGGGATGGTGAGAGGACCCTTTTATAAGTGGTGAGAATGAATTTTTTGTAAATATCTCAACTTAATATAAATAGGGAACATGATCCACATTTCAATTAACTCCAAAAAATAATAATTTAGTAGGTATGTGATAAGTTCTATAATATCCGAAAAAATCAATCAATTTTTTTTTAAAATTTTTCAATTTATTTAACCATAGTTTTATTATGTTTACCATTTTTGATTTTACTGTGGTAACTAGTTTTTACCTAAGTAAATAATTTCTTATGCATAAAGATAAAATGGATATTATTATATAAATTTTAAATAATAATAAAAAATATGAAATCTATTTTATCAAATAAAATTTCTATGTGTGAAAAAATCAATTTTAACATTCGTTCACGTAACGCGTAAAAATCTATTTTCAGAAAAAGTTTCTTTTTAGGATTAAATTTTTTTTTCTAGGATAAAATTATAAATTTATTTGATTTTAATGATATAAAATATTTTATTATATGTTTTTTAGGACTTAAAATAATTCCAAACCCACATTTTACCAAAAAAATATTTATTACAATAGTTCAGGGAGAGGGATTACAAAGAAGCTATTACACCTACAACTACTCAAGGAGAGTCGATCTTGAGACCTCTCATAAGACCCACAGAGAAAAATCACTAGGTTTCACCCATGGAGGAAAAATAATATTTATTTAAAATAAAATAACAAAAATAGTTCTAAATGAAAATTATTACCTATGTCCTTAAAATATTAATTATTGGTTTTCTAAATTCAGAAAAGTGTTTTTAAAATGTATATTTTTTAATATTAAATACAGATTATTCTAATAAAAAGGTTTTATATACTTCTAGTTATTCATTATATAATAAAAAATTCAAAAAAGTTATAGTATTGATAAAAAATATATATATTACTATTCACCTAAGAAATTAACTACTTCTAAAAAATCCTAAAAATAAAGATAAGTTAATATTAACATTAGAAATCCTAAAAATGAAGTTAATTTTGATAAATTTAAATTTAAATTTATGTTTTAAATAATTTCATGATTGAAGGATCATTAGAGTGCACGTTATGTAATAGTTTTTGGGATGTAGTGTTTACCTACAATAATAGGGTCTCTAGTATTACATTATATCACCCTAAATTATTTTATCTTCAAAATTGGATTCATTTTAGCTATAAAACATCTTTGGGAATTCCTTCCTTGTAGTTTCTTTAGGCTCCCATATTGTCTCCTCTAGTTTTTTATTTCTCAAAAGGACCTTCACTAACTAATTTATTCTATTCTTCAACACTATATCTAGTGTCAAGAATCTAAATTTTCTCTTTATTATAAGATAAGTCAATTTCAAACTCAATTATCTCATATTTTAATATATTCATTGGATCTAACATGTATTTATTTAATAATGAAACATGGAAGATATCATGTACTTTAGAAAGGTTGGGTGGTATAACCAATAAGTAATCTAAAGATCCAATTCTCTATATAATTCCAAAAATCCTAATGTACTTAAGGTTTATCTTACCCATTTTACCAAATCATACAAATATTTTCCATGGTGACATATTTAAGAATACATAATACCTCACTTGAAATTACAAGTCTTTCCTTTGATGGTTAATATAGATCTTTTTTCTAATTTAAAAAAAATTGATATGATCCTAGATAGTCCTTAATTTCCTAGTTATCTCCTACAAATGTTCTATTCATACAAAATTTAATTCTCCAAATTATATAACTAGAAAATTAACCTATTACCATGGTTTAAAATCGTGGTAATAGGGGTCAAAACCACGGTCATAGGTTGTGCACATAGTTTCTAAATTCATGGATATATAATAAAATGGTGTTGGTTCTTGACCTAGAGAAATAGTTTAAACTATATTCGTATGTATTCCTATGAACATCGTTTCAAACTAAGGTGGTAGTTCAAGGCTACAACTACATTTTCAAACTATGGAAATAGCTTTGAAAAAAAAATAACACAACAATTTTTGATCTTTATACCTATTCCCAATTCTATTTATGAAATTACCACTGATATGAAGCCTACTATATGTATATACATATATATTTTTATATGGTTATATAATAATATTAATAAATATTATTATTAAACATTAAAATATTGAAAAAGGGGATGTGGCATGGGACCTACAGCCACAATTTTCAGAAATTGTGGATCTAGGTCTTCTCAACCACCATGGATTCCATAAAATATGGATATAGGTGTTTCATATAACGGTTAAGACCATGGTTTTACAATACCATGGAACTAGGTCTTCTCTAATTGCATTGTTTTTCAAAAATATGGCTATAGGGGTATCATATGAGGGATATGGCTACTGTTTTAAAAAAACTATGGTCAAAGTTCTTTCTACGACCATAGTTTTCGGAGATCACTAAAGTATCTCTTCCCGAAATTTTTTTAATTCCCACATTCACCAACTGTCAAGGTTTTGTAAAATAGTGGTTGTAGTCTTCCCTATAGCCATTGTTTTGGAAAACTGTGGCTATAGGCCAAATTAGTTATCCCTATGAAAACAGTTTAGCTCTAACCATAGATATAGGATACCCTAAGACCATGGCTTTTCCAATAGTTCCAATAGAAGAATGGTTGTGGGAAATTTTTATAGATGTTTTATTCCAAACAAGTTATAGTACGACATCTATTCCCATATAATTTCTCATACAGTTCCATCTGGAAACTCAAATGGAAATTGTTTTTGTATAAAAATCATACCAAAGGTATATACCAATCATGTGATCATTATAATTAAATAGAATATGATATACACATGTTTTCTAGTGTCTAAATATTCCTTTCAGACTTCCCATCATATGGGGATGATAGATAGTGCTTAAATGTACTTTGGTGTTGTGAACCTTTCGAATACTCTTCTAGAATTTCGATGCAAATTGAGGGTCACAATCATATTCAAATGATATTGGTACCTTGTGAAGTATCAAATTTTCATTTATATAGAGCCGATAAAGTCACTTAAGGGATATGTATTCTTTTACCACTAATAAGTGGATAGACTCAAAAAAGAGATTTATAATTACCCATGGAACACTGTTTTTCCCTGATGTTTTTAGAAGTACAATGAAAATGTCCATTGTAATATTGTCCCACTTCAATTGATATATAAAAAGAGGTTACATAAAACCCTTATGATGTTATCTTTCAGTCTTTTCCTACTAATTTACTAATCATCTAGACACATTATCGGTAATTTCCCATTCATACCATCCCACCAAAAATATTCTCTTAAATTCCTATACATATTTTCACTACCAGGGTATATAAAGAAATTTTAGACATGTGCCACATCTAGTATCTCCATATTCAGTTTATTAATAGATGGAATACATAAACTATTTCAAAACATCAACATTCCATATTTATATATGAAATATATCAATTTCCCATCATTTTATACATTAACCCTACTTTGTAAATCCTTATCATCCTATTGGGTATTTTTTATATTTTCAAGTAAATTTAGTTTAACAATTTCTTAAAAAAGTAATGATGTCTTCCCTTTACTAAAAATTACTATATCCATCTTGACTAGATCCATGAATATAGGATTCTTATTAATCCTCATCATGGTTAGAACTCCATGGTCCTTCCTACTCAATGCATCATTTTCCTTTCTTGCCTTCCTAAGGCGATAGAGTATCGAGAAATAATATTCCTTGAGAAGCTCCAACCATTATATTTTCCTCATGCTGACAATGTTTTATACTTAAAACTTTCTAGGTCTATATATATGTCACATTTTATCCATAGAGATAGTGCCTCCATGTCACAAACCAACCCGAGTCGACCCTAAATCGGTAACCTAAGCTGGGCCCTGACAAGGGATGAGAGGTGTTCATAATCTTCTCATTATAGAAACTAGTTTCTAGGAATCACAAAGTAATAGTGGGAATTATTTTTTCCAAAATAAATAAAAAAGTAGTATATTACAAACAACAATCCAAAAGTAAATACAGTAGCCAAATGAAAATCTAAACATAACTAAAAATAATACTCAATCAAAAATAAAACCAACCAAACCCGAAGACCCCTAAATAACCTTGTGATCCCATGGGTTACTCTCTGTCGAAAAACCCATCATCACCCATGAAAATATATACCATGATAGAACCGACACTAGAGACTAAAAATAATATTTAAAGTATATGGGTGAGCATTAAAACTGTATAGGAATACCCAAAGAATATATTCCCTCTGAATTTCATATAAATAAAAGATTCATTAATCTCTGGTTTGAAATAAAATTTACAAACATAATTTTTCCAGACATTTCATTTTGAAGACAAATCATGACATGTTTCCCTCTTCATTTAAAACAAGTTTCCTTTCTAAGAATGTGGATTTAGAATTTTTGAGAAAGGGAGGGAGAGTGAAAAAATGATGTTTCTATATAAAAAGGGTAAAAGAGTGTAAATTTTTTTCCATGAATTAAAAAAAAAATTCATTCTTACCAAAGAGATACACCATATAAACAGAGAATAAGTAACAATCACACAACAAGGGAAATATAAGACTACACACATGTAACCAAAATAGCTAAGGCCCCTAAATTATCCACTGATGATAAATAAGTACCAGGGAAACATGGGAATACCTAGAAGATTTGTGGATAATATAGATCATACTATTCCCTATCTATCATGTCGGAACACCAAATTCAATCAAAAAACCTCACACTCAGCCACACCCAACCTGGCCTAATTGAGGGGTATAATCTCAAATTATAGAAAATCTATACTATGGGCCACTAGCTATACTGTAATCCTAAACTAGTACATTAAATTTTCTTTTATAATCCACTATATATGTTAGGTTCCCATGTCAAATTTAAATTGAGGGTATACCAAACAATTCCAAACAAGAAACCAACTATATACATAGAAAGAAAGGACACGACCAATATACACAAGCATCACCCATGGATCACCCAAAAGGAACATCCCTTTTCCTTTGAACCAACAAAACATAAGGGAAGTCCCATCCCAAGTACCTCACATTCCCTTTCTCGACCAACAATGCAAGAGACTCACCCTTAGGATAGTTTTCAAAGGAATACCAATTTATGAAGATTCCAAATAGGGCCCAAGAAACCTTTGAGTGACAAACCATTTCCAAAAAGCATCAAACACACCATTTACAAGCCTAAATCCATTTTAGAAACCCAAGTAAATATTTGGAAAAAAATACATTTATGAATCCAAACCATAATTTAGAAACCAGAAATCACTTGTAAAGGAAAATAAGGAATTTTTTAGAACACTTGGTGTGTAAAGATTAGAGGAACATTTTCCAATAATTGAATACAAGGGGTAAATCACTTCATTTCATAAAATAAAATTATTTTAATGATTTTATATCAGTAATTTGAACAAAAAAATGTTGTGACAGTCAATAAATCAATGATTCCTTAAATTAGAATTCCATTGCATAAGGGACCCTACATAAAATTCATGGTTGTTCAGCAACAACAACCTGAAACAACTCCATGAGGGTCCAAAGAAGAAAGAGTACCCAAAAGTAACCTTAACCTGAAAAATCACCAATTTAAACCCAAATAAACAAAAATCCAAGACTAAGGGAACCAGGGTAGAAGATAATCCAATTGAAAATGAAAGGAGAAGGAAGAGGAAGAAGAGTGGAGGAGATTACTGTGAGAAATAACCCCAAAACAAGAATAAATTCCTTGATTCCAACCTTGGAATAGGAGAGAAGGCATGAATAAGAAGGGAGGTGCCTCCCTATGGTTGCATGAATTAAAAGGGGGAGACAAGGGGGTTTTGAGGTTAAAACCCGAGGAGGGTAAAATGGGAAATTCCCATTTTTAAATAATATGGACATTGCGCACAGTTCGGTCAAATAGTTTGCGAAACCGTGCACCAACCGCATGCCCCTTACTGGACACACTGGACACCTGCATGGTTTTTTCACATGGTTTGGGAAACCATACACCAATCATGTGGATTGGTTCTATAAAAAACTATATATCCACATGAACGCTTGCTATTCATTTTAGACTAATCATGATCATGTCATGCACCCTCATCCAGAGACACCCAAGACCATCACAGTTACTCCTAGGATATGCACATTTTAGATCTAATTTTTATCTACCCATGAAACCTTAACCATTAAAGTTCAAAATGAATTGAAAAGAGACCCATCATCAAGAGGCCTCACGGTTACTCCTTTAATATGCACACAAACTGTGAAACCATGGAAAACAACCCAAAAACTCACAATTTTGATATGAAACCTCCACAAATCAAGAGAGAATATATGGGGAAAAAGATAAATCAAAATAAAAGAAGAAAAATAAATATTGGAGTGTGGAAATTATGCCCATCATTGTGCTTTCTTCCCCTAGAAAGCATAAAATTTTCTAACTAATTGAGTTAAAGAAAAAGTCTCACCCACCTATATGATTTGATTCATTAAACCAAAAGACAACTCAACCATAACTAGGATGAAGGCTTACACCTATACCCAAAACACACCATCTAGGCTCCAATCATTCTTTAAGGGATAATGAAAACCATAGACCATAATCCCAATACCTTACCATCACAATAATCATTAGTATTACTTAAAGTGACCTACATTAACCAAAGAATAAGGAAAACTCAATGTTTTATTACCAAGAGGATATCAAAAAAGAAAAAATATTTGATTTAAGAACATCAGGAGGCCATGGTGGGATGCATAACATATTAAAATTCTTACTGGATACCGAACCACCACCACCTACCAAACAATGAACCCAATAAATCGGAAAAACCAAACTCCATCCCTATATGGAACGAAACAATCCTGATACACAATAAGACACACTTTCACTTCATGAAAATTCATAATTCCTTTGTAGAATCTTCCCTTACGATTGAGGTTTGAAATTCACACAAAAATAATTTTTCATTTCAAAAAATGGAAAACACCACAAGGAAACACCTTTTATAATTAAGAGAGAACTTACTTTAAAAACCTCAATCAGAACTCGCACCAGTACCATGTTCACCTGATTGAATTGTGAGATTCTTCAAGGGAGTGGATATGGGTCCCCTCTTCTTTCGAGATACACCCTTATAGATCTTTTGAATATATCCCAAATGTCCACAAGCATGAAAGGTCTATGGATCAATGGGACAAGAAGTCTTCCTATGACCCTGATCACCACATTTATGACGCACCAAGGACCTATGTTCAGAACTAGCTAATGAAATATTAGAAGGCCTCCTAATTCCACCACTAACACAATTAGATTTCAGATGATTTTTCGTCTCCTTGATTCAATTACCTCCACTGCTTAAAGAGAATGAAGGAGGGTTTTCTTAACTCAAGAACCCATCCAATATAGCCTCAACCTAAACATCTTTCCTTACCACATCATAAAAAGTGGTTAGATTGAATTCTGGAATGCTTGATTGATGATCAGGATGAATACCATTCTCAAAATGTTCAGATTTCAAACAATCATCCTTAACCAGCTCCAAAAGACAGGTTACTAGATTAAAAAAACAACGGTTGAACTCCAAAATCGACTAATTACCTTTTTAAACACAACACATATCAATATCATTTTACACCTTCACAACCTTAGAGAAGTAATGTCAGTTGAATGAGGCCTTGGAGAATTCCCATGATAGGTCTTTTTGAGGATTCAGACTAATGAATTTCTTCCACAACTTCAAGCTCTAACCTTTGAGTATATGGGTAGATAGATTAACCTTTAGAGACTCAAGAAACTCTAGGAAACTGATGATCCTTTCAATTACCCACATCCACTCTTCTACTATAAAAGGATCCACTTGAACAAAAAATATTCGAGGGTTCAACTTCTAAAACTCAAGGAGGAGGTCCTTAGATTGATCAACTAAAGGATTCTATAATGGTGTACCAACCATAGATGCACCTCGAATATAAATAAACTCTTTGGTGGGTGCTAATATAAATTATAAAGAGATAAAAATCTAATCAAAACCAACTCACCAACCCGAACTCGCAACTTTTAAACACCAAACATAAAAAGGAACTAACCTAAAAAATTTCACAAAACTATCAAAAGTAACAGTAAACACTATTCATAGAACCATTTTTAAATTTCATTTCCAAACCCCCACTTTGATGCATTTTATTCCATGAATTTGTTTTAAATTCTTTTAGTAAATCTGACCACTTTTCCGTTAAAACCCCTTCCCATTTTAAAATGATACCCATTTTTTCAAAAATCATTTAACCAAAAACCCATTTTCTAAATAGTGTCTTTATTTAGGAAAAAATTTCAAAGAATTTATTTAAAATAAATTTGAAAATTCATTTATCATTTACCAAAAAATAAAACATTACCACTTGAAATTGGGATTTCATAATTTAAAACAAAGTTTTTAACAATTTCAAAATTAAAAAGATCCCAAAACAAACTCAATAGGGGAAACTAGTGTTGATGGATGAATCAAACATATAGTTGGAGGCCATATTCCAATCACATCATCATCATGGAGAGTATTTTAAGACCATGTTCTTGGATAAACATGTCTTTCTATCCCCTGTGAGCTCACTAAAACCACTTTCCAAACTCCCCATTTATTTTACCCAAATAGAAAACAACCCACAAGATCCAAATAAACCAGAAAAAACCCAACTTACCATGGTAACCCAAGGTTTTTCATAAGATTTTTTAGTAAGAAAACTCCTCATAACTACACCCCAAGTTCTGATAGTTTGACTCCATCTTCCTTAACATCCCAAATAACAAAGGGCACATCGAAAGTTAGGTCCTCTAAACAACCTGTGCCCTGATACCATGTTTTCAGGAACCAACTCAGGTGGATTGGGAAATGGTAACTCAATCCATCTCATGACAAGTCTAGATTGGCATTCTCGATCCTCCCAGGCTGGAAACTAGTGTCAAGGAATCATAGCGTAACCGTGGAAACAATTTCTCCCAAAATAAATAAACAAAAGTATTAGATAAAAAATTAATAGCCTAAAGTAAATACAATAACCAAATGAAAATCCAAACATAACTGAAAATAAAACCCAACTGAAAATAAAACCATCCAAACCCGATGAACAATAAATCTCCACGTGAACCCATGGGCCACTCTCAGATACCAAAACCCAACATCCCCCATAGTGGTCAATACTAAGATAGAACCAGCACCCGAGACTACAGATAAGAATGAAAGTATAGGTACACGTATTCAAACTCAGTAGGAGTCCCCAAATAAAATAATCCCTATGAATTTACTTAAAATAAAATATTCATCAATTTTAAGATTGAAATTAAATATATAAACATAATTTTTTTCATAAATTTAATTTTAAAGACAAATCATGATCCATTTTCCTTTTCATTTTAAATAGGCTTCCTTTTACAAGAATGGAGATTTATAATTTTAGATAAAGAGAGGGAGAGAGGGAAGAATGATGTTTTTATCTAAAAAAGGGAAAATAGTATAATAACTTTCCATGATTTTGTTTTAAAATGATCAAATTATTAATTAATAATTAATTGTTACACCATATAAAGAGAGTAGGAGAAAAAATCACACAATAAGGGCAATGGAATACAACACGCATGTAACTAAAATAGCTGTGGCACATAAGTTATCCACCATAGATAAATAAGTTCTAGAAAAACATGGAAATACCTAGGATCTAAGTGGAAAATATGGAACATATTATTCCAGATCCATCATGTTAGTGCACCAAATGTAATTAACATCCCTCACACTCATTCACACCCTACCTGGCCTAACTAAGGGGAATAATCCCAAAACATAGAAAATTTGTACCATGGGCCACCAACTAGAGCGTAATCCTAAACTAGTAATGAAAAATTTCTCAGATAATCTACTTGATATGATAGGTTCCCATTTCAAATTTAAAGTGGGGGTGGTCCAAAAAATGAGAAACAAGAAACCAAATATATGCATATAAAGCAAGGACATAAGAAACACACAGAAGAGTCACCCACAGATCCCCCTAAAAGATTATCCCTTTTCCTTTGAAACAAAAACACATGAGGGAAGTCCCATACCAAGGAACACCCATTACATTTCTCAACCAACAATGTAATAGAGACACCCTTATGAGAGTTTTCAAATGAAGACCAATTTATGAAGATGCCGAACAGACCTCAAGAATCCTTTGAGTGAAAATCCATTTTCAGAAAGGATTAAACACACCATTTATGAACCCATAACCATTTATAAATCCATTTTAGAAACGTGATCCACCAATTATAAATTAAAACACATTTAAAAACCCCAAACCATACTTTCAGAAACACAAATCACTTATAAAGGACAACCGGTCAATTTTTCTAACACTTGGTGTGAGAAGTTTAGAAAAAGAAATTTAACCCAATTCAATACAAGGATAAAATCACTTCATTTCATAAAAAAAATTATTATAAGAATTAAATATCTTTAATTAGTAAAAAAGAACATGTTATGAAAGGAAATAAATCAGTTATTTCTTCAATTCAAAGGCCAATGCATAAGGGATCCAACCTCAAACTCATGATGCTTTGACAAAGGAAACCCAAAACAACTCCATGAGGGCCCAAAGATGCAAGAGAATCCAAGATTATCCTTTACAAGATAAAACACCCCAATTTAAGCCTAAATAAACACAAAACCTAGACCAAGGGTACCAAGGGATAAGAGGGACCCAAGAGAAAATGAATGACTAAAGAAGAGAATGAAGGGAGGAGGATAATATCTTGAGAAATCACCCTAAAACTTGAATAAATCCCTTGATTCCACCCATGTAAGAGGAGAGGAGACATGTAGAATAAAGGAGGATCCTCCCTATGGTTGAATGACTCTAAAGGGGGTGAATATGGGTGTTTGGGTTTAAAATATGAGGAGGAAACAAGGGAAAATTCAAATTTTTAATGAATCTAGGAACTGTGGATGGTCTAGCCACATGGGTTGGGAAACCGTGCACCAAACATTGACCCCTTAGTTGAAAAACTAGACACCCACATAGTTTAGATAGGCAGCTTGGTAAATCATTTCCCAATTAATTGGTTTGGTTCTATCAAAAAATGTAGATCCATGTGCAACCTTTTCGTATTGTTTGGACGAAATGTGCTCGTGTCACAAACCATCATCCATAGACACCCAAGACCCACACAGTTACTCCTAAGAGTTGAATTATTTGGACATAACCATGTTCTACCCATGAAAACTTAACCGTGAAAGTTCAAAATGAACTGAGAAAAGACCCATCAACATGATACCACAAATTTACAACTTAACTATGAACACATAACATGAAACCATGGAAAATAGACCAAAAATATCAATTTTAATTTTAATCATCCAAAACTCAAGAGAGAATATGAAGACAAAAAAATAAATCAAAATAAGAGAAGAAAAATTAAAATCATGGTGTAAAACTTCATATCTTCAAGGAAAATATTACTACATCTAACTCAAGTTCATGATTTGGATTGTTCTATTCACATATATTCAACTTAAATTATTCATAAACAACAACTCTATCATTCTACATAAAGATATAACTCTGTCATTTCCTTGATTAATCACTATATATTACAAATCCATTATTTCTTAATGGTAAGTTCAATATTAGTTCATTAATAAATATCCTCCTTAGATATTCAAAACATTCTTCACATTCCTTGTACAATGTGATTTTACCCCCATTATGTGTAAACTTGGATAATGGGTTGGCCAATCCGGTTAAAGTTTGAACAAACTACTAATAGTAACCTTCTAAAACAAGGAAACTATATATATCGGTTATATTCCTTAATCAAGACCATTATTTAATTACCTTTACCTTAAATGTAACAACATATATTCCATCCTTTGAGATAATCTATCAAAGAAAAGGAACTTTATAGAGCCAAAATTCACACTTATTGAATTCCCAATATAATTCCTTTTCTCTGAGGGTCTGAATAATTATTTACAGATGGTTCTAAGGCTCTTCATAGATTTTTGATTGTATCAATATATCATCAATTAAAACCACCAAGAAGTTATCCAGATAATCATTGAAAATTCTATTCATCATATCTATAAAAATATAGGGTGAATTAGTCAATGTAAAGGGAATTATGATAATCTCATAATGTCCATATCTCATATGAAATGTTGTCTTTGGTATATCCTCCTTCTTCACCCTTAACTAATGATGACCATATTAAAGATCAATCTTTGAAAAATATCAATCTTATTGAATTTGATCAAATAAGTAGTCAAATCATGTAAAAGTATAGTTATAATTTATCATAAAGGCACTGATCTCCCAGTAATTAATACACAATCTCATATACCCATTCTTAATTTTCAATAATAAATCAGGGGATCCCCATGGTGAAACACTGAGGCATATAAATTCCTTATCACAAAACTCATATAGTTGTTACTTAAACCCCACCAAATCCTCTGGTTCCATTCTATAGTGAGTTTTAGATATCGGTTTTACATCAGGAATGATTTTAAAAAACTAAATTTCACACTCATGTGGATGACTAGGTAGTTTATATACAATGGGTACATCCCTTATCATTAGGATGCCCTTCCCCTACAAATATAATGTTTTCTCTTCCTATTCTCCCATAATTTCATTAATTTGAGATTCTAGAGGGAGTTTTATAAAAGTATCAAGAGGTGAAGTCTATCCCTTGAAAATAAGGGATTTTGTTCCCCATTCATAAATAAAAATTTCATTTTCTCAATAATTGTGACTCCTAATCTAGAAATACACTCAACTAGTACCCCGATACGTTTCACCATAAAACCTCACACACGCCTCCCCATATGCGAGAAGCTGCTAACTAGCGCTGAAGGCCTATGAATAAAACATGGGGAGACTATTACCTTATTATTATAATAGAAATAACTATGGAAATAAAATGATACTAATAATGAATAAAGATAAAAATCACAACTAGGAAAGTTCTGATAAATAAATACAACCAATAGACACAATAAATATGAATGTATAATAGATAAAGAATCCCTTATGGGTGGATCATACCCTAGCATTACTAAAAAATAATATAATAAATATGAGGCATATAACCTATCTCATATTGGTCCTAAGTCTTGCATGGTCTCATCATCCAACTCCAACATAGAAATCCCAAGTAACAACCATTAGACCCTGCCCTGTAACCTATCCCTTCAAAAAATAGCAGTGTCTAATCATGTATCCAAGTTTCATGGAATCCTGAAGAGAGTGTGAGTATAACTCAATAGTCTATCCCCAATAACATCCATAAAATAACTAGTTTGATAATAAATTTCATGTGAGGTTTAGTGAAATAAATGGGATAATAAAAAATAAATAAATTAACAAAACTCGTTATGTCATGGGATCCACGGTGATGGTTTGGGTCTCTCCTACCTGCTTCAGCTAGATCTAGGGTTACTCTGAGCATGACATGATGACCAAAACTCTATATTTAACCACATGGGTTCTAGATGATCAACCCATCATACCACAATATCATAAAGTATCACTTTGAATTTGAGAGCTCATCCTAGTATTCCCTAGAATCCAACACACATACTCACATTCCGTAGATATCATGTATTAAATAAAAGAAAAACACTCATCCAAAAAATCCCAAACATCTGGTAACATGTGGAATCCATATATCTCATCATATTATTTTTAATCATACACTATATGGAATCCAAGGTGCTTATATTGGTATCCCCACTCATCATGTATCACGTGGAATCCAGGCGCTCATCACAACATTCTCCAAATATCATGCAACACATGGAATCCAGATGCTCATCCCAACATTCCCAATAATTATGAATCATTTTAACTTACATAAAATTAAATATTTTTATTTAAATTAAGTCTCTTTTCAAGGTTAAGTGTGAACATCACAAGGATCCAAAATAAAAGTAGAGGGATTATCCTCATAAACATGAAAAGTTTGTAATAATATAATTTTAGTGTGTTAGATCCATGAACCTTATATATAATCTTTTACATGGTAACTTACCAATTCCTTGGGTCTTCTTCGACTAGATATTCAAATCAGTCAATAATTTTTCCCAATTAAGGATGTACTCTTCCACACCGATATTCCTCGTAATGAAACCATGAAGTAAGATGTGGCCTTTAATTAAAATAAAATTTCAATTTAATTTTTACTAAGCCCATGGACACCCCTTTATCATTTTCCATGGCTTGAATTAAAATACACATAACATCATTAACCTTGTACAAGGTTTATCTCAATTGATAATTTGGGATACACCACCTTACATTACCAATTACTGTTGTTTGGACCCAATCCATCCTATGAATTCAATCACCATTTTAAAAAGGTTCTATAATTTTCCTATGAAAAAACTCAATTACACCAAAAAAATTATCATTTTATTAGTTCAAATCTATTTTAATAGTTTTGAAATCCCTGAACCAATTCCTAAATACCATTACAATACACAAGACACTTTTCACAACAACTCACTTCACATTGTATTGGGTATGTTCCAATTTAATGATCAAACCATTTAAAATTATCAATGGTTGTGAAATTCCATTTCATAACCGTTGATTCAAACAATACTTTACCTAAAATCATTTCTAAAATAAACTATAAATTTAATTAAATTGATTCACTTTGAGGTTAATTTCCTCTTCAAACATCCCACTAGGAATTACCCCACTATAAGGTGAAAGAAATGTAAATTGGGACATTTAAATAAGGAAAAAATAGGCATTTTAATTTATATTATATCAATAATGGTGAAGATGGATTGACCCCACCACACACACACTTGGAAAACAACCTAGACTATGAGTTAAATGAAAACTACCATCTACCTTGGCCTCATATGATCCTATATGTTTGGGTCCAACATTTGGTTCAAGATCATATTATAGAAATTAAGGAAATAGTAAAAAACCTCAAAAATAGGATATGACCCACATAAATAGTAAAAGTGACTTATATGTAAAGAAAAAAACTATGTATACTAGGGGAGTGTTTGAATCACCAAGGGATTCCCTATGTATCTGATGATGAGAAAAATAGACCAAGGATAGAGGATATCTTCCACAACCATGGAGAGGGGTGGGGATCCTCATCATCTATATTAAATTTACTTAAATATTTACATTTAAGTATTAAAAAGATAGTGGTGGAGAATGGGGAAAATTAAACTTTTTCCCCTCTTAAAAAAGTAACCAACAACCTAGCGATTGGTCGGTGAGATTAGATAGAACCATTGTTTGTTAAAGGGAACAAGCTAGAAATTGGCCTTTATCTAGCTAACTAGTGTAACTAAAGCCTCGTGTATCCATGATATGACCACATCATGATCTTATCGTAAGCTCTTGAGACCCCCAACACAAGTTTCACTCTTCTATGATTGATATGTCACTCCCCACCATAGGAGTTTAATTATAATTTCTACAATTGACTGACTAAAACTGTCATGGATGATGTTCCATTTATCACCTAACTCAATGATTAGAAATGGGAATCCCACTCTAACCTGAGTAACAAAATAAACACAAACTTCCACCCATTATTTTATTTTTATAATGGAACCCACAACATTCACTGATATCTGGTCCATAATGAGGACCTAAATCTTTGTTGAAAAATGGTTTACTCACCACTATACAAATTTATTTACACCACCCCATGAGTTTAATATCTATGTTTTAAATAAAAAAAAATGTGTTCTAATCTTTTGAGCCACACTTGATGAAACCAAAACACCTGACGCCACCTTATGGGTCAAAACCATGTTTCTACACCACCACACTCTAATTACTTCACTATGTGACCTCCTACAGTAGAGATATATAATAACCCATTTCAAAGACCTAGTAATCCCATTCTATAAGTATCTCATAAACTCTTAGACACTTTTAAATAAGAGGGACCCATTTACTGAGAATTTTCACAACCTGGTGACTCTCCACCAAGAAATCTCAGGTTAACGCTCATGGTTGCACTTTCTCCATCACACCACTCAAAATGTTTGAGGACCCAAATGATTCTATAAAAGACATGAGTGACACATTTAACATTAAAATTCAAAATTGTCCTTGTTTATAGAAAATAAACATCACCTTGATCACATTTAATGTCAACGGGTTCCTACTCTCGATCCACTAGGCCACATAACCCCACAACATCATGTATATTTGGAACATGCTTCCACCTTAACCTTAACAAAACTCAGGGTAACATGCTCCTCAATTAACATTTATCAAACCTGGATCAATATATCATGAGTCTCGCATTACTAAAACTATTATTAAGTTCCCACATAAGTGTATGACCATGCCTCTTGGACCATCATTATTATCAGACTCGAGGAATCCTTTATGATTTATCCAATTGGATTGACAGTCCTCATGATTCAAGTCTAACGACATGACCAATCATCAAACTGGGTATCATTCAAAGAGAAGAAGCATTTAACTATGATCTATCCACCCAAGACATATACACACAAGTCTTGAAACAATTATGACATTGAAACAATTAAAAAATAGCAGTGTCATGAATTTGAATAATCTTTCCCTTCAAAACTAGATTTTAAACATGACCAGAAGTAATTAAGGTGTTTCCCTCAAAAAATAAACTGAGGTTTGGAAAAGCCTTATCAAAGACTTAATAGCACCACCCATTCATAAATTCCACATGATAATGAATCTAACCACTCTATACACATCTAGAGCACCCACAACATTGAGATAACCCCTCTAAAGGTCATCCTAAATCAACAAACATGATGAATCCACACCAAAAAATCATGTCACATTCTAAAGATCATTGGATTCTCACACTAATCCCCTTAGGCCATGTCTCACATAGGCCACTACTTCTGGGTGGAACTCCTACACTCATTTCAAAACACAAAATATCTACTACTCCAAATCCTAACACTTACTCTAGGCCCCACAAACCTAGAGTTACAAAACCACTCACATTGGAATTATGAACCAAATCACTCGCTTTAGGGTTCAACACAACCCGCAAGATTAATGAGAAATAACATATGTTTCAATACACACAATACTAGGTGATATATGACCACCTCAAGGTCACAACCCAATACCATCAAGGTCTCACAACCCACAACCAAGGGACACAAAAGTAGGGCACTCTCATAGCCCCAAACTACCCGTACATAGTTTCAAATCATAGGAAGAAAGAACACACAACACTAAGGCCCCTAAAAGTCTCATTGTTTTAAATTATTTAAAGTTAACCATTTTTTAAAACCAAGGATTCACATTTTAATGATTTTAATTTCCCAACATTATGAAATTTTCAAGATTTTTTAAGTTTCACATTTCATGGTTTGATTAGTGTTGACACCGCTTAAGTAAACAAAAAGACTATGAAGATAGCACTGGATATTTCAAAATCATAAGGCAAGGTTAGAATAATTCAATGGAAATCCAAATACTCCAAAATATCTGTGCGATAGAGCTGAGCGACAGAGCTACACAGCAGAGCTGCGCGGTAGAGCTACGTGACAACATAATTTCTGTACACCTGCGCCGAGTACCTACGTAGAGGAACTGCGTGAAGGACATGTGCAGGAAATTTCCCTTTGACCAGGTCCCATCCATACCTATAAATAGGACCCTTGGTCTCCTTATTTCAGGATTGTAAAAAGTTGAAAGACTCCTTAAAGCTCCAATTGCATAGCTCTTTCGCCCAGATCCCTCAAATTGTCTCAGGTAGCTCTCTAAAAGTATGAGAGAAGAGATAATTAAATAGGATAGTCATGTTTTGAAAGTATTTCACAATTTTTACATAGGTTTGGTTCCCCTATGTGAAATATATTCTTCACTCATCATACACACCTACGCGGCACACCTACACGACACACCTACATGATATACCTGTGGAACACACTTATGTGGTACAGCTGTGCGGTGCATCGACGTGGGGTACCTACATGGCACACTTGCATGAGGAACCTACATGGGAGAGTATGGTATAAATCCTACATACCAACTAAATTACCCTCTTTAAAGAAATTCATGGTAGGTTATCTCCTTCCTTGGTTCTCTTATCTGAAAGGGACTAAGTTGAAACCTCCACGAAAACCTCTCGACTTATCAAACCTTTGGGAAAGTCACATTAGCGTGTCTCTTATTTGGGTTTTTATATCCACAGTCAGAGGTTTGCCACATTTTTTTTACAATGGGTTCAGGGTTCATGGAGTGTCTGTGGGTTGGTATATCCATAGTCACATATACCTTTCTCCTAGAAACAGTGTTGGGATGTTCCCGGTTTGGAGGACGGTTGGGTCCTGGCATCTCCCTTCTCAAAGAGATGACATGGAACCTCAGGTATCTTAAAGGGAAGGTATGGTTCACACCTACTATTCTTCCTTTTTAACAAAGGATAAGTCTCCCTCCATTACCAGGATCAATTTTATGAAAACCATCTTGGTGTAATCCTCTATCTTTTCTTGTAGGAGGTAGCATCATTGTTTCTCCTCTCTTATTCGGTGCCAAAGACCAGAGGGGAGATGGGAATATGGACTTTTTGTAACCCTTTCCCTCTCCTGTTGAGCTTTTTCACCATGGGAAGCCGTCCTATTGTAATCCCCTAACCTTCATCTCTCCCTCCTTTCATTGTAACCTTGTCCAATGTAAAAAGAATAGACGTAAGGCTTGTCACATTGCCTTCATCCATGGTCGATGCGCCCTCTTCCCCAAGCAGAGGAGGAAATGTGTGAAGTGTCATTTTCAAATCATTCACATCCTCTTTTTTCTCACACCAAGCATGACTCATGTGGGCATAGATATTCGTGATGATTACAACATTTACACAAACACACATAGAGAAAGAACTACGAGAAATGTTATTCCTATCTAAACCAGGATACATAGGAAGCCCTTTCAGGGCCCGAGCTCATTGGATATCCTCTTCAGGAATAAAATCCTAATTCCCTTAATCTGGGCATCCTCCTTAGGAAAAATCCCCAAATTAAACCCCTAATTCATCAAGGAATCATTTTCTATAAGTAAGCCCAAAATCATTTCTCTAAAAGAACAACACTATCCTATGAGATTCATCAAACTATGTGGTCTTTGATTCCCATCCACATGGGATACGTAGGAAGCCTACTTGAGGTTCAAACCCAACATTTAAAAATCAATTCTATTCTCCTTGGGCCATATACCCAACAGGGTCTAATCTAACTTGAAAACCCATATCCTTTCCATGTTTATTGGGATGTTTCTGCATAAGTCTCATGCCAAAATTTGACTAAGAACCTTTTTTTTATATTCCCTTACCACATGAAATTAAAATATATGGTTAGGTCCTTATCACATGACCTTAAAAGGTATGAAGTTTCCCATTAAGCGGCACCAAAATACGAGGGTTTTGATTCATTTCACAAGGATACGTAGGTAACCCATTTCATGGGTACGATCCCAATATCAGAACAAGCCTTCATCTCCCTGGATGACAATAAATTATAGAGTTCCCTGCTGAGTGACTTCAAAAACCTGTATCATCCTCATGATGATTAAAAGAATCTTGAAATATTATAATTGAGGATACCATTGATGGAGAACCTCAAATACATACAGATATCTCCATTAATGATGAACCTTGAATGAATACTGATCATTCTAAATTTAACACATATTAATAAGTGATTTTAAATTAAAATGGAATCTTATGTTATTATTGGTGAATTAATAAGGATTCATGAAAATATCTTAAATTTACAAAGAGATTCCCGGAGTAGACAATAATTCCTCCCAAAAGGGTGTGATGAGTCCGACCTCCCATCCTCTCGACCAATGTACGTTCTTAAGTATCGTAATGTTTAAACGTAACGAGCAAATGCCTTTGGAAAGAAGGTCCCCTTTGGACAAATAACTATTGGAAGTTTCAGGTTCCATGAGTGAATCCAATGGAAATCTCTTGGATCAGTGATTCTTAAAACAAGAACACACATTTCAAGGAACTACGACACAAAAATGGTGAACCCGATGTGAATCCTTAACCAAGTTAATAATGTTACCCACCTGTCAGGATCCTATAAATTGATAAAGGAAGGCCATAAAAAGGAATCAATCACGCATGTATTCATCAAACAGATGTCTCTTTCATGGATTTTATTGTTGTTTCAATTTTTCCTTAGAACTTACTCCAGTCCAAAATGTATTTCTTCAAGATGACATCTGAAAATTTCCTGACCACTAATCAAGATGGATCTTAATCCATGAGGAGGAAGTCATCGTCCACCTAGCATCTTCAACACTAGGTCTCCAATGTTTTGGTCAAGGAGTATCACCTAAATTGTAAAATCCCAATATTGTAGGTTGCTCAACAAGCCCACCAAGTCAATAATAGTTCTTCATCATCTGGCCAACGACGATCAATGATCAAGAAGCAGACGATTCCAACCACCGTTTTCAACTGTTTTGGGTTCTTATCCTCAAAACGCAACAACCAGTCCCTCCCACACTATAGTGAGGTGGATCAAGAGGTAACTTAGGGACTCAATTCAAGAATGTAGGGGTACTTCTTGAGGACTCCCACCAATAATAGCTGCGAGCAGAATTGTGTGGTAGTGAACCCCCATCATGATGGAGGTGTTGCCTCTGGACGTTCATCCCAAGTCTCTCGGACCCGGGCACACAAGATGAACAGTCGGAGAAAATTTCCAGTCAACAAAGAGTAGTTTCTTACCTCTCCCCCCCTACAGAAAAGTTAATCAACCTAACTTGATGGAAAACAACGAGTGGGCACATACACATGTCCGTCCTAAATTTGTTGTCTAAGAGACTCGTCTGGAAGCAACCCATAAATCCCACCAGATAAACCTAATGGAGTACTGTGAGCAGGCACATACAACTGCATACAAGTTATCATCCAGTCAACAGGATCATCTGACTGCATTTAAAGAATCCCTTCAATCCAATGTGGTGACAACTGGTAAATAGGAACATACACCAGTTTACAATCACCAATTCTACTAGCATTATCATCTTCTATTATTGAAGGAATTATATCAACCATACATGATGAGAAATATCCAGAATACACATACACCTACCAGAATTCATCAAGCCCGCCAACAATCTTGTTTAGCAGCACCCGGAGAAGTGATTTAGAAAGCTCCGACGACAAATCTGGGGCAGACTCACCTCTCTGTCCCCCATGCATGAGTACTGTCAATACCCATTGACAGGAAAATGAGGACATGAGTAGTCACATACACCTACTCCCGATACTTAATGGACGTATATTCCCTCTTCTACCACTGAAGTCACAAACATCTTATCAATGTTGAAAGGACAGATGAAAATCCCTACCCATATTCTGGAAGCATGAAAAGATATTATAACAACTACTTCAGTAGTATCAAGGGAATAGAAACATAAATCCTTCCCCAAATATGGGATGACACATCAGAATTCCATCCCAAAGCATATACACACCTCTATTCCATTCTAGGAGGGTCATGGAGCATACTCCCCCATATCATACAGACAACAAGATCAGGAACATACACCCTTTCCAATTGGAGGTAATCGGTCCATTCTGGTAACCAATCCAAGGAAGGCGCATACACTTTCCCATGATAACAAAATTTCCTAGAAAGTGTCCCCAACTAAGTATAAGAGAACATCCATGAATAAGTCGCATCAAACACAGTTGGAAAATCAAGATTCAAACTGCAATTTGGATCCTCTTAATGATAGAGTTCTTGATTCCCTCAGACATTTATCTATTGCGGCTCAAGATCCTATCCTCTCATTACCAAATTATGGAAGTGGTAGAAATAATTCAGAAATTCTGCATAAAAAACTTCATCATGAAGGCTTTCTTTATGAAAATGTGGTCAATCCAGAGCGCCTATCTCTAGATGAGAGCCACGGAAACCCTATGTGTATCCAGAAGACCAACGAGAAAGAGGATTCATCCCTTACTGTAATCCACCATGGTGGTCCTCCCCGTGATTGAATTCACTGTGAATGTCCACTCCACAGTATTATTTCTCATTGTCATGATAATTCTATTATTGATAATGTAGTGATGAGAAAGCCCTCCTATCTTGAGGTACTTTCAAACACATGGCCAGTCATGTATGATGCCTTTTCATTGGTAGGTGAAACACTTATCAACTAGAATATATCTTAAGGGAATAGTCATTCTCCAAACCTCCCTTGGGTCATTTTACTTCTAATACAAAGCACCCACTTTGGTCAGACCAAGTGGATAAATCTCTTGTAAAATATGATGAGATATGTTAAACATAAGAAAAGAATTGGCTAAAGGGGAAATACAAGTCATGTTCTGGCCTTTGGAAAATTCTCATTATAACATTCCCGAATTGATGGGAGAAGGTTGTATTTTAGATGTTCACCTCAACTTATGGAAGACTCTCTATTATTTGAAAACCAATGTATTACCATATGGTGAATATCAAAATCATTTAAATGTAATAGAAGGGTTGCAAATCCAAATTTACTTGGCATCTCTCTCAGTTTCCCAACATCCAGTGGATGAAAAATAGAAGAGAACCCTTCAGTGTGCATGCCTTAATGCTCTAAAGAGGATGCACTAGTTAATTTCTGACATCCCATCTGGTGTTCATATTAGGGGTTGGGCTGCACATTGAGCATTTCATTTCACTGCACTCCAAAATCAGAAAAGTCTTCCAAAAGTGGTCTCATGCAATGTTATTGCCCACAGTCAGCTACAATCAACAGATTTTGTATAGAATCAAATGTATGCTCAAGAACAGTCCTCAACCAGCTCTCTTTATGGTCAGGCCCAAAGAAAAGAAGTTTTTGAGTTAATTTTACATCAAGTATCTAAGAATCTTGAGTAGGCATCCTACTTAAAGGATGTCATCCATCGAAGAATGAAAATATCTGAAATAGCACATTGATCTTCTGAAACAGGTGATTTGAGTGGTTGTCGGATGATGCACCTAGCTAATGTCCAAACCAAAATTCACAAAATCAGAAGATAAGTTACATGAATCTCATCCATAGCAGTTCAAGAATCACCCCAGCTTTCAGGGTGGGGGGCTCAGTTAATTCACCCTTCAAATTCATTAAAATTTGTTCAAAGATTTAAATAAGAAGAAGAACATGAACAACCCCAGACTGTAGGGCTAGGGAATTTTTCACATCTTCAATCCCCTCTTCAATGGAAGATGGTTTTCTCCGGATTAGGTAAGAAGACACAATGACATCGCAAAATTTAACTGTCCAAGGATTCCCTTCGGGTTACTGTCTGTCAAACAGCTCTTAAGAATCAATCATATAGGAGAACAGAGTCTCATGGAAGATACAGAGTGAGACGATCTTACAAAGAGACTGACCGAATTCCATCAATGCATTATGCGTCAGTAAATGTCATTAACACCATTACATAAGATTATCCAGAAAATGAATCTAGTTCTAGGGAATCACAAGATGAGTTTCTTATCCATAATATGGTACATACTGAGGAAAAGGAAGAATATGTATGTACCCGAAATCAGAGACTTACCCATAATCTTGGTATGCCTTCAAATAACCAACTCCCACCCCTTCGAAAGGAATTTAACAAGGGGAAAAGTGAAATTCAGATTGATTATCACTTTTCCACTAGAGAAGGTCAATCTCTTTCACTTGAAGATATTTTTTCACAACAATAAGATGAAATGAAGGAGTTAAAAAGAATCAATATAGAGTTACATAGAAGCATCATTTCTACTAGACGTACTTATTTGGAAGATCCTCAACATGAAAATCTTGTAGGATCTCCTCAGAAAAGATGATTTGTAGTAAATACAGATATGGATAATGAGTTCCCTCCACTGGGTATGCAAACAAGGTAGGATCAAACACATCCTGATAGGCATGTTCCCATGGGTTATCCAAGGCAAATACCAGCACCACCACCAGTTGTTTTTCCGGTCGTTGCACAAACTTAAGCACCAGTTTGTGTACCTGCACAAGTTTAAGCTCATCTAGATATTCCCCAAATTCTTATGAACACAATTTAGGCATTAATGACTCAATTGGAAGCTATAGAGGAACAACGTGCACCATTTTAGCTAAAAAATAAAGCTTACCCTGAATGGGTGGACCTAATTCCTCCCCCACAAAATTTTATGAATACCACACTTCAAATATTTAATGGTTAGAGAGATCCGGAATATCACTTAACACATTTTTTTCTCATTGTGATCCTATAATGGGAACTCCTCAACAACAAGAAGCAGTAAATCTCAGGTGTTTCATACAGCCACTATAGGGACCAGTTTTTGTCTGGTATACAATTTTACCATCTCAATCAATTACTGGATGGGAAGATCTCTACTTGAAATTAATTCATCAATTTAGCTCAAGACTAATGAAGATGATAGTTTTTGATCTTACCAATTTTAAAAAAAGGTATAATGAAAGTGTTTTATATTTCATTACGTGATGTAAAGGATTAACACATTCCTTATGTCTGGAACTTCCTAAAGTTTTCTTTCTACCAATTTGTTTAGAAAATATATGAGATGAGGTACACACACCATTGATCCCTATAAAATACACAGGAGGGTTTCGAGACCATACTTCAATTTATCAGTAGATAGAAGATTCTATTATAGTGAAAAAGGATAAAAATTGTGTAATTCCATTAGCTTTGGGAAGGAGAACAGGGAAAGCCAAGGCTGCTACCATTACACTCAAAAAAGCACCTGTACTTTCTTCCACTTCAAAACCTTCATCGTATCGAATGGATCTGCCTCTAGAGCATCAGCAGCAATGACCGCCTCATCAATATGATCAAATAGATGAAAGGCAAAAAAAATTCGAGGAATTAAAAATCAAAGTTTATTCTTTCCGGAATGAACAAGTTCCCGGTTACTTGATCTCAGCTAGGGAAAAGAATTTGGTTCAGTTTCCAAGGCCAAAGAAACCAAATAAAGAAGGAGATGCAGATCTTCTGAATTATTGTCCCTTTCACTAGATGTTGGGGAATCCCATTAAAGAGTGTTTTGTTTTTAAGGATCTTTAGAAAAAAATGGTAGACTCTGGACAAGTGAAGAAGAAAAGTTCATCATCTCAAGAATCATGTGCTACTGCTACTTATCCAATAGAAGAAGGCGAATAGAAGGAATTAAAATGTGAAAATGTGCTGAAATATGATGGTTGGATGATTAGGAAAATGATCAACCGAACTCACGCAACTCTTGCCACTATAAAACTACCTTCATAAAAATGTCTATAATCAAGGAAATGAGGTGATCAGAAAGATAAAGAGAAGTCATAAGAAGATGATCTCATGTCGAGGAAAAAGTTTTCATTGACCCTATAAGATTTCATACCATCTATTTCAAAAGCACGAACACCACCCCACCAAATGGAACAACCAAAACCAACCTATCAGGCAAAATATTCATTAGATGAAGATTTGATCTTTGGTTCTATCAATTTTATCCACTTAATAGATCCTTTTTACAATGGTGATTCTGATTTTAATGAGCCAGAGTTCCTTCTACCTAATTGCGAAACAAGAGGAAGAGGACAAGTTCGAGGATATAGGGGAATATGTGGGAATTGTAGAAACTACCATTTTAACTCTACCACTGCTCGAACCACTTATGTGGCAGAAACTCATGGAAGATCCCTTCAATGGGATCAAAAAGAACAAGGAGTTAATTCCATGCAAGACAGGTTCAACTGATTAAAAGTCACAAAATCTTTTTCTCAAAATGTAGATAGACCTAGTTAGTCTAGTCTACCAAAGAAATGAGTATTTCTAGCTTATGCTACGACATAGGGTACATCTACATCAGAAGTGTTAACTTATATGACACCTAAAAAACCGCATTTCCATGTAGGGAAATGCAGACCTATGGATCAGAAGTATGATGTTTTGAAACAACTATCTCAAATACCGGACAAGCTATCAATTCGGGATGCCTTGAATCTATAAAATGATCTTCGAGAAGCACTTATTGAGGATTTTTCAAGTCCTCAAGAGTTTGAAACTGAAGTTGTTGCTTCTGAGGTTTACCGTATAGAGAATGATCCTATAGAATGTCATGAAGTCATATATTTTACAGATGAATATGAAGATGATTTTTTACATGGACATATTAGACCCTTGTATTTATCTAGCAAGGTAAATTACCAAGAAATCTGAGGAGCCTTCATTGATAATGGCTCCAGAGTCAACCTAATTATTGTTTTTACACTTCTTCGATTGGGCCTGACTAAATCTGACTTATCTTCTTCAAGATTAATGTAGCAAGGATATGATAAGGATGAGAAAGATCCTCTGGGTGAGATTACACTTAGAACTCAATTTGGTGATCTTTTTTCTAATTCTAATTTCATGGTTATTCGTCAAGACACAACCTCCAATATTCTTCTTGGAAGGCCTTGGCTGCATCAACATGTGGCCATACCATCATCATACCACCAATTTCTTAAGTACTGTTTCAACGGTCAAATCAGGACATTGTATGGTGACAAAGCTCCATTCAAAACATGTGAATCTTAATGCATTGAGGCAAAGATTTATCACAAAAAAGGAGTGAGGTCCATGATAAAGGAAATAACTAGATTTAATGCTCCAAATGGTTTGGAAAAGATTCTAACAAACCCATTCATACATTTGAGTATAGATTATATGCTACCCATCAATCAAATTGAAAGGGTAAAATCAAATCCAAGCATTCATCCAGTGACTTACATAATGTCGATTGCAGCAACTAAGTCTGGCAGCATGGTTGAAATTGTTGATTCACCAAGTAGTGATGGAACCTTAAATGGAGATGTATTCATATCATCTTCCGAACAATATAAAGCCTATAATTTGTCAGTCATAGTAGAAGAAGTTGTATCAATGTTAGAGGAAGACAAAGATGTTGATTCCCAATCCATCATCTCCTCTTTATTACCCCAGAAAAACCCTCCATCATCAGTAGGGTCAGAAATGGTGGCCTCTTCTTTAGGATGATTAAATACTGACTCCTCTCTTAACTCAAAAATTTTTGTTTCATCATCTACTATGTAAGTAGAAAAAAAGGAGGTAACACATAATGAAGAAGAAGAGGGAGATATCAGGGATTCTCCTCCAGCATTTGAGAAAGGTTTCTCTACCACTATGGATGAGCTCAGAGAAATAAATCTAGGTACAGAAGAAGATCCATTCCCTACTCTAATTTGTGTGTCCATGACCTATGAAGAGAAAGAGTTGTATACTTAATTTCTAGAGGAACATCGAGATATATTTTCTTGGAATTATGCAGAAATTCCAGGTCTTAATCCCGAAGTTTCCACTCATCATTTGGGTTTTCCAGAAGAACATTGCAGATTCAAGCCGACAGCAAGAAGAACACATCCTACTCATGCCTCTAAAATTGAAGTTGAAGTTGATAAGATTATAAAGGATAACTTTTTCAGGGAAGTTCAATATCCCAAATGTCTGAACAATATTGTCCTAATGAAAATGAAGAATGGGAAAATCAGAGTTTGCATTGATTTCATAGATCTTAACCGGAATTGTCCTAATGATGATTTCTCAGTTCCAATCACAGATCTTTTAATTGATGCAACAACTGGATATGAAGCTATTTCCTTAATGGAGGGATAATATGGGTATAATCAAATATATATGGCCTCAGATGATGAATAATCTAAATCCTTTAGATCCCCTCAAGGTGTGTTTTTCTATTGGGTAATGCTCTTTGGATTAAAGAATGCAGGTTCAACATATCAACGTGCCATGCGCCATATATTCAAACAATTTTTAAAAAAATTTGTTGAATGTTATGTGGATGATTTGGTGGTCAAATCCAGAAAACGTTCTAATCACTTGGCTGATCTAAAGATCATATTCAATAATCTTTGACAACAGAGTTTGAAGATGAACCCCTTGAAATGTGGTTTGGAGGTAACCATAATAAAGTTCCTTGGCCTCATTGTACTCCATCATAGTATCAAATTTGATCTCGAGAAAAAAAAATCAATAATTGGTATGTCACCTCCTTTAAATTTGAATGTATTAAGAGGACTTCAAGGAAACTTGGCCTATATTCAGTGCCTTATCGCCAATTTAGTAGGAAAGTGTTTTCCCTTCACCAGATAAATGAAGAAGGGAGTCACCTATTAATGGACTAAAGAATACCAAGAAGCATTTGATACCCTCAAGAAATATCTCTTGAGTCCACCAGTATTAATGCCACCTATTGAGGGAAGACCACTTATTCTATATGTGATAGAATTAGAGCGATCACTTGGTGCATTACTTTCTCAAATGAACGATTCTGGGAATGAGAAAAGTCTTTAGTATCTCAATCAAACTATGATTGATGTAGAAACTCGATATTCCGGTATTGAAAAGTGATGTCGGGCATTAATATTTGTAGTTCAGAAATTGAGGCATTACATATAGCATCATGAATTCCAATTGATATTTTGCAGTAACCCGCTCAAATTTATCCCCAGTCGTCCTATGCTTACATGATGTCTGGCATAATGGGTAGTTATTATACAACATTTTGATATCCAGTTTGTGCCTCATAAGGCAATAAAAGGCCAAGATCTGGCCAACTTCCTTGCTGAACATCCATCTGTGGAAGATATATCATTGAATACTGAACTTCCTGAAGAAGTGGTTTTCTCTATTCAAGATAATTCCCAATCATGGGAAATTTACATTGATGGTGCCTCCAGACGTCCAAAATATAAGAGAATGCAAAACCCTAAAATCAACAAAGTTGGGTTAGGAATTGTCCTTATTTCCCCAGAAAAGTCAGTATAGACTTATTCCTTCCTATTATCATAAGGTGGTACCAACAATGAAGAATAATATCAAGCTCTCATTGAAGGATTTGAATTGGCACTTCAGGTGAAAGTGAATCACATACAAGTGAAAGGTGATTTAGAATTAGTAACCAACCAAATCAATCGGGAATATTATATCAGAAAATAAGAGTTAATCCCTTTGTGTGATTATGTTAGAGGGTTAATGGCTGAGTTTCCCTCACATCCAACATTGTATTATGTCCCCCATTCACATAACGCCCAAGATGATTCACTGGCTAATACATCTACAACTCTGGTAGATCCAAATCGGTATGATACAATCATTATCATATCCCATCATCATGTGGTCTCACACTTCGTTTAACCCAGGATAGAGGAAATTAATTAGAATAGCCCTATTTTTGAGCCATATGGTCATTCCGCAGGATGGAGAACACTTATTGTGGAATACCTTCAAAATGGGGTACTTCCACCAGGTAGGGATGAAAAGGAACAGATCCGACGAAGAGTGGCCAATTTTACTCTTTATGATAGTCCAAACCAATAGAAGATCCTTTAAAAATGAGGCTACGATGGAATCCTCCTAAGATGTATTGATGGAGAAGAAACTGCAGCTGTCATGAAAGAAGTGCATTTAGGAGCTTGTGGTGCCCATCATTCTGGGAACAGACTCTCTGATCAGATCTGAAGGCTCGGATACTTTTGGCCTTCAATGATGCAGGATTGTACATATTTAACTAGGAAATTTTATCCCTGCCAAGTGAATTCCAACTTCATTAATCAACCACCAAAGTTTCTACATACAACTAAATACTCCTGGCCATTTGACACATGGGGAATGGATATATTAGGACCTTATC
The DNA here is from genome assembly GCA_963277665.1 of Viscum album. NCBI lineage: Eukaryota > Viridiplantae > Streptophyta > Magnoliopsida > Santalales > Viscaceae > Viscum > Viscum album. The sequence continues at coordinate 150,441,584 of OY728123.1, read as the reverse complement.
CTCCTGCCATGACTAAGAAGTTCAAGTATATTCTTACTGCTACTGACTTCTTCTCCAAATGGGATGAGGCAATACCTCTCAAAGAAGTCAGAGCCAAAAGCATTATTAGTTTTGTTAAAACTAATATCATCACTAGATTTGGTGTCCATCATACTATTTTGATAGAAAATGGAAACAATTTTTGTTTTGCTGAGGTAAAAAAGTTATATTATGAACATAATATCAAATCCAACCATTCATCCCGCTATCAGGCAGTGACCAATGGACAGATAGATGTCTTTAATAAGACCCTATCAATGATACTCCATAAAATGGTGGATAAAGATAAGAAATCGTGGTCAGATAAAATTTTTCATGATTTATGGGCTTATCAGACTACTACCCATATTGACACCCTAGAAACCCCTTATTAATTGGTATACAAAATAGAATCTGTCTTTATAATTGAAATGAAATTGCCTTCACTTAGAGTTGCAATATGTGATCAACTTTCTATAGATGAGAGGTCTCAGAAAAGGTTTAATGAGGTCGAACGATTAGATGAGAAAATATTTCATACTTTTCATCATTTAGAATTCTATCAAAAAAGAATAGCGCGAGATTTTAACAAGAAATATTTCCTCCACTCATTTCTTCTAGGATAATTGGTATTGGTCCTCAGGACTCCAATGATACCAGGAAAGAAACCTCCAAAGCTTGAGCCAAAGTTGGAAGGAACTTATTCAATACATAAGGTCTACTAAAATGGATATTATGACTTAATCTCAATGGTTGGAGAGCTCATTACAACTCCAACCAATACGAGATTCTTGAAGAAATAATTTCACAGATCATTTTTCCTCACTACAAGACTAAAAACCACAGAGCCCCCATTGTCCTTACTGCAAGACTTAAAATTTTACAGTAAAAAGTCCTAGTTGCAATAAATTAAACTACATAAAAACAATAAGCGTCCATGCTGGATGACGTTAAAATGTGTAGTATCTTTTTCCTTATCGCACGACATTAAACTGTATGACACCATTTTTCCTCATTACATTAAATTAAAATGTGTGGATAACGTCATCTCTAATTGAAGATAGGAGCTTCCATAATCAAGAATCATGGATATCATTGCTACTTCTTAGTGGAACATGAGTCCCTCTCTTACCTATGTATGAGTCAGATCTGCATTGGGACCTTATTTCAAGAACTACTTGTGGCTTGATTCTCATCTATATGAGATATGTAGAGATGCCAAGATCTCCAATCTTGTTCCCAACTGTAATCATAAATTTTCTATTTCACTTTTTCTTCTCCTTTATATGAACTAGATCTATACATAGTTCTCTTTTAGGATACATGATTTTATTTTCATACTATCTTGTGTTCTAAATTTAATCTTTCTTCTAGAATGTGTTAAAGCTCCCCATCTCCCATGTCAATATCAATTGGTGTGGGAAATAATTATTTAAAGAACTATGTACAACTTGATTCTCATCTATATGATATATGTAGAGACACCTAGATCTCCAATATTGGGCCCAAAAATGATATATATAAAAAATCTCTTTATTCCATATATAAGAATCAAACATGCATAGGGAATGTTAAAAGAACTACATATAGCTTGATTCATGCCCTCAGAAAGACAAATAGTGACACTTGGGTTTTATCTCGTAGTCCATTTACAATGTGTATTCCTTATCACATTGGTTTTCCTTCATCCTTACCACGTGATGTTAAACTGTGTGGAAATATAACACCCATATTCTTCACTTGTGTCACCTTTGTGTTATAGAATAAACCCTTACGGCTCCTTGTTTCCCACACCGAGCATAGCTCATGTGGGCATAAGAATTTGGTAAAATTCTTCTTTATATAAATAAGGTGTCTCAAATTCTTATGGGGCTATCAATGTCCTCACTGCATGACTTAAAACTGCACAATATAATTTCCTCATTGCATGAATTTAAACTGCGCGTCATAATGTTAATTCATAAGGAAACAAAGAAAGTATCCATTTTACATATGAGTCAGATCTATGTAAAGAATGTAAAACTCATAGACAATATTGATTAAAATATTTATTACATGCATTGAGTACAACTCCCTTTTATATTTCACACTATTAATCTAGAATATTTCCTGATCTTCATAATATTTATTACGGTTTCTGGTGATAGAATTTATAATACTTGAGAACTATTTTTCCTGACTATGCAGCATGTGCCCTTAGGTGGCCTTTCATAAGTTGCCTACATAACGGGCCTATCAGATAAAAGATGCCACTATTTGGATATGCAGCATATGCCTCAGTTGGCCCTGCATAATACAGCACCCATAATGGGTTTGTCAAATTATGGTAATTTTGTTCTTGGTTATAGTGTCTTTGTCCCCTTCAAAATTTGATGACAATATAAAAGAATCTATATTTTAAAATAGTTATTCATGAATATTTTTCCCATTATCTTTCTCTTGATCTAAAATTCTTCAAGACTATGGTTTACAAATTACCCTCTAAATGTGTTCAAAGTAATTTTAAATAACCTTATAATCACTTGGACACATATCATATACTTCTTCCATTTCAGTTCCAAGTTGTATGAACTAAAACTATAGACACCACAACTCCTACATTTGGGACAAACCTTCATAAAATTTTTATTCATCCAATTCATTGGAAATCATTGTTGGAAATACCATCTCCATATTCAGGTACCTTTCTCCGTAAATAAAACTCTATGCTTCATAAAATCTGAATCTCCATAAACATTCTTCGGCTTTTAGCAATAAAATGTCAAAATTTTTTAGAACTCTTTTTCATGACTATGAAGAATGTGTCCTTAGGTGGAATTTCATAAGTTTCCTACATAACAGGCCTATCAATCAAAAGATGCCACTATTTGGATATGCAGCATATGCCCTAGTTGGCCCTGCATAATACAACCCCCATAACAATTTTGTCAAATAATGGTAATTTTGTTCTTGGAAAATATTTATTCTAATGCATTTATCCCCTTTTCCATATCATCCTTCAGATCTAAAAATTCCCAAATCATAGTTTAATTTTTTTCCTTCCATCACTGAATATGGTGGTATGTTTCTAAACAAATTATCAGGAAATTGGATGAGTTTCATACCATTGGTCAAAGCTAAAGACCTTAAATTAAAGCCACACAATGTCATCACTGCATGACTTCAAACTGCACAGTATAATGTCCCCACTACATGACTTAAAACTGCACAGTATAATGTTCTCACTACAAGACTTTAAACTGCGTAGTTTTATATTAGAAATTTCTCTTTTTGATAAATTTCAACCATTCTTCATTCACCAAATTTGTATAAAAGTGGTTTTCCTATTGATGGAATATGTCAGCGTAAAATAGACCTTTTATTCATAAAATCCCTTTCCTTGTAAAAACCACTCACTATAGTCTTGAGTCACCCAAATATTATTTTCCCTTATCTATCAGTAGTAAAATGTTAAATTCCTAAGAGCTCTTTTGGTTGACTTTGTAGTATGAGCCCTTAGGTGGCCTCTCATAAGTTTCCTACATAATGGGCATGTATGTCAAAAGATATCATTATTTGGCTATGCAGCATATGCCCCAGTTGTCCCTGCATAATACAACTCCCATAACGGGTTTTTCAAATAATGGTAACTTCATTCTTAGAAGAGACATATGTTGATACAAGTTTTAAATTTGGTGACGGTAAAAATCATGGCTCAATATTCCCCTATGAAATATTCAAAGAATATTAAATCAATTCTTAGTCACTGAGTCTTGTTTGGTATTTAATTTGAAATGTATGGTCAAAGCTATTTAGACCATAAACACTAGCCCTTTTTAGTCCAACATGCATGACTCTAAAATGCTAGGAGACGTGTTACTTTCCAGATTGAGAACCCGCAAAGGGCACTCTAAACAAAAGTTGTGTCCCAACTCACTAAACGTACATTTTTGTATGATTTAGTTAATATTGAGTGATAAAAAATAAAAAGATATGAAGTTTGTGGGATTTCCATACAACTCCAGAAAAAAAATCAAACAATGTTCATTAGGCCCATTTTCTTAATAAGAAAATTCTGAGCACTCCCATTCTTGTCACTATAACCGTGATTGTCTAACATGAAGGTTTGATGTTTTTAAAAAAAGTTTTCATCATCATTACCTTTAATATTTCAATAAAAAAAGGCAATAATGAGAACAAATATGATTGAAGACAAAATTTCTTCCATTAATATGAAATCAGAGGGAAATCCACAAAATGGAGCCTCTCAATCATATTTTGAAATAAACTCTCAACATGACTCTTCATTTTTTTAATAACATCATAACCCCTATCAGATTCCTATTGAAGTTGAGATAGTTGATCAACTCCAGCCTCCTCGGCCTGAAGAAGTGCTTCCTTAGCGGTTGAAATGGAGGTTATCCCTTCTAATTGGGTTTCTCCCAATGTCTGGTTCAATTTCTCATGATTGTTATGAACAACATCCAATTTTTCTTGACGATATAACAACACCTACATGGATTATTTGATTTTTTGGATGATTTCGATATATTTCTTGTTATGATCTGCCTCTGCCTCAGCTACATCATCTTGAAAGATCTCAATATTGATGACCCATTTAGCCTTTTCAATATCATTCTGCAGCTTATGCTCCTACTCCCGTCAGCAAATGGCCTCTTTAATTGCATCATAGACTTGTCAATAATTAAATCCACCAAATCCCAATACAAAAAATATTTTTGGGAGTTTAGAGAAATGATACGGCAGTTCATCTAGAGGCTTCTCAGCAATTATGCTCCCGATATATCGCCATATCTTCTTACGTGCCATGCCAAGATAATACTTCATGTATAAGTCTAAATATGAGTCACTACCATGAGGTAAAATGTACTCTAGAAACAGATCACTTAGGGAGCTACCTTGTTTTTCTTCTCTTGAAACGGTATAAGCTTCACCTTCTACTAATGTTTGAGCCAACATGGAAGTTTCACCTTCTGATGAAACTATGGAAGCTGATAACCCTAAATTATAAATCAAGGTCATTGTCAGTTTTAGAAAAATGGTAGAAACAGAGTACGATCCATAAAACAGCTGATATTTACCTAATAATAAGTTCGCTATTTGATTGGATTCATCCTTGGTATTCTCATCTTCAACGTGTTGATTAGATGTTTCTTGAGAAGGGGAACTCCCCTGAGTTTTCCCAGTTATCATAATTGAAGTCTCTAAAGGATCTCTTTATGGAGGGTCTTATATAGGTATTTCTTCAGATCCAATAGAAGAAGGATAGAGTGGAGTGCCCTATTCAGGAAGATCCTTTGCAACATTTTCTATAGATAAAGCTGTATAAGGTGAACTTTGATGTAAAGAATCAAGTAAATGAGAACAATTTTGTACATAAAATGAAAGAATAAGGACTTACATCCTTGCAATCCCTCATGAAAATCCCCAAAATCCTTGATAGAAGCTGGAATATCAATATTTGGATTAAGGGATTCCATCATTTTAATGTATGCGACTTGGAATGTTATATAATTATCACTATTTAATATATCCAACAAACGTTGGTTGATGCCGAAATTGGCTCTGTTGACATTATATTCCATTGTCTCTTCAATCGGTACGACATCATCAGATATTTCCAGGTTTGGGCCAACATCAGTATTTATGTCAGGTTGCGCTGGGTCTTCATTGCTTTCTTCAATATCATTAGGAATATCATCATTGTTTATTTCAAGATCCATTGGCAAAAGAAACTGATATTAAATACATTGAAAAGAATAAAATTAGAAAATATTTTAATATTCAAGAGAAATGTATTTGATCTTACCATGACTTTTCTCTCTTTCAGTGGATCTAGTAACAGGTATAAATGAATATTTTTATGATTTATCTACTAAGATAGAAGATTCATCAACATGAACTTGGGTTTCTCCTGAGGTTTCCATCTCTAGTCTATAATAATCAACTCTTATTCCCTTGAGAGAAGAGAGAGACATAGATCCTGAAAGAGGATAAATGTGGTTACCATAGTGTATTGAGAAAATTACAATTCCCAAAAGATAGTATAAATACTTACTCCTTCATTGAACACTTCAGATCAATCTCATTTCTCTCTTGCATTTCTTTTCAAAAGCTTGGGGAGAAATCGAAACAATTCTATTGGTAGGGGAAACTTGAGGTAATGGGTGGGTATTATCCGTCACCATTACCCTAGTCATAATTATCACTCCTGGAGAATGTTATGGAGTCCTAGGAGGATAATTCATTGCATAAATTAAAGATTCTGCATTCCCATACTTCGGTGATTCAAGAACTAATATAGAGTTTCCTACCCTACATTCAAGCTACACAGATACATTTTCATCAATATTAATGATCATGAATGGTAAAGTATTTTTGAGACAAAAGAAAAGGAAAATTAATTCTCAGTATTAACATAAACATACCACTCCTCCTTAGGGTCTATAATACCCTTTTGTGTACTCTTAATTCCATCGTATGAGATACTTGTTTAGAGGCTGGGATTTGTTCATCAGTTTCATATATAAAAGACTTCATCTCCGTAATATACTCCTATACATCAGCCTAGTTATTATATAGATTGAAACTAGAAGGTGCCTTAATGTCACCCACATATGGTATTTGAACACCATTCTAGAGGAATTCCCATTCATCCCTAAGATCACGGGTCACACACTCCCAATAATGAACGGCTTAAGGTCCCACATAATTCAATCTCGATATGGTTGATTGTGAAGTAGATTCAACACCTTCTGACTGGTGAGCCTCTTCAGGCTCCTTTCTTCTTCAGAAAGCTCAATAGAAGGAATAGTAATCTCTATTTGATGGTGGTTACTGGATCACCTTGGCACTAGAGATATTGCTTCTTTAGCCCTTGAATTCCTAGTATACCTCCTACATAGAGGTTTTGAAGTATTTGAAACCTCTAAAACTTCTGCATCATCTCTGGCCTTGTACTTCTTACCACGATTTCCACGTGTAATAGTCATTGTAGCTACCACTCAATATATTCATTTTTTTAAAATCCCCTTTAGGATTTGAAGAAGCCCAAGCTTTAGCATATCTATCTTCCAATCTGATTGATGCATCTAGTGGAAGTAAAATTATCGAAAATTTGGATGCCTATAAATTCATTAGAATCCATAATTGTCTTGCTACCATTGGGTGTTTCCCATTTATAACACATGTGGGTGGAAAAGTGTTTTATTGTTGAAGACATCTGAACTGATTAGAAAACCTATAAGGGACATAATCCCCACAGATAATTTCCCCATCAATCCTGGTTGATAATAAACCATCCCTAAATACCAACATATAATACCTCAGCTCATAATTATTTTCTTTACCATCATCAATAAATGTTCCAGTTGGTGGTTACGAAAAGGAAAGAAGCTGAATTCTCATGATACATTCAATGCCTTTATCACTACATTAGGTCTCAAATTTTTTAGGTTGAATACCAAAAACCTTTTTGTAAAAATGGGTTTAATCGACCAGTGGGAACTCTAACTGAATTCAAAACTGAGTATTAAGAAAAGTGTGCTGCAATCCAGCTTCAAAACACTTGGAATGGCCTGGAAATTATAAATGGAGTCTTCCCATTGTATAGATGCAGAAAATAATGGTAAATTCTTGCTAATACAATAGCTTCTAACCCAATATACTTTCCTTCTGCCAATTTAGACATAATGAAAAAAGTCCCTAATCATACACCACCTCCGTATTCACGGACTGGAAGTAAGTAAATGCTTAGACACATAGAAAGGAAGGTAGTTAATCATACCTTTGCATCTATATTAGGTTTATCTTTATAGCCCCAGTGCTTATAGTTATCTCTTTCCAGTGTAGGACAATATGTGCCTAAACTTCCCTGATTATCTACAGAAGGACAAACAGTAGGACATCCACAGGTGGGACTTTTCTTTTTTGTTGGCTCTTAAAAGGAATCCATCCACACCTTGTAATGAATATCTTTCTTGTCTTTAGGAAATTTATTTTCTATTTTGAATAGCTCATGAGCCAACGATGGTTTTCTGGTAACATTACCCCACATTGAACTTGGTGGAATAAAATCGTCATATATTACCCCAAGAATGGGAATTCCATCAATTTGGTAGATATCCCATAGACTAATAACAACTTCACCATGAATCAAATGGAGGGTATTTGTTTGCAGACTACATCAGCTTAGTAATTCAGGAATGAAATTGTTTTTATAAACATAAGTTTTCCCCATCTAGGAAACTTCATTGATATGAACATCTAATAACTCTTTATTGAATTCTGAAAAATTCTGGCGCACCCAAAATGCCCACATTCATTCAGGTTTCACAACTCCTCAAAAACGAAGATCCCAATCTTCCTTCCAACCATTAGACTGATCTATCTAAGAAGCCCGAAAAGTTTAATCATAGAAATGTGGAGTTGGATCTACAACATTATCCTTCATATCAGGAGTACAACCACTGTGATGGAGGTTGTAAAAAATAGGGATTTTTCCTTTATGTATAGGAACCCCCTTGCACTAATATTCATGCAGTTACAGTTGGATTATTGAGGAAACCAATTCTTCAGAAAGTACTTCTTGACATATGGAACATAGGAATCTTGTAAAATCCCATGTCTTTATAGGGGTAGGTAAGGACTTTGTTGATATTCAAGTTGATACAAAATTATACCCTTCCATAGCCCAGAAAGACTACTTCCAACAGTTCCATAATAGTCTAGTCTGATGATCTTTATCGTTTCATTTTGACGAGCTTTAGCTTCTTTAGTAGAGGTTATCAAATGAGCCATTTTCTTGAAAAATAAATACCAAAAATCCCCTAGTAGGTTGGGATTTTTACTTAAAATTCAACATAAAGGAATATGAAATAAAAAATATTTTTCAAAGGAAGCATTACACATAGGCCCTTTGATGAGTTCCATCATGTAGGCCCTTCGACAAGGATCCTCGTAAAACTCCTCCAACGAAGTACTTCCGCGTAACTACATCACCAAAGTTAGTTTCACCATGAGAAAATTTCCAAGAGACTATGCGAGAGAATAAAATGTTGATTCTAGACAAAAGAGCTACGCAACGAGAGTTGGAAAATTTGGAGGCACGAGTGAAGAAAAGTACAAAAGACCGAACAATTTTATAGCTAGAAATGAACCTGTGCAACAACACTACATGGAATACCTATTTGGAATACCTATGTGAAGTAGCTTCATGACAAACCTGTGATGTCCAGAAATTAACCCAGTCTTTTCCCCATTATTTTACATCAGGACTCGATCCTCTTTCTAATTGGATCTAATCCTAATGGGTGGATTTTGTTGACACCACTTAAGAAATCAAAAAGACTATGAAGATATCCATGGATATTTAAAAATACCAAGGAACATTTTGAAGAATTCAATGGATATAAAAATACTCCAAATGAGTTGTGCGACAGAGCTATGTGACAGAGCTACGTGGCAGAGCTAAGTGGCAGAGCTCTATGGAAGAGCTACGCAACAACATAATTTCTGTACCCCTGCGTGGAGTACCTACATGAAGGAGTTGGACAAAGGACCTAAGCAGGCAATGTACCTTTGAACAGGTCCCATTCATTCCTATAAATAGGACCCTTGGGCTCCTTATTTCAGGACTAGAAAAAGTTGAATGACCCCCTAAAGCTCCCATTACGTAGCTTTTTCTCCCAGATCCCTCAAATTGTCTCAGGTAGCTCTCTAAAAGTATGAGAGAAGAGATAATTAAATGGGATAAGCATGTTTTTAATGTCTTTCCCATTTTTTACATATTTTTTGTTCCCCTATGTGAAATATATTCTTTAATCATTATACACACCTGTGCGACATACCTACGCGACACACATATGTGGCATACCTGCATGACAGACCTATGCGGTACAGCTGCATGGTTCATCGACGCGGGTACCTACACGGCACACATGCGCGAGGCACCTACATGGTAGAGATTGTTGTAATGCCTACATCCCAACTCAATTACCCTCTTTAAATCCATTCATTGTAGGGTATCTCCTTCCTTGGTTCCCTTACCTAAAAGGGACTAAGTTGAATCCTCCACAAAAACCTCCTGACTTATCAAACCTTTGGGAAAGGCACATTAGCGTGTCTCCTATTTGGGTTTGTATATCCATAGTAAGAGGTTTCCCACATTTGATTTACAATGGGTTTAGGGTTCATGGAGTGTCTTTGGGTTTTTATATCCATAGTCACATAGAACTTCCTCCCATAAATTGTGCTGGGAAGTTCCCGGTATGGAGGAGGGTTGGGTCCTGGCCTCTCCCTTCTCAAAGAGACGACCCGGAACATGAGGTCTCTATTAGGAAAGGTATGGTTCACACCAACTTTTCTTCATTTTGAACTAAGGATAAGTCTTCCTCCCCATCCAAGATCAATTTTATGGTAACCAACCTGGTGTAATCCCCTAGCTTTTCTTACAGGAGGTAGCATTATTGATCCTCCTCTCTTCTTCGGTGCCAAAGACTAGAAGGGAGATGGATACATGGACTTTTTTTCCCTTTCCCTATCCTGTTAAGATTTTTCAGCATGGGCATCCATCCTGGTGTAAGACCCTAACCTTCATCCAATACTCCTTTCATTAGACCCTTGTCCAATGTAAAGTGAATAGAGGGAAGGCTCATCGCCTTCCCTTCTTCCACGGTTGAAATGCCCTCTTCCACTAGATGAGGAAGAAAAGTGTGAAGTGTCATTGTTGAATCTTTCACATCCTCTTGTTTCTAACATCGAGCATGACTCATGTGGGCTTATAGATTCATGATGATTAAAAAAATTACACAAACACCCATGGATAAGGAACTTTGAGAACTTTGATTCCTGTTCAAACCAGGATACGTAGGAAGTCCTTTCAGTTCCTAAGAATAGTTGATATCCTCTAAAAGAATCCAACCCTAATTCCTTTAATCTAGGAATCCTCCTTAGGAACAAGCCCAAAATTAAACCCCTAAGTCATCAATGCCTCATTTTCAGGAAGTAAGCCCAAACTCATTTCTCTCAAAGGACTATACTGTCCTATGAGATTCATCGAACTATGTGGGATCTATTCCCATTCATATGGGATACGTAGGAAGCCTCCTTGAGGTTCAAACACAACAATTCCAAATCAACCATGTTCTCCTGGGCCATATTCCCAACAGGTTCTAATCTAACTTGGAAACCCATATCCTTTCCAAGTTTGTTGGGTTGTTTCTGCATAATTCCCACACCAAACATCAACTAAGCACCTTTCTCTTTGATACCCTTACTAGAAGACAATAAATTGTATGGTTAGGTCCTTATCACATGACCTTAAAAGGTATGATGTGTCCCATTAGGCAACACTAAACTACAGGGGTTCTGATTCCTTTCACAAGGATACGTAGGTAACCCATTTCATGGGTATGGTCCCAAAATCAAAACAAGTTTTCATCTCCCTGGATGATAATAAATTCTAGAGTGCCCCGCTGAGTGGCTTAAAAAACCAACATCATCATAATTATGATTAAAACAATAATAAAATATAATATTAGAGGATACCATTGATGGAGAACATCTAATACATACGGATATCTACGTTAATGAAGAACCTTTAATGCATACAGATGATTCTAAATTTTACACATGTTAATAAGTGATTGTAAATTCCAAGGGAAACTTATGTTAGACTTGGTGAATTAATAAGGATTCATGGAAATATCTTAAATTTAAAAAGAGAGTCCCGGAGTAGAAAATAATTCCCCCAAAAAGGTGTGATGAGTCCAACCTCCCATCCTCTTGATCAATATACATTCTCAAGTACTGTAATGTTTAAACTTTATTGTAAAGACCTGTAAATTTCAATGAATTTTTTTTCTTAAATTCTTTGGGATTTTATGAGTACTCATTTTCTGACGGCACCTGATTCTGAGGCCCAGTGTTCCTGGAATCAATTTCTGAAGTTTAGCTCGGGTACGTTCAGGGAACGAACGAGCGGTTTTTTCTTCCTTTTGGACCGGTGCTCGGAATTGAAATCTGAGGGCACCAATGGAACCGCAGCACCGGTTTTTTCTTAAGAGGACCTTTACTGAAGGTGTGTTTGCTTGGGAGGAGTTATAAAAAAAGTGGATTAAATGAAAATTAAAAATAAAATTATGTTACAATTTTATTTCTTTTACTAAGTGGTTATATCCTAAGTATGGGAGTTGGAGTGGGTCCCACTAGCTCCTAACTACTCTTGTTATGTTATTTGTGAGGTGGGGCCCACACGAGCCCCACCCCTTAAAATTATTTTATCTCCTCTAACCCCATATTGTGTTTAATTTTTTGACTACTCCTCTCTTTCACTTTAATATGCCAACAAATATCATTTAATTGGTTAAACCTCTTCTTTTAAATAACTAAGCGTTTTGAATTTAAATTTTTAAATTCTTGGCAAAGTAAAATAAAATAATATGAGTCTTATTTTATTTGGAGGGTTAGCTTGTTGTGTTATGTTTTTGGGATAACTCTAAGTCCATTTAAGAGCTTCATCCTCCAGCGAAGAACAACACCCTTCGATGAAGAACGTCGTCACCGCAAGGAGAGACGACGTCCATTCCTTCATCTCCCTACAGCTAGTGTGAGATTCCATTCCATCCTTGGACACACGACAACGCTGTCTTCGAAACCCCACCCCGCGATGCCATATTCCGTGTCGCCGAAAAACGTCAACGTTTATCGAGGTAGGGGTTAATTCTTCGTTCAAGTATTATTTAATGATCTTTATTGCTTAAAGATTGGCCATTTTTTATCAATATAACAGGAGGAAATTGGACCACACAAACACAACCGATCCTCCTCCCCTTTTATAGTTGATCTTCATAGTGGCTTGAAACGAAGGTGACGCGGTGTCGTTGCACTGTGCAGGGACGATGAAGACCGCGGCCGGAGCAGGCCGCGACGGTGGAGTGCGGCACCATCGCGCCGTGCCGGTGAGGCTGAAGGAGGCCGTGGCCAGGAGTGAGCCACGACAAAGGGGCACAGCACCATCGCGCCGCACTGGAGCACCAAGGAGCCGCGACCGGGTCGGGCCGCGGCGGAGGGGCGCGGCGCCGTGGCCTTAGGCCATGGCAGTTCAGCAGGAGGCAGCCGAGCTCGGCCGGCCTCCAGCACACCAGGAGGCGGGAACCCCGCGGGTCCCGCAGCAGCTCACACTGGATAGCCATTATGGCCGGCCATTTCCGAGTAAAACTAGTGGGCATAACCCCCAGTTTGGTCTAGGGAAGACCCCACCAAAAGGGGGGCCACCGTTTCAAAACAAATCCCCCCCCCCTTCGCACCCCGCGACCGGCTCTGAGCCAGGCCGCAGGCCGTGCCCAGCCACGGGCTGGGCCACGCCCAACTGGTCCGGATCCAGACCCATGTCTGGTCGACCCGGTTCGAGCCGACCCAGGGGGTATTAGGCCGGGTTGGACCAGGCCCGAACCCCCTATTTTCAGATAGATTCCTTCAAATACCCATACCTTAGGCTATGACCTCTGATCAATGCACCGTCAGTTGCGCTGGGAACCTCCAATCGAGACGGTCGTTTTGGTACATTACACTATATCTTTTTGTAAAGTTTGGGTACGGCTGAGTTTGTTTGAACCCGAAACCAATCGGGCCCTTGGAGCGTAAATGTTTATAACGTAACGACCGGACGTCCTAATGACGCGCCGTCAATTACATTGAATTCCTCTTAGTGAGACGGTTATTTTTTCTTAATCCACTTGTGTTTTGGATGCAGTTGGTGTACGGTCAGGTTGGTTTTAACTTTTAAACCAACCGGGCCCTTGGGACGAAAAAGCCAATAACTCTCAGACCGGGCGTCCGATTGACGCACCGTCTGTCACATTGAGTTCCTATTGACGAGATGGAACTTTGTGATACATCAAATCTGAAATTCGTGACAGTTTATGTATCTAATCCCTTGGCTTGTGGAGCGGCCCCACCATGAATCGAGCGTGCTGTGTGTGGGAACCCTAGAGCTGGCTGCGACTGCGACGACGATGACGACTATACTTGGATCCTACGTGGGATCAGCAGTGAGGACGACTGTACTTGGATCTTCTATGGGTTCGGCAGGGATGATGACTGTACTTGGATCCTACATGGGTTTGGCAGCGATAGTTACTGTACTCGGATCCTACATGGGTTCGGCAGCGACGACTTCTGTACTTGGATCCTACGTGGGTTCGGCAGAGGAGATGATTCAGAGGCAACATCTGATCATCTACATCCCTCTTCATGAGTAGTATACCTATGTGAGCTGAGTCTTGACTTTCAGTAATTATCTTCGATATGATTAACTTTCTATCCTGTGTGGATTGGGTTGTGCTTTCCTGTGTGGATTGAGTTGTACTTTCCTGTGTGGACTGGGTTGAACTTGGGCTCATGAGTTGGAGCAGAACTGGAATTAATGACTAGGGTATATGTATGGGAATATAACTAAGTAGAGTTGGTTGATACTTATTTATTGTGTCTTTCCTTTGTGGTTTATCCTTCGTGGATTCTGGGAGACCTTCGGGAATCTCGGGGTCCCTACTGAGCATCGTATACTCACCCCTGCACAGGCTATTCCCGCACTACATTGTGTTAGTTGTAGATGACGGACATCACTGATCATGTTTGAGACTTGTGGAGTGGGACGGTACCCAGAGGTGGACTATCAGGTGGGACGTAGACGGAGTGGACGGACAGACTCGAGGAGCCGACGAGACTATTTGCACTCACCCTTCAGGTGGGAGTTCTGGGGGACATCTTGGTGGCTATTGCTATACTTTTCAGCTATTGTACTTCCTTTTCTCAGTTGTACTATACTTTTAGTTGGGTTTGTATACTGGCTCATTTACTGTCTAGCACTTACTTTTGAACTTCGTTTACTTACTGTTTACTTCAGCTTGTGTACTTTGTGGTGTTTTTTTTATTATATAAAGGCAATTCCTTCCCTTTTATCAGGATTTATGCCTTTGGTTCTAGTTTCCACCCCCTGGCCTATGGAACGCGGGCTTGGGGTAGTCAGGGCACGGGCCCCGAGGACGTGTCGTGACAAATTGGTATCAAAGGAGTCAGTTCTACCACAAAACTCATGACTCTGATAATTTCTTCTATGTGAAGTAATAGTGTTTAGGGTCTTGAGTGTGGTTATCAGTCCAAGGAGTCCAGCATTGGTGCGGCGGCCGACGTATCCATACAACAGGACCCTGAATTCTGATTTCCGACTCAATGCTCGAAAAAATTGATTGCATGTGTGTTTCAAAAGTTTTCTTTGTGATTACTTTGTGTCAACTCAACAGGTATACTGTATTAACCATGGCGCACCTGTTTCTTTTCAGGATGGCACCACGATGGCAGCCAGCTAGGGTTCCGAGCATTGTGCGAGACGACATCCCACTGAGTGACGAGGCCTCTGTGCAGGGCCCAATTACAGTGGAGGCATCGGCGGTACATCTACCTGCCGAGCCACCGATGCCACCAGCCCCAGCAGTTGAGAGTGCACGTCACCTGAGTGAACTGCACAAGTTTCAGTGTTAGATAATGCCCAGATTCCGCGGGGAGACGGACCCTCCGGCAGCCAAGGATTGGATGGAGGCTGTTGTTCGAGTCTTTAGATTAGTAGGGATACCAGCTAACCTCATAGTGATCCTTGCAGCGAGTCTCCTGCACACGGCAATAGGTAGATGGTGGAGCCTGATGCTCCAGGTGCACTACGAGGCATCTCTTCTTTGGTCGTACTTCAAGAGCCTTTTCTGCTCGGAGTTCATTCCAGCCACCCTTCGTGAAGTGCGTATTCAGGAGTTACTACAGCTGCGGCAGGGAAGTATGACGGCAGATCAGTACTCGGTGAGGTTTAACGACCTCTCACGCTACTCCACGGACATGGTGAGGGACCCATTCTTCTGGTCCCGGACCTTCGAGCAGTGAATGAGGCAAGAGATCAGGGCTTTTATGATCTCCCTCAGTATTCTGATGCAGGTAGGAGTACTGGAGTGAGCCCTACTTGTGGAGAGCGTCCTTGCTGAGACTACACCAGCAGCGAGGCATACTGCAGGGCGACATGTAGCGGAGTCTTTTGCATCTGGCAGCCGACGGATGTCACAGGGGTCCAAGAAGACCAGACCATCAGGTGGACGACCTCAGGACACTCGTTCAGATGTGTGAGGCACACACAAAATATCCAGTCATACGAGAGGCAGACAATGCTATTCATGCAGCGGACAGGGCCACATGGCTCGGGACTATCTGACCCGCCATGTAGAGGAGCAGCATACGGTTGAGGGACCACCAAGGCAGAGGCAGAGGTTCGACCGTGGTGGTCTGCAGGGAGCAGGAGGACGAGGAAGAGGAGATGGCCGAGCAGCGGGTGGTGGTCGATGCTTTGAGGCTCTACCACCACCACCACCAGGATGTCCACCCCGACCACAGGGAGCTGGCGGACAGAGGAAGGCTCATCTTCAGGCAGTAGAGGCCTATGACCACGACGCACTTGAGATGATTTGAGGTACTATCTGCGTCTACTCCACCCTTACTGTAGTTCTAATAGACACAGGAGCGAGTCATTCTTTCATTTCCGCTTCCCTTTTTCAGAGCTCATAGACTCTGACAGAGCCGTTGGCTCGATCCTTATGGCTAGAGACTCCTACGAGAGCAGACTCAACGATTACACATTGGTGCCGACAGTGTGAGCTTACTCTAGGAGGCGAGAGCTTCAGCTGGGATCTTCTTGCAGCGGCGTCGAGTCCTTACGACATCATATTGGGCATGGATTGGTTATATACCGTCCATGATCAGATCGACTGTATTAGGCGCAAGGTGCGATGTGTCTGCACCGATGGGAGCAGGTTCACCTTCACCGGCGAGAAGGGATCCTTTTCAGCATAAGAAGGACTCACACAGAGGAGAGGATATCCGATCACTCATCAGTTGGCTAGTCTCATCCTTGGAGCAGTTGACGTGAGGAGTCAGATTTTTCCTGTTGTGGTGGATCAGTATGCAGACGTTTTTCCTGATGACATTCCCGGACTACCTCCTCACTGAGAGGTAGACTTCTATATGACCTGTACCTGGGGAAAACCCCAATATCTACTCCAACATATCGGATGGCTCCCGCTGAGCTTCGAGATATACAGATATAGCTGAAGTACTTGCAAGGAAAGGGATTCATCCGACCCAGTGTTTCACCCTGGGCGTCCCCGATTTTGTTTGCCAAGAAGGCAGACAAGAGCTTGAGACTGTGTGTCGACTACCGTCGCTTGTATCAGGTGACTTTGAAGAACAAGTATCCACTTACATGGATTGACTACCTCTTAGATCAGCTCAAGGGAGTACGATGGTTCTCGAAGATAGACCTCAGGTCAGACTATCATCAGCTCAGAGTTCGAGACGAGGATGTGCAGAAGACGGCCTTCAGGTGTCGGTATGGACACTATGAGTTTTTGGTTATGCCTTTTGGTGTAAAAAACTCTCCAGAAGTGTTCATGAGTCTCATTAACAGGATCTTCCAGCCTTACCTCGATCGATTTTTCGTATTCTTCATCGAAGACATATTGATTTACTCGACTACTGAGGAGGAGCACGCCTACCACTTGCGGGTTGTACTGAACACACTCCAAGAGCACCAACTTTATGGTAAGAACTCGAAGTGTCAGTTTTGGATTCGAGAGGTCCACTTCTTGGGGAACATCATCTATGAGGTAGGATTTTTGGTGGATTCTGTGAAGATCGAGGCAATACTAGCTTGGGAGCCACCCAGGAGCGTGACGGAGGTGCGGAGATTCCTAGGTCTGGCAGGGTACTATCGGAGATTTGTGCCAGACTTCTCTAGAGTTGCAACACCAATTTCAGCTTTTATGAAGGAGGGGAAACCCTTCGTGTGTTCATATAGATGTTAGTAGAGATTCTAGGAGCTGAGACATAGATTGACCGGTGCACCCATCTTGAGGCTACCGAAGGAGGGCATAGGGTACATAGTTTACTGCGATGCATCAGGGACCGGACTCGGGTGTGTCCTGATGCAGGAGAGGGCAGTGATCGCCTATGGATCACGATAGTTGAGGCAGAATGAGCAGAACTATGCTACCTATGACCTGGAGTTATCAGTAGTGGTCTTCGCCCTGAATATGTGGCGGCACTATCTGATGGGCGAGCGCTTTACAGTCTATTCTGACCAATAGAGTCTCAGGTACATTTTCTCGCAGAAGGACCAGAACCTGAGACAACGGCGATGGACCGAGTTCCTTCAGGACTATGAATTTGAGATATTCTATACTCCTGGGAAGGGGAACGTAGTAGCGGATGCTCTCAGCAGGAGGTTAGGCATTCAGCTACTTGGAGTGGCGACAGAACAGTTAGCCACTTTACAGATATCCTTTGTGGATAGATATGGGGCAGCCTTTCTATAACTGCTCACAGTAACTCCTCCACTACTTCATTGGGTCAGAGAGGCACAGTGTGGGGATGTTTACTGTGACGCGCGACGTGCACAGATATCCACAGGACATGCACCTGAGAGATTTTCTGTAGGAGGAGAGCACGTTATCCTTTTCAGAGGACGTACCATGGTACCAGATGAATTACAGGAGGAGGTTTTGAGAGAGTTTCACAATTCCCCTCTAGCAGTACATCCTGGAGTAGCGAAGATGTACCAGGACCTCAGACGACAACACTGGTGGCCAGGTATGAAGAAGGTTGTGGAAGAGTTCGTTTCACGATGCCTCACCTGTTAGCAAGTGAAGGCGGAGCACCAGGTACCAGTAGGATTGGTACATCCCTTGGAGGTCCCAGAGTGGAAGTGGGATGGGATATATATGGATTTCATGACAGGGCTTCCACGTACTTCCAGAGGTCACGACTCCATTTGGGTGATTGTTGACCGACTCACCAAGTCGGCCCACTTTCTACCTATCAGGGAGCAAGGCTCAGTGGAGATCTTGGGATGCCTCTATGTTCAGGATATCATACGGCTTCATGGTGTGATGTCGAATATTGTTTCCGATCGAGATGCTCGCCTTACTTCCCAGCTTTGGAAGGGGTTGTAGGAGGCATTTGGGACGCAGCTACGCCTGAGCACCGCCTTTCACCCTCAGACAGATGGTCAGACGGAGAGGACTATTCAGACTCTCGAGGACATGCTCTGTGCATGTGTCCTTGAATTTGGACGCAGCTAGGAGGATCACCTACCCTTGGTGGAGTTTTCATACAACAACAGCTACCACTCCACCATCGGTATGGAACCATATGAGGCATTGTACGACCGACCTTGCATATCACCTCTGTGCTGGACTAACCCTGGGGAGTCAGCACTTGTAGGACTAGAGATGGTCCAGGCCATGACGGAGAAGGTATAGATCATATAGGAGTGGATGAGGACTGCCCAGAGCCGACAAAAGTCCTATGCTGATAGGAGGCGGAGACCACTAGAGTTTGAGGATGGTGACCAGGTTTTCTTATGGGTCTCACCTCGATGTGGATTACAGAGATTTGGTCGGGGCAGAAAGTTATCATCGCGCCTCATCAGACCATTTTTGGTTCTCATCAGGATAGGCGATGTAGCTTATCGCATGGCTCTTCCACCTCAGTTGCACCGGGTGCATGATGTCTTCCACGTATCTCAGCTAAGGAGATATGTGCATGACCCGACACATATCATTGATCACGGGGAGCTGGACATTGATGACGGGGCGACATTCGCGGAGGTCCTGGTGGAGATCGAGGATTGAAAGGAGCGGGTCCTACATGGACGGTCTATTCCTCTAGTGCGCATCAGGTGGCACACGGGAACCTCTAGGAGAGCACATGGGAGTGAGAGGCTCAGATGCGTTCACAGTACCCTCATTTGTTTCCCTAGTTTATGATGTAGCTTTATAAGGAAGTAAATCCCTGGGGTGGGAGTAATGTAAAGTCCCGTAAATTTCAAGTAATTTTTTTTTCTTAAATTATTTGGGATTTTACAAGTACGTAGTTTCTGAAGGAACCTGATTTCGAGGCCCGGTGTGCCCGAAATCAATTTCTAAAGTTTAGCTCGGGTACGTTTAGTGAACGAACGAGCTGGTTTTTATATCTTTTGAATCGATGCTCAGAATTGAAATATGAGGGCACCGATGGAACCGCAGCACTGGTTTTTGCTTGAGAGGACCTTTACTGAAGGTGTGTTTTCTTGGGAGGAGTTATAAAAAAAGTGGATTAAATGAAAAGTAAAAATAAAATTGTGTTACAATTTTATTTCTTTTACTAAGTGGTTATATCATAAGTATGGGAGTTGGATTGGGGCCCACTAGCTCCTAACAACTCTTGTTAGGATATTTTTGAGGTGGGGCCCACACAAGCCCCACCCCTTCACATTCCTTTAACTCCTCTAACCCCCCTTGTGTTTAATTTTTTGACTACTCCTCTCTCTCACTTTAATATGCCAACACATATCATTTAATTGGTTAAACCACTTCTTTTAATTAACTAAGTGTTTTGAATTTAAATTTAGAAATTCTTGGAAAAGTAAAATAAAATAAGACGAGTCTTATTTTATTCATAGGGTTAGTTTGTTGTGTTAAGTTTTCAGAAGAACTCTAAGTCCATTGAAGAGCTTCATCCTCCCACAAAGAAAAACATGCTTCGACGAAGAACGCTGTCACCGCAAGGAGAGACAACGTGTTGTTCCTTCATCTCTCCGCAGCTAGTGTGAGACGCCATTCCATCCTTGGATGCACGCCAACGCCTTCTTCGAAACCCCACCCTGTGACGCCATCTTCCGCGTCCCTGGAAAACGTCAACGTTTATCGAGGTAGGGGTTAATTCTTCGTTCAAGTATTATTTAATGATCTTCATTGCTTAATGATTGGCCGTTTGTTATCAATATAACAGGAGGAGATCAGACCGCACAAACATGGCTGATCCTCCTCCCCTTTTATAGTTGATCTTCATAGTGGCTTAAAACGAAGGCAACGCGGTGTCGTTGCACCGTGCAGGGACGATGAAGACCGCGGCCGGAGCGGGACGCTGCGGTGGAGCGTGGTGCCATCGCGCCATGACGGTGAGGCTGAAGGAGGCCGTGACCATGAGCAAGCTGCAGCGGAGGGGCGCGGAGCCGTTGCACCGCGCCTAAGCACCAAGGAGCAGTGGTCAGGGCATGGAGTCATCGCGCCACGCGGGACAGAAAGAAGGTGCGGCCTTCGGCTGCGGCGGTTCAGTAGGAGGTGGTCGGGCTCAGCCGACCATCAGCACACCAGGAGGCGGGAGACCCGCGGGTCCCGCGACAGCTCACATCGGTCGACCATTATGGTCGGCCGTTTCCGAGTAAAAACGGGGGGTGTAACCCCCGGTTTGGTCTAGGGAAGTACCCACCAGAAAGGGGGCCACCGTTTCAAAACAAAGGGGGGTCGTGCCCCCCCCCCCCCTCGCACCCCGCGGCCAGCTCAGAGCCGGTTCGGGCCACGCCCCATGGTGGGCCAGGCCATGCACACCTAGGCCGGATCCGGACCTAGGTCGGGTCAAATCGGTTCGGGCCGACCCAGGGGGTATCGGGCCGGGTTGGACCGGGCCCGAACCCCCTATTTTTGGATAGATTTGGTCAAACACCCATATCTTTGGCTATGGACCTCCGATCGACGCACCATCATTTGCGTTGGGATCCTTGGATCGAGACGGTTGTTTTGGTATATTAAAATCAAGCTTTCGTTAAAGTTTGGGTACAACCGAGTTGGTTCGAACCCGAAACCAACCAGGCCCTTGGAGCGGAAACGCTTATAACTTAACGACCGGACGTTCGAACGACGTTCCATCAGTTAAGTTGAATTCCTCTTAGTGAGAAGGTTCTTTTGGCTTAATCCTCTTGATGTTTGGATGCAGCTAGAGTATGGTCGGGTTGGTTTTAACATTAAAACCAATTGGGCCCCTGGGACGAAAATGCCAATAACTCTCAGACTGGGCGTCTGATTGACGCACCATCTATCGCATTGAGTTCCTATTGAGGAGACAGAACTTTGAGATACATCAAATCTGGACTTCATGACAGTTGATGTATCGACTCCCTTGGCTCATGGAGTGGACCCTCCCGGAATCGAGCGTCCTGTGTGCGAGAACCCTAGAGCTGACTGTGACTGCGATGATGATGGCGACTATACTTGGATCCTACGTGGGTTTGGCAGTGAGGACGACTGTACTTGGATCCTCCATGGGTTCAGCAGCAATGACGACTATACTTGGATCCTATGTGGGTTCGGTAGCGATGGTTACTATACTTGGATCCTACGTGGGTTTGGCACCGACGACTTCTGTACTTGGATTCTACGTGGGTTCGGAAGAGGAGATGATTCAGAGGCTACATCAGATCATCTCCATCCCTCTTCATGAGTAGTATACCTATGTGAGACGAGTCTTGCCTTTCAATCATTATCTTCGATATTATTGATTTACTATCCTGTGTGGATTGGGTTGTGTTTTCCTATGTGGATTGAGTTGTACTTTCATGTGTGGACTGGGTTGAACTTGGGATCGTGAGTTGGAGCAGAACTGGAATTAATGACTAGGGTATATGTATGGGCATATACCTAAGTAGAGTTGGTTGATAATTCTTGATTATATGTTTCCTTTTAGGTTTATCCTTCGTGGATTCTAGGAGACCTTTGGGAGTCTCGGGGTCCCTACTGAGTATCGTATACTCACCCCTGCACAGGCTATGCCCGCACTACATTGTGTTGGTTGCAAACGATGGACAACGCTGATCGTGGTTGAGACTTGTGGAGTGGGACGGTACCCGGAGGTGGACTATCAGGCAGGATCTTCACGGAGTGGACGACCGGACTCGAGGAGCCGACTCGACTATCTGAACTCACCCTTCAGGTGGGAGTTCCGGGGGACGTCTTGGTGGTTGCTGCTCTACTTTTCAGCTGTTGTACTTCCTTTCCTCAGTTGTACTGTACTTTCAGTTGGGTTTTTATACTGGCCCATTTACTTTCAAGAACTTACTTTTGAACTCAGTTTAGTTAGTGTTTACTTCATCTTGTGTACTCTGTGGTGTTTGTTTTCTTATATAAAGGCAATGCCTTCCCTTTTATCGGGATTTGTGCCTTTGGTGCTAGTCACCAACCCCTGGCCTATGGATGGAGGGCTTGGGGTAGTCATGACACGGGCCCCGAGGACGGGTCGTGACATTAACGAACACCTACCTTTGGAAAGCAGTTCCCCTTTGGATAAGGAACTGTTGGAAGTTTTCGGTTCCATGAATAAATCCAAAGGAAACTACCTAGAAGCAGTGATTATTTAAACAAGAACCCACATTTCATGGAACTAAAAAATAGGTAGGTAGAATTATATTCCTAATTTATAATATAAAACACATTATAAGTTTCTTAATAAAACATTATTTAACCAAAAACATCTCTTTATAACTCATTTATACCTATCTATTTAGCAGATGTCACCTAAGGAGTTGGTCCATTTGAATTTCACCATACCCTTATATGTGAAACATATAAATGGTTTTAGAAACTTTAAATATCAGCCCCTCTAAATTATTTAAAATAAAATTAATATATAAATGACTAGTAGAAATGAGATATAGACAATAAATAAAATACATGCACATGTGAATCCCAAGTAACCATTAATCATAGGAAACATACATGTGACATATCAATCCTATATTAATAACATAATGCATTAAAAAATTCTATCTCTTTCCATACCAGTCTAAGAGATAAAATTCCATAAATAAATAAAATCACATCCATGTGCACTACTCATGGTGAAAATTGGTCAACTTTAAAAATCCAAAAAAGAATCACAATTCCTAACCCCTAGAAACTTAGTTTCCCTCATACCTAAGGCTGTTGGCTGCTAGGAAGGATTTCATCACCAAGATTAAACACATTCCCAGTATCCTATCTACCATTCCAAAATAACAAGACAAATGAAAAGAAACACCTATGAAACCACTTTGTGAAACCCCACCCTATAAGCCACTCGACCAGTTCCCCAAGATGGTTTTTTCACAAGACCACAGGCATGTCTCACTGTATTCTAGAGGCTAATGACTAAAGGTGAAGGCATTATAATAGACCATGGGGAGACTAATCTTTCATTATAAGAGTATAAATAATTGGATAAATAAAATGAAACCAATAAAGAGTATAGATAAATATCACAATATGTTAAGTACCAATAAAAAAATATAACCAACAAATGAAATAATGATGAATGTATCATATATAACAGATACCACATGGGTGGATCATAAATAATAAAAACTAATAAGGAATGAAATAAAACTGAGGTAGAAAACCTATATTTTACTAGTTATGATCCCTCCTCAGTCCCATCATCCCACTCTAACCCAGATAACCCATGTAAAAACCATTAGGAGTTAACCTATAACTGCCACCAAAATAATAATTTTTATTATCAAATGAAACTTTTAATGGGTAAGAGTGAAACAAAACAATTCCACTTAGTTCCAAATTCAAACACTAAAATATCCCACCTATTGAAAATTCAAAAATAAAAAATACCACTCAAATATTTCCAAAATTTAAAAGGATTATCCTCACCAAAATCCAAACACAAGACAACCGTCATCAGGATTCACCACATGTAACATCATCGCCAACAACCGTTATCTTCATTGCCGAAGCCAAACCCTCCTTTCCACCGAGGATCAAGCAGTCGACACCATCTTCCTCCCAGAACAGTTGATACCGAAGAAATATTGCTCTTACACCACTGTCACATTCAACCAAAAAACACCAACTGCGTTGAAGAGGTCGTCGTGCCACCGTTGTGATGGTCATAACACTTCGAACTAGAGAAACTCGAGATAATCACCCTAACACACCATTCGCATCAGCCCAAACGAATAGTACACCGTTCATGTCTGATATTACCACAAGAACCCCCCCCCCCCCCCCTCCCCGTGGAAGTGATACTCCATTGAGACCAGCGAGGCGATCAAGAAACTCTACAAAGAAGAATTATACTGACAGACAACATCTGATGTGAACAACCAACAACAAGAAATACATCATACCAAACAGATCCCAAAAAAAACCAAAACAAAAAAACCCGCATTGAATAAATAATTAAATATTCAAAAGAAACAAAGAATTAAACCCTATAGAAAATAGGAACGAAACCCTAGAAGTTGAAGGAGACTCTTCGAGATCCACAGCTACCAGATGCGAATCCCAAAAACTTGCTGAATCCGATGCTCCCAGTCTGACCTGGAAAGGGGAGGCTGATCGCGAATTCAGAGTGCATAAGTGGTAGCTGAGGAAACACTAATGACCATCACTAAAGCCGAAAAGAGAACATAGCGGGGAGAAAGATCCGAGAGAAGACCTGAGCGGACCAACCACATGATATAACCGTGACAATAAACCCAAGAATAACCATGTCGAATGAATAATATAAGTCTAGAGGAAAAGATCAGGGAAGAAACCCTAGCAGGGAGATCAGGTAGGAGAGAGATGAGAGCCAGGGGATTGCAGATCCATAACTCCGCCCCTTTTCTTCTTCTTTCTTTTTTACCCCTACCCTATAACTTGTCGCTATAATATGTAATAGTTTCTGATCAGGTAACCAAGTGCCATGGTGGATTTATAAGGGTGTGATTATAACATAGTAGGCTACCACCAATGCCATCCCTAAATAACTAGTTTTATATGCATGTTTATGCAAGGTATAATGAAAAAAGTAGGAAATACAAAATAAATAAATAAATAAAACTCCCAATGTCCCAGGCCCTACGGTGATGGTTAGGGTTGGTCCTACCCAATTTGGATTTTGTTGAAGTGTCTTTGAGCATGTCACAATGATTTTACCTATATACATAACCACATTGAAAAACAAATACTCATTCTGACATTCCCCAATATCATTAAGTATCACATAGAATCGGAGGAGTCATCTTAGCATTCACCTAGAATTATATGCCCTGGTCGACATTCCCCAGATATTATATATGATGAGATAATCCAACACTCATCCCAAAAATCCCTTATATTCAGTGACATTTGGAATCCATGAATCTCATCATGGAATTCTTAATCATGTATCACATAGAATCCAATGTAGTCATCTTGGTATTTCCACTCATCACACTTCACATGGAATCTAGGAACTCATCTTGACATTCCCCAAATATCATGCATCACATGGAATCTAGGTGATCATCCCATAATTCCTAAGCATTAGGAATTATTGTAACATTTAATTAATTAATTATTCATTTCATTTAATTTTCACTAGGCCCATTGACACCCCTTTTTCATTTTCTAAGGCTTGAATCAAAATACACAGAACATAATTAACCATCTAAAAGGATCATTTCAATTGATACTTTGGGATTCACCCCCTTACTTTAACAATTACCATTATTAGTATCCAATAAATATTATGAATTTAATCCTCATTTCAAAAACGTTTTATCATTTTCCAGGGTAAAAATTCAATTACACCAAAAAATAATCATTTAATTACTATAATTATATTTTAATAGTTTTTAAATCCTCAAAAAAATTATTAAATACCATTCCATCACACAATACACTTTTCACAAAACACACCCCTATCACTTTTGTTCTATTCCAATTTAATGATAAAACCATTTATAATTATCAATATTTGTTATATTCCATTTCAAAACCATTGATTCAAACTATATTCCCTATAAAATAATATTAAACATAAACTAGTAATTTGATAACCCTAAACCACTCAAGGTTAACTTCCCCACAAAACAATCCACATTTAATAAACCCCAAAAATGATTAAAACATGTTAAATGGAAAATTTAACTAAGGAGAAAAATAATCTTATACATTTTAATTTAAATTATACCATGCATGGTGAAGTTGTCTTGACCATGCCACACATGCAATTGGAAAATAAACTAGACTATGGGTTGAATCAAAGGGACCACCTAACTTATCATCATAGGATCCTTATCAACTGGTATCTAGATTTGGTTTGAGCTCAAACAATTTAAATTTAATCATAAAAAAACACGCTATAAATAGTTCACAAACTACACAAATTATGGAATAAAGGGGAGATGAGGGGGTAAGGTTGGGGAACCTCCTATGTTATTGGAAATGGACATAGAAAGGGGAGGGGAGCCTCCTCTTCTATTGGAAATGGACCTAAACATGGAAATTTCTAGAGTAAGAAAAAGATGGGGGGTTAAGGGGGTAAATAATGATTTCCCCCTTTAAAAAAGGACTTATAAACTCATTGTTAGGTTAGTGTTGGGATCACTAGATAGATAGTGATCCCAGGAAGAACCTCTACCTATCAGAAGGGACATAGACTATCTGGTAGCCTTAGGTCAACTATCTAGTGAAACTTCTACCTCTTGGATGCATTCCATGACCACCTCTCTCTCTTCTCATTCACTCCCAAGACCCCCTAGACACCTTTATTACCTAAAAATAAGAACATATTGGGTCTTATGAGGGGTTCCAAACGTCAGGATCCCATTTTAACAACCAGTTTTAAAAACCGGTCCATCCACCATTATGAAAATTAAAACAATTCCTCAAATTTAGAGCATCCATATGAAACCAAATACTTAAGACAATAAATTATTACATTATACATTTAGAAACAATATATACGAAGTACTAAGTTTAAATCAACAATAGGTATAAAAAGTAAGTTTTCTGCCAAGGAATATCTATGTATAACAATAGAGATGTCTTGGTAAATCTTTACTGCAATACGAATCCCAATAGGTATACTAATTTATAACTCATTTCTTAGAGTATTAGGGTATGAATCAATGTTCTCAACAATAATCATTATATAAATATATTTAATGGTCTTTAATGAAATAAAACATTAACTAATATTGAGTTTGGTTTCAATGTGCATATTATCACACCCTTGGGTACTTCAATCTTAGCTGTAGTGATTGCATAATCTAATCCCTAACCCATATAACTTTTCTATGGTAAATTATCATGATGTTTAAGGAATTGTTTTTCATACTTCCCTATCTCTTTACATTTAAATCATTGACCATCAAAAACTTCTACCTTGCCTTTAGATTCATGAGTATGGTATCCTTTTACTATGTACTTGAAATAAACTCCCATTCTCTTCAAGAAAGTACTTGATTGTTTCTTTCCATAATTATTACATGTGGTAAATTCCACTCCTCCTTTCTTCCCCTTTTACATAATTTTATTTCTACTATTCTCAACATACCTCATCTTCAACAAATTTCCTGTAAATATATAAGTCTTTGATAACTCCGTTTATATCTTAAATGTTGGAATACTGGGCACCCTAAGACCAACTATTCAGTTCTTTTGAATACCATATCATGTATATAGTAAGCTATACATGATGTCGTCTTACCATTATAGAGTAGACTTTTCTGCATCCACTATTGAAATGGTAATTTTGAAATATTAATTTTCATATCGAAAGGTTATAGCAGATCCTAGGATATAATGAGAACCTCTAGATACTATGAAATTAACCTTAAATATACGTTCTATGGTCTAGATACATCTTACTAATCGGTCACAGTATATGTCTAACTATCAGGTGCTGGGGGATCATAAACATTAAGACTTCTTCTCATGAAGTTTGTACTTGGTGATCTCTAGTAGTGAGATCATGAGGACTAACCCGCAAATAGGAGCACCACATGTTTTGGGTTTCATTGGATGTTCCTATCTATGATCATGTGTAATGGTTTCCTGAATTGATGTCATTACCAATTAATGTCATTTGATATCATACTTTTATGAAATACAAAAACCATGGGAATGAAGTCGTGGCACTGTATGTTGTTTTGGGTGCGTCATTGGTGGCATGACTTTGCTTGAATGGTCAAGAAAGGATTTTTCACTTCTAGGTTGTTTAAGTAACATTTCTCAGGCCATGTTGATAAGGATGGAAGTACCATTATAAGAACATGACCATGGAAGTCGAGGTTAAATCTGTCGAGTTAAATCAAAAAACAATAAACCAAGAAAAGGGTGATGACACATGAGTGCGTCCTACTTTATGAGATATTATAGACAAAGAGATTATATTACACAATGTGTGTTCATAGGTTGGTTGTTTCTACTGTGACAATCCTTATCTCTTCATGGGACATGATGAGTTTCTAGATCCCACTCTTGGTATGTGAATACTATTCACTACTGTTGAGATAAGGTCCTAGAGGATCACATACAATAGCGCATTTGAAAATCTTCCATATTCAGTTGAATAGGAGTTTTGGACATGGTGGGCCCCACAACTAGGGTTCATAATTTTTACAAGGAAAAAATGATCACTAATTCCATATACATAGCTTATTTTAAATGTATTTTTATTTTAATTTCCATTAATGGTTTTTTTTGGGGTTTCCAAAATGTTTTATGTAGAATAGGTGAGTTTTCATGAATTGGGCCAAACTGTGAGCCCAATTCCAGATTTAAAAATAAATTTTGTTTCTTTTATAACTTTTTCATTTTTTAGTATTTTTCACTAATTACAACTCGTAAATGTCCTCCCCTGATATATTAACACCAAAATTAAAATTTGTAGCTTTTATAAATCCATAACCAATGTTTAGTTTGGTTTTTATTTAAGGGATTGGGCGTGCCTGGAAGCCCATATCCAGTTTTAAAAATTAATTTTATTTATTTAATAACTTATTCAATATTAGGTATTGATTAGTGATTCAAAGTCTCCCACTATCCCATTATACCCATCCACGCCCCCAGAATCTTTCCCACCACTTTGGAGCTCTTAAGAATCGCGATGTAGGGACGAATTTCTTAGGGTTCATCAAATTTTCCATATTTGAGAAGGTAAGTTGATTCTTTCATAAGTCTTTTAATTTTCATCATATGTCCCCAATTTAAGTCCCCAAATGACCTAATTTAAATCCTTCAATCCTCCATACCAGTTTTGGGTACTTCAAGATTCAAATATTGGTGGATTGGGGCCGATTTCCTCATGATTTTTCAAGTAAGGGAATTCCTTCTTGGTTCCTTCCATCCTCTTTTAGTTTTATTTCCACATTCCTGAAGTTCCTAATATTCAGAATCTGGGGTTCTATCCTAAGGTATTATTTGGTGTCTTTTGGGTCAATATTTTTGGTTTAGGTTTGGATTTATATTTCTTGTGGTGCAGCGGTGGTGCACTTAAGCTTCCGCACCAAGTTTTGAGGGTTTCGACTCAAAAGGGTAGGTGATTCCATGTGTAACCATTTTATGATGAGTTATCTTGCTTGGTTTATTAGTTTATCATGTTTATAATCTATGTTTTGTGGTGTGAAAACAGTTTTTGATGGATTTGGTTAAACATTTAATTTTTAGTAGCATTTTATCTTGAAATTGGGTACTTTTCATGTGTGACTCTAGGGGTAATGTTTGGGTAAATTTATAACATATGAAAGTGATTTATTATTCTTGAAAGGGGCTTAAAATTATGGTTTTTTAATTCCTTATTGTCATGTGGGCCTTGAAAAGAGGTTTTTGAATGAGTCTAATGTGTAAAACTGTGTCGTACTTCTTGAAGCTGATTTATGAAAACGTGTGTTTTTCATGTGTATCTTTGTGGTATTATTTGATATATTTTTATAACACTTGGGGGTGGTTTGATAATTGTTTTAGGGCTGAATATTCTATTTTGAATTGGTATTGGTATGATTTTGGTCTTTAATGAGGGTTTTGAAATGGGTTTAGTGTGCAAACAATGGTTATATACCTCTTGGGTTTGTTTTATAAAAATTGCGAATGTTTTATTTGGTTAAACAAAGTTGGAAAAAGGTGTATATGTACTGTTTGGGTGAGTGTGTTCACCTAATGTGGGGTTTTTAATGTTAAAGTGGTGATTTGAGAAGTAAAACATTTTTAGAATGTTTTATAAATTGCCGAAATGTTTTACTAAATTGTGTTTTGTGTGTGAAACACGAGTGTGGGATGTTTCGTGTGAGTTTATTGATAGAATGAATTTTGAAGGTGAGAATGGTATTATGTGAAATGTGTGTGGGATGTTATGTGAGTTTAATATCTTTTAATGGTTTTATAGAAATTTTTAAAGGATTTTTGGAAGTGTTAAAGAAATGTGAAAAGTGTTGTAGGCAATTTTGGTGTGAGTTTGATTTCAAAATGCATTTGAATGAAAAGTGGAATTTGTGACTTGTGTGATGTACATGGGGCTGTTTGGTTAATGTGTGATTTGGAAGTGATATTTTCACGTGAAAAATATATTTCATGGATTTTTTAACTTGTTTGAACACAAAGGGAAAACCCAGGTATCTAGGTGGGTGGACGTGTACTAGTATGTTAGTGGATCCATGGGGTTTGGCCTCAGTTTCAGTTAGCAAGATTGATGCTTACAACTCTAACTAAACAATGATGATGATGATTGGGGACCACTAGGTTATGGGTATGATCCATACTAGTGGCTTGTGCATGATAATGGATATTATTTTGTGGTTACTCTCACCGAGATACGAGGTACCTGGGACCCACAGCTAGCTAGTGCGTAGGGGTTATTTCCTATTAGTTGTGCTCATTATATCCTTTGTACTTACCGTCGGTATACGGTATTGTTGGCTGGAAAATTCAGTAGCATTTTTATTTATTTTAAAATTGTTGGTCCTTTAAAATTATCCCACATGAAAACTATTTTCATTTATTATTGCATCCTTTAGAAAATTGTAACAAGCATTTCTTATTTACAAAACTTGCAATGATTTTTGTCATGAAATGTTTATCACATGGAATCTCATAGCGATGGTATCCCACTGGGCTTTCGCTCACACCCTACTTACACCTTTGGGTGTAAGTAGACTTTCTTATTTTGTGTCACTGGTTTGGGTACAGGTTTTATGCCATTAGTTCGGGGTTTTAGCGGTCCATCGTGATGCAGTGTCATGGAGATGGCTAGAGGGTGGTTCCTCTTTCCATGTGGAGGTTCTTGGGCTGTCATTTCATGAGTTTTTACCTTTTTAATGGTCTTCATACATTGTTTAAAATTGTGTAATTCAGTTCTGAATTTTAGTAAATGATGTTTTGGTTTAAAAAATACAGATTTGATTTCTTGGATTCATTTGTTGTTGTAAGTATACAAACTCGGGTAAATCATTCCCAATTTTCAGTTTTTGATACCCAGGAACTTGTGCCAGCCTGTGGGGATCTGGAACTCCCTTCGGGCATTATCACGGGCCAACTTTGGCACTAGTTTTGGTGGTGAACAGATTCGGTTCGTGACAAAATGGTATCAGAGGGTGGTTCGCCCTCTTTGGGTCATGTTATTTGGGGAACAATCAGGATAATCTGGAGTTAGGATTTTTGGGACTGTGAATTTCAGTTATGAGTAGTGTGGCTGATCACCACACCTCGTGACGGGATTCGCGTCTCCAGCGGAAGTTGGGACCTTTCATAGTCCTTTGGTTTTCTTGGTTTAATGATGATTAGGGGAAATGAAAAGAGAGTTGGGTTAAAGGTCTCAGTAAGCTCGCAGGGCATGGAAATCCATGTGGAGCTGGGGATATTCCCAAGAAAAATCTCTGTGACAATGAAGTGATTGGAATATGGCCTAAAACCATATTTTCAAGTCACCCACTGAAACTAGAATCCTATCGCATTGTCTTGTGTTCTTTAGTTTTGAAATCTTGGAACTTTGGTTTTAAAGTGACTTGGTTTTAAGAAGTGTAATGTTTTTGTGAAATTATTTTCAAATAAATATGGAATGGTTTGATTTATGAAATATTGGAATTGAATATTCAGAATTATTTTGAAATGGAAAATGGTGTGCTTACACTTCTTTTCAAAGCATAAACTATACTGAAGTTGGTTTTGAAAAAGTGTTTCCAATAGAGTTTTCTAAACTATCATAGGGTTTTTTTTGGGATGATATGTTATGAAATTTATGTGAATAACATGAAATGAGTTCTTGTATAAATGTTTGTGTATTTTTGAAAATTTTAGTAATATTTGAATTGGGATTTGGATCTCTTGGTTAGCAGTTTTGAGAAAAAGGATGTGTTGGTTGACCGTTTTGGTTTTGAAAAGTGGATAGAATATCTGTTTTAACCTTTGGTATTTCCTTGAGTGACCACATGCATGGGGTTATATGGGATGATGGATGATTGATGGCATGATTGGATGAGTTCAGGGACGTATATGAGGAGGGTGCCCGAT
This sequence comes from Viscum album, assembly GCA_963277665.1. NCBI lineage: Eukaryota > Viridiplantae > Streptophyta > Magnoliopsida > Santalales > Viscaceae > Viscum > Viscum album. The sequence continues at coordinate 150,408,417 of OY728123.1, read as the reverse complement.
GTGGCACAAAAACATGCATGTGTGAGGCCCATGGGGTACCATTGGTGGATACGCTTACTGCTAAACCATTTGTTTTAAAAGAATTGATTTTAAAGAAAAACATGATGTCTTGATGAATAGTTTTGTATGGTTTGTATTATGGGTTTTTGAAAATGTTGATGTTGTGGGATGTTTTGAGTCCAAGAACCCCTTCTTTTTGAACTGTGTTTTGGGTTTGTGTTTGGTCGGTAAGTTGTGTTGTAGGGACGGTTAGTGTTCTCTTTTGAAAATTGTTTTTGGATGCCTTCACGGTGGTTCCCTTAATGTGTTTAGAGATGGTTTATGGATTGTTTTGACCAATGGAATAAATTGGTTGGGTCCTTGGGTTCCCTCATTGGATAAGGTACACCCCCATTAAAGGTTAATTCATAACTGAAGCGCAACCCAGATTGTTTCTCCATTGGAAAATCCTCCAGTTGATCAATATAAGGATTCTTTTTCTTGAGCTTTTTAGATTGAGTATACACCCTTTCCATTATTGGTTTTGTGTATCCTCTTGTAGTGGGATATTGATCATGGATAGTTGAAAGTGACCTTAGCATCTTAAGTTTCCTAATTTTTCGAAGGTGGAAGTGTTCTGGGGTTGTTAGCATGGATGAGTATTTGGATAGTGTCTAAGAGGAACTCTCGGTCCTTTATAGTCTCTTCGAAGAAGGAGTTCATGTTAAACTTCCAGTGTGGGAAATCTGGTCATGAGAGGATATTGTGGCCACTTTCTAGAATTGTGTGTGGTTTAGGGATGTTGTACAAGTTCCCTCTCTATGCATTGTTTATATCAGTCAAAATGGTCTTGTTCGGTGACACCTTATGATGTCATGTGCTCGATTGACCGTAAAGGTGAAAGTTGGGCAATCATCTGAGAGTCTCTATTATGTTGGGAGAATGTCTCCCTTGAAAAAGCATAAAAATATTCCATTTTAGAGGAAGGTGAGTATTAGTGTTCTCTACTTCTGTTGTTTCTCACCCAAACAAACAAGGTGTGATGTGTGTACATCTTCTAAGCCCTTGTTTCAGTGAAATATCGAGTTAGGGTAAAGTGATTTCGGAATGTGTTATGTCTTGGAAAAACTTATCGGGGATTGTGGTGTAGTTGTGGTTTGCAACAAAATAACAATTCTCATTCATGGGGTTTCCAAAGACTAACTGCGAGGTCGAAGATGCTTCAATCATTTGAGCTCTAGCCATAGGTCTCAGAGAGAAGATGGCTCGTAGTCAGGGGAAATCACAGGGTCATTTAAACCCTTGTGAAAAGTCATATCCTCGGTATGAAAGATAATAAGATTTTAAGCCTATGGTGTCATCATCTTTCTTCTGTTGTTCATGTTCGGTGGAAATAGGTGGAGGGACTTGTACCCATGTCATCGCCCAATGTTATTCCCTCCCCCTTTGGTTTCCTTTGAGTCTTTAGAGAAAGGTATGAAGTTTGTCTAGATAGGTTGACCACATGGTTTACACTTGGTTAGTAGTGACCCTGCCCCAAAAAAACCATGTAGATAGAAGAATCCCCACTATTAGTTCCTGGTTTCCCAAACTGTGCAGAATAACCACGTGGTTGTCCCAACACTTCATATTTTGGGGTCCTTCTGTACCGGCCCATGCTGGTCGATTAAGATGGTTGGTTCTTATGGTGGGGAGCCTATTTTTGTTCCCCTGTACCAATAACTTAGACTTATCCATGGTCATGGATTGGTGGTAGGTAGTCCCGTTCGGATCTATCAAGCTACCTAAATCTTCCTTGGGTAACTATTGAGATTGGATAATGCCCAGTGGTTTATTTATATCATGGTAAGTGTAACCTTGTTCGATGTCATTGTTCATTTGGGTGAATTGATTGAGTATTGTTCAGATTGTGTTTGAGGAGTTTTCATCAGGGATAAAACTTTAATGTGTTTGATTGTTTCAGGAAATTGGTGTATGTTTTGTTTGTGAGATTATTCCATCCTTGATTGATCACTGGAGGTGTTTTGGCCTTTGGGGGAGAAACCTGGCAAGGGAGTACCTCTTGGTTTCTTAGTTGGGTTATGTTGTTGCTTTGGCCTTGTTGTGACTTTCCAAGGCAGAAACATTTCATAGTGGGGATAATTTCTATATAAATAGCTTATTTTAAATGTATTTTTATTTTAATTTCCATTAATTCTTTGTTTTTGGGGTTTCCAAAAGGTTCTATGTAGAATAGGTGAGTTTTCATGAATTGGGCCAAACTGTGAGCCCAATTCCAGATTTAAAAATAAATTTTGTTTCTTTTATAAATTTTTCATTTTTTATTATTTTTTACTCATTACAACTCCTAAATGTCATCCCCTGATATATTAACACCACAATAAAAATTTGGAGCTTTTAGAAATACATAACCAATGTCTAGTTTGGTTTTTCTTTAAAGGATTGGGCCTGCCCAGAATCCCATATCCAGTTTTAAAAATTAATGTTATTTATTTAATAACTTATTCAATATTAGGTATTTATCAGTGATTCCGAGTCTATCACGATCCCATTACACCCATCCGCGCCCCCAGAATCGTTCCCACCACTTTGGAGCTCTTAGGAATCACGATGTAGGGACGAATTTCTTAGGGTTTATGAAATCTTCCATATTTGAGAAGGTAAGTTGATTCTTTCATAAGTCTTTTAATTTTCATTCCTTTTCCCCCATTTTAGTCCCCAAATGACCTAATTTAAATCCTTCAATCCTCCATACCAGTTTTGGGTACTTAAAGATTCAAATATTGGTGGATTGGGGACGATTTCCTCGTGTTTTTTCAAGTAAGGGAATTCCTTCTTGGTTCCTTCCATCCTCTTTTAGTTTTATTTCCACATTCCTGAAGTTCCTAATATTCAGAATATGGGGTTCGATCCTAAGTTATTATTTGGTGTCTTTTGGGTCAATATTTTTGTTTTAGGTTTGGATTTATATTTCTTGTGGTGCAGCGGTGGTGCGCTTAAGCTTTCGCACCAAGTTTTGAGGGTTTCGACTCAAAAGGGTAGGTGATTCCATGTGTAACTATTTTATGATGAGTTATCTTTCTTGGTTTATTAATTTAGCATTTTTATAATCTATTTTTAGTGGTGTGAAAACTGTTTTTGATGGATTTGGTTAAACATTTAATTTTTAGTAGCATTTTATCTTGAAATTGGGTACTTTTCATGTGTGACTCTAGGGGTAATGTTTGAGTTTAGTTTATAACATTTGAAAGTGATTTATTAGTCTTGAAAGGGGCTGCCAATTCTGGTTTTTTAATTCCTTATTGTCATGTGGGCCTTGAAAAGAGGTTTTTGAATGAGTTTAATGTGTAAAACTATGTCGTACTTCTTCAAGGTGATTTATGAAAACATGTGTTTTTCATGTGTATCTTTGTGGTATTATTTGATGTATTTTTATAACACTTGGAGGTGGTTTAATAATTTTTTTAGGTCTGAAAATTCTGTTTTGGATTGGTATTGGTATGATTTTGGTCTTGAATGAGGGTTTTGAAATGGGTGTGTGCAAAAATGGTTATAACTCTTGGGTTTGTTTTATAAAAATTGCAAATGTTTTATTTGGTTAAACAAAGTTGGAAAAAGGTGTATATGTACTTTTTGGGTGAGTGTGTTCACCTAATGTGGGTTTTTTAATGGTAAAGTGATGATTTGAGATGTCAAACATTTTTAGAATGTTTTATAAATTGCCGAAATGTTTTACTAAATTGTGTTTTGTGTGCGAAACATGAGTGTGGGATGTTTCGTGTGAGTTTATTGATAAAATGAATTTTGAAGGTGATAAAGGTATTATGTGACATGTGTGTGGGCTGTTATGTGAGTTTAATATCTTGTAATGGTGTTATAAACTTTTTTAAAGGATTTTTGGAAGTGTTAAAGAAATGTGAAAAGTGTTGTAGGCAATTTTGGTGTGAGTTTGATTTCAAAATGCATTTGAAGAAAAAGTGGAATTTGTGACTTGTGTGATGTACATGGGGCTGTTTGGTTAATTTGTGATGTAAAAGTGATATTTGCATGTAAAAACTATATTTCTTGGATTGTTGAACTTGTTTGAGCATAAAGGGAAAACCCGGGTATCTAGGTTGGTGGACGTGTATTAGTATGCTAGTGGATCTGTGGGGTTTGGCCTCAGTTTCACTTAGAAAGATTGATGCTTACAACTCTATATTAACTATGATAATGATGATTGGGGACCACTAGGTTATGGGTATGATCCCGACTAGTGTCTCATGCACGAGAACATATATTTTTTTGTGGTTACTCTCACCGAGATACGAGGTACCTGAGACCCACATCTAGCTAGTGCCTAGGGGTTATTTCCTACTACTTGTGCTCATTAGATCCTTTGTACTTACCGTCGGTATATAGTATTGTTGGATGGAAAATTCAGTATCTTTTTTATTTATTTTAAAATTGTTGGTCCTTTAAAATTAGCCCACATGAAAACTGTTTTCATTTATTATTGCATCCTCTAAATAATTGTAACAAGCATTTATTATTTACAAAATTTTCAATGCTTTTTGTCATGAAATTTTTATCACATGGAATCTCTTAGTGGTGGTATCCTATTGGGATTTAGATCAGACCCTACTTACACCTTTGGGTTTAATTAGACTTTCTTATATTGTGTCACATGTTTGGGTACAGGTTTTATGCCATTAGTTCGGGGTTTTAGCGGTCCATCGTGATGCAGTGTCGTGGAGATGGCTTGAGGGTGGTTCCTCTTTCCATGTGGAGGTTCTTGGCCTGTCATTTCATGAGGTTCTACCCTTTTAATGGTCTTCATACATTGTTTAAAATTGTGTAATTTAGTTCTGAATTTTATTAAATGATGTTTTGGTTTGAAAATCCAGATTTTATTACTTGGATTCATTTGTTGTTGTAAGTATACAAACTCAGGTGAATCATTCCCAATTTTTGGTTTTTGATACCCAGGCACTTGTGCCAGCCCGTGGGGATCGGGAACACCCTTCGGGACTTTCCACGGGTCAGGTCGGGTGCCGGTTTTGGTGGCGACCGGATTCGGTTCGTGACAACTAATGTATTAAATAAATTCATGTTATTCGATTTTATAATAATGAGCATTGAATTTATTTATTAAATGGATTTATGAGTTTTAAGTAAATACATGATAAATATTAATTGGAGAGTATTAAATATTCAATATTCAAGGTTGAATTAATATTTATGGGAACTATGATTCATGTTTCGGACTCAATTATTATCATGTAATATATTTAATATATTATAAGTAAATGATAATAATATTTAAGACTCAGTTTAGTAGTCCTAAAATTTCTTTGATAGTGTGTTAAGTATTTGGGGCCGGTGAGGCTATATTGGGTATTTTAATTAAGCACTATAAAGAGAAGAGGAGGGGATTTTTCCAAGTAATATTCATAAAGATTCTTTCTCTTCTCTTCTCTCCCATTATCTATAGAGAGATGCTCTAGATAAAAGGAGCTCAGATCAAGCACTCTCTCAGGCATCACCAGTGAAGCAATGCGGTGATCGTTGGAGCATCGAAGGCATCATCAGAATTCCTCACTAGCACCTGGATTACGATGAACAGTTCTCTCTTGGATTCCTTGAAGCATGTGTGGATGATCTAGAGGAATTCAGCTTTAGATTATTCGAGCAACGATCGCCAATGACGAGTAGACATCGTGTGTGGCTTTGGATTAAACTAGGTATCTTTACAATTTATTTTTGTGCTTAAACCGTTCACATGTGGTCCTCATCTTTGACCGGGCTGCTCTTCACCAATGTTCACAAGTTTACATCGATCTTCAGTTGAAACTTTTTAAAATACCACATGTTTGTGGCTTCCGCTGCACGCCTGGTTCCCACATTAAAGGAACTTAATACTATATAATAATATCATGAAAATTTATGATATAATAATTCCTTATAAGTCAAATATTTATCCCATCAAATAAATGGTAAATATTTCTTTTTGGTCTACATAAATAGACTACATCATATCTAGATAACCTTATATATTTAGTCTCAAAATTAGTAGAATCCTCCTCCTATCTAATATTAAGTAATTACCTTTCCATTTCAATCCTTTTCTCATGAGGAAAGTATTTTTCATATAATATCTCCCTAAAATTTGTCCATTACATGCACTCTATCTCTTTTTCATCTTTAGGGTTCTAAATTAGTGACCACCACTAATCTGTATCCCCATTATTTCATGAATTAGTTTAACATAGTTACACCATGATGGGGATCGATGAGTTTCCCTATGTTGGAGATGATTTTTCATAACTTCTATCTACTACCATAATATGGTTATGATATGATTAGATCCAACACTATCATCATTGACTTTCTCTGGAGGAACATCCCTTCATTGACTATGGGTGTTGGTAAAGTTCTTATTATTTAAATTAGTTATCATCTTCAAAAAATTTCATACATGTAATTAGTGTATGATATTTAGTTGTAAAATAAAATTCCTATAAGGTTTTCTAGGAAATAATTCCTTAAAATCTTAAGTGTTTTCCAAAATATTTTTTATATCTAACTGGATTCCTCTAAATATAGTCTCAAAGTTTCTACTAAACATTCTCTAATACCATATGTAACATCCAAGTCTCTTGAAACCTAGATCCAATAGTTATATTAAACTAGTATAAAATACAAGAGTTATTAAAATATCTAACAACTTATTAGTCTTTAAATTCAAGATAATTATATATTATTTACATTTCACTTGAGAACATAAATTTAAACATAAAAAACTCCATGAGAAAAATATTTTATCTTGTAGTAGATCCTTTAAAATAAAACATAGTTATCTTCTTCGTTTCATGGGTAAAGGAAAACAAAATAAGGGTGAGCTCATATGATTAGAAAGGAGTAGTGTACAATGTAATTTATCACAACATTATTATGGAATAGATAGTATGACAAAAATAAATGATCAGAATAATTCCATAATCAAATGAAACTTATGGAATACTATATTAATTAAAATAAATAAAAACATGGATAAAAAATAATGATATTGTACTAATGAATTCATAATTTCTAAAATCATAAACATTTTATCAAGCCCTTTTCCCAATACATAATATGTATACATGTAAGTAATATGCCAATACCCAAGATAGTTTGTATCATGAGACATACCGATGCATCGAATGGATATCTATAATTGTCCCTACTCGTTACTAAATAATTTCAATACATTATTCTTATGAAGGAATGAATAAACTATACAATAGATAACTAATATTCCTTAATAAGGAATAAACATCCTTATCGAAATAACAAGTATACATATTTTCAATATTTTTTCCAATCAATAAATGGAATTGATTTATTTGTAAGTATTCCTTAAAATAACACTTTATAGAGTTATTATAAACAATTAATTCAATGATTTCCTCAATCAATAAATGAAATAATTTATATGTCTAAGACAATATCATGTAATCAATATAGAAACTTTTAGGTATTCTCAACATAATATGAAATACCCTTATAAAATAAATAAAGATAAGGTGGTGGAGAAGGTAATTTTAAAGTGATGGTTTATCAATAAAAAATAATAATTGAGTTCAGTGGTTTGTAATTATATGAGACCAAATAAATGGTAGGAAAATACTTTATTAAGGATCATATGTATTGTGTCAATTATCCAAATAATATCCCTTGGGATTGTTTAAACAAGTGTGCAGTTTTAGAGCCACTCATCATGCACTAGGTGAAGATTGAGTTGATAATCATCCATATATTTTAAGGTGATTACCCTAAGGTAAATGTGTTCAACATACACATCCACTTTATAGTATCAATACAGGGATTTAATTTCTCATAAAACCACACACATACTTAACTTTCCAAAATTTATTATTTTTGGGCATTATGAAGCCTTTAGGTAACATTTTAATTAAAATACCTTGAATTATATAATTTTAAATATAAAATTAAATACCATGAATAATGATATAATAATTATGTAAAATATTTATGGGGTATTATGTAAACCATAAAAAAATGTGGTGTATAATATAATCAGGTATCAAGGAATTGGAATTTGAGATAAAGAACCCTTAACTTTAATCCCACTTAGTTGAATCTCCTCTAACCTCACATATAAGAAAAATAGTTATCTTAATAAAATATTTAAGAAAATTATTCATTCCAATAACATTTTTCAACTTTATTTATAATTATTCTCTACATGTATAATAGTTATTTATTATCTAGTTTTAATATTGGGTGTGAGTAAACTTGATAATTTTGAACTAGATTCTTAATAGCGGTGTTTTTATTCATTATTATCCAAAATATAATTATTACTAAATCATAAAATATACTATAATTTATGATTTATAATTATTTATAATGTTATAATTTCATCCTATGGGAGTTTTGGTTACATTCCCTAAAGGTGAAATCGGCTATGAGCATGTTTTAGTGATTTTTAACAAACAAAAATTGGTGTCTTAACTAATGAGTTTAATAAGAATGTTTAAATTAAAAAAGAAATCATTATTTTCTTATTTTTATTATATATTACCAAAAATTAAATTCCCATAGTCATCCATGGTATAAATTTATAACATTGTTCAAGTGGGTGGTTAAGAAGATCCAAACAAAAACATACTGTAATTAATGGATGATTATGAAGTGATTTACTTATAATATCATTATATCAAAATAAAAATAAAAATAGTTAGTTTTTATTAGTGTGATATATCATAACATTAAATAAATATAATAATATGGTAACCAATATTAAGTAATTACATAGTACAAAGAAATAATTTTTCTCTCTTAGAATACTCTTTTGGACTAATGAATTTACCATAGTTGTTTATTGATCATGTTTTTAATATATTTTAAAAAAATTATTTAAAGAACTTTAATAATTTCATAAAAATATTATTTATCCGTTAAACTCACTCTCATGATCATCCATGAATGGTGGTGATGAAAATAAAAAATGGAAATCAATCGTTCCATGGAGGCGGTAGTCCACACATATGTTTGGTTAATGATTTCATTTTCCATAGAATGGGAGAAATATATAATATTTTTTAACATTTAATAATTTAAAATATGTTCTAAATATTATAATTATTTATTTAATTCAACATTAAGAACATTTTAGTGTCTGGAAAATTCATCAAAGTGAAGAAAATACCCCCACAATCACTTTACAAAACGAATCACGTTCTCCTACAAGTCTAGCAAGGTAAATGAACTCAAATTGAGTTGAAAATTCCATAAGAAACTTGGAGGAATTAATGTTTTCAAAGAATTTCAAGTGGCCCGTGTACCATCACTCGGAAAGGTTTGTGGACCGCATGGATCATGAACCACCTGGTACACGGAACGAACCGCGAGGCGCTGGGCCATGGAGCGATGGCCAGCGAACCCAGAGGACCGCGAACCATATCGCTGAAGGACTCATGAACACAAAGGCCATCTGCGTATCATCCGGAAAACTCATCAGTTCATGGACGAAGTGAACGGGTGGGGTTCTGTGAACCATTATCGTGAACTGTAGGCTCCTCAAATCATGGTTGACCAAGTCTTCTGTGGGTTAGGATATCTCTTCATGGGCCCCCACAAATGGTGCTGCATGCCCGTAGATACTATTTCCCTGATGATCTATAAAAGGAGAAAATAATTAATTGAGGGCAAATGGAAATGAGGATGATGGGTCATATAATGAAATATTTAAGGGGACTCAGAGGTTGGACGTAATAACTCGAAGAAGATTTCATCTTTAGTCTCAATTCATCGACGAAGCCCAAATTGCAAACCATGCTTTCCGCAAGTACATCTAGCCGCGAACCATAAAACAAGGGAACTTAATAATAAAAAGAGAACTGAGAACCTAATTTATGAACTAAGAACCACATACTTCTCATGTATGAATTCCCCAAAAACGATAATCCCCCAGAACCTCCTTCAATATGGTTCTCAGCATAGTGTACCACTACGTGGACTGAACCTGGCACCACGTACTCCATTAGTATGCAGATGGAACCCAAAGCAGTGTGATGGGATGCATACCAATATGGTACACGGTCATCTATACCCATGCCCACATACCACATCGGTACATGGATGTACCCTCTGCCCGCATACCACTACGGTATGTGGACCCTCCCCCATCCCGCATAAGAAACCAGTACACAGAATGGGGTATTTTCGGGTATTATTTCCTCTATTTCCAACCTCACCCCTCCACTACCATCTTTTCCTCCATAATCCCTCCATGAAATAGTCCTCCGGCAACAGGAAAAGGCCTCATACAAAGCTATAGTACCCCTATGATCAGACCATAAGGTGTATCAGCACACCCCTTTGAGTCTACATACCCATGGTAAGCAGAGTCATGAAGGCTCTCCTCATAACAGTTCGGGCTTTAGGAATGTTTGTGGGTCTTCATTTCCATGGTAACCTAGAGTCCAACTGTGGGATTCCAACATGAACCTCCCCATTCTAGGGATTAAGGGTGATCACTTTCTTTTCCATTTAGTGAGGAACAATGATCAGTCGAAGGAGTTATGTTTTCTTCTCCTTTTATGAGGACGAAACTCTACCCCTTTCCCAAAACATGTTCTGGGGCCCTCCCACTGAGTTAAGTCCCCAATCCGCTCAGTCAGAGCTGAATGACCTTTAATTTCATTTCACATTGAAAGGTTCATCGATCAAAACCCTCTCCCATTGTTTCCCCGACCTCGTCCATCGTAGGTTCACTCTCTCCCACCAGTAGGAGAGGAAGCATGTTCTTTGTTGAATCTTTCACATCCTCTTGTTTCTCACACTGAGCATGACTCATGTGGGCATAGAGGTTTGTGATGATTACAACATCCACAAATATGAACTATGAGAACTTTGATTCCTAACAAAACTAGGATACATAGGACACCTACTTGATGGCTTGAGCTCAAAAGGGTGATCATCCAAAAGGGTTTACCCAATCATGTCCCCTTAAATGGGAAGATTCTATCTATAAGCACCAACAAATCTGAACTATGAGAACTCTAATTCCTAATCATTCTTGGATATGTAGGACGCCTACCTAAAGACCCGAGCTCAAAAGGGTTCCCTCCTATAAAGGGTCCACCCAATCATGCCCCCTCGAATGGGCAGCGTCCATGCATAAGTCCTAGTCGTTAAAAACTATGTGGGTTCTGATTCCTCACCCGAGGATATGTAGGAAACCCATAATATTGTTTTGATCCCAACATCAACTCACCTTCCTTCCCCCCTGGATGACGATAAACTTCAGAGTGCTTTATTGTACAAATCCAGTCAGCATCACCTCCATAGAAACAAACTTATGCATGCCTGCGACGATCCTACAAACCAAGGGTAGCTTGTGGACACACTCTTCAGGAATGAACCAAGGATTCACGAACATATGAACATGACTTAAATCTATAAGGGAGTTCTAGAATAGGAAATAATTATCCCCCAAATGGGTGTAGTGATCCCGAATTCCCATCCTCTTGACCAATGGAGTCCTCAAGTGTCATTGGATGAATCATCAATCAATGAGCGCCTGCCTTTGGAAAGAAGGTCCATGAATCATAGATAATGGGGTATTTGGGTGTTTTTGGATCCACGAATAAACCTGTTGGAGACCATCCGAGGAATTTATATCTGATGAGGACCGATTTCACAAGTACTTGACCCCACGTAATAGCCCACTAGGACCGACTGAATGTGGTATCTCCTTCAAAATGTGAAAGGGGTGAATTGCCCAGTCCCCATGGGGTTAATCCAACCCTCTTCAAAAGGATAATGAAGTAGAATGGGTCGATACAAAAGAAATGGTGAATTTTACCGAAAACTGTCTCTGAAAAAAGGGATGGTTGATGATCCTCATCAGACCATTTCACCATCACTCAGAATGCGCCACCGCGGAGGCAGAACAAAAATGGTGAACCTGGTGTGAATCCTTAACCAAGGTGGAGGTTCTACCCCAATGATAAAAGACAAAAGGACATTGCAAATTGTCCAATTTTGTTCACATCGGTATGTGTGGAACATGAAACCTTGAAGGTGGAACAAAAATGGTGAAACTTACATGAATCCTTAACCAAAGTGGTGTTGTTTCCCCACTCAATCCCCTTTTCCCCACAATAGAAAAAAAAGTGGGAAGGGGGCCAAGCCAAATATCTATATATGAATATGTTTAAAAGAATGCTAATTTGATGAGGTTTTGTGGTATTCATGTAATATATGTATATTGCAGGTTCCCGTAAAGAAAACTTCGATCCAAATTAAATCCTGACAACCAATGCAGACATGCACATCAGCAATCCCACAAGCGGCGGGGGCACCAACATTGAGTATGACCCCCTTTCTTACCTAGCTTCTTCAATCCTGGGTATCCAACATGCTGATCAAATAGTACCACTGAAATGGTACTCTACCCACACTAGAGGCCGCAAGACAAGCCCTCCAGTCTACAAAGGTCCTCCAACCACCTCTTCAGTTGTGATTGTCACCCCAGAACCAGGCAGCCCCGGTGGTCATCTCAAACCATTTCGGGATCCTGTCCCCAGAATGTGACAGTGAGTACCTCCCATATCATAGGGAGGCATATGAATTCGATGAATAAAATGTAATCTCAACTCCATAGGGGTCCTACCTATAGCTCCCCTCCAAATAACGTCACTGCCAACACCGGATGACCATGCCTCCTCTTGCTGAATATGACTTTATTTCGAGGGAACCTACTAATGTCCAGAAGACCCGAGCCCCTTGAGCTTACCACCAAGGGAGAAGAATATATAATCAGGAACATGTTATCACCCTGGTTCCTGAGGAGAAACTCCGCCATACTAACGTGGTGGAATTCAATAGCTAGACATACGACTCTTCCCCCTCCACTCAGGCCCACCACAGAAATAGGGTGGCACAATACGAGCACATGCACATTCCTTCTAGTGGTCATTGGTTCTACTATGCAGATAGAGAGGCAAACTATAGGCAGATGTAGATATATTCCAATGAATAACAGGCCCACCATCCAAATAGGGAAAAAACTTTCTACACACAGGCACAAATACCTACTAATGAATTTCAATCCTTCCATCTATATAGGGAAGAAACTAGCTACATGCAGGCACAAATACATGCTGACGCATATCAAGACTCCCATCTAAATAGGGTGGCAAGAAAATATGAGTAGAGTCAAATTATTGCAGATGAATATAAATCCCATGAGACAAATACAGTGGCAAGTGAGTGGGATGAAAATCCCCGCTCATGAATATAAAGACCACCAAGCAAATATGGTGGAAACTGGAGAAGGAAACCAGTAGAAGACTCATTACTTTGTCCCGACACAGGAGAACTACCAGTATCTACTGGAAACTCATGTAGAACCGGATCAGGCACAAAATCCTTCTCTGACATTGGAATGGGCCTTCATACCCGTTCCATCCAAAGATCTATCTCATCAAATCCTAGAAATAATGGATGATTAGATGTTGATCCCAGAACATAACATCCAAATACGCCAAGAAATTATTGCATTGGCGGAAAAGGTGATAAATCAAGCCCATGACCCAGTTTCCTTGAATGGAATAACTCTCTTGAAAAATGATTTAGTCTCTCTAGAGTACTTATGCATCCCTACTTTAGTCTAGGAGGGTTATTGACAATATCCCTCAATTTACAGACAATCATATTAGGAACAAATACTCGTTCCAACTAGGGGATGTCGGTCTAACATGGTGGCTACTCCAGGCTAGGCATATATCCCTACCAAAACTCAAGATGTTCGTCAGTGTATCCTGACGACATCACGGGACTCAACAAGATAGGTACCCATATATGAATACCATTACCAAAAGCATATGGCCACGGTTACCCGTAAGAGAGCACTCAAAAATAAAATGCACCAAAGGAAACCAGAAAATGAAGAGAACATACATGATCCTGCCTTTCTAGAAGATGGGGTTCATGAAGCCCTTAATAATATATCAATAAAGTATTAAGACCATATAAATACATTACCAAATTATGGAAGTGGTATTAGCAATTTCGAAGGTCCTCCCCGCAATGTCGCTACTAGCAGCTCTGAAGGTCCTCCACAGAGCACCCATGGGGGATCACTCTGTGGGCAAGGAATGATCGATCATGAGAACCTATCCTCGGATGTGTGTCAGGGTATCCCTCCCCTCAATTTTAATATCATATTTCAAGAAGCCCCCCCCCCTTTCTATCGTCCACCCTGATGGTCCTCCCTAGGGTATATGTTGTAGATATGTTTCTCCCTATAGTCGGATGTCGAGTCATGATGGTAGTCTTCGCCATGATGACAGTCATTGTGAAGGCCCTACCAGAAATGGTAGTTGCTATGAAGGCCCTCCCCATAGTAATTTCAAGCAACAATAAGGTCCTCCCCTCATTTTAGTACATCCTGAAGGCCCTCCCAAGATCTGCACTGTAGAAATTCTCCCTATAGCCAGGTATCAAGTCATGATGGTAGTCCTCGTCATGATGAAGGTCATTGTGAAGGCCCTCCCTGCAATGGAAGTTTCTATACAGGACCTCCCCATAGTAACTTCAAGTAACAAGAAGGTCCTCCCCTCATTGTAGCCCGCCTTGAAGGTTCTCTCTAGGGTATATGACATAAGGATATTTCCCGTGGTCAGGAATCAAGTTGCAATAGTTCTCATCACCATTATAGAACCATTTGAAAAGATCCTCCCTACAACCAAAAATCATATAGGGAAAATGGTCCTCCCCTTTCCAGAAAAAATTTGAGGAAGCCTTTCTATGATAAAGATCTCGGAAATATGGATTCAGACACATTGGACACTCCATCTATAACGAGTGATATTCCTTCTCAAATAGAGGATATCCTAGGGCCATACTCATCTTATGATCCACCCTCGCATAGTTCACATATCGATAAGGCTCCCACTAGTCTAGTTTCTTGGAACGAAATTATTAATATGTAGTCGAGATATGTATATCAAGTAGGGGAGACTCCGGAAGAACAAAAGCAGGATATGCTGCTGGAGAGAAGACAACTAGCTAAGGATAACATACTAGTGATGTACTGGCCTATGTACACTTCTTATTTCAACATACCAATAGAGTTGTCTAGGGAATGCATGCACAAAATTTGCCTCAATATATGGAAACCCCTTCACCATTTGAAAGAAAAATTCTTTCCCTATAAAGGGTATGCAGACCATGTCAACACATTAAGGGAGTTTCATCGTCTAATCGACTTGAAATCCCTCCCATCCGCACAGAATCCACAATTAGAAAGGAAAAAAGAAAAACCTTGAACTGTCTTGCCTCCACGAACTAGATAATTTTCATCACCTCGCTGACAATTCCTCAACTGGAGTTTGCATTTGGGGATGGGGAGAACATGGATCTATACACTTCACCCTTTGTCTCGTCTATAAAATAACATTAGAAATGAAATCCTGAAACATCATCACCTATATGAAGCAATCAAGTGAAAACCCTACTCATGAAAGATGGGATACTCAACAAAAACCAGCCCAGAGTAAGTCTCAAATGCGTCAGGACTGAAGAGATCAATCCAGTAAATTTTTTTTGAGTCTGGAAACCAAGAACATCCAGTAGGCTTCATGCCTAAGGGAAGCCAACCAACAAGTAGTGCTCATGTCGTTAAAAGACCATAGACTTCATGTAGGCCCAATTCCACACTCGGATCACACCTGTGTAGAAGTAAGTGAAATTGAAATGGTGGAAATAGTGGTGACTTCCACTGCAATGTAGGAAAAACCCCATCCCACAGGGTTGGGGGGATTTTTAAATCAAAGTTCTCGTGTAAGACCAACAAATCCAGGCTGTAGCGCATCAATGAAAGAATGGGAATAACCCCATCCCATATGGATGGGGGTATTTTTACCTCATGTCCCTGCACCGCAGACGTCTATCTTCTATTATCTGGGAAGAACGATTGATATGGGAGTCACCCATTCCACCCCTTCCCGTGGTTCACACCCTCTGAGATAAAGGTGTGTTATGAGGTCAGAATGCGTCTCCCTTTAGGTCAATATTCACCAAGAAACCTGAATAATACTATAGAATGGAAGGATAAAGTCCAAAAAAGAATGCATAAATCCTTCCTACCATTTGACACTAGGTCCACCACCCCAAATGCAGTATGCCTCAGTGAATGTTGTAAATGTAAAATCCACATATCTCACAGGAAATAATGCAGAGGGAGAGGATGCGAAGGAATATGGTTCCCTCCTAGAGGCAACCCACACCGAGCCTGATGGGGTGCATACTCGAAACTAGAGAGCTGCCCTAAATCTGGGTGCCCCCTCACTCAATCCAACATTACCTTCCCCAAGAAACCCCAAAAAGGAGAATATTGAGTCCAAGGTCATCTATGAACTGCCTTCTCCTCCCCATGGAAAAGAATCCCTCACTCTCGATGAAAGGTTCACCAAGAAATAGGAAGAAATTAAAGAGCTCAGGAAAATTAACGTTGAGCTATGTCAAGGTAGCTACCTCGTCAGATGTGTTTCCCCTACGGAATGTCAACAGGTGCTCCCCGAAGGGGTTCCCTTGCCACATGGAGTCATCCACGTGAATGAATCCAAGCTCAGAGACCTGTCCAATCTAGAATAGGGACTAAAAAACTACTTAAACCTGGCCCTATAAGGACACCAAGACTTCCCCCACTAGGAAGGAAACCTGAATATATTCAGGTAAACCCAAAAAGTATACCTTTGGTTGGGTATCCACCCCAAATTCCAGTAGCACCGACATGCCCAGCTTTGGCCCCTGTCGTACCAGCTCAAGATCAATCCCGAAAGGATATGCATTAATGGATCTTGAACAATGTCGAGCAATTAATAGCTCGATTATAATCCATGGAGGGGTGACATGCTCCAATATAACCAGAGTGAAAACCATACCCTGAATGGGTAAGAAATGTTACACCACCGCCATACTTTGGAAACCTTGTATTCCAAGTATTCAATGGATCGAGGGACCCATAAAAACATTTAATGCACTACACATCTTATTGTGACCCTGTGATGGGAACTCTAGAGCAGCAAGAGGTAGTAAAACTTAGGTGCTTCATACTAACCCTGTAGAGCTCGGCTTTGGTATGGTATAGTAGCCTACTATCCAATTATATCACAAGCCAGGAGGACCTTTGGCGATAGTTTATCATCTAGTTTAGTTCAACACTGCCTAAGATGATGATCAGTGATCTCATGAATAGAAAACAATGAGAGAACAAAAGATTCTCAGACATCATTTACATATAGAAAGGGACAGCTTATTCCCAGAATCAGCCTATCCCCCAGGATAAAATGCTCGCCATGTGCATCGATAACCTTCAGGATGAATTTTTAACACCTCTCATCCCAGTGAAGTACGTAAGTGGGTTTAAAGATTTATCTTCCATTTCCCAAAGAATAGAAGACTCATTGGAAAGGACCAATCATAAGTCTTGAGTTCCCCATCAACCCCTAGGAAAAGAATGGAAAAAGGTAAAGTGGATTTTGTCATGCTTAAGCCGCCCCCAGCACTAGCTCTAGTTGCGAGGCCCCCACCAAACCATGAAGGACCCCACAGATTCTAATATCCACCCCAACCTCAGTAATATGAGTGAAGGGGTGGTAAAATAAATCAGTTCTATGAATGAATTAATAATATTTAATCATTATGAGATGACCAGGTTCACAAATATTTCATTGCCCCTAGGAATTGAAATTTTATCCGGCTACCAGATCCAAAGTGAGCTGATGAAGTGGGTCTCGATGACCATCCAAATTATTTTCCCTACCACCCAATATTGGGACATACCATCCAGGAATTATTTGTTTTTAAGTATCCATTATAAGAGATGGGGGATTTCAGGAAAGTCAAGTTGGGCCTGCCACCAGCACAAGTGGCATATGTTTCAATCTCATACTCAAGAGAGGAAGAGGAATGGTAAAAAATCACTAGTAAGAAATAGAAAAAAGTTTTACAATTGGATGACCTGAAAGAATGTCAACCGAGTTCATGGAATCCTCCAAGCATAGTTGAAACAACCAATTGTGACCCCAAAAGCTCCTAATACAACACATCCATATTCCTCAACCCTGTAGTACTCTAAGGGCTAGAAGGGCAGAAAGAAAGAGAAAGAAGATGGACTGACACCAAATCTAAAGTCAGTGTTGCCACTTTTAGACTTCATGCCAACAGACTTGGTACAATGGGAACCACCCTGCCAAATGGCACAACAGGCACCGCCCCACCAAATGGAAACATCAGAAAGAGATAGTCAGACAGAAATAGTGTCGGACAACGAACTAGTATTTGGATCCATTAATTTCATTCACTTAATGGACCCCTTATCAGATGGAGAATATGGACATGAACCCGAATTCCCTGTGCCCAACCGGAGAGTTGAAGGAAGAGGCTGCAGAGGTCAGAGGTTTCCCGGAAGGAATGTTCATGGCAGGAGTCAAATTCTAGGACACACCATAAGTCAAACTGTTAATATAGAGGAAGCTTGCGAAAATACCCTCTAGAAGACACAACAAGAACCAGAATGCTCCTCTACCCCTGTCAGAAGAAATCCAATCCCAATTATCTTGGAATATACATCAGGGGAATAAAAAATATCAAATATCCCAAGGAATTCAAGAAGACCAATTCATTCAAACCCAGAAAGGATCGCGGCACCACCGGCCCCAGCTGTTGAGGCTGAAACATCTACATCCAAATCCCAAAACCCTAAAGTGACTATGAAATAGGAACCCTAATTCATGAAGTGCTGGCCTTTAGAGTAGAAATATGATATTCTAAAGTAGCTGGATTTAGTACTAGAAAAACTTTCGATCTTGGGTGTGTTAATCCTATCTAAAAATATTAGGGAGGAACTCATCAAAGCCTTACTTAGTCCCCATGAGTTCTCGGATGAAGTATCAATAGACAAAGTCTATCGGACAGAGACAAATACCAAATAATTTCACGTTGTCATCTCCTTCATATATGGGGATGAATATTCCATCATGAAAGGGCACATCAAACCCTTATATGTGTCCAAAAATATAAATAGAATTGGTGTATGAAGGATCTTCATTGACAACGGCTCTGGAGTCAACCTCCTCCCACTGGTAATGCTTCTTTAGCTGGGTTATGATGAAGAAATGTTGACACCCGCACTACAACACTACTGGGATATGAAAAAAGAGAGTATAAACCATTGGGATGAATAAAGCTTAAAACTTATCTCAAAGACCTCATGTCAGATTATGAGTTCCTTGTAGTAAGGAAAAGTACAGACTTCAACATCCTATTAGGGAGGCCTTGGCTGCATCAACATACTTCAATTCCGTCATCTTACCATCAGTACATAGAATATTTCACTAATGGGAAAAACGAGACATTTCCCACTAATAAATCCCCATTTGAATCATGTGAGTCACATTATATTGACACAGGGTTCTATTAATCGGAAGAAAAACATATTTTGGAAAACCACATTGATTGGATTACTGCCCTGAATGGATTGGAAATGGCTCCCGCAGACCCCCTCCAGTTGCTTGGGGAAGACCTATCAACCATGTTGAATGAAAAAGTTCAAGTCCGGATGTGGACTCGATTGTCTGCATGATCTCTGTTGCAGCCTCCAAGTCCAAAGACATGGAAGAGTGAGCTGAAATTCATGATGTTATGAAAAACCCTATAAAATATGCTCTCTACCCGTCCACAGGACCTCAAACTACCCTCACCTCACTCATTAAGGAAAAAAGCGATTTCTCTCACAACATTGGATATTTAGTCTCAAAAATCCTTTCTCTATCAGAAGAGGAAGTAGACAAAGATGATAAAAAAGAAAAAGAAGAGAAAGACCTCAGATATGACCCTCCTTCAATCGAAGAATGTGTCTCCACCACAATAGATGAACTTATGAAGATAAATCTAGGAACCAAAGATGACCCACATCCCACTCGGATCAGTGTGGCTATGCCTTTCGAGGAGAAGGAGGCACAAAACTCCTTCTTAAAGAATAATTGAGATGTGTTTTCCTGTAACTACACTGAAATGACATGCCTCGATCTTGAGGTTTACACTAATCATCTAGGCTTACCAGAAGATCACCAGGACTATAATCAGGAAATCGCAAGGACCCACCCAATGCATGCTACGAAAATAGAGGCTGAATATATCAAGATCATCAATGCCAACATCATACGAGAAGTCCAATACCCGATCTGTATGGAAAACATAGTCCCTTTCAAAAATAAGAATGGATAGATTATAATCTTCATTGAATTCAGGGACCTTAATTAGAATTTCCCAAAAGATGATTTCCCAGTCTCGATCATAGAATTGTTGATCGACACAACAGCCGGATATGAAGCCCACTCTTTCATGGACGACTATTCTAGATGCAAGTAAATCCGGATAGCCTGCAGAGGTGAAGAAGCTACTGCTTTTAGGGACCCTTAGGGAATTTTATTTTATAAAGTGATTATATTTGGTCTAATGAATTCCAGTGCCACATACCAGCGTTCCATGCATTGCATCTTAATTCCCTTCTTGGGAAAATGTGTTGAGTGTTGTATCGATGATCTGGTGGATAAATCGTGACAACTCTCAAACCACCTGGCCAATCTTGAAACTGTATAAATCAAATTGTGGAATCATAGTATAAAAAAGAATACACTAAAATGTTCCTTTGGTGTTACCACTGTAAAATTCCTTGGCTTCATTGTATGCCATTACAACATCGAAGTCGACCCCGAGAAGACAAAATTCATCTTTGGCATGTCCCCACCCCACAACCTCATCGAGTTGAGAGGTCTCCAAGGGAACCTCACCTACATTCGGTTCTTCATAGCCAACTTGGCGGGTAAATTCTTACCTTTCACTAGGATTATGAATAAAAGAGTTCTGTGTGAGTGGGATAATGATTGTCAAGAAGCATTCATCAATATCAAAAGATATCTCACAAGCCTGCTGGTGCTGATGCTACCAGTTGATGGCAGACCACTCATTTTGTACGTAACCTCCCTAGAACAGTCATTTGGCACCTTCCTCACATAGAATAATGATTTTGGAAGAAAGAAAAGCCACTATTACCTCATCTGAACAATGATCGATACTGAAACTCAATATTCAAAAATTGAAAAGACCTTCCTAGCCCTAATCATCCCAGTTCAGAAAATAATGAATTCCCTGCAGCACCATAAGATCCAACTGGTCTCCTAATGAAACCCAATCAAGTATATCCTCAACCACTTTAAAGCATGACCGATTATCGCCTATAGACCGTTCAAAGTTCCAATGCTCTGCTAATGTGTATAGCAACACTTAGGTCTAATCTTCAGTGATGATGCTTTTTAATAGTCGATTGTTTTTAGTTGATTTTATTTTGATTAGGGGGGTTTGTTTGCAGAGATTAATTCAAATGATTGATTGATTTAACAATTTAATAAATATTGGGGTGAATTCATTTTTAGGGAGTTAAACTTGTGATATCCTTGAGCTTTGATTTATATTGCATTTAAATTAACACCCACTTCACAAGATAACGTTGATTGGAATTCTTAAGTGTTAAGGATTTAATCCAAGACTTAACATAAATTAGGGATCTAATATCAATAAGATCATGTTTGTGGTAGTGTATTTATGGTTCCAATAATCCATGGAAACCACGTGTTAAACAAAACAAGTCATTAATCCATGACATGTTAAGTCCAACATACACAATGTTAAATTAAAGAATACTCATCGAGAAAAATCCCTCAATCGCTTAACATGTATAAATAATGACTCTCCACAATGGTATATTTACATAGGAATTAAGATGGTTATTAATCTGGTAATATATTATCATGGTGATGAATTATAAATAGAACAAAAAGAATGAGATAATAATAGAGTAGTGCGTCGAACAGACACCATCATTGAAGAGAGTTAAAAAAAGACTTTCTATTGAATGAGGAAAAAAAGAAGGGAATGGGTTTTAACTTGATTTAAACCATTTTAAGAACATTAATATTAAACTACAGAAGTGTGATTATAATAAGATATATTGATGAAGAAACTTTCATTAAAACCAAATTTAGGAAAAAAAGTTACAAGATTACAATAATGAAGAACACAAAAGTAAATGAAAACAATGATAGGAGGAAATGTCACTCAAGTGAAAAAATGAGAATGGAAGGTCCCCCCAAGCCTTTGGAAATGTTTTTTTCGTGCCAATATATGATACTCTCTTTTGAAATTCCAACCCTTTTGAAAGCAGAGTAGGGGATGTATTTATAGCACAAGGTGATGGACTGTTTGCATCCCAAAACTACCCCTCCATTTGGCTCGATGCTTTAGACATCTAGAAATTTGAATATCTAGATATCTTCTTCTTAAAAGTTATAGATAATAATACTTTCCATCTAATCTCTAAATTTGGAGCCATTTGGACTTATGTATCCGACGTTATGGTGGTTGGAGTAAACGATTATAATCTGTCCATTTCAATCCATACTTTTCAAAAGGTCAAAATGTGAATGAGTTTTTGAACAGTAATATGCCCTCAAAAAAAAAGTTTCTTCTATCAAGTTTTCTGGACATATATTATCTTTCACACTAAAAAATACCAGTATTATGTGATGATTAGATCATGGGAAATTTCCTGAATAGTGTTCAGATTTTAATTCCCATCCAGAATGGTGGGATGGACTTCAAAGCATCAGTTGGGACCTTTTTCTTATAGTTGGACCTTCAAATATTTATACGTGATTCCATTGGATGAATGAAAATATGGTATAGTTTTATAAAATTTAGGCTTTGGGATTTAGGCTAGTAACTCAATCATCATGGCTGGTCCAGTTTTTTATAGTTTCTTTAGGTCATCTTGTGAGGACCATAAGACACTTAAAAATGAATAATTGGCCACTAATGTCTTCTAATGATATGTTTTAAATAGAATAAGGAATACTAAAAAACTATAATCATGCAGTATGGATCGGTAGGGTGATAGTTAAAAATAAAACAGTAAACTGACTCAATTGGACTACTTCCAAAAATTTTCAAAAATTATATTTAGTATTAAAACATTAATATTTCACAAAAATTATTCGCATTTCATATAAAATTAGGAAATGGAGTATATAATAAGTAATCAAAGTATTAATAACATCAAATCCCCAAACATAGTCTTGTGAATATCCTCATGTACATCAAATATAAAAAACATAACAAAATCGTTTTTACCCACCAAAAAATATTAAAATTTTGTTTTCCCCAATCGGGGGAGGTTTAGACAATTTCACTCATCCATATTTAATTCCCCCAAAATTTGTTATAGAAACAATGTTCAAAAAACAATTAATTTTTTCATGCTCAAATTTAGAAATGGGAAACAGTGGCACACAAATCTTACTCCTCCAAATATGATAAAATTAATTTATGGAGCTTCACTCATTCACCATCCAAAAGTGAAAATCATAGAGATTGTAAGAGATCTCATATTGAACTACCTATCCAAATGTTCTCAAAAATCAAGAGTTCTTTTTAGGGGGTTTTCTATGGCTATGGGATGGTAGGAAGATGATATCCATAATATGGGAAAAGGGGGGTAAACACCAACATGAAAAAAATAGTGCACATTTTTTTGTAATGAAACATGGAAGGAAATGAAAAAACATATTTACAAGGGAATTATTATGTGAATAAAGACACAATATAGGAAGAAAATTTGAAGGGGATGAGAAAATGAAATATTTACAAAACACAAAACTTCTCGTAATGACATAAGTGTTCTTGTTTTTCTTTTCTTTTCTTTTTTTTTCATTTTTTAAAAGTTAAATTTAAAAAGATCCCACACTCATATCCCAAACCATGATTTATCTCCTAACTACACTAATTTCAATAGTTATAACAAGATTAAATGTTGATAAAGAGTGATTCTTGACCTACCCATGACATAACCCATTTTTGTTTCTTTTTTTTATTGTTTTTTTAACACTTGTCAATAACATATACAAAATTAAATAAATTAAAGTACATTACATTCCACAAAACTCATTGAATGATAACCTCTCCCCCACACTAAAACTGATTCTTTCCCTTTAGCATATGATAACTCATTGAAAATCAATAAAAGCGCACCCAAAAAATGAAATCCATTCCCCCCCCCCCACTTAAATTTCTATAAATAATACAACTTAAATCCATGTATATATTGGACAGTATAAGGTATTCATCTTGTAATGTGGATATCAATGAAAAGGTTTTCATAGGATTGAAGGGTATTTCAAAAGGATGATTAATATTGGAGAAATGGGAGGCCATTTGGCTATTGTGATTCTCATGTGGTTCAGAAAATGCCTCTATCATATTAATGCAGAAAAATGTAGGAAATTCAGCTCAAAGGTCCACAAACTCAAAACTCACAAATGGGGGTAAAAAAACATTTTGAAAATATGACCATAGGTGGCCTTGGCATGAAAACTAATGTTAGTTCTCATGGTTGGGGAAAATCATTTTCCAAATCAAAAATTGAGCACTCAAAATTTGTTGGTTTTGACACAAAATTCTTTATCCAATGTCATGATAAAAATAACAAAAATTTGAGATGAAAAAATGTCTTTTGACTCCCCAAAATGGTTAAAAATTTCAAAAGTTGTAGGTGAGTAATCACGAATCTTTATTTTCCATATTTTTTTAGTGATTATTATTTTTTTTTAGTTTTTTATGTTTTTTTTTCTTTTTTATGAAGACACACCCACCCAAAAGAGTAAATAAAAACAATGATGAGGAAATTGGTAAAAAAATTAAAGATATGGGAATAAGAAGAAAGAGGGAGAGGGATGAAGAGATAAAGAGAGTTAAAGGGAAAGGGGTGCCCCCTGATTTGGATTTGGGGGGTCACCATCTCCATCCGGTGGTGGGTATGTGGAAGTTTTTGTTCTGATGGAAGTCGATGTGGTTCCAAAATTGTGTTTCCTCTCATAGTGATGCTTTTACTGATGTCTATTAATTGTGAATGTCCTTTTTGAAGAGGGGTCTTGGACTTGAACTGCACCAAATGGGTAAACATTAGTAATAACAAAAGGATCTTCCCAAAGAGAATTAAGCTTACCTAGGTGAAGTCCAAATCAAGAATTGAAGATCAATACATTTTCACCTTCATGGAATACCTTTTACAGGATGTGTTATTCATGGAGTAACTTGGATTTTTCTTTGTAGAGATTATAATTCCAGTAAGAATCAAGTCGAAGCTCCTCCAGTTCAGCCAATTGCCAGAATCATTCTTCAACAGATTTTTCACAGTCAAAGTTGCAGGTTTTCATATCCCAAAAAGACTTATGTTAGATTTCAACAGGAAAAGGAAATGCTTTACCCAAAAACTATCCTAAAAGGATACATCCCAATGGGTGTTTTATAGGTAGTTTGATATTCCCACAGTGCTTCACCAAGTCCTTCTGGCCAGTCTTTTCGGGTGGGTTTTACAATTCTCTCAAGAACTCTTTTCACCTATCTATTAGAATGTTCTTCCATA
Source organism: Viscum album (assembly GCA_963277665.1). Lineage (NCBI taxonomy): Eukaryota > Viridiplantae > Streptophyta > Magnoliopsida > Santalales > Viscaceae > Viscum > Viscum album. The sequence continues at coordinate 150,382,898 of OY728123.1, read as the reverse complement.
CCATTTGTCTAGGGGAGATATGCAGTTGATGTTTTATATACAACCCCATTTTTTTCAAAAGATATTCCCTAGTTCTATTACAAATATGGGTTCCTAAGTCACTAATCAAGGCATAGAGTGTGCCAAATCACTGGAAGATATGTGTCTTTAGGAACTCACTAATAGTATGTGAATCATCCTTTCATGTGGGTTTGTCCTTGACCCTCCTAGAAACACAATCAACAGAAAGAATAATGAATGTGAATCCATTGGAAGAGGGGAATGGTCCCATAAAATCTATGCCCCAAACATATAAGATCTCACGAAAATTTAAAGGATTTTGGGGCATTTCATTTATCTTTTAAATTATTTCAAACTTTTGGAAAGTGGTACATGATTGACAGAACTCATGTGAGTCTATGAAGAGTGAAAGCCAAAAGAATCCAGAGTCTATGACCTTTCGAGTGGTCCTTTTTTGTCCAAAGTATCCACAACTATGCATTGAGTGACATAATTCTGAGATGGAAGAATGTTCATTTTCATCAACACATCTCTAATTACCAATTCTTCCCCAGTTTTCCAATGATTATTCTCTTAACACTACTAGAATTTCTGGTTTTTGAGGCGGGGGACTTTTAGCGGCCGGCAATTGGCAGCCACTAATAATATCAACAGCGGCAACCAAATGGCGGCTGCTGCACTGTAATATCTAAAAACCTAATTTTACCTTCCCCCCTCCCCGACCCCACGACCACCCCTCCCCGACCCCGTGACCACGACCCCTGGTGATCCCACCCCCCGGTGACCCCTCTCGGACCCCCGACGACCCCTCCCGGACCCCCGGCGACCCCTCCCGGACCCCCGACGACCCCTCCCCGACCCCCGGCGACCCTGACCCTGACCTCGGACCTCCCAACGACCCCGACAGCCCCCGATGACCCAGAACCCCAACGACCTCGACCCCCGGCGAACCCCACCCCCTTGCCTCCGTACTACGGCACCCGCAACCCCGGCGACCCCCACCGCCTTGCCTCCGCGTTGCGCCCCCGTGACCCCGACACCCCCGCGACCCAGCAACCCCCACCCCCTGCCTCTTCACTGCACCTTTGGACAGTCATGCCGCCGTCGTCCCCTCCCGGTCCCGTTGCATCCCTCCGGCAAGTCCTCCTACCTCCGTTGGACCCTCCGGGTCCGTTGTGCCCCACCGTGTAGAACCCTCCCACGCTTCGGCCAACAGTTCCGCTCCATTCGAGTCCGGCCGTCAAACCCCTGTCATCAATTCACTATGCCGTCATGGATCCACAATGAAGTCACACCCAGTTACCTGCAGTTGAGTCTTCCGTAGGTAATGTTTTTTATCCTTCAAATTTGGTTTTTAAAATTTAAGGATATGTGTTTTTTATCCTTAAAATTTTATTTTTAGTGAAAATTGTAATTATATCCCTAGTTATTATTTGTAAAAATATTTATGAGTTATATATGTATAAAAATTTCTTGATTTAACTATAATTTCTTTTAATGTAGGTACATCACAGGGTGGTCATAGTGGTTCACCATATGTTGTCGGTATGTATGTTTTCATTTTTCTAAATTAATTGATTGTAATTTTTTTTGTATATTTCCCTAACTGTTTCTAATCATTAATTTATATTGTAATTGAATTATGAATTTATGTTTATCAGGATATAGTGCTTCTTCAAGCATACTCAGGGGTCCCGGTAGAGGGGTTCAATCCTGGAACTCTGGAGCCCGATTGGATGTGTTATTTGACGACACATTTCATCCAGTTGGAGATGGTGCTACTGCATTGAGTCATCAGTTTGGGAATATGATACGAGACTCAAACAGATTACCTATGATGACTTGTGACTAGAGTTCTTTCCCCTAGGATACGATGGACAGATTATGGAGGGAGGTTCAGGTAAATTCAGTGTTTAATTTTTCATGATATATTGTTATTATTATTGTCCCATCTACTGAAATGTTTTTTAAAAAGATAATTTGACATCCTGTCCAGATGAGTTTCGGGCTGTATGTATGTCCAAATTCCGAAAATTATGTAAGGATTACAATTCATGGGTGAAGAGAGATCACTGGCCACCATTTGCGGCTGTGCGATACATTCTACAGCGAGTCCCTCCGGGAATTCTTCCTGCACAGTGGCAGGATTTGGTTGCATTTCGATCGAGTGAGGCAGCGATGGTAAGATTTATTACTTTTAATCTATAAATGACTAATTTTTAAAATGTCTAATAAGTAAATACATTGAATGTAGACTGAGTCTTCTCGTCATTCACATAATCGGGCGATGCATGTCACGCCTTCCAGACTTGGTACTCAACATGTGTCACAGCTCAGACATGATGTAAGTTTAGAATTAACTATTTCATTCATATTTTAAAAAAATTGTAGTATAAAATGGTGAACCCCTTTATTATAGTTACACCAACGTGGCGATCCAATCGAACGGATGTCCATGTGGATGAGGACTCGTAGGGTGGGTGATCTCGATGTTGCCGGTGTTATAGAAAGAAAATTATTTTCTAATAAATGTATTTTTATTTTATATAAATTATTAATATTTGTTCATTTATTAATTATATTCTACAGGCTCAGTTTGATGCTCAGTTATCAGAGTTTCTAGAGGGGAAACGTCGTAGTACTGTGCGTAGAGATGAAATATTTCACCGTGTCGTGGGGCGTGATGGTCATGGTTATTCTTTGACTTATGGAGGTGGTGTCCCAATACGTGCAGTTGTTAGAGAAGATGTGATGGGTTCATGCAGAGAGTCAGGTATGCACACACAGGCTGAGATAGATGCTTCCATGCAGGATATGCAGCGCAATTTTGATGCACAGTTTCAGCAGTTACGTGCAGAGTATGAGGAGAGGTTGTCACAGATGTCATCACGTATCGATGATATGACGACGCAACAAGTGGAGCCACAGGTAAACAATAAAAAAAACCATAATCATATTGAATTTTATTGATATGTTTAAGATACGTAATATTGATATATATTGTAGGCTCCGAATACAGCTGGTGGACATCGCAGTGATATTGGTGATCCAGATGAGAATGAACCCCATGCATGAGGTAATTTCATTTGTGTTGATGAATTCTCTAGAAGTTTTTATATCCTGGGTGAATATAATTTTCCTTTTTTACCTAGATTAGTTTGTTTTATTATTTCTGACCTGAAACCACCGTGCAACATTCTATTTATTATTCGTGATGTGTATGCGTATACAGCACGTTAATCGGATGTGCAGTTTGCGCGGTACGTCTCAATATTCGTGTTTTAAGTGATGTGCGTGCTTCATAAACACGCGTGGGGGGTCCAAATGGGCCGAACGAAGTAAGAATAGATGAAAATCAGACGAAAAATATGGGTGAGTGATTTGTGAAGTGTTCGAGCAGACGGCACGTCAATTGGACGTGTCGTGTGCCCGCACTGACCAAGAATGCAGTTCTGGTGTCATAAACGGCCAAAACGGGCGTCTAATGGTCAAATTCATAGAGGGAAATCTCGTATTGACCTGAAACCACCGTTAAAAAATATAATTATTATTCTTGACGTGTATGCGTAGATGTCACGTCAATCGGATGTGCGGTTTGCGCGGTAAGGCTCAATATGTGTGTTTTAAGTGATGCACGTGCTTCATAAACGCGCGTGGGGGGTCCAAACGGTCCGAACGAAGTATTAATGGCCTGAAATCAGATTAAATATATGGGTGAGATATTTTTGAAGTGGCCGAGCATACGACACATCAATCGGACGTGCCGTGTGCCCGCGGTGACCGAGAACGCAGTTCTGGTGTCATAAACGGCCAAAACGGGCGTCTAACGGTCAAATTCATAGTGGATGATGGCATATTGACCTGAAACCACTATGAAACATTCTAATTATTATTCTTTATTTGTATGCTCATACTTCACATCAATCGGACGTGCGGTTTGCGTGGTACATTTCAATATGCGTGTTTTAAGTGATGCGCGTGATTCATAAATGCGTGTGGGGGGTCCAAACGGGCCGAACGAAGTCGGAATGGCCTGAAATCAGACGAAAAAATACGGGTGAGTGATTTTTGAAGTGGAAGAGCAGACGGAACGTCAATCGTACGTGCCGTGTGCCCGTGGTGACTGAGAAACCAGTTCTGGTGTCATAAACGGCCAAAACGGGCGTCTAACAATAAAATTCATAGCAGACGACCTCGGATTGACCTGAAACCACCATGAAACAATATAATTATTATTCGGGATGTGTAAATGCAGACTTCGCATCAATCGGACATGCAGTTTGCGCAGTAAGGCTCAAAATGCTTGTTTTAAGTGATGCGCACGCTTTGTAAACGCGTGTGGGGGGGTCCAAACGGGCCGAACAAAGTTGGAATGGCCTGAAATTAGACAGAAAATACAAGTGAGTGATTTTTTAAGTGGTTGAGTAGACGGAACTTCAATCGGATGTGCCGTGTGCCCGTGGTGACCGAGAACGCTGTTCTAGTGTCATAAACAGCCAAAACGGGCATCTAACGGTCAAATTCATAGTGGACGACCTCAGATTGACCTAAAACCACCGTTCAATAATATAATTATTATTTTTGACGTGTACGCGTAGACAACACATCAATTGGATGTGTAGTTTGCACGGTAAGGCTCAATATGCGTGTTTTAAGGGATGCACACGCTTCATAAATGTGCGTGGGGGGTCCAAACGGGCCGAACGAAGTCGGAATGACCTGAAATCAGACAAAAAATACGGGTGAGTGATTTGTGAAGTGTTCGAGTAGACAAAAAGTCAATGGGACGTGCCGTGTGCCCGTAGTGATGGAGAACACATTTCTGGTGTCCAAAATGGCCAAAACGGGCGTCTAACGGTCAAATTCATAGCGGATGACCACATATTGACCTGAGACCACCGCGAAAAATTATAATTATTATTCGTGATGTGTACACGTAGAAAACACGTTAATCAGATGTGCGTTTTGCACGGTACGTCTCAATATGCGTGTTTTAAGTGATGTGCGCGCTTTATAAATGCGCGTGGGGGGGGGGGGGTGAAAATGGGCCGAACGAAGTTGGAATGGCCTAAAATCAGGCAAAAAATATAGGTGAGTGATTTTTGAAGTGGTCAAGCAGACGGCACGTCAATCGGACGTGCTGTGTGCCTGTAGTGACCGAGAACACAGTTCTGGTGTCATAAACGGCCAAAACGGGCATCTAACGGTCAAATTCATATCGAACGACCATGTATTGACCTGAAACCACTATGCAACATTCTAATTATTATTCGTGATGTGTATGCGCAGATGTCACATCAATCGGACATGCGGTTTATGCGGTACGTCTCAATATGCGTGTTTTCAGTGATGCACGCGCTTCATAAACGCACGTGGGGGGTCCAAATGGGCTGAACGAAGTCATAATGGACTGAAATCAGATGAAAAATACAGTTGAGTGATTTGTGAAAGTGTTTGAGTAGACGGAATGTCAATCGGACGTGCCGTGTGCCTGCGGTGACCGAGAATGCAGTTCTGGTGTCATAAACGGCCAAAACATCACAGAGTACAGTCTTGGATTGACCTAAAACCACCGTGAAACAATGTAATTATTATTCGTGACATGTACGCGCTGACGACATGTCAATCGGACGTGTGGTTTGTGCGGTACGGCTCAATATGCGTGTTTTAAATGACGTGCGCGCTTCATAAACGTGCGTGGGGTGGTCCAAACAGGCCGAACGATGTCAGAATGGCCTGATATCAGACGAAAAATACGGGTGAGTGAGTTGAAAAGTGGTCGAGCAGACGACACGTCAATCGGACATGTCGTGTGCCCGTGGTGACCGAGAACGCAGTTCTAGTGTCAAAAACGGCCAAAACGGGCATCTAACGGTCAAATTCATAGAGGACGACCTCAGATTGACCTAAAACCACCGTGAAACAATCTAAATATTATTTTTGACGTGTACGCATAGACGTCATGTCAATCGGACATGCAGTTTACGCGGTACGGCTCAATATGCGTGTTTCAAGTGATGCGCGCGCTTCACAAACACACATGGGGGGGGGGGTCCAAATAGGACAAATGAATTCAGAATGACCTGAAATCAGACGACAAATACGGGTGAGTGATTTGTGATGTGTTCGAGCATACAACACATCAATCAGACTTGACGTGTGCCCGCGGTGACCGAGAACGCAGTTCTGGTGTTAAAAACAGCCAAAACGGGCGTCTAACGGTCAAATTCATAGCGGACGACCACAGATTGACTTGAAACCACTGTGCAATATTCTAATTATTATTTGTGACATGTACGCGTAGAGGGAACGTCAATAGGGCATGCGGTTTGCGCGGTACATCTCAATATGCGTGTTTTAAGTGATGCACGCGCTTCATAAATGCGCGTGGGGGGTCCAAATGGGCCGAACGAACTCAGAATGGCATGAAATCAGACGAAAAATACGGGTGAGTGATTTTTGAAGTGGTCGAGCAGACTTCATGTCAATCGGACGTGCCGTTTGCCCGCGGTGATTGAGAACCCAATTATGCTGTCATAAACGGCCAAAACGGGCGTCTAACGGTCAAATTCATAGAGGACGTTCTTGGATTGACCTAAAACCACCGTGAAACAATATAATTATTATTCGTGACATGTACGCGTAGACGACACGTCAATCATACGTGCGGTTTGTGCGGTAAGACACAATATGCGTGTTTTAAGTGTTGCGCGCGCTTCATAAATGCGCGTGGGGGGGGGGGGGGTCCAAACGGGCCGACCGAAGTCGGAATGACCAGAAATCAGAATAAAAATATGGGTGAGTGAATTGCGAAGTGGTCGAGTAGACGACACGTCAATCGGATGTGTTGTGTGCCCGCGGTGACCGAGAATGCAGTTCTGGTGTCATAAACGGCCAAAACGGGCGTCTAACGGTCAAATTAATAGCGGACGACCTTAGATTGACCGAAAACCACCATGAAACATTCTAATTATTATTCGTGATGTGTATGCGTAGACGACACGTCAATCGAACGTGCGGTTTGCGTGGTACAGCTCAATATGCATGTTTTAAGTGATGCGTGCACTTCATAAACGCGCGTGGGGGGTCCAAATGGGCCGAACAAAGTCGGAATGGCCTAAAATCAGATTAAAAATACGGGTGAGTGAATTTCGAAGTGTTCGAGTAGACGGCATGTCAATCGGACGTGTCGTGTGCCCGCGGTGACCAAGAACGCAGTTCTGGTGTCATAAACAGCCAAAACAGGCATCTAACGATCAATTTCAAAGAGGAAGACAACAGATTGACCTGAAACCACCTTGAAATATTCTAATTATTATTTTTGACGTGTACACGCAGACGACATGTGAATCAGACATGTGATTTGCTCGGTAAGGCTCAATATGCGTGTTTTAAGTGATGCGTGCGCTTCATAAACGCGCGTGGGGGGGGGGGGGGGGGTCCAACCGGGCCGAATGAAGTTAGAATGGCCTGAAATCAGACGAAAATATGGGTGAGTGATTTGTGAAGTGGTCGAGCAGACGACACATCAATCGGATGTGCCGTGTACCCGCGGTGACCGAGAACGTAGTTCTGGGGTCATAAACGGCCAAAACGGGCGTCTAATGGTCAAATTCATAGCGGACGACCACAGATTGACCTGAAACCACCATGCAACATTCTAATTATTATTTGGTACTAATTTTGTTATTAAATTTTGTTATGTATATATATTAAATGATGGATTTCGAGCTTGGAAGATGACTAATTAGATTTATTTGGGTATATATTATTGTGTTATTGAATTTTTTTTAAAAAAAATTAAAATCTATAGCGGCCGCCATTTGGCGGCCGCTATAGCTGTTTCCATCACCACCTTTAGCGACCGCCCTTCGGCGACCGCTAAAGGTCTGGGCTACAGCGGCCGCCAAATGGCGGAAGCTCAAGCCTATCCCGGCTTGCCTACAGCGTCCGCCAAGTGGCGGTCGCTAATAGCAACAGCGACGGGGCAAAAGCGGCCGCCACTTGGCGGATGCTGGGCGGCTGCTATAGACCTTTAGCGATGACTTTCGGCGGCCGAAAAAGGTCATGACTGTACTAGTGTAACAAAAATAATATTTTTAATCACTTTTCAAATTCATTTTTTGTTCTTTTAAAATTTTCTCAGGAAAAACTCATGAAACCAAGTAATTTACATTTGGGGCATACCATGGTATTTTTGGAGTGAGAGATGAAAAGAGCTCGGTTGGAAATTATGGATCAATTATTTCAGAATGAGAAGAATTAGAAATTCTACAGAAGTGATCAGCCATAAGGTTTTATTTTCATAGTCTATCTTTGATTTCAAGGTCAAAATATCGGGGCATTAGGATCCATCTTGTTAGCCTCAGTTTAGATTCACTTTTTATAAGTAAGGACTTTATAGAATAATGGTCTGTGAAGATGACAATTTTGGAACCTAAGAGATAGGGACGAAATTTTTCTAAGGATAAAACCATTAATGAAAGTTTTTTTTCAGTTACAGTGTAGTGAGATTGAGTTTCGTCCAATGTTTTTGAGTCATAATAGATGACATGATGGAATTTTTTCAATTCTTTGGCCAAGAACAACCCGAACGGCTCTATTAGAAGCATCACACATCAACTCAAAAGGTAAGGACCAATCTAGGGGTTGGATTATTGGAAAATATGTAAGAGCAGTTTTGATTTCAATGAAGGCCCTCTTGAAAACCTCATCGAAATAGAAAGTAACATCATTTTGTATCAACCGAGTGAGTGGGAGGTAAATCCTACTGGAGTTATGGATGAATTTATGATAGCAACCGGCATGACCGAGGAATGAACGGATGTCTCAAACAAAGGTAGGTTCAAGAAGTGATTATATCACTTCTATTTTTGCAGGATCAACTTCAATACCCTCTTTTGAAACTATGTTCCCTATAACAATCCCATTTGAAACCATGAAGTGACATTTTAAAAATTTATCTCAAGGTCACACTTGACACACTTTTGGAGGACTAGAGAGAGTGAATTCCAACATGATTAAAATGACTCACCCTAAATGGTAAAGTCATCCATGAAGAATTCCATGGAGTTTTCAATGAATTTAGAAAATATACTCATCATACAGCTCTGGAATGTTGCGGGACCATTGAAAAGGCCAAAACTAATTCTCGTATATGCTTATGTTCCAAAGGGGCAAGTAAATATAGTCTTTTCTTGGTCCTGACGTGTGATTGGGATTTGGAAGTAGCTGATGTATCCATCAAGAATTAAATAGTTTGACTTTCTAGCTAATCATTATAGAATTTGATCAAGGAATGGAAGAGGGTAGTGATCTTTTCATGTTTCAACATTCAATTTCCTATATTCGACGCACACACGCCATTTGTTTTTCACTCGAGTTGTGACTACCTCCCCATGTTCATTTGTGACAATATTTATCCCAACATTTTTAGGTACAAATTGAATCGGACTAACCCATTCCCTATTAGAAATTGGGTAGATAATAATATCTTTAAGAAGCTTGGTGATCTCTTCCCTAACTACCTCAAGGATGAGTGGATTAAGTCTTCTTTTTGGTTTTTTAATTGGTTTGGATGATTCCTCAAGATGGTTGTGATGCATGCAAAGAAAAGGGTTGATTCCTGTTATTTTAACTAGGGTCCAACCTAAGGAATTTTTGTTTTCCTCTAACACTTTAACACGTTTTTACTCCTTGGTTTCAGTAAGTGAAGTGGAGATAATGATAGGATTAGAGTGATCATGGAAAATGAATGCATATTTTAGGTGTTCAGGAAGAGGTTTCAGATCAGTCTCATCTTTCATTTGTGTGTTAGACAACTTAATAATGGGGGAAGGGACTCTAGTTTATTCAAATTAATTTTCCTTAATATTGTCTAAGGTGTAGTAGTAGATATCAGATCTGATGTGGGATTCAAGAGAGTTTTCAAGATCCTCTAGATTGGTAGAGTCTATAAATTAAAGGTCCATATCAACTTCACCATTTATGACATGGTTAATCATGGTGCATACTTCACAAGATACTTTGTTATTATAACATGAAGAACATGATGTATTGGGGTTAAATTGACTCTTAGAAGTGTCCTCGGAAGCATGGATTCATAATGTAGAGTGATCCTCAGATGGGTATCGCATGGCTTTGTAAATTTTGAACTTGACCAGTTGGTCACCAAAAACCAAGGACAAGATGCCTGAATGGACATCAATCTTGGTTCTCGAAGCCATTAGGAATGGTCTTCCTAGAATTAGGGGATATCTAGAAGATTTCATCTCACCATCCATGTCAAGGACATAGAAATCAGTAGGGAAGATGAGATCATTCACACGAAGAAGGACATCCTCGATTATACCCTCAGGACTAGTTGTGATTCGATTGGATAATTTAATGACAACACGTGTTGGATGTAAGGTACCTAGACCAAGGTTGGTGAAGATGGATTTGGTAATGACATTAATTGAGGCTTCTTGGTCTATGAGTGCATCATAAAAGTTGGAACTTACAATTTTTCATGGAACTGTAAAGTTCCCTGGATATTTTCACTTTATGGGAATAGAATGGTTGGTGGAAACATTTTCGAAGCTCCTAAGTTGCCTCTGTGGGTGAAAAATTCCTTAAGAAACTTGGAATATTTAGGGATTTGTTTTATGTAATCTAATAGGGGAATGTTTACTTTAACACGCCTAAACATGTCAAGCATTTCATAATTGGGTTAAAATTATTTCTTTGGCTTAGAAATGGCTTGAAAAAAAGTAATTGGGTTCTTAAGTGGAATGGAAGGAGGTGAGGGAATGGATTGAGATTCCATTTCATGTTTCTTTTTCGACACATTTTCTAGGTCGACATTCCAAGGGGGGTTGGAGGACGTATGTTGAGGTATATAAATTTTATTTCCTGATATAAGTGAAATTTCACATGCATTACCTTTGGGTTTGGGTAATGGTTGAGCTGGGAGTTGGGAAGAATTTTATTGTTGTTGATGGCTTAGGTGGGATGCAGTTGATCAATTTCGGTTTTAATGTTTTTGAGGCTGGAACGGATGAAGGAGGACATATATTCTACAGTGCTTTCACATAGTTTCTTGGAAGAAGAGGCTTTTCCCGGATTGGGATTAACTTGATTTTGGTTCTTGAGAAAGCTATTGTCTTGGTTTGGGAATTAGGAGGCTCACTAGGATAGTAGAATCCAGAAGGGGGAAGAGGGGGATTGATCCTATGAGGTTGAGGAACAAAAGGGAAAGTTTGTTGTAAGTTACCAACACATTAACCATACTGTAATTGGTTTGAGTTTTGAGGAGGGAATTTTGGTGGATGGGAAATGGTATTACCATACCTCAAGCCTTGGTTAAAGGTAGAATATAAGGGATCAGGGTGGGGTTGGTTCAAGTTTCTAATGAACCGACCTAATTGTTGTGTGATGGGGTTCCACAGAGCAAATGATGTATTGAGCTCCATTTGTCCAGATGGATCCTCTTGAAGTTGTGGACACGTGTAAGTTGGATGAGATGGTGAGTTACAGATTCCACGGTTGATGATAGGTCCAGGGAACATAGATTGTGAAGGAGATGAGGTTGGGGATTTGGAAGCCACAACTAGTTGTCACACAAGACCTGTAAGTTCACTCATCCACTTTTTCATCTTTTTCGGATCTATCGATTGACTATCTTGGGCTTGTTTGGCTTAATCATGTGCTTGAGTATGGAATTGTTGTGTGTTTTAGCCATGTTAATTATGATATCTCTTGCATCTGCAGGAGTATTATCAACAAGAGCATCACCACTTGAAGCATCAATGATAGTTCTATCTGTATCCAATAACCCCTCATAGAAGTATTGAATCAAGATTTGGTCAAGGATTTGGTGGTGTGGGCCGATTGAAACAGGCTTTTGGAACCTCTCCTAGCACTCATGGAATGATTCATTTGGGAATTGATGGATACAACTTATTTCCTTTTGGATAGAAGTGGTATGAGAAGCAGGAAAAAATATCTCCAATAAAATTAGCTTCATGTCATTCCATATGGTTATGGAACTAGGAGGGTGGTAGTAAAGCCATGACTTGGCAGAGTCGGCTAAAAAAAAGAGAATGCTCAAAGTTTGATTTATTCTTTAGAAACCTCTTGATGCTTCATGGAAGAGAACACCACTTGGAACTCTTTAAGGTGGAGATGTGGATCCTCACCATCTAGCCCATGGAAATGAGGAAGATGATGAATAATACCCGATTTGAGTTCGAAGTTAGCCTCTATGTTTGGATATTGAATACCAAGAGGTTTGTAATTCATATCAGGGGAAACAAGTTCTTTTAGGGTTTGTTCCCAAGGATTGGTCATTTCTAATTCAACAAGTTGGACGAGGAATGGTTATTTAATTATTTGATTATCCATAATTTTCCTCATAATTTGGAGAAGTGTTCGCCCAATTTTAGGTCAAAAAAATATGAGGGATTTTTTGGGAGGCTATGGGGCATTGAGAGAGATTTTTGAAAAATAAGAAGATGAGTTTTTCTTTGTGTTTTTTCCAATTTATAATTTTAAGGGGAATGCATAGTTTTCTTTTTGTTTTTTTTTCATTTTTTTAAATTTTTTTGTGTTTTTACAATAACCAAAAACTAAATACTACTGAATTGCACCATCCCCGGAAAAGGCTCCATTTGAAAGTGCGATCGATTGTTGCCTATCTACAATTCAAGGTTACGATGTTCTGCTAATGTGTATAGCAGAACTTGGGTCGAATCCTTGGTGATGATACTTTTTAACATTTAATTGTTATTAGTTGATTGTATTTTGATTAGGGGGGTTTAATTGAAAATATTAATTAAAATGATTGATTCATTTAAAAATTTAATAAATATTTTGGTGACGTCATTTTTAGGGTGTTAATCTTGTGATATCCTTGATCTTTTCTTTATATTGCATTTAAATTAATATCCACTTCAAAAGTTAACATTGATTGGAATTTCTAAGTGTTAAGGCTTTAATCCAAGCCTTTAATTAAATTAGGGTTCTAATCTCAATCTGATATTTTTTATGGTAGTGTATTAATGGTTCTAATAATCCACGGAAACCACACGTTAAACAAAACAAGTCATTAATCTTTAACATGTTATGTTCAATATACACAATTTAAATTAAAAAATAGTCATCGAGAAAAAGATTGAAATTGTTTAACATATCTAAATAATGAATCAACCCAATGATAGATTTACTCATACATTAATATGGTTATTAATCTGGTAATATATGATTATAGTGATGAATTATAAATAGAACAAAAATAACGGGATAAGAAAAGACTAGTGCATCGAACACACACGATCGTTAAAGAGAGTTTAAAAAAGACTTTCTATTGAATGAGGAATAAAAAGAAGGGAGAGGTTTTAACTTGATTTAAACCATTTTAAGAACATTAAAATTAAACTACAGATGGGTTATTAGAATAAGATATATTGAATAAGAAGCATTCATTAAAATAGAAATACAAAAAAACTTACAAGATTACAACAATAAAGAACACATAAGTAAATGAAAACCAAGAGAGGAGAAAAGGTCTCTCAAGTGAAAACATGAGTATGTCAGGTCCTCCCAAACCTTTGTAAAGGCTTTGGTCATTAAAATATATTCTCCACTCTTCTTAAATTCCAACCCCTTTGAAAGGAGAGGAGGGGATGTATTTATTGCACAAGGTGGTGGACTGTTTGCATCCCAAAACTACCACTCCACTTGGATCGATTATTTAGACATTAAGATAGATGAATATCAAGATATATTCTTCCTAAAAGTTTTATATAATAATGTTGGATGACTACTCTAACCACTTCGAGCCATTTGGAATTATGGAACCAAAGTTATGGCAGTTGGTGTAAACAATTGTAATCTGTCCATTTCAATCCAGACTTTTTAGAAGGTCGAAATGAAAATGTGTGTTTGAATAGGAAGATTACTTGAAATAAAAATAGTTTATTCTATAAAGTTTTCTGCACATATATTATCTTTAACACTAAAAACTACCAGCTTTATTTGATGACTACATCATGAGAAATGGCATGAATAGTGTCCAGATTTTAATTCCCATTCATAATGGTGGGCTGGACTTCAAAGCATTAGTTGGGAAACTTTTTATTATAGTTGGACCTTCAAACTTTTATACGTGATTAATTTTTATAATAAAGAAAATATGGTAGAGTTTCATAAAATTTGGGATTCGATATTTAGGCCAGTAACTCAATCATCATGGACGGTCTGGTTTCTTTATAGTTTCTTTGGGTCATCTTGTGAGGACCATATGACCCTTAAAATAGAACAATTGGCCACTGATTACTTCTAATGATATATTTTAAATTGAATAAGGAATCCTAAAAAACTATAATCACACAATTAGGATCAATTTGTTGATATTTATAAATAAAATATTAAAATGAATCAATTGGACTACTTCTAAACATGCTTAAAAATTATATTTACTATTAAAATATTAATATTTCATAGAAATTACTCTAATTTCATATAAAATCAGTAAATGGATTATATAGTAATCCATGAAAATATAAATTAAATAACATCCCCCACACTTAGTCTTGTGAATGTCCTCATGTACAACAAATATAAAAAAACATAACAAAATAATTTTTACTCACCAACAAATATTAAAATTTTGTTTTCCCCAATCATGGGAGGTTTAGAAAATTTCACTCATCCATATTGAATTCCACCACAAGTTGTAACAGAAACAATGTTCCAAAAACAATTAATTTTTTCATGCTCAAATTTAGAAATGGAAAATGGTGGCACACAAAACTTACTCCTCTCAAGATGATAAAATTAATTTATTGAGCTTCACTCATTCACCAACCAAAAGTGAAAATCTTAGAGTTTTTAAGAGTTCTCATCTTCAACTCCCTATCATAAAGTGATAAAAAATCAAGAGATATTTTTAGGGTTTTTTTTGTGTCTATGGGACGGTAGGATGTTGATATCCAAAATTTTGGAAAAGGGGGTAAAACACCAACATGGAAAAAATAGTGCACAATTGTATTGAAATGAAACATGGAAGAAAAAGAAAACAAATATTTAAAAGGAAATTATTGTGTGAATAAATACACAATATAGAAAGAAAATTTTATGGGGATGAGAAGATGAAATATTTACAAAACACCAAACTTATCCCAATGACATAAGTGTTCATGTTTTTTTCATTTTTAGATAGTTGAACTTAAAAAATATATCACACTCATATCCCAACCCATGATTGATCTCCTCACTACACTAATTGTTATAGTTATTACAAGATCAAAGGTTTATGAAGAGTTATTTTTGACCTACCCAAGACACAACCCAATTTTGTTTCTTTTTTTTTTTTATTTTTTTGATATTTTTTTGATATTTTTTTGATTTTCTTGAACACTTTCTATTAACATTTACAAAATTACATAAATTAAAGTAAATTACATTCCCAAAAATTCACTAAATGACAGCCTCTCCCACACACTAAAATGGATTCTTTCCATTTATCATTTGATAACTCGTTCAAAATCAATAAAAGGGCACCCAAAAAATGAAATCAATTCCCCCCACACTTAAATTTCAATAAATAATGAAATTTAAATCCAAGTAGATATTGGGAGGGATAAGGTATTGGGCTTGTAATGTGGCTATCAAAGAAAAGGTCTTCACAGGCTCGAAGGGGCTTTCAAACGGAGGATTAATGTAAGGGAAATGGAATGCTATTTGGCTGTTGTGATTAGCATGTGGTTCAGAAAATACCTCTATCATATTAATGAAAACCAAAGTAAGAAATTCAGCTCGAATGTCCACAAACTCAAGACTCACAAATGGGGGTAAAAACACATTTTGAAAATATAGCCGTAGGTGGCCTTCGTATGAATGCTAATGTTGGTTCTCGTGGTTGGGGAAAATCATTTTCCAAATCAAAAATTGAGAATTCAAAATTTATTGGTTTTTACACAAAATTAGTTATCCCAAGTCATGATGAAAATACAAAATTTTTTAGATGAAAACATTTTTTTGACTCCCCAAAATGGTTAGAAAAAATTTCAAAAGTTGAAGGTGATTAATCATGAATCTTTAATTTCCATATTTTTTAAGTGATTTTTATTATTGTTTTTTAGTTTTTAGGTTTTTTTTATTTTTTTTATAAAGACTCACCCACCCAAAAGAGTAAATAAAAAATATGATGAGGAAAGTGGTAAAAAAATTAAAGATATGGGAATAAGAAGAAATATGGAAAGAGAGGAAGAGATAGAGAGAGAGTTAAAGGGAAAGGGGTGCCCACTGATTTGGATTTGGTGGGTTGACATCTCCATCCGGTGGTGGGTCTGTAGAAGTTGTGGTTCTGATGGAAATCGATGTGGTTCCAAGATTGTGTTTCCTCTCATAGTGATGCTTTTAACGATGTCTATTAATTGTGAATGTCCTTTTTGAAGAGGGGTATGGGGCTTTCACTGCTCCAAATGGGTAAACATTATTAATATCAAGAGGATCTTCCCAACGAGAATTAAGCTTACCCGGGTGAAGTCAAAATCAAGAATTGAAGAGCAATACATTTTTACCTTTTTGGAATACCATTCATAGGATGTGTTTTTCATGGAGTAACTTATATTTTTCTTTCTAAAGATTATAATTCTCATAAGAATCATGTAAAACCTCCTCTAGTTCAGCCAATTGCAACAATATTTCTTTACCAGATTTTTCACAATCAAAGTTACAAGTTTTCATAGCCCAAAAAGTCTTATGTTGGATTTCAACTGGAAAATGACATGCTTTACCAAAAACTATCCTAAAAAGAGACATCCTAATGGGTGTTTAATAGGAAGTTATATAAGCCCAAAGTGCTTCACCAAGTCTTTTAGGCTAGTCTTTTCTGGTGGGTTTTACAATTCTTTCAAGTACTCTTTTCAGCTATCTATTAGAAATTTTAGCTATGCAATTTGTCTGGGGTGATATGAAGTTGATGTTTTATGTATAACCCCATTTTTTTCAAAATAGATTAAATATTTGTATTAAAAAATTGGGTTCCTAAGTGACTAATCAAGGCACAAGGAGTGCTAAATCAATGGAAGATGTGTGTCTTTAGGAACTCACTAATAGTATGTGAATCATCCTATCTAGTGGTTTTGGCCTCGACCCACCTAGAAACATAATCAACCGCATGAAGAATGTATGAGAATCCATTGGAATGGGGATTGGTTCCATGAAATCAATTCCCCAAACATCAAAGATCTCAAAGAAAATTAAAGGCTTTGGGGGCATTTCATTTCTCTTCTAAATTGTCCCAAACTTTTTGAAAGTGGTACATGATTGAAATAACTCATGTGAATCCTTGAAGAGTGAAGGCCAGAAGAATCCAGAGTCTAGAACTCTTGGGAGGTCCTTTGTGGTCCAAAGTGGCAACCACTAGGCATTGAGTGGGTGAATTCTAAGATGGAAGAATGTTCATTTTCATTAACACATCTCCTAATTACAATGTCTTCCCTAGTTTTGTAGAGTTTATTTTATACCCAAAAAAATAGTATTTTGAATCACTTTTCAACTTCATTTTTTGTTCTTTTGAAAAATTATCAGGAAAAACACCAGAAACCAATTAATTTACAATTGGGGGAAACCATGGTATTTTTAAAGTGAGATATGAAAGGCGCTCAGTTGGAAATTCTGGATCAATTTTTTCAAAATGATAAGAATTAAAAATTATACTCAACTGATCAGCCACAAGGTTTTCTTTTCCTAGTCTATATTTGATTTCAAGGTCAAACTCTTGGAGCATTAGGATCCATATTATTAGACTTGGTTTAAAATCAATTTTCTTGAGTGATAACTTTATAGAAGAATGGTCTGTGAAGATGATGATTTGGGAACCTAAGAGATAGGGATGAAATTTGTCTAAGGAAAAAACCACCGCTAAACGTTCTTTTTTAGTTATAGTTTAGTGAGATAGAGTTTCATCCATAGTTTTTGAGGCATAATAGATGACATGTGGCATTTTTTCTCTTATTTGAACAAGAACATACCCAATGGCTCTATCAGAAGCATCACACATAAAATCAAAGGGTAAGGACCAATCTGGGGGTTGGATTATTGGGGTAGATGTAAGAGCAGTTTTGAGTTCAATGAAGGCTATCTTTAAAACCTCATAGAAATGGAAGGTGACATCATTTTAGAGAAACCGAGTGAGTGGGAGGGAAATCCTACTAATGTTATGGATGAATTGCCAATAGAAACTAGCATGACTGAGGAATGAATGGATGTATCAAACAAAGGTGGGTTTAGGAAGTGATTGGATCACTTAGATATTGGTAGGATCAACTTATATACCCTATTTTGGAACTATGTTCCCTAGAACAATCCCATTTGAAACCATGAAGTGACATTTTTTAAAATTTAACACAAGGTTACACTTGAAACACTTTTGGAGGAATATAGAGAGTGAATTCAAGAAAGATTCAAATGAGTCACCATAAATGGTGAAGTCATTCATGAAAAATTCCATGCAGTTTTCAATTAATTTAGAAAATATACTCATCATACACTTGTGGAATGTTGTAGGAGCATTGTAAAGGATAAAAGGAATTCTCCTATTTGCATATTTTCCAAAGGGGAAAGTAAATGTAGTCGTTTCTTGGTTCTGAGGTGAGATTGGGATATGAAAGTAGCCGATGTATCCATCAAGAAAGCAATTGTTTGACTTTTAGGTTAATAGTTCTAGAATTTGACCAAGGAATGGAAGAGGGTAGTGATCGTTTCATGTTTCAACATTCAATTTCCTACAGTAGATGCACACATGCCATTTTTTCACTTTAGTTTTGACAACCTCCCCATCTTCATTTGTGATAACAGTTATACCACCCTTTTAGGGACAACTTGAATCAGAATAAACCATTCACTATCAGAAATTGGGTAGATAATAATAGCTATAAAAATCTTCGTGAACTCTTACCTAACTACCTCAAGGATGAGTGGATTGAGTCTTAATTGTGGTTGTCTAATTGGTTTGGATAATTCCTCAAGATGGATGTGATGCATGAAAAGAGCAAGATTGATTACTGGTATTTTATCTAGGGTCCAACCTAAGGCCTTTTTGATTTCCTCTAACACTTGAACAAGTTTGGACTCCTCGTTTTTGGTAAGAGAAGAGGAGATAATGACATGATAAAAGTGATCATGGAAAAGAAATGAATATTTCAGGTTTTCAGGAAGAGGTTTTAGATCAGTCTCATCATTAATTTATGGGTTAGACAACTCATGAATGGAGTAAGGGACTTCAGTTGCTTCAGATTCATTTTCCTTAATATTTTCAAAGTTGGAGCAGTAGATATCAGAGCTAATGTGGGATTCAAGAGATTTTTCAAGATCCTCTAGATTGATGGAGTCTATAAATGAAAGGTCCATATCAACTTCACAATTTATGACTTGGTTAATCATGGTGTAGATTTCATAGGATCCCATGTCATTAGAATATGAATAACATGAGGGATTGAGGTTCAATTTACTCTTAGAAGTGTCCATGGAAGCATGGATTTAGAATTCAGAGTTATCCATAGATGGGTATCACATGGCTTGGAAAATGTTGAACCTGAACAGTTGGTCACCAAATTACATGGATAAGATGCCTAAATGGACATAAATCTTTGTTCTTGTTTTCATTTGGAATGGTCTTCCTAGAATTAGGGTAAATCAAGAAGAGTTCATCTCACCTTCCATGTCAAGGACATAGGAATTTGCAGGGAAGATGAGATCATTCACATGAACAAAGACATCCTCGATTATACACTACAAACTAGTAGTGGTCCGATTGGAAAATTGAATGAAAACACCCATTGGATGCAAGGGACCTAGACCAAGGTTGGTGAAGATGGATTTGGGCATGAAATTTATTAAGGATACTAGGT
The DNA here is from genome assembly GCA_963277665.1 of Viscum album. Taxonomy (NCBI): domain Eukaryota; kingdom Viridiplantae; phylum Streptophyta; class Magnoliopsida; order Santalales; family Viscaceae; genus Viscum; species Viscum album. The sequence continues at coordinate 150,363,000 of OY728123.1, read as the reverse complement.
CTATGAGTGCATCATCAAAGTTGTAACTTCCAATTTGGCATGGAACCGTAAATTTCTCTCGATATTCTCACATTATGGGAATAGAATGTTGGGTGGAAACACTTTTGAAGGTCCTAAGTGGCGTCTTGTGGGTGTAAAATTTCTTAAGAAACTTGTCATACTTAGGGATTTTTTTACGGAATCTAAGAGGGGAATGTTGACTTCAACACGTCTAAACATGTCAAGAATTTCAGGATTGGGTTCAAATCACTTATGTGGCATAGAAATGGCTTGAATAAAAGGAATTGGATTCACAAGTTAAATGGAAGGAGGTGAGGGAATGGATTCAGATTCCTTTCCATGTTTCTTTTCCTTTTCATTTTCTAGGTCAACATTCCAAGAGGGGTTGGAGGACGTATCTTGAGGCATATCAATTTTCTTTCCCGATCTAAGTGCAATTTCACTTATATTACCTTTGGATTTGGGTAATGGTTGACTTGTGAGTTGGGAAGAATTTGATTGTTGTTGCTGGCTTAGGTGGGATGCAAGTTGATCAATTTGGGTTTCAATGTTTTTGAGGCTGGAACAGGTGAAGGAGGAAAGATCTTCTACAGTGCCTTCCCATGGTTTCTGGAAGAAGAGGTTTGTCTCAGATTATGATTACCTTGATTTTGGTTCTTGGGAAAGAAATTTTATTAGTTTGGGAATTGGGAAGGCTCACTAGGATTGTGGAATCTGGGAGGAGGAAGAGGAGGAATGATCCTTTGAGTTTGAGGAATAAAAGGGTAAGGTTGTTGGAAGTTACCAACATCTTGACCATATTGGAACTAGTTTGGGTTTTGAAGAGGGAATTGAGGGGCATTAGAAATGATATTACCATACCTAAAACCTTGGTTGAAGGTAGAAGAGAAGGGCTTGGGGTGGGGTTGGTTAAAGTTTCTAATAAACTAACCTAATTATTGAGTGTTGGGGTTCTACTGAGCATATGATGCAATGAGCTCCATTGGTCTAGATGAATCAGATGGATACTCATGAAGTTGTGGACATGTGTCAGTTGGATGAGATGGTGATCTACAGATTCCACAGTTCTTGATAGGTCTAGGGAACATAGATTGTGGATAAGATGAGGTTGGGGCTTTGGAATCCACAATTAGTTGTCTCACAAGACCTATAAGTTCACTCATCTACTCTGTCATCTTGTTCGGCTCTATCGATTGACTATATTGTGTTTTTTTTGACTTGAGAATGTGCTTGAGTAGGTAATTGTTGTGTGTTCTCATCCATGTTACTTATGATATCTCTTGAAACTGTATGAGTTTTATCAACATGAGAACGGACACTTACAACATCAATGAGAGTTCTCTCCATAGCCAATAACCCCTCATAGAAGTATTGGGTCATGATTTGGTCAAGGATTTGGTGGTGTGGGCAGGTTACAATAAGATTTTTGAACCTCTCCCAGTATTAATGGAGTGATTCATTTGGGAATTGACGGATACCGCTTATTTCCTTTTGGATAGAAGTGGTACGAGAAGCAGGATATAATTTCTCTAAGAAAAGTCACTTCATGTCATTCCATGTGGTTATGGAACCAGGAGGGAGGTAGTAAATCCATTACATGGCAGAGTCAGCTAATGAAAAAGGGAATGATCAATGTTTGATTTGTTCCTTAGAAATCCCTTGAGGATTCATGGTAGAGAACACCACTTGTAACTCTTTAAGGCGGATATGTGGATCCTCACCAGCTAGCCCATGGAAATGAGGAAGTAGATGAATCAAACCCGATTTGAGTTTGAAGTCAATCTCTATGTTTGGATATTGAATACTAAAAGGTTAGTAATTTATATTAGGGGAAACAGGTTTTTTTAGTGTTTGTTCCCTAGGATTTCCCATTTCTAATTCAACTGGTTGGACGAGGAATGGTTCTTGAATTATTTGATAATCCCTAATGTTCCACCTAAGTGGGTGAAGTGTCTGCTCAATTTCAGGGTCAAACAAATATGAGGCACTATTTGGGAGGCTATGGGGAATTCAAAAAGAATTTTTAAAAATAAGAATTAGGGTTTTTCTTTTTGTTTTTTCCCATTTATAATTTTTATGACAATGTGTGTTTTTCTTTGTGTTTTTTTTCAATGTTTTTTTAAATTTTTTAATTTTTTTTACAATAATCAGAAACTAACAACTAATTAATTGCACCATCCTCGGAAATATGGCCATTTGGAAGCATGAATTTTTTTTTTCTATCAACCGTTCAAGGTTTAGATGCTCTAGTAATGTGTATAGCAACACTCAGGTTGAATCTTCGGTGATGATACTTTTTAACAGTCGACTTTTTTTAGTTGATTGTATTTTGATTAAGGGGTTTGTTTGCAGAGATTAATTGAATTGATTTATTGATTTAACAAATTAATAAATATTGGGGAGACTTCATTTTTAGGGAGTTATGCTCGTGATATCCTTGATCATTGCTTTATATTTCATTTAAAATAACACCCACTTCACAAGATAACATTGATTGGAATTCCTACGTGTTAAGGCTTTAATCCAAGCCTTAACTTAAATTAGGGTTCTAATATCAATCAAAGATTGTTTATGGTAGTGTATTTATGGTTCCAATAATCCATGTAAACCACACGTTAAACAAAACAAGTCATTAATCCTTGACATGTTATGTCCAACAAGCACAATTTAAATTAAAGAATACTCATTGAGAAAATGCTCTCAATTGCTTAACATCTCTAAATAATGACTCACCCCAATGGTAGATTTACTCAGCCATTAATATGGTTATTAATTTGGTAATATATGATTATGGTGATGAATTATAAATTTAACAAAAATAATGGAATAAGAAAAGAGTAATGTGTCGAACACACACGATCGTTGAAGAGAGTTAAAAAAAGACTTTTGATTGAATGAATAAGCAAAAGAAGGGAAGGGGTTTTATCTTGATTTAATCCATTTTAAGAACATTAATATTAAACTAAATAATGTTGATTAGAATAATAGATATTAAAGAAGAAACTTTCATTAAAATAGAATTAAAAAAAACATACAAGATTACAACAATAAAGAACAGAAAAGTAAATGAAAACAAAGAGAGGAGGAATGGTCTCTCAAGTGAAAACATGAGTATTTCAGGTCCTCCCAAGCCTTTTTCATGGCTTCGGTCGTGGAAATTTATGATCCTATATTCTGAAATTCCATCCCTTTTGAAAAAAGAGGAGGGGATGTATTGGTTACCCAAGGTGGTGGACTGTTTGCATCCCAAAACTACTACTCCACTTGGATCGATGATTTGTACATCCATACAGTTGAATATAGAGATATATTCTTCTTCAATGTTTTAGATAATAATGTTGGTGAATACTATAAAAATTTTGAGCCATTTGGACTTATGGAACCAACGTTATGGCAGTTGGAGTAAACAATTGTAATTTATCCATTTCAACCCTCACTTTTCAGAAGGTTGTAATATGAATGGATTTTTGAACTGGAATATGACCTCCAATAAAAATAGTTTCTTCTATAAAGTTTTATGAACATATATTTGATTTCTCACTGAAAAATCCTAGCTTTATTGGATGACTAGATCACGAGAAATGTCATGAATCATGTCCAGATTATAATTCCCGGCCATAATGGTGGGCTGGACTTCAAAGAATTATTTGGTCCACTTTTTCTGGTAGTTGGACCATCAAATTTTTATCCCTGATTCCTTTGGATAATAAATAATATATGGTATAGTTTCATAAAATTTAGGCTTTGGGGTTTAGCCTAGTAACTCAATCATCATGGATGGTCCAGTTTCTTTATAGTTTCTTTGGGTCATCTTGTAAGGACCATATAAACCATAAAATGAAAGAATTGGCCACTGATTCCTTCTAATGATTTGTTTAAAATTTAATAATGAATCCTAAGAAACTATAATCAGACAATTTGAATTTGTAGGGTGATATTTATAAATAAAATAGTAAACTGACTCAATTGGAAAACTTCTAAAAATGCTCTAAAATTATATTTAGTATTAAAAAATTAATATTTCACACTAATTATGCACATTGCATAAAAAATAAGTAAATGTAGTATATAATAATTGATGAAAATATTAATAAAATCACCATCCCATGTTAAATGGGTGCCTATCATGATGGGCGGTATCCTACAACAGTTTGACATACGGTACGTACCCCAAAAGGCCATCAAAGGCCATGCATTAGCAGACTTCTTGGAAGAGTACCCTTCCGAGGAAACAACACCATTAGATGCTGAAATACCAGATGAAGAAGTGATATTCATCTAGGAGGACCCCCAGACAATGGAAATATACTTCAATGGTTCTTTCCAAAGCCTGAAAGGAAAAATGATGGAGGATCCCAAGCTTAAAAAAGTGGGGCTAGGAATTATACACGTATCCCCCGAAAAGGCCATTCCGCCACACTATTTACTACTTTAGAAAGGGTGTATGAATAATGAAGAAGAATATCCAACCCTCATTGTAGGCCTGGAACTGATATTTATTGTGCAAGCAAAACACCTAAAGATAAAGGGTGATTCCGAGCTAGTCATCAAACAAGTCAGTGGTGACTACGCCATTAAGAAAGAAGTATTGGTTCCCTTGATGAACCATGTTCGATTAATGATTGAATAATTCCCATCAGAACCAAAATTGACTTATGTCCCTCAGTCACAAAATTCCCAAGCCGATGATTTGGTAAATGCAGCCATATCCTTGGCTGGTCCAGACAGGGATGAACCGATCATTAGCATTGCCCACCGCCAGATTGTCTTTACATTTATCCAGATAAATACGGAGGAAATAGATGAAATTAGTCTTGTTTCTGAGCCTTATAGTGACACCAATGGCTGGATTAATCCCATTGAAAATTACCTTCGAATGGGGGAACTCCCACCAGATAGGGCTAGAATGGAGAAGATCTGAAGACGGGCAGTAAATTTTTCTTTGTACAATGGGGTAAACCAAGAAAAGGTTCTCTATAAACGATTCCTTGACAAAGTACTTATTAGGTTCATTAATGGATAAGAGACAACTACTGTACGAAATAAGTGCACGCTGGAGCTTGTGGAGTGCCCCAATCAGCAACCAGGCTCTCACTAAATCTGAAGGCTTGCGTATTACTATCCCACTATGATACATGATTGTGTCATATTCAGTGAGAAGTTTCATTCCTAAAAAGTTCATTATAATTTCATAAACTGACCCCCATAGTTACTTCATATAGCTAAGTACTCCAGGACATTTTCCGCTTGGGACGTGGATGTTGTGAGACCATATCCTCCCACCACAACCAGACAATTCAAGTTCATACTCACAGTGACTGACTTCTTTTCCAAAGAGACCGAATCCATACCCCTTTCATAATTCTGGGAAAAAACACCATTGGATTTGTGAATACCAACATCATTACTGGATTTGGTGTCCCCCATACGATACTGATGGACAATGACACCAACGTCTGCTCTATTTATTTTTACAAGAAATACCATGAGTATGGAATCAAAGCCAGCCGGTTTTCCGGCTATCACGTGGTGGCCAACGTGAAGATTGAGGATTTTAACAAAGCCCTATCCAACACACTCCAAAAGATAGTTTATAAGGATAATAAATTTTGGACAGACAAGCTCCTTTATTCTTTGTGGGATTACCGGACCACGACCCTCATTGCCACCCAAGAAACCCTATACTCACGAGTATACATGGCAGATGCGGGTTTTCCTATCGAAATCCAAGTGACATCACTTCATATGGACATTTTTAATAAATTTCCATGGATGAGAAATCCCAGAGATGGTTTGATGAGTTGCATCAGCTAGATGAAAAAAGGCCGCACACTTTACACCATTTAAAAATCTACCAAAACCGGATTGCACGAGCCTTTAACAATAAGGTTCGCCTTCTATCGTTCCTCGAATGAGAAATGGTGTTAGTCCGTAGAACCTTGATGATACTTAGTAAGAAGCCCCAAAATATTCAACCAAAGTGGGAAGGACCATATGTCATACATAGGGTCTATTCCAATGTATAATACGCTATGATATCGATGGACGAACAACTCATCACGACTCCCACAAATGTGATGTTCTTGAAGAAGTACTTCGCATAATGGAAACACCCATGTCATGGTCCAAACTCTAAGACCATAAACAATGAGTTGAAATACCATGATGTCATGTTCCATATGACAACCCTGCTTTTATTACAACTTAAACATGCTTTATTACATAAAACATCACTTGATACAACAAAGAATATCGAGAGGTTTAGTGTCTTTGGGGCTTAGGATCATTACATAAAAACTTTAAACTTGAAATACAACATCCTTATTGAAAACTTCCTTTACATGACCACTACATTCCTTCGTACTTAGCATTGCATGGGATAACCTGAGGACATGCATAAGAAAAGGGTGAGCTATAAAGCCCAGTAAGGGAGTACATAATGAATAACATGAGGAGTACAATACATGTTAGGCAATAGGCATATCAATAGAGCATAATAGATACATGAACATAAGGGCATGATAAAGCATGATAATCATAACATGGAAATGTGGCAACAACACTTAACATTGAATTAGCATGAGCCAAGGCTCATTGCACATGGAGCATGAGTAAACCCTCATTGCACTTGAAGCACGAGTAAACCCTCGTTGCACTTGAATTAGCATGAGTCAACACTCATTGCACATGACGTATCATGATACTATACTTTACCCAATGCATTGGAGCGCTATAAAGGGTGCACCCTTCTTAAACATTTCATTTCATGCATAAGTGTGCCACATGGATCATAAAACATGGATTCATAAAACATAATAATTTATTCCACGATAAAGGAATGTGGAATTCATACATGAAACTTTACAATCAATAAGTAAATGTGCATAAAGGTGAATACCCTTGATGGAGAAATGGGCATGGTATTCACTACACAATGATATTGGCTTAGAAAATCGGTGTGATTTCGGCAGCGTAACGGCGTGACATAAGAATTCATAAAAAGGATGATGAGAGAGAAAGGGGTTCCTAATCATATTTACATGTAATGGACAGTAATAAGGTCATATAGATACATGTCCCAACAATTGAAAAGGAATTTAGATTCATGATACAAAAGTATTGCTTGAATATAAAGAGGAGAAAAAGGTTCCTTTTGGAATTTCGGCATAGTAACGGGTGTACATGGGAGGAATTTAATGAGAGAGAAAGGGGTCTCCCATCATTCAAAAAATAAGAGGGAAGTATGGGAGAGGTGCGAAACCATACCCCAACATTCATAAATGAAATTAAAAGGGCAATACAACTTAAAGAAAATTGACAAAAATGAGAAAGGAAGAAAAACCCTTACTTGGAAGTGTGCTTCCAAAGGCTAGAGAGAGGCTTGTGAGAGGCTTCTTGGGAGCTTGGGGCACCTTGGGAGGATTCTAGAGAGAGTAGGGCAGAGGTTGGACGAACTTCAAGGGCTTTGAGTGAGGAGGAAGTGGGAGCTTGGGTGGGTTTATATAGGAAAGGTGAGAGAATTCTTTATTATTTAGGTTTGGGACCACTTATATTAAAATAATCCAAACCACAAACCATCCCATGGTATTTGCCCATGATTTCTGGAAAAGGAAAGAGGAAAACAATATTTTACAAGTCCAAGGTCCGAACTTATTAAAAAATTAGGGTTGCTTATGTGGAGGTGAGTCACACTCCCATGGAAATTAATTTAAAAAGGCAAAGTGTTGAATAAGTCTTGAGGGCTCCATTAATGCTTTGAAAAGTGAGTCAAACAAACCCAAAACCTCATTATTTTAATGATAAAACACATATTGGCCGAACATAAGGATTATGGTATTTTATTACATCACCATTGGGTCATTATGATGTCATAAAACACATTATATATTTAAATGGTATTTAATTTTTACCCAAAAATTTGACTGTCTCAGAAAATTATGAAAAATTCACCGTTGGATAATTTCGACGTCCTGATTCCAAAAATAATATTTATTTTATCTAAATAATTTTCTAAATATGTGAATTTTCACTTTTAAAATAAAAACCGACATTTATAAAAAATTCACGGGTTTTGACAGAAATGGCTTTCAAACCTTAATAAAAATTTTAATTGCATTCATAAAATTATAAGATAATTTATATTTAATAAAAATTAATTTAATATTAATAATAATATTTTATTAAAATATTATTTAATTCAAAAATCCTTTAATTTAATAAAATATAATTCTTAATTAAATAATAACTAAAAACATCATTTGTACTTTAAAAACTAATTACAATGCATCAAAAATGACTAGAAATTATATTTATTATTATATACAAAAAATAATGTACATGAACATGGTGCTACTTATTTGTTACATAACCCCTTAAAATAGCCGCATAAGACCTAAGGGTAAGGTGTGCGATGGTGACAGACTCTTGGGGTTGCTCGGATAACATTGCTCGAGTGGTAATCTCTATCAACTTCCATTTTTCCCGTAGACGATCACGTTCGAGCTTGACTTGATGAAGCTCAGCTTGAGCTTGGTCAAGGGCAAAGACCAAAGACGCCACCTCCTTTCCGAGCTCCGACAAATGGGCTTCGTAAGGGGCAATTCTACTGGATGAGGCCATCGCTTCCTTTGTCTGAGTAAAAATGGTTTCGTTAAAGCCTTATATTTAAACTACCCAGATGATCACTGTTCAACGACTATAAAAGTAACGGTCACAAATCTTAACGTTAAACTAAAGAAGTTGACATCATATAAAAACATAAAGAAACATTTAACTGGATCAAGAGGGATTTTCCATTAATGAAATTTTGGGTCGTTACATTCCAAGTTCTAATACCTTAAACTATGAGTAGTAATACCATGATGTCATGGTCCAAACTCTAAGACCCCAAACTATGAGTTGTTGTCCTGACCAACATGACGATAAAATGAATGGTATTAGTGCCATGGTCCAAACTCTATGACCCTAAATTATGATTTATAATACCCCCATGTAATGGTACAAACTCTAATACCATAAACTATGAGTATTAATACCATGTTATGATCCAAACTAAATGACCTTAAACTATGATTCATCGTCCTTTCCACATGACGTTAAATTGTAAGGAACTCGTCCCTGAAAAATGATATTAAAATGTGACTCAAATCATTGTTATAAGATGTTAAAATACATGGCATAAAGAATCCAAATAACATGAAAATTAAAATGCATTATCTCTCACATAACTACATATGGATTGATTCCTACCCTCGTAGGATACGTAGCAACACCTCGACGCTTGATCTTGGCCCAGCCCCCACAAAAAAACGCCTCCATCATATCCTCTACCTCCGAACACTTGAGAAGGAAACCCTATGTACAATATTTTTTTTTCTTAAATAGAGTATAATTCATGTAATCATAGGATAAGTGGTAAGTATTCTATTACGCACACAAATTATAGGGAGATATGGTAGACCCGACACCTATAGAATATGAAACAAAAATCACCATACACATGGACCGAGCCAGATCGGTATCGGAGACTCTCAGAACTCTGTATGGATTGATTCCTACCTATGTAGGATATGTTTTGACTCCGGAATTTGGAATATCCTCCTAACCATCATATAAAAAAAATTCCCTCACATGTCCTTACACATCGACCAAACATTTGTAGGGAACATTCAGAACTACCCGAGGCTTGATTCCTTCCCTGACATGATACGTAGTGCTACCCAGATTCGGAATCCTGACCCAGCCACCAAAAACAGGTTCCCCTTTCCCCATGTGTAGAACAGACTTCTATGGGGAGTCCATGAAAGGTCTTAATCACATGAAAATAGAATGAGAAATTCTTCAAGAGTTTTGTGTGGCCCAGTCCTCAGTGATTCGAGATCCCACTCATTCCCCCCACTCATGAGAAGTCAAAATATCCTACCCCCCTATAAATATGAGTTAGACCTATGTGGAAGCTTCAGTAGTTCACAGTTAATCATGGTCAGGGTATTCTTTACATTCCTAGGCACATCATTCCCATTTCTCAAACTCCATGCCCTGGGAAAACTTGGATCCTCATAATCATTCAAGGCCATCTGAGATGGAAGGCCAGTGTCCTATGGACACCTTTGTTTTGGATATGCATATCATGCCCCAGTGGCTTTTCATATGTTTCCCACAAAAAACGGCCATCAATAAAATGAAAATTCGTCCCCAGGAGATTCATATCCCATCTTAGTATGCCCAATGGCTTCTGAGCCCCATGTCATCTCCCCTGATTCAAGTTTCCCCTGGAACTATTGTTTACACCTTCTATCATCACTCATGTATAAGGAATTATGGATCATCCTGATTGAATTAACTCAAAACTATTAAATATATTTATGACTGCATAATCGTCCTCACTACATGACTCTAAACTGCTCAACATCAAGTCCTCACCGCATGACATTAAACTGTGAGGCCAAAATCATCCTTGTTGTACGATGTTAAACAAAATGGCAATTGTTTAATCCCAAAGTGTCCTCCAATATAGATTTTTATATTCCTAGGTATGGACACAGAATCCTCGTAATCCCTTCTATCTCACACCAAGAATAGTTCACATGAGCTTAGGGATCTTAACGAGATATCCATCATGAAATTATGGAAAAGTAGCCTAGGAATTTGGTCCTAGTATCACGACTCTAAAAGGAATGTTACATTTCTTGTCCCTAAGAGGAACCCCACATCCTAGCCATGTGACATTAAATGACCAGGTACCCCAAAGATGGGATGAATGCCTCACCCTGCATATTAGTCAGATCTACTTAATGGACACCTAAATACAAGAGTAAATTGCAACCCAAATATCCCCAATATGTCTGGATACACTCCTGTCATACCTCAAACTCCACGCTTAGAGCGATCTTGAATCCCTATAATCATTCAAGTCCATCTGATATGGAATTCCAGTGTCTTATGGACACCTTTATTTTGTCTATGCACATAATTCCCCAATGGCTCTGCATATGTTTCCCACAAAAAAGGTCTTCAATCAATGAAAAATTCATCCCCATGAGAGTCATCTCCTATCTCAGTATGCCCAATATCTTCCAAGACTCGTTCCATTCCTCCTGATTCAAGGGACCTCAATGTCATGGTTTACATTTTCATCCCGACACACATCCTGTATATATTAGAACATGAGGGCCCGATTCATCTCTGGTACCTTTTGAGGTTTCTAAGGACACCCCTTCCATATGAATGATGTTGATCCACATAAAAAATAATAGTACCTACACTCGTTTCTAGGTTTCCCCCAAAGAAGTTAAGTTAAAATGTCCCTTTTCAAGTTCAGTTCCACCCTTTGTCGAAGGTCACATACCATTTTTAGAAAGTTTGAAGTTTCCATAATCTTTTATAGCCATCAGAGACAGAAGGTCAGTGTCTTGCGGACACCTTTGTTTGAATATGCACGTCATGGATCAGAGGCTCTAAATATATTTCCCCCAGAAATGTCCATCAATAAAATGAAAATTCATTCTCAATAGATCCCTTTCTAGTTTCTGTAAGCTTGGATGGCATTCATGTCTTGTTACACCCCCATATTTAGAAAACATCTAGATAATTGCTTACATACCTTACACTTTGTAAATTACCTTGACATAAAATAAGATTTATAACTGAACTGACCATTCAACAGCTCTCCCTTATGCAAGTAATAACTGTGTAGGAATAGTTTCCCACTCAAAGCTGATATGAATGTCCCTAATATTTTCAGACACCACTAATCAGGCCATCCACCCACTATGGCTCCCAACATCAAAATAAATTCAAAATGTTGCATAACCCCACCAGGACATTGGATAAGGAAGGATGATGTCTTGCAGACACCTGTATTTGACTATACACATCATGCCTCAGAGGCACTGAATATGTTTCCCACAAAATGGCCATCAATAAAAGGAAAATTCGTCCCCGGGAGAGTCCTTTATTATGTTTGATTGACAGGACTATGAACTTCCAAAGAAGAAGACACTATAATTTCCAGAGGGAAAATCTGTAGGAAGAACCTCTGGGTAAAAGTAAAGTATCGATTCATTAAAAACATGGATCCATCCAAAAAGGAATAAATATTGTTAGGTCTAAAACCCACAAAGGGAAGCCTAAAAAAAGTCATGTTATGCCTGCTAAGCCCGTGCTAAGTAGGCTTAGGTAAAAATTAGGGTAATAATGAAAAGGACATAAAATTTCATGAGGTTTTACCATAAGAACTTATAGACAGTCAAACTACACTTTCTGATTCCTATGGATCAGGAAATAAAATTAGTGCCTACATCGATTATTTCAGTTTACTAGTTTCAAATCATGACCTAATCAATATAACATCTTAAAAGGCAAAGAAAAAAGGATTTAAAGGCAAATCAGTTTTATTAAGTTCAACAAAAATGGAGGAGCATCCTCAGTTTGGAGTCTCTACAAACTATCAAAAAAGAGGGGAAGAGTACATATCATGATTTGGGACAAAAATATAACAAGGATCATTTTTCCATTTATAGAAGGATGGAAAGAGATTTCCATGGGCCGTCAATAGTTTTCTCCAAAGAATATATCTCCTCTTTTTTTTCCTTGACCATTGGATGCACCCTCTTCCGAAATACTTTAATATCCCGCACATTCTTATGGATGGATTCATAATTGGAATGTGAAGAGGCATGTTGATCCCTCAACCTTGCTGTATGAGCCTTGATCTCCCGCAACTCTTCTCTTTGGGTGTCCAGAAAATCATGAGCCTTTTCCCCCTTTGCTGTTAGATGATCAAATTATTCTGAAACATCTCAGAAGGTCACCACCTAGTGATAGGAACAATTGAAATTGGATAGCTAGTCCTCACAGGAGGCAAGGTATTCTCATGAAATGATGATTTGGTAGATAAAGAGGTTTTAGTGTTGATAATCAAATCCACTGGCACCTAGCTCGGTGAATAATAACTAAAATTTTTTAGTCTCATTAGAAAATTTTTCCATATGTCTCTCCATAGAAAGAGCACATAATTGGCTCCATGCCTGCTTTTTCACTATCTGGTACTTCCCCACAACACTAATACCTTGATCCTCCTATGTTTCAATGTGTCTATAAGTAGGAATCATCGTCACAAGAGTGGGAAGGGACCTAATATAGGTCACCCAAGAGGAGGGAATCTCTCTGCCCTCAGATGGATCAACCGTTGGAGCTAGATGTGCAGGACTAGCCATGGATTCCGAGGTGATCGGTGATACTCTGTGGGTGCCAACCTCATTAAGGTCATGGGTAGTATCCATAAGAGGGGAGTAGTCTAAATCAATTCCAACTGAAATAGGTTGTACCAATGAAGCCTTGCCCAGATTCTTCTGATGGAAAACCGATCATCTTCTTACCATAAGGTCTGAAATAGGTGGTGTATCCATCGTAGCTGCGGCAAGCATAGAAGTAGAAGGGACAATTTTTTCACTCTTAACATTTAAAGTAATGTGTGGAATTTTCATTGGGGCATGGATGGGGAAATAAATTATTATAGATTTCTGCACCCGCCGAACTGGTTCTCTCAGCACCCTATCGAGGTAAAAATACTCCCATAGTTGGGCATATTCCAATGACAAGAATGTGGATTTCATTGTGTTAAAAATGATAACTTCTGTATAGGTACCTTCATGCATCATCATAATCCATAACTAGAGAAGAATTATGGGATGAAAATATCCTATTAGATGAGCATCCAGAAGAAGTTGAACTTGTTGGAGGCATCTTAATTGCATGGAAATCTAGTAGGGGCGGTATGGATCACAAATAACTAATCGATCTATATAAGCAGTGAGCATCCTGTCCCTAAGCACAATGAGATATGAACATTATTCTAAATAACCATCCATTTCATCTCTTAATGACCCCTAAGTGGTAGGATGCGGTGCCAACGAGAAACGAGAAGCGTCATTCAGCAACCCAACTACATCAGTAATGCTTAGAGTCTTAGGACGAATAGTGGAAATATTAATAAGGGCAGGTTGAAAGTCAGAATGAGGAACCTTTGTAGTATGCCGGTATTCATAAAAGGGGAAGTGTTCTGCCATCCACCCATACAAAAATTGAAACAGTATGCAGAGACGATGTGGGGGGATACCTTCATGTATTTTTTTCTAACAACTCATAAAGCCTAACGAGAGTGGTAAGGGACAAATTAATGGTTCAACCCTATGCCAGCATGGCCTCCATCATCAAAGTATAGGTTTGAACCCTGGTATAGACGTCGGGGGATGGGAAAAGCCATCTAATAAAAAATATGGCAAAGAAACCTGCTAATATAAGTGCAAGTGATATGTCTGGTTGAAGCTTATATCCTCATGTGGTATATCATCCCACTTCAAGGGTAGCACAATATGACCATGTAGTCATGAAGGACTGACATGATAAATGAGTTCGACTACGGCGAGCCCTCGGCTTGGGTATGTTCGCCTACAAGAAAAACCCTATCCACGCCTCTAATGGGATAAGCGAGTGATCCTAAAGGGGGTGATCAAGTAATACCCATACCATGACCAATAAACTCCTTTTCAAGGGGGAAACATGGTTAGTGTCATTCCAAGTAGCGGTTGTCCAGAGAAACTCATCATACATATCTCCAAGGATAGGGAGTCCTCCAAGATGGTGGATATCCTATAAACTGATTTCCACCTCCCCATATAATAAGTGGATGATGTTGGTTCTTGAACACGAGCAAATCAATAATTCAGGAAGGATTCTTCCTGGGGAGAAGACTAAAACTGAGAAACCTAGGCTACCTGATATAATCCCACAACCTCCAACTGGTTGGGGGACTCGAAATAGGTCTTATGTACCCAGAATGCCCAAGCCCATTCATCAGAGAAACATCCTCCAGCCCGCAGATCCCACATGGTGATCCTCCCTCCGTTAGTATTTTTATGGGATATGTTGATAATGGATGGGTACTCTCGAGCTCCTAGTCTTGGGACACCACCGCGACACCCACAGTTACCCTGAGTCCATGATGAACCTCCTAGTATGAATATGTTCACCTGAATTGGAGTGGAGATAACTTCTCCTACTTGGGAAATGTTGGCATGATCATTTCCTTGAAGTGCCTCAAAGAGGATGAAAGGGGTATCAGGGTCATCCAATGGTAGAGGAACATTGTTAGAGAGACCAAAGCCATAAAGTTGAAACTGTAAAAATAGCGGATAGTCTAGGAGCTCTAGTGTCAAGAAATCCTCTAAGAAGTTGTCATAGGGAATGATGTAGGCTCGAAGATGATCCTAACTATTCCCCACCACGGTCTCCCTTGTCTTCATAGATTTTATCACAGCCTGTGAAGTAGCCACTATAACCTACATCAAAAGATCCATAAGCCAATAAAAATTCTTCCCAATAAATATTGTTTGATAAAGGCTATGGAAGAATTGATAAAGGACTAAAAATATGTCCACATAAGGCTCCTCATACTATTACCAGAAACATTAAGTAGTAGTTACATTCCGTGTACTGCATAATGTGTGGAAGGAACTCTGCATACTGCTACAGTACGAAGATGTATGTCACCGTGTACAACCATGGTACGTGAACCATCTATGAGGCATTGGCCCGCAGATCATTGGACGATGAATATAAGGGTTCATGGAAGATGGTTACTACAAACCTAGGCCTCGATTAAGTGTAGGATCAGAAGCTGTGGATTAAAGTTTGAGTTTGGATCATTAATTCTTGCTGTTTGGTTCTCCAGATCAAGCTCGGTATGCAGACACACAAGCTGCGTAGTGTCCTCCTACGCAGAATACAGATTTTAATTTTAATGTTCCATAATGCCATTCATGAAATCCAAATTGTGGTACACAGATAGATAAATAGTGGAAAAGATCCATTCGTGGCATGTAAACAGTGGTTCACGAACATGATTTTCGCAAGAAGCATGGTACGCGAGAGCAGAGGAAGCTGGGGATGTTGAGATCACTTTTCACCACAAGAAATGTTAAAAGACAAATGACATAGGCCCCTATATATAGGTTTGGTCGACTCTTACCAGGCCCATCTGTTCTACCATGAACCATTTTAGTTTAGGACTGCTTCTACATCATAATAGTCACCTTTTCATTCCAAACGTACCCCATTCCTATGGGGGGAATTTTTAGGGTCATAAAAATTCCTCCAAGGGAAGAAAATACCCCCACAATCACTTTAAAAAATGAAGTATGTACTCCTAAAAAACTAGAAAGGTGAATGGAATCAAACTGAGTTGAAAATTTCAGAATAAGAATGAAGGAATTCTAGATTTAAAAGAATTTCAAGTGGCGCACGTACCATCACCGAGAAAGGTTCACAGACTACTTGGATCGCGAACCACCAGGTATGCAAAACGATCTGGGAGGAGTTGGCCTGCAGAGTGATGGCCATTGAACCATGCGGACCACAAACCGTGTCACTGATTATCCACTAAATGAGGCTAATATTCATTGTTAATATATATAAAATTCATGTTATTTATTATTAATAAACACCAATTTAGTGTATTTTACACTTTGAACATAATTTCACATTATGATTGTAATATCTTCTTAAAATGCACTATTATGTGGTACATTTTTGAACATCATTTAAAGTACTCAATGATTCATCTAATTTTAAGGAATTTAATTATCCATATTTTAATTTTATATTTTTTGGAAATTTATCTACAATTCAATATGAACATGTTTTATTCAGGGATCAATGGAGAATTCATGGAAGAAGATGGAGATATTTTGTGATGAAAGGAAACAATTTTGGAGAAGTCATATTGGACACCAGCCCACTGATGAGACTTTTAGGCCCAACATTCAGGCCCAATGAATCCCAACTTTCTTGGGATGATAGAAGACATGTAGAGGAACAAATAACTCTTTAGTATCCAATGCTAATTCTACCTCCATTGTGTCTATTTAGGCGGCCCAAGTTAGAGATAAAATTCGGGGCCAGATTCTGCGGCCCAAAAAAATAGTCCACTAATCCAATCATATCCCAGAATAAACACCTACAAATGGGCCCAAATTTACACGAGGGTAGGATACATCCGAGGATCCATTTTTTTATTCTATGGCCCACTCTGATTCGGGCATCTAGAAGGACTTACAAGCGCGTCTGTTCGGTTGAAGAAAGCTGGATGCAACCTCGAGTCAAGGGTGGAATAGTCTCATCTCCCTTACTTTCCACAACTCTAGGCCTACCATACTCAAGTGGGATCTTTTGTACTATTGGAGGCTCTACCCAAGGCTCCCAAAATACCTATTTAATGTAGTTTTGGTGAAGGAGTTTTTCATCTTTGAGCTTTGTTTTCATCTTAATGTTATGCTGCAAATTTCTCTTTGTAACGTTCTTCCTTCACATGTAAGTTGTTTTAATTCATCCTAGTTTCTTAATAAAAGTTCTTATTATACTCTTATTTTGTTGTTCTACATATCACATTGATACTGTTGGTTCAAGGTTTGAATTTATTCACACAATACTTTGTGATATTTATCACACAACGGTGGAGTGGTCGATTTTTGTTGTTTTTTTTACTTCTCCATTTCCTCCCTCGTAAGTCTACTTCCCGCTTCCGTTGAAGACATGTCATCAATGGAGGGATAACCCACTTATCGGTTGATCCAAGGGAGTATAAAGGGGTATGTTTGGATGTTATTTATCACCCCATTAATGTATAATCACTTCTTTAATTGAGATTTTTATTTGATGATTTTTAAAACATCTTCATCCTTATTGAATTTAAGGTCACACATTTCGAGTGCTAATACGAACCTTTAAATTGGAGTGCTCAATGATTTGATCCTTCAACTGTATAGGTGATTAGTATTAGGTTGTGTAGGAATTAAACTAGTAAGTGATGATTATGTTTGATCTTCTTAAATGAACCCATCTCAATTATAAGAAATTGAAATCATTAAAAAAGGAATTCATCCAATCCACCCCGAGCGATAACCTAGGATCAACTCATTATTTTAAATAAAATTCACTTAAATATGTTAGTGATAGTTCAAACCCATCTAAAATAAACCCAAGTTGGACAATTAATATCCAAAAAAATCCTTAGAATGTGCGTGTCTATAGGTTACTTCTTAAGTCTCTGTGGATTCGACAACCCAAGCTAGACTACAAGGACCATTCTACCTTTATCTCTTGGGTAAATTTGTGCGAGAATAAAATTTTGGCGCCATTGCTGGGGACCTAAGTAATTTATCTTAAACATTATCTATAACATGCCAAGCTTCTACGGTATACTTCTCTTTGAATAATACAGTAGCGTGTGTTGTATGCAACTTCAACTTCTAACACACACCATGACCAATCAAAGTAGCCATTATGAATAGTAATACCCACTTTTTGAAATTTAATAAATTTTATCTCTCAAAATGGACTTAATTTTAGGATTCGTAATAATGAAATTATCCTAGGGTGAAATTTTGGTACTTTTCGGATAACTCTCATATTTTGATGAATAGTGAAAATTACTAAATTTTAATTAAAAACAACATTTTTAATCGAAATAATTAATATTGATAAATTATGAATTTTAGTGGTTTTAATGTATATTTAGAATATATTTTTACCATTTAATACGATGATGGTCATTGGACATAATTTCACAATTAACCCGGACATAAACAAGCGTCAATCTTTTGATGGTTATTATCTCTTAAAAACATGCTTTTTGTTTTAACAATGGGGATTAATTTTAAATAAATTACTGCCACTTCTGTGTTCTGAATTTGGAAAAATGGATTCCATATTCTGAATCAAGATTTCTAAATTTTTTAAATAGGTAACTTTCATTTTTAGACATTTTGAATAATTAATTCGGTAAATATTTTATTTACCATGGTTAAAGTGTATATCCGATAAATATGGGTAAAAAATAATATTATAATAATAATAAATTACCCTAAAACGTGTCCTAACCTTATTGGTTGATACATGTCCTACCATGGGTATCTTTGGGTCGATTTTGGGACCCCATGGAGCCACTTGTTGGTGATAAGGACACTTTATATTAATTAAGTTTAAATAAATACAAAAAAGATATAAGCATATATCTTTTAGTAAAACATTTTTTACATAGGATTATATATGTTAAAATTTAGACTATAAATATTCATTAGAAATATAAAAAAAATTCCTACATAATGGTATTTTACTTATAATTTTTAGACATTAAATAATGTAATTTATTTATGACACAATGATGATGCAGTAATTACCGTATTAATGAAGGATTAAGATAATTGATGTTATAAATATCCAAATAAATGTAATTTTAGACATTTTATAAATTACAATAATTTTATAGGTTAATATGACATATTATAATTATTTATATAAATTTTATTCTAATTAATAATGCTGTTATAAATTTATCAAAAACAAAATACCCAACAGTGTCAAAATTGACATAAAAGATTTTTTAAAACAAATATTATATTATTAATTGATATTCAATTTCTAAAAATATACGGTTCGGCAAAGAGACTTATATAATGATATTTTTATCATTAATGGACCACTTGGGGGTCTCTTGGAGGTATATAGTATGTTTATTAACTATATAATATAAAAATACAAAGTGTCATGGTAAGTGTCAAACTAATTAACTAAAAGTCAATACTAAAAGATAAGGTTAATATAATAACCCAAACCTATCTAAATTCTATTGGTTGAGTGGTTTTCGACCCATAAACACTTTGACCTTTAAATAATCCACTTTGGAGCCATTAGAAACCGAATATGAATTTATTATAAAATAATATTTCTAGATTTTCCTATGGTACCCCTCCTCCCCCTTATAAAAGGACACCACTTCTAACAAATTATCCACACCTTCAAAGCCTTTTGGTTCGGCCATTACCTGCCCAAATACTCTCCCAACTTCCCTCAATACAACCTATAGGCCTTATCTTGATCAGAAATCCAACCTAAGGAGCCCTTTTGATCAAATCAAAAGGAAGAACCTGAAGAAGAGGTAATGTTTTCACCACCCTTTTTCAAATTCATTTCTTCTTCAACTTATTCTTTCTTTGTTATTACCATTCTAAAATAATAAATCCAGTATATACTATATAATTTGATATTATTATAAATATGGTACAACCATATTCAGTATTCTGTCCATCCTTTGAATGACATGTCACCATACGTGCGTACGTACAACTTGCCGTCTCCACGTCGTGGTGTAATTGTTATTCAATATATTATTATTTGGATGGGTATAATAATGACGTGTAATTCATGTAAATAATAAATATAACATGATAATGATTCTTTATATATGATATATCATCCAATTATATATTATATTAATATCAAAAGAATGATATTTTCGCTCATGCGTATGTACAGATTACCGTCTCCACGACGCGATGAGATTCATTTCCAAGTTCCCCATTCATCGATGATTATAAAAATATATATTACTAATAAGTATATAATATATGACATAATAATGCTACTGGAAATATATATATTTATATATATAAGTATTTATGTACTTACATATATCTTATTCAATACTATGTAAAAACGGAAACAGCGTTTATGCGTATGTACGGACTACCGTCTCCATAAGCGGAGTCTTCCATTTCATATATACGTCTATTATAAATTTTTATATTATAAATATATATGATAAATAAATCGTGTTTTAAATTCTGGAAGTATTTAAATCATGATCTATGTGATACAGTCAAGAGTAACAAGTTAAAACACGTACGATAAAGAAAGCGATTATTACCCGAAATATTAATATAACATGGAAATTATTATTAAATGGGTAGTATAAAGTAATAAATGAATAATGTATGATATCATAAATATTAATATGGTTCTGGTATAATTTAATAACATACTATAGTCTTCATACAAGAGTCTAAACGTACCCTCGACTAAAGGAAAGTGCAAGGTAAGGGGTTTTCAACTCACTCCTTATTCCCATGAGATTCATGCTATATTGCCACTATTAAATTTTGTGTGGTGTATGTACTTACCATAATTTTATTATTTGTGTAATAAACTATAATTTATTTGTATTTAAATATTCATTGTATGATACCTCTTTTATGGGGTGTATGTTTCGTAAGTTACCAAATTGGTAAGGGTTTATTTCACAGTCTCTTCATTATCCGAGGTTGTTTATACGTAATTATCTACTGGGACCTCTTTATCATCCACATCCATGTTTCTTAAAAATGCATTTCAAAATATTATTACTATTTTACAGAATATGGGTTAAAGTCATTTATACCTTTGTTTTATTTTTTATAAGAATTTTATAAAGGAATCTTTCTGTCGTTTTCCAAACAAGGTCCTTTTTAACCTTTTCGACAAAATTAAGGTAAGAATGTATTTTTTTAAATTATAAGGTGGGTGTGGCTATTTTACACCATTATAACATCTTTGAAGATTCCCTTTAAATATTATAAGAATATTTTCAAAGTAAATGTTTTCTTTTATAATTACGTGAATTTTAAATGATTTAAAAAAAGAGATATTTCTCTCAAATAGTTTTGATTTCATCTATGTCAACATCCTTTGATAAATTTTACACTTGTTTGAAGTTGATTTATTATGATACAAATCTTCCATATTGTATTTAAGGTTTTGTGATATGTTTGACTATGGATGAGTTATTTTTATGCCATTAATGGTTTATGATTAATGTTTTGGCATTTCGTGTGCTAGTTTTAATACGAATGTTTATGTTATATTTCATCCTCTTTTTAAGATGAATGTGCTGGACTAGTATGCTCTCGGTTGGGGTCCAGTTACAGCAGACCCTCTGGGTTGGTGTCCGATTATTAGAGGCACTCCGGGTTGGTGTCCGGTTATTAGAGGCACTCCGGGTTGGTGTCCGGTTATTAGAGGCACTCCGGGTTAGAGTCCGGTTACAGAGGCTCTCCGGGTTGGGTTCCGGTTACAGTTATCCCTTAGGTCTTGGAACGAGGCCTGGACACAGAAATTAATGTTTGGTATTATACATTCCATCATTATGAAAGTGGTTAGTGATATTCCATGTGATTATTTGACTAGTAGAATATCCATGGGAATAAGTAAATGGAATTACTTCATTTTATGTTTTCCATATTATGCTGAAGTTCAAGTTTAAAAGGATTTTGTTTTAGTTATACATTTCCTTAAATGTTTATACTTATTTATGAATGTTTTTGCTATATTGTTATCCTTACTGCGCATTTGATCTCACCCCTTTCATTGCTTTATTTTTCCCAGGATGTGAAGAAGTAATTTATGAATGACCTGCAGGGGTAGTATGAGGGGATATGAAGACAAGATGTTGTTGTAGTTTTTTTAACCTTATGATGTAATGTAAGACTTATGAATATATCTAGTGTTTCCAAGACTACTAAACTAATCGGTCTTTCGAGACTTGATCCTTTGTGATCATTCCAATGTTATGTAATAATGCACCGACTCTGGATAACTGGTGTCGGGGAATTATAGATGGTATCAAAGGAAGTTTAGTAATAAACATGGAAACTAGATTTAGATAAACTCGGATTAGAGCACACTTCCCTAAGATAGACTCTGAGGATTAGTATAGAATAACTTCTTAGAATTTTGGTACTATAGAGATTTTGTGAGTTTTCCGAGAAATACATCCCTGTCTGGATACGAGCAGGTAGAGGCGGCTCTGGCACAGATGTACCTAGGGGTAAAACCCGAAAACACCGCTTTGAGCTAGACTCGAACAGGAACTGGTGCACGACAATGGGTCTTGCTGCACTCTTGGTTACGAAACTCCCTAGGGATATGCTTTGGATAATTCTCATTTTCATTACAAACCATTATGAAGGGATTATGAGTATATACTTACTCAAAGAAATAAAATTTATGATTATGGATTATATCCATAAACTTTTTAATTTATGTTAAGTGTTTTACAAGGTCAAGATTAGGTATTTCTATTCATAAAATAATCTAGTGAATTTCATTGTTTAGAAATGGTGCCTAGTAGAAGGAATGAGAACTCCAACAATACACATGATCCATAGAGTAAGAAGGATCATATCTTTCATGGTCCTAAGCCAGAATTTAGAAGGGAAATAGTCTCCCACGTATTATCATCATATGAAGAAATAGTATCATGTGTTGATAAGATAATTAAAAAATCCTTGAAGACCTATTGTTTTGAAGGGAATCCAGAGAAGGAAAGGATGGTAGAGAGATGAACATATAACAAGAATAAGGTAAAGAAGGATTTTCCTATATATGATAACTATAGAAAGAATCACCTTGGAAAATGCTTGAAGGGAATGGGATTATGTTATAAGTGTGTAGAAAAAGGACACAAAGTACATGACTGCAAGGGTAATAAAAAGGTTTCAAATGTACAATGCTTCATTTGCAAGGAGTTTGGACACTACGAGAACCAATGTCCTAGTCATCAGACTATGCTGCAAATGATGCTATTGGATAATAATCATGTTATAATACTACCACAAATGAAGAGGAATGACTAGTGTTCTTATGTTGTTATTTTGGAATTATTTCATTTAAGTGTTGTATCAATGATGTTCTGGAAATAAATAAGGATTGTACTATAGTACTATTTCATTGAGGATTTGAGATTTTATAGTACTATGAAAAGTGACTCTATAGCGAGTTATACTTTTTGGAAATTAAATGGAAAAAAGGATCTTCATTGTGTTTAACTTCCTTATAAATTTTGGACTGTGAGTTTGGATAGTAGTATTTTGGATAAGTCTATAGGTTGGAATGGATTAAGTTTGAAAGGTTATTTTTGGATTTTTATAAAAGGACAACACGCAGACCGTGTGACAACCCGTCGCGTCGGAAAAAGCTGCGGGAATTGAACCCAAAACTATAGTGAGATTGGGATTTATCGCCTACCACTGGACTATGTGAATTCCTTTGATTTTATAATGTAGTTTCTTTTTTTAATGGGTCTGATATGTGAATTATACATTCATTATATTTGGAACCCTATACGATTAGGACAAATAGAGTATTTTTGAGTTGTCTTATGTTTTGTAGTGAAAGATGAGTTTGTGGTAGAAATTTATTAATGGATAAAACTCTAATTATAAAGTAATTATATCTCCTTATGATCTTATCCAATCTCATAAATAAATTCCTCAACATTAAGAAAAGTAACTTAGAACAAAAATGTTGTCCTAGATGGTACCTTAGATAATCACAAATTTATGGCTTTCGGATTGTTGGCCTTTTCATAGCCATGTTCTCTACCACTCTCCATCAGATATTAATGGTTATATTTCTCTTCCATATCAATATTTTCCTACATGGAACCCTAGTATGTGTTATTTTCGGTAACCTTCATACTTACCACTCTTTATTTTCAATAGAGGCCCCATTAATCCATTTTTCGATGTGAGATTTCAACTAAGATATTTTGAAATGTCAACCCCAAGTTTCCAATACCAACTATAAATTGCGAGGACACAATTTATTAAAGGAGGAGAGTATGTAACACCCTATGCTTTTATAGTACACTTCTCTTTGAATAATACAGTAGTGTGTGTTGTACGCAACTTCGAGTTCTAACACACACCACGACCAATCAAAGTAGCCGTTATGAATAGTAATACCCACTTTTTGAAATTTTATAAATTTTATCTCTCAAAATGGACTTCATTTTTTGATTTAGAATATCGAAATTATCCTAGGGTGAAATTTTGGTACTTTTCGGATAACTCTCATATTTTGATGAATAGTGGAAATTACTAAATTTTAATTAAAAACAACTTTTTTAATCGAAATAATTAATAGTGATAAATTATGAATTTGAGTGGTTTTAATGTATATTTAGAATATATTTTTACCATTTAATATGATTTTGGTCATTGGACATAATTTCACAATTAAATCAGACATAAACAAGCGTTAATATTTTGATAGTTATTATCTCTTAAAAACACGCTTTTTTTTAAAGACGGGAATTAATTTTAAATTAATATCTGTCACTTCGGTGTTTTGAATTTGGAAAAATGGATTCCATATTCAGAATTAGGGTGTTGAAATTGTGTAAATATATAACTTTCATTTTTAGACATTTTGAATAATTACTTCGGTAAATATTTTATTTACCATGGTTAAAGGGTAAATCTAGTAAATAAGGGTAAACAAATAATATTATAATAATAATAAATTACCCTAAAATGTGTCCTAACCTTATTGGTTGATACATGTCCGACCATGGGAATCTTTGGGTCGATTTTGGGACCCCATGGATCCACTTGTTGGTGATAAAGACACTTTATATTAATTAAGTTAAAATAAATACAAGAAAGACATAAGCATATATCTTTTAGAAAAACAATTTTTACATAGGGTTATATATTTTGAAATTTAGACTATAAATATTCATTAGAAATATAAAAATATTTACTACATAATTTTATTTTACTTATAATTTTTAGACATTAAATAATTTAATTTATTTATGAAACAATGATGATGCAGTAATTACCGTATTAATGAAAGATTAAGATAATTGATATTATAAATACCAAAATCAATGTAATTTGAGACTTTTTATAAATTAAAATAATTTTATAGGTTAATATGACATATTAAAATTATTTATATAAATTGTTTTCGAAGTAATAATGTTGTTATGAATTTATCAAAAAAAATACCCAATAGTGTCAAAATTGACATAAAAGTGTTTTAAAAAAAATATTATATTATTAATTGATATTCAATTCATAAAAATATAGGGATCAGCCAGAAGACTTATATAATGATAGGTTTATCATTAATGGACCACTTTGGGGTCTCTTGGAGGTATATAGTAAGTTTATTAACTATATAATATAAAAATACAAAGTGTCATAGTAAGTGTCAAACTAATTTACTAAGAGTCAAAACTAAAAGGCAAGGTTAATATAATAACCCAAACCTGTCTAAATTATATTGGATGAGTGGTTTTCGACCCATACCCACCTTAAACTTTAAATAATACACTTTTGAGCCATTAGAAACCAAATATGAATTTATTATAAAATAATATTTCTAGATTTTCCTAAGGTGCCCCTCCTCCCCCTTATAAAAGGACACCACTTCTAACCACTTCTCCACACATTCAAAGCCTTTTGGTTTGCCCAAACCCGGCCCAAATACTCTCTCAAATTCCCTCAATACAACCCAGAGGCCTTAGTTTGATCATAAATCCAACCTAAGGAGCCATTTTGATCAAATCAAAAGGAAGAACCTAAAGAAGAAGTAATGTTTTCACCACCCTTTTTCAAGTTCATTTCTTCTTCAACTTCTTCTTCCTTTGTTATTCCCATTCTAAAATAATAAATACAGTATATCCTATATAATGTGATATTATTATAAATATGGTACAACCATATTCAGTATTATATCCATCCTTTGAATGACATGTCACCATACGTGCGTACGTATGGCTTACCGTCTCAACGTCGTGGTGTAATTGTTATTCAATATATTATTATTTGGATGGGTATAATAATGAGGTGTAATTCATGTAAATAATAAATATAACATGATAATGATTCTTCATATGTGATATATCATCCAATTATATATTATATTAATATCAAAAGAATGATATTTTTGCTCGTACGTATGTACGAATTACTGTCTCCACGACGCGATGAGATTCATTTCCAAGTTCACCATTCATCGACAATTATAAAAATATATATTACTAATAAGTATGTAATATATGACATAATAATGCTACTGAAAATTTATATATTTATATATATAAGTATTTATGTACTTACATATATCTTATTCAATACTATGTAAAAATGGGAACAACGTTTATGCGTACGTACGTACTACCGTCTCCATAAGCGGTGTTTTCCATTTCATATATACGTCTATTATAAATTTTTATATTCTAAATATATAAGATAAAAAAATCATTTTTTATATACTGGAAGTATTTAAATCATGATCTATGTGATACAGTCAAGAGTAACATGTTAAAACACGTACGATAATGAAAGCGATTATTACCCGAAATATTAATATAACCTGGAAATTATTATTAAATGGGTAGTATAAAGTCATAAATGAATAATTTATGGCATCATAAATATTAATATGGTACTGGTATAATTTAATAACATACTATAGTCTTCACATAAGAGGCTAAACGTACCCTCGACTAAAGGAAAGTGCAAGGTAAGGGGTTTTCATCTCACTCCTTATTCCCGTGAGATTCATGCCATATTGCCACTATTACCTTTTGTGTGGTGTATGTACTTCCCATAATTGTATTATTTTTGTAATAAACATTAATTTATGTGTATTGAAATATTCATTGTATGATACCTCTTTCATGGGGTGTATGTTTCGTAAGTTACCAAATTGGTAAGGGTTTATTTCACAATCTTATCATTATCCGAGGTTGTTTATACGTAATTATCTACTGGGACCTCTTTATCATCCACATCCATGTTTCTTAAAAATGTATTTCAAAGCATTATTAATATTTTACAGAATATGGGTTAAATTAATTTATACCTTTGTTTGACTTTTTATAAGAATTTTATAAAGGAATCTTTCTGTCGTTTTCCAAACATGGTCCTTTTTAACCTTTTAGACAAAATTAAGGTAAAAATGTCTTTTTTTAACTTATAAGGTGGGTGAGGATATTTTCCACCATTATAAAATCTTTGATGCCTCCCTTTCAATATTTTAATAATATTTTCAATGTAAATGTTTTCTTTTATAATTATGTGAATTTTAAATTATTTCAAGAAAAGAGATATTTCTCTCAAATAGTTTTGATTTCATCTATGTCAACATCCTTTGATAAATTTTACACTTGTTTGAAGTTGATTTATTATGATACAAATATTCCATATTTTAATTAAGGTTTTGTGATATGTTTGACTATGGATGAGTTATTTTTATGCCATTAATGGTTTATGATTAATGTTTTGACATTTCATATGCTAGTTTTAATACGAATGTTTATGTTATATTTCATCCTCTTCTGAAGATGAATGTGTTGGACTAGTATGCTCTGGGTTGGGGTCCAGCTATAGCAGACCCTCTGGGTTGGTGTCCAGTTATTAGAGGCACTCTGGGTTGGTGTCCGGTTATTAGAGGCACTCCGGTTTGGTGTCCAATTATTAGAGGTACTCCGGGTTGGTGTTCGGTTATTAGGGGCACTCCGGGTTGGAGTCCGGTTACAGAGGCTCTCCAGGTTGGGTTCCGGTTACATTTATCCCTTAGGTCTTGGCACGAGGCCTTGAAACAGAAATTAAAGTTTGGTATTATACATTCCATCATTATGAAAGTGGTTAGTGATATTGCATGTGATTATTCGACTAGTAGAATATCCATGTGAATAAGTAAATGGAATTACTTCATTTTATTTTTTCCATATTATGCTGAAGTTAATGTTTAAAAGGATTTTGTTTTAGTTATAAATTTCCTTAAATGTTTGTGCTTATTTATGAAAGTTTCCGCTGTATTGTTATCCTTACTGAGCATCTGAGCTCACCCTTTTCAATGTTTTATTTTTCCCAGGATGTGAAGAAGTAATTTATGAATGACCTGTAGGGATAGTATGAGGGGATATGAAGACAAGATGTTGTTGTAGTTTTTTTAACCTTATGATATAATGTAAGACTTATGAATATATCTATTGTTTCCAAGACTACTAAACTAATCGGTCTTTCGAGACTTGATCCTTTGTGATCATGCCAATTTTATGTAATAATGCACCGAATCTAGATAACTGGGGTCGGGGCATTACATTATCATTATTTTTCTTCATCCATCTTATTTGTTCTCACCCCCTCACTCCTATGGAATTCAATTTTGAACAAGTCCAAACATGGGAAACCTATCCCTACATTGATCACCCAACCCCATGTGTGATATACAATGACCAACCTAATTTATACTTGTGGGATCATCAACAACATAATGAACCACAATGTTTTTACTCCTATGATCTAAAAAACATCCCAACATATAATGAGTTTCAATCCCCACAAGGCCAATCTGAACACCCTCCTATGCAATTCCAACAACTTAATTATCCACCTGGAATAGACCACCTTTCTCAACCCCTTGACCATCATGATACAAACCCATTAATTTAAAAATTGTGTCAACAAATTGAGAAAATAAATTTTGAGGTTTCATCTTTGAGGTTAGAACTAAAAAGAATTAAAACTTATGAGGAACACATCCCTACACCAATTGTCCCTTCCATAACCTTATTTGACGTTTCTTGTTTGCCACAAACCCCACATGAATTTATTGAAGAACCAACCTTTGGATTTGGGATAGATGAAGAGGATCAAGGAATTTTTGAAGGGTATTTAAATCAGGAGGGAATTTACATTTTGTATTCAAAAGAGGAGAATTTGACATCATGGATTGAGTCTCCTAAGTATAACTCCCTTGAAGAATTTTCAAAAACACCAACTATTGAACCATTGAGAGAAATAACAAACATTGAGTCCATACCCATTCCTAAAATTGATCTTTCCAATTTTTGGTTGAATCTTATATTCAAAAGGAACCAAGTCTATTGAAAAATTTTGAAAATGAAATTGAGTTTGATTCAAAGTCCCAACCTATGTCTGAAAGTGTTAGCCTACATTAACTTGAACGAAAGGACTTTCCATCCACCCTCAAGTTTTGATTCATTAGGGATATCCAAAAACTACCAATTTTCACAATTTCTTATCTTGAAACAAATAAAGAGGTAATGATTCTTAATGTCTTTTTATAGACTAAAAAAGAAACTGAATCCACCATTTATGATATTCCTTGGATTTACCCGCTCATTTTAGAACATTGGTTTT
This sequence comes from Viscum album, assembly GCA_963277665.1. NCBI lineage: Eukaryota > Viridiplantae > Streptophyta > Magnoliopsida > Santalales > Viscaceae > Viscum > Viscum album. Next base: position 150,333,163 of record OY728123.1, on the reverse strand, counting down.
TACATGACAGAAATTATAAACATATAATCAATCTCAATCTAGTGGATATGGAGAAATATGGGGTCTTTAAAATGTTGAAAATTGGTATTGGGTAAGTTGGGGGTTCAAGTCAAGCTCATGACGTTAAACAAAGCGCTGCATGGGAGGAAACCCATGGTTTTCAAGTTTCCTATCATTTTGTTGTTTTAATAAAATTTATATTTTAAATAGGATTAATTAATAATTTCTATATTTAAAAAAAATAGATTGTCGACCTGTTATTCTATTATGAGTATGGATGGATATGAAAGGGGAGCACTATATTCATCTGTGTCACGTGGTGTGATCTTTGAGTAATGCCTTACCCAGCAATTTAAAAAGAAGAAAATGTATCATCAGTTTATTTTATTTTAATGTTTTTGTAGGTTAAAATAAAAAAATTAAAAAAATATAATAATAAAAAAGGGACACGTCGTGGGTCGTGGGGCAAACCCCATCACAACCGGCGAAGCTGTAGGGATTCAAACCCAGGACCGAAGGGAGACAGGGGCGCGCTCTTACCCCTGACCTATGACTTTTTGTGATTCCTTATTCTATAATTTATATATATATACTTATATTTTACTTTATTTATTATATATATATATATATATATATATTTTTGTTTTATTTTGTTTTTTTCTACTCGGGAACTCTACAAGTGACATGGATATCAAAGGATTAAAAGGGAGCAGCAAGAATTTCAACTTCAACCACCAGGTGACTTCATTCCATGATCCTCATTTTCAATTTCCTTTTTGAACTTTCATTCTCTACCTCTACCCCTTATAAATTTTATTTTCTTTAAACACTGGGGACAGTGTTGTTTTAAGTTGGGGGGGAGATAAAATAAAAAAAATATTTTTTTGTCAAAAAAATGAATGATTTGAAAAAAAATGTGTAAATGGAAGGAAAAATTCATTTAACTTTGAACATGGTAATACACATTGCACACTTTGAAACTGAATATCAAATAAATTAGCATGCCATGGTTCTGATTTTAATCCTTGTATAATTTCATGAGCATAGATTTTGGAAAGTGTGGCTGTCAAATGTGATATTTCATCATTTATATTTTCATCCAAATAAAAAAAAGATCACAATGCACGTCCTTTGGATAGTGTGGTATTAGTTTGAGTTCATGGGGTCCCCCAAATAAATAGCATAGGTTTGGTGATCATTTTAGTTTAATATGAGTATTCAAAAAAAAATTAAAAAAACATTGCGCATAGAGAAATGAAATGACCTAATGCGTGGCTTTCGGCACTTGGGGATCGTGACTCCATAGTTGTCTGGCCCAGAGTTGGTAATTTTATCTTTATTTTTGGTAATTTGAATTTGTTTTTGACTGAGTTAACTTGAGAAGATGCCCAAGTATGTGGGATTCACTTGGTTCCCTAAGGTCTTTGAGCCTGGGAGTCATCAGCAAAGTCTCGCTACAGGGGTTGACTCTTTTGAGTGCAACTTAAATTACCAGGGAAAAATTAAAAAAAAACAAAATAATACAATAAAAAAATTGAATACTGATCTTAATATTGAAATGTGATTCCACCTATCTCTTTCATAATTTCCTCCTTGAATAAATATGAACCCCCATGTCTATTATGATGCACAACACATCCTCATACTTAATTGATATTGGATGAAATATGGCGATGAATTTGAACAAAGTAATGGGATTAGGATTAGGATATGCTTATGAAACTATCATGTATTAAAATAGTTTTATGGGTTTTAAGATTTTTTGGTATAAGTATTTTTTGTGATCATTGTGTATTAAAATGATTTTAGAAAAGGGAATTCAAATTTCATATTGTTGAGATATATTTTGCTCGGGACTAGCAAAACTCAAGTTGGGGGGGGGGGGGGGGTGTGATTAGCCAATAAATGGGGATAATATTCATTGTAAATATATATAATATTCATGTTATTTATTATTCATAAACACTATTTTAGTGCATTTTACACTTTGAACATCATTTCACATTATGATTGTAATACCTTTTTAAAATGCACTATTATGTGGTACATTTTTTAACATCATTTAAAGTACTCAATGATTCATCTGATTTTAAGGAATTTAATTATCCATATTTTAATTTTATATTTTTATAAATTGATATACACTTCAATATGAACATGTTTTATTCAGGGATCAATGGAGAATTCATGGAAGAAGATGGGGATATTTTGTGATGAAAGGAAACAATTCTAGAGAAGTCAGATTGGACACCAGCCCACTAATGAGACTGTGAGGCCCAACATACAAGAAAAATGAATCCAAACATTCGTGGAATTCTAGAAGAAATTTAGAGGAAAAAATAAATATTCATGATCCAATGCTAAGTTGGCCTCCACGGTGTTCATTTAGGCGGACCAAGTTAGAGATAAAATTCATCGCCAGATTCTGCGGCCCAGACAAACAGTCCACTAATCTAATCATATCTCCGAATGCAAACCTCCAAATGGGCCCAAATTTTACAGTCGGGTAGGAGATATCTGGGGATCCATTTTATTATTTTATGGACCACTCTTATTCGGCCATCCAAAAGGACTTACAAGCATGTTTGTTCGGTGGATGAAAGATGACTGCCACCTCGGGTCAAGGGTGGAAAAGTCGCCTCTCCCTTACTTTCCACCACCCTAGGCCTACAATACTCAAGTGGGATCTTTTGTACTGTTGGAGGCTCGACCCAAGGCTCCCAAAATGTCTATTTAAGGTAGTGGTGGTGAAGGAGTTTTTCATCTTTGATCTTTTTTTTCATCTTAATGTTATACTGCCAATTTCTCTTTGTATCGTTCTTCCTTCACATGTAAGTTGTTTTAAATCATCCTAGTTTCATAATAAAAGTTATTCTTCTACTCTTATTATATTGTTATACATATCACATTGATACTATTGGTTCTAGGTTTGAATTTATTCACACAATAATTTGTGATATTTATCACACAACGGTGGAGTGATCGATTTTTGTTGTTTTTTTTACTTCTCCATTTCCCCCCTCATAAGTCTACTTCCCGCTTCCATTGAAGACATGTCATCAATGGAGGGATAAAACACTTATGGGTTGATCCAAGGGAGTATAAAGGGGCGGGATTGGATGTTATTTATCACCCTATTAATGTATAATTATTTCTTGAATTGAGATTTTTATTTAATGATTTTTAAAACATCTTCATCCTTATTGAATTTAAGGTCACACATTTCAAGTGCTAATACAAACCTTTACCTTGGAGTGCTCAATGCTTTTATCCTTCAAGTGTATAGGTGATTAGTATTATGTTGTGTAGGAATTAAACCAATATGTTATGATTACGTTTGATCTTCTTAAATGAACCCATCTCAATTATAAGAAATTGAAATCATTAAAAAAGGAATTCATCCAATCCACCCCGAGCGATAACCTAGGATTAACTCATTATTTTAAATCGAATTCACTTAAATATGTTAGTGATCCTTTAAGCCCATATATAATCAACCCATGTTGGGCACTTCATAGCCCAAAAAAAATTCCTTAGAATGTGCGCGTCTATAGGTTACTTCTTAGGTCTTTGTGGATTCGACAACCCAAGCTAGACTACAAGGACCGTTCTACCTTTATCTCTTGGATAAATTTGAGCGAGAATCAGTCACTGAAGGACTCATTCACACAAAGGAAATCTGTGTACTATCTCGCGAATTCCTCAGTTCATGGATGAAGCGAACATGAAAGGTTCTGCGAGCCATTATCGCGAACCGTAGCCTCCGCAAACCCCAGTTTGCTGAGTCTTTGATGGGTCAAGATACCTTCTCATGGGCCTCCACAAATGGTGTCGCATGCCCATAGATACAACTGACATGATTCTCTATAAAAGTATCACATAATTAATCAAGGGTGGAAGACAATGAGGATGATGGGGCAGAAGACGAAATCTTGAAGGGGAATCAGAGGTTGGCAGTAAGAACTCGGAGAAGATTTTGGGTTCAGTCTTGATTCATCGATGAATCCTGAATTGTGAACCATGCTATCCATAGGTAAAACAAATTGCAAACCATTAAACGGGCGAACATAATAATAAAAAGATAATTATGAACCTAATTGGTAAAATACGAACTACATACTTCTCAGGGATGAATTCCTCGTGAACAATAATCCCTTAAACCCTCCTTCAATATGGTGCTCCGTGTAGTGTACCTTTACACAGACATAACCTGATGCGATTAGTATGTGGATGGAACCCAAAGCAACATGATGGGCCGCGTACCACAATGTTATGTGTTTGTCTATAAACTTTCTCATGTACCACATAGGTATGAAGACGACCCCTCTGCTTGCATACCACTATGGTATGAAGAGCCTCCCTTATCCCGCATAAGAAACCAGTACGCAGAATGGGGAATATTTGGGTATTATTTCTTATGGTTCCAACCTCACCCCTCCACTACTGTCCAGTCCTCCATAATCACTCCACAAACCAGCTCCGACATTAGGCCAAATCCTTCTCTAAATCCAATGGACCTGTATGATCAGTCCATCGGGTGCATCAGTGTTCCCCATTGAGTCTTCATACCCATGGTAAGCGGAATCATGAATGCTCTCCCCACAACGTTTTAGGATTCAGAAATTTAAATGGGTCTACATTCCCATGGTAACCCAATGTCTAACCTTGGGATGCCAATGTGAACCGCCCCATTCTAGGATTAAGGCTGATGACATGATTTTCCATTCAATAAGTAATTCTAATCAGTCAAATTAGTTATATTCACTTTTCCTTTGATGAGGAAGAAACTCCTCCCCTTTCCGAGAATGTATTCTTGGGCCCTCCCACTGAGGTATGTCCCTAATATTCTAAGGTTGAGCCTCATAAACTTTAATGTCATTTCAAATTAAATGGTTCATTGCTCTGCGCCCTCACCCATGGTTGCCCCAGCCTTGTATATAGTAAGCTCGCACTCTCCCACCTGCAAGAGAAGAAGCATGTCATTTATTGAATCATTTACATCCTATTATTTCTCACAATGATCATGAATCTTGTGGGCTTAGAGGTTTGTGACAATTACAACATCCACAAATATGAACTATGAGAACTATGATTCCTGATCAAACTAAGATACCTAGGACACCTAATTGAAGGCTCGAGCTCAAAAGGGTGCCCATCCAAAAGGGATCACTCAATCATGTCCCCTTCAATGGGAAGCTTCTATGCATAATCCCCAAAAAATCTAAATTAAGATAACTATGAATCCTGATAAAACCATGATATGTAGGATGCCTAACTGAAGGCGCAAGCTCAAAAGGGTTCCCTTCTCTAAAGGGTCTACCCAATCATGCCCCCATGAATGGGAAACGTCCATGTGTTAGTCCCAGTCGTTCCGAACTACATGGGCTCTGATTCTTCTCCTGAGGATATATAGGAAACCCATCTTATGGGTCTGATCCCAACATCAAATCACCTTTCATCCACCATGGATGACAATAAACTCTAGAGAGCCTTATTGTATGTCTCAAGTCAGCATCAACTTCCTAGCATCAAACATATGTATACCTACGATGATCCTGCAAACCAAGGGTGGGCTATGGACACACTCTTTGGGAATGAACCAAGGATTCATGAACATATGAACACGACTTAAATCTATAAGAGAGTCCCAGAACAGGAAATAATCCTTCCCTGGAAGGGTGCGGTGAGCCTGAATTCCCATCCTCTCAACCAATGGAGTTCTCAAGTGTTGGTGGCTGAATCATTAATCAATGAGTGCCTTCCTTTGGAAATCAGGTCCATGAATCAGGGATAATAGGGCCATTGGGTGTTTCAAGCTCCACGAATAAACATGTTAGATACCATCTGAGGAAGTTATATCTGAGGAGGAATGATTGCACAAGTACTTGACCCCATACAATCACCCATTGGGACCGAATGACTGTGAAATATTCTTCACAATGCGAAAGGGGTGAATTGCCCAGTCTCTGTGGGGTTAATCCAACCTTCTTCTGAATAATAATGACACAGAATGGGTCGAAACAAATGAAATGATGAATTTGATAAGAAACCATCTACGGAAAAGGGAAAGGTGATAATTATCATCGGACCATTTCACCATCACTTAGAAAGCGCCACCTCAGAGGTGGAACAAACATTTATGCAATTTTTTTAAGGAAAATAAAACATGATGCTTTGTGGAGACGGTAGTCCCCACACATGTACAAATGTCGTTTGTGTTTTCCTTAAGGGAAAGGGGAAAGGAGGTTAATAATTTTTACCCTAGAATAATAAAATTAAATATAAAAAAATTATTTTTTTATATTTTAATGATAAAAATATAGATTATGAAATGTTATATAGAAAAAATAATTAATTAGGGAAAATTAGTACTCATGTTGAGGACTTGGAATTTCCATTGGAGGAATCATTAGAAAGGGAGGTATTAGGATAATCTATTATGAACATAATATTAATAGGGTGACATATTATAATATGGGAATGAATAAGGTAAGTTTTTCAAGAGGGAAGAAAAAATTTAAGTGGTATTTAAGTTGTGAAGAGACACCCCATTTATAAGTGGCAAGAATGGTATATTTGTAAATAGTTGAACTTAATATAAAGAGGTCACATGTTTCACTTGTCAAGAGGATCATAAATGGGAAAATGTTGAGTGGGTGATTATATAAGGTCAAAAATATCATGAAAAATCAATTATATTTATGTTTTATATAATTCTGAAGCTCTTTACCCCTATATTTAATACTTTTACAATATTTGGTTTTACCGTGCTTGCTAGATTTTTCCTATGTAAATATTTTATTCTTAAAAATAAAGTGAAACTTATTGAATAATTTGGGGATATTAATTATAATAATTAAATCCATTTTATTAGAAATAATTTATATCTGTAAGAAAAATTGTTTCTAGAATTATCACATGAAACCTGTAAAACCCCATTTTTGGAAAGTGTATGACCACAGTAAAATTTATATATAGGTTAAAATCATCAATGTCTTTGATTTTAATTATATAATTTGGTTTATTATAAAATTAATTATTATTTCCAGAAAATAAAAAACTAAATTTTACCAATATAATATTTAATTAAAATAAAATACCAAAAAAAATTTTATTGAAAAATATTGAATAAGTCCTTATAATATTAATATTTGGTTTTTGAAATTAAACATTGTATTTTTTAAAAATTTATATTTTTACATCATATATATATATTAACAATTAAAATGTTTTATAAACTTATTTCACTTTATTATAAAATAAAAAATTCATAAAAGCTATGGTTTTGATAAAAGCTATATTTTCAGTATTCACTTAAAAATCAACTACTTCAGAAAAATCTTAAATTTTTTTATTAAGCTACTATTGACATTATAAATCCAAAAAATGCAGTTTATTTTTTTAAATTCAAATTCAAATTCATCTTTTTAATAATGTAATGAATGAAGGGTCTTTAGAGTCCACATTATGTAATAATTTTTTCAGATGTAGTGCTTATACACTATAGTAGGGTCTCATGTATGATATAAACTCTATGCATGTGATATATAAAGCTTAAGGATACATTACTACCAATGAATCCTTTATTAAGATCTCGAGACTATGTTGCACCCAACATAGTGTGTGCATTTGGATGGAACTTCCACCACAAGATACCCCACAACATTTATTTGGTTTAATCCATTATGAATAGATGAAACACTACATGAATTTCCATTGAATAAATTCAATGGATATTCCAATGGGAATAAATGAATTTGACACATTTAATATGTATGATTCCATGTTTTTGAACCGATTTAAAATTCCATGAGAATTTGAACTTTTTATTTGGTGGATGGGACAAATCCAAAACTAATCCTTACAATGTAAATCTGAGCATTAAAACACTTAAATCTGATGTTTTTAGATAGGATTTAAGGTATGAGAGGTGACTTGGGTGTTCCGGTGAGTTTCATAATTATAGGTATTCAAAAACAGGTTTTTCTTTGAAAGGTAAGGAGAGGTGCACGGTTTTCACCATGTTAGTGAAAACCATGCAACTAAACCATGTGGCCCTTAAGGGGAGTCACAGGGTTTGTTAAATCATGAAAAAAAGGTTTCCAGAACATGACAATTTTCTAAAACAATACATATGGTACAACACAACTTATTCATAGTTTGTCAAACCCTGCACTTAGCCATGTGAGGGGTGTACCTTCAGGAATTGGCACTGCACGGTTGGTGCAAGGTTTTACAAACCGTGAGGATCATTAAAGAGCTGAATGTTTCCATTTCTCCATTCTAACCTTCTACTTTACTTATCCTTTATCATCCCTCATTTCTACCACATTATTTGCTACTCATACTTCCCCTTGTCCTCCTCCTAGGATTCTATGGCTCACATAAATTAAGACTCAGAATTAAGCATTGTTGGTCACATTTGATCACCCTCAGTTAGTCTCTCATTTCCCATTAATTCCTGATGCACCCGATTTGTGTATACATTTTCACATACATTATTGAAAATAAGAGAAATGTTTTCGAAATTACCTACTACTTAGTAGAAAAATACTTTGATTTTGGTGACCATGCTCATTTTTAGGAGATTTATGGCAAATACAAAAACTGGGGGAGAATTGAGAAAAAAATTACAACTACACGGCATGTACTTATATACACGCAGTGTACATTCAAGCTCAAACATGGGTTGACTAGAAAAAGTACATTCCCACGTAACTGGAAGCTAGGACATGCCGTGTTCAACCTATACACGCCATGTCAACCCTTTTAGAAGCAGTTGGTGGATGAGAAAGGTCGACATGCCCATGTGGCTGGCTGAAGGGGACACGTTGTGTTCAACATACACACGCTGTGTATACCTTTCTAGAAGCGGTTGGTGGATGGAAAAAGAGAAGTACATGATGTGTATGGTGGTTCTACATGCCATGTATATCTACCTACCATGCAGCGCTGTGTTGCAAGTCAAAGATAGTGTGTTAGGCCGCCTACCATCATATAAAACAATGAAAAAATCCCATTGACAAAAGTATACGCCGTGTACTTTTTCCACATGTTGTGTAGTTATATTTTCTATAAAAGGAGGCCTTGTCCTCTAGTTCAAGGGGGTGGTGTGTGGAGAGAAAGTGTGGACAAAAGGTCAAAGGTCCGAAGGAAAGAAGCTCTGCCGCCATACTACCGCTATTCTACCATCTACTGAAGAATCATTCCCATCTCAAAGTTTAAAGCATGATCACATAAGGTATCAAGAGTTTTGTGTTTATAATTTTCTATATGAGTAAATAAATACCCATTGTGTTGGGGTTGTGGGAGATGATGAGTTGTAATTTAAATTAGTTTCTATGAATGTGTTTGTTCTTTTAACTTCTTATTATTCATCACATCATCTTATCACTGAAAATTCAGAACCAGACCAAGGGCAGAATTTTCAAGGATTCAAAAGAAGAATACCAATGAATAGTTTCATGATCATTGGAAGTATTCATTGAATCAAAAATGTACTAATCCAAATAAATAACTGTTAAACACTAACTATCGGACCAAGGAGTTTGTTTCTTCAGATCTAAATATAATTTTACCAGACCAAGAAAACTTTATCACAAATTGAAACCCAGAGTGTTGGGATATTATGAACAACACAACCTAATTAGCAATTTTATTTAATAATCAACTTCACATATATCCATAACCCCATTGAATTTATCTATTTATCTGTATCAAAACCAATTTTCCCATATTTTCTTTTATTCATTAAGTAATTTATTAAAGAAACTTTAAACTAATTAATATTTTTATCCAAACAAAAAAAATCAACTCTAAATTCAGCACACTTTACAAAGAAAAAAATACAAACTAAGTTAAACAACACAAGAATAACTTCTTTTTCCCTATGGATCGACCCCTTATTGTTGCAGTAATTGTTAGGGTAAAAATAATTTGGGACACCGATAACATACCTTCGATGAAACTACTCGCCAAATTTTGGTGGCATTGTTGGGGAAAGAGAAAAGTTACTTTTTCTTGTTTTAATTAAGTTTATATCAAATTTTAGAGAAAATAAAAATCAACAATTCACAAAAAATATATTTTCTAAACTTATTTCTATTTATCATTCTTTTTCCTCGTTTATGATTGTTGTGTTTTGTATTGTGAAGATCTTTAGGTGTATGAGTGGCTACCTCACACGTTCTAAGAATGCTGAGTCATCGAGGCTTCTCCCAACTGACCCAGAGATTGAACGAACTATTTTGAGGTGCCAACAATCACTCATGACCAAGCACAATCACAACAATTCCATTTCACAGAATGAGGAAGGTAATCCAGCTGTTGTCCAAGGAGATGGACAACCACTAGGACCAGATGAAAATTGGAACCAGCAAGCACCACTTTCTCCAGGGTATGGCCCGCAGCAGCTTCAACAATTCCAACCAGAGTGGATTACATTTTTACACCCAGGTCAGGGGCCGTACAATGCCCCTTAGGACCAACAATACATTCCGACTCCCCTTCCTCATCAGCCACCTCCACACCGTACTCTCAGGGAGTAAAACCTTCCATCTATCCACGGAGCGGACACAGGCATCGTCCGTCCACCAGTGTAGGCCCAACACTTTGAGATCAAGCCCACTATCATGCATCAGATCCAGAACACCATTCAATTCAGTAGCCTGCCCAGCAAGGATCCCAATTCCCATCTCTCAAATTTCTTGGAGGTCTGCGACATGTTCTGATACCATAGAGTGTCCATATATTCCATCTATCTTTTCCTCTTCCCCTTCTCGCTAAGGGATAAGATGAAAGACTGGATCAAAGGATTTCCACAATGATCCATCCTCGCATGGGAGGTGCTAGACTAGGTATTCATATCTAAATACTTCCCAGCGTCGAAGATGGTGACTCTGCAGAATGAAATCCACAACTTCCAGCAACATAACTCGGAGTCATTATACGAATCATGGGATAGATTTAAGGAGATGTTGCGCAAATTCCCACACCACGGACTCCCAATTTGGATGCAGGTCCAAACCTTCTATAGAGGACTGACAATGAATTTGAAGTCCATAGTGGATGCTGCTGCAGGAGGTACAGTAATGAAGAAATCCCCCGAAGAACTTTTCGAAATACTGGAAGAAAAGTTTTCCAGTAGCTTCCAGTGGCATTCTGAGAGGGGTACACCGAAACAAGGTATGCATAACATTGATTCTACTACTATTATTACTTCACAATTGGAAGTTGTGTCCAAAAAGATCGACGTGCTCAATTTCAAGGGTGCATCCCAAGTACATATGACAAACCATCTATCATTTGGTGAATGTGGTGATAACCACATCATGGGAGAATGCCTAGGTTCTGATGGAGGCCCTTCAACAAGCGAGGTGAGTTATGTTTCCTAGAACTGAGGGTCAAACCAATACCAGCAGTACCAATACCCGGCTTGGTGTGATCCATAAAACGCAGGCTGGGGCCTACAACAACAGAATCTTCCACCCCAGCGACCACCCGGCTATCACCAGCCACCTTATCAGAACCAGTACTAGAGGTAGAAATATCCCCAACATGGCTCTTATTAGCAACAAGGGTATCCAAAACCTCACCCACAGCAGCCGCGGTATTCACCACCTCCACCAGCTCAACAACCACCTTAGCTGGAGAACACCTCAAGGTTAGAGGATCTCATGACAAAATTTATATCTACTGCTGAAACTAAATTTCATAATCAAGAGGCATATATTCAAGGCCTGTAGAACTAGATTGGCCAGTTGGAAAACCAACTCTTGGCAAGGCAACCCGGTACACTACCGGGTAACACTGAAAAGAACCCGAGGGAGGAATCCCATGCCATCACACTACGAAGTGGAAAAATATACCACAACAACAACCATCACAGCTAGGTGCACCCACACCCCCTTTTGATGATGAAGGTACAAAAATAGACCCCTCATCATCCAATAGCCCACATAATTCGGCTTCTCATAATAATGGAAAGGAGGTTGTAAAACCCTTTTAGTGTGCCTTACCCTTCCCAGAGATATTGATGCAGAGAAATATGGACCATGAGTTCAGAAAATTCATGGACGTGTTTAAGATGCTACACATAAATATACCTTTTATAGAGGCACTGACACAGATGCCCACATATGCCAAATTCCTGAAGGAAATCCTCTCTAACAGAAGAAAGATGGAGTACCTAGGCACCATTGCATTAACCAAGGATTGTTTTGCAGTCATCCAGCACTCGATTCCTCCCAAACTCCAAGATCCAGTTTTCAAGAAGCTAGGGCTCAACAATTTGAAGCATGATCGGGTAGCCCTTAAATTTGCAGAACGATCCATCAAACATCCAAAGGGGCTACTGGAGGACGTTTTAGTTAAGGTGGGTAGGTTGATCCTTCCCACAGATTTCATCATCCTTGACATGGAGGACGACCAAGAGGCACCTATCATCTTGGGAAGGACCTTCTTAGCAACTGGGAAGGTACAGATCGACGTGCATGAAGGGAAGCTAATTTTCCTGGTAGGAGATGAGAGATTATCCTACAATGCCCTGAAGGCTTTCAAGAATGAATAATTTTATGATCATGAGGGGTGTTATACAGTAACCACTGTGGATGATGGCTTGAATGAAGGGGATGATCTAGTATGTTATTTTACTTCAGATAACTTTATCATTCCAGAAATTCCAGTTGAAGAAGATCCAGGGGACCTAAAATTTTTGGAAGGCCTAGGCGGCCACTAATGGAAATGTGCAGTTGTTCCTGATAGTCTGAAATGGGAAAAGGTGAAACCACTTGTACCTTCGATTCGGAATGTTCCCAAACTAAAACTGAAGCCTCTCCCATCTTCTCTAAAGTATAGGTATTTAGAAGACCATCAAACATTCCTTGTAATACTTAGTGAAGATCTATCATAGGAGTAGGAAGATGCACTTCTACATGTTTTGAAATAGAGGAATCACACCAATGGGTGTAAAGTTTCGGATTTGAAGGGAATCAGGCCTACCGTTTGCACCCACAAGGTGCAACTTGAAGAAGGTACAAAGAAATCTTGGCAACCACAACGACGCCTAAATCCCCCCATAAAGGAAATTGTAAAAAAATGGTGATTAAATTTTTGGATGGAGACATCATCTATCCCATCTCAGATAGTCCATGGGTGAGTCCCCTATAAGTGGTACCCAAAAAGAGAGGTATCTCTCTGATTTCAAATATTAAGAATGAGCCCATCCCCACTCGCATTGTCATGGGCTGGTGAGTCTGTGTTGACTACAGGAAGCTGAATGATGCCACAAGGAAAGATCATTTCCCCTGCCATTCATGGATCAGATGCTAGAGAGACTAGCAGGGCACAAATTCTATTGATTCCTCGATGGCTATTCTTACTACAACCAAATTTCTATTACTCTAGAGGATCAAGAGAGGAGCCCATTTACTTTCCCCTACGGTACATTTTCGTTTGAAGGATGTCTTTTGGCATGTGCAACTCCCCCACCACTTTCCAGTGTTGTATGCTGGCTATCTTCCACAACATGGAGGAACATATCTTGGAGGTATTCATGGATGTTTGTTCCATTTAAGAAAAATCATTCAACACATGTTTGCAGCACCTGGATCTAGTTTTGGAAAGATGTGAAAACACTAACCTTGTTTTAAATAGAGAAACGTGTCATTTCATAGTGAAAAGTGGCATCATCCTTAGCCACAGAATCTCTATAAAGGGGATAGAGGTTGACTCGACAAATATAGAAGTCATTTCACGACTGCCTATTCCGACTTTTGTGAGAGCCATCAGTAGATTCCTGGGGCATGTAGGTTTTTATAGGCTGTTTTTCCGCGAATTTTCAAAAATAGCCCAGCCCCTCACCAATATTCTATCCAAATATGTCATATTTGAGTTCTATAAGACATTTTCCATAGCTTTTGAGCACTTGAAGCAGTGCCTGGTGGAATCTCTAGTGATTATTTCGCACAACTGGGTGGAACAATTGGATGTAATGTGTGATGCTAGCGACTATGAAGTGGGAGAAGTCCTAGGCCAATGGCTTGACTAGATTTCCTGACCTATATATTATGCTAGCAGGATTCTCAATGAGGCACTTATCAACTATACCACCACAGAAAAGGAGATGCTGGTAGTGTTTTTTGTGTTTGAATGGTTCCATTCTTACTTAGTTCTATCTAAAGTTATTGTTTATACTGACCATGAGGAACTAAAGTACCTACAAAAAAAGAAATATGTGAAGCCCCGATTGATCCTCTAGGTACTCCTCTTACAAGAATTTGATTTGGAGATCTGAGATAAGAAAGGGAATGAGAATGTTTTTGCTGATCATCTCTCCTACCTGAAGTTTCCTCATTTGGAGAAGGAGGAAGATCGAGAGATCGGGGAAGATTTCCATGATGAGAACCTATTTTCAATCAATGAAACACCTAGTCCTTGGTATGCTGATATTGCTATTTTTCTGTTATAGGTGTCGTTCACCCCGACCTCTACTTCCAGCAAAGGAAGAGATTTTTCTCTGATGTAAAGAGGTACTTCTAGGAAGATCCTCTTCTATTCTGATACTATGGATACGGGGTGATCCACCATTGCATCCCAAAAAATGAAGTTCATGAAATCTTGGAATTTTTTCACGCCTCTGCAGTTGGGGGACATCATGTCCCTGACTGTACGATAGAAAAGATCCTGCAATCTGGTTTTTTCTGGCCCACCATGCATAAAGATTGTCGGGCCTTTGTTTCCTGTTGTGATCGATGGTAGAGGACCGATAATGTGGTATGTAGATCTAATAATCCCCAACACCCCATCCTAGAGGCCCAAATTTTTGACATCTAGGGTATAGATTTCATGCGTCCCTTTCCCCCCATCTTTCGAGAACACTTACATCCCGGTCTGCATTGACTACGTCTCCAAGTGGGTGGATTATGCTACTACAACTCACGACATGGCCAAGGGAGTCATGCGATTCTTAAATAAATATATTTTTATCAGGTTTGGAGTTCTCTGAGTATTGATCAGCAATAGAGGGACCCACTTTGACAACACACTAATGAGAGGAATACTATAGAAGTATGGAGTAAAGCATCACATGGGGACACCCTATCATCCCCAGTCTAGTAGACAAGTGGGGCTCTCCAACTGTAATCTCAAGCATGTCCTGGAGAAAATAGTGAACAATTCTTGGAAAGACTGGTCCAAGAAGTTAGACGATGATTTATGGGCATATCAGATTTCTCTCAAAATGCCATTGGGAATCTCCCCATTCCACCTCATCTATGGAAAACCTTGACATACGCCAATAGAATTGGAGCATAAAGGATACTCGGCCATCAAGTACCGGAATTTTGATCTGAAGGCAGCTAAAGAGAAGCAAAATTTCTAAATGTCAAAACATGATGAAATGAGATTAGAGGTGTATGAAAATGCCAAGCTATACAAGGAGAAGACAAGATCAATTCACGACCGAATGATTTCACAATAATCTTTCTAGCCTGGTGATCAGGTACTCCGCTTTAACTCTCGTCTTCGATTATTCCTAGGGAATTTAAATTTGTGATGGTCTAGACCATTCCACGTTATGTGTGTATTCGTCATTGAGCAGTGAGAATTTCTAGAGAGGATGGTCAACCATTCAAGGTGAACGGACAGTAGTTGAAAGCATACCATCACATGGACGACACAGTGGGACCATTGTCCACCATACATCTTAGGTAAGATGAGGTAAGTAGGTCAATCCAACAACATAAAACAAATGCACTTTATGGGAGGCAACCCAATGGATAAATGTCATGTACCACCTATATACATGAAGTGTACTTATTCATTTTCAATTATTCTCTAACTATTATAAATATATAGATTAAAAAAGTAATAAACAACTATGATGCCAGTGCCGATTGTAAGTTCACTGGAGTTTATCTGAGTCGTCACCGGTTCGAATATATCCTGACCTTCCTTCAGCACAGGTTTCCTCCTTTTTCTCCACATATTTTCCTACACAGCGTGTGTAGTATCTTTCATATATATATATATATATATATATATATATATATATATATATATTCTTATAAGAAAACCCATGGTGGGGATGGATCAGTTGGCCAAGATCGTAACCCAGCTCCAAAAGACCCAGGTTTGAATCCTGACAACTGCCCCATTTCCATCATTTGTTCTTTTAATAAAACCACAAGGCATGTCTTTCGATATACATCGTGTGCACCATGTTTTCCTTCTAAAATTGAAAATATTTTTTTCATGAAGAAATTAATGCGGGTGAATTTGGCATATTGGAAGAGTCTCAACCCTGGATCCAAAAGACCTGGGTTTGAACTCAGCTAATCTCCCTGCTTCATCCCCTTTTGTCTAATTAAAAACCACACACTGTGCATTTACTTTCATCCCTTGTAGTATAAGCCCGTTTACTTTAACTATGTTTAAATACTTAATTGGAGAAGTAGTGAAACCTTTGCTCTAGTGGTCGAGGTCTTCCGTTCGGAACGACCGATTGTCGGTTCGAACCTCACCCCATGAACCAAATCAAAGGTTGTACTTCTCTTTTTCCAATGTTAAAACACATGACGTGTATTTCCTGATACATTACATGTATAGATTTAATTTTAATAAATTATATATATATATATATATTTTATTTTTATTAATTATTATATAGTTTATTATAATAATTATATATCTATATGTATACATATATATTTAATAAAATGGGATACACGGCGTGTAGTCTATTGTACATGCCATGTACCTCGATTGTAAAAGCTGCGGACCACTTGGCTTCAGCCCGTGTCATGCAGCTCCTTCCCCTATACCCGTTTCTTCCCCTGTATGACACCTAAACCCCCTCTTCCCAAATCCTCCAATTTTTGGGATTTTTGGTTCTGATTTCTACCACATTGTGATCCTTGGTTCAGGTAACCCCTTCTACACCCATTATTTCAAGTTTTCATTCACGTTTAGGGTGATTTGTGGATCGGCCAACCGTTTGACTTTCGCAATACACAGGAAAAAATTGAAGAACACATGCTGTGTACTTTTGTACATGACCACACTATGAATGATTCATGATTTGAAAAATACACGGTGTGTATGTTCGGTACACACCGTGTACCATCCCCCATCGTGCACATGTATCTTTTGAAAATGGCCTAACACACCATTTTCATGAACATGGCATGTTTGTTCAGAACATGCTGTGTATAACATTTCTTTAAGCTAGTTCGTGTGTAGCACTTCACACAACCGTTTACCCATTGTTCCTGAACACACCGTGTGGTCCTTGAACATGACATGTCCTGTATTATTAGAACTGCTTAAATGATGGCCGTGTTTTTCCACAAACACGACCAAGACCACTTTACATGAACATGTCATGTTTGTTCGGTACATGCTGTGTATCATTCCCTGGCCTATCCCCTACTCCCTTGGTGTGTCTATCAAGAGAACACAGGATGTTAACCCACTTTCTCTACATGTCGTGTACTCTAGATGTAAACACCAGGTACTGTTTATTTTTCAGTTTTCTCTCATTTTCTTCATTTCATTTTTCTTTTATTTTCCTTTTGTTTGGTTTTTTATTCACTTTCAGGATATAGCAGATAGAGACCATTCCTATGGAAGTGTACTACCTCCGCCACTGTGGGAAAGAGGCCCATTTATCGTTGCATACAACTCTGGCCTGTGACGCTTTCAGATCCGGACTCTCTGGTGTACCAGCTTCCCCCATTGGCCATCCTTCCACCACCCAATACTTCTTCTAAGCCTAGTCCTAGTACCTCCACACCCCCGACATCCTGTACAAAGCTTCTGAGCACCATCATTTCTTCTCAACCGGCTGCCACACTTCTTAAGCCTTCTTCAGTACCCGCTGGTCCATCATCAACCAACCCATCCGGCGGGTCTCCGTCGCCTGTAGCCACTCCACCCCTAGATCTCACTCCTGCTGCTGCACCTACACCTGGGCCGAGACCCGCAGATGTTCCCTACCCTTATATGGTGTTCCCGGTCACCGATTTGGTGCATGATAGAGTTCGGAGTTTCCCTCGCTGCCTGATTCCATTGAGCAGCCGATGTCTCGATAGCAGCGTCCCTCAGTAGCTGGGCATCTGGGGAGAGTTAGAGAATCTCCTTGGAAACAATCCATTACTCATGATCTTCTAGGTCAACACTCCTATTTTCCGTGATTTATTTTTGGAGTTTTCTGCTTCATTCGATTTCGATGGAGCTGAGTACCAGGAGACGCCTGGTGATATGGTACTCGTGGTCCGGTTCCGGCTAGGCAACCAACCCTTTCCCCTTACCATGACTGAGTTTGGCTGAGGGTGTAGTTTTTATCCTCATCCCATCACCCCAACCCATGTCTCCACCCTGACTCTACCCAAGCTCTTTGAGCACGTTTCTATGTGGCGGGAGATTGCTGGGCCTGACCACCCCTACACCCCAACTTCACAAAAGAGAACCCTTATAGCAAACCCTATCCTTCACTTCACCCACCGGTGCTTTAGTGCCATTATTTTTCCCTGCCATGAGGATATGGGGGTCGTGACCAGTCGTGACATGGATCTCATCACTTTTGTCACCCAGCAGGACTACTTGGACCTCCCTTAACTTTCCGCCTCCTATTTCCATGCCATTTTTACCGGCCGTCAGGGCAACCAGAACGATGGGTTTTATTCCACTCACCTTTCCCACCACATCAGGGTATTTGAGACTTCTCTTCACCATTAAATATTGGGTTCCCCCCACAGATAGAATATCTCGTGATTATTCACATGGGATTGGTCCGGATGTAGCGGGTTCTTACGTCCTTGCCCAGGAACCACCTCGTCCACCTGCTGACCCACCTTCCTCTGTCGATGCACCTGATCCTCCTTCCCCACCCCTTTCGGCTTCCCCAACCCGTCCCCCTTCTTCTGACCCCACCTATTCCGGACTTCCTTCTTTTATTACCCCACCAGCCCTCATACCCCTACACCCTCAGTCGATCTATCTTTTTCCCTCCACCTAGCCATGGTGGAGCAGCACATGGTTCGTCTTGGTCGAAATTAAGACCAACTAGAGAAGATTTTGGGGTTTCTTCTTCAGGATCATGGTATTCCACTACCCCCACCACCTGCCTCTACCTCGGATCCTGACCCTTTTTCCGTGGCTCTACCACCCTTTACTTCATTGGCCACAGATTTAGTTCTCCTATCTACCATGGGCCCAACTGCTGCTACCACTGCCACCACTGCTGCTAGTCCAAGGAGGGATTCCAAGCCTCCCATTCTGAGTCCAGCTCCTGAAGCTCCTACTTCTATAGATTGTCTTCTGGGTGCAGATTCAGAGCCTTCGGTATCCATGACTCCTGATCCATCTATACCGGCAGTTTCTGTACCGGATGATTCCTCTTCTGAGGCGATCACCAGACTAGTTTTTAGACACATGATTTCATTATATATATATATATATATATATATATATATATATTTGTGATATATTTTGCATGTGTATGTTGTTTATGATTGAATTGTTCTCTCTCCACCTCCATCACAGGTAATTTGGCACGTTTTGGGATGTACTATTCCACCACCTCCTATCTTTCTTCACCGAGACATGAGGGGAGTATTGTTTTTCCATTATTTTCCATTATTTTATTTCCTTTATTGATTTAGTTCTTTCCTTACTTCCCCTCATTTTTGTCTACTGTTGTGTCCCCACCTTACCTTGTTCATCTTTCTGAGCACTTAGTGGACCACGTGCGATAATAAGTATGGGGGGGGGGGCGTCTCTCGACCACTTTAGTCTTTTTCCCTCATCATCATTCTAGGAGACATCATTATTAGAAGATATATTGGAAAATGTGAAGACATTTTGGTTAATCATATTTCTAAATAATAAAGTTAAAAGTGGGAAATTTTTAAAAGTTTCATGCTTATTTCGGTTATTAAGTGTTTTAAAATGATTGCTAATATAGTTTAAATTAAAACATGTAATCCTTGGAAAATTACATCAATTAGACTAATCAATTTTATGCAAGTCATGACCTTATTGTCTCTTTAGTTGTTTTCCAACTCCTGAGAGGTATTCTAAACCCTTTTTCATATTCTTCATAATACCCTATTTCTTGAGATATTATTAGGATATACATAACTACCAGAATTTTCAAGTTTTCTTTATGAAACATGAGGAATTTTTTAATTACATTAAAATGATTGAGGCATTAGATTGTTTTCACCCCTTTATCTTGATACCTACCCCATATTTTATCTTTATTAAGCCCCTAGAAACCATGAATAAGCTTTATAGGAAGCCACATTAAAAACCTATTTTCCTTCCTACCCTAATTCTTTTATGAATTTTCATGATTATTCACTTGAGATTAAAATAATGGATTGTAATCACATGGAATACTATATTGAATTGTCATGAAAATAAGTATGGGGGAGAGCCTCTTGATTATTTGGGGCAAAAATGGTTCCAAACCACTATTAGTGGAAATTCTAAAAGGTCCCCTATTTTTTAAGAAAAATGGTACAGGCAAGGGGACCTTATACCCAATTGTTGGTTTGTAAACCCTACCTACCAAAGTAAAGGAGATGGTGGGGATGAGATCATTTGATAGAGTTTATTGAGGATTTGTTTTACATTGAGCTTAACTTTGAATATCATTCACTGTTATTTAAGAATTTAGCTTCCTTTTTCAAGCCTTAGAGTTATTTTCACATATTTACCTACCAACCTTTAACCACAACAACATATAATCCTTATTGAAAATCCCTCGTGATTTTTGTAATTCAAATTTTCTAAAGTAGAGAACAAGATTCCTTGAAAACCTATGGATAGAGTGTATATATCATTGATTGAGTGTAACTTTAAATTACAAACATCTTGAGTGTTGAGTATATTTTTGGTGAGGTAAATCATCAAGTGGCTTGTTTATTTTTGAATTGTTGAAACATGTCTTTAAAATAAGATGACAAAAGTTAATTGAATTATATATGAGGCATGATTAGAATATCTCCTGAATTGAAACTATTTCATAGATTGTTTATAATTTTATCCTATGAATTATTATTTACATTTATGATTGATTGAATTCCTTTATTTTAAAATATAGACTCTTTTAATTATATTTTTAGATTTTATTGAGGGAAAGCAAATGACTAAGTATGGGGGAGTTTGATGCACCCGATTTTTGTATACATTTTGAAATAATTTATTGAAAATAATAACAATTTATCAGAAATTACCTACTTCTTAGTGGACAAATACTTTGATTTTGGTGACCATGTTCATTTTCAGGAGATTTATGTCCAAATACACATACCTAGGGAGAACTGAGCAAAAATTTACGACTACACAGTGTTTACTTATATACACGTCGTGTACATTCAAGCTCAGACACGGGTTGACCAGGACAAGTTCTTTCCCAAGTAACCAAAAGCCAGTACATGCCGTGTTGAACCTATACATGCCATTTAAACCCTTATATAAGCTATTGGTAGAAGGGAAAAGTTGACATGCCCATGTGGCCGGCTGAAGGGGACACGTTGTGTTCAACATATACATGCCGTGTATACCTTTCTAGAAGCGGTTGGTGGACTAAAAATGGGAACTACACACCATGTATAGTAGTGCTACACAGCGTGTATATCTATCTACCAGGCGACACCATGTTCCAAGTCAAAGACGGCATGTTAGGCTACCTACTAGTGGATAAAACAATGACAAAAGAACGTTGACAAAAGTACATGCCTTGTACCTTTTCCACATGCCATGTAGTTCTACTTTTTATAAAAGGAGGCCTTAGCCTCTGGTTCAAGGGGGTGGTGTGTGGAGAGAAAGTATTGAGAAAAGGTTGAAGGTCTGAAGGAAAGAAGCTCTGCCTCCATACTACCGACATTCTACTGTCTACCAAAGAATCATTCCCTCCTCAAAGTTTTATGCAAGATCACATCAGTTATCAGGAGTTTTGTGTTTATCATTTTCTATATGTGTAACTAAATACCCAGTGTGTTGGGGTTGTGGGAGATTATGAGTTTTAATTTAAATTAGTTTCTATGAATGTGTTTGTTCTTTTAACTTCTTCTTATTCTTCTTAAATCACTTCATCTTATCACTGAAAATCCTGAACAAGACTAAGGGAATAATTTTCATGGATTCAAAAGAAGAATACCAATGAATATTTTCATGATCATTGGAAGTATTCGTTGACTCAAAAATAGACCAAGACAAATAAATAACTTTTAAAAACTAACTACTAGACCAAAGAGTTAGTTTCTTCAGATCTATATATAAGCTTACTAGACCAAGTAAACTTTATTACAGATTGAAACCTAGAGTTTTGGGTTATTATGAACAACACAACCTCATATGCAATTTGATTTAATAGTCAACTTCTCATATATCCATAACCCCAACACATTTCTATCTTTATCTGTATCAAAATCATTTTTTCCGTATTTTCTATTATTCATTAAGTAATTTATAAAATAAACTTAAAACTAGTTAATATTTTTATCCAAAAAAAATCAACTATAAATTCAGCACACATCACTAAGACAAAAATAAAAACTAAGTTAAACAAGGAAATAATAACCTCTTTTCCCTATGGATTGACCCCTTATAGGTGCTATAATTTTTAGGGTAAAAATAATTTGGGACACCGATAACATACATTTGGTGAAATGACTCTCAAATTCCTTTATCCATTAATATTTTTGTTTTAAAGGTTATTTCCATGAGATATCATGTTCCCTATTTTCATGACATTTGTATATTCCTCTGACTTCTCTAATTTAGGCTCAAATAAAATCTTGATAATGGATGAGTGAAGCATCCTCAGCATGAGGTAGGTTGTATATATGATTTCAATTAAAAATTTCATCATTATTAACATGCAGCATTATGCTGCATGCCATGATTTCCATGCATCACTTCTTAAATATAAAATTAATTAAATAAAATTCATTGACATGACTTGGAACTCTCTTACAAGGTTGGAGGTTAAATACCGCATCCCAAACCATAGCCTATGGTGATTTTGAATAAATTCTCTTATTGAATTTTATTTTTTATTCTACCAAAACACCCCATTTGGGTGACTTATTTTATAAACATACTAGTGTAATTCCTTAAAGGAATTAAATTAATGGCTAGTGATACAGTTATACACTTGGTCATATTTTTATTATTAAATGTTAATATTAATTCATTTCAATTCTAAGATAAATTTATAAATTTAATGAAATGAATTGATAGGAGGGTTGGATAAAACCCCTTGGTCCATGATCCTTTTTTATTAATGTTGAAAAGTGTAATGGACCAATGTAAATGAGGAATTAGAATGTAGTGTCATGGGTTCATCGCATGAACTGCTTGCTTATTATAAATGAAATGACTTAGTTGTGTTAAAATGAATTTTGTTATGGAATGTGTAATTTCACATCCTTCTTAATTGTTAGTAATTTAATTACCAATTTAATGATCACGATGAGTCCTATATAAATTGGAATGAATTACTTCTAATGAACTATGATTAATTATCGAGTGCAGTGACCCCCACCACCTTAATTTTAGCCTTGAGTGATACTTAGGTTTCTTTAAAGGGATTCCATGAATGAGATCATAAGTTAAATGAATTTATATTAATACTTGGTAAATAACAGGATTCTTGACACCAAATGACTTGGATGGGATCATTGTTTGAATGATAATAAACTGTCCTTGATCGATGACTGGATTACTAGTACAAAATACCATGAATGGGATCATAGGTCAATTGAGATTATATGTTCACCAAGAGTGATACATGGATTCCTAATACAGAATTTCTTGGATGATCTTAGTGGTCAAATGAATTATTACACACCTTGAGTGATAATGGGTTCATGATATGGAATTACCTAGAAACACTCATGGATTTAATGATATGATACATGCCTTGATCGATACCTAGACTCCTAATATGGACTTCCATGGATGATATTATAGGATAAATGAGATTATAGTATGGGTTGAACTATACCTAGGTTCAGATCCAGAATGAATTGGATAAGCTTAAAAGTTAAATGAATTTACTTTATACTTGATTATTATCTGGTTTACAATAATTCTAGAATAAAAATTTCGTGTACCATGTAGAACCTTCTATAGTCATCTTGATATATAGGGATGCCTGGGATAATAGTAATGGGTCCTAGGATTATGTTACCACCATAAAAATTATATTATATTCTTTTCTTTTACTATATTACTTTCATTACATATTCTTTGTGATCAGAGACAATTTGGTTTGAGCCGAAGAAGGTATCATCATCCATGTGTCGTTTGAGGAATCCAAGATGACCTATTGTCATTTATTTATTAATTATTTTATTATAACTTCACAATGCTTCATTTTATATTCACACACTAGATTACATCAGACACCGCTTGTGGTAGACTACTGAGTTTTATTCACCCCATTCTTGGGTCACTGTTATGTACCCAAAGAGATATATTGGTTGCATGATAGGATCTAGACTATACTCTCTGGTTTTTTTATTTCATTTGGGTAAGGATTGTAAATGGGATCATTGGAGTAGTGACAGAGCATAAACTCATGATACCTTATAGTGTTGGAGTCTTTCATTTATTTATTCATATTTAAAATCTAGTCATGTTTATTATATTACCTATTGGTTGTATGTTTCTTTTACATTGTATCATGTTCATACATGATTATTCATTAATTTATTATTGATTCTAAAATGTTTTTATTATCTTTCCCTATTATTTTATTCATTTTCTTTTTTTATTGTTTCTTTATCACATACCACTATGCCTCTCTGATTATGAGGGTATAGTCTCCCAAATATACAATCATAGACCCTAACTACTAGTCAGTAGCCTCTAACGTATATGGAAGTGTGTATTAGGACATGTGACCCACTGGTATTTCTATTATGTATGGAGTGTACTGGGTCAAGAGTTTACAAAGTTGTATCAATGGTTTTTATCTTCTTTTGTCTTACTATTTTGGGATATTGATAGAAAATTAGGATTGTGTTTGATATTGAAAAATAGCTAGTGTTAGGATATTTCTAACCCACGTATTAAGGAAAGATCATGATTTCATGGATGTGATTATTCTTGAATCTCTAATTATAGTTAAATATTATTTAATCTTGAGTTATTGGTTTAATTTTTACTGGTTACTAATTTATGGGATTTATAGTATTTTACCCTTTGCCCAGTATGGAAAGAAATTAGTATGCATGCATCATTATAAGCAACTGAGGATTAAAATTTTATGCATTATAACATTACATTTTTATTTTAGTGCCTTCATTCATTGTAGCTTCTCCTATGTTCCTGGAATACTATACTTGAATCATGGTACTTTTTCTTGTAAAAAAGTGAAAAATCGTTTATTATTAAAGTGTTTTCATCAACCTAAATAGTGTTTTACCATATAGCTTGATGCTATCACCTTAACTAACCAAATATATTATGTTTAAGAAATGGAACTATAGATTCTTGGGATTAAACATTAGTTGATTTCAATTATATAGATGAAAATTATAATTTATTAAGTGCATATATAAATTGGAAATAGTGATCCCTCTAATCAAATAATCATACATGACCTATTAAATTCTACTAAATGGATGTGAAGGTATGGTGGTTCTTGCTAAAGTACCAATTACAACTTATAAATTAATGTAGCTTTATAATTTTGTAATATTTAATCATCTAACTAGACTAATGCATAAATATAAAAGATTCTAAATTATGACTCATAAATTAGGTGATTACGTATAGTTTATGCTTGACTTGACCTATGTAGGTAGGTCATGGAAAGGTATGCTTATGAGATAAATTTTCTAAAGGTGTGGTTAAAAATTCAATTAAAAAACTGTTAATGGAATGCATTTATATGGACCAAGGTTGGATAGATGGGACCCTCATTTTTATCCTTTGTCTTCATACTCCTTGGTACTTGAACCCATGTGGTTATGTTTATGATAAATTTGGGATGGTTCTGTAATGTTTTAGAAGCCACTAATATAGTTTATATATAAATATATGGTGGAATATTACTGAACTGATCCCCTTAAAATGATAAAATACCCTTTCTCTACTTTTGAGATTTATTATTTTGAGGCTTTTATTAATTAAAATTACAATTAAAACCTAAAATGATTTTTCTTTTATAGCATGCAACTGACATTTTCTTTAAAAATCTATATTTGATAACTCTTCGATAAATGAAATTATTTAAGAATGAAATTATGAGATATTTTGTGTAATGAATCATGAAACCAGCTAAATAAAGTGCTTAGTACTTGTTTATTTTATAATAGGTAATTGATATAAATTTTTAATGATATTCTTTAAATGTTTTAATTAATGAGAATTGATTAAATTCCATAAACTTGAAACCTTAATGTGGTGTTCTTGTTTTTAACACTTGAGTATGGGTGGTTTAAAAATTGTTACATTGGATGAGAACATAGAAATTACCCATATGTATCATTGGACCACTTTCTTTTACAATAAGCTTGGACTTCAGGTCGGTAATCCTAGTAATTTTCCTTTCATTACCTAGTTATAAGGTCAATAATTTTTCCTTAGTAATGAGATAACTCAAGTGAGGTAGTTCCCTCATAGTTAAATTAGTAGTGGTAAATTCTTTTGTAGTGTTCCAAGTGAGAGGTTTTGTTTGACTCCAGTAGGGATCTTAGTGATCAGATGACACCCTCGGTATAAGTTTAGTCATTTGTTAAATTAACCCTTGTTATAGATTTGATTATTATGTAATTATAGAGTTTAAAAATTTAGACGTGCCTCGGGAATGGTCAACCATTGTTATATTCATGAGACCTTTCTTCATTTTTATTGGAACGAGACATGAGACTCATCAGCCAGTTAAAAGTTGGATGGATAACATGACTCTAAGTTGACCCATGTGTATTCTATCTCATTCTAGGAATGTGTAGCGTCTGTTGCATGATTTTGATATCACTGTATCATGAATTGTTTCACATGGTTACCATCTAGTTAAGAATTGATGTGTTAAATCACACACTGTTTGGGTGATAAGGTCACATGATCCTTTAAACCGTGTGGTTTCATGATTGATTGGAAAGAGTCATGAGTACGTGAAGGTCGTATTCATGGGTCATCAATAGATTAGAGTGACCTAAACATTAGAGAAATTGAGTTATCCCAATACTAGGATATTATGTTGAATAAATTATTGGGTTCTATAACACCACTGACAAGAGTTTGTTTTGGATTTTAAGACTGATCAAGAATTATTTTAAGTAGATGGTTTTTCTTTTCACTTTTTTGGAACTTTGTATAAGAATCTTGGCCACATTAGTAACCTTTTTTTTGTGTTGGATGGAGTTTGTGTCATGAGATGAGTTCCCATTCATATAAAGTGATTACTAGGACACTTCTATGGTGGGAAACATCATGTTGAATGTTTTTAATCATGTCCATCCATGTAGAGGGAGTGAGACCATAAAGGACTAGTTGGAAATGGTCAGAATAGATTTTGAAAGTCATGAGGCTAGTGAGTTTTATTTTTATAGTCATTGATATGATTATCAACACTAAACACAATTATGGGTTGGGATGTAGCTTGAATTTTAGATTCAGACTCAAGAAGAATAGCCAATTCAGGATTTTGATGGGTCTGTAATGCATCTGTTCTTGCAGGGAAACACAATTATGAGGTGGTTGGTAGTGTACCCAATCATTGATGAATACTAAGATTTGGGATTAGAATTAGATGGATATTATTGAATAATCATGGTTACCTCAAATTTACAGTGACGTGATTGATTATTTAAATACTACATCAACTGTTAAGCTAGACGACTCTTAAATAGGATAGTATGACTAATTTGACTAACATAATGAAAATTAAATATCGATAGTGGGATGAGGACATCATATGTGTGTCATATTATATATTAAACACACATTTTGGGTGTGACCATTAAAACTATATAATAACGGTAAAAAATAAGTTTTAGGGTGTCATGAAGTGGTTGACTCCTAGTTGGACCGGGTCGCACATCATCTAGTGATGAGGTTACATGGATTTTTTCAAGGTAATAAAACTTGTTTTGATAAGGCATGGATTGGGAGATACATACAGACTTATAGATGGCAATACTCAAGAAATTATTGGTGTACTTATAGTTTAGAGATGACGATGTCCCCTATCTTAGCATAATCCCAAGTATTCTGGTACAACATCAACTATCTACTGAGAAAAAAAGTGATTTTTTGGTATGTTGGATAAAAATTCTTGTGTGTTGTGCTCAAGGATCATTGTGAGAAAAGTTATATGGTTGAGTAGATCACCATAGGTTGTAAAAGGAATTCCTTCATGTGATAAGGGTCATGGGATCTTGAGGTTGGTCATTAGATGACCATTTTTGTACTTTTATGTTGTTTTATTTTGGAACTGGGAATGGTTTGGCTAGTATACATAACTAGAAGTCTGTTATGGATTTGGTGAGCATGCATGAAATGACCTTGGCTGAACATGGAATAAAGGCACAATAATTAAGTTTTTTTTTATTCCTTTAATATTTAAAGTTGATAATTTTTTAGAATAATTATCCATAGGTGGTTTGAATTTGGTTTTTTTGTTAGTTGAATGTGGTCTAGGAGGAAGTATATTAAATATGAAGTCAGAGGAGATGAGTGTAGTGTAAGAGTCAGCATGGTATTTTCAAGGAAAATTTGTAATTACCAGTTAAAGCATAGTTGATTTGGATTCGACCATTTTGATCTAATTGAGGACCAGGATTAGATGACTCATGTGTAAACAAGAGTCATGATTTTATAATCCTTCTAGGATAATCGTTAGTATACTAGGGATATATTTTAATAGGTAATTCTAATGGTGTGAGTGTCATTACTCAGAAATGGATGGAGAAATATAGATCCTATTAGAGAATTCCATCAACTAGTTTATTAAAATTGATGATAACATGATCATGTGTTAGGTTATATGGGCTCAAGTAAGCATAATGTTAAAGTTTCATTGGTATTTATGAGAATTGACTCGATTTTTAGTGGCTTATGTATCACCTGTTAAAGTGTCATTTGCATGTGCATTGAGCTTGGGAAACACAAAGTGACTGTTTAAGAATAAATTCCTGACCTAAGTAGATCAGGTGATATTTTCATTATTCCCCAAGGATTCTTAGGGATGATAAGTTCCAAGGTGAGTATATTTTAAGATCCAGTGATTTTAACCAGTTGAAATTTCTAAGAGATTTTGAACTATTTGATTATTGGATTGGATGGATCTTAAAATGTTCCTCATAATATACATTTGAACATTATACCACTTAAATGTGTTTTTAGATAGGGTATAAGGCCGGAATTGTGGCTCAGGTGTTCGGTTGAATTTCAGAAGTACCGAGCTTCAAAAAACATTTTTTTCGGAAAGGTAAGTGGAGGTATATAGTTTTAACATGGATAGTGTAAACCATGCCCCTAATCCATGAGTCCCTTAAGGGGTGTCACACAGTTTGTTAAACCATGAACTCGAGTCCTCATAGGTGTGTGAGTTTTCTATAGAAAATTTTAGTGGGGATCGTATGGCATGCACACGATTTTTAAAACCATTCACCTAGTTGTTCAAGGGGGTGTCCCTTCAGACAGTAGCACCACATGATTTTTAAAACTATTCAACTCATTAAGGATTTGTAAATTGATATTTTCCATTCCAAAAATTAACTTTACTTCTCCCTTATCCTCCCTTATTTCTACCATTCCAATACCCATTCGATCTCCCCACTTATCCTTTTAATAGTCTTCCTTGGTTCTCCTTCAATCAGACTCAAAATCAAGTGTTGTTGGTTATGTAAGATCTCCCTAGATTATTATCTCATTACTCTTCCTTTATTCCTTCATTTAACTTTCCATTTGGAATTTTATTTCCATGTGAGCTAATATGACCTATTTTTAAGTAGTTTTCTTAATCCTCAAATTTTTAACATTCCATCATGAATCAAACCTTGATAATGGATGAGTGAATCATCCTAACCATGATGTAGTTTCTTTATATACTTTCCCCTAAAATTTTCATCATTTACAACCTACATCATTGTTCCATGTACAATACCTTCCATGCATCACTTATTAAACATGTAATTAATTAAATTTAATTTTTAGAACATTATGTATAACCCTTATACATGGTTGGAGGTTTAAAACCTCAACGTGAAACACCACATAAGGAGAGTTTGAATAAATTCTTTTATTGAATGTTGTTTTCTATTCTACCAGACCACCCCTTATGGGTGATGTCACACCCCAAAAATTAAAATTTATTTTATTTTATTATTTCTTGGCTTAGGTTAGCCTATTCAAGGTGATGGTTGAGCACTGGTCTAAAATTTGTTGATGTTTAATAACATTTATGGGTTTCAGACCAGTGCACGGACACCGCACAGTTGGTGGTAGTTATAAATCAGCCTAGGCTCCCCTACAGTTACCCACTTCTTAAAATAATAAAATTTTATGAGAATAAAAAAAGGAAATGCATAAAAATATAATAATAATATTTTTATTGTGTAGATAATAATATTATTTTTATTAAAAATTGTTAATAATATTTTTATCATTAAAATTGTTATTAATTTCCAATGAGCATGTACCCAAGTGGTAGAGGCTCCTGCTTGGCATCTAGAAGACCCAAGATAAAATTCGGGCTAGGGAGGAATTTTCGAGTACTGTAGTGGTGGTGGTACTATAGAAGGTAGTAGTAGCCCGTGGGTACTGTAGTAGTACTATTCACTAAAGGTCCCTTTGGCACAAAAAATTGGCTTTCAAGCCCTATATTCATGCCACTTGGACTTGGGCCTTCGGGCTATGTAATGGGTCCCCCTCTACCCAAACAAAAAGAGGTCTTTGATTTAATAATAAAATGATGCTTCGGCCCAATCCTTTAAAAAAATTAAAATTATTATTAATATAATTGTTATTAAATTGTTATTAATATCATCATGATTTAAAATGAAATGCATAAAATCATTATTATTATTATTACTACTAATATTATAATTATTATCCTTTTAGAAAAATTGAAGTGAAACCCTAGTGCCCCCCTTCTTCTCCCATAAAGCATAACACCCCTTGTTCCCAATGCATGCATGACCTCACCGATATGGACCCCCTTTGCTCCGACAGTGCTCCCCTACAACCTTCTCCATTCACGTTTTCCCAAAACTCTAAACCCCCCTCTTCCCCTATCAGCGTGTAGCGAACAACCCCTCCCCAGCTTCCTTTTGTGGCATAACCCCCCACCCAGGTCCCTCCTTCCCTGCTTCGGCCAGCTCCCCGTCCATGGAGGCATGAAACCCCCTACACGGCACCTCCGTCCTTCTCCGAAGTGGCCATGTTTTCCCTTGCCAACAATCATTTTATCCTCCATTATATTCCTTCATTTTGGTGTATTTTCCATACTCTAATACCTCAGAGTGTGTTTCATTCATTTTTTCGTTGTTTAGGGTGTGTGATTGGTCCGTGAAGCATTTTTGCTCCTTTCATTGAGTTTCTATCGCGTTTTCACAGGTTGAGGTAGGTGTTTCATGCCTTTCTTTTCAATTTCAATCCATTAGAAGCTTTTATTTTCTTAATTTATATTTAAAACATTATTATCACCATTATTATAAGTATAGTTTATTGTTTGTATCATTTTCTAGTTGGTATATTTGACGAAAAATAGGTTTTTGCAGGAATCTTGGTTTATGACCATGAGTTTTTGTACTTTAGGTGTTTAATAAAATGTTTATTGAACCTTGTGGATGTAATTGGGTGATTTTGTGAAGTTTAAAAATTTGAAATGTCTTGATAAATATATTTGGGTCATGTTTTGGGATTTTATATGTGAAAAAGATTATTTACTTTTATGTGATTTGGAACATGATTTGAGAAGAGTTTCATGGTTGTGAACTTTGGGGGAGTTTTATAAAAAGTTAAAATGATTTTTTGTGTTGAAATAAAATAATGGTTCATTGAAAATGGATTTCAAGTGTTTTTGTTGGTTTTAGAGTGTTACATTGGATGAAGGCACATCCATGGGTGCACTAGGTGCACACATGGACGTGCAATCAAATGAAGGTGGAACTTTAAAGCTAATCTCCCTCAAGAACATCTACTTTCCCCTTGTTCTATATTTTCCTAAAATGGATCCATGTTTTCCAAATTGGGGGAAACAATGTATCTTGTGTCTGAAAGTGGTTCCTAATATGTTCCTTAAAGATTGACCCAGTTGTCCTTGAAACATTCTTAGGTGATTCATTGTGTAGCTATGGCCCATTTGGAGTTTGTAAAATAGGGTTGGATTGTAATTGGTGTTAAATCCAATATGGAACTTTTGAATGCTTTGTGCATTTTTACATGGCTTTAAAATGTCCTTGGGAACATTTTGGTGAATGTTTGGTCTAAAGGACCATTTGGCCACGTGAGTATAAATATGGTGTTTGGTAATGTTTTTAAAATGGGTTTTTAGAGTTTTTGGTAAATGGTTGAATTTTGTGAAGTTAATGGACCATTTGACATTTTAAAATGGCTATTTGAAAAGACCCCACTTGCGTTGAGTCTCCCACCTAGTTGATTGATTGTAAGTTGGGAGGGTCCTCAGTATGGTACCTCTTTTTTATAAAAATTATTTTAAGGAAGGGGACTATTCGTGAGGGGCTGGGGTGGTGACAAATTGTGTGGGGTGTTTGATTGTATTTGTATGTGGCTTATTATTTGAATTTCATGGAACACCCCATTATGAAATATACATGGTAACCTAGAATAGAAAGTAGTTTTATCGTGAATGATTTCTTTACTAGTTTAGATTATGCACTGGCTAGTGGCACACATCAAGGGGGGTGTTTTGTTATTTTTTCTATGGGATTGGGCCCCTTGACCGGGCCAAGAAGGAAAATGTTCGGTCGTTAGGGCATTATGGCGTCATTGAGTAGGGAATGCCTTTAGGATGAATCACATGTATAATATATTCTATTCTTCCTCTGAGTTCCTAGGATTTCTTATGTCTCCCTATTATGAGAATTACTAGATACATTTTCCTCATGGTACAAAATTTTATTCTTGTACCTAGTTTTAGTATTTTTTTGGTAAACTGTGAATGTGTTTTTTCTTTAAAAGGTTTTTGAAGTAGATGTATCAAAAGAGTAATCACAATTACCTTTTTATTTTCTTGTGCTTTGTTTTAAATTATGAAGATAGCGTAGTATATTTTTTGTTTTAAAATGAAGTCTGTATATAAAAATATTTTTTTGTAAATATATTTCAAACTAGTATCAATATAATATTTTTGGGTAGGAATGGAATGGACTCTATGGTGCTTACCCACTGATTCGTCGATCTCACACCCTACCTATACCTGTTGGTGTCAGTATACCTGAGCTGTTTTGAAGGTTCATTTTTTATTTAGGTTCCCAAGAAGGTGCTCACAGTTGGGGCATGGATGGTCTTGTGGTTTGAGGTGACCAAGAGGTCACATAGAGATCACACATTAGCAGTTCATGTTGTTCATTTTAGTTTCAGTCTTGTATTTTAGTGTTCAGCTGGTTGATTTATATTTTGTAGCTATATCTATTTATATTATTGATTTTAAGTTATTGGTTCTTGTGGATTTTTTGGTTAATTTTTCTATCTGGTATTGGTTCATTTATTTAAGGCTAAATCGTTCCCTCTCGTATGTTTTGATACCTAGTACTAGTTGTCATCTTAGGGGGGGATTTGGAACACCCCTTGGGACATGTTGCAGACCGGGTCGGGTGACCATTTTAGGGTCCATCTGGGATGGTTCATGAAAAAATAGTATTAGAGGATTCCCTTTTTATTTTGGGTGTCTATTAGAAGGAGATTAATACTATTTGTACTCAAGAGGTAGGTGTGGGAAGAGTTTCATGAACTCTTTCTCACACTAATCCTCGAGTTACCAAGGGTAGTTCAGGATTTGAGTCTTTTGTCTTGGGTTGTTTTGGATTGAGGGATGAAAATGGAAGAAAATCAGGTTATGTTACAACCTCTCATGGCGTGGTGACCCATGTAGATTCCAAGTGCCCGGTTCAAGGTCCTCTTAGTGTCACGCCTTACTTGGGTCATGGTTCACCACCATGTCACCAGGTTAGGAAAAGGCACTAGTTTCTCATTACAGTGGTTTGATGTTGGTTGTGATTTGTTTTGATCTTGGTTGATGTGAATTTGTGTCAAAAATGAAAGAAGTTTTGAATTGTAAAAGAGGTTCTTTCAAATTGTTTTGAAATTGTTGAAGTGGGTTTTGAATGGGGAAGTGTTTTGATTTGGAAAATTCGGTATGTGTTTGTAATATATGAGGAAATGATATGTTTGAACCATGGAAATCCTTATGAAGGGTCACATGTGCATGGGTATGTAAGAAGAGTGTGTGGGGGAACTTTTTCGTCGATGATGTAAGTAATATTGGATGAATGCACATGTGATCGTTCATAAGATTCCATAGGCGAGTTTTTAAATTTAAAGGGGAATGGTGGTTTTAAAAAGTGAAATGAAATTTTGGGAATTGAATTTGGTTTAAAAAGAGGCTTTCCATATTTTGAAAATATCTTGT
This sequence comes from Viscum album, assembly GCA_963277665.1. Taxonomy (NCBI): domain Eukaryota; kingdom Viridiplantae; phylum Streptophyta; class Magnoliopsida; order Santalales; family Viscaceae; genus Viscum; species Viscum album. The sequence continues at coordinate 150,298,545 of OY728123.1, read as the reverse complement.
AAATATGGACATTTTGAAAATTTATATGAAATTGGATTTTTGAAATGATATTTTGTCTTTTGTTGAGTTCGTTTGGCTCCCGAGCCGATTGTTTTGAGCTCAGGGTGTTCATTTTGATTGTGTTCTGGGATTGATTCAAGTTCCAGGTTGTGTTTTTCATGTTATTCAAGAAGAACTCCCTAGAAAGTCCCCCAAGGTTGACAATGATTCCTAGCCAGTTTCTGGTTATTTGAGTGTTTCATGTCTATCAATTTTATTGAGGTCATTAAGAATCCATCATGTGGTTGTGGGAGTGAATTATTCTCTTGGGTTTTTGGGAACCATTGGGGTTGATAGAGTTTCTTTTGTCTCATGTTCATTTGAGGGGACAATTTTGGGACCAGTGGAGGATGTATGTTCCACCATCGTTGAATTTTGGGAAGTTGTTAATGGTGTTCGGATCTCGTAAAGGTACCCTGTCTGGAAAAGAGTGCATGCTAGAGGAACCTGTCTCTAAGAAGCTATCTTCATTTGTGTCGACTCCTAGTTTGTCGGACCATTCTATTGTGTTCCACCAGTATGGATAGTTTAGGCATTTCAAGTCGTCATATTACAACCCTTTAAAAATGTACCACCATTTCGGTCGTTTGAATCATTAATAGGAAGAAAGAGTTGGGGACTATGGGATGAAAATGGTTAATTGTGAGGCAGAAGATGCTTCGACCATCAGATCCCCAGCTATAGGTGTCGGGGTGAAGCTCACACATAGATAATAGTTTCCAAGGGTGTATGGAACCTCATCCCCAATCATGTTTTTATCTTTAGGGTGGAAATATCTAATGTTTCCTTATTCTATTCTTGTCTTCATCATAAGATCATCCTTGTTGTGTGGGTTGATGAGATCGTTCTACTACAATCCAAGAGGCCTTATCTACTCTTAGTGTGGTTTTAAAATCATTTAGATTACTTTAAGGGTGTTGGGACCATGAATAAATGGGCCCATTTATATTTTGATTTTGGTCTCAGTTGTTTTCATTAGGGGGATGATTGGTTTCGTGAAATTAATGGGCGGTGTTTCTAGGCCCTTTCTTAGTTTGGGCACCTCTCTATGGGTTTTCTTCTAGTGTGTTTCAGTTTTTTAGGGGATTACTCTATTCCAGTGTCTTGATGAACTGATATTCCCTATAATTGTTTTAATCCTAGTGGTGTACTTGTTCCATTAGCATTGAGAAAGTGGGTTGAGTTTGGTCTAGGAATTCCTTAGTCTTTGGTTGCAGTGAGGATTTTATTTAGTCGGTGTCGGAGGTGTTGAGTTAATTTATCATCCTCAAGTTTCTTGTTCATTTTGTATTAATCATTTCATTTATGTATCGGGGGTGCTTTTTGGTTCATGTGGAGAAATTTAATGAGTTCAGTTTGGGATTCCCACATCCCCCTCCCTCGAGGTGTGTTTGGTGTAACAACCCAAAGTTTCATTAATGGAAAATCCCTCTTGATCCAGTTAAATGTTTCTTTATGAAATTTTTTTTTATAAGATTTCAACTTCTTTAGTTTTACGTTAAGATTTGTGACTGTTACTTTTATAGCCGTTGAACAGTGATCATCTGAGTAGTATAAATACAAGGCTTTAATGAACACATTTCTACTCAGACAAAGGAAGAGATGGCCTCATCCAGTAGAATTTCCCCTTACGAAGCCCATTTTTCAGAGCTCGGAAAAGAGGTGGCATCTTTGGGCTTTGCCCTTGACCAAGCCCAAGATGAGCTTCATCAAGTCAAGCTCAAATGTGATCATCTACGGGAAAAGTGGAAGTTGAGTGAAATTACCACTTGAACGATGTTATCCGAGCTGCCCCAAGAGTCTGTCACCATCGCACACCTTATCCTTAGGTCTTATGCGGCTATTTTAAGGGGTTTTATAACAAATAAGTAGCACCATGTTCATGTACATTATTTTTGTATATAATAATGAATATAATTTCTAGTCCTTTTTGATACATTGTAATTAGTTTTTAAAGTACAAATGGTGTTTTTAGTTATTATTTAATTAAGAATTATATTTTATTAAATTAAAGGATCTTTGAATTAAATAATATTTTAATAAAATATTATTATTAATAATAAATTAATTTTGTTATTACGTATAAATGATCTTATAATTTTATGAATGCAATTTAAATTTTTATTAAGGTTTGAAATCCATTTCTGTCAAAACCCGTGAATTTCTTTATAAATGTCGATTTTTATTTTAAAAGTGAAAATTCAAATATTTAGAAAATTATTTAGATAAAATAAAAATTATTTTTGGAATCAGGACGTCAAAATTATCTAACGGTGAATTTTTCATAATTTTCTGAGACAGTCAAATTTTTGGGTAAAAATTAAATACCATTTAAATATATAATTTGTTTTATGACATCATAATGACCCAATGGGGATGTAATAAAATAACATAATCCTTATGTTCGGCCAATATGTGTTTTATCATTAAAATAATGAGGTTTTGGGTTTGTTTGACTTACTTTTCAAAGCATTAATTGAGCCCTCAAGACTTATTCAACACTTTGCCTTTTAAAATTAATTTCCATGGGAGTGTGACTCACCTCCACATAAGAAACCCTAATTTTTTAATAAGTTCGGACCTTGGCCTTGTAAAATATTGTTTTTGTCTTTCCTTTTCCAGAAACCATGGGCAAATACCATGGTATGGTTTGTGGTTTGGATTATTTTAATATAAGGGGTCCCAAACCTAAATAATAAAGAATTCTCTCACCTTTCCTATATAAACCCACCCAATCTCCCACTTCCTCCTCACTAAAATCCCATGTAGTTCGTCCAACCTCTACCCTACTCTCTCTAGAATCCTCCCAAGGTGCCCCAATCTCCCAAGAAGCCTCTCACAAGCCTCTCTCTAGCCTTTGGAAGCACACTTCCAAGTAAGGGGTTTTCTTCCTTTCTCATTTTTTTGTCAATTTTCTTTAAGTTGTATTTCCCTTTTTATTTAAATTATGAATGTTAGGGTATGGTTTTGCACCTCCCCCATACTGCCCTCTTATTGTTTGAATTATGGGAGAACCCTTTCTCTCTCATTAAATGCCTCCCATGTACACCCGTTACTATGCCGAAATTCCGAAAGGAACTTCTCTCTCTTCTTTTACATTCAAGCAATACTTTTGTATCATGAATCTAAATTCCATTTATATTGTTGGGACATGTATATATATGATCTCCGTACTTTCCATTACATGTAAATATGATGAGGAACCTCTTTCTCTCTCATCAACCATTTTTATGAATTCTTATGTCACGCCGTTACGCTGCCGAAATCGCACCGATTTTCTAAGCCAATGTCATTGTGTAGTGAATACCATGCCCATTTCTCCATCAAGGGTATTCACCTTTATGCACATTTACTTATTGATTATAAATTTTCATGTATGAATTCCACATTCCTTTATCGTGGAATAAATGATTATGTTTTATGAATCCATGTTTTATAATCCATGTGGCACACTTATGCATGAAATGAAATGTTTAAGAAGGGTGCGCCCTTATAGCGCTCCAATGCATTGGGTAAAGTATAATATCATGATACGTCATGTGCAATGAGTTTTTTTTTACTCATGCTAATTCAAGTGCAATGAGGGTTTAATCGTGCTTCACGTGCAATGAGGGTTTACTCATGCTCCATGTGCAATGAGCCTTGGCTCATGGTAATTCAATGTTAAGTGTTGTTGCCACATTTCCATGTTATGATTATCATACTTTATCATGCCTTTATGTTCATGTTTCTCTTATGATCTATTGATATGCCTATTTCCTAACATGTATTGTACTCCTCATGTTATTCATTGTGTACTCCCTTACTGGGCTTTATAGCTCACCCTTTTCCTATGCATGTCCTCAGGTTATCCCAAGCAATGCTAAGTACGAAGGAATGTAGTGGTCATGTAAAGGATGTTTTCAATAAAGATGTTGTATTTCAAGTTTAAAGTTTTTATGTAATGATCCTAAGCCCCAAAGACACTAAACCTCTCAATCTTCTTTGTTGTATCAAGTGAAGTTTTATGGAATAAAGCATGTTTAAGTTGTAATAAAAATCAGGGTTGTCATAGTTGGTATCAGAGGATAGGTTTAGTTATTTTTGGGATTAAGAAACCCTAGTAAAGCCTTAGATACAAGACTATGCATAATAAAAACATCCCTAAGTTTTGTTAAATACTAAGCAAGTGGTTTATCAAACAAATACATCCCTGTCTGGATACGAGCAGGTAGAGGCGGCTCTGGCACAAATGTATCCTAGGGGTAAAACCTGAATACACCGCTTTGAGCTAGACTCGAACGGGAACCGGTGCATGACAACGGGCCTTGCTGCACTCTTGGTTACGACACTCCCGGGGGATATGTTTTGATAAATTCACAATCTTAGTATGAACCCTTATTAAGGGAAAAATTCCCCTAAGAATATCTGTTAGAAGGAAGATCATGATAATCCTGGATTGAATCCTATAGACTCATGAGTTAAAGAGATTAATGTTTATTTATAAGTCATCAACTTTTGTCTTTGGATTACCCTTTATGTGTTACCCCTAACTTTCCTTTTATTCCAGCCAATGGCCGGTAATAGGAGAACTCGGGCTAACAACCGTTGTGAAGATCAGTGTGATGATTGTACTTATGAGATGCCCAATCCAATGGGAGCGGGAATCGCGAACTTTGTCACGCTTCTCTCTCAGCTAACTCAAGTTTTGAATAGAAACACTGGTCAAGAGAAACGTTCACCCCCCCCCCCCCTAAGAAAGAACAAGTCGCTATTGAAAGCTTCATGAGACAAAGGCCTCCTACTTTTAGTGGATCATCTGATCCCACGATCGCTGAACAATGGATCAACTCCATTGAAAAGATATTCTCCATCCTCCAATGCTCTGAAAAAGAGAAGGTTCTCCTGGAGGCTTATCGTATGGAGGGTGAAGCTGATAAATGGTGGACGTTGATCAAAAATATGAAGCCTGAGGAGGAGATCGAGGCCCTAGAATGGAAGGAATTTCGGAAGATGTTTTTTGATAAATATCGTCCACGCACCCTCCATATTAAGATGGAAAGGGACTTCCTTTCCCTCAAACAGAAAGATGAATAATCTATGGGAGAGTACGAGGAAAACTTCACAAGGCTTGCACGATACGCTTCTGTCTTTGTCGTTACCCCTGAATGCAAGGTTGATCGCCTCTTTGGTGGGCTGAAGCCTAGCTTGCGGAAAGCATTAGCGATCCGTGACTTCGACAGCTATGAGGAAATTGTCCAATGTGCCCTCAAGGTTGAAATGGAGATCGGAGAATCACAGGGGTATCATGGGGACAAGAAGTGTAAGGTGTAATTCAATGCTGGTGGTCCGATGGATAAATCCAACGGCGCTAAGAAATTCCAGCACCCAACTTGCCAAAAGTGTGGAAAGAAGCACCCTGGAAATTGCCTTAGGGGGACAAGAAAATGCTTCAAGTGTGGAAGAGAAGGGCACCTAGCTATTAACTGTCAGCAAGAAGGACCTGCGGCTGCGACAGAGGAGAGGAACGCTCCGTTCGAACCTCAACGCGTTGTTCAATGCTACAAATGCAAAGAACCAGGTCATTTTGCGAATCAGTGCCCCAATCCAAGGGTTATCTGAGGCAATCAACAACCTCCAAGACAGCAAGGAAGAGCTTTTTCCATCACTTCTGCCGAAGTGAACCCCGACAACGAAGTGGTGACAGGTATGCTAGTTATTCATTCAAGAATAGAGAACATACTTTTTGATTCAGGTTCTACGCATTCTTTTATATCTCAAAAGTTTAGTAGAACAATCCCTGCACCACCACAAATCATGGAAGTAAAGATGTCAGTGAGTACGGAAAATGGGGCAATAATTGAATCCCATTAGTATAAGTCCTCCCCTGTTATAATCTATGGATTGAATTTCCCGGAAAACCTCATCATACTCTCTCTGGTGGAATTTGATGCAATTCTTGGCATGGATTGGCTTTCCTTATATAGAGCCAACATAAATTGTCGGGAGAGGGAAATCACACTCTATATGGAGAATCGACCCCCGATTCTTTACAAGTGTCAGGAGGAAGATGAATCTCCTTTAGCTCCATCATCTCAAGCATGGATATTACTGCCTTATGAGCACGCATATCTGGCTCAGACGATTGAGTCCAAGGAAGAAACCACCCTTGAAGAAATGCCTATTGTGAGGGAATTCACGGAAGTATTTCCCGAGGAACTTCCTGGTCTTCCTCCAAGAAGAGATGTTGAGTTCTCCATTGAACTTATACCTAGGGCGCTACCAATATCCAAGACTCCATATAGAATGGCTGTTGTTGAGCTTGAAGAGCTGAAGAAACAACTACATGAGAATCTGGATAAAGGGTTTATACGCCCAAGTGCATCACCATGGGGTGCACTAGTCCTCTTCGTCAAGAAGAAGGATGGGTCAATACGGCTTTGCATCAATTATCGTGAACTTAACAAAATCATGATAATGAACAAGTATCCTCTCCCAAGAATCGATGACTTGTTTGATCAGCTTCGTGGAGCACAATACTTCTCCAAGGTGGACTTGCGGTCGGAATATTATCAAGTAAGGGTGAAGAAGGAAGATATCCCCAAGACTACTTTTCGTACAAGGTATGGGCACTATGAATTCATAGTAATGCCTTTTGGACTCACCAATGATCCAGAAATATTCATGGACTTGATGAATAGAGTCTTTAGAGATTACCTTGACAAATATTTGGTAGTCTTTATAGATGATATTATAATATACTCCAAAACCAAGGAGGACCATGAGGAGCATTTAAAAACTGTACTAGAGACATTGCGCAAGGAGAAGCTCTATGAAAAGTACAGAAAGTGTGAGTTTTGGTTGAAAGAAGTCTCATTCTTGGGCCATATCATCACAAGCAATGGGATATCTTTGGACCCCTCCAAAACAGATGCAATTGAGGGATGGCCGAGGCCAACATCGGTAACTGATATCCGTAGCTTCTTGGGGTTATCTGGATATTATCGACGATTTGTGAGAAATTTCCCACGATTGTCCAACCCTCTTACCAAACTAACTTGAAACGGAGTAAAGTTTTCTTGGAGTGATGAATGCGAAGAAAGCTTCAAGGAGTTGAAAAGGAGGCTTATCACTGCACCCGTGCTCACTTTACCCACAAGTGGGGATCTTTTTGTGGTATTCAGTGATGCTTCGAAGAAGGGATTAGGATGTGTGCTGATGCAGAATGATAAAGTGATATCCTATGCCTCAAGGCAGTTGAAAATCCATGAGTGAAACTATCCAACGCATGATCTGGAGTTGGTGGCAGTGATCCTTGCCTTGAAAATCTGGCGGCATTATCTCTATGGAGATAAATGTGAGATATATACTGACCACAAGAGTCATAAATATATATTCACACAGAAAGAGCTTAATATGCGCCAGAGAAGATGGATAGAGCTCATCAAGGATTATGACTATTCAATACATTACCACCCTGGGAAAGCGAACAAGGTGGAGGATGCCCTAAGTAGAAAGGATCCAGCTATTCTATCAATGATGAGAATTGAGAAGGATCTAATCTTCTTAGACTTGATGAAGATGGATGTGGGAATCATAAAGAAGGGAACATCATCAATCCTTTCACAAATGATTGCTCAACCATCTCTTTTGGAAAGGATAAAGGATGCTCAAAAGGATGATGCAGGAATCCAAGAAAAAGTGGAAGCTATCAAAAAGGGAAAATACTCAGAGTTTAATGTTAATGAAGAAGGAATTGTGCGGTTTGGGAAAAGACTATGTGTTCCATCAAGTTCGGAGATGAAGAAGGAACTTTTGGATGATGCACATAGTTCAAATTTCTCTATTCACCCAGGGAGCACAAAGATGTATCAAGATCTCCGAGAAAACTTTTGGTGGGATAATATGAAGAAGGAGATCGCTGAATATACATCAAAGTGCCTGGTGTGTCAGCAAGTGAAGGCAGAGAGGCAGAAGTCTAAGGGGATGATGCAACCATTGCCCATACCAGAATGGAAATGGGAGAACATCACCATGGACTTCGTCACTGGACTTCGAAGGACATCCAAAGGCAACAATGCAATCTCGGTTGTTGTGGATCGTCTTACAAAGACTGCACACTTAATTGCTATTCGAGAGGATTTCTCCTTGGATCAACTGGCACAGATATATATCAGGGAAGTGGTACGGTTGCATGGAGTACCAATATCTATTGTGTCTGACCGAGATCCAAGATTTACCTCTAATTTTTGGAAGAGTCTTCAACATGCTCTCAATACTGAACTGAACTTCAGAACGGCCTATCATCCTCAAACTGATGGCCAATCCGAGCGGACTATCCAAACACTTGAGGATATGTTGAGAGCGTGCTCAATGGACTTTAAAGGAGTATGGGATCAACATCTTCCTCTAGTTGATTTCTCTTATAATAATAGTTTCCACTCGAGCATCCAAATGGCACCATATGAAGCCCTGTATGGGAAAAGGTGTAGACCACCAGCTTGTTGGGATGAGGTCAGTGAACGTAAGTTGCTTGGACCAAAAATGGTCAAAGAAATGGTGGAGAAGGTGAAAACCATTCAGCAGCATATCAAGGCAGCCCAAAGTCGACAGAAGAGTTATGCAGATAATCGTCGACGAGACCTTGACTTTAAAGTCAGAGACATGGTGATTTTACGCATATCTCCGTGGAAGAAGGTCATGAGGTTTGGAAAGAAAGGGAAGTTAAGTCCAAGGTACATCGGCCCCTTCGAGATTCTTGATCGTGTTGGGGTTGTGGCCTATCGACTAGCACTTCCACCTACTATGGACAAGGTGCATGATGTCTTCCATGTATCCCTCTTAAGGATGTACATGCCAGACCCTTCACATGTACTCTCTTCCGAGGTGGTACAATTAGAAGACGATCTTTCTTATGAGAAGAAACTAGTGAAGATCTTAGATCGTAGAGAAAAAGTTCTACGAAATAAGACAATGCCCCTCGTCAAGGTGTTTTGGAGAATCCACAAGTTTGAAGAAGCAACTTGGGAGTCGGAGGATATGATGAAGCTAAGTTACCCACATTTGTTTTAGTGTGGGAAAAGGAAAATTTCAAGGGCGAAATTTCTTAAGGGGGGAATGTTGTAACGACCCAAAGTTTCATTAATAAAAAATCCCTCTAGATCCATTTAAATGTTTCTTTATGAAAAATGTTTTTATAAGATGTCAACTTCTTTAGTTTTACGTTATGATTTGTGACCGTTACTTTTATAGCCGTTGAACAGTGATCATCTGAGTAGTATAAATACAAGGCTTTAACAAACCCATTTCTAATCAGACAAAGGAAGCGATGGCCTCATCTAGTAGAATTTCCCCTTACGAAGCCCATTTGTCAGAGATCGGAAAAGATGTGGCGTCTTTGGAGTTTTCCCTTGACCAAGCCCAAGCTGAGCTTCATCAAGTCAAGCTCGAACGTGATCGTCTACGGGAAAAGTGGAAGTTGATTGAAATTACCACTCGAGCGATGTTATCCGAGCCACCCCAAGAGTCTGTCACCATCGCACACCTTATCCTTAGGTCTTATGCGACTATTTTAAGGGGTTATGTAACAAATAAGTAGCACCATGTTCATGTACATTATTTTTTTATATAATAATGAATATAATTTCTAGTCATTTTTGATACATTGTAATTAGTTTTTAAAGTACAAATGGTGTTTTTAGTTATTATTTAATTAAGAATTATATTTTATTAAATTAAAGGATTTTTGAATTAAATAATATTTTAATAAAATATTATTATTAATATTAAATTTATTTTTTTATTAAATATAAATGATCTTATAATTTTATGAATGCAATTAAAATTTTTATTAAGGTTTGAAAGCCATTTCTGTCAAAACCCGTGAATTTCTTTATAAATTTCGGTTTTTATTTTATAAGTGAAAATTCAAATATTTAGAAAATTATTTAGATAAAATAAATATTTTTTTTTAATCAGGACGTCGAAATTATCTAACGGTGAATTTTTCATAATTTTCTGAGACAGTCAAATTTTTGGGTAAAAATTAAATACCATTTAAATATATAATGTGTTTTATGACATCATAATGACCCAATGGTGATGTAATAAAATAACATAATCCTTATGTTCGGACAATATGTGTTTTATCATTAAAATAATGAGATTTTGGGTTTGTTTGACTTACTTTTCAAAGCATTAATGGAGCCCTCAAGACTTATTCAACACTTTGCCTTTTTAAATTAATTTCCATGGGAGTGTGACTCACCTCCACATAAGCAACCCTAATTTTTTAATAAGTTCGGACCTTGGCCTTGTAAAATATTGTTTTCCTCTTTCCTTTTCCAGAAACCATGGGCAAATACCATGGGATGGTTTGTGGTTTGGATTATTTTAATATAAGGAGTCCCAAACCTAAATAATAAAGAATTCTCTCACCTTTCCAATATAAACCCACCCAAGCTCCCACTTCCTCCTCACTAAAATCCCTTGGAGTTCGTCCAACCTATGCCCTACTATCTCTAGAATCCTCCCAAGGTGCCCCAAGCTCCCAAGAAGCCTCTCACAAGCCTCTCTCTAGCCTTTGGAAGCACACTTCCAAGTAAGGGGTTTTCTTCCTTTCTCATTTTTTTGTCAATTTTATTTAAGTTGTATTTCCCTTTTTATTTCAATTATGAATGTTGGGGTATGCTTTCTCACCTCCCCCATACTTCCCTATTATTGTTTGAATTATGGTAGAACCCTTTCTCTCTCATTAAATGCCTCCCATGTACAACCGTTACTATGCCGAAATTCCGAAAGGAACTTCTCTCTCTTCTTTTACATTCAAGCAATACTTTTGTATCATGAATCTAAATTCCATTTCTATTGTTGGGAAATGTATATATATGATCTCCTTACTGTCCATTACATGTAAATATGATGAGGAACCCCTTTCTCTCTCATCAACCATTTTTATGAATTCTTATGTCACGCCGTTACGCTGCCGAAATCGCACCGATTTTTTAAGCCAATGTCATTGTGTAGTGAATACCATGCCCATTTCTCCATCAAGGGTATTCACCTTTATGCACATTTACTTATTGATTATAAAGTTTCATGTATGAATTCCACATTCCTTTATCGTGGAATAAATGATTATGTTTTATGAATCCATGTTTTATAATCCATGTGGCACACTTATGCATGAAATGAAATGTTTAAGAAGGGTGCGCCCTTATAGCGCTCCAATGCATTGGGTAAAGTATAGTATCATGATACGTCATGTGCAATGAGTTTTTTTTTACTCATTCTAATTCAAGTGCAATGAGGGTTTACTCGTGCTTCAAGTGCAATGAGGGTTTACTCATGCTCCATGTGCAATGAGCCTTGGCTCATGCTAATTCAATGCTAAGTGTTGTTGCCACATTTCCATGTTATGATTATCATACTTTATCATGCCTTTATGTTCATGTTTCTCTTATGATCTATTGATATGCCTATTGCCTAACATGTATTGTACTCCTCATGTTATTCATTCTGTACTCCCTTACTGGGCTTTATAGATCACCCTTTTCTTATGCATGTCCTCAAGTTATCCCATGCAATGCTAAGTACGAAGGAATGTAGTGGTCATGTAAAGGATGTTTTCAATAAGGATGTTGTATTTCAAGTTTAAAGTTTTTATGTAATGATCCTTAGCCCTAAAGACACTAAACCTCTAGATCTTCTTTGTTGTATCAAGTGAAGTTTTATGTAATAAAGCATGTTTAAGTTGTAATAAAAATCAGGGTTGTCATATTCGAGATTCAAATTTTCTTGTGTTAGTGAATTCTTGTGGTGAGGTGAACCCTCCCATGTTCTCCTACCAATCTCGGGTAGTGTTTTTTCATGAATTTGTTGGGTGTGATATGTGTTGGGAATGGTCACTCTGATGATTTTTGTTTCCTTTTGTTTTGTCTAGGCATGGACTAGATTTTTGTTAACTACTGGCTTGGTGAATTTTGGGGGGTAGAAAGTTTTATGGTGGGGAGAATTGTCACACGCTGATCTTAAAAATTATTTTATTTTGTTATTTCATGGCTTCTGTTAGCTGCTTCAAGGTGTGGGTTGAGTGCTGGTCTAAATTATTTTGATTTTTAATAATTTTTATGGGTTTCATATTGGTGCATGGAAACCACATGGTTGGTGGTAACTGTACAATCCGTCTGAGTGCCCCTACGATTTCCCAATGCTTAAAATAATAAAATTTTATGAGAATAAAATAATTAAATGTTTAAAAACATAATCATAATATTATTGTGTAGATAATAATATCATTATTATTAAAAACTGTTAATAATATTTTTATCATTAAAATTATTATTAATATAATTGTTAATAAATTATTATTTATATCATCATGTTTTAATTGTAAATGCATAAAATTATTATTATTATCCTTCAAAAATTGGAAGTAAATCCCCAAGGGGGTTCCCCCCTCTTCTTCTCCCGCGATCCGTAGCACCCCCCTTATTCCCTATGCACACGCGACCTCACGGAGTCGGACCCCCCTTCGCTCCGACGATGCACCCCTTTGGGCATCTTCCTTTGTATTTTCCTTATGAATTGACCCCCCCTTTTCCCCTCTTTGTGCATAGAAAACACCCCCTCCCCTACTTACTTTTGGGGTGAATCCTCCAACTCGGATCCCTCCTCTCCCGCTCTGGCCAACTCCATGTACGACGTGGACGAAAACCCCTTATTAGCGTCCCCTCCACCATGCTCTTGTGTGGCACCATTTTCCCTTACCGAAAACCATTTTCTCCTACAGTATATTCCTTCCTTTTTAGTGTTTTTATTCAATTTATCCAAACTCTAATGCCTCTGATTGTGTTTCAAACATTTTTATCATTTTCTAGGGTGTGATATTGGTGTGCAGAAAGTTGTTCCTCCTTCTGTTGAGGTTCCGTCGTGTTTCGAACAGGTTGAGGTAGGTGATATATGCATTTCTTTTTAATTTCAATCCATTTGATTCTTGGATTTTATTAATTAATATTAAAATAATTTTTCACACCATTAATATAAGTATAGTTCATTTTTGGTATCATTTTCTTGTTGGAATATTTGATTAAAAATAGGGTTTTACATGAATCTTGGTTTATTCCAATGTGATTTTGTGTTGTAGGTGTCTGATAAAATGTATATTGAACCTTTTGTATGTAATTGGGTGATTTTGTGAGGTTTTCCAATTTGATATGTCTTTTTAAACTGATTTGAGTCATGTTTGTGGATTTTATATGTGAAATAAGGTGATTTCTTTTTATGTGGTTTGGAACATGATTTAAGAAGAGTTTCTTTGTTGTGAACATGGGTGGCATTTTATAAAAATGTGAAACTGTTTGTCTTGGGTTGAAATCAAATAGTGGTTTAATTAAAATGGGCTTGAAGTGTTTTGGTTGGGTTTAGAGTGTTCTATTAGATGAAGTCACATCCATGGGTGCACAAGGTGCACACATGGATGTGTAATCCAATGAAGGTGGAACTCTAAATCTAATCTCCCTCAAGAACATCTCCTCTCCCCTTGTTATATATTTTCCTAAAATGGATCCATGTTTTAAAAAATTGGGAAAATATCACCTCTTGTGTTTGAATGTGGTTCCTAATATGTCCCTTAAGTATTGGTCCAGTTGTCCTTAAAACATGCTTGGGTGGGTCATTGTGTAGTTGTGGCCTGTTTGGTGTTCGTAAATGTGGGTTGGCTTTTAAGTACTATTAAATCTCATTTGGCACTTTTTTATTCTTTGTGTGTTTTTACATGGGTTTAAAATGCACTTGGGAACATTTTGGTGAATCATTGTCCAAAGGCCCATTAGGCCATGTGAGTATAAAGATGATGTCCGACAATGTTTTGAAAATGGATTTATGTGTTTTTGGTAAATGGTTAAATGTTGTGACACTAAAGCCCCATTTGGAATTTTAAAAAGGCTATTTTCAAAACCCCACATGATTTGAGTTTCCTACCTAGTTGGTTGATCTTGATTTGGTAGGGTCCTCTATATGGGACCTCCTTTGTATGGTAATTATTTTAAGGTAGGGGATTAACCATGAGGGGGCTAGGGTAGTGCCAGATTGAGTGATGTGTTTGTTTATATATGTATTTTTCCTTTTGTTTTAATTGCATAGAACATCCCATTATGAGATATACATGGGAACCTATCATAGCAGAGAGGATTACTAAGAACAACTGCTGGACTATTTTAGATTACGCACTAGCTAGTGGACCATAACATGAGATGTTTTGTTATTATTACTATGGGATTAGGCCCCTTGACCTTTCCGGGTAGGGAAATGATCTGGCATTATGTCATCATTGAGTAGGGAATTCCTTCAGGATGAGTCACTTGTATAGTAAATTCTAGTATTACTCTGAGTTCCTAGGATTTCCTATGTCTCCTCATTATGAGCATTACTAGAGTTGTTGCCCTCATGGTATAGATTTTCATTCTTGTACCTGGTTGGAGTCTTTTTTTGGAAAACTGTGAATGTGTGATTTATTTAAAATGATTTCAAAGTAGATGTTTCAAAAGATTAAGTACAACTCCTTTTTTCTTTTCTTGTTCTTTGTTTTAAGTTATAAGGACAATGAAGTATGTTGTTTATATTAAAATGAATAGTGTGTATAAAAGATTATTTTTATAAATATATTTCTAACTAGTTTTAATGGATTGTTTTGGGGAAAGGATTGGAATGGACTCTGTGGTGTTTACCTACTGAGTTATTGAGCTCACACCCTACCTACAACTCTTGGTGTCGGTAGACCAGAGCTATTTTGTAGTTTCAGTTTTTGTTCAGGTTCGTAGGCAGGTTCTCGCAGTTGGAGCATGGATGGTTTTGTGGTTTGAGGTGACCAAGAGGTCACATGGAGATCACACGTTAGGGGTTCAGGTTGTTCATTTTAGTTTCAGTATTGAATTTTAGTTTTCATCTTGTTGAGTTGTATTTTTTAACTGGATCTATTTATATTATTTATGTTCATTTTTTGGTTCTTTTGGCTTCTTCTGGTTCATTTTTCTATCTATTCTTTGTTTATTTCATTGAGTATAAATCATTCCCTCTTGTATTTTTTTATTCCTAAAACATTTTTCCATCCCAGGGGGACTGGGAACACCCCTCGGGACATATTGTGGACCATCTCAAGTGATCGGTTTAGGGTTAACCTGGGCTGGTTCGTGATAGGTAAGCCATGTTTTCCTCTTTCTAGATGAATTACTTAAAGGAATTAAATGAACATTTATTGATATGGTCATATACTTTGTCATATTTTAATTATTAAATGTGATTCTAGACTCATTTCAATTGAAATAAAAATTTAAAAATTGAATGAAATGAATTGATTGGAGGGTTGGACAAAACCCCTTGGTCATTGATCCTTTTTCCTTAATCTTGATGATTGTGATGGGCCGGTGTAAATGAGTTATTAGAATGTAGTGTCAGATATGCTTCCCATGACCTTCTTTCATGTTATAAATGAAATGTCATAGTTTTGTTAAAATGAATTATATTATGATAAGTTTAATTACATGGAATTATTAATTATTAATAATTGACTTCCCAATTGCAAAACCATGATTAATTGTATCTAAATTGGAATAAATTTCTTCTAAATACCTATGTTTAATTATCGAGTACAGTGAACCCCCCACCCTTTATTTTTTATGCCTTTATAGATACATGGGTTTATTATTATGGATTACTTGGATAGGAACATATGTTAAATAAATTTTTTAATCCTTGGGACATTAAAGGATTCATGATATGGAATTCCTTGGATGGGATCATAGGACTAATGATAATAAATAGGCCTTGAGAGATACCTGAATTCATGTTATGGAATTCCTTGGATAATATCATATGTTGATCAAGATTATATTTATACCATAAACTTTACATGAATTCCTAATACAGAATGCCTTGGACGGGATTAGTGGTTAAATGAATTATGATGCACCTTGAGTGATACTAGGTTCCTAATGTGGAATTCCCTAGACAGACTCATAGGATGCATGATGTGATATATGCCTTGAATGATACCTAGACTCCTGATATGGACTTCCATGGATGTGATTATTGGTAAATAATATTATAATATGACTTGAGTGATATCTAGGTTAGGATCCATAATTTCTCGGATGGTATTAGAAGTTAAATGAATTTACTTTATGGTTTATTTCTATCTGGTTTACCCCAATGCTATACTATAAATGTAATGTAACATATAGAACTTTATATGGTAATCATGATATATAGGGACTCTTAGGATTATATTCATGAGTCCTAAGACTCTATTACCACTATCAACACTATAATATGTTCATGTATTTTACTATATTACCATCGTAACATCATCCTTGTAACTAGAGATAGTCTCGTTTTGGACAAAGAAGTTATCATTAGTCGTGTGTCCTTTGAGGCAACCTAGAAGACCTTTTGTTATTTATTTATTCACTATTTTATTATACCTTCATAATGATTCATTTTATATTCACAGACTATATTTCATTAAACACAATTATCAATGGGATACTTAATTTTACTCACACCCTTTTTGGGTCACCATTTGATACCTGAACAGATCTCTCGGTTACAATATAGGATCCAAACTCTATTTGGTGATATTTTTCTCTCATTTTGGATAGGAATAGACAGGGGATCTTGGGAGTGGAACCTATGCATGTACTCAGGCTGCCTTGTAGAGTTGGAATATTTTATTTATTTATTCCTTTTTATAGTCTAGTCATGTTTATTGTATTACCAGTTGTGTGTCTATTTCTTTTACATTATATAATTTTCATGCATGATTATTCATATATTTATTATTGATTTTTAGTTGTTATTATTATCTTCCCTTGTTCTATTATTCATATTATTTCACTACTATTTCATTATCACATACCGATGTACCACTCTGATTATGAGGGTATAGTCTCCCCACCTTAAAATCATAGACCCTCTTTGCTAGTCAAAAGCCTCTGGAATATGGGGAGGTGCACATGAGACCATGTGATCTACCTATCTAACTACTTTGTATAGTGTTATCTAGGTCGAGACTTTACAAAGACTTATAATAGATGTTTATTTTTTTATTACTATTTTAGGACATATACATGAGATTAGGAATGTTTTAAAAGTTGGGAAATAACTCATGTGTGGGTCTAGCCAACCCACACATGAGGGAAATATCAATTTTCTTGGGATGTGATTATTTATGATGCTATGATCATAGTTGATTATTATTTCACCTTGAGTTATTGGTTTACTTTCTACAGGTTACAGATTTATGGGATTTATAGTATTTTACCCTTAACCAGATATGACATGGAGGTATTGTTCATCCATCATTATAAGAACTTGAGGATTTAAATGCCATGAATTATGTCATGACACATTTATTTTAGTTCCTTCATTTCCTATTGCATCAAATATGTGCCTAAAATTATATAGTTGAATTTTTATAAAGTTTCATAAAAAATGAGAGAGAAATAATTGGTTATTAAAGTTTCTACATCAACCTAAATGGGTTTTTCATATATAGATTGATGGTGGAACCTTAACTAACTAATTATCATATGTTTAATCCACGTAACTATAGTTAATTGGGATGAAAAGTTTGTTTCTTTTGATTACATGGATTACAATTTTAATTTATTAATAAAGTAATTGTATAAATTGGTAATGGTGATCCATAAAATCAAATCATCATAAATGACCTATTACATTCTACTAATCAGATGTAAAGGTATGGTGGTAGTTACATGAATTGATAATTGTACCTTATAAAGGAAAGAACCTTTATAATTTGTTAATGGTGACTCATCTAATTGGACCATTTCATAAATATAAAAGTTTCTAAATTCTTAATCATGAATGATGTGATTATTTAGGGTTTATGGTTGACTCGGCCCAAGTAGGTTGGTCATGTTATGATATTCTTATGAGATAAACTCGCTAAGGGTGTGATTAAAAGTTGAAATAAAAAAACTATTATTAGGTTTAATTTAGATGGACCCAGGTTGGATTGACGAGACCCTCATTGGTTGCATTTATCTTTATACACCTTGGTACTTTCCCCCTGGGTGTATACTTGTGATAAATCCGGGATGGTTATTTAAAGTGTCAGAATCCATTCATGCATGTTATTTTTAATGGCATGGTGGAATATTACTATACTTACACCCATAAATTTATAAAATGCCTTTCATATAATTTTAATATTTATTATTATGGGGATTTTTTAATTAAAATTTCAATTACAAACTAAAGGGTGTTTATCTCTATAGCTTTCAATTTAATTTTTCTTTAACTGAGCCAGATTTAAGAACTCTTGGATAAATGAAATTCTCTATGAAAGAGATTATGAGACATTTTTCTTAATGCTGCATGATGAAAACTAAATAATGTTCTTAGTAAAATTTAATTTTTAACTATTAGTTCATATCCATTTTGAATGATATTATTTATATTTTTAAATAAATGGGCATTGATCAAATTCCCTAAACCTGAAATCATAAGGTGGTATTCTTAGTTTCAACCCTTAAGTAATGGTGGTTTTCAATTTTTTACCTTGGATGGGAACGTGGGTGTTTCCCTTAGGTATTAGTTGACCACTTTCTTTTATAGTAAACATGGATGTTAGGCTGATAGGCCCTATGATCTTCTTTTCATGACCTTGTTATAAGGAAACCACATTTTCATTACTAAGGGGCTATCCTGGGTAAAGTAGCTCTATCAAAGGTAAATTAATAGAGGTAAATTATTTTGTATATTTTTAGGTGAGTGGTTCCTTTTGGGTATATTTTGACTCTGGTAGGACTATTAGTAATGATATGACACCCCTCGAGATAGAAGGGTGCTTCTTTGGTAAATTAACCCTTTTTAGGGAAGTAAGCATCATGTAATTCTCGAGTTTAGAGGGTTAGAAATTCCTTTGGATTGGTCTGATATTTTAATGATCATCTGTCATTTATTATTTTCTAATGGAGTATGATGTGTGATTGAACAAACTATTGATATTCGGATGGATAAAAAAACACTAATTTGATTCATGTTTATTCTATCACATGCCTGGAATGCATAGTTCCTATTGCATTGTTTCAATATTTTTGTAGCACATTTTGTTACATTTCGTTACCATTGAGTTAAGAAGTTATGTGTTAAATCACATATTGTTTGAGTGATATAGTCACATAATCCTTGGTTTCATGAATTCTTGGAAATATTTATGAGTACGTGAAGGCTATATTCACATGTGATGTATGAAGTAGGGTGTACCGAGTGTTAGAGAAATTGAATTTTCCTACTACTGGGGAATAAAATTGGATAAATGAGTGGGTGTTGTAACACTACTGATTGAAGTTGGATTTGGATTTTAAGACTCATCTATCACGATTTTAATTGGATGGGTTTTCTTTTCTCTTTTTTGGAGCTTTGTATAAGAATATTTCCACATAAGTAACACCTGTTTGGGGGTGGATGGAGTGTCTTACATTGGATGAGTTCCCATTCTTATAAAGTGGTGACTATAACACTCTTAAGGTGGAGAGAATCATGCCGAATGTGTTTAATAATGTCCATCAAAGTATAGGGAGTGAGATCATAAAGTAACAGTTGGAAATGGTCAAAATGGATTTTGGAATCCATGAGGCTAGTGAGTTCAAGTTTTCTAGTCCTAGAGATGATGCTCGATATAAAACCAAATTATGGGTTGGGATAGAGTATGAATTCTAGATTCAGACTTAGGATGAATAAGTGATCCAATAGTTTGAGGGTTCATTAATGAATATGTGCTTTCAATGAAGCATGATTGTGAGATTGTTGGCAGTGTACCCACCCATTGATGAACACTGAGATTCAGGATTTGAATTCAGTGGATATTCTTAAATGATCATAGGTGCCTAAAAATTCTGGCAATGCGATCTATAATTTAAATATTGTTTTGACTGTTAATATAGATTCCTATTAAATGGGTTAGTATGAGTAATTCAATTGACACAATTGTAATTAAATCTTAGAGGTGGGATGAGGTTATAAAATGTGTGTCATGTTTTGTATGACAAGCACATTATGGGAGTTACCCTCCCAACTATATTGTAAGGGTACATAAGTAGTTTTAGGGTGTTACGAGGAGGATGAACCATAGTTATACTTGGTCACACATCATCAAAAGATGGTTTTATAGGGGTTCTTTCAAGGTAATACATCCTATTTTGATGGAACATGGTTCGGGAGAGCTATGCATGATTATCAATTATTATTCTCATTAACCTCTTTGTAACGCCCCGAACCCAATTACCCAGAGTCAGTGCATTATTTTAATACATTGGCATGATTACAAGGAATCATGTCCCGAAGGACCGATCAGTTTAGCAATCTTGGAAAAATAGATCACATACATGAATGTTACATTTTCACTTTAAGACGTAAAAAAACAACATAAATAATCTTTATGAATGCCATTATTCCCTTGGCTTAACCCTTCATATCAATCACATTACACTTCTTGGAATCCTGGGAAAAATAAAACATAGAAAGGGGTGAGCTCAAATGCTCAGTAAGGGTAAGTAATACAGCAGAAACTTTCAAAAATGAGCATAAACATTTAAGGCAATGTAGAAAACTAAAACAAAAGCCTTTTAAACTTGAACTTCAGCATAATATGGCAGAAATAAAATGAAATAATTTCATTTATTTATTCACATGGATATTATACTAATCGAATAATCACATGCAATATCACTAACCACTTTCATAATGATGGAATGCATGATGCCGAACATTAATTTCCGTGTCAAGGCCTCATGCCAAGACCTAAGGGAGAACTGTAACTGGAACCCAACCCGAAGAGCCTCTGTAACTAGACTCCATCCCGGAGTTCCTCTAATAACCGTACACCAACCCGGAGTGCCTCTACTAACCGGACACCAACCCGGAGTGCCTCTAATAACCGGACACCAACCCGGAGTGACTCTAATAACCAGAAACCAACCCGGAGGGTCTTCTGTAACTGGACCCCAACCCGGAGGGATTACTTTTACCAGTCCCCAACCTAGAACATACTAGTCTAACACATTCATCTTAAGAATAGGATGAAATATAACATAAACATTCTTATTAAAAATAACATTCCAAATGTCAAAACTTTAATCATAAACCATTAATGGCATAAAAATAACTCATCCATAGTAAAAAATATCAAAAACCCTTAAATACAATATGGATGATTTGTATCATAATGAATCAACTTGAAAAAAGTGTAAAATTTATCAAAGGATGTTGACATAGATGAAATCAATACTATTTGAGAGAAATATCTCTTTTTTTGAAATCACTTAAAAGTCGCATAATTATAGAGAAAACCTTTATTTTTAAAATATATTTATAAGC
Organism: Viscum album; assembly: GCA_963277665.1. Lineage (NCBI taxonomy): Eukaryota > Viridiplantae > Streptophyta > Magnoliopsida > Santalales > Viscaceae > Viscum > Viscum album. The sequence continues at coordinate 150,277,128 of OY728123.1, read as the reverse complement.
TTGTGAATGAATCTTCAAAGGTGTAATAATAGCGGAGAATAACCTCACCCACCGTATAAGTTAAAAAAAGACATTCTTACCTTAATTTTGTCAAAAAGGTTAAAAAGTAACTTGTTTCGAAAATGTTGGAAAGATTCCTTTAAAACATATAAAGTCAAATAAGGGTATAAATGAATTTAACACATTGTCTATTAAATAGTAAAAATGTTTTGAATGAAATTTTTAAGAAACATGGATGTGGATGATAAAGAGGTCCCAGAAGATAATTACGTATAAACAACCTCGGATAATGAAGAGATTGTGAAATAAACCCTTACCAATTTGGTAACATACGAAACATACACCCCATGAAAAAGGTATCATACAATGAATATGTAAATAAACATAAATTAAAGTTTATTACCCAAAGAATACAATTATAGGCATTATATACACCACACAAAAGGTAATAGTGGCAATATGGCATGAATCTCACGGGAATAAGGAGTGAGATGAAAACCCCTTACCTTCCACTTTCCTTTAGTCGAGGGTACGTTTAACCTTCTGTACGAAGATCATAGTATGTTATCAAATTATTCCAGAACCATATTAATATTTATGATATCATACCTGATTCATTTATGACTTTATATTACCCATTTAATAATAATTTCCATGTTAAGTTAACATTTTGGGTAATAATCACTTTCTTTATCGTACGTGTTTTAACTTGTCACTCTTGGTTGTATCACTTAGATCATGATTTAAATACTTCAATAATATAAAAAATGATAAATGTATCATAAATATTTAGAATATAAATATGTATAATAGACATATATATGAAATGGAAAACACCGTTTATGGAGACGGTAGTCCGTACGTACGCATAAACGCTGTTTCTGTTTTCATATAGTATTGAACAGAAGTAAATGAATAAGATATATGTAAGTAAATAAATCCATATATATATATATATATATCTCCCGTAGAATTATTATTTCATATATTACATACTTATTAGTAATATATATTTTTATAATCATCGATGAATGGTGAACATGGAAATGAATCTCATCGCGTCGTGGAGATGGTAATCCGTACGTACGCACGAGCGAAAATATCATTCTTTTGATATTAAAATAACATATAATTGGATGGTATATCATATATACAAAATCATTATCATGTTATATTTATTATTTAGATTAATTACAAATCATTATTATACCCATCCAAATAATAATATATTGAATAACAATTACCCCACGACGTGGAGACGGTAAGTCGTACGTACGCACGTATGATGACATGTCATTCAAAGGATGGATATAATTCTGAATACGATTGTACCATATTTATAATAATATTACAGTATATATGAGATACTGGATTCATTATTTTAGAATGGTAATAACAAAGAAAGAAGAAGTGGAAGAAGAAAGGAACTTGAAAAAGGGTGGTGAAATCATTACCTCTTTTTCGGGTTCTTCCTTTTGATTTGATCAAAAGGGATCCTTAAGTTGGCTTTATGACTAAAGGAAGGCCTCTAGGATGAATTTAGGGAAGTTGGGAGAGTATTTGGGCAGATTTTGGCTGAACCAAAAAGGCTTTGAAGGTGTGAGTTAATAAGAAGGGAGAGTGCCCTTTTATAAGAGGGGTGAGGGGCACCTTTGGAAAAGCTAGAAATATTATTTTATAATAAATTCATATTCGGTTTATAATGGATCCAAAGTATATTCTTTAGAGGTTAAGGTGGGTATGGGTAGAGAAACACTCAACCAATAGAATTTAGACAGGTTTGGGTCATTATATTAACCTTATCTTGAAGTATTAACTCTTAGTTAATTAGTTTCACTTTTACAATGTCTCTTTGTATTTTTATATTATATGGTTAATAAACGTAATATATACATCCAAGAGACCCCCAAGTGGTCCATTAATGATACACCTATCATTATATAAGTCTCTTGGACTAACCATAGATTTTTAGGAATTTAATATTAATTAATAATATAATATATGTTTTAAAAACTCTTTTATGTCAATTTTGACACTATTCAATAATTGATTTTTGTAAAAATAATAAAAGAATGATTACTTATAAAAAATTTAATTAATTAAATACTAAAATGTCATATTAACCTAGAAAAATCTTTTAATTCATAAAAAGTCTCAAATTATATTAATTTGGGTATTTATAATATCAATTATTTTAATTTTTTCACTATTATGGTAATTACTGCATCATCATTGTGTCATAAATAAATTAAATTATTTAATGTCTAAAAATTATAAATAAAATATCATTATGTAGAAAATAATTCTAGATTTATAATGAATATTTACAATCGAATTTATCCTATGTATAACCCTATATTAAAAATGTTTTAGTAAATAAACATGGATTTTAACTCTTTTAACTCTTCTTTGAATTAAATAATAATAAATGTCCTAATCTAATCCAAGTGGACCTAAATGATAATATTTTATTCCTAAGGTTGTTTTTGGTCGAGATACACTTGTCCAATAGAATTAGGACATGTGTTAGGGTAATATTAATATCATTTTTACCCTTAATTACCCTATTTACTTTTAACCGTGGTAAATAAAAGTAAAAAGTTACTATTCATCAAAAATTCTTTTCATTTCATTGAACCACATATTACTCCTTGATATTAACTGTGTCTCTCGGATTTTTGAAATTCCAATCACAGAAGTGGTAAAATTAAGTTTTATGAAAAATTCAGTTTTTTTAACTACCACTTAGTAGTTTCACTATTCATCAAAAATTGAAGTTTTTCAGAACAATGCCAAAATTTCACCCTAAGCTATAATTGATATTACGAATTCAAAAATGATGTCTATTTTAAAAAATTACAAATATATAAGTTTCATTAATTAATTTTATAGTTAATTCCCGTTGTCATAACAAATAGCGTGTTTTTAAGAAACAATATATATCAAAAGATTAACAATTGTTTATGTCCAATTTCAAAGTGAAATTCATTCTAATGAATACCATTGGATAAAATGGTAAAAATATATTATAATTATACATTAAAACCGCTCAAATTCATAATTTATCACTATTAATTATTTTGATTAAAAAAGTTGTTTTTAATTAAAATTTAGTAATTTTCACTATTCATCAAAATATTAATGTTATCCGAAAAGTACCAAAATTTCACCTTAGGCTAAATTCGATACTCTGAATCCAAAAATGAAGTCCATTTTGAGAGATAAAATTTATAAAATTTTAAAAAGTAGGTATTACTATTCATAACAGCTACTTTTATTAGTCGTGGTGTGTATTAGAACTCGAAGTTGTGTACAACACACGCTACTGTATTATTCAAAGAGAAGTGTACCATGGAAGCTTGGGGTGTTACATTCTCCCCTCCTTCAATAAATTGTGACCTCGAAATTTGATATTGTTCTTTGAAAATAATGGTTGAAAATAGAAAATATCTTTGTGGAAAAACCCACATCGGAAATTTGGGTAATAAAATTTAGTCTTAACAAGATGAAAAGAGAAATGAAAGGGTCACCAAAAAATTATGATCTCGATTAGGATGACATTGGTGGAAATTATAGACATATAATTGGAGGAAAAATGTAAATATTTATAGGTAGTGATTGAGGTCATCAATCACAAACAAGTTTAAAATTGATGTCCTTAAATTCATCAATCTATGATGATTTAAAATACCATCGGTTCAACAAAACATAAGGTATTAGGATAAAAAAATTTTGACGTTTCAAAACATATTAGTTGAAATCCCACATCAAAAAATGAATTAATGAGTCCTCTATTTAAAATAAATTGTGGAAAGTATGAAGATTACCGAAAATAACACATACTAGGGTTCCATGTAGGAAAATATGGATATGGAAGAGAACTCTAACCATCAATTATCTGATAGAGAGTGGTAGAGAACATGGCTATGAAAAGGCCAACAATCCCAAATCCATAAATTAGTGATGATCTAAGGTACCATCTAGGACAACATTTTTGTTCTAAGTTCCTTTTCTTAATATTGAGGAATTTATTTATGAGATTGGCTAAGATCATAAGGAGATATACTTACTTTATATTTAGAGTTTTATCCATTAATAAATTTCTACCACAAACTCATCTTTCACCCCATAACATAATATAACTCAAAAATACTCTATTTATCCTAATCGTATAGGGTTCCAAATATATTGAATTTATAATTCACATATCAGACCCTTTATGTAAAGAAACTACATTATACCATCCAGGAACTTCATGTAGCACAATGGTAGGCAATAAATCCCAATTGCACTATGGTTGTGGGTTCGATTCCCGCAGCTTTGTCTGACACGACGGGTCGTCACACGGTCTGCGTGTTGTCCTTTTATAAAAATACAAAAAAATAACCTTTCAAACTTAATCCATTCCAACCATTAGACTTATCCAAAATACTATTATCCAAACTCACAGTCTGAAATTTACAAGGAAGATAAACATAATGAGGATCCTTTTTTTCCAGGTAATAACATGTGAACGCCTTCCTCATATATTATTTTACAACACCACAACATCCTGAATTACCAAAATTAACCATCTCTTTTTCCAAAATTACTACCTCAATATTAGGACCATATTAAGGTTTATCTTTCCTTCAACCATGTAATTTCCAAAAAAAAAATTAACTCATTGTAGAGTCACTTTTCTTAGTACATTAAAATCTCAAATCCTTAATTAAATAGTACTGCAGTACAATCCTTATTTATTTCCATAACATCATTGATACAACACTTAAATGAAATAATTCTAAAATAACAACATAGGAGCACTAGTCATTCCTCTTCATTTTTGGTAGTATCATAACTTGATTATTATCCAATAGCATCATTTGCGACATAGTCTGATGACTGGGACATTGGTTTGCGTAGTGTCTAAACTCCTTGCAAATGAAGCATTGTACATTTGAAACCATTTTCTTACCCTTGCAGTCACGTACTTTGTGCCATTTTCCTACACACTTTTAACAAACTCCCATTCCTTTCAGGAAAGTTCTAGGGTGTTTCTTCCCACAGTTATCACATATGGGGAAATTATTCTTTTCCCTCTTCTCTTTCTCCATCTTTCTCTCTTCCATCCTTTTCTTCTCTTGCTTCCCTTAAAAGCCATAGGACTCAGTGAACTCTTTAGTTATCTTATCCACACATGATACTATTTCTTCATATGATGATAATATGTGGAAGACTATTTCCCTTCTAAATAATGGCTAAATACCATGAAAGATACGATTCTTCTTACTCTTTGGATCATACATATTACAGGAGTTCACATTCCTTCTACTAGGTGCCATTTCTATACAATAGCATAAACTAGGTCAGTTTATGAATTGTAATGAATAATTCCTAACCCAAATTGAACAATTTATGGATATAATCCATAATCATAAAAATGTTTTCTTTGAGTAAGTATATACTCATGATCCATTCATAATGGTTTGTAAAGAAAATTAGAATTATCCTAAGCATATCCCCCAGGAGTGTCGTAACCAAGAGTGCAGCAAGGCCCATTGTCACGCACCAGTTCCCGTTCGAGTCTAGCTCAAAGCGGTGTTTTTGGGGTTTACCCTTAGGTATATCTGTGCCAGAGCCACCTCTGCCTGCTCGTATCCAGACAGGGATGTATTACTCCGAAAACTCACAAAACCTCCACAATACCGAAATTCTAGGAAGTTCTTCTATACTAATTATCAAAGTCTATCATAGGGATATGTTCTCTAATCACATTTTATCTAAATCTAGTTTCCCAGGTTATTTCTAAACTTCCTCTGATACCAACTATAATTCCCCGACCCCAGTTACCCAGAGTCGGTGCATTATTTTAATACATTTCCATGATTACAAGGAATCAAGTCCCAAAGGACCGATCAGTTTAGTAGTCTTGGAAAAATAGATCGCATACATGAATGTTACATTTGCACTTTAAGACGTAAAAAAACAACATAAATAATCTTTATGAACGCCATTATTCCCTTGGCTTAACCCTACATATCAATCACATTACACTTCTTGGAATCCTGGGAAAAATAAAACATAGAAAGGGGGGAGCTCAAATGCTCAGTAGCGGTAAGCAATACAATGGAAACATTCAAAAATGAGAATAAAAATTTAAGGCAATGTATAAAACTAAAACAAAATCCTTTTAAACTTGAGATTCATCATAATATGGCAGAAATAAAATGAAATAATTCCATTTACTTATTCACATGGATATTCTACTAATCGAATAATCACATGCAATATCACTAACCATGTTCATAATGATGGAATGCATGATGTCGAACTTTAATTTCTGTTTCAAGGCCTCATGCCAAGAACTAAGGGATAAATGTAACCGGAACCCAACCCAGAGAGCCTCTGTAACCGGAATCCATCTCGGAGTGCCTCTAATAATCAGACACTAACCCGGAGTGCCTCTACTAACTGGACACCAACCCAGAGTGCCTCTAATAACTGGACACCAACCCAGAGTGCCTCTAATAACCGGACACCAACCCGTAGGGTCTGCTGTAACCGGACCCCAACCTGGAGGGCTTACTTTTACCGGTCCCCAACCCGGAACATACTAGTCCAACACATTCATCTTAAGAAGAGGATGAAATATAACATAAACATTCATATTAAAACTATCATACAAAATGTCAAAAATTTAATCATAAACCATTAATGGCATAAAAATAACCCATCCATAGTAAAAAATATCACAAAACCTTAAATACAATATGGATGATTTGAATCATAATAAATCAACTTGAAACAAGTGTAAAATTTATCAAAGGATGTTGACATAGATGAAATCAATACTATTTGAGAGAAATATCTCTTTTTTTGAAATCACTTAAAAGTTGCATAATTATAGAAGAAAACCTTTATTTTGAAAATATCTTTATAAGCTTGTGAAGGAAGCTTCAAAGGTGTAATAACGGTAGAGAATAACCGCACCCACCGTATAAGTTAAAAAAAGACATTCTTACCTTAATTTTGTCAAAAAGGTTAAAAAGTAACTTGTTTCGAAAACGTTGGAAAGATTCCTTTAAAAACATAAAAAGTAAAATAAGGGTATAAATGACTTTAACCCATTTTCTATTAAATAGTAAAAATGTTTTGAAAGACATTTTTAAGAAACACTGATGTGGATGATAAAGAGACCCCAGAAGATAATTACGTATAAACAACCTCAAATAATGAAGAGATTGTGAAATAAACCCTTACCAATTTGGTAACTTACGAAACATACACCCCATGAAAGAGGTATCATACAATGAATATGTAAATTCACATAAATTAAAGTGTATTACACAAAGAATACAATTATAGGCAGTACATACACCACACAGAAGGTAATAGTGGCAATATGACATGAATCTCACGGGAATAAGGAGTGAGATGAAAACCCATTACCTTGCACTTTCCTTTTGTCGAGGGTACGTTTAACCTCCTGTACAAAGATCATAGTATGTTATTAAATTATACCAGAACCATATTAATATTTATGATATCATACCTGATTCATTTATGACTTTATATTACCTATTTAATAATAATTTCCATGTTAAGTTAACATTTTGGGTAATAATCACTTTCTTTATCGTACGTGTTTTAACTTGTCAATCTTGGTTGTATCACTTAGATCATGATGTAAATACTTCCATAATATAAAACATGATAAATATATCATATATATTTAGAATATAAATATGTATAATAGACATATATATGAAATGGAAAACACTGTTTATGGAGACGGTAGTCCGTACGTACGCATAAACACTGTTTATGTTTTCATATAGTATTGAACAGAAGTAAATGAATAAGATATATGTAAGTAAATAAATCGTTATATATATATATATATATATATCTCCAGTAGAATTATTATTTCATATATTTCTTGCTTATTAGAAATATATATTTTTATAATCGTCGATGAATGGTGAACTTGGAAATGAATCTCATCGCTTCGTGGAGACGGTAATCCGTACGTACGCACGAGCAAAAATATCATTCATTTGATATTAAAATAATATATAATTGGATGGTATATCATATATACAGAATCATTATCATGTTATAGTTATTATTTACATGAATGAAAAATCATTATTATACCCATCCAAATAATAATATAGTGAATAACAATTACACCACGACGTGGAGACGGTAATTCGTACGTACTCACGTATGGTGACATGTCATTCAAAGGATGGATAGAATTATGAATATGGTTGTACCATATTTATAATAATATTACAGTATATAATATATACTGGATTCATTATTTTAGAATGGTAATAACAAAGAAAGAAGAAGTGGAAGAAGAAAGGAACTTGAAAAAGGGTGGTGAAATCATTACCTCTTCTTCGGGTTCTTCCTTTTGATTTGATCAAAAGGGAATTTTAAGTTGGATTTCTGACTAAAGTAAGGCCTCTAGGATGATGTTAGGGTAGTTGAGAGAGTATTTGGGCAGAGGTTGGCTGAACGAAAAAGGCTTTGAAGGTGTGAGTTAATGAGAAGGGAGAGTGCCCTTTTATAAGAGGGGTGAGGGGCACCTTTGGAAAAGCTAGAAATATTATTTTATAATAAATTCATATTCGGTTTATAATGGATCCAAAGTGGATTATTTAAAGTTTAAGGTGGTTATGGGTAGAAAAACACTCAACCAATAGAATTTAGACAGGTTTGGGTCATTATATTAACCTTATCTTTTAGTATTAACTCTTAGTTAATTAGTTTCACTTTTACAATGTCTCTTTATATTTTTAAATTATATGGTTAATAAACATACTATATACATCCAAGAGACCTCCCAAGTGGTCCATTAATGATACACCTATAATGATATAAGTCTCTTGGCCGAACCTTAGTGTTTTAAGAATTTAATATCAATTAATAATATAATATATGTTTTAAAAACTCTTTTATGTCAATTTTGACACAATTCAATAATTGATTTTTGTAAAAATCATAATAGAATTATTACTTCTAAAAACGTTAATTACATCAATCCTAAAATGTAATATTAACCTATAAAATTTCTGTAATTCATAAAAAGTCTCAAATTATATTTATTTGGGTATTTATAATATCAATTATTTGAATTTTTTTACTACTATGGTAATTACTGCATCATCATTATGTCATAAATAAATTAACTTATTTAATGTATAAAAATTATAAATAAAATATAATTATGTAGGAAATAATTTTTTATTTCTAATGAATATTTACAATCGAATTTATCCTATGTATAACCCTATATTAAAAATGTTTTTGTAAATAAACTTTGATTTTAACTCTTTTAACTATTCTTTGAATTAAATAATAATAAATGTCCTAATCTAATAAAAATGGACCTAAATGATAATATTTTATTCCTAAGGTTGTTTTTGGTCGAGATACACTTGTCCAATAGAATTAGGACATGTGTTAGGGTAATATTAATATCATTTTTACCCTTAATTACCCTATTTACTTCTAACCGTGGTAAATAAAAGTAAAAAGTTACTATTCACCAAAAATTATTTTCATCTCATTGAACCACATTTTCCTCCTTGATATTAACCGTGCCTCTCGGATTTTCGAAATTCCAATCACAGAAGTGGTAAAATTAAGTTTTATGAAAAATTCAGTTTTTTTAACTACCACTTAGTAGTTTCACTATTCATCAAAAATTGAAGTTTTTCAGAACAATGCCAAAATTTCACCCTAATCTATAATTGATATTCTGAATTCAAAAATGATGTCTATTTTACAAAATTACAAATATATAAGTTTCATTAATTAATTTTATAATTAATTCCCGCTGTCACAACAAATAGCGTGTTTTTAAGAAACAATATATATCAAAAGATTGACAATTGTTTATGTCCAATTTCAAAGTGAAATTAATTATAATGAACACCATTGGATAAAATGGTAAAAACATATTCTAATTATACTTTAAAACCACTCAAATTCATAATTTATCACTATTAATTATTTTGATTAAAAAAGTTGTTTTTAATTAAAATTTAGTAATTTTCACTATTCATCAAAATATTAAAGTTATCTGAAAAGTGCCAAAATTTCACCTTAGGCTAAATTCGATACTCTGAATCCACAAATGAAGTCCATTTTGAGAGATAAAATTTCTGAAATTTTAAAAAGTAGGTATTACTATTCATAACGGCTACTTTTATTGGTCGTGGTGTGTGTTAGAACTCGAAGTTGCGTACAACACACGCTACTGTATTATTCAAAGAGAAGTGTACTGTGGAAGCTCGGGGTGTTACACTCATGGTGTAATCCAAGATCAAATATGATCATGTCACCCATCTTAACATCATCTTGAGTACACTAGGATAGCTTCAATGACATACTAGGCTAATAAAGTAACTTTTCTGGTTTTTTGGATGGAAATTATTCCAAGTTGTTCTTGAGGGAAATTGTTAGAAAAAATGTATGGTGGAGGCGATCACCATAGGTTGTGGGAGAAATACTCTTGTATAAGAAATGGTTAGTGAAAATTTTTCACCTAACCATGTGAACCTTGAGGGATATCACACTGTTTTTTACAACATAAATCCCTTATGGGGTTTCACATGTGTTTTAAACCATGAGCATAAGGTTAAACAACCATGAGATTTATCTACAGAAAATTACATAGGGGATTAAATGACCTGCACATGGTTTGTAAAACCATGCGCCACGTCATGTGAGGGGGTATCCCTTCAAACTATAGCACCACACAGTTGGTGGATAGTTTTCCCAACACTGCAGATCATTAAAGATAAGTAAATTACAATTTTACCTTCTATGATTTAACTTTACTCCTCCCTTTTCCTCCCTTATTTCTCCCACTCAAGCAGTAACTCAAGCTTCCCCTATGGACTCCTCTTAGGATTCCGTTGTTCTCCTTCATTTGGGAACAGAATCAATTTTTTCTAGTCATGTTTTATCACCCTTAGTTAGTCTCTTGTTTTTCTTACTTCCTTTATCTATTTATATTTCCATTTGGAATGACATTTCTATGCAGAATGGCATTACATATTTTCAGGGTATTTATCTATTAGTTCAATTTCTCTCATCATAAATCAAATTTATGCTCAAAAATGGATGAGCGAGTTTTATTGAGAATGAGTTTGGTGTTTTATATGATTTACTTTAAAAAATCATTTATAACACACACCATTGTTCCCCACACTAGAATTTCCACGATTCACTTATTAAATGTGAAATTAATTAAAATAAATGAATAGACCATGTCCTAGAACCCTCTTACAAGGTTGGAGGTCAGTGAACTCAACCTGAAACACCACCTAAGGTGAGTTCAAATAAATTCACTTCTTGAACATTTTTGTCTATTCAACCAAGATACCCCTTTTAGGTGAGTTATGTTTTCCACTTTCTAGTGGAATGACTTAAATGAATTAAATTAATGGTGAGTGATACAATTATACACTTGGTTTTATTTTTATTATTAAATGTGATGCTTGAAACATTCCAATTGTAAGTGAAATTTATCAATTGAATGAAATGAATTGATATGAGGGTTGGATAAAACCCATTGGTACTTGATCTTTTTTCCATAATATTGATGATTGTGATGGACCAATCTAAATGAGGATATAGAATGTGGTGGTATGGATTCTTCCCATTTAATTCTTTCTTGTTATAGATTAAATGGTATTGTTTTGTTAAAATGAAATGTATTATGACATGTGTAATTACATGGACTTGTTAATTTTTATCAATAGACTTACCAATTGAATGATCATGATGAATCATATCTAAATTGGAATGAATGAATTATAATATACTAGGCTTAATTATCGATTGCAGTGAACCCACCCCCATCATTTTCTTACACCTTGGTTGATACATGGGTTCCTTATAAGGAACGCCTTGGATAGGCTCATGGGTTAAATGAAATTATTTTTAGATTTGGTAAATACCAGGATTCCTAATATAGAATGCCTTAGATGAGCTCATAGGTTAAATAATAATAAACATGCCTTGAGTGATACCTGGATTCATAATATGGAATTCCTTGGAATCACTCATAATTTGATTGAGACTATAAATTAATCATATATATGGATTCATAATATAGAATGCCTAGGATGGGATTAATGGTTAAATTAATTATGACACACCTTGAGCTATACTAGGTTCCTGATGTGGAATGCCCTAGATGGACTCATAGGTCGCATGACTTGATACATGCCTTGAGTGATACCTTGACTCCAAATATAGACTACTATGGATGAGATTATAGGATATATAAGATTATAATATGACTTCAGTGATACCTAGGTTCCTATCTGGAATTCCTTGGATTGGATTAGAAGTTAAATGAATGTACCTAATTCTTGATTTCTTTATGGTTTACATCAATGTTAGACTATAAATGTCATGTAACCTATGGAAACTTATATGGACATATTTGGATGCATGGTATTATAGTCATGCGTCCTAGGGACCCATTACCTCTATCAATAGTATACTATATTATTTTGCTATATTACTGTCACTACATCATCCTTGCAATCAGAGATAGTTTGTTTTAGGTCGAAGTAGGTATCATTGTCCAGGTGTCCTTTAAGGAACCTAAGTTTACCTAGTGTCATTTATTTATTCACTATTTTATTATATATGCACACTGCTTCATTTTATAATCATGGACTAGATTGTATTAGAAATCATTGGTGGTGGCCTACTAAATTTCACTCAAACCCTTTGTGGGCCATCATTTGGTACCCTTCAAAATATCTTGGTTACAGGATAGGAGTTGAACTATTCCATGTGGTTTTTCTTTAATTTGGGCTAGAAATAGATGTGAGAGCTTGGGAATAGTAGGTGAGCATGTAATCAGATTTCCTTCTGGAGTTGGGGACTTTTATTTATTTCTTACTTTTTATAGTCTATCCAAGTTTATTGTATTACCTGTGGTGTGTTTGTTTCTTGTAAATTATAGCATGTTCATGCCTGATTATTCATTCATTTATTATTGATTTGTAGTTTTTATTATTATATTCAACTTCTCTATTACTAATATGATTCTACTATTTTTTATTTATGACATAATACTATTCCCCTATGATTATGAGGGCATAGTCTCCCAACTATACCATCATAGACCCTCACTGCTAGTTAATAGCCTTTGGTGTCTGACCAGTCTAGCTACTATGTATAGCTTGAGTCGGGTCAAGGAGTTAAATAACATGACCAATTTAACGACCTGAAATTTTGAATAAATTTTGTTTCCTAACTTTGTGTGTTATTTTATTTTATAATCAAAAAAACTTTTTCATTTAATAAAATGAGTATAATTAAAATACGACTACTGGGTTTCGACTGTTATGTGACCATTGGTAACTAAAGGTTGTGATTATTATCTATAAATACAAGTGATCTTGATTAATTAATATAGAAAGAAGATTCGATGGACCCATCCAGTAGTCTCGAGCCGATCAAAGCCCATCTGACAGAACTTGGGAAGGAGGTTCCTTTCGGCTTTACTCTGGACCAAACCCAAGCTGAAATTCATCATGTGAAGCTGGAATGGAATCGACTTCTAAAGAAGTTCAAGCTGATAGAAATCACTACTCAGGCAATGTTGGCCGAGCTTCCCCAAGATTCTATCACCCTAGCACAACTTACTCTTAGGTCATATGCTAGTGTTATAAGGGGATATGTAATGAGACCGTAAATTCATTTTGTAATCCTTTGATTTAATTAAAAATTGTGTTTTCTTCTCATGGTAAAGTTTGTGAATTTTTAAATGTCTGAATAAATAAAGTAGCATATTATTGATGAATTTCAGAAAAAGGATATTTTAAAAATATTTATGTAATCATTGAATAATTTATAATGTGTAATTATTTTCAAAAAATGGTCTTCTACAGTTTCGTTCAGTAAGAAATTTAGAGTCTAATAAGATGAACTTAATTTTTGATGAATAGTAAATTATGAATAGTGATTTTACGCTTATGATTAGTAATGTGATAAAATGGATTAAGTAACCTCACTTAAGAAAGTATTAATATAATCTAGGCACCTTGATTAAGTAATGTGATTCAATAAAATATGTAAATGACTATTTTAGAAATTATTGGTTAAGTATTAGTTTTTTCGGGTGAATAGTGTTTTTTATTTAAAAATTAAATTAAATTAGAAAATTATTTTCATAATATGGAGTTCATTTTTCAAATCAAAGCACCGATATTTGGTAAAGGTGCATTTTTGGGATTTTTCTAAAACATTTGAATTTTATGTGAATATTGTTTTTATTTAAAAATTAAATTAAAAATATTTAGAAAATTATTTTTATAAAATGAAGTTCATTTTTTGAAATCAGAGCATCGATATTTGGTTAAGGTGAATTTTTGGGATTTTTCTGGGAAAGTTCAATTTTAGGTGAATAGTGGAAATACAATTTTTGAGTTTCGGGTGTTTAAGGAAATCATTAAAGATGTAATGATTATGAAATAATTCTGGACAACTTATGAATAATAAGATAAGGTATGAGGGGTACCATGTGGCCAATACCATGGGAAAATACCATGATAAATCCCATGGTTTTTCCAATACCACCGATGAGGTATCCCTTAGCAATTAATGCTTTGTCCCCTCACTTCTCTTATAAATACCAATCCTTTCCCTCATTCATTTCACTCCCAACTCTCCCTTAATAAAGATCTGGTCTCATTAACTACCAAGGAGTCCTACCAAGGTTCCCCCAATCCCTAATGGTCCCGACCATTGAGTTTTAAGAGTTACATTTTAAGGTAAGGGATCCTACCTCTCTCCTTCTTTTCAAGTACTATCTTTTATGTCATTTATTTTATGCTCCATGTTCATATGATGGAGGATGTTCTTTTATATTCACCTTAATTTAATTATTATGTTCATACTATGAGAGAATACCTTTTATGCCCATCTGTTCATTTTCTTAATTTTTAAGTGGCGCCGTTAGGCTGCTGAATTTTTGTAAGGGATTCTTTCACCCTTCTCATTTTCAAGTTCTATATTCATGTAATGTCTTTAAAGTTTCTTTTTCTTATGCTGGTGTATGATATATATATCCATAATACTGCCCTTTTTATGTTCATATGATGAGAGACCCCATCTTTCTCTCATAATTTCATTTTATGAATGTTTAAGTGGTGCCGTTAGGCTGCTAAATATTCGTAAGGGGTCCTACCTCTCTCTTTATTTTCATGTATTCTCTTTTATGTCATTTATTTCAAGATCCATGTTATTATGTTGGGGATGTTCTTCTATATTCATCATAATTTCCTTTTCATGTTCATATTATGAGATACCCCTTATTTCTCTCATCAATTCATTTTAAGAATGTTTAAGTTGCATCGTTAGGCTGCCGAATTTTTGTAAGGGATTATTTCACCCTTCTCATTTTCAAGTTCTATTTTCATGTCAAGTCATTCAAGTTCCTTTGTATTATGTTGGGGTATGATATCTATATCCATAATACTATTATTTTATGTTCATATGATCAGAGACCCTATTTGATCTCATCAATTCATTTTTTAAGTTTTAAGTGACGTCGTTAGGCTGCCGAATTTTCATAAGAGAAATCTTCTTTTTGTCTTCCTTCCATATTTTTCATTTCATATGCTATGTCTTTCAAATTTCATTACCATGTTCTTATATCCTTTATATTCGTTCCATATACTATTTTTTGTATCATTTATGAGTTGGTGACCCATGTCCCCTCTATTTTCAATATTTTCTAAAACCCTGTAACATAGCTGTTATGCTACAAAATTTTCGTCTCAAAATGTCTCTCTCTTTTTCTCAAATTATTTTATATTATTTAGTGAATACTCAAAGATCTTTCTTATATAGGGGTATTCACATATATATCAAAATGTTCTATTTTAATTCTGGGATTTACATACATGAAACCCTCTTTCCTTTTCTGTGGGTTTAAAGTGACATAAAGAACATGTCTTTAAAGAAGTTTTTAAAATGTTATGATTATGAAATGAAAACAATTTCTTTTATGCTATATGGGTTATTTATGAAATTTTTTATGATGATATTTGTGTCTCACATGATAATAAATACAAATTAAGGGTGCACCCTAATAGCGCTCCAATGCATTGGGTAAAGACTTAATATCTAGAGATGACCATTTTAACGATACCATGGTGAATAACCTTGGTAATTTTTTTTAATGACACATTGTGGGTGGACCTTGGTAAAATGGAAATTATTATCTAAGTTAAATGTTGTAGCCACATTTTCAAGTTATGAAACAAGTTATTTTTATTATGATATTCCTCATGATCTCTTTCTCATTCCTTAAAGTTATTTATCATGACTTTATTGATATATCTCAAGTTTACATGTAAAAATTTTCTCTTGTTTCCCTTACTGGGCCTTCTTCTCACCCCTTCCTTTGATGTATGCTCCCAAGTTATGAGATGCTATAATAAACTTATAATGAACAATGAATAAGCTTTAAAAGTGGGTTAGAAGAATGTTTTATGTTATTCTCATGCTTTATGTTCTTGATTTCCAAGAAACTAGACTTTAAAGATCCTATGTTTGTAAAATGTAATGAAATGTTATGTAATAAAAAGGCGGGATTCTATAACCAACATGTCAGCAAAACTATATTATGGGACAACATAGTACATGGATCCAATATGACATTATTTTGAAGGTCAACATAATGTCAAGTGGCTATACAAAAAAAATTAAATTATTTTTTTTAAAATTTTCTTATAGTTTATAAATGGTTTATAAATGATAATTGGTAGGTTTTATGAAATGGTGTTTTTCTAGTTTAAATTAAATTTTAAAATTTCATTTTTTTTTTCATTTTTTAAAGTTAAATAATTTTTTTTTTCAAATACTTTCGATTTTCATGTTTAATATTTTTTAATGAGTATTATTTTTGCGTATGATTTAATTTATATGATAAATTGATTTTACGAGTTAAATAATTTCATTTCATGCTTGCTATGACTTTATAAAATTTAGGTTTTCTTCTACCTTAACCTCAGTTGGTTTTTTTCGCGTTATGATCTTGAGAATGGTTGTTGAATTTAGTATATGGGGATTAGGTTTTAGAGATATCATGAAATGGATTCTTTCTTGAGTAAATTATCCTATGGTAGAGGTACATGGGTTTTGACTACCCACATCCTTAGGGTTTTATTCCTTGTTCAAGAAAAGCAAGGGTTTGGCTATCAATGTCTCCACATTTACTCAGTTGGAGTTTGTAAGTTTCATTTAAATTTATGAGTTTACATGAATGGTTCATTTACCATATGCATTTGATTAATTCATATATATATATAAATATTATTGACTTCTATTTTGGTAAATTAACAAAAATATAGGCATTGTGTAATGAGGTAAACATTAATTTGGTGTGGACACATTAATTTGGTGGATAGAATATAAATTAAAAATATGAATCATTATAAATATGTATACACCAAGGAATAAAACATGGGAAGGTAAAGATTGTATAAGATTAAGTAATTATGAATTTAATATACATATAATGTTTATTAAATTGGTGAGACTTTTAAAATATACACCGCCTCAAATGATATGTGTGAGATATATTCTAAAGAAGAACTTTTCAAAACCCTGATCATCAAAACCAGTAGGTGATTCCATTGAGTTCCCCTAGATTGTATTGTGTGAGTAAACAAAGTGATAAGTAAATCTAGATTATCCTTCTGGGTAGGTAATTCCATAGTTGGATTCCCCTTAATTTTCCATTGTTAGTTTATTCTTAGTGTTTGTGTTAGGTAACACTATCCAAGACACCTTAATAGGATTATGTTACTAGAGTAATATAGTTGAGTATATCTATAAAGATTTATCTTGATAAAAATTTATCCACTGAATTATCAAAGAGTCACAACTATTCTGATTGGGAGTATACCCTAACTAAAAAACTAAGTGGTGAGGGAAATTCTATAACAGGTTCATTTCTAAGTGGAATATAGATCTTGTATCACCAAATGGAAATGATGTACGATGTCATAAATTTTAATGGGAGTAATTTAATTAAAAGTCCTTAATTAAATGATATAAAACATTATACTCACACCATTAGATTTATTTGATGTAGATTATGACATACTTCTTGATAATCAGATTGAGATCACGTTCATGTATGACCTATAAAATAGATAGAAATTGGTATCTAAGGTTGAGAATTGTTCTCAAGGAGGATCATTATAATCCTATAAATGTGAATGTTATAAATATTAATTTCACTTCCTTTGAATCATGGGTATTGGATAACAAGTGTGCGTCACAAATTTTTTCTGACGAACATAAAATCATAGATATAATGGAATTAACATAGAGTAAAGTAGATCTTCATGTCGATAATAGAGAAAGCGTTTCTACATTAGATCTTGGAAATTATGATCTAAAATAACCAAGAGGATTAATATTATAATGGGATGAATTTTATTATATTCATATTATAAATAAGAGTTTTATTTCTATACCTCTTTTGGATGAGAAATGTATTTTCATTCTCTTTTAAGAAAAAAAATTGTTCTATATATAAGAATGAAATGTTTTATGACATTGGGATATAATAAATGGTTTAAAAATTAAATATATGGATAATACTGAATAATAAGTCCATGGTTGATTCTAATCCCACCCACCTTTAACATTTTTGTAAATCATAAATGCATCCTAAAACTCTGTAAGATGGATTTTTGGACTCATTTGGTTATAAATTGATTTAGAAATATGAATAGTTTTTTAGGAAATATTACCAAAAAACTTTTAATAGAAAAAGTGAATGGTCTAGTAGAATATATAATATTTTATATAGCGATGTATGTGGACCATTGAGAACATACGTTAGTGGTGGTTTTAGGTGCTTTGTTACCTTTAGCGGTGACTTCAGTCAGTATGGTTATGTTTTTTTTTATTTAATACAAGTATGAAAATTTTGAAAGCTCAAAGAGATTAAAAATGAAGTATATAATTAATTGATGAAGATTATTAAAATTCGTATGATCAGATTGGGTTAGTGAATACTTAATCTAGGAGTTCATTGAACATCTGATGAATTGTGGGATTGTTTCACAATTCACTCCTACTGGAACACCATAATGGAATGGTGTTCATGAGAGTATAAATTATTCCTTGTTAGATATGGTTCAATTGATGATGAGTAAATGTGATCTTAATATTTCATTTTGGGGTTATAATTTATAAACTACTTTATATATACTAAACCAAGTTCCATCAAAATCAATCATAAAGACACCATATGAGGTATGTAATGGGAAAGACATGATTTCTATTTAATGTGAATTTGGGGTTTTAGAGCACTCATACATTGGTTAAATTATAATAATATTGGCCCCAAGTCAAATAATGATTATTGTTTGGTTACCCCAATAGAACTAAGGGATATTATTTCTATAATACCATTATCCACAAAGTGTTTGTGGCCCAAACTAGTGTATTCCTTGAGAAGGAATATATAATTTGACGATTCATTGGGAGGAATGTTAAACTTAGATAATTTCAATACTAATAAATAGAAAATTTTCCTGAGATTTAAGTTAATCCAATTACATAAATAGTTGTATAAGAATAACTGAATTAATTTACACAACAACCTACAAGAACTAGTAGGCTTCACCCAGAGCCCAAGATATAAGGATTTATCATGGAAAATGATAATGAAGTATTTTTCACATGAGATATAATAACTTTCTATCATGAGTCCATCAAGAGTTTGATTTTAAGAAATGGTTAAAATCCATAAAATTTGAAATGGGCTCCATGTATATTAACTATGTTTGAACTTATAGAATACCTATATGAATGGGTAATACCCATAGGATGTGGGTGGGTTATATGAAAGAAAACACACATGGATAGAAGAGAATGTAACTATAATTACTGGTAGAAAAAGGTAATAAAAAAATTCATGGTATTGAATATGAAGAAAAATTTTCACCCATTGTGTTGATAAATTCCATTTAGATATTAATTTATATAATAAATTATTTAGGCTATGAGATATATCATATGGATGTAAAATCTCTTTCCTCAATGATAATCTAGTTGAGGATTTTTATATGACATAGCCTAATGGTTTTGAAAATTTGAATGAAACTATTGAGGTATGCAAGCTAGAATAATCCATTTATGGACTTAAGAAATATTCTTAGAGTTGTAATATATAGTTATATGATGAAATCAAATAGTTTGATTTTATAAAAAAACATGGATACTTATTGTGTTATAAGGATCCTGGATCATTTTAGGACTCAAGTCTGATAATACTGGTAAAGTTTCATTCTTGGAGTTCTCCATACTATACCACATTAGCACTTGAATCGATATTTATGTTTTGACTCTATCTAAGAAACCCATTATATATATCTCCATAGATCTCTATACCTAGTATATAGGAAGATCCACACATTCCATTGTCATCTCATAGAGCTACAACCCATGAAACTAGTAAAATCAGTATAGGATTTGGTCGAACTAAATTCAAAATGGATTTAAAAATGAATAATCATAATTAAAAGCCTCAATTAATTTATGTAAAGATTATTTAAAGAAATTTATTGGATCCCTAATTAATTCAAAAATGAATAAAGTAATTAAAAATAATGATTTAATCCATTTAACTATCCAATTCCGGATTTCCAAAATTAACAAAATTAAAGTCAATTGACCAAGTTTTAAATCAATTATTTGGTTAATTTTCAATGAAAAATAGTTTATAAATTCAAAAATAATATCTCTCATAACTCATTTCACACTTACAATATTCCACTACCAAGAAATACAATGAATCTATACAAAAAAATATTGTCCTATATAGGTTCAGGAATATACCTCAAATAAAATACAACACATATTCATCTACTATTACAATTATCATACATCCTCTATAAATTAACTATAATATTCCCTCACTTACATTAAATTAAAAGTTAATGTTCAAAAAGTGAAAATAGAATGAATTCAATCAAATTAAAACTTTAACAATTGATTCTCTTATTTATCCTCATTTTTTATAGGTTCCTTATACCCAAGTTCTATTTTACACTACCTCGATACAACTTAAATGTAATTATTATAAGTTAGTTTTCCCCTTATTCGTATATTTTCAATATTACCCTCATCTAAATCCATTCATTTTTAACTATTTGGAACTTATTGAATTTTTTTATCCATGTATATCAAATCACTTATTAAATTTGTTGATGGATTGTTTTACTCACACACCAACTGCCTAAATGTCTCATAACTTCATACGGGTTCCCAATTTACCATTTTACATAAATTTTAAAATACTTATATGAATTTATTTTATGTTGGGTCCCTGGAGTGTTAATTTTTACAAAGGAAAAATGATCTAGGTTTAAGTTAAAATTTCTATTTTCTTAATGTGGTAGTTTTAAATTATAAAAATTCTTTTCTAGTACACTCATTTTACGTGTTTTAAAAAAAATTATATAAAGTTTGTGGGAAGATCAATTAGAAATCATCTAATTAAAACTATTTTAGAACCAGTTAACCCTCAAAACTAACATGCATTTTGTACTAGGCTAGAAAAATTTAAATCTCAATTTTCTTAGTTTAAAAACACTATAAGAACTAAAAAATTTAAAAAATAATTTATTTAAATATTGTAAAAAATTGTTTCCATAACCTTTTTATTTATTTTAATCCATAAACACACAAAAATAATGAAAAATAGGTAGCTGATGAATATTTACATAACAAGCTACATTTTCTTCTCCCCTACACTTATCTCATACACAACTTCAGTTAATTCCAAAAAAAATATATTAAATAATAAGTTTATTAGAAATATATATCTAGACTAGTGTGAATGAAAGAGACGACTTGATGTCCCTTATTAAATAGTAGTAAAGAGGAGAATATACTCCTCTACTGGTTCCTTCAAAAAATCTTCTAGAAAATGCTTCAGCTAATATCTATTCACTTGAAATAGTTACTATAATTCAACTCCTTCAATATTAACATCACTAAATGTAAAAAGTATAGTAACTATTAATGATCCAATCCACTTAGAATGAATATTAATAGGCATGAGATTCATTCAAGAGGAAAATAGTATCACATTGTCACCCACTTAAAATATTTTTTTCTAAATGAGTATGTCATGAATAGTTCTATGCATATCTCTATAAAATAGGGTGTTATTATAAGATTTTCTCCTCAACTCCTCTAGTTCCATAACTTATAGTCTCCTCTACTCTCTAGCATTTCCAGACTCTAGGTTCACTCTCTTTATAGCCTAGTAATATTTGTGATGCATCCTAACATGTATGTGTAAATTCTGTCTATAAACAATTATATAAGGAAATATACATAGGGTTTTTTTAAAGAAGTCATGTATACCCAAAGTGTATCCTCAATATTTTTAGTCTAGTATTTTTTGTTAGGAATAACTATTATTTACAAATCCTTCTAGATCTCTCCTTTTAACACCTCTAATTGACCATTTGTTTGTGGGTTGTAGGAAGTAGAGGTATTATGGAGAAATCCTTATTTTTCACATGGAATTACATGATATTGTTACAATAATATATTCCTTGATCACTGATTATTGATTTTTGGCACTCACAACTTGCGAAAAATATTTGATCTCAAAAACTCAATAACAAATTTTTCATCATTATTTTGGGTAGATCATGCTTCAATACATTTAAAAACATGTTCTATTTATAATATAATATTTTATAATCTAAAAGATATATGAAATAAGCCCATGAAATCTAATCCTTGTACAAAAAATAATTTATTGAAAATTAATGTCTATTGAAGAAATTTCATAAATTTTTAAAACTCCTTTAATAAATTTTATGTTCTAACATGTGTTGAAAAAATAATGTTAATATTTAAATATTTATGGGAGAAAATAGCCTCTAAAACTTTTTTTTATCATTATTTTAGGCCCAAATGGTATCCCCATGCAATTTTATGGTAAAATGAAAGCATATACTTAACATCTACTTTGGGGATACATCCTTAAATCATGTGGTCACTACATATATTATGTAAACAAGGATCCTCATAAATAAAATATTTGGATTCATATTTCAGATTAATAATTTGATTATTAGTAAATAAGAAGGTTACATTGTATGTGACCAAAACAATTTATAGGTCAACATACTAGGGTTAATGGGTGACTCTGCATAGGTGCTCATCAGGTAAGGAATAATCTAAGTCATCTCATAGGGGTGTTTCTAACTTGATAGTGGGGTTAATATTCCCATTTTATATAAAAACATGTTATCACAACCCTTCATGTATTTTATTTCCAAGTAAAATTATTATAAAAGTAACATCCATATCACCAATCAGGGATTTAATTAAACTTTCCTGGCCAAATACTTCATTGTGGAATGATTAGAATAAATGGTTACTTTTATTCTTAACAAATATTAATTAAATTTATCTGAATATACAAAAATATCCAAAATCTACTTTTTTATTTTTGTGTAATTTATTTTGTATGTTTATAAAGTCTCTAAATAATAATCTATCACATGTGAGTTTCCTTTAATATTTTGGGATAGAACAACTCCAACTGCCTTATTAGAGGCATCATTTAATACTTCAAAAGTTCTATTTTAAGTTGGTTGGTAAATCATAGGAGATTTTTTTAGAATCACATTAAGTTTATCAAAATCTATCTAGCATGAACAATAAAAAAAATCATATTCCTTATTGAGCAGTTTAGTCAGTGGAAATGAAATTTACCTAAATTCCCTAATAACCCTTCTATTAAATCCAGAATTACCTAAAAATGTTCTAATATATCTAACAATGGGGCAATTTTTAGTGTATAAATGATGTAAACCTTGACCTTATATACTTCAATTCAATCATTAGAAATTATATTTCCCAAAACATTTCCTCTTTCCACCATGAAATGACATTTTTCAAATTTTAAAACAATGGTTTTCTCAATGAATTTATTCAAAAACAATTTCCATATTCTCAGGATATATTTTAAAATATGTTCAATAAATAGTAAAGTCATTAATAAATACCTCCAAGAATCACATAATCATGTAAAAAAATATACTTACAGGAAATGTTGAAAAGTAAAGAGGGAATTTTATAATACAAAGAAAATCATTCACTAAGAAAACTTGCTAAAGGGATAGGTGAATATTGTTTTTTCTTGATATTTTGGAGCTATTGGAACCTAAAAATACCCAAGGAATCCATCAAAGAAACAATAATGACCATTCCTATTCAATATCTCTAAAATATGGTATACAAAAGGTTTGTGGAAATAGTCTTTTCTTTTCATGTGATTTAGTTTCTTATAGTCTACATAGAACCTCAAACTGTTCAGTATCATAGTGGGAACAAAATAATTTTTTTATTTTATAAAATGGTGAATATAATATTTTGGGGAATAATTCGAATGGGGATAACCCTTTGGGATTCCAAGACAAGTTATATAATTTCAAATATTAAAAGTCTCTCAATTTAACAACTTTCATAAGGGTTGGGTTGGTCCAATCTCGCCGGTATAGATTAAGGTTCTAGAAAAATATGGTCAACATAAGTTGTAGGACTAATCCTAAGGAAATATATTAATGACCATATGATTCCCATATAATTCTATTTTATAATATCTAATAGTTGGTTTTCTTTATTGGGTTTATAAATATTTTAAATTATGGTAGAAATTTTTTCATTTTCATTCAGAAAAGAATATTTAATATTGGAGGGAATCCACTTTAGTTCCATATTAGTGGGTATTCTAATGATTGTTTAAAATCAGTATTCTACATTTTTTATTACTTGAACGTGTAATGAAAATATTAAATTAATAGACTTGAGTAAATCATAAAAATATTTTTCATCTATTTTTTCAAATTATTCAACTCACATAACTAGTTTCTGATATAAATCATTTTCAAAAATAGATTCATCAGAATAATAAAATTACTCCAAGGATTCATCAAGTTTATATATTTCATCAAACATTTCCATTAATTTCTTATAAAAATAAGGAATTTTATAATGGTTCAGTGTAAAAACAAATTGTGCATCATGAGGGTATTTCATTGAATCTAAAATGATAACATTCATAGTCTCTTCCTCAAAATCCATTTATAGTGTTCCTTAATTAACTTATATTATGGTTTTTTAGTCTTAATAAAGGGAATACCTAGATTAATGGAAGAAGGATATTTTCCGCTTTCTTCATCCATCTTTAAGATGAAAAAAACATCTAGGAACAACAACCCTTTCTCTCTTACTAAAACATATTCCAAAACTCTAGTTGTGTAGGTTGTGGTTTAGTTAGCATGTTGTATTATCACCTTAGTTGGCTTGATCTCTACAGTATATAGGTTATAATAAATTTATTTCATCATGAAATTAACAAATTCTACCAAATCAAAAAATTTATTTGTAATAGGGAGATATCCTATGGAGAAAGGGATAATGAAGGTACATGGGTCTTGATATTTCCTAGGTAATTGTGGGGTTATTATAGCAGAAATATTTATTCCTAAACTTGCCTTATAATCTCATTTAAATTTCCTCTTATTGATAAAAATCACCTTGGGAAGCCTTGAATAACTTGGGATTTATTGGGTGGATTCCAGTGAAAGGATGTTGATCTAACTCTCTTGAAATATTTTAGGACCTGTTGTTGTAATTCGTCTTCACTAGGTGGGTTTACTCTTATAGGGAAGGGAGGTTGGGTTTGAATTAGGTCCTCCATCTTGGCACTTACCTTGTATTTATTCACTAATTTTATCTCCATAAGTAATTTATATTTAGGATTTTTTCAAGGGTATATTCTCCAGGTTTATTAGGTTTTCAATTTCTAGATTTAGCTCATAGTGGTGATTTTTTAATTCTCTTTGCCTCATTTCCAATCCTTAAAGAAATATAACTAACCCTTCCATTAGGGTTAGAAATTTATGTGGTAGATATTTTACCCAATCCTTGATTTAACAAGTTATTAAGGGTAAATAAAATTTTTCTGAACTATCCTTTCAAATCCAATAAGTCTAATCCATGAGTTGCGAGAGTAGTTTGTTAGTTTGTTTGAGACTCTACAAGTTCTTTTAGAATGTACTTCATGGAGGGTTCTTAATATATTCCTTATTGGTATCCTATAGATGGATTAGAACTATTTCTCTAAAATGGTGGTGGATAGAAAGGTTTTTGAAAAACCTATTAGAAAGGAGGACTTTGAGGCAGCTGGTCTCTAACTCCATACTGATTTGTAGGGAACACTTCGAATCATTGAATCTTGGTTTTTATTGCTATTAGTTACTTATATTCATGAAATATCATCTACATTTAACTTAAGGGAAACCATTTGTCTAAAGATCTAGATAATTAAGAAGTTAATGCACTCAATAAAGTGTGAAAGGTGATTCTTTTTGAACCTTTTATAATTCTAACTCTCTCATAAGATATGCCAATTATTCAATTCTAGTTTCAAATAAAGGATAATTTGAACTCTTTACCTCATCCAATCCTTTAGTGGAAGCCCTTATATTAAATTTTTGGGTGTTTTTTGATATCCTATTTATTATATCTCTAGATTCAGTATGTGATTTTTCAATCACACGTCTTTTCAAATAAACATATAAAATGTTCTGGTCCTTTTCCAGTAATACTTGGTAAAATAACTCTTAGAAATGGAACTCTTCAAAGGGATAATGTGGGAATGATGTTGTGATCCACTTGAATATCTACCAAAACTCATAAAGAGTTTATCAACTTGGTTTCATAATCACATAGATATCCTTCCATAGATGGGTACACCTTGATGAATTGACGAATTTACAAAGTCCTTTTGATCTTCATCCCATGCGATAACTTCTCTAGGTTTTATGTTTTACATATACTCTTTGGACAGATCTTATAAGAAGAATGGAAATACCTTCCATATTATCTGAGAATCAAATACTCCTCTATGTTTTATGATGTTGAAAACACCCCCAAATACCATCAAATTCTTGTTGGGATCCTCTCCCACAAAATTATAAAACTTGGGGAGAAGTTACATCATTCCAATTTAAATCTCATAATATTTTTGATTATTTAGTTGTAATATCTAGTTATTAATATTAAACATAAATATTTGAAGATCTATAAGTATCCAATTTCAGTCATCTAGATTTTCCTCCATGTTCTCACTTCCTAATGTGGCTTTAGCGGAGAAAGAAGAGTGGGATGGAGACTCTATCATTGGAGCTTTAACAAACTTTCTATACTCTTTAATAGTGGTCTAGGTATTTCTAATTCTTTCTTGTATAGTTATTTAAACCACTAGATCAAAAGTAATAAGGTTATTTTAACTATATGTGGTCATGTATAAATATTGTTTTGAATAATGATAAATAATAGAAACATAACAATAGTAGCCTACCTTCCTGACAACGATGCCAGGTTAATGAGGGGATATTTATAAGGCTCATATAAAATAATATTTGGAACTTAAGTAAGTAAATAAATAGTTGGAATTCGGTTTTCTCTAGAGAGGAGGGTTTTTGTGTATATTTTTCTTTTTTTGATTTGTTTAGAGAGTGTGAAGAATATGAAACCAATTTTAAAATTTAGTGGCCTAAGCTTGGATATCCTAATCACTTATATGTTAGATCATTAGTAAAATTTTCTCTCATTCTCTTCTTCTTATTAGATGAGATCTCACTGAGTACCCTAACCTGGTGGTCTCAAATTGAATAGTGAGATGAAATGATCACTACGTACACTACTCGTACTTATCTTATTAATTGAAAACCTATAATAAATGACGAATCAACCCACTGGTCACCATTTTAGATTGTGAAGAAGATATAGGTGGTCTATATGTGCAGTCTAAGAATGAGGGAAGAATAATTCAAATTCAAAGAACAATGAAAATATCATACTGTATATAAAAACCAAATATTTATATATTGAAGAATATAAGATAATAATAAATTTAAATTTGAATTCCTTGATAGTGTTGAGTGGGTCTCCTTGGATTGACCGCTAATAGTCTAGTGTTCCATCACTGGAGACATTATAGAAAATGAAAAGGGAAGAAAATAAATTTAGCAGCCGAATATTTTGATCGATCAGAAGAAGCTTTGTGAATCACCATTTCTTTTTTCAGTAGTGAATTGTTGACGAATTATATAGTTTTTTAGTATACTCTTACATGCTTCAGAAACTCAACACCCCATGTGAATGGAACAGACTTCTTCTTTTTTCCAGGTATAATATCATTATTTGATAACATTCTTGGTTTTTGGTTCCTATCTCATACTCCCTTAGATGGATTCAATCTGTTTATATTTGAGGGTGTTGATATCTTTAAATAAATTTATCTTGAACATTATATATTGTCGATATTCTTCTCATGATATATGTTTTCTTCTACATCTTTATGATCACTACATCGAATCTTAGGAAAATCCTTACCTTATTTGGGAAGACCAGGGGAATGAATTATTTTTTTAGGTCATGTTTTGTCATTTGGGGGAAATTTTAGTCTCAATCCATGTGGATCAGAATTTGGAAAATTCCTGAAGTAATTTGATTTGAAGAAAATATCCTAGGGGGTGGAAAAGTAATATTGTAATATCCCTAAAATTCCATTTAATTTTTCTAAAAATTATATGAGATTATTTGTAGACCAGATGCTCAGAAAACACATATTTCCAAGGCCTAGTGAGCCTGGAATAGAATTTTTATCTTATTATAAGTTCATTTAAATAAGCATGTGAGTGGGGTTTTTTCTAACTTTTAAATCAGTGCTCGGATAAAAACTCTAAGGGAACCATTGAACTCAGAATATCTAGATTCTCCTAGAAGGGACCAAAATTCGACCGGTGTGGGTCAACCAGAAAACATAGTTTTTGGACTTTTCGGGAGAAAAATAAGAAAAACATAAAAAGTTATTATTTTTTGTTTCCTTCACTGTTGAGCGGTGACATGTCCACACTGTGGTGCAGCAACGAGGTGAAGATTAGTCTCATTAAAATAATATCTTTAATGGCTCTTAAATGTGTCGCATAACAACTCATTAAATGAAGCGTAACAGATATGCTGTTTCATAAATGAAATAGCGTAACGACGCACCGACGCATCGTAACAGAAACACTGCGTCCTATTTTTTTAATGTGATAACAGGATGGAGAATCATATATGGAATTTCTTTGATGAAAGGCGAATGGATTCTCTCCAATGAATAATGTCGGTGAATCACTAGCGACAACGACACACCTTGAAAATGGGACTGCGACCAACAGATGCCAAAATATTCAAACTCTTGAATATCTGCAGGTAGATCTCCACCACCAAAAATCTTCCCCTCAATGTGAATCTATCCTAGGTAAAGGTTATTTTTGTTTTGAGTTTCCCCATTTTTCATTCTAAAACAATGAACATGGATCAAACCACGAATAGGTTGATCTGTGGATCACTTGTTCTTGTAGGAGAGTTCTTATACTTGAGGTTGGCATGGGGGTTACCTTGTTGTTATAATCTTGAACCTCCCCCGGTTTTAAAATCTAACGTAGAGGGTGCGGGCTAACATGAATAAGGCCAGATCCCCTTCACCTTTGTTCATTATTCGTGGCTGAACCTTCAAGTTGATGGTAATGAGTTTTTGAGGTCATATCAGGAAAGATGGAACCCCATGGTGGCCGGAGGCATAGATGACTCGAAGAATAGACCACCAGAGCGAACCCGGTGGTCTGCGGAAGGCATTGCGGGCACGCCGGTGCTAACATTCACTGGTGGGGGCATGTTCCAGCAGCCATGGGTGGGTGGAGGAGTGCCATGATGGCGCACCAAGGGAGGTGTCATGGCCGGATTAGGTTGTGGCATTGCGGCATGAGCTGTCGGCAGCGTGCTGATGGCTGGCGGATAGGGACATGACCACCTGGTCACATAGCTGGGGGCAGGTCAAACCACACAGACCACGTACAGGTCCACAAGCCTGGTTGGATTATCCAGTTGCGGCGTGTAAGAACCAAACGCCACATGGTGTCTGGGCTTGAGATGGTCAGCCCACCGGTTTCAAGCTGGACTTGGGGGCGCGAACCGAGCTCTGGGGTGGCCCAACCTGGAGTAAATTCTGCTCACTTATACGGTCTAGGCCAATGGAATAAAGTCAGTCCGCTGGGTGGATTGGGCTAGGAATGAAACAGCCTGCCTTTTGCAGGCCGAGCCAGATGGAATCGGGTGGCTAGGCGACCTGTTGGGCTGGACCCTCATCCGAATCGGATTAGGTCCAGTAAGGGCTAATGGGACTAGCCCAGTGTCCAGACCAAAGAGGGCCATCCCAGACCTGACCTGGATTGGTTTGGGTCAGGTCGGTCAAAAAGGGTGATGGAAATTTGGGCCCCTGGTCCAGGTTGGTCAGGTCGGTTCGAGTGGGTCGGACCGGGCTCAGACATAACCGGCCCGTGTTTACTAAAACACAAATATCATTTAGAATGAGCATCCAATTGATGATCTATTTGTAGCTTTGGAACCCTCACGATTATAAAGTTATTTTGGAATTCTCTAAAGGGGATTTCATGAAGTTGAAATGTGACAAATGAATTGAGGAGTGGATTCTCTTAGAATCAAGAGTGTTACGTGTGGGAATCTTGTGGCTGTATGAGAACCAAATACTATTGATGAGTGGACCCAAGTGACCCTGTAGGCCTAGAATACAAGAGAACCTTTGTGGATTAGCTACAATCGACCCTATATGGATCATCTCTAAAGGACCCTATGTGGATAAGCTCCAAGCGACCCTATGTGGATTAGCTCCGAGCGACCCTATATGGATCACCTCCAAGTGACCCTCTGTGGATCAGCAAAAAGTGGCCCTGTGTTGAAAACATTTTATGGAATATGTTGTATGTTCCTTTGTGTGACCCAACAAACCCACGATACTCATTATGGATGAGTACCTCAGTAGTCCAAGGTGTTCAGTGTTATGACTGATAGTCTTACTTTCATACATTTGATTATACCTATGTGAGATGTCTTGCTTCATGATCATGCTTCATGGTTTTATTTTTTTATTTCTTTATGGTATTTACCTTTTGGTTTTGGGTTCCTAATGAGTATTTTTTTACTCACCCCTACACAGGCTTCACCTGCACGTGTTGTGTCTGGTGCACATGACCGCCGACTTGACGGAGGCCTTGGTGGCCCAGGATGCGGTTGTGCCTAGTGAGACCAGGCAGGCGGGGCATACTTCTATGGCATCTAGCAGCTACTCTACACTTACCCATCAGCTAGGGTTTTCAAAGGATGACATTCATAGATCTTTTTTACATTACTGTTTTTAGTTTTCTTTTATTGGGTTTGTATTATGGGCCATTGGTCCTACATCATGTACCTTTTCTCAGTGGTTGTTTAGTGGAATGCATGTTTACCTTTCAAGTTCTTGGGATGTGGTTGTGTGTGTGTCTGCATATAGGTAATCAAGGAAATGCCTCACACTTTCAGTTTGACACCTTCAATGCTAGTCTCCAACCCATGGCCATTGGGAGGTGGGCTTGGGGGAGTCACGACACGGGCCCCAGGGGACAGGTCATGACAAAGTGGTATCAAAGTTGTTTGATTATACCTCAAAGATTGGGAGTTTGTCATTTTTTTGGGAAAGAGTATTAAATTTTTCATGTTCAACTTTCAGATTCATAGAGTCTAATGTTGGTGCGGAGGATAATATATCCATACACTAGGACCTTGAATTCCACCTTTTGGATCTATACATAAAAAAATTGGTTGCATGAATTATATAAGAATTGAGTGTTTCCCCATGTACTTCTTGAATTAGAGTCAGATCACTGGGTATAATCTATTGAATTTGGTACATCTTGATCTGTTTTAGGATGCCTCCATGCATCTAGCTAGCTAGGATTCTTATACTTGACTGTGAGGACAACACACATAGCGATGAGGTGTCGGTTTAGGGACCTGTTCTAGAGATGGCCCCGCTGGGTGGTGAACTAGCATCACCACCACCCATTGATTAGAAGTTACTTTCAGAATTACTGGTAGAGTATTCGCATAGGCTCAGCACCTTGAACGGGTTCAAAATATAGAGAATTCTTAGGTTTAGGTGTGAGATAGATCATCAGGCCACTGAGAACTGGCGAGAGGAGGAAACGTGGGTCTTCTGCTTAGCGAGGATTCCACTTGACTAGATGGAGATCCTAGCCTTGAGCTTTCCTCAAGGCTTGTCCAGGAGATGGTGGAACTTAATGATTTAGACTCATGATGAAGTGACCCTCTCATGGGCTGACTTCGAGTAGCTTTTCCAGGAGGAGTTATTCCCTGCAACCTTGCGCTCAATGCGGATATAGGATATGCTTCACCTACAACAGGGCAGCATGTCAGTGGCTGAGTACTCTATGAGGTTTACATACCTCTCCCACTACTCAATGGATATGGTACAAGAACCTTTATTTATGTCTCGGACCTTTGAGCAGGGACTCTGATGGGAGATCAGGGCATCGATGATTTCTGTTAGCATCCCCACTCTGGCTAGAGTGCTAGAGAGAGCTCTATTAGGAGAGAGCTTCCTCGAAGAGAAAGCACCGATGATGGGAGATACCACTGGGTGAAAGGTGGCTGATTCATCCATGGAGAGCAGTTGAAAGATGAGGTAGAGGTCTGAGTAGGATAGACTATCCAGAGGGTGACCCGAGGACTCAAGATCGGTGGTGCAAGGACACCGAGGTAGCGCGGGTCAACAGGGGAGCAAGGAGTGCTACTCATGTGGAAGGAAAGGACACATGGATCATGACTTCTTGACCCACCACATAGTAGACCAGTAGATAGTTGAGGGACCACCAAGGAAGATATAGAGGTTTTAGCAAGGATGTCCATAAGGTGGAATATGTGGCATGGGAGTCGGACACGTAGTAGGTGGTGGGTGATGGTTCGTTGTACTACCACCACTACCCTTAGGAAGTCCACCATGACCTTAGGGAGCATGTGGATTGGGGCAAGCTCGACTTTAGGCAATGGAGGTCTATGACCATGACACTCCAGAGATGATTTGATGTATGATCTGTGTCTTTTCCACCTTATTTTCAGTTCTTATAGACACAAGTGTCAGTCACTCCTTCCTTGCCATAGACCTCATTCAAGGTTGAAAAATCCCAGTGGAGTCATTGACTCGATCCTTATGATTAGAGAATCCTACGGAAGGGGATTCAATGATTACATACTAGTTCTGGTAGTGTGAGCTTACTCTTGGAGGAAAGAGCTTCGACTGGTATCTCTTAGTACCGGTGTCGAGGCCTTAAGACATCATCTTGAGTATGGACTGGTTATCCATAGATTATGATTTGGTCTACTGTATTAGGCATAGGGTGTGGTGTGTTTATGAGTATGGGACCATGTTTTCCTTCACCGGTGAGAAGGGAACTCTTGTAGCATAGGAAGGACTTCATCAGAAGAGGGTGTAGCCGATTACTCACCAGCTGTCTAGCCTCACCCTCAGTGTAGCGGATGAGAGGAGTTTGATATTTCCTATGGTGGTGGACGAGTCTGAAGAAGTATAACAATCCTGATCTTTTATTACACAAATAAACCTAATTTATTACATAAACTTCACTTGATACAACATAGAAGATTGAGGGGTATAGTGTCTTTGGGGCTTAGGAACATTACATTACCACTTAAAACATGAAAAAACAACATCTTTATTAAAAACATCCTTTACATGACCACTACATTCCCTCGTACTTAGCATTTCATGAGATAACCTGAGGACATGCATAAAAAAGGGTGAGATATGAAGTCCAGTAAGGGAATAATCATGGAATAACATGAGTAATACAATAAATGTTAGACAATAGGCATATCAATAGAGCATAAGAGAATCATACACATAAAGGCTTGATAAATCATGATAATCATAACATGGAAATGTGGCAACAACACATAACATGGAATTAGCATGATCCAAGGCACATTGAAAATGGAGAATTAATAAATCCTCATTGAACATGAAGCACAAGTAAAACCTCATTGGAATTGAATTATCAGGAGTCAACACCAATTTCACCTAACTTATCATGATACTATACTTTACCCAATGCATTGGGGTGCTATAAGGGTTCACACATCTTAAACCTTTCATTTATTGCGTAAAAGTGCCACATTGCTCATATAACATGGATTCATAAAACATCATCATTTATTCCATGATAATGGAATGTGGAATTAATACATGAAACTTTATAATAAATAAGTAAATGTGAATAAAGTTGAATACTCTTGACATAGAAATGGGCATGGTATTCACTACACAATGGCATTGGCTTGGAAAATCGGTGCAATTTCGGCAATGTAATGGTGTGACGTAAGAATTCATAAAAAAGGTTGATGAGAGAGAAATGGGTGTCTCATCATATTTACATGACATGAAAAGTATGGGGGTCATATAGATACATGTACCAAAATTTTTAATGGAAATTATATTCATGATACAAAATAATCGCTTGAATGTAAATGAGGAGAGAGAAATTCCTTTCGGAATTTCGGCATAGTAACGGGTGTACATGGGAGGAATTTAATGAGAGAGAAAGGTGTCTCCCATCATTAAAACATAATTATGGATGTAAGGGGTAGGTTTAAAACCATAACCCAACATTTATTATTGAAATTAAAAGGGCATAACAACATTAAGAAAATTGGACAAAAATGAGAAAGCAAGAAAAAACCCTTAGTTGGAATTGTGCTTCCAAAGGCTTGAGAGAGGCTTGGGAGAGGCTTATTTGGAGCTTGGGGAACCTTAAGAGGATTATAGAGAGAGGAGGGAAGAGTTTGGAATAACTCCAAAGGCTTTGAGTGAGGAGGAAGTGGGAGCTTGGGTGGGTTTATATAGGAAAGGTGAGGGAATTTTTTTATTTAGGTTTGGGACCCTCACATTAAACTAATCCAAACCACAAACCAGCCCATGGTTTTTTCCAATTGTTTTTAGAAAATATAATTTTGAAAAAAATATTTTATAAGGCCAAATTCCAAATTTCTTAAAATAATGAGGTTGCTTAGGTGGAGGTGAGTCACACTCCCAAGGAAATCAATTTAAAAAGACAAGATGTTTAATAAGTCTTGAAGGGTCCATTAATGCTTTGTAAATTAAGTCAAAAAAAACCAAAATTACATTATTTTAATGTTAAAACATATATTGGCCGCAGATATTGCTTATATTATTCTATTACAACACTATTAGGTCATTATGATGTCATAAAACATATTATATATTTAAACGATATTTAATTTCTACCCAAAAATTTGACTGTCTCAGAAAATTATGAAAAATTCACCGTTGGATAATATCAATGTCCTGATTCCAGAAATAATATTAATTTTATCTAAATAATTTTCTAAATTTTTTAATTTTAACTTTTAAAATAAAAACCGACATTTATCGAGAATTCATGGGTTTTGACAAAAATGGCTTTCAAACCTTAATAAAAATTACAATCGCATTCATAAAATTATACGATCATTTATATTTAATAAAAATCAATTTTATAATGATAATAATATTTTATTAAAATATTATTTAATTCAAAAATCCATTAATTCATCAAAATAGATTTCTTAGTTGAACATTAACTAAAAATACTATTTTTGCTTTAAAAACTATTTACAAGGTAATAATAATAAAATGAAAGTATATTCATTATTATATAAAAAATATAATGTACATAACCATAGTACGAGTGATTTTTTACATAACCCCTTAAAACATCCGCATAATAACTAAGGGTAAGTTGTGCGATGGTGACAGTCTCCTGGGGTGGCTCAGATAACACTACACGTGCGGTGATCTTTATCAACTTCCACTTCTCCTGCAGATGGTTTCATTTGAGCTTGACATGATGAAGCTCAGCTTGGGCTTGGTCAAGAGGGAAGCCCAATGATGCCCCTTGTTTTCCTAGCTCCAAAAATGGGCTTTGAATGGAGCAATTCTACTGGATGAGGTCATCGCTTCCTTTGTCTGAGTAAATTAGATTGTTAAAGCCCTATATTTTTACAAATCATGGGATCAATGTTAAATGACTATATTAGCAATGGTCAAAATTATTAAAATAAAACCAAATAAGTTGACATTTTATATAAACATTTTACATAAAGAGACATTTAATTAGATCAAGATGGATTTCCATTAATGAAAGTTTGGGTCGTCACAAGAAGTATTTCCTGATGATGTTCTAGGACTACCTCCTTGCAGGGAGGTAGACTTCTGCATTGACCTGTACACAGGGATGACACCGATATCTGCACTGGTATATCGGATGTCTCCCATAGAGCTTCATGAGTTGAGGTTATAGTTGGAGGAGTTTTAGGAGTCAGGATTCATGAGGCCCAGTGTTTCACCATGGGCAGCCCTAGTGTTGTTTTCCAAGAAGGAAGATAGAATCTTGAGGATGTACTTGGACTATCAGTGCCTAAAATAGGTGACCATGAAGAAAAAATATCCACTGCTGAGAATTGACGACCTCTTTTACTAGATGAAGGGAGTGAGATGGTTCTCAAAGATAGACCTCATACCAGGCTATCACTAGTTTTGAGTTGGGGATAAGGATGTACCAAAGACAACCTTCAGATGCCGGTATGGCCACTATGAGTTTTTTATGATGCCCTTAAGTGCGACCAATTACCCATAAGTGTTCATGGGACTCATGAATATGATCATCCATAATTACCTAAATCGTTTTATGGTGGTCTTCAATTATGAAATCTTTTTGTACTCAGCATCAGAGGAGGATCACGCTATACACCTACAGATAGTCCTAGATACACTCCGAGAGAACCATCTTTATGGGATGATCTCTAAGTGCCAATTTCTAGGACACGTCATCTCAAAGGATGGAGTTGTAGTGGATATAGCGATGATTGAGGAAGTTCTTTCTTGGGAGCCACCTAGGATCATGACTGTGGTGTGGAGTTTCTTGGGGTTCTCTAGATACTACCGGAGGTTTGTGCCTAACGTTTCCAGATTAGCAGCACCATTATTGGTTTTGACATAGAGGGGACAACCCTTTATGTGGACAGATAAGTTCCAGTAGAGTTTTAGGAGCTGAGGTGGATACTGACGAGTTCCCCCAACTTGAGACTACCAGGGGAGAGAATTGAGTATGTATTTTTCTGCGACACATCAGGGACTGAACTAGGTTGTGTTTTAATGTAGGAGTGAGTAGTGATCGCCTATGGTTCATGGAAGTTGAGGAATCATGAGAATAACTACATGACTGATGACCTAGAGTTATTAGTAGTGGTATTTTCTCTAAAGATGTGGTGGCACTACTTGCTGGGTGAATGATTTATCATATACTCTGACCACAAGAGTCTCATGTATATTTTACCCATAAATACCTAAACCTGAGGCAGCAGAGACAATTTTAGTTCCTATAGGACTATGACTTCAATATAGTGTATACTCATGGGAAGGGGAATGTGGTGGATGACACGCTCAGCAGCAGGTCCAGTTTTTAGTTGTTAAGTGAGGTGATGAAGTAGTAAGCT
Organism: Viscum album; assembly: GCA_963277665.1. Taxonomy (NCBI): domain Eukaryota; kingdom Viridiplantae; phylum Streptophyta; class Magnoliopsida; order Santalales; family Viscaceae; genus Viscum; species Viscum album. The sequence continues at coordinate 150,239,565 of OY728123.1, read as the reverse complement.
TTGATGTAGATAACCTTAGTGGATGATGATTGAGTAGCATACCTTCAGTAAATTACTGTCACTCCCCCACTCATACATCATGTTAGGGAGGCAAAACTAGTGTATGTTTACTGTGAGGCCTGATGTGCTCAGTTATCCTCATGACAGGATCCTGATAGATTTCAATAGGTGGGGATCACGTCATCATTTTTAGAGGATGCGTAGTAGTACCTATGGAATTGCGAGAGGATATTTTGAGGGAGTTCCATAAATCCCCTTTGGTGGTAAATCCTAGAGTGGCATAGATATTACAGGATCTCTAACCTAAGTACTGGTGGACAGGGATTAATATAGTGATGTCTGGTTTTGTTTCACGGTGCTTCACTTTCCCGAATGTTAAAGCTAAGCATCAGGTTCCAGCAGGCTTGGCACAACCACTTGAGGCAACAGAGTGGAAGTGGGATGGTATATCGATGGAATTCATGATGGTATCACCACACACATCCAAGGTCCAAGATTCTATCTGGGTGATCGTTGACTGACCCACCATGTTGGCTCACTTCCTACCCAACCAAGAGCAGGGATCCATAGAGGGATTGGGATGCCTCTACATTCAGGAGATAATGAGGATTCACATGGTGGATTCGATGATCATCTCAGACTGTGACATGCGATTCACATCCTGGTTGTGGAAGGGATTACATGATGCGTTCAGGATTCATCTTCACTTGAGCATAGCCTTTACCCACATATGGATGGTCAGACAGAGTAGACCATATAGACCTTGGAGGATATGTTTCGTGATTGCGTCCTTTATTTTGGTCTTATTTGGGAGGACCACCTGCCACTGATGGAGTTTTAAAACAACAACAACTATCACTCCACCATTACCATGGCATCGTTGGAGGATTTTTATGGGTGACCTTGAAGATCACATCTATTCTAGAAAAACCTAGGGGAGTTAACACTCAAGGGTATAGAGTTTTTGCGAGATACCACTAAGAAGGTGAAGATCATATAGGAGTGGATGAGGACTGCACAGAGAAGGAATAAATCTTATGATGAGAGGAGACATAGTCCCTTAGAGTTTGAGGATGGAGACAATGTTTTCCTTTAGGTATCACCCTGATGGGGATTGCAGAGATTTGGCCAGGGTGTCAAGTTATCTCCGAGGTTCATCGAACCTTTCCAGATTCTGAGAAGAGTTAGCGAGGTGGAGTACCGCCTAGCTCTTCCCCCACAGATGCACCAAGTGCATGATGTTTTCCATGTGTCATAGATGTGGAGGTACATTTGTGATCCATCACACGTCATCGACTGGGGCGAGCTGGAAATTGATGATGGGGTGACATTTACAGAGTTCTTGGTGGAGATAGAGGATCGACAAGAGAGGGACATTTTTGGGTAGTTGATTTTTCTATTGTATGTTCAATGGTAGCATGGAAATCTCTAGGAGAGCACATGGGATCGGGAGGCTTAGATTCTTGCTCAGTACCCCCATTTGTTTGTTTATCATTATTTTGGATTACGGGAATGTGAATCATTAATGGTGCGGGTAGTGTAATGTCCTAGAAATTCCATGTATTTTTTTAAAATATATGGGATTATTTTGAGACCAGACGCTCAGAAGAAACCTATTTCTGAGTCATGGGGAGCCCGAAAAAGAATTTTGAGCTTTTTTAAGTTCATTTCAATAAGCATTCGAACACATTTTTTTAACTATTAAACTAGTGGTAGAATAATAAATATGAGGGCACTATTGAACTTAGAATGTTAGGATTTTCCTAGAAAGGAACTAACTTCAACCGGTGAGTGTCGACTGGAAAAGTTACTTTTCAGACTTTTCAGAAGAAAAATAAAAATTACTTAAAAAGTTATTTTTTTTGTTTCCCTCACAATTGATTGGTGACAAATCTATACTACGGTGTGGTGATGGGGTGATGAATATTTTCCTTAAATTAATCAATTTAATGTCTCTTAAATGTGTAGTGTAATGAATCATTAAATAAAGCGTAACAACGCGAAGATGCAGCATAATAGAAACACTGTGAAGTTTTTTTATTTTAATATGATAACGGGGTGGGGAATCAGAGATGAAATTTCTATGATGAACGACGAAAGGTTTCTCTAAAATGATGAATGTCATAGAATTGCTAGCGATAATGACACTCCTCAAAGAAAGGGACCGGTGAGCGATGGATTCTGATGACTTCGAACTGTTGAATCTCTGCGTACGGATCGCCACCAACAACAAGATTCCCTCCAAAACGAATCTATCCCAAGTAGGGTTTTTTTTTGTTTTTAGTTTCCCTATTCTTCATTCTAAATAACGAATGCAGATAAACCAACGAAAAGGTTGATCTGAGGATGACTTGTTCTTGTGGGAGGGTGCTCATACTCGAGGTCTACATTGGGGATACTTTGTTGTTATAATATTATACCTCCCCCATATTTTAATCTCTAATGTGGAGGGTGTGGGCTGACATGATCAAGGCCCGAGCCCCTCTGCCTTTGTGTGATCTAGTTCGTTCTTCGTGGACGAACCTCCATGTTGACGACAAGGATTTTTTAGGACGAAACAGGAAAGATGGCACCCCATGGAGGATGGAGGCAGAGATGGCTCAAAGAATGGACCACCGAAACAGACTTGTTGGTCCGCAGAATATGCCACTAGTGCGCCGATGATTTCCATTGGTGGCCCAAGATGGAATGCCGAGTGAGGTGTCACGACAAGCTCAGGCTGCAATGTTGCAGCAGGAGCCGCCGACAGCGGGTCGGCTACTGGCAGACAGGGACGCGACCACCCGACCACGTTGGTGGGGGAAGACCGTGCTGCATGGGCCACGATGACCCACTGGTATGCTTTCTAGTGACTGTGTGTGGGTCCATAAGGATTCCTGGCTTAACCGACTGTAGTGCACAAGAACCGGATGCCACATGGAATCCGAGCTGGAGATGGTGAGCCCACCAGTTGTGGGCTGGACTGGGGGAACGAACCGGGCCGTAGGGTGGTCTGGGCTAGAGTAAAGTTAGCCCACTTCTGTGGGTCAATCTAGTGGAGTAATGTCGGGCCACTGGGTGGCCCTTTCTAGGAATGAACCAACGCTTCTACTGCGGGTTGGGCTGGATAGAAATGGGTCGCTGGGTGACCCGACGGGCTGGACCCCCGGCCGAATCGGGCCAGGTCCAGCAAGTCCGTATGCGCCTGGCCCTATGGCCAGACTGGACCGGGCCAGCCCTGACCCAAACTGGTCTGGGATGATCGAATGGTCCAAGACAAGTGGGGCCCTCGGTCCGGGTTGGTCGGGTCAGTCTGATCGGGTCGGACCGGACCTGGACACAACCGACCCCTATTTACTAAAACAGAAATATTTTTCAGTTCGGGCATCCAATTGAAGAGACATTTGTGGTGTTGGAACCCTCGTGATGAGGAGGTCATTTTGGGATAATCATATGAGGATTTCATGGAAGTTAAAATATGAAAAATGGATTGAGGAGTAGATTCTAACAGAATCAAGCGTGCTACGTGCGGGAATCATGTGGCTGTCTAAGACCCAAAGACTGCTAACATGTGGTCCCAAGTGACCCTATAAGACTATAAGATAAGTGAACCTATGTGGATCAGATACAAGTGACCATGTGTGGATTATCTCCAAGTGATCATGTGTAGATCATCACCATGCGACCCTCTGTGGATCAGCAATAAGAGACCCTACGTGGATCAAATCTAAGAAACCCTATGTGGATCAGCTACAAGTGGTCATGTGTGGACCATATTTGATGAAGTAAGTGGGTAGTGGCATTGTGTGACCCAGAAGACCTATGGTAATCATTGGGGATGAGTACATTAGTAGTCCAAGGTGTTTGGTGTTACGACTGATAGTTTTTCTTCTATATATTAGATTATACATGTGTGATCTATCTTGATTCATGATAATGATTTTTGGTTTGCTTGGGGGATTGATTTGGGGTCTTTCCCTTGTGGTTTGGGGTCCCTACTAAGTATTTTATTACTCACCCTAGCACGGGCTTCGCCCACACATGTTGTTTCTGGTGCAGACGACTCCCACCTTGACGGAGGACATGGTCGCCCAGGACCCTGTGGTGCTTAGTGAGACTAGGAAGGAAGGGCGTACTTCTACAACTTCCAGTAGATACTCTACACATACCCATCACGTGGGGTTTTTAGCAGATGGATTTCAGATATCTTTTTTACTTTCCTGTTTTTAGTTGTCTTTTATTGGGTTTCTATTTTGTCCCATTTGACCAATAGCTTGTACCTTTTCTCGGTGGTTATTTATTGGAATGTATGTTTACCTTTCTAGTTCTTGGGATGTGGTTGTGTGTGTGTGAATACAGGTACTCAGGAAAATTCCTACCACATGCAGGTTGACGCCTTCAGTGCTAGTCTCTAACCCCTAACCTTCGGGAGGCAGTCTTGGGGGAGTCATGACCTGGGCCCTAGGGGACAAGTTGTGACACTTACGAGCTGTTCATAGAAGATTATATCCTCTGGGTAGGGTAAAATATCATAAAAAATATAAATGTCATACAAAGATCTAAATATTCAATGTGCCTTGAAATATGTTATGGGGTAACTAGAAAATTTTTACACACCTTGAAATCTCGTACATTAGGAAAAAATTTCTTGCAGGTGACGAAATGTCCTACAAGGTTCAAAACATAGCCATTTTCTTGATCTAGAAATATATTACATGGTGATAAATCTCCTATAGGTGTGGATAGAATTCTTACAAAGTCCAAATGTATTACACATTCTGGAAAATATCCTTTATGAGGATAAATCTCTTATCTTCATTGAAGATGTCTTACTAAATACTCATTCCCTTTTCATTTCTCAGACTTACAACCCCTGAAAAATCAACCATTAATTTAAGCTTTACCTAAACTAATTTTAAAATGGATTGAAATAATGAAACTTAGAATTAAAATACTTTATAAATTTAAGTATATATTCTCTAAAACAATGTATGGATTCCATAATTAATTACAAAATAAATAAAACAATTAAAAATCACGATTTAATCCATTTATTAATTCAATTCTAGATTTCCAAAAGTAGCAAATAAAATTTAATTTCATAGGTTTTATATCAATTATGGGGTTAATTTGCAATGTAAAACAACTCAAAATTTTGAAAATATCATCTCTCATATATTTCCTCGGAATGTATGACCAATATACTATAAGAGGGAGGGTACATTTATTTAACTACTATGAAATTCACACTCTTGTATAAGAAAATAAAACAAAGCATGATAAAAAATAATTTTGAATGAAATCCTTCGGATAAGTTGAGAAAAAATAAGATTGTTAAAAGTAAAATAGAGTGAAAAAATAATTTTATATAAAAACAACATGACAAAGAAACTATATGTAAATAGAAAATTATTCACAATTGAACAAAAACATAAAACACCTTCATTAAGTGAGATAATTTCTTTAGTTTGAAGATTTAAGGAAGTCTGTAGATCGGACTTTAGGTATCCCTGATTATAAACCTATTAGTAGGTATGTCTTAAAAACCTTCGAATCCCTCGATCAACTTGATCAGAATGAATTTCTATCTTCCTTAGGGAATAAATTGATCTCAACTTATCATAATAACATCTATCTCCCTATACATTGGAGACCTCACTCTCAAAAATTGAAACAAGCACAAAAAATTAAAAGACTTAAGATTATTTATAATAAATCCTCATTGATAGATGCTCCAAAATAGAAAAACCTATGACAATATTACAAAAAACATTACGCAATGAAATGAGAAGTTTTGGCCTTAAAAACATAAGAAATCCTTTAGATATATTTTCAACCTCATATGAAAATTTTCACCATGAGCTCACAATATTACTTATAGATGAAGTTGGTTACAACTATAAGTTTGTAATTCCATGTTTCTCAGTTTTATTTGTAACTATATTGACAAAATCAGTTATTCTTCTGATGGATATACCTTTGTATTACTTTTTTCAATAATGTTTGTTCAATACTATTGTAGCACTCCTTTTGGAAAATAATAATAGTAAAAAACTCCTTATAAAAAAATGTTGTAACGGAAAATAATAAATAATTACTTACACCTTCATACTAGTAAACTTACTCTTAACAATATTCTTCTGATTAAGATAGTAAAAATCAAAATGACTGCTTAGGATACTAAAAATCATCAAATTGAAATCTATTTAAAGATAAAACAAACAAAACAAAGATAATTAAGATGTTTATTATTAAATAATTAATAATAATTATTAAATAGTAATTAATTGTTAATAATTAATAATTAGTAATTAATTAACAATAATTCTTAATTATTAATTACATAACAATAATTTGTAGTTATCAATTAATTAATAATAACCATATATTGGTAATATATTAATAATAATTAGTAAATAAGTGATAAAAATAAAAAACAGACTCGAATGATGAGTTTAGAGAACCAAGATAATGCGGTTTTTATTAAATAAAAGAAAGATAGTACTTGAGGAGAAAAATGTGGAGAAGAGTAAAAATAGTCACTACCACTAGAAGCAAGTAAAAAGAACCCAAGAAGTAATAAAAAAAAAGAAAAAAAATCCTCCCAAAGCCTTCTGAGAATCATTATAAGAAACTTCATCTACCAGTGCCCCAACCTCTTAGGTGATAACCCTTCCTTTAGGATTTGTGTTTTTTCCACATTTTATCATAATTAATTTGGAAAACAACCTTTTCATTAAAAGTAACTTATTTGAATTGATCTCTTGGACTATCTCAACACTTGAGGTCTCAACTTGAATGGTTCAATGATCCTTGTTATATTCCCCCAGGAATGATTCCCTATTACATGATCTATTCATATTTTCAAGCATGCTAAATATATTATTTTTTCCAAAACCATTGTGAGGATCTGGTTGGACTATATCAATTTTAGTTTGATTCTCCCTTAAGGACTATTCGGGTAACTAATAAGAATCAACTTACATTTTCCTATATTCCTAGCCATTATCTAAGGAAGATAAAGATTTAGAGTTCTTGAAATAAACCTTAGTGGAGCTATCCTCAAGCAGCAATCCTTCTTGGGGATCCAATGTACGAAGCACCTACTTATATAAAGGGTCCAAGCCCTTTATGATACTATTAATAATATATTGATAATTTATTCCATATTCAAGACCATCCCACACCTCCCCTAAATCTGAGGGGATGCCCACTTTCTTATGTGATGTCTTACCCAGAACTTGTAAACCCATAACATTCATGCAAGATATCGTTAATTACTAATTATAAATTAATTAATGATTATTAATAATTATTAATTTATAGTTAATTTATTAAAATATATTACTTAATAATAATTATTAATTAATTAAATTATAATCTATATTAATTAATTACTAATTTTTAATTAATTTATCATTATTAATTATTATTATCAATTAGTAATTATTAATTATTAATCATTATTTAATATTTAATAATTATTAATAATTAATTAGTATAAATCAATTAATTATTAATTAACAAATATTAACAAATAATTACTAATTATTTATAATCAATTACTAATTATAAATTAATTTGTAATTAATAATTAATAAGTTATTATAATTACTAATTATTTTTTATTATTAACTAATTTCAAATTTCAAATTATTACTATCTAATTACTAAATATTAAATATTATTAATTAATTACAAATTGATAATTATTATTAATTTTTTAGACCATTTTGAGTTTCATACCCTTCTTTATTAAGAAAAGAAAAGAGATCCCCTTGAACAAGGTCGAGAGGGAACCCGATACATTGATCGTGTGCTTAAAGGCACATTGGCATGGGAGAAACATGGCCCAAAGGATCTCATGACCCAATGGCCCAAAAACAACCCTCCCAAAAGAGATGACCCGAAGGCCCAAGAGTAAGCATGCTTCATGATAAGCAATAGTCAAACATCTCACCACCCCCCTGCGAAAGCCACCATGCCTATGCTACCAGTCGAAGATGTTGTGTCACCCCTGCCGAGAGCTCTGCCTTGATGGTTCGAAACAATGAGGTAGGGAACCCCTTCAACCCACATTGGTGTGTGGGGGAGAATCAAAAGATATTTTCTAGCACAATCATCTCTCTTTTGAGTCACCCACCTGACAATTCTTTCATGACCAATGCTATTCCATCAACCTGATGCTCAACATTATCTGTGTAAAACATTGTGTATGAATCCATGTGGATGGGTTCCCATTTGACCCTAATTGGAATGATGATAGATGGATGAGTGATGGGTTCTAGCATACCCATCCATCTTTCAAGGCCACCCACTCCCCATCACATGAATGAATCATGTTGTACTGACAACCAAAGGCTTCATGACATTTTCATTGTCATGTCATGATACCTACAATCCATAATGTTTTCCCGGAGGCACAATCCTAAGTGAAGCGATCCCAGGTTCGAAAATATTACAATTCACTAAGGCCTAATGGATAATGTCCATAAATAGAGAGCCCAACGACCCATGTAACACAAACCCACCTGATTCACTCCCAAGACACTATCACCCAACAACTTTCTCCACCACCTATGATGCAGAAAGTAAGGCCGATACCATCCACCAGTGCTAGTACAAAACACCGTTTAGTTGATGCTTGAAGCCACAGACTCCAACCATCCAATAGTGCATGACGCCTATTCCATCATGTAACCTCGAGAAGCAACACCTGGATAAACCCATATTTGCAGTCAACTTACCAACCTCTCTACCACCAAACCTACACCGCTTAAAGGATCTCGGGTAGAAATCAACCACCCAATGGCTGCTGAACCACAGTACACATTGTTGGAGAGAAATAAGGTGGTCACTATTTCTAACCATATCTGGTGGGGAAGAGTCCCCATATGTTAGAATATGCTCTCCAAACCCAAGAGAATCATGCGGCTCAGTAGTAGTGACACCTCCACGTTATTGAGGCGTCGAGATGAATGAAAATGGTAAAATGGTTTGGCTGAAGAAGAATCTGAGGTGAGATTCAAATCTCTAGACAAAGCCAAGTGTGTTGGATATTAAACAGGGTTTTCCTTGAATAGTGCCTACCATCCATTGTTGTAATGGAGGCATGACAGATTCAAAAAAAGATGCTTGACATGTGTGGCTTTGGAGGCTTGGGCAACACCTACCGCAACCAACTACAGACTTGTTTTTTTTCTATTTGATTTTGTTGTGTGTTTTGTATCCCTATGAATAGGGAGAGTTGCATGAGTTGTCATTTGAATTCCAGGGAGAATAAATAATACCAGTTTGTTCTGATGTGATTATGTGGTTGTGACCACCTCATTTGATCTGTGTGTGCATGGTTGAGTTTATCGCTGCAATTGATCCTCCATCAAAGTAGAGGAGTTCGGGATAAAGAACAATAATGAGGAAATCCACATCAGGAGGAAAATAAAGGCTACAAAAGTTTGATCCAATGCAAGGGGTAGAAACCCTAAAAGGGGGAGAGATGTCCCTGGGAGAGATCATTAGGAAAGTAAGGAGCCATCCCACGTTATTATTAATTAATCACTAAATATTTATTATTAATAATAAATAAATAAATATTAATTAGTTACTAATTATTAAATAATTAATAATAATTAATTAATAATTAATAATAATGTGTCATTACTAATATTTTATTATTAACCCAATGATGAAAAAGGAAAAGATGAATCTTATATTAGAAATCCGCAAGGATTTCCAGGGCACCCTCCCTTATAAAAGGGAGTCCTGAGTGAGAGTTTAGATTATATTTTCAAATTAATTTAATAGAAGTAATGATGGATAAAATAATAGTTAAAATATACTAAAAAACCCATTATATAAATATAAAAAAATAGAACAAAATTAAAATTAAAATTTTAAATATTCAAATATAAATGTAAAAAAATATTTTTTGTTTTTTTACCTTTAGCAGAAGGCGTTAGGGCCTCTAACGTCTCCTTCTCCATATTCTGTGAAAATGTATTATAGATCTAACTCTTTTTACTTAGGCATTTCTTTGTGACTCATTTGTTTTTTATAAAATCCTATACCCACTTATAAATACATTTTCTCAAAAAACACAAAAAAACATGAATGACCAAGAGTGTAAACTTATGGATTTAATCAATCCTATCCACAAGAGAATATGTGAAATAAGAGCCTTTATGAAGAAACAATTGTTCTAAGGTGGGATACATAGCAAGCAAGGAGAAAAAATACTGATGCAAATTGGTTTTTTATATGTTTTTCAATATTTTTGAAAATAATTATAGGTTTAATTATTTTGAAAAATAAGCCTTAAAGGCATTGAGGGACCTGATGCCTTTTCCTAAAAAAATTGGGGAAAGGATTTAGGACCCCTAATGACTTTTCTTAATCTAAAAAAATACAAACAAAACTAAATTCTTTTAAGTCAAAATAATAAAATAAATTCTTTTTTCATAAATAAATTATTTATAAATAATTATTAGTAATTAATAATTTTGATTTAGAATTAATTATAAGTAAATAAAAAACATTAGTAAATAATTATTGAATTTTATATTTTAAATATATATACATATATGAAGATAAATAAATATTTAGAAAAAAATAACAATAAGAATAATAATAATAGTTTAAAAATAACTAACCCTACTAATTGTTTTATATTTTCAAAGTAAATACTGAATTTAGAAAATTAATATATATTAATAGTAATTTTATATTATAATAATTAGTACTAACTAATTATTTGTAACATATTTCCATGAATTATATGTAGTTAAATAGTAATTATTTATAATTATAATAATAATTATCAGTTAATAAATAATTAATAAATAATTTGTTAATTATAAATTCAAAAATATATATTTATAAATAAATATAATTAGATTATTATTTTTTTATTTATTATTTTCAAATAGTTAAAACTCATTATCACATATTATAAATATATAATAAATGTCATCATTGACTTTATTACTAAATAGTTTTATTTATTTACCAATAATTAATGACTAACTTATTACAATTCAATGTATTTAATTAATCACTGATTATTCTTAATTTTTATTAATTAATAAATATTAATGATGAATTATTTTAATAGAACATAATTTAAAAATAATGATAGTAATTATAAAACTAAATTGTATTCCTACATATTCAAAAGGTTTTTTATAGATAAATAATTTTATTGAAAATATATAGTATAAAAGAAAAGTATATATATTAAAAGTTATATTATTAGTTATATTTTGAATATTCTATGGAAGTGTATTTTACTGAAATATATTTATGACATTTATTTAGTTAAATAATGTTTGTATAATAATTTGTACATTATCAATAATATAAATAAATTAACGTAATCTAAAATCATTTTAGTCAATATAAAACATATAAATCAATGAGTATAATTATTTTTCATAAATATATATGACGAGGTCTCATCCCACATTCCATAATTCGAATGAGAAGCCGGTATCGAGATATCTGACCTCTATAATGGGTGGAGTTTGATGAGTTGGAGGGGGGTCTTCCTCAGGAACAACAACATCGAATTTATGTTCCTCCATATGTGAATCATTTGGCAGAGGTGTCATTGCGATGCTAAGATGTTCACTTGATCTTTTTCCCACTATGTAAGTAGAAGAACCTACTATATAATTAGGGATCCACATATCTTATGAAGGCTTGGTCAAAAAAGATGAAGGCAAGAGAAATGATTCCTAACACAATCTTGAATCAACTATACCTATAAAAAATTGTGGATATGCTAACAATATAAATGGATGTCATTCCAAATGGTACTTATACGTAATCAGATGAGGCTCATCTATTGGATGTGCTACCTTTTACTTTGGAACAGGTGAGGTTGCATGTGAAACCTAGCATGGTACACATCATCATCAGCGCGTATCATCAATTTCAACATCTGTTGGAGGAGGAACCTCATATTCTTGAGATATAAAATCCTATCACTGAGGTGGATGATTGAAACTACAATCATATAGAACACGATATGATGGAATCATGTCCCATGAACCAACATGGCATGCTTCCTATCTAAACACCTCACCCTCCTCAAGATAATACATGTGGATAATATTCTCTAGTCGAGTTGTAAGGTGACTCAAACAAACTAATAAATGTACAGAAAATAAACCAATGTAATGTTATTGAATTTCCAGATCCTAGATCCCTATGCCATGAGATGTAAGATACAATATAGACTTCATTTCATACCATGGCGCATACTCGAGATACTGTGATGGATGATATCACATCATACACATTCCCACGATACAAAAAATGCACATATATCCTAGATATTGAAAGACTATGAATATTTTTGTCGTCAATCTAAATCCTATATCCCTACCATCTTTAGGGAATGAAGCATCGCTGGTTGTCTGAGTGCTAATGGAATATGGTGAATTAATCCAAACCAGTGTATTAATCTATCAGGTTGGTGCCACTCAATGATATAAAAGTGTATGAGAGGCACTACACATATGGAATCATAAAGCCCAATAGTGTGGTATTCGGGTAGATGTTATAATATATCCTAGTATTAAAGTCATAAAATTTTAAATGACAGGTGAAATTTGTAATTTTTTTTACTAATATCAAAAAATGAAAATATTATGAAATTGATTAGTCAATAGAAGAATGTATATACTTACATCAGTGAGAAGTGGATTGTCGAACATGAGGGGACATATGACAAAATTTTGTCTTGTTGTATTGATGAACTGTTTTTCCTAACTCGACCTATAACATATAATATAGAATGTGATACACAATAATCAATTTTTTATAATAACTAATTTTATAATAAAAAAATAATGATAAGTGATCATATCAATGTCCAAACGAAGCTTCATGTAGAACTTCCATATCATGCTCCATACAAGCAAAAATAAGGGATATGGGAGGGATGCACTCTCATATCCACATTTAAATAATGGTGACACGTCCCCCAAGGTCACTACAATCTAATCATCTTGTAGAGAATACTACTTTGTACATGTATTCCATGCATGAAAATGATCGGTTGTATCTCCTATCATGATCAAAGTCATTGAATAGACCCAAATATATCATGTGGACATTTATAATAAAGTGATTAATTCACATTGTCCCTGCAATGAGTTATAAAATATATGCACATGCATGATGCATGATAGTCTTCTCATTAGTATCAAAAAGTAAATATGTGAAGTGAATGTCTATCCATCCCATAGATAGATAATTTAGATCTATATTGTTATTATCCCCCATAATGTGAATGACTAGAAATCTCTTTACAAGCTCAGAACAGTCTCTATGGTAAGTTCATATAACTATAACAACATGGATAGGAATACCGAGCATAACTACCACATCCTCTAGGGTGATGATTATCTCTCCCGTGATCAAGTGGAATGTGTGAGTTTCAAGCATCCTTCTCTTGGTGAGGATAGTATGGAGGTGATGATCAATAGATTTAGAATATGATATATCAACTCCCTAGAATCCAAGACATCATATGTATGTTACAATAATAGTTATAGTTAGAATGTGATGATAATGGTGTGCCCTACGCACCCTAACCCATTGAACATAGTGGACCACTAGGACCTCAAGAGAAACATGTCTACACAACTAAGTGAGTAAAGTAATATCCTCCATCTCTCTACATAAAAATGAAATAAATACTAAGTGTAAAATGAAAATATAATATTATGGTTAGTAGAATGTTATGATTAGTAGAATTTTGGATATAACAGTTATGTTAACACCATTTTTTATTTATTATGTTGATTACATGGAGTGATCTTTGTTCATCACAGAGTGCATTGTACCTAATTATGTCTTTATTATTCTTTAAAACTTAGTTTCATCATTTTACATTGACTGTATTCATGAGTCCATTTAAACACTATACATGTTTACTTATATAATCAGTTTTATTAGAATTATAATACTTAAAAAAATTAGTAGAATAGTTGGAAGTAATATGTTTAATATACTTAAAAAATCACTAGAGTTTATTGAGTATTTTTAAAGGATAGTTTTCAAATTCATAAGTAATATATTTTTACAAGGTTGATTTTAAATAGCTAAAACTTTTACCAAACAACACAAAAGGTCGACCTGAGGTCCAACCCTAATCTAATTTGTAATGACTCAAGAAATTACATTATTTTAAGGCAACATATCATCATGGATGATAATGTCAACTAGTTCCAGAAATGTGGGGGAATCTCTTCTTATTATGGCCATCCCCATGACATATGTTGCATCTCAGATATTGGCTTTATTTTTAAGGACATTTCATCTCATTCTAAATCCTAATGGAATTCAGTCTTCCTCATGGTCACAGCCTATTGAGGTTAGGTATCAATGTGGTAATAACTTTAGGAATTGGGAAGTATTGAAACACCCCAACAGGCAACCACTACTACAAAACCCACTTTTAACAATGCTGTTATTTATTAGTGCTAGAACAAAATGTTAATGAATTGAATATTTATTAGAGTTAGGGAAAGAACTGATAAAGGGTACCCTTTATCAGTTCTCTCTTATTAGTGCAGATAAATATTTCTTTCATCAGCACTTTTTTAGCACAAATAATGGTTTGAATAAAAAAATGAAATAATGAAATAAATAAAAATGAAAAATGATTTTATTACAAAAATATTAAAAATTTATTAATTAAATTATTATTAATAAAAATGAATAAATTGATTATATATTATTAAATATTAAACATTTTTATAATTAGATAATTATGATAATTAATGTTATTAAATTGTATATATTAAATATATTGATACATATTAATTTATATAAATATGATTTATAAATTACAAAATATTTATTCACTTTACATTAAATAGTCATATATTTATTGAATAGTGGTTTCTAAATTAATATGAATTAAAAATATTTACTAATTACATAGTACTCGACATATAATTGAATGTCGTTTGACTTTTCATTTTTTACATAGATCAAATATGTGTTATATCGATTTCACACATATGTAATTAATGCATTTTTATATACAATGAACACACATAAAAATTATCCATTTTTTCAATATTTTTAAAGTTTACTTATTCTCAATTTATTCAATTTTACTCATTTTTAACATATATGCATGCACTTAATATTAGATACTCATTAATAAGGATAAAAATATATTTGTAAAAAGAATTTATAAATAAATATAATTATAAATGTACATTTACTATATTTATACAATTATATATTTATAATTATAAATAACTAAATATTTTTTAAAAGTATTTATATAATTATAAATAAATAATTATATATATTTAAATAATTTTTAAATTTATAAGAAATTTACTTAAATAATGAATATATTTACTATATTTATATATACTTATTAAATATATATATGTATAATTATATAAATATATATAAAGATATAAATTTTATTTTTTGAAAATATTTCTATAATTATAAATAAATATTTATTAAATTATATTTAATATATTTAAAAAGGAATGTATTTACTATATTTATATTTATATATATTTATTAAGTATATATTAATATTTACAATTTTTTATTTATAATTATAATTAGAAATCTTTTATCAGTTATTTTTTCGCACCGATAAAGATGAGGCTTTATCAGCGCTAAAAAAAGAACTGATAAAATTAATATTTATCAGCACTATAATTTTAACGCTGATAAAGATTGATTTTATCATCACTTTTTTAGCATTGATAAAGACCTACCTTTATCAGTGCTAAAAAATCACTGATAAAGAGTCCTTTTATCATTTTTTATTTTTAAGCATTCATAAAAGTGTTTCGAACTAAATAAAAAACCCCAACCATTTTCCAACCTGTCATGATATCAGAAACTTTTGCAGAAGCCACCTACTACCGGAACTCCTCCTTAGAAAATCGAACCTTGAATCACACCACATGACTGCCTCTCGAACATCTCATATGAAATTCAATGTTCGATTGAAGATAGGGTTTCTGAAGAGGGTTTCATATTTTCTTCAACCTAGCATTGTTTGTCTTCTGATTTTCTTTGTGTATTTTTGGTTTTGTTTTTTTATTTCTTCTTTGATGATGTCATTATTTGTGGTCTGATGATTGTATAATAGCGAGGTAGGCCTTCCAATTTTCTCACTTTCCAATTTTGATTCAACTGTTGATCGCTCATGGATAGTTTATTGTTTATGGACTCGATGTTGACACATGGAGTCACATAGAGTTTAGTTGGTTGTTTATTTTTTTTTAAAATTCCACAAATTGATCACCTAGAGCTATCATATATATTTTTCATTCTTTATTTCATCAATGCCATTCCATACATGTGAAATTTTAGAAATTGGAACTGGGGATTTTGTGTGTGAGGGAGTTGAAGGTAGGTTAAGGGATTTCTTTTATATTTTACTAATTCATAGCTTTTTTTTCTATTTATCTAGGTTGGTGTGGTAATCCAATGTATGGATGCATCAAGGATGTTTTTATTTAAATTTTATTTCCACTAGTTTTATTTAATTTTTTTGTGCCAAATCATTACCACTATGTTGTTTTTCAGGACCTGGTGCTTACTTCCAGCCTGAGGGGGGTAAACAATGTCCCTTGAATTCCACGAGTTTCCTATAGAATAATGAAAATGTCAACTCACTAATCATCAACATTTAAACACTGTTCATTATTAATGTAGAAAATTATTATCATCATTCATCTCTTGGACCTCTAAATATTATGTCATCCACATTGATAACCACTTTAAATCTATCCATAAAATTATATATTATGTAATGATTATGATAAATTCATCATTTTAAAAGTAATGTTTCTTTAATAATTCATATTACCTTCAATTCCAAGCTATTAGTTCTTATTTCAATTCATACATCACCTTTTTCAATTTATAAACATTATTCTCATATTAAATAATGAGAAAACTATCTATTTTTTTGATGTAAAATTCCTAATCATGTAATCCATTAGTAAATGTTAATTTTACATCCAGTTAGAAAACCTTTATTTTTTTGGGATGGGTTGGTGTGGTGATATGACATCCCAAGAGTCTTGATATGTTTTCAAATATTGATATACCATTAATTTTAAATGTAATAATTCCTTTGGTTGTTATATCACTTGTTCCAATACATTCTTATGTCTTCTAGTTGATTAAATGAGAGTTTAATATTCTTGCTTATCATATCTTAGTTTCTTATTACTCCTTAATTTATTATATTATATTTACATTTACTTAGGGGATTTAATAAATATTTGATGTGGATTATTTGTTTTCATAAATTCACTTACCCATTTTCTTCAACATTCTAAAATTAATTGAAATAATCAAATGTTGGGTTTACCTTATTAGAATTGTCTATAACTTTCACTTTTGATAATGAATATATTATGTGTATTTGTTTATATATTGTATAAAATTAATATTTTATAAACCCAATAGG
The DNA here is from genome assembly GCA_963277665.1 of Viscum album. NCBI lineage: Eukaryota > Viridiplantae > Streptophyta > Magnoliopsida > Santalales > Viscaceae > Viscum > Viscum album. Next base: position 150,222,113 of record OY728123.1, on the reverse strand, counting down.
ATGGACATGAACTAAAAATGGATGCATTATAATCATTTGACCAATGAATATGAATATGGAGCTAAAGAGTTCATCAAGTTTGCAAGAGAGCATGTAGAAGACCCTTATAAAATCCTATGTTGGTGCTTATGATGTTTTTATTCAATAAATATTAGTCTGAAAGAGTTGGAATAACATTTTATTTGTCATGAAATAGATCAAAGTTATAAATTTTGGACTAAACATGGGGAAAACTGAATATGGACATCGATTAGGATGATACTGTGGTTTATGAATCATTTTACATGAATACCTTTATAAAAGACAATGGAGATCACATGGAATAAATGACAAGGGAAATTTAATATGACCTTCATGAATGTCTAAATTTGGTTTAGGAGTTAAATAGTTGTTCCAAGAAACCATTATATACTGGTTTTACTAAATACACAACATTGTTATTTTTATTGAATTTATATAATTTGAAAGCATGCAACAGATGGAGTGGAACCATATTTATAGAACTACTTGGTCTTCTGAAAGATATAATACCAGAAGAAAATGAACTACCATTTTGAACATATGATTCAAAATGAATGTTTAGTTCAATGTGAATGATTTATAAAAAATACAAGATTTTCCGAATGATTTCATATTGCTTCGCATGGACCATGAATCACTCATAAAATTACCTAAGTGTGGTGTAGATCGATACAAGAAAAATTAATCATGTCCTTCGAAATATATATGGATATTTCCTATAATTCCATGGTTTAGAAGACTATATAGATGTCAGGAAACCATGATACAATTATCATGGCATGCAAATACAAGAATTAAAAATGGGAACCTACGTCATATAACATATTCTCTTCAATTGAATAAAATTGATTAAAAGTTTCCTGAATTTGGAGATGATCTGAGAAACGTTTTTCTAGAGTTATCTACACATGGAATAAATAATTTTAATGTAAAAATTATTAATCATAGTATGTGTCTCGTCATGTTGATAAATTATAACTTTATACCATGGTTATGCATGAAACACAAATACATTATGTTTTCTCTGTTTATATCTAGTCCGAAGTAGTCTTGTAATGATATTGACGTCAATTTGGACCCACTAATAAATGATCTGAAGTTGATGTGGGATACATGTGTTACATTATATGATACTCATAGAACTAAAGAATTCACATTGATTTCCATGTTGTACGGAATGATAAATAACTTCCCCACTTATGGAAATTTATCAAGCTATAACATTAAAGGAATGTTGGGGTGTCCCATTTGGAAAAAACGGACATAATCTATTTTGTTGAAACATTCCTTGAATACTGTGTTTTTAGGAAATCATAAATTTTTCCCCGATGACATAAATAATGATCCTGAATGATAGAATTCTATGGGAATATCGAACAAGGTACAACACCACCTCCAGAAAAGGGTGATCAACTGTACACAAAATTATAAAATATTGACACTATTTTTAGTAATTTTTTTTGAAAAACCATACAAAATATTATGGGAAGAAGAGATAAATTTTCATTGAATTACCATATTAGAATTGATTGTATGTTGGAAATTTTATTGATGCAATTCATGTAAAAAATGTATTTGATAGTGTTATTAGCATGTAACTAAATGTTTCTGAAAAAACGGAAGATGAAATCAGGGATAGGTTGGACTTGATTGAAATGGAGATAAGGGAAGATTTTTCACCGGTGAAGGGTAAAAGGTGGAATTTTCTTCCTCCAGCAGCTTATGCTCTATCCAGACAAGAAAAATTGCAATTATTCTTGTTCCTTACTAGTGTAAAGTTCCATAAGGGTGTTAATCAAATATCAATAATGTCATGTCAATGAATAATTTGAAGTTACAAGGACTAAAATCAAACAAATATTATGTTTTGATGAAATATTTAATGTTTATTGCTTTTCGTTAAATTCTGTCTCAATATGTATAACATACATTAACCAGTCTCTACTTCTTTTTCAAACCATATGTTGTAAAGTTCTAGACCTTGAAAAGTTTTCCATCATGAATAAGAATATTGAAACAATATTATGTGAATTAGATATGTTCTTCCCACCACCATTAATTGATATAATGGCCCACCTAATGGTTCCCTTGGTCAGAGAGTTTCAACTATGTGGTCATATTCATTATAGATGGACGTACCCTATTGAATGTTATATGACGGTTTTGAAAGGGTATGTCAAGAATCAAAGTCAGCCAAAAGTTTGTATTGAAGAATGATATATTGTGGATAAAGATATTTAATTATGTACTGATTACCTATCGGATATTGAAATCATTAGTCTCCCAAAGTCTCATCACAATGAATGCCTTATGGGAAAAGGGATTTCCAGAAGATATGTTGTTATAATTTCCTTGACAGAGCAGAAGTAAGCACATATTTACATATTAAATAATTGTGAATATTTTGATCCATAGATTGAATCCCACAAAGAAATTATTAACGATATGAATCCATTAAGGGTTTATGGATGGATATTAAATAAACATAATAAAAAATTTATAGGAAGATTCAAAGATCAAATTTATAAGGAGTTATCTAAAAATATGAATTGAATTGTTGAATGACTTCAATGGCTATCCAGAGGACCTAATGAAAATTTTATATCTTACATTGGTTTTGTAATCGAGGGTTAAACATTATAAAAAAGAACACGATGACTTCAGTATGATGAAAAATTTTGGTGTTACACTTATGGATGAAGTGATGCACATATCTGGTTCCAAGGATTGAAATCCAATTTATGAAAATATTTCATATTTTGGCATTATTGAATAGATATATGAGTTGTATTATACAACATTTCAAGTGCCTATTTTCTTTTTCAAATGAGTTGAAAATATCAATAGAGTGAATGTTTATGAAATGGGATTTGTGAAGGAGAATATCAGTGTAGGAGGGGAAAACGATGAGCCATTCATAATGGAATCACATGTAGTGAAATTATTTTATGTCTCTGATCCAACAAATAAGAACTGGTCAATTGTCTTGCTGGTGACAAAAATAATGTTGAGTCAGATGAAAATTCAATCGAGGATGGACCTTTCATTGGGACATCACAATCAGTTCATGTCGGCCCCAATATAGACAATGTCGTTTGTATTAGAGGGGGCCAAAAAGAGGGTATTTGGATTCTCAATAGAGGAACAAATCGTTGAAACCTTTAAAAAAATAAAGAGGGTTTAATGAGAGGGTAAATGTTATTTTAATATATTATGTTTTTCCTCATAATATTATATGTTCTATAATGTATTATCATAATCTAAATTAAATTTTTGACTACTCATGAAGACCATGTCTTCAGCACAAGATTTAAGAATAAACTATAATAAAGGAAACCCTTTGGAAATATGTAATTGTAATGTTATGATATAAATTCTCTATTTTACCAAAAAATTATATAATGAAACACTGATTTAATTTTCCTTATTTCTTGCATATTCTGTTTATTTTAGAATATTTAAATTCATATGTCTTGCTGTTGTAGGAAGAGAAATGCCACTCTATCTAATCAATCACATAGGTAATCTTGATGTTTGAACAATAAAATAATTATCCATGGAATTAATGTATCATTCCATATTTATGTATAATTTAATTCTTTTCAATATTAATCACATAATAATTGTTTTATTATATAGGTGAATTATTTTGTTTGAGTTAGGGATCTATATCCAAAATTAATGCTTCTTCTCCCTCAAAATAATTTTCACCCCTACAATGGTGCTTTTATCACTTTCTTTCAAGTTATCTCCATGGCATTTGTAGGAAAAGCAACAACGCTACCTCTTCTCAATTAAAGAGTTAATCTTGATGTTTTCAGAGTAAAATAATTTTCCATAGAATTAATGCATTATTTAATATTTATGTTTAATTTATTTATTTCTAGTATTAATCACATAATAATTTTTTTCTTATACTAGAATATTCTTTTGTTTGAGTTAGGGTGCTCTGTACAAATTCCCTGCTTCTTCTCCCTCAAAACCATTTCACCACAATAGTGTTGCATTTATTGTAATGACCCGAAAATTTATTAATAACATTCCCTTTCATTTAATGTCTTATGGATATAGAAAACACATAAACTCTTATTATTGTTATTATTATTGGGATCAAATGACCATTAAGTATCATTACCATTGATAATACATCCATTTAAAAGTAATCACACAATTAAGATAAATATAAGGTTTAAAAAAATCCATTCAAGATAGACAAAGGAGAGGATGACCTCATCTAGTAGACTCAGGCCATATGAAGCTCGTTTTTTGGAGCCTGGAAAGAAGGTAGTGTCACTGGGCTTCGCTCTGGACTAAGCCCAAGCTGAGCTTAAACAGATTAAGCTTGAAAGTAATTGCCTATGAGAGAAGTTCATGTTCATAAAGATTACCACATAGACGATGTTATTTGGGCTTCCCCAAGAGTCTTTAACCATCGCACACCATACCATTAGGTCTTATGCGAGTGTTATAAGGGGTAATGTAACAAGGTATTAGTTATATATTTTGTAATACCTTTTTATAAATAAAAGTGTTATTCCATCAATTCCTTTACGAGAGTAGTCATTCTTAAAAAAATGATGAATTTGATAACTTGATTTTTTGGGTAAAAATGGTACTTTTGAGAAATATATGCATTATTATATTAAAATATGTTTTTATTAACAATATTTTAAAAACAATTCTTTTAAATTATCATTATATAACTTCCTTATCTGTAAATGATTAGGTAATCATTTTGACAAATGTTATATTTTTATACGATTAAAGAGAAAGTAAATTTTTAAAGAATTTATTTTATGGATTTAATGAATTTATGAAATTATTAATATTTTAAGAGAATATTATTATCAAATTACTTTTATTAATAATAAAATATTATATAATTTTTATTAAGTATGTAATTTTTTATTAAGGTTCAAAAAATGTTTTTTATAAAAACCTCTTAATTTTCAATAAATGTTGGTTATCACATTAAAAGTGAAAATTCACATATTTATAAATTTTTTTAGATAAAATGAATATTTTTTTTGGAATTAGGATTTCAAAATTATCCAATGGTTAATTATTCAGAATTTTCTGAGACAATCAAAATTTTAGGTAAAAACTATATAATATATAAGTATATAGTGTGTTTTATGACATAATAATGACCCAATAGTGATGTAATAAATAACATAAAATGGATCTTCAACCAAATATATGTTTTAAGTTTAAAATAATTTTATTTCAGATTTATTTTACTTATTTTATAATGCCTTGGTGAATCATCCAAAATGTATAACATATTTTATGATTTGAAGTTAATTTCTTTAATAATGTGACTCACCTCCACATAAGCAAGGAGAATATTTTAATATCTTTAGATCATGTCCTTATACAATAATATTTTCCACTCTTCTTTGTAAAAAAACATTGGAAAAACATGGGAAGGTTTGTTGTTTTGAAAATTCAATTTTCCAAAACCAATGTTTGTGAAATAATAAAGAATTCCTCTCTCATTTCCAATATACACCCACCCAAGCTCCCACTTCTCTTCACTAAAATACCTATAATCAAGTCTTAACTTTTCTCTCCACTACCTATAGTGCTCCAAATTTTACCCATGGTCCCAATAAGCCTCTCTCAAGCCTCTCCCAAGCATTTGGGATCACACATCCAAGTAAGGGATTCGTTCCTTTCTCATTTTATCCAAGTTTATTCATACTCTTATACACTTTTATTTTCAATTAAAAATGTTTTGGTATGATTTATAACCTACCTATACTTTCCTAATTATTTTTTAATGATGATATACCCCTTTATCTCCCATTAATTATTTCCATGTACACCCGTTACCATGAAAAAATCCGTAAGGGGTTTCTCTCTTCTTGTTTTCGTTCAAGAATTTCTTCTATATTATGCATATATATTCCATTTCAAATTTTTGGATATTATGTTCCATGATCCCCTTACTATCTATTTCATGGATAAATGTTGATATAACCTTTTTTCTCTCATGAATACAACTTATGAATTTCAATATGACGATGTTATGCTGTCGATATTGCACCACGATTTTACAAGCCAAAATCATCATGTATTGAATACCATACCCATTTCAACATCATGGGTATTCACCTTTATGAACATATAATTATTTAATGGTACTTACATTTATGTATTCCAAATTCTTTGATTGTGGAATAAATGACGATGTTGAATGAATCCATATTTGTAATTTATGTGGCACACCTAAGCATGAGTTTGAAATGAATATAAAGGGTGCACCATGACAGGGCTCCAATGAATTGGGTAATGTTTAGTATAATGATATGTCATTTTGGGATAGGGGTTTACCTGATTTCTTTTAGGAAATTTTCCCACCATGTTGACACAAGGGTTTACCTGATTCCTTTATATTAATGATGTAGTGTTTTAAAATGGTTCCACATTTTCATGTTATCATAATCATTTTATATCATGCATTTATGTTCATGTTTCTCTTGTTCTCCATTGATATGCATATTTACTAAAATTTATTTTATTCTCCATGTTTTACCTTTTTTACTCCCTTACAGGGATTTATAACTCACCCTTTTCTTATGTATGTTGTTAGGTTATCCCACGAAATGCTAAGTACGAAGGAATGTTGTGGTAATGTAAAAAAACATTTTCAATAAAGATGTTGTATTTTGTGTCTTAAGTTTTCATGTATTGTTCCTAATCCCCAAATACAAAAGAAATTTCAATATTAATGGTTGTAAAATGTTCATGTTTATGTAATAAATCAATTTTAAATATAAAATAATGATTAGGGTTGTTATAGTTGGTATCAAAGGATAGGTTTAGTTATTTTTGGGATTAGGATTTGAAAACCCTAGTGAACACCTTAGGGATAAGACTATGTATAAGAAAAGAACCCATAAATTTTGGTGAGTATAGAGTAATTATTTTATCACGAAAATACATCCCTCTATGGATAAATAATGTAGAGTTGACTCTGGTACAGATTTTTCTAGGGGTAAAACCCAAAAACACCGCTTTATTCTAGACTCGAATGAGAACTGATGCATGAAAACGGGACATTCTGTACTCTTGTTTCGATACTCATAGGGGATATGATTTTGTAAATTCATAATCCTAGTATGAACCATTATTAAGGGGGAAAACCCCATTAGAATATACGTTAGGAAATAGATCACAAATAACTATGATTGAAGCGTACAAATTCATAAGGTAAGGAGATAAATGTAATTTAAAAGTGATCCCTTTTAGTCATTGGATTCTTCATTACGTGTTTCATAGTTTAAAATACATAATCCAAATTTTCATTTTATTCTATCCAATTGATGGTAATAGGAGGACTTGGGATAACGACTGATTCGAAGATCAATGCGGTGACAGTTCTAATGAGATTCCCAATATGATGGGAGTGGGAATCAATCAATTTGTCATGATACTCTCTCTGTTAACTCATGTTTTGAATAGAACCATGGTTCAAGAAGAATTTCCACCCCCCAACCGAATAAATAAAAAGTCTCAATCGAGAGATTCATGAGAGAAAGCCCCCTAATTTAAAAGGATCATCTGATCCATCAATCATCGAACAATAGATCACTCCATTGAGAAGATCTTCTCTATCCTTCAATGTTCTAAACAAGAGAAGTTTCTTCTAGCTGCTTATTGTATGGAGGGTGAAACTGATCAATGGTGGACATTGTTAAAAAATACAAATCCTAATGAAGATATTGAGGCGATGGGATGAAAGGATTTATGGAAAATGTTTTTTGATACCCTCCGTCTTAAGATGGAAAGATATTTTCTTGCACTTAAGAAAAAAGATGACGAATCTATTGGGGAATATGAGGAAAATGTCACCAGACTTGTATGATACACCTATGGTTTGTTCATTACCCCTGAATGCAAGGTTTACTTCTTCTTTGGTGGTATAAAACCTAGCCAATAGAAATCCCAAGAAATTTGTGACATTGGCATCTATGAAGAGATTGTCCGATGTGTCCTCAAAGTCACGATGGAGATCAACGAATCTCATGGGTATCATGGGGATAATAAAAAGAAAGTGGAATTTAATTCTGGCAGTCCGATGGGAAAATCCAATGATGTAAAGAAATTCTAGCATCCCACTTTCCAAAGGTGTGGAAAGAAGCACCCAAAAAATTTCTTGAAGGTGACAAGAAAACGATTTAGGTGCTGGTGGTAAGGGAAACAAGACAGCGATTTCCGAAAAGAAAAAATTTATATTGTGACAAAGGAATGAAACACCCTATTAATTTTTCATTTATACAACTAAAAATAACCAGAGAACTTTGCAAACTAGTTCCCTAATCCATGGGTTTTAGTATGCAACCAACATTACCCAAGGTATTAAGGGAGATCTTTTTCCATCACCACTACCAAATTGAATCCCGAAAAATAAGTGAGGACTTTTACACTAGTTATTAATTCAATAATAGAGAACCTAATTTTTTATTATGGTTCTACACATTATTTTATATCCTGAAAATTTTGTAGAAAAATCAAAATAACATCACAAATCATGGAAGTAAATATGTTGCTGAGAACAAGAAATGGGGAAATTATGTCATCCCATGAATATAACTCCTCCCCTATCACAATTTTTGCATTTAACTTCTCGAGGAACCTCATCATAATTCCCTTGGTGAAATTTGATGAAATTATTGGCATGGATTGAATTTCCTTATATTGAGACAACATAAATTGTCATGAGAGGGAAATCACCCTCCATATGGTAAATCGACCCCCCGATTATATAAAAGTGGAAAGAGGATGATGAATCTTCTTTAGCACCATCATCTCAAGAATGGTTATTACTTCCCTATTATCACATGTATATTTCTCAGATGATTTTGTCTAAGAAAATGTACTATCCTCAAAGGCATTTCTATTGTCAAAAAATTTGCTGATGTGTTTCCCGAGGAATTTCTTAGTCATCCTTCTAAAAGAGATGTTGAATTATGAGTTGATCTTATACCTAGGGCATTGTCAATATCCAATAATCCATATGGAATGGATGTTTTGGAGCTTTAGTAGATAAAGAAACAACTACTTGAGAATCTAGATAAAGGGTTTATACACCCAAGTGCTTCATAATGGGGTGCACTAGTCCTATTTGTCAAGAATAAGGACAGGTCAATTCACCATTGCATTGATTATCATGAGCTCAAAAAAATCATGATAAAGAAAAAGTATCCTTTTCCACGAATTGATGAATTGTTTTATCAGCTACATGGAGAACAATACTTCTCCAAGATGGATCTGTGGTTGGGATATTACCAAGTAAGGGTGAAGAAAGAGTATATCCCCAAGACTAATTTTCATACAGGGTACAGGCACTAAGAATTCATAGTAATGCCTTTTAGACTCACTAATTCTCCAGTAATATTCATGTAATTGATTAATAGAGTTTTTAGAGATTAACTTGATAAATTTGTGTTAGTCTTTACTGAAAATATTGTAATATACTCCAAAACCAAGGAGGATCATGGGAAGCATCTATTTACTATACTAGAGACCTTGTGAAAGGATAATCCTTATGAAAAGTATAAAAAGTGCGAGTTCTGGTTTAAGGAAGTCTCATTATTGTGGAATATCATCACAAGCAATGGGATATATGTGGATACTTAAAAAAATAAATTGAGGGATGTCCGAGGATGAAATCTGTGATGGATATACATAGCTTCCTCGGGTTATCTAGATATTATTGTTGATTTTTGAGAAATTTATCATAATTGTCAAACCCTATTACGAAGCCAAATCGGAGTGGAGTCATGTTTTCTTGGAATGATGACTGTGAAGAAATCTTCATTGAGTTGAAGAAAAGGCTTATCACCGCCCATGTGCTCACACTACCCACCAGTGGGGATATTTTTGTAATTTTTAGTGATTCTTCCAGGAAGGGACTAGGATGTGTGTTGGTGCAGAATGACAAAGTCGTCACCTATGCCTCAAGGAAGTTGAAAATTAATGAGCAAAACTATCCCACACATGATTTAGAGTTGGTATCTATGATGTTTTTGTTGAAAATATGGTGGTATTATCACTTTGGGGTAAATTGTGAAACATATATGGATCAAAAAAGTCTCAAATATATATTCACATAGGAAGATCTGAACATGCGCCAATGAAGATGGTTAGAGACCACCAAGGAGTATGACTGCTCAATCCATTACCACCCTTGGAAAGTGAAACAAGTGGTAGATTATCTAAGTAGAAAGGACCCAGCAATTCTATCATTGATAAGAATTGATAAGGATCCAATCTTCTTAGATTTGATGAAGATGGATATGGGAATCATGACCAAGGTAACATCATTAATCCTTTCACAAATGATTGCTCAACCGTATCTTTTGGAAAGGATAAAGTATGCTAAAAAAGATGATATGGGAATTAAAATGAAAGTATATGCTATGAAAAAAGGTAAATCCTTAGAGTTCAATGTTAATGAAGAAGGAATTGTGAGATTTGGGTCAAGAATTTGTGTTCCATCAAATCTGGAGTTAAATAAAGAACTTTTGGATAATGCATGTAGTTAAAATTTCTCTATTCACCCAGGAAACACAAAGATGTATTAGGATCTCCGATGGAATTATTGGTGGGATAACATGAAGAAGGTGATCGCTAAATATACATCAAAGTTCCTGGTATGTTAACAATTGAAGGCTGAGAGGCAGAAGTCTAAGGGGATGATGCAACCGTTACCCATACCAACATGGAAATGGGAAAAAATGACCATGGACATTATCACCATACTTCCAAAGACATCCAAAGAAAACAATGCTATCTGGGTTGTGGTGGATCATCTTATAAGGCTGCACACTTCATTGAAATTCTATAGGATTTCTCATTAGATCAACTGTCATATATATACATAAAATAATTGGTAAGGCTGCATGGTGTACCACTATTAGTTGTATCTGATTGAGATCCAATATTCACCTTGATGTTTTAGAAGAGTCTCCAACACGCTCTGAATACTGAGCTAAACTTCGGTACGACTTATCATCCTCAAAATGATGGCCAATATGAGTGGACTATCCAAATACTTGAAGACATGTTGAGAGCATACTCAATGGACTTTAAAGGAGGATGTGATCAACATCTTCCTCTGGTTGAGTTCTCTAAAAAAATAGTTTCCACTCAAGAATCCAAATGGATCCTTATCAAGCACTTTATAGGAAGAGGTGTAGAACACCGAAATGTTGGGATGAATTTGGTAAGAAAAATATTCTAGGTCTATAAATGGTCGAAGAAATAGTGGAGAAGGTTAAGATCATTCAATTGCATATCAAAGATACTCAGAGTCGACAAAAGGTATATGATGAAAACTGTCGATGAGACCTAGATTTTGATGTTGGAGATACAGTTTTCCTCCACATATCTCCATTTAAGAGAGTGATGAGATTTGGGAAGAAGTGAATTATTAGTCTAAGGTACATCGACTCTTTTGAGATCCTTGATTGCATCAGAGAAGTGACCTATCGACTATCATTCCCACTGAACCTATCTCAAGTATATGATGTATTCCATGTATAACTCTTGAAGAAGTACATACCTGACCCATCACATGTACTCAATCTATAGGTGGTACCATTAGAGAATGACCTTTAATATGAAGAGAAGCTAGTGAAGATCTTAGATCATAAGGAAAAGGTTCTATGAAATAAGACAATGTCCCTCGTCAAAGTGTAGTGAAGAAACCACAAGTTTGAAGAAGAAACAAGGGAACCAGAGTAAGTGATGAGGCAGAGCTACCCTCATCTATTTTAGTGTGTGAAAATGAATTTTATAGGGACAAATTTTTTAAGGTGGAATGTTGTAACAACCTGAACATTTATGAATAGAATTTCCTTTCTTTTAATCTCTTATGGATATAGAAAACACATGCTCTATTTTTTTATTATTATTGTGTTTAAATGAACATTAAATATCATTACGGTTGATAATATTGCCGTTGAACAGTGATTAAACAACTAATATAAATAAAAGGTTTAAAAAAAATTCTTTCAACACAGAAAAAGGAGAGGATGGACTCATCCATTAGACTCAGGCTGTACGAAGCTCATTTGTCAGAGATCAGAAAGAAGGTAGTGTCACTAGGCTTCACTCTTGACCAAGCCCGAGCTGAACATAAATATGTTAATCTTGAACAGAATCTCCTATGAGAAAAGCTCAAGTTAATAGAGATTACCACCTGGGCGATGTTATCTGAGCCACCCCAAGAGTTTGTCACCGTCACACACCTTACCCTTAGGTCTTATGTGGGGTTTATAAGGTGTTATGTAATAATGTTTTAGTTACTTATTATGTAATCACTTTTAATTAATAAAATTTATATTCCATAAATTCCTTTATGGGGGTAGTTTTTCTTAAAAAATGACGAATTTGATAAATTGATTTTTCAGGTAAAAATGGAACTTTTGATAAATATATGCATTATTATATTAAAATTTGTTTTTATTAATAATATTATAAAAAAATTCTTATAAATGATGATTATATCAGTTCTTTATCTGTAAATGATTTGATAATAAGTTTGATAAGAGTTATATTTTTATATGATTACAGAGAGAGTGTATTTTTAAAGAATTTATTTTAAATAATTAATGAATTTTTGAAATAATTAATGTTTTAATAAAATATTTTTACCAAATTAATTTTAATAATAAAAAATGAGTATATAATATTTATGAAGTCAAATGTAATTTTTTATTAGGGTTTAAAACTATTTTTGTCAAAACTCATCAATTTTCAATAAATATCGGTGCTCAATTTAAAAGTGAAAATTTACATATTTAGAAATTTATTTAGATAAAATGAAAATTTTATTTGGAATCAAGATTTCAAAATTATCCAATGTTGAATCTTTTATTATTTTTTGAGACAGTCAAATTTTTGGGTAAAAATTAAATAATATAAGTATATAGTGTGTTTTATGACATCATAATGACACAATAATGATTTAATAAATACCATAAAAGTGAAAATAGACAAAATATATATTTTAAATTTAAAATTATGTGATTTTATATTTATTTTAATTATTTTATAATGCCTTAGTGAATCCTCCATAATATATAACATATTTTATGAGTTTAAGTTTGTTTCTTTAATAATGCGACTCAACTCCACAAAAAAAGGATAATATTTTAATATATTCGGACTATGTCCTTATAGAATAATGTTTTCGACTCCTATTTTTGAAAAACTATGGGAAAACCGTTGGAAGGTTTGTGGTTTTTAATATTTAATTATATAGATTCCAAAACCTAAATTAGTGAAATAATAAAGAATTGCCATCTCATTTCTTATATAAACCCATCCAATCTCCCCCATATCTTCACTAAAAATCCCTTAATCACATATTCAATATGCTCTATACTCCCTATATTCTTCCCAATGTTCCCAATATCCCAAGAATCCTTTCTCAAGCCTCTCCCAATCCTTTGGGATCACACATCCATGTAAGGGATTCATTCCTCAATATTATCCAAGTTTCTTTATATTGTTATACCCTTTTATTTTCAATTAAAAATGTTTTGTTATGATTTCAATAATTTCTCATAATTCTCTCCTTATGTTTTAATGTGGAGATACCCCTTTCTCTCTCATTAATTCATTCCATGTACACCCGTTACCATGCCAAAATTCTGTAAGGGATTTCTCTCTTCTTATTTCTATTCAAGCATTTCTTCTATACTATGAATCTACATTACATTTCATATATTGGGATATTATGTTCCATGATCCTATAATATTCTATTTAATGTATAAATTGTGAGTGACCCATTTCTCTCTCATCAACCAAACTTATGAATTTCTATATGATGTTTTTATGCTGTCGAAATTGCACCGTGATTTTCCAAGCCAAAATCACCATGTAGTGAATACCATACCCATTTCTTAATCAAGGGTTTTCACATTTACACACATATAATTATTGAATTTTATTTACATGTTTTTATTTTACATTCCTTGATCGTGGAATAAATGATAATATTGAATGAATCCATGTTATATGATCTATGTGGAACACTTAAGCATGTGATTGAAATGAATATGAAGGGTGCACCCTAATAGCTCTCTAATGCATTAGGTAATTTTTAGTATCATGATATGTCATGTTGGGATATGGGTTTACCTGATTCCTTTAGGAAATTTTCCACCATTTTGGGAAAGGGGTTTACCATATTCCTTTATGTTAATGATGCATTGTTTTAAGTTATTCCCACATTTCTATGGAATGATAATCAGGCTATATAATGCCTTTATGTTCATGTTTCTCTTGTGCTCCATTAATATTTATATTTCCTAACATGTATTGTATTCTTCATGTTATTCCTTGTTTTCTCCCTTACTGGTCTTTATATCTCACCCTTCTCTTATGTATGTCCCTAGGTTATCCCATGCAATGCTATGTATGAATGAATGTTGTGGTTGTGTAAAAGAAGTTTTCAAAAAAGATGTTGTATTTTATGTCTTAAGTTTTCATGAAATGATCTTAGCCCCAAAGAAACTAGAACTATTGACATATAGGTTTTAATAAGTGAATGTTTATTTAATAAATCAGGATTAAATATAAAATAAAGATAAGGGTTGTTATATTTATCACTTTATTTCAAGTTCTCTTCACTTCCTTTACAGGAAGAGAAACGTCACTTCTTCAGCTCCATCACAAATGTGCAGCTTCAGATTTTGTCTCTTGAATTCATCTCAAGGATTGGTGTCCAAGGTGAAAATCTCACTGTCGAGGACTTATTATGATCATTCCACTAATCTTAATCTAGGATTCCACCATTATTCTCCCAATTGGAGTTTCATGGTGCTGTTCAAGGGGTTTTGGGATGTGAGCTCATGCGATTGAAAAAATTCCAGGTGGAGCCTCCCGTGGTGGCATCACCTCCATCCTTGGGTTATGTTGGGATGGACCTTCGGGATGGTTGTACTGACTCATCAACTAGTGTTTCTCGTACTTTTGTGGTGTTCTATATGGAGGTTCTTTGGTGGTGTCATTGGTTTCTGGTGGTCAGATCTCACCGGAGGTTTGGTGTGCCCAAGGTTCGGTGTAGGTCTAGGCATGTGATGCGAGGAGGAACGTCAAATGAGATGGTTTTGATGGTTTTCTATTTGAAAGTTTAAATTTGAAAATTTTAAGGTTTACATTGTTCTTAATGGGTGGCGCTGTGGATGTTGATGAAGCTTGGAGTGGACGACTTGGACGTGGAAATGTTCAGAATGACACTATTTTTGTTTCAATGTTTTATGTTGTTCTCATGTTTTAATTTTGAATTTGGAACTCTTTTTTGTCTTGAATTATGTTGTGTAATATTCAAACTATAGATATCTGTGAGGTTATCACTCATCCTTAAAGTATATTTGAAAAAAAAATTATTTGGTCTAAAACCTTTTCATCCCTGTAGTGGTGCATTTATCACTTTCTTTGAAGTTACCTCCACTGCCTTTATAGGAAGAGCAATGATGCTGGATTTTCTCAACGATAGAGGTAATTTTTATGTTTTCATGGGTATATCATTTTCCATATAATTAATGTATTATTTCATATCTATTTTTTATTTATTTATTTTTACTATTATTCACATAATAATTTTTTTCTTATATAGGAGGATTCTTTTGTTCAAGTTGGGGTGCTCTATCCAAAATTCATGCTTCTTCACCCTCAAAACCTTTTCACCCTATAATGTTGAATTTATCAATTTCTTTCAAGTTCTCTCCATTGCCTTTGCAGGAAGAGAAAAGACGCTATCTCTGCTCAATCACATAGGTAATCTTGTTGTTTACATAGTAAAATTATTGTCCATAGAATTACTGTATTGTTTCATATTGATGTTTAATATATTTCCTTTTATTATTACTCACATTATATTATTTTCTTATATATGTGGATTATTTTGATCGATTTGGGGTTATCTTTCCATATTTCATGTCTTTCAGACCCAAAACCTCCACAAAATTCTTCTCCCTCAAAGCATTTCACCCATATATTGTTTACATTTATCACTTTCCTTCAAGTTCCATCCACTTATCAATCACATAGGTAATCTTGATATTTTCATAGTAAAATAATTATCCAGAGAATTACTTTATTATTTCATATTTATGTTTAATTTATTTATTTTTAGTATTACTCATAATAATTGTTTTCTTATACAGGTGTATTTTTTTTGTGTTGATGTGGTTTGTTCGAAGTTTCTCACATAGTGTTGGAAGTTCAACAGTGAAATTAAATGTAAATAATGGTAATATTGATAGCTATTATTGTTTTTAGACTTTTTGATGTGTAGTAATGAGCCACACCTCAATCCAACATATGATGTGACAATTATGACGCCAAGTAATTATTTCTATTTAAAATTGAAATTAATTTAAATAAAAAAGACAACTAACATTCTCAAAACTGAGGTCACATATCTATATTGTTTTGATACATTATGAAAATGATCCATAAGTTATTTTTGATGTTTATGAATCAGCCACACCTCAACCTGATGCACGTTGTGCCCTATATGACTCAATGTTTCCATAATGAGTTTAAAATCGACATTTGACTTTAAAAAATGTCCCTCACTAAAAACCAAGAAAACACACTTGTATTTTTTTATATTTTAGGGAATTGATCCATAAATCATTTGTAAAATGTAGTAATTAGCCTCACATCAAGAGAGTACATGATGTGATCAGTATCATTCAAAGTGTGTGTTTTAAGTTAAAAATGATATTTTAATAATACAGACAAGTTGCGTACTCAAAACCAAGAAAAAATCATATTTTTTTAATACATTAGGAAAATGATAAATATGTGGTTTTAGATGTTTATTAATTAGCCTCACCTCAATCTAATTCATGGTGTGACAGGTATGACTCCAAGTGCTTGTTTTTTATTTAAAATTGACATCAATTTTAATAAAAAATCCAATTGACCTACTAAAAAATAGAAAAAAACATTCAAATAGATTAAATATTTTAGGAAAATAATCCACAAGTCATTTGTGATGTGTAGGAATCATCCGCACCTCAATCTGATACACAATGTGATCATAATGATTCAAAGTACATGTTTTTATTTTTAAATGAAATTTTAGATAAAAAGACAAGTGACATAATCAAAATCAATAAAATACATTCTTATTGTTTTGAAACTTTAAGAAAATGATCCATAAGTCATTTGGGACATGTAGGTATCAGTCTCCCCTCAATCTGATGCATGATGTGACTAGTATAACTCAAAATGCATCTTTTTATTTTAAATTGTCAACAATTTTAGTAAAAATTCCAATTGACGTACTCGAAACTGAGAAAATAAATTCACATTGTTTACATAATTTAGTAAAATTATCCATAATTAATTTTTTATGTTTATGAATCAGTCTCACCTCAATCTGATACACAATGTGATCAGTATCAGTCAAAGAGGGTGTTTCAATTTTAAAATGAAATTTTAGTAAAAAGGAGAAGTGATGTACTCAAAAATGAGAAAAAACATTCATATTGATTTCAACCTTTTGTAAAATTATCCATATTTCATTTAGGATGTGTAAAACATAGATTCACCTCAATCCTATGTACGGTGTGACCAGTATGACTCAATGTATGTCTTTTTATTTAAAATTATCATCCATTTTAGTAAAATGGACAACTGTCCTACTCAAAATTGAGCAAAAACATTCGGATTATTAATATATTTTTTGAAAAACATCCATAAGTCATTTATGATGTGTAGGATTTAGCCGCACCTCAATCCAATAAACGATGTTCTTGGTATGACTCAAAGTGTTTATTATCAGTTTGAAATTGACATTTTAGTTCAAAAAGTGTCACTCACTGAAAACCAATAAAATTAACTCATATTTTCTTGATAATTTAGAACACGTATTCATAATTAATTTGTGATGTGTAGGAATCCATTTCACATTAAACTGACACACTATGCGATCATAATGAGTCAAAAGTTTGTGTTTCTAGTTTTATAATTTAATTTTAGTAAAAAAGACAACTGATATACTCAATGAGGAGAAAACACATTCAGATTATTTTGATATACTAAGAAAATGATCCACCAGTAATTTGAGATGTTTTGGAATCAAAATCACCTAAATCCGATGAACGGTGTGACCATTATGACTCCAAGCGCGTCTTTTTATTTAAAATTGACATCAATTTTAGTAAAATTAACACTTTATGTTAATTTATTTATTTATATTATTACTAACATAAGAATTGTTTTCTTATACAAGCGTGTTATTTTTCTCAATAATGGGTGGTTTTTTGGGAAATTTCATGAGTTGGGTCAGTATTAAAAGATAAAGTAACATTGATGTTTTTGAATGTATGTAAAAATATTTTATTTATGTAATTTTATAAAGAAATGATTGAAATGTCTATAATATAGTCTTTTTTTCTTGTGTTTGTGTAGTAAAATTCATTTCATATAAATACTGTATTGGTACTTATTTTTGTTGATATATGGTGTATTTTTTGTGTTGAGATGTGCTGTTACAACTCATTGTAGTGATGTTGTGATGTTCTATTATAGCACATTACAGTATTTCCTTTTATCAGTACCTTTAAAGGCACTGATAAAAGACACCATTATTAGTTCTTTTATAAGTGATGATAAAAGACTCTTTATCAAAACTTTTATAAGCATTGATATAGTATACCTTTATCAGCACTTTTAAAAGTGCTAAGAAAATACCCCCTTTATCAGCACTTTTTCAATGCTGATAAAAGACCAGGGCTTTTGACCTCACTCATGTAGTCAGCAGTTTTTTAGTGCTCTTAAAGGAAAATTTGGTAGTAATGAACAATAGTACATTATAGTAGTCAGAAATGTTGTTGATCTGGTACACTAGATCAATATATGGTTCCCATGAAATGTTTACAAAGTCATATGAAATAATGGAGTGCATGCATGGAATCCACAATGCCTAGAAGTCTCCATAGTCACAATGCTTTTCATCTTATAATACCAACAATACATGGACACTCCTGTAACACCCCAATCTTCCACGATATGTTTCTCTTTGAATAATACAATAGCTTGCGTTGCACACAACTTTGATTTCTAGCACACCACAACCAATCAAACTAGCCATTATGAATAGTAATACACACTTTTTCAAATTTTATAAATTTTATTTTTCAAAATGGACTTCATTTTTGGATTTGTAATATCAAAATTATCTTAGGGTGAATTTTTAGGATTTTTCAAAATACTATAAAATTTTGATGAATAGTGAAAAACACTGTTATTGTTTAAAACCAAATTTTTATTTAAATAATTAATAATTTTATTTAAATTTATTTTAAGTCAAAATAGATACATAATAAGTATATAAGTTCAATGTAATTCACTAGATTTATTTTATAATCAAATTATAAGTATAAAATGTTATTGAACTTTTAACGTCTTTTACCCACCTTCTAGGCACATTTGCAAATTTTCATAAAACGTAATTTTACCGCTTCTGGGAATTGAATTTCAAAATTATTAGAGACAAAATTGACATTAGTATGTAAAATGTGGTTCAATAGGATGAAAATAATTTTTGGTGAATAATAAAATTTGAATTTCATTTACCACAGTTAAAAGTAAATAGGTTAATTAAAGGTAACAAATGATATTATAAATACCCTAACACATGTCCTAATTCTATTGTATAAGTTTATTTCGACCAAAATAAACCTTAGGAATAAAATATGATATTCTTTTATCCACTTGTATTACATTATAAAATTTATTATTATTTTATTTAAAGAAGAGTTAAAAGTGTTAAATTCAAATTTTAATAACTAAAATATTTTTAATATAGGGTTATACATAAGATAAATTCGACTATAAAAATTAATTAGAAATCTAAAATTATTTCTTACATAATGGTATTTTATTTATAATTTTTAGACATTATATAATTAAATTTATTTATGACACAATGATGATGCAGTAATTACCTTATTAATGAAAGATTAAAACAATTGATATTATAAATATCCAAATAAATGTAAATTCAGAATTTTGATGCATTACACTAATTCAATAGGTTAATATTATATTATAGGGTTGATTAAATATTTTTTTTCGAAATGATAATGTTTTTATGACTTAAAAAAACAAAATACCAAATAGTGTCAAAGATGACATAAATGAGTTTAAAAAAAATACTATATTATTAAATAATATAATATTCATAAAAATATAAGGTTTGTAAAAAGGACTTATTTAAGGTTAGATATGTCAATAATGAACTACTTGGAGTTATCCTGACTTTTTATTGTTTGTTTATTAACCATTTATTATAATAATACAGGAATACATGGTAAAAGTCAAACTATTTAACTAAGAGTTAAATCTAAATGATAAGGTTAATATGGTGACCTAAACAAGTCTAAAACCTATTGGATGAGAGTTTTTTGACCCAGAACCACCTTATACTCATAATGAAACATTTTGAAGCCATTATTAACCGAATATGATTGTATAATAAATTAATATTACAAGCTTTTCCTAAAGTGACCCTCACCTCTATTATAAAAGGGTAATTCCCCTTCTCTCAAAATCACACATCCAAATCCAATTGGCTCAGACAAACCCTACTCAAATATCCTACAAACTACCCTCAGTTCAACCTATAGGCCTTACATTGATCAGAAATCCAACCTATGAAGCCCTTTTGATCAAATCAAAATGAATCACCCGAAGAAGAGGTAATAATTTCACCACTTCTTACAAAGTTATTTTCTTCTTCCACTACCTCTTTCTTTGTTGTTTCCATAACAAAGTATTAGATCTATTACCTTATATATAATTTGATGTTATTATAAATATGGTAAAACCAAATTCATTATTCTATCCATCCTATTAATGAAAAATTCATCATACGTGCGTACGTACAGATTACCATCTCCACGTCATGGTGTAGTTTGTTATTAAACACTTCATTATTTGTATGAGTATAATAATGAGTATAAGTGATGTAAATAATAAATAAATAATGTTAATAATTTTTTATATATGATATAACATCCAATTACATACGATTTTACCATTAATAGAATTATATTGTTTCTCGTGCATACGTACGAATTACTGTCTCCACGAACGCGATGATATTCATTCCCATCGGAACCATTAAAAAATAATTTTCATTTAATGATTTAAAATAATGTTTAAAAAACTTAATATCATTATGTATACAAATCAAATACATATTATCCATAATAAACATGACTTACGTAATAAAACATATAAAGGAAAACAAATCAGTTAACACCCAAAACAGTGATACTACTGAAATATTATTAACAAAGCAATATTAGAAGATCATATATGATATCATATTTATGTATGTGGTTATTTTATAATTTAATAACAAATATTTAACTATTATACAGGAAGTTAACATACCATCTAACAAGAAAAATTAAAAGTTAAGGGTTAATTTTACAACATCTTTCTTTATCTGAGATTGTTTATACGCAAGTATCTACTGTGACTCATTTATCATCCACATTAGTGTTTCTTAAAAATATATTTCAAAACATTTTTACTATTTCCTAGAATATGGGTGAAAGTCATTTATACCCTGGTTTGAATTTTTATAATTTTTTTTGAAATGAATCTTTCCGTCGTTTTCCAAACAAGGTGCTTTATGACCTTTCTGAAAAATTAAAGTAAGAATGTTTTTTTAACTTATACGGAGGGTGAGACTATTTTCTGCCATTATTACACCTTCGAAGCTTCCCTTACAATCTTATAATAATATTTTCAAAATAAATGTTTTCTTTTATAATTACTCGACTTTTAAATGATTTCAAAATTTATCTCAAATAGTTTTGATTTCATATATGTTAACATCCTTTGATGGATTTTACACTTGTTTGAAGTTGATTTATTATGATAAAATCATCCATATTGTATTGAAGGTTTTGTGATATGTTTTACTATGGATGTGTTATTTTTATACCATTCATGGTTTATGGTTAAATTATTAACATTTCGTATGCTTGTTTTAATAGGAATTTTTATGTTATGCTTCAATATTTTCATATGAGAAATTCATTGGACTTAATAAGTGATGGGTGGAGCTTATCATAGCTCCTCGATGCATCGATAACTCTCATTAGACAAACTAGTGTCCTGGCACAAGGCCTTGAAAAAATCTTATTTTTAGTCTTGGCACGAGGCCTTTACTATGTGATTATGATGTCCAGCATTATGCATTCCATCATTATGAAATTAGTTGTTGATATTACATTTGATTATTCAACTAGTAGAATATCCATGTGAATAAGTAAACGGAATTATATGATTTACATTTTCCATATTATACTGAATTTTAAGTTTAAAAGGATTGTGTTATATTCTTATACATTTCCTTAAATGTTTATGCATATTTATGAAAGTTTCTACTATATTGTTATCCATACAGAGAATCTAATCTCACCCCTTTCTATATTTTATTTTCCTAGGATGAGAATAAGTATGTTATAACTGACTTGCATGGATAAGATAAGGGATATTAGTGTGTTCAAAGGAGAAAAACATTGTTTTTTTCATTTCATAATGTAATATAAAACTTATGTATGTATCTATAATACCACAAAACAGGGCAAGGGAAGCATTGCCCTTTATCAGCGCTAAATAGAAAGTGCTGATAAAGGGGTATTCCTTTATCAGTGCTATCTAAAAGTGCTGATAAAGGTGTACCCTTTATCAGTGATTTTTTAGTGCTGATAAAAGGTAACATTTATCATCGCTTTTTTTAGCGCTGAAAAAGGTATCTCTTTATCAGCGCTAAAAAAGCACCGATAAATGAGTGTTTTATTAGCCCTTTTATTTTAGCACTGATAAAACATACCTTTATCAGTGCTTTTAATGAGAACTGATAAAGGTTCCATCAGTTTTTATTTAATAACCCTAACTGTCCATCCTTTCTCGCACGTGGTCAAGATTTCGTGGAAGCCGAACCAGGCCCCTCGTCCGCCGTGACCTCGTCCTCCTCGTCCTCCTCGTCCTACTCCTCCTCCTCCTTCCTCCTCCTTCCTCCTCCTCGTCCTCCTCCTCCGATACAGCCACCGCCTCCGAACCTCCCTTCGCCCCCGCTGCCGTGACCACTACTGCTTCTACCACCGCCGTCGCCGCCTCCACCGCCACTGCCACGACCGCCGCCGCCGCCTCTGCCTCCGGTGCTTCCTCCGCCATCGCCGCTACGAATATTGATATTCAATTTCAGGTAATTTTTTTTATACCGCTTGAATTGAACGTGTGAAATCCTGACATGAGGTGTTATTTCAAGAGTCAATGGAATATATATTTGATAACGACTTTGGATTCATGGTTCCTTACATATTATAGAATTATAGAGGAGCACTAGAGACCTGTGTGGTTGTTTTATCCATTATACATTCTAGTATAGAAGTGGGATTATATTTTAAATAATTTTTTATTTATTTTCCAAAAACTCTTTGCAAGAAGGTTTTGATTTGGGTGGTTGTTGATCAACTCCAAAAATATATGCACTTCCTTCATATTAATGAGGCGATGAAAGTGAAACGAATCCCGGAATTTTATGTTTTAGATTTTTTGAGACTTCATGAGGTTACCATTATAATTGTTTCAGAAAGTGATCTGAGGTTGAAATATAGGTTTTGGAAATCATTATAGGTTTCACTAGTTTTCCAGGGTAAATTACGAACACATTATCATCTATAGATGGATATATATACAGAGAGGGAAGTCAATGTTCTAGAAGTTACTCTCCAGAATCATGCACATGATTTCATTGGATATTGGGAAATGAATGTTCATTTTGTTGATTTCCCCTATAACAATTGTTATCAGGATGTGATAAAGGAGTATCCCTACATTTATTTATATGGGAATCCATATAGATATCCCTAGTACTGGGAAGAGTTTGGAGAGTGGTCCATAGTTAGTTCGAATGTTGTTCAAGAGATGAAAGGGATGGTGCGGTTGATCTGGAAGAATTTAATCATTACACAGAGTCATAATAGATTCAATACGAACCATTGGAATCCACTGCTGGTGTTTTAGGTTAGTGATTAGGTCTTTATCTTAGTTTCACATCACTTGGGACATCAGCAGCCTGGTTATCAATGTCTGTTTGCACCGAGTAATGGGATAAACATAGTGATTTTTAGTCACTAGGGAGTATTTCTTATTAGTTTCAGTTACCATCGGGTTTGATAGCTATCCATGATGTGTTTAATATTTTCCATTTGAGTAGTTATATACTAGATCCTTTACATGTGATTATATGGGGGATGTTGATCTTGATCCCGAAAATAATTTGGTCCCCAGCCAATTCAGATTATGAATCTAGAGTATAAGGTACTACATGATTAAACGACCCCAAGTCTAGTTAATGTGGTAGTTCAGACAATATATCCATGATACATGGGGGAATGACTCGTTGATGAGGGTGTAGTGTCCTTCATCATTAGACGATACATGATCTTGAGGGACTTTTGGGGGAAAATCATTTATGGTTGGGAGATTATAAAGTCTCATTACATTTTATGTGAGGTATGTTTTAACATTTTTTTTTGGATTTTTTTGTTGAGGAATGCTGAGAAAGGATTTGGAGGACACATGTATTGGTAAATTTAGTGATCTTTAGGGAATTTTTAGAAACAAAACAACATTTTTTACTATATTATGAGAAATTACATGACGTGTAAATGGAGTACATGACATGTAATGACTGCCAAAAATAACACATTAATTGGATTCACAATGTGACAATTTTACAAACGTTGTAATGTTTACATATAATTAAAATAAAAAATATAATGTTTTAAATAAAAAGTAACTTGATTTTTAGTGTATCTAAGTCAAGAGGATTACACGACGTGTAAATGTATTACATGTAGTGTCAATGTCAGAGAAATGGTTTTTTTGGGATCTATAGAGTTCTTGAGGCTTCATATTTTTTACAAAATTATCTTCTTGAATAGATATTTATCTCGATGATATTTTGGGTCACTCCCTCCCATCTAGTTCACATTGTTCTATGGTTGATCACCATTATGGCTGGATTTATTTTCTCGAGGTATGTGATCCTTCTGATTCCTATTTGGATTTGTTTGAACCTATGGTTTGGATAAAAATTAGTGATCCGATAGTGATTTCTATCAATAAATTTAAATTTATTTGCACACATTGTCTTTTGGGGTTTGTGGGATGTGGTAAATGGTGTACTCGGTTTTAGATTATTTTATTCTCATGTGTTTCCCCTATTTTATGTTTTCTTTTAAGTTGGAAATATCTTTTGCTGTGCGCCTCTCCTTTGCCACAAACGCACCTCTGTCATGTGATTAACGACACCTTTGCAGTGAGTTTTCTCCTGTTACTCATTGGTTTCCTCTTGTTCGCATGTAATTACTGTTTGATATTGATGGTTATAATGTGAAATGTACGGGCTAAACGCCCTGCTGAAAATCATGGTTGTTGGTGGTCCTTGTTTGCGCACTAAATGAATTGAATGTTGGGTGGTTCTTGTTGAACATTGGAATATAAAAATTGGTAATTTATGTATAATTGAATTATGAATGAACACCCCAGGATGATAAAACTTCTGTGATAACCCCTAAATTAACAAACAAAATTGAATAAGAGATGCTTTGTAAAATATAAAAGTTTGATTGATTGGTTTGTATGGTGTTGCGATTGTGATCACGATTGTGTTTTTGTATGGTGTTGCAGTTGTTGGCATGATTTATATGTCATTTTTTCCATGTTTTAGTTCTTCCACCATTAAATATCAATCCAAACTTTACCCATTTCAATGGCACCACCACTTTGTTACTAGTGTAATTCCACTGAATCCTAGAAAACCACTTCTAGAGGACTCTATGAGACACTTTAAAATACATGGTATGTAGTCTTGTTAAATGGAACATGCTTCACCATGCATGGATTTCATATAGATTTTAATGCCACACAACATTTATCTCCAAAATTTACACCACATGACTAATCTTCTGACTCAAACTTGGAATAAGTTTCATTTTAAATGTTACATGTCATGTGAAACTAGGTCACAAAAAATGTATCTCCAAGACATATACTTCCGCATGAAACCATGTACATGGCATGAAATAATGTTAGAACCATATGACATGTGTTTTACTTCACTCACACCATGTATAGATACCATAGAAACTTGATGTGTATAGACTATACACCCCTAGTGGTCATGTAAGGAAAACACACCCTGTATTTTACAAAAATGTGATGCATAACTGGTGAGGTGACTCAATATGTATCTTAAGTACACGCCTTTAGCTCAAGTTGTTCTAAATGTCATGTATTTTCAAAGGCATCATTCAGGCTTTGTAGGACTAACTTGGAATAAATTTGATATATGTCAGATTAAATTAGGTATCTTATACATACACGTTGTTCACCCTAATGGACACACCATGTATATGGATTTCACATGAGATTAAAGGAATTTGTACCATGATTTGTTTTTATAAAACCCAAAAAATGCTACCTGATTAATTAAAACAAAATATTAGGAAAGATTGAGATCGTACCCATAAAGACGATGAATATGAATAAAGAATGGATGAATGCCACAATCGGTTGACAAAAAAGTATGAAGATGGCGTGAAAGATTTTATCAAGTTTGTAGAAGATCATGCATGTGACCCTTCTCAAATCCTTTGTCCGTGTTTACGCTGTTTTTATTCAAGACAAATTAGTCCAGAGGAGTTAGAAGAACACCTGATCTGTCATAGAATAGATTGAAGTTATACATGTTGGAATAAACACGGGGGAAAAAAAATGTTGGTAGTGGCTAAAATAATACGACATTTTATAGATCATCTAATATATTTAGAATCATGAAAAGTGAAGGCGATCGTATGGAGGGTGAGATTACAGATGTGAATGATGATGAAGATCGTATTGAGGAAATGACAAGGACAGTTGAATATGAACTTCGTGATTACCCACAACTGTTTGACAAGTTAAAGAGTTGTGAAAAAATGTCATTGTATGATGGTTGCACTAAATATACATCATTGTCATCCGTATTGAAGTTATATAATTTGAAAGCAGGCAACGGGTGGAGTGACGCCAGTTTTACGGAACTACTTTCTCTCATGAATGACATGCACCCAGAAGATAATGAACTCCCAAGCCGAACATATGATGCCAAATGAATGCTACGATCAATGGGTATGATCTCTGAAAGAATACATGCCTGCCCGAATGACTGTATATTGTTTCCCAAGGACCACAAATCACTTAAAGAATTCCCAAAGTGTGGTTCTTCTCGATAAAAGAAAGATGAGTATAGTCCTATTAATGTTGTATGTTACTTTCCAATCATTCCTAGGTTTAGGCACCTATATGGAAGTGAGGAGACTGTAGGACAATTGACATGGCATGCAGATACAAGAATTAAATATGGGAAACTACGTCACCTGACAGACTCTCCTCAGTGGAAGAGAATTGATCACGAGTATCCTGAATTTGGGAATGAGCTGAGAAACCTTCGTCAGTTGTTATCTACAGATGGGGTGAATCCTTTTGGTTTTCAAAGCAACGGTCACAATACATGGCCAGTTAGGTTGGTAAACTATAACTTACCACCGTGGTTATGCATGAAAAAAAATACATCATGTTATCTATGCTTATATCAGGACCAAAATAATCGGGTAATGATATTAATGTTTATTTGAACTCATTGATCAAGGATTTGAAAATATTGTGGGATTCAGGTGTTACGTAGTATGATTCTTACAAAAATGAATATTTCACTTTTAAAGCTAGGTTGTACGGGACGATAAACGACTTTCCTGCTTATGGAAATTTTTTAGGATATAGAATTAAAGGAACTCAAGGGTTTCCCGTTTGCGAACAAGGTACACAATCAATTAGGTTGAAACATTCATCGAAAACCGTGTTTCTAGGACATCACATATTTCTACCCTAACGACATAAGTACCAATATTAGACGACATCATTCGACAGAATTTCAGAAGAACGTACAACACCATCTCCACTAACAGGTGATCAATTGTTTGAGAAAGTAAAAGACTTGGAAACTACTTTTGGTAAACTATTTTCGAAAACCCTTATGAAAACTGGTTGGAAAAAGAGATTAGTTTTTGTTAATTACCATACTGAATTTGTCTGTATGTCAGAAATTTTATTGATTTTATGCATGTTGAAAATAATTTTTGTGATAGTGTCATCGGTACATTGAAAAATGCACCCGAAAAAACAAAGGATGAAATTAAGGCTAGATTGGACATGGTTGAGATGGTAATATGAGAAGAGTTGGCACTAGTGAAGGGCGAAAAATGAACATTTCTTCCTCCTGCTGCTTACAATCTTTCCAGGTAGGAGAGATATCAGTTTTGCAACTTCTTTAATGACGTAAAGGTTCTAAATGGGTATTCATCAAATATCAAGAACATCGTGTCAATGGGAGATTTAAAATTAAAGGGTTTGAAATCACATGACTACCATGTTTTGATGCAAGATCTAATTCGTATAGCTTCACGTTGCATTTTTCCAAAGAATTTCCGCCATACATTAACGAAGCATTGTTTTTTATTCAAATCTATATGCAGCAAAGTTATAGACCCGGTGAAATTGCCAACTACAGAAAGGGAAATTTATGTCATATTATGTTAATTGGAAGTGTTCTTTCTGCCGACATTTTTCGATATTATGGTTCATTTGATGGTTCATTTGGTGAGTGAGATTCGACAATGTGGTCCTGTGCATTATAGATGGATGTACCCCATTGAACGATATATGAAGATTTTCAAAGGGTATGTCAAAAACCAAAGTCGGCCAGAGGGTTGAATTGCAGATAAATATATTATTGAGGAAGCTATTGAATTTTGTACTTAATACCTGTTTGGTGTGGAAATCGTTGTCCTACCAAAATATCGTTACACTGAGCGGCTTGAGGGTGAAGGAATTTCTGGAGGAGAGGTTGTCACAATCAATATTACAGATTGGGAGCAGGCCCACCTTTACGTTTTTCATAACAGTTTCGACGTTGACCAATATGTTCAAACCCACAAAGAAATTCTTAGGCGTTTGAATCCTTCTAGGGATGAAAAATGGATATCAGATACACATAATCGACAGTTTATAGGATGTTTTTGATACTATATTATTAAGCAGTTAGATAAAAATCCAGACTCAATTTCAGAACGACTTCGATGGCTAGACGGAGGAGAAAGTGTGTACGTATTATCTTACAATGCTTATGCAGTTAATGGTTATACATTCTATACTAATGAACATGATGAAGACAGTACCATGCAGAATAGTGGGGTTACACTTGTGGCTGAGGCGATGCATGTATCTAGTGCCAAGGAAAAAAATACAATTTATGTGAATATGTCATACTTTGGCATCATCAAACTAATATGGGAGTTGGATTATACGAAATTCAAAGTGCTGATTTTTCAATTCAAGTGGGTTGATAACAGGAGTGCTGTTAAAATAGATGAATTTGGATTTGTGAAAGTAGATTTCAGTAAGGAAGGGGAGAAAGACAAACCATTTATAATAGCATCACATGCAGTATAAGTATTTTATGTTCCAGACCCCGCAAACAGAAATTGGTCAATTGTTCCATTATCGACAAAAACAATTGAAGGGTCAGATGAAAGTTCAATGGAGGTTGACCCTTTTATAGGGACTTCACAATCATTTTACTGCGGTCCCAATGTAGACGGTGTTTTATATGTCAGAGGAGACCAAAATGAAAGGATTTACATAGTCAACAAAGGAGTCAAATCTCTTCAACCTTTAATGAAAAAAAGAGAGTACAATAATCAGGTTATTTGTTTATTGTAATATACATTGTGTTATGTTATGTTATTATCTGTTTGATTCTATTTTTATGTAATCTAAAATAAATATTAAACCACTTCTTCCGATAATTACTTCTACACCTGCTGATGCGCCCAATCCCGAGGAATAAAAGGTCTATCAACCAGCAGCCGGTGGTCCCACTGTAGAGAAACAACAGGTTTCTCAAACAGATGCTGGTGGTCCCAGTGCAGAGCAACATCTTTCTCAACCTATTTTTGCTGGTCCTAGTGCTGAGGGACAATAGGATTCTCAACCTATTTCTTCTGGTCCCATTGCTGATGGTAGCACTCTGGGGGAACATATTGATGCTACTTATGAGGAAATGGTAGGAAATGAAACCCTGAAAGTGCAAAAGAAACAAGAGCGTCATAGTTTTACAGTGTTAACCAAAATCCTTAAGGAAAGAGAAAAAGGCATCAAATTTGAGGTGTGATGGAATAAGTGAGGCCAACATGTTAACCCCAACAGAGCTATCTTTAGTAGCTACATCAGAATCGTCACTTGGTAATGCGTGCCGATTGATGTATAGCCGTGACACGATGTTGTCACCGGGTTAAAGACACTAATGTGGGAAGATATTATGGTAACATTATGATATCATTTTTTTAATTTATTAAAATGATATAAAATACCAAAACAATGACTTACTCTTCATCATCCATTGTAGAGTGCATTTATAGTAGACGCCTCGCACAAGGAATTGTATTAAGAGTTTCCGGAAGGATTCATAGAGGTTTCCACACAATTTTAACAAAATATCATATTAGATATGTATAAGGGAAAATCAAGCCGCACCCACCTCCTCTTTACACACACTTGTTATCCCACGGAGTGTGGGATGCATTTAGCAACCGTCGTGGGGAGCAGACTTTTCAGGTACATTGTGTGGGGTAATACGTTGTTTGATGTTTACTTGTATTCATCACTCTGATTGATAGTTTTTTATTTATTAAACGATAACTGAGTGCTAAAAATAAAATATTCACAACAAAACCAGCGTACCCTTACCGTAATGCAAGGATGGGGTACGCTGAACTTGAGAAAAAATTGGTATGTCTTTTAAATCTACCCTACTACTTGTATGTGACATAAAAAAACACCATAACCATGTTTCTATGTTTATATGCAGATTGATGAATCAAAATAGAAATCCATATCCATCCCACACCATGTGCTATGGAAGGAGGCTCGTGTAAATAAAGAGCGGATACTGATAGATGAAAACACACAAAAAGTGTGGGAAACATGTGCAAGTATGACATAATATAAATTTTATTTTCTTTAAATCTCTATTATATTAAAATAACTACTTATTTTTCTATATTTTCTATCTGACATAGTCACAAGAATCAACAACAACCGCACTATATGCAGACATACTTTCAGCAGCCTTTAAGTAGCTAGAACAGTATGGCCATGTCAGAGGTGCGATTTTTGGGGTGACACCATGAACATATTTTCAAAAACAAAAACAAGCAGAGGATCAAAATTAAAAAATGGAAAATCTGCAAGACCAATTATCCATTTTTCAAGAAGAATTACAATACCAGAGAGAGATGGTAGAAAAATTGATGGGGGAGAGGCAAATAGAAGAGAAAACTTAACAACAACCCATGTGTGACGATCCCGCCCCACCCCCCACCAGCTTTGAGGTGATCCATTCCCCTAAAAACCTGACATAGATGAGGTAATCAATGATTTAATAATTGTTTTTGTGAAATGTGATTTAAATAGACACTGATACCTTTCCTGTACTAATATTCCATAGGGTGAAAATGACTGTGATTTATATCTATCAACTCCCACCTATCACCTTGTAGCGAGGGCTACGGTGTTCAATACGCAAAATGACATGCTACACAATAGACAGCTTCCAAAAGATCATCTTAGAGTGTCAATTAACGTATCTAATGAGCCGAGTGTCGAGCTACCTATTCCAAATGATGATGATGACATTCATATGGTTGAACAAGCTGTTAGAACATTCATCGCATGGCCGACATTTCTTGTAAAAAAACATGTCGAAAAAAAGGTATCAATTTCCATTTTATTTTTCAAGCTAGACCTTTAACATTTAATGAAAAAAGGTCTGAACAGATTAATTTTATTACAGAACGACAATGAGTGTGGGGTGAAATGAAATATCAGCTCAAAACTATCTCAAAGATCAACCAACCGATTGAAACATTCTACTGAGATCACCTTCACCCCACCCATTCTATATCCACAGTTAATATCATTGCAGGCTCATGTGGATACAATTTTGAAAGACGAAAATGCTCACATAGTATATTTTAAAAAAGAAATGTATGGAGAGGAAACATCAGATTTCATTAGTGCTGAAAATGTTAATGAACTCCTCATGTGGGAAGGGCTAGGTGCCTCAGTTGTAAATTAATACATGAGGTATGTTTTCATGATTTGATTTTACAAAAGCTGATATACTATGATAATTAAGACTAAATACAACTTATATTTGTCGCAGGAGTATATATGAAAAACAATTGAAGGGATTTACCCATGAACAGAAATTTGGACTCGTTAGTCCTCACATCACCTCTTCAAAAGTCGAAATAGATTCTGATAAAGAGGCTGCAATAATGTCATCCCTGCTCAAATAGTTTGAAAAAAAAATTATGGATGACAGACTCTTTTTAATACCAACGATGTAGGGTTAAAACTCTACAATTTAATCGTATAAACTATATTTTAATTTCTTTCATTACTTATTCCTTTTTGTATTTTTATGAAACCATTGGATGATGATTGCAGTCAATTTGGATACTCTAAAGATTTATTTTCTGGATTCAATGAATGGATATCCAACAAACTGACCACGCATGATGGAGTTCGTTAATTTGTAATGCACTAGATGCAACATTTTAAAACTAAACATGTAGTTATATAATTTATGTTATATTTTAATGAGAATTCTGTTATGATAGGGTGGTGCATCAATATCGTCTAATGCATGGAATGAATCCAGGGCCTAAGGATAAGAACACCTAAAAGATCTTTAACTGGAAAAGTATCATGGTATATATAATGACATTGCAATATCCAAACACATATCAAAACAAATTACTTATTGTTTTCGATGTTTCTGCAGTGTCCAAAACAAACAAACGAAAATGACTGTGGTTATTATGTTTGTAAATTTATGAAATAGATCGTATTTCATCAACAAACTATCGTCCATGATGAGGTATTTTCGAAAATAATTACGACTTCATTTAAAATATTTATTAATCCTTTGTGTAATTATTATATTTTCAGTACTACCATGATTGTCGCAAAAAATCATATTCATAAGATGATATAGATGTGTTTAGAAACGAATGGGTAGCATAACTGATGTAAGATTGTACACAAATAGGATAAAGGTGAATTCCCACTACTTATGTTATCTATATATGATCTTTTATTATCCTCCAACCTTCTTTGGTGAATAACCTTGGATGATGAAGAAATGACATATTAGAGAATATCGAGATACAATGAAAAAAATGACTTCCTTCAATCATTAGATAGCATGATTTTTGATGAAAAATGATCCAATATCCGAGTAGGAATCTTAAATTTTATGTTTACACCCATGTTGATTAAATAGTTTGAGCAGGTCGGTCCTTTCGATGGATATGTACCAATTGTGGATTGAGAATGCTCTGATGTATTGAAATCTTAATTTATTACTCAATGTTTTCTATCACCATATTATTATTATTGATCTTTGAACAAATCAATATTGATGTAAGGCATGATGGTGTTCAGTGTGTATGGGGTGAACGATGAAACCACTGAGGATCAACAAAATCCATTTTCCAATAAACGACGGATGGAAACAACAAATATTGTCTATATCAACCATTTTCAGTTAGATATAGGGCCTAAATATAAATATTTCTGAAATTAAAGTAGAGGGATTAGATTCAACATGCAAAGATTGTATTTGAGCACATGTGTACCCCTTGGTTCATTTTAAAGAAATTACAATGCCCTGTATCTTGTTTTTTTGAACTTGTATTTGAGAACATGTGTTGTTTTTTGACTTGCACAATTATTTCTAGGTAGATGCATGAGATAATGTGTATCGTTGAGGTACATTTAATCCAATTACGATTGAGGGGTAATGTGTGTACATTGAGCCTGATTTAATAATATGATATTGAGTACCCAATTTAAAGTAATTAACTTTGAGACTGAATTTCATTCACTGGTTTTCTCATGCATTAGATTTAATGTGAGGTGGCCATGATACTCTATAGAACTATGGATAAAAGAACAGGCTTGTTTATATCCCAAGCGTGTAATTAACCACATCATTGTGGCTTAGAAATTACCAAGGGAAATTGAATTTTCATTTATTGATGGTTTCATTTTTTGAACCAGGTCTCGGGATGGGTTATTAAGAGTTTTAATGTCTCTAATAGGTGTTTCAGACATGTATTAGGGCTAGAGCGATGTCATTGGGTTTTGGGAGGATATCAAGGATGATTAGGGTAGTCATTATATTGAAATGTAGTATCATTAGGCTAATCATAGTGTGAAATGGGTAATTCACAACATGAATGCATTTAATAGGGTGATAATGGCCGTGAATGGGGAAAAGGGGTCAAGTAACGTTTTGGACCTAAAATATAGTGATGTCATCACTTGGTTCATTTCATGTAACATGATTTAAAACTTATTTTTATGTGGGTGATGGGTTTATAAAGTATAAACCTCTTCAGGTTTCATCGTTTGGGAACCAAGTTCTTAGGGGGTGGCCAAACCCCATTCCCCTCCTTCCTTCCCCTTAGAACTGAGTGGATTATCGGTTGTTCTTCATTTCGAATCAATGTGGTATCTTCTCCTACATCTTCCTTGCTTCCCTAACTTCTTTCTCAAATATTTTCTTTCAATTTATAGGGTTCTAGGTGTAATTATTATACCATAGTATGGATAAATCATTTTTCTTCATGGGACTTTTATATATGACTCTTAGAGCATGTCTCAAAATTTCATAAACTAGTAATCAATCATTATTTGATGCAGATTATATTTTGTGGAAGTTTATATTTTTTGGAAGATTTATTTATGGGTTTTTAAAAATTTAGGCTTAATTTGTCATAAATTTAGTTATATAGATTGGGGATTTAGTGTTTTCTAGGCATAGGGGTGCGTCAGGAGTGGAACACACCTAGTTTCTTAGCATTCTGGCTTTGTTGGATTACACGATGAGTTTGGAGCCTATTATACCATGATGGATTTTTGGTTAAAATTAACTAATTATGTAATTTAATGTTGTTGGACATTAATAGGTGTGATCATGGACTCAGTTGTGGTTAGTATGAACTGAAAATAGTTTATTGGACTTCTGGTTGAGGTAAGGGCATTGACCTAATTGTGTCTCTTGGTTAATTGGTTATTTTATGTTTTGTGCCTCACTAGTATAATTACATTTAGCAACCACATTATTTAACACATATTATCAGATTATTTTTAACATAAACATACATTAATTACAACCAAAATATTTTGAGGCCTAGTGTCTGTGTATTTTTCTACTTAGAAGAGATCAACAATAGTAACCTATCATCCTCCCTCTGATCGACTTCTCTTTTATAGTTCCTGAAGGTCTCTCTTATACATTTAAAATATAATTTTTTATATCCTTATTAGGTTAGGTAGTTTTTAATTCATATAAGAAGATTAGATAGGTTTCTCTCCTTCAGACCCTCATATGGTTGGTCTACAATCAGGTGCTGAAAAACCTCTTCCTTTTATAAGTGGTAGGCCTTACAAAAGGCATAAATGGAGTAATTTTCAAGCTGGGTATCCCAATAGAGTATATTTACAAGATGGAGTCTCTTCCAAATGGAAATATCAATATAATTACGATCATTATATCTGATTCCATAACTATTTGTTTACCAGAAGAGGTATTTCCCCTCTGATCCCAACTGAGCTCCCCAAGTCCTCCCTCTCATGCCGCTAGTCAGGAATAGAGTGAGGTGAATCCTGTATGTGTGATAAGTGCTTCCCTTTCTATTATCTAGGTATCTGTCTATGGAAGGCTTTCCCTACCCACCGATCTGAGTACTGAAACGATTGTGTAAGAGTCCTGATGCTTCTTTCTCTATGCTATCTTTTGTATGCATTCATTAGTGCATTTCCTTTGTAGGAATTCTCCCCTAGTATCCACCACTCTTTTTATACTATCTCTTTTGGAATAGAATCTGTTTTTGAATCTAATAGGATGTACATATCCCAGGATTAGCTAAAAGAGTGATGAAACCATCGTCTAGGTATAACTAGAGTGAGTCCTCTTCTACTATCTAGGCATCCCGGTAGTTTGCTAGAAATATGAGTAAATAAGGGTCCCGTTTCATGAGTGTTTTTCATTTCTTATATAGACTAACATGAGCGCATATATCTTGGGAATGTTCTTGGGTCCCCTATGTGTCATCATATCCTGAAATCCTCATGAAAGTCCCCACAATCCACAAAACATCCCACAAATATTTACCTACCCAGGTCATCACATCACAATGGGGAAGGAACTCTCGCTCTATAGTCATACCTCATAGACCTATGAACTAATGAAAATAAATGTTGTAATAGGTAAAAATTGACATTTTATTAATGTATTCTTTCATATTAATGTTTAATTTATTTCATTGTTGTATTACTAACATAATATTTGTTTTTTTATATAGGTGAAATATTTTTCCTGAGTTCGAATGCTTTGTTCAGAAACCGCCGCCATGGACGACAATTTTTTAGAGCGGATGGATGAAAAAAAGGATGGAACATCATTGTTTTTTAACTATTTGTTGGAAAAATATAATTGTAACCAAATTAAACATTGTTTGAAATGTATATAGTAGTGTGTTGTTTTGTATTCATGATTTCAAGTTAATGTATGTAGCATTTTTGTTCTTCTGTGCTTTGTGTGTGGGTGTTGTTTGTGCTGTGTGCAAGTGTTGTTTGTGCTGTGTGCAGGTGTTGTAATGTGTGCAGGTGCTGGGCAGGTTCTGGTTTTGCACAGGATCTTTGGCCTTTATCAGCGCTAGTTAAGCGCTGATAAAAGGATAACATATCAGCGCTATTTTGAGCACTGATAAAGGTAGTTTTTATCAGCGCTCAAAATAGCGCTGATAAAGGTAGTGTTTATCAGCGCTATTTTTAGCACTTATATATTATACATTTATCCGCACTGAAAATAGTGCTGATAAAGACTACCTTTATTAGCACATTCTTAGCGCGGATAAAGGGGACCCCCTTTTTATCTTCGTCGAGATTTACAGCTCTTTTTTAGCACTGTTAAAGGAGGTTTTTAGCGCTATTATAATACATATTTATAGTAGTTATAGTACTTCTAAGGCTACTAAACTGATTGGTCTTTTGGGATTTGATCCCCTAGGATTGTTCCAAAGTTATGTAATAATGCACCGACTCTGGGTAACTAGGGTCGTGGCGTTACTGTTGTTATTAGATGAAGTTTAGTAAAAACCTTGGAAACTAGATTAACAAAAACTATTATTAGATAACATTACCCTAAGATAAACTTTGAGGATTAATATAGAATAACTTGTTAGAATTTTGGTAATGTAGAGATTTTGTGAGTTTTCCAAGCCATACATCCATATCTGGATACGAGCGGGTAGAGGCGGCCTTGGCACAGATATACCTAAGATTGAAAACACCGATAAATATTTTTAGGCTAGACCAAGGGTATCCTAGTACATGATAATGGGCCTTTCTACACTCTTGGTTATGACACTCCTGGGGGATATGCTTAGGATAAATCACATTTTCTTTACAAACCATTATGAAGGATTTATGAGTAAATACTTACTCAAAAAAATCATTTTTTATTATGCATTATATACATAAAGAGATCAATTTATGTTAGGTATTTTACTAGTTTCAAATTATTTATCGCGATTCATAAACTAATCTAGTGTATTCCATTGTTTAGAAATGGCACCTTATGAAAGGAATGAAAACCGTATCAACGCACGCAATCCATGTAGGGATTTCCCTCCTAATCAAGATAATTATAGTGGAGATAGTGATGCTACTGGTTCTGAATAGCTTATAACCCTACTGGTACTACTCACTTAGGTTATGAATAATAACCTTACCCATATGGAGCACCCTAATCCACAACGCGGAGGATCAATGTTAGAATGTTTCATGAGAAAAAAACCACCAACATTCAATGGGACTACAAATCCATTTGTAGTTGAGCTATGGATAAGTTCCATAGAGAAAATATTTCATGCTTTGGGGAGTAGTGAAAGAGAAAAAAATTTCATGGTAGTTTATCACCTCACAAGAGATATAGATCAATGGTGGTCGTTAATTCAAAAAAAAGGAGGATAAAGAAGTATAAAATATGGAATCGAGGGAGTTTAATGATCCTTTATTATAAAAATAATTTCCTCATGACCATCATGTGGAAAAGGAAAGACAGTTTTTGAGTCTAAGGAAAAAGGAGGATGAGAATGTCGCAAAGTATGAGGCTAAATTTACAAGGTTAGTAAGGCCTGAATGCCCTGAAGGCCTTCATTTTTATTGATTTTTGATAACCCCCCTTTAAAGGGATGAGGGGTAACCCTTACAAGGCTCGTTGGCCCAAAGATTACATGGCCCGTAGGATTAGGAGATTACATGACCCGAAGGTCTTAGGGAATTCAACCAGACTATCTACAAGGAACTTCTCATCCCCAGCATCTGCATCTTGATAGCAGCTCTCCAAATTTTCATGACCGTCTGGATAGGCTTCCCATGAAAGCATAGGCTGGTACGGATGGCATAGCCATACCCTCTCATTCTGACAATCCATTTGGCTCTACTCTGGTGAGTGCACCTGCTCTGAATCCTCTTATGGGGCTGCTCCTTTTTTTGTAGTGTGTTTTGGGCCTGCATTCATGTGGCCTGAAGGACTTGGGGTGGCCCTAAGGCATTAAGGTGTCCCTAAGGCCTTGATAATCAACTAACCTGAAGGTATTTGGTGGCCTGAAATCCTTGTAGGACCAGAGGACCAAACCGGTGGCCCGAAGGCCCAGATGGATGAATAGTTCCAGCTACTACAGTACAGAACAGTGCCTGCTATAGTACTGCTATAGTGCCTGTTAAAGAACTTCTACAGTGTATGCTACAGTACTGCTATAGTACCCGGAAATATGCATCCACCCAGATTTGATCTCGGGTCTCTTGGATGCACCAAGCGAGTCCTCACCAACTAGGTTGAGGCTCTTATGCTACAAGGTTTGCAAGGCATGCAGCAGATTATATACGGAAACAAAAGAGTAATATTGATTGATTATTTGATGGGTTAAAACCATTTCTCTGTTGAACATTAGTCTCAAAATCCTTCTCATCGTATGAAGATATTGTCTCATGTGCTATCAAGCTAGAAAAGGAATTCTCTAAGTCTTATGACTTTAAAAAAAATAAAGATAAGAAGAGATATATTGAACACTTTGGAAATGGAAATACGGTCTAGAAGAGAAAGTTGAAATTCCATCCTACAGTAAATATGGGAAGAATCACCCCACTACTTTCTAGAAGGGAATGGGAGTCTGTTACAAGTGTTGTGAAAAAGGATACCAAGATCATTATTGCAAGGTAAAGAAATAGGCTATCAATGTTGAATGCTACAATTGTAGAGAAATGGGGAATTATGAAAACGAATGTCCTAAGAATCAGGGAAACTTACCTTAGAAAAGGTCAAAGGAGAAAGGCCAAGCTTATGCGATCACTACTATTGAGGTTGACTCTCCGAATGACTTGGTGGTAGGTAATTTAATGGTTTCCTCAAATTTATCCAATGCTTTAATTGATTCTGGATCATCGCATTGTTTCATATATTCCCAATTTGATAAGAAAATTATATATTTTCAATTTTATTTAACAAGGGAGTTTTCAATCAAAACTCTTAATAGAAGTATCATTGTAACATAGTTTTGTAAATCAGTTCCCATTAGGGAATATAAATGTGCTTTATCTACTCATCTCACTATTATAGACATTATTGAATTAGATATAATCCTCTTTATTGATTTTATTTCAGACCATGATGCAAAAATTTATTATAAGAAGAAGGAGGTTACCATTTTCGATGATGATAAAGAGTAACTTATCTTTAGAGAAGAAATGTTTCCATCTGATTCTTATCTAGATCCACCACTAGTACCTCTACTAAATTCAATTACTGGGGAGGAAGATAATGAAATAACTATTGGTGAGGAATGTAATTTTTAAATAGAGGATGTACCTATTGTGAAAGAATATGTTGATGTATTACCAGAGGATTTACCTAGACATCTTATAGAATAATAAATTGTGTTTTCCATTGATTTAATTCTTGGTTCAAGGCCCATATCAAATACCCCTTATAGAATGACCACTATATAATTAGTGGAACTAAATTAACAACTAGAGGAATTGAGTAATAAAGTATTTATTCTCCCTAGTGTTTATCCATGTGGAGCCCCTGTTCTTTTTGTTAAGAAGAAAGATGAATCTATGAGGTTATGCATTGACTACAGAGATATCAATGTTATAAAAATAAAGAACAAGTATCCCCTAACTCGCATTGATGATTTATTCAATCAACTTCATGGAGCTCAATATTTTTCAAAGATTGACCTTCGATCTTGATATCATCTGTTTTGTGTGAAGAAGGAAGGCATTCTGAAGATAGCATTTAGTACAAGGTACGGGTGTTACAAGTTTACAGTAATGCCTTTTGGAATGACTAATTCACCCTCTGTCTTCATGGATCTAATGAATAGAGTTTTCAAGGAATATCTTGATAAATTTGTAGTGGTATTTATTGATGATATATTGGTGTACTCAAAAAGCTACAAAGATCATGAAAATCACTTGTGCACTATTCTAAAGACTCTTAGAAGAAATGAATTATATGGGAAGTTTAGAAAGTGTGAATTCTGGATTCAGGATATTTATTTTCTTGTGTGAATTCTGGATTCAGGAGATTTCTTTTCGTGGTTATATTGTCCCTATGGATGGAATCTCTATTGATCCTTCTAAGACAAGAGCAATACAAGAATGGCCAGCACCGACGAGTAAAACTGAGGTACACTGTTTTATTGGTTTAGTAGGTTATTATCGGTGTTTCATCCAGAATTTTGACCAATTGGCTAACCCATTAACCTAGCTCACACATAAAGGGGTTAAATTTGTTTGGAAAAAAGAGTGTGAAGAATGTTTAAAATAATTGAAGAGAATATTGCTCAATGCTTCTATCTTGAATCTATCATTGAGGAATGATGGGTTTGTTATTTATAGTGATGATTCAAATAAAGGACATGGTTGTGTCTTTATGAAGAATGATAGAGTTATTTCCTATGCATCACGGCAGCTAAAAATTCATGAACAAAAATATACCACTCATAATCTTGAGTTAGCAGTTGTAATATTTACTTTGCAGATATGGAGATACTATCTCCATGGTGAAAAATTTGATATTTATATTGATCACACGATTTTGAATTATATTTTCGCACAATAATAACTCAACATGAGGTAAAGATGATGGCTTGAACTACTCAAGGACTACAATTTCACTATACACTACGACTCGAGGAAGGAATATAAATTGGAAGATGCTCTAAGAAGAAAGGATCATAGAGTTTTGAACATGATTAGAGTTGAAAGGGATCCTATGTTCATGGATCTAGTAAATATGGATATGGGAATAATCATGGAAGGTAAAACATCAATACTTTTTCAAATGGTTGTCAATCCATCTTTACTAGAAATGATAAAATTTTATCATACTGATGATGAGGTGTTTCAAAAGAAAATTAAAGCTCTGAACGATGGGAGATTGATCGACTTCATATATAAAGATGGGATTTCAAAAATTTGGGAAGAGAATTTTTCATCCTTACGTATTCGATCTAAAAAGGTAATTTTTGGATGATGCTTATAGCTCCAATATCTCTATACACCCTAGTAGAACTAAGATTTATAGAGATTTGAAGGAACATTTTTGGTGGGACAACAAGAAAAGGGAGATTGCTGATTTTGTGTTAATATGTATGGTTTTTCAATAGGTTAAGGCTAGAAGACAATATCCCGGAGGTGTCATGAAACCTCTTCACATACCTGAGTAGAAATTGGTTGATATTACGATGGAATTTTTCATGGGGCTACCAAAGAATCCTAGAAGGAATGATGAAATATGGTTCATTGTTTATCATCTTACCAACTCAACACATTTTCTTTCTATAAGAGAAGATTCACCACTTAAACGTTTAGAATGACTATATATTAATGATGTTTTAAGACTTCATGGATTACCCCTATCAATTGTTTCTGATCATGATCCCCATTTTTCATCAAGATTCTGGAAAAGTCTTTAGAAAGCCCTATATACTGAACATCATTTAAGCACCACCTACCACCCTCAAATTGATTGAAAATCATAATGTACCATTAAAACATTAGAAGACATATTGAGATCATGATCACTTGACTTTCAAGGTATGTGGGATCAGTATTTACCTTTGGTAGAATTTTACTATAATAATAGCTTCCATTCAAGTATTCAGATGGCAGCATATGAAGCGTTAGATGGAAAGAGATGTCGCACACCAACTTTTTGGGATGTTGTTGGTGAAAGAAAATTTGTAGGCCTAGAACTTCTTGATGGAACAATTGAAATGGTGAATATTATACAAACCCACATCAAAGCAGCTCAAAGTAGGAAAAAGAGCTATGCCGATAATTGAAGGAAGGATTTTGAATTTCAAGTAGAAGATCATGTTTTCTTAAAGGTATCTCCATTAAAGGGTGTTTTACGATTCAGTAAGAAGGGTAAATTAAGTCCCATGTACATCAGAACTTTTGAAATTATAGAATGAATTGGATTTGTAGATTATTGTTGGGCAATGTCGCCATGTCTCTACAAAGTTCATGATGTGTTCCATGTATCACTGTTGAGAAAATACGTGCCTTACCCAACACATGTACTCACCTATGAAGAAATAAAACTAGAACCTGATATACATTATTGTGATAAGCGTATCAGGGTTCTTGATACTAGAGAACAAGTGTTGTGAAACCGGATGAATTGTCTAGTAAAAGATTTAAGGAGAAACCATAAGATGGAAGAGCCAGTGTGGGAACCTGAGTAACTTATGATGAAGAACCACCTGAAGATTTTTATGTAGTATTATTCTAGAAATTTCGAGGAAAAAATTATTTTAAGGAGGGAAGAATGTAACACCCCAAGCTTCCACGGCAAGCTTCTCTTTGATTAATACAATAGTTTTCACTGTACGCAACTTCGGTTTCTAGCACAACACGACCAATCAAACTAGTCGTTATGAAGAGTAATACCCACTTTTTAAAAATTTTAAATTTTATTTTTCAAAATGGACTTCATTTTTGGATTTGGAATATCAAAATTTGGTTAGG
Source organism: Viscum album (assembly GCA_963277665.1). Taxonomy (NCBI): domain Eukaryota; kingdom Viridiplantae; phylum Streptophyta; class Magnoliopsida; order Santalales; family Viscaceae; genus Viscum; species Viscum album. Next base: position 150,178,744 of record OY728123.1, on the reverse strand, counting down.
GTGATTTTTTGTTATTTTTCTGAATACTTTCAATTTTGATGAATAGTGAAAAACACTACCTTTTTGTTTAATAACAAATTTTTATTTAAATAATTATTTAATTTATTTATATTATTTTAAGTCAAAATAGATACATAATACATATATAAGTTAAATGTAATTCATTGGATTCATTTTATAAAAAATTATATGTATAAAATTTTATTGATCTTTTAACGTCTTTTACCCACCTTCTAGGCACATTTTCAAATTTGCATAAAATATAATTTTACCACTTCTGTGAATTTAATTTCAAAACTCCAAGAGACACGGTTGAAATTAGTAAGTAAAATTTGGTTCAATAGGATGAAAATAATTTTTGGTGAATAGTAACTTTTAAATTATATTTACCATAGTTAAAAGTAAATAGGGTAATCAAACGTAAAAATGATATTAGAATTACCCTAACACATGTCCTACTTATATTGGATAAGTGTATTTTGACCAAATTAAACCTTAGGAATAAAATATTATCCTATTTGATCCACTTGGATTAGATTAGGACATTTATTTTTATTTTATTTAAAGAAGAGTTAAAAGTGTTAAATTCAAATTTTCATAACTGAATAATTTTTAATATAGGGTTATACATAAGATAAATTCTACTATAAAATTCATTAGAAATATAAAATTATTTCCTATATAATGGTATTTTATTTATAATATCTATACAATAAATAGTTAAATTTATTTATGACACAATGATGATGGAATAATGACCTTATTATCGAAAGATTAAAATAATTTATATTATAAATATCCAAATAAATTTAAATTGAGACTTTTGATTCATTAAAATAATTTTATATGTTAATATAACTTGTTAGGGTTTATTAATTAACTTTTTTTTCGAATTCATAAAGTTGTTATGGCTTTCACAAATACAAAATACCAAATAGTGTGAAAATTGACATAATTGAGTTTTAAAATAAAAATACTATAATATTAAAATTATATAATATTACTAAAAATATAAGGTTAATCCAAAAAACATAGATAAGGTTAGATATGTCAATAATTAACCAAATGGGTTTCTCTTGGATTTTTATAGTAATATTATTAACCATTTATTATAATAATACAAGAATACATGGTAAAAGTTAAACTATTTAACTAAGAGTTAAATCTAAAAGATAAGGTTAATATGGTGACCTAAACCTGTCTAAAACCTATTGTTTGAGAGTTTTTCAACCTATCCCCACCTTTTAATATAAATAAATCCTTTTGGATCCATTATAAAGTGAATATGATTGTATAATAAATTAATATTTCATACTTTTCCTAAAGTGACCATCACCTCTCTTATAAAAGGGTACTTATCCTTCTCTCAAAATCACACCTCCAATGATATTTGGATCGGCCAACCCCTGCTAATATATCCTCAAAAATACCCTAAATTAAAACTAGAGGCCTTACCTTGATCATAAATCCATCCTAAGGAGCCCTTTTGATAAAATCCAAATGAAGCACCCGAAGAAGAGGTAATAATTTCATTAACTCTTTCAAAGTTTTTTTCTTCTTCTACTTCCTCTTTATTTGTTGGTTCCATAACAAATTAATAAATCCATTAACTTATAAATAATATGATGTTATTATAAATATGGTACAACCACATTCATTATTATATCCATCCTATGAATGACAAAGTCACCATACGTGCGTACGTACGACTTACCGTCTCAATGTCATGGTGTGGTTTGTTATTCCACAATTAATTATTTAGATGGGTATAATAATGATTATAAGTTATGTAAATAATAAATATAACATGTTAATGATTATGTATATATTATATAACATCCAATTACATACTATTTTACAATCTATAGAATGATATTTCCGCTCATGCGTACTTACGGATTACCGTCTCCACGAATGAATTGAGATTCATATCCATCGTATCCATTCAAGAATATTTTTCATTTTAGGATTTAAAATAATGTTTAAAGAAAATATCATTATATATATTAATCAAATACATACTATCCATAACAAACATGACTTACATAACAAAACATATAAAGTAAAAAAATCATTTAACACCCAAAACAATGATACTACTGAAATATTATTAACAAAGATATATTAGAAGATAATATATATGATATCATATTTATATATTTGGTTCTTATATAATTTAATAAAAAAAATTAACTATTATACAGTAGGTTAATGTACGCTCTACCAAGTAAAAGTACAAGGTAAGGGTTAATTTTAGAATCTCTTTATTTATCTGAGCTTGTTTATACGTAAGTATCTAATGTGACTTCTTTTTTCATCCACAACCGCGTTTCTTAAAAATTTATTTCAAAACATTTTTACTATTTCCAAGAATATGGGTTAAAGTCATTTATACACTTGTTTTACTTTATATGAAATGTTTTTAAAGGAATCTTTCCATCGTTTTCCAAACAAGTTACTTTATGAACTTTTCGACAAATTATGGTAAGAATTTTTTTTAACTTATACGGAGGGTGTGGCTATTTTCCACCATTATAACAACTTTGATGCTTCCCTTACAATATTATAAGAATTTTTTCAAAATAAATGTTTTCTTTTATAATTACTTGACTTTTAAATGATTTCAAAATTTCACCCAAATAGTTTTCATGTCATCTATGTCAACATCAATCGATGGATTTTACACTTGTTTGAAGTTGATTTATTATGATACAATATTCCATATTGTATTGAATTTTTTGTGTTATGTTTGACTTTGGATGTGTTATTTTTATACCATTCATGGTTTATAGTTAAAGTATTAACATTTCAAATGCTATTTAATTAAGAATGTTTATGTTATGTTTCAATCTTTTCATATGAGGAATTCATTGGACTTAGTAAGTGATGGGTGGAGCCAGATATAGCTTCTAGATGCATCGATAGGTCTAATGAGAAAAACTAATGTCTTGGCACAAGGCCTTGAAAAAATATTATTTGAAGTCTTGGAATGAGGCCTTTACTATGTCGTTGTGATTTCAAAAAATATGCATTCCATCATTATGAAATTAGCTATTGATATTACATGTGATTAATAAATTAGTAGAATATCCATGTAAATAATTAAATAGAATTATTTGATTTATATTTTCCATATTATAATAATGTTTAAGCTTAAATGGATTGTGTTTTAGTCTTATACATTACCTTAAATGTTTATTCTTATTTATGAAAGTTTCTGCTATATTTTTATTCTTACTGAGCATCTGAGGTCAACCCTTTCTATGTTTTGTTTTCCATGGGCATGAAGAATTATATTATGACTGACTTGTATGGATAATATAAGGGATATGATTGTGTTAAAAGGATACACAAAGTTGATTTTTATTTCATAATGTAATGTAAAACTTATGTATGTATCTAGTACTTGCAAGGCTACTAAATTGATCGGTCTTTCTAGACTTGATCCCTTGTGATCAGGCCAATGTTATGTAATAATGCACCAAATCTGGGAAATTTGGGTTGGGGTGTTACAAATCCTACCTTTGATGGTGTCCTCACACTCCATCACTTCGTATCAACATGATTCTCAGTTGAACATTAACACTCAAAAAGTAGAAGATTCATCAATGCCTCTGTCAATCTCTTGTTGAAAGTTCCTTTTATACAATATCCACTGATAAATCCTATTAGCAATCTATCTTACAATTTCAGTCAAGTAATTTACACAATGATAAAATTTCGCCTAAGTTAGATCAATTATAGGTAACTTGTGAAGCCCCTTGAAAACAATATTTATTCACTCCACAATGTCCATGGTCATGTGTCCATTCCTCTTCCCCCCATCATATTCTAATATTTATTTCTCTTTTTTAATCTATATCATGTAGTCATATATTCCTTGATTAGCCCTACAAATTCATTCAAATAGATTCTCAAACCTTTGATGATCCAAATAAAATTCTATATTAAGGTGATCATTTTACAAATAAATTAATTTTATCACGAAGTTGATAAAGTAACAAAATAAGAAACAAATTGTATACCAAGCTTCGTAAAAACCCAATTCATAGATTTATCATGACAGTTTTTTTACACATTGCCGGAAATGTGTCTAACACAGTATCAGTGAATTTCATTTATATATATCCTTGTAACAAGATCTAAATTTATTTCCTCATTTATTTTCTAATGATGAAAAGATATCAAACACACAACGATAATATCAGTGAATTGGTTGTTAATAAATCCCAAAAACCTACTCCAAGATTCATATTTTTCATTCTCCACCATAAAAACTCAAGTGATGGAGGTGTACAGTTACCATCTTGGGTTTAATCAATCATCAATATGCTAGTGTATTTTCTATATAGAAACATTCCATTAATCTATATAAACTATTTTCATAAATGAAAATGTGTAAATACATGGAATGAATGCAAAAAAACCAATGAAATTTAACGTGAGAAGGAACAATTAGATTATAATAAGACACATGTTCATTCATATCGAGGTGGAAGAAAATTTCATTGTTTTACCTCAGTATTAATATAAATTACAACAACATCTTATATTATTCATCCCAACCATTTCACTCCTTGATAGGTGAATTTTGTTTCTCTATCCATTCTTTTACCTAGAAAATATAATAACCAAACTTTTATTGTATCCTCTCTTGTATAGGGGATATAGGTACATCATAGAAGTTCCTAATCATCACAAAAATAATAAATGAAAAAAATTAGTATCCAATGATGTAGGATATTATGTCGAGTTAGGCTGCACATAAGTATAAGATGACCCAATATTAAAAATCCCCTACCCTCCGAATGAAATGTTTGGAATCTCTCTCAAGATAAATCTAAAATCATCACCATATTTTTCAAACCATATGATTTATTTTATCTTGTTTTACTATTGAAATAAGTATCTAAATTTTCTATCAATATAAAATCATTTCATTAAACTTTTAATAGCATATTTTCTTGGAAAATCTAATACAAAATATTTTTTTCTAATTGATAATATTCAAGCCTAATTTTGAAAAACATGTCATATATTTATACTAAGATGTAGAGAACCAATTTTGTTTCTAGTAAGACTTTCAAATATTTCTACATATATTTTCAGATATAAGCTTAGTAAAGGCATGCGATTTTGAGTTATATTGTTCCGGAAATTAATTTTATCAAAATATTAAATATATTTTATATTTCACATTCATGGTTTCTTAACAAAAATTGAATAACCATTAAAAAAAATCTAGTATTAGAAATATGAGACCACAGTTGAGTCCAAAACTCGATGTTTACCCTAGGCATAACCTAAAAAAAGTGGGTGCGTGGTGTTCAGATAAGTTGGTCGTCTGCAGTATGTCTAGTGGATTAATTGAAATATAAATTTAATTATTTTATTAAAATAATACAATGGATTACATATATAATTATGCTTTTATGATGATCTTCCCAGGGTTATCCGCATAATCCCTAGGAGGATTCTAGAGAGTTATTCCTCCTTCTGTTGGAAAATCACATCCAACGATGATGAACCCACGGATCAGAGAATATTAGGACGTAGTGAACACAAAAATGTATTATATTCATTGTGGGTGTGTTATTCAAATAAAAACAATAAAATATTAAAGTATGACTCATCAATTCATTTTTTTCTCATTTTGATTGAATTGGTTGATCGAAATCATACTGTTTATAACATGCACCAATTATTAGACCTTGGCAAGCTCATATGTATTAGTTAATTGTTTCTTCAACTTTGTATAACCCTAGATATCCTTGATCTTTATTGTTGTCCAAGAAAATATAGAAAAAAGTGATAAACCTATTTTATTATTCTTTCCTCCCACTTTTTCTTTGCATTCATCACTGATTGGACCCCACGATTCCGGTGTGACATTGCTGAGTGGTACCGAGCTTGATTGAACCCCCATATTTGTGGAAGAGTTATGGGTGAGGGATGTATCGATGAAACAAGGTTAGATCTAGGTTTCTTATGAGAAGTGGGTGATGGACTAGATGATTATAAATCAAATCGGAGGAGGAGTGACACAAATTACGTGTGATATGATGGTGGTTATTATGGACTTCAACCGATTCAATGGAAATCAATTTTCTGACCACAGGATGGATGGAAATGGAAAAAAGTGGAATGATCCTTTATTTTTGGGAAGAAATGAAGGCTCTATCTAAAGTAGGGTGATTGGATCTAGTGTGCATAAAATGGATTTGGGATTCTGGAAAAATTTCCACTACACACTATGTTGTTTATAGAACACCTGGTGTGTCGGGACCTTGATGTAGCAACTACGTTTTCAGTGGATTATAAGTTTCACACACTGTGTGGGACCCCCACTCACTTTTTGAACAAAAACTAGTGGACTCGGTGTGTACTCCAAGAGTAAATGGGAATAGCTAGTCACATTATGTACCAAATTACATGGACACAACTTGATTACACAGACACTAGATGGATGGATAGACATGACCAAGAACACAAGTGGGACCTCGAGTGGCATGAGAATGCCTTCTATATCCCATAAACACTATGCGTACCTACATGGTTTGTGATATATATACATCCTAGGACATGACCAAGTGATGGAGCAGGACCACATTCCGTGTGGGTCCCCTCCCACATTGTGTACCCCTTATTTCATTTTGAAAAAATTTTAAACTCTTTTATATCCTTCGTTTAAACTCAAATTTTGCACAGTGTGTAGCCTATACTGATTTTTTTCATAAAATGTGATGGTTCCCTCCATTTTAGATTTGAGGATACGATGTGAGATGTTCCAGGTGTGGTTATTATTTAGGTAGTTCCTGATTATGACAATGATCATGTAGTAGATCACCATACACGTCAGGGTGGAACCCACTATGGCATTATGAAGGGGGTAATATACTTACCAAGTGGAACCCCCTTGTTGGATTAGGGAATGGGTCCTCAATGACTAGAGTGTAACCCCCTGTCGCACTAGGGAATGGGTCCTTTATGACACTAGAGTGGAACCCCCATCATCTTGGGAGTGGGTCCTCTATTTACCAAGCGGAACCCCCCAATTTGATAGGTCGTGGGTCCTCGTGACACTATATTGGAACCCCGCACCAGCTTGGGTACGTGTCCTCTATTGAGTGGAACCCCCTATCAAATTGGGTATGGGTCCTCATGACACTAAAGTGGAACCCCTCTTACAGATCAAGGTGCAGGTCCTCAACTTATAGAGTGGAACCACCCCCCTGCAACATAATAGGGAATGGGTACTTTACTAGGAGATTGTTCTCCCTTGAATTTTTGGTATAGAGGCAAGGTGTGGGACTTCACATAGTTTTTTATGGGAAAACACATGAGATATTGGGCATCATTGATAGATTTCTAGAACTATTGGAAAATCTTTTACTGGGATAAACTGTGATATGGAGACCCCTTTCTCTATCTTTTAGGATTCTTTTACTAAGCACACACACACACACACATATCTACATCTACTTCTTTATATTTTGTTACTCTCCTACCATGGGTTGCGAAGATATTTGGGGTATGCCACATGCTTTCTTGTGTTTAAGTTCTCATTTTTGGAAGAGGTTACTCCCCTACTATGGGTAAAAAATACTCGACATATAGTCCTATGACACACCGTGTTGATCCCCCTGTGTTTGGATGAGTTTCATTTCTCTTAATTTAGGTAGAGCTTCATATTGTTTACTATATACTAAATTTATATTCCTTTTTTGTCTCTTTCTGCTCCCCCTTTTAGATTGCGGAGAATCCTACTAGGTATGTATATAATCACCCATGTATGAAATTTTCATGCATATTTCTTGTCTTATACAGTTGATGGGAAGGTCTGTAGTGACTACAGAGGGTCTTGGGGATACTTTTTTCTTTGGACCATGTATGGTGGTCATAGATTAGAGACCAAGAGATGGGCTATCTCGGTATTTTACTCTCCATTTTATTCAGGTTCAGAAGTATTTTGTGTTGGGCATGTATTTTTTTCCTTAACTTTTCTCTGTACACGATCATACTCTAGTACACCCTAGAGGTTTTTCATGATTGGTTTATATTCTAGGTGTTCAATGTTTTATTATTAATTCTCTTCACTTATGAACTGATATAGTCGGGTGTGTGCATACATGTACTTTAGGAAAAGGCCTCCCTTTTAGGATATGCCTTTTGGAACATGTTTCCACCCCTAGAATATGGAACCATACTTAGGGTAGTTGTGTCTCAATCTCGGTTAGGGTTAGGTCGTGATATATTAGTATCAGAGCAGTTAATTCCTTGGGATTTTATCTTGAGTAGTCCCCTTATGAGGATTTTGTTGGGATTTAGGGAAACCTTTTCAATGTTTCTTGAGTCTATCTATCAGTCTAGGTAATATAGTGATGGTATGGGCAGCCAACATATCAATTCACCCGGACCTTGACTACCTTCTTGTCAACTCTATATACAGATAAATTTTTTGTTGGGATCAATGGTACATGCATAATATAGGACTGAGTATTTGACTATCCTTCATCAGATATCTTCCCATTATTATATATATATATATCTGTTCATTATACCATGGTATATCTTGATTGAAATATTAGGATTCCTTCATGATGACAACCAACCAGGATACCAATTCCAGATCATGATAACGATTCAATGATGGATGAGGCCTCGGTTCAGGGTCCATACCATGATATTATTCATCTAGTATGTCAGGTGACATAACCTACACCAATTTAGGATCATATCATACCAGCCTAAAAGGATGAATATGTGCATAGGATTAGTGCAGTTTGTGAGTTCTTATTATAGAGGCCAATGAAGTTCTACAGAGATCCAGATCCACAAGCAGTAGAGGTTTGGCTAGAGTCGATGGTTAATACCTTCAAAATTATCCGGACACCAATGTATAGGGTGGTTACACTGATAGATATCATTTTTCATGGATCATATGGGCACTGGTGGAGTTTTTTTACACATATGAATGATGATCTGACACTCTTGTGGACCAACTACTAGTAGTTGTTTTATTAGGAGTATTATATCTCCATTTTGTGCTTGGTTTTTATTTAGGAGACTCTGTATCTATAGCAGGTAGGGATGAAAGTGGTTGAATATTCAAAAATTTTTAAAAATATTATATGGTACTCCCTTGACATGATATGGGATGGCTAATTCCGAGTATAGTAGTTTGAGAAGGGACTCCACATAGAGATTCGTGCTAGTATGGTGCCCTTGTGCTTCCCCACCTATAATGGGGTGTAGGAATGGGCACTAGTGAAATTGTTCATTCTGTTAGAGGTACACTACGAATTTGGAGTTGGGAGTGTATGTTATATGGATGAGCCATCTACAATAGATAGAAGGAATTAGTTAATAGGATCTCAGCACAAGAGACCTTCCTGTGATTAGATAAGGCACGTTGTCAGGGTTAGCATATAGGAACATGGAATCCCAGAGGGGGGTGGTTCAATTATTGTGACTGGGGAGGTCACATGAAATGTGACTACCTGACTAGATGTGCTAAGGATAAAAGGCAGGTAGCTAATGGACCTCCATGGAAGAGACAATTCTATGATTAGGGATCACCCAGAAAAGGGAAGGGTGTCCCCCAGTGAGGTGGATCTGGAAGAAGAGTAATAGGAGTAGTAGTTATAAGATTCTATGATATAGTTGCACCACCACCACCTGGAGCCCCCACGTTAGGATCGAGGATATAGTGGTTGGGGTCGTGGACATCTGTATGCTTTGGTGGTGTATGACCTGGTGGCACAAGAGATGATTTTAAGTATGACATGTTTGTTTTCTACTATTAGTTTAGTGTTAGTATACACATTATTTAGTAATTATTTCATTTCTATACTTTTGTTGTGAGAGTTGGACCTCCCAATTGAGGTGCTATCCCAACAGCTTCTTCTTGAGGTTTCTACAGGGAACACTAATTTTCTATCTTTTATCTATCGGTAGTGTGAGATATCTCTTGGTAGAGATAAGATCACATGATTCCTTTGTATCATCTCAATGGAACCCTTGGATGTAATCCCGGGTATGGATTTGTTATCCATGGTATGAGCCCATATTGACTGTCAATGTAGATGATTCCCACGCCTTAGCACTAATGGGAAAAGATTCACCATTATGTGCAAGAGAGATATCATGGTGGGATGAGTGGGTAATGTGAGTAGAAGGTTGTATCCCATGACCCATAATTTTTTGAGTATATCCCTTTGTACAGCTAGCCCTTGAGTCATCTGGATTCCTTCAGTTGTAGATAATGTCATGTATGTCTTCCCCGAGGATGTTCCAGGACTACCTATGAGATTAGAGATAGATTTTTTCATAAAATTGCATCACAAGACCACTAAAATATCTTATTTGGAATATCATATTTCCCCTACTGAGGTCTTGGATCTATGGTTGTAGTTGTAGGACCTTTGAGAGAAGGGATTTATCAGCCCTAGTGTGTCTCCTAGAAATCTCCAATGTTGTTCATGAAAATTATGGAAGGGAGATAGAAGATATTCATGTATTATCATCACCTGAACCAGCCCATGATAAAGAAAAAGTACACCTTGTCGATGATTTATGATCTATTTGACTAGTTTTAAGGTGAGATATGATTCTCGAAGATCAATCTCCAGTCTGGGTACAACCAATTGAGGTTTCATGAGGCTGATATTCCAAAGCAGACATTCTAATGTCACTATGGAACCTATGAGTTCCTAGTGATTCCCGTTGTTGTGATGATTTCCCCCACCATGTTTATGGCCTTGATAAAACAGATCTTACAAACTTACATGGAAAAGTTTGCAGTTTTATTCTTCAATGACACACTCATTTACTCTTCATTAGAGAAGGATCATGCAGTGCACTTGTGGATGGTTTTAGATTTTATTCAAGAGAACCAGCTTTATAAAAATCTATCTAAGTTCCAGTCCTGGATTCAAGAGGTTCATTTTATAGGGAATTTCATCTCTAAGCCTGGTTTATTGTGGACCCAACAAATATCAATTTAGAGATTGTTTGGGATCTACCTAAGAGCGTGTTATAGGTGCAGAGATTTCTTGGGTTTTAGGTTATTGTAGGGGGTTTGTGGATGATTCTCCAATATTTCATCCACTTTGACCCCCTGATGTAGAAAGGGATGTTTTTACCTATAATGAGTAGTGTTAAAGGGCCTTAGAGGAGTTAAGAAAGAGTCTAATGAGTTGTCTTATGTTGATACTACCAGAGGAGGGAATGAATTATGTACTATATTGCGATGCCTTAGGAGATGGGATTGGTTGGGTGTTGATGTAGTGGTAGAAAATTATTGCATATGGTTCAAGGTATTTGAGACACCAAGAGAACAACTATGTGACTCATGAACTAGAGATCGTAGTGTTAGTCTTCAACCCGCGGATGTGAAGGAACTATCTTCTTGGAGAGTGATTCATGGTTTACTCAGACCATCAGTGTCTCAGGTATGTCTTCACATAGAGAGACATTAACATGATACAATGGTTCTAGTTGGAGTTCATACAGGACTTTGACTTTGAGAAAGTCTATACTCTAATAAAGTTTAATTTAGTAGTAGATTCCCTTAGTAGGATGTCCTAGGATCACATTCTATAGGAGGATTCTAAGCAGTTGTATTCCTTGTAGATGGCCCTATTGGAGACAAATGGTATAATTTTTCTTCAAACAATGGTGTAGACTCCTCGGATTCTCATGCATGTGGGAGATTACCAACAACGATACATCATCTGAAAGGCCATTCATGACCATATATTCATAGGGGATTCACCATATGGATATTCTGAATGAGAGAATCACATTTCCTCTTTTCAAGGATGGAAGGTGTTTCCAGTCATGATGCGAGAGGAGGTGATGTGAGATTTCCACAGTTCTCCTTTGGTTATATATCTTGGTATGGAGAATATGTACATAGATATTCAGCAGATGTTTTGGGGGTTTGGTATGAGATGGAGTGTTGCTGAGTTTTTCTATTGGTGCCTCACCTATCAGTAGGTGAATCATGAACACCAGTTTCTGGTAGGTTTGTCGTATCCCCTTATGATCTAGAAATTTAAAGAAAACCTAGTCTTAACACATATTGTTAGATTATTTTATGCATAATTAACCATCAAATACTAACCAATGTTCATAAATTATAGTGTCTTTGGAACATTAGGTACATAAAAATGAAAGAATTGAAATAGAATAAAGAAAATTTATATTAATCATCCATAATGAGCTCCTAACTGCCTTTAGGTACTTATATGTGAATAAGATAACCTATGGAATACATGAAAAAAGTGATGATATAAAAATCCCATTAAGGTAATAAACATTGGAATAAAGAATAGCACATGGGTTAGAATAAATAACACGAAGACATAAAAATGTATGGAACATCAATAAACATATGGAATAATAACAAGTAGATCATGGGATCATGTAATCTTATAAACATACAACTTGACTTAAACACGAGTCAAGTATAACTACGAAGAATATATAACATGGTGGAAAAAGTCCCATAAAGGAATCAGGTATACTCTATATCCCAACATGATGTCTCATGAGACTAAAACATTACCCAATGCATTGGAGTACTATTTGGGTGCACCCATCATAGCATGTTTGTGAATATGTTCCACCTGAAGAATCAAACATAAGTAATAAACATAATGTAACCCAAGGAAAGAAATGGGTATCTTAACAATGTCACAATGCATAAACAATGGGCATATCATAATGATGTCCATGATAGAATGGATTAAAAACATACATGGATGTTAATAAGGGAAATTATGATTAGTTAATGATAAATTATGTCTAACTAAAGTGAAATCATGTAAAAATAGTGTTTATGAAACTTTATAAATGAGCCACATTGGTGCAGTTAATGGGAAAGTATAAAACAGTATTTAAAGAGGAAAAAAGAAATAATTTTTGTATAAAAACAGAAATAAACTAAGATTGTTTTTCATGATAAAAAGAGTTATTTTATAAAAAAAATTGGTGGCTTAAAACAAATTATGGATTTTACTTGATAATGGGTAAAAAATTAGGATATTCCCTTTAATTGGGCTTGTTTATAGTGATGGATTGAAAAGTGAACCTTATAAAACATATATTTCCCGATAAAATAAAGTGTAATAGAGCTAGGTAAATAATTTTAGACCATAAAAATAGAATATAAGCGGAGTAAATAAGAATAATTAATAATTAAATTGGGGTAAATATAGAAAAATTGTAACTCGAAGGAAAAATATAGGTTTAGAGAGAATCCCTTACCTTATGTCCAAAAGTGTTATGCACTTTCACTTAATTTACTAGATAATATAATTATATCCATTGATTAATTAATTAAAAACCTATTCTACTTGTATTTTATATGCTATAATTTTATTATTTCATTTATAGTATTTCATATGAGTTAAAAGATTCAATTTCTTCATTGTGGGAGCATTCATTTCATTAATTTATGATTGGTTTCCTTGAGTTTAATTATGGGAGTACTTTTCAAATGGACGAAAAACTCTATAAGTGAAATTATATGATATTTATGCACCGATATAATTTAAAATGTTCCCATATATCATTTTTCATATATGAGAATGATTCATTAGATATAATGTTAATGATGAACATTATTTTATTTTTGTGAATTTTCAATTATCACATGCTAGTTTTATTATATTATTTAATATTATGTATATATATTAGCTCTAGAAAATAAAAAAGTTGTAATATATATTTTAAAATTTATATTAACCATTATAATGGTTTTATGAAAATTCATGAAGGCGATAATAGAAAATGAAAAATCGTCGTCCGAGAAGGTGGTGAATTGACACATCATGGAAGATGTTTTCATTTTTAAGATAAAAAAATAGTAGAAGAGATTTGATGATGGATATACTATTAACAAAATAAAATTATAGTATATGTATGATACTATAGTTATCATGTTACTTTGGACAGGTGAGGTGAGGTAAGAATACCAAAATAAAATAAATTTAAAGAGAAAGAGGGAGTGTTTTACCTCTTGAGGGTCGTCTTCCTAAGAACCCCCTTAAGGCACTTGAAATGGTCATTTGGTGATACTAGGAATATGAGAACATGGGGAAGAGGTTTGGGAGAGGAATTAGGTAAAATATTAGAATGATACAAAGGTTATAAGGTGTTAGGATAAGAGGTGGTGGTGTGTTATTTATAGTTGGAGGAGAGGGGTGTTGTTTTATTTTATTCATTAGTTTATTATTTTGGCTCAAGACTATCAATAGTGATTATTATTTTGAATAGTTATGGTAACTATAGCATGTGATTTTGAAATAATGGAATCCTAAATCATTCATGACTCATCCATGACTCAAAAATTCATTTATTTACTTATAATGTTTAATACCTTAAATCATTTTATTTCACTATTCACCGCAAATTCAACTATTTTTGAAAAATCCAAAAAAATCACTCTAACCATTTTTTAAAGTGTAGATTTCAAAAATGGGCCACATTTTATGAAAATATCTTTCATAATTAAATTAATCATTTATTCTAAAAATACTGATATTAAAATTATAGCTCATTTTATGACACTCTGAAAAATTAATTAAGGTCTCATAAAATTATCTTATAATCATAAGACAAAAAAATATTAATTTATTAATCTATTTTATGAAAATAAATTTTCATTTAAATAGTTAAATTAATTATAAAATAGTAAATAAACATTTATGTTTAAAAAAACCAACACTTAATTTATCATTTTTAAAACATTTATTTACATATACCATGATATAAATATATCATATTTTCACTCATAAGATACCTAAATTTTATTTATAATTTAATAGGTTATTTTACTATTCTATTTCATGGATTACTATTTCTAATGGTCAAGGTATTGTTCCAACGGTCAGGTTACTATTCCATCGATATAGGTTCCTTAATTTCTATAAATACCTATTATTTCATTATTTCTTCATTTATAAGGTTTTTATTGTGTTATCTTTATGATTTTAAGTGATTTATAATATATGAAACAATTATATGAAGTGAATTTTCATTGGTAAAATTCTGGGTTGTTATATTCTTCCCCCTTAGGAAATTTATCCCTCAAATTGTCTTTTTTAAAAACTACTTTAAAAACAGGTGAGGTTACTTCTCCTTTATTACTTCCTCCAGTTCCCATGATGCGTCTTCATACTTATGGTTTGACCATAGTACTTTGACCAGGTGAGTATTCTTATTGCATATAAATTTATCTCTATAGTGTAAGTTCTTCACCGAATTCTCTTCATACGAGAGGTCATTCTCTAGTTGTACCACCTCCAGATTTAGTAGATGTGAGAGATATGGTATTTACTTACTCAAGAGGTATTCATGGAATACATCAAATACTTGATACATGGTTGATGGAAGTTCCATTAGTTTGGACACAACTCCTACATGATCAAGAAACTCAAAGAGGCCAATGTACCTGGGGCTTATCATTCATTTTTTAATCTGAAGAACCAATTCCATAGAGATATGAATGGGAATACAATATCCCCAACCTTAAACTCTAGGTCTCACAAAAGATTGTCTGTATAGCTCTTATTTAGACTTTGGGAATCTTAAATATGTTTCTAAATGGTTTTCACCTTTTCTACCACTTCTATGACCATTTTTGGCCTTGGCAGCTTCTTTTCACCAACTTCATCCAAAAATGTCAAAGTTCTTCATATTTTACTATAAATGGCTTAATATGGATCCATTTTGATGCTTGAGTGGAAACTATTTTTGTATGATAACTCAACAAGAGGTAGATGTCGGTCCCATCTTTATTTGAAGTCTATAGAACATGCTCTTTACATGTCTTATAGTTTTTGAATAGTTTGCTCATATTGGACATCAGTTTGAGGATAATAGGACATATCTAAGTTTAATTCAGTGTTTATATCATGTTGGATACTTTTTCAAAACCTGTAGGTAAATTTCAGATCTCAATAAGATATAATCTATAATGGTACTCCATGTAGCCTCACCACTTCTTTGATGTATATCTGTGCAAGTTGGACAAGTGAGAAGTCCTATGTAATTGTGATAAAGTGAGATATCATTGTAAGATGATCCATAACAACCCATATAGAATTGTTTCCTCTGGATGTATTTTTAAGTCTAGTGAAAAGTCTATGGTGATATTTTCCAATTTTCATATTGGTATGGGTAATGCTAGTATCACCCCCTAAGAATTTTTCTTTTCATCCTTCACTCTCTAACATACCAAGAAAATTTATGTATATTCAGTGATCTTCTTCTTCATATTGTCCCACCAATAGTGCTATTGGATATCTCGTTACATATTTGTTCTCCCTATGTTAATAGAGAAGGTTGAGTTACTTGTGTCATTTAGTATCTCATTATTCATCTCTAGTTTGTATGGTACACATAATCGAGACCCAAATCTTATGAAGCCTCCCCCCCATCAATTTTGAACTCTGATTATTTCTTATTTATGATAGTTTCCACCATTTTCTAAATTTCTAGATAATTTCTTTGAGAATCCTTTAATTTAACCATGAGGTATGATAGATAATAATTGGTTATGGATTGAATATGTTACTTCCTTAATGATTCCCATTTCTATACTTTTAAAATCTATGATGATTGGATCCTTCTCAATTCTATTCATTGATAATGTTGTGGGATAATTTCTACTTAGAGCATCGACCACTTTATTTTCATTACAAGGATGGTAGTGGAATGAGTAGTCATAATCCTTGAGGAGCTATAACCATCTTCGCTGGTGCATATTAATCTCCTTCTATGTGAATATATATATGAGGCTCGTATGATTAGTACATATATCACACTTCTCCCCATAGAGATAATGTCACCAGATTTTTAAAGAAAAGATCATAGCTACAAAATATAGATCACATGTGGGATATTTTTTCTCATGAATTTTTAACTTCCTTGAGGTATAGGCTATAACCTTATCATTCTTCATCAATATATCGCCTAATCCCTTCATTGAAACATCACTGCATACCACAAAGAGTTCCCCAATTATCCGAAGTGTGAGTACTGGTGTAGTGATAAACCTCTTTTTCAAATCTTTGAAGTAGTCTTCGCATTCACTGGTCCATACAAACATTAATCTATTTCGATTAATCTTGGTTAAGGGGTTTGAAAATCATGAGAATTTGTTCTCAAATCATCAGTAATAATCAGCTAGACCAAGGAAACTATAGATCTCTATTACAAATGTTGTCATGGGCCACTATTAAATTGCATTTGTTTTATAAAGTTCAACATTTATTCCTTTGATGGTGATAAAATTCCCCAAGAATGATACTTCTTCCACCCATAACTCACATTTAATATAATTTTCATATAGTTTCTCCCATAGCAAAGTCTTTATCATGGTATTGAAATTCTCCTGATGCTCCTATTTAATTTTCAATTATATGAAAATATAATTGATAAATACCACCACAAATTTTTTGAGGTAATCTAAAAAGAATCCATTCATTATTTTCATGGAAATTTATAGATAATTAGTGGGTATAAATGGAATCACTATGAACATAGAGTGTCTATACCTCACTTGGAAGGAAGTCTTGGGAATATCTTACTTCTGGACCTTTAATTTTTGATATCTCAAACAAAGGCCCGCCTTAAAGAAATACTTGGCCTCACATAGCTAATAGAATAAGTCATATATCCATTGAAGTGGATACTTTTTCTTTATCAGGGTTTTTTTAATCTCACGATAATCAATGCATAGAAACATTGATCCGTCCTTCTTCTTAAGGAAGAGAACCAACACAACCCGTGGTGAATCACTTGGGTGTATAAAACTGTTGAAATAGTGGGTTCCCTAGACCCAAAAATTCAGTGCTTTTTATTACCATATCATGTATATAGTTAGTTATACATGATTTCATCTTACCATTATAGTTTAGACTTTTCTACATCCACTATTGAAATGGTAGTGTCCAAATGTTAATTTTCCTATGTATAGGTTTTAGAAGTTCCCATGCTATAATGAGAACCTTGAGATACTATGAAATTAATCTTAAATAGATGTTCTATGGTCTAGATACAAATTAATAACTTGACACAGAAGATTTTTGACTATCAGGTGTTGGAGTCTCATAAGCATTGATAATTCTTCTCACGAAGTTCCCACTTGGTGATCACCAGTACTGAGTTCATGAGGACTTACTCACCAATAGGAACACCACATGTTTCAGGTGTCATTGGATTTTCCTATCTACGATCATGTGTAATGGTCTCCTAACATGAGATCATTACCAATTTATCTCATTTGATTGCGTACTTTGATACAAGATGAAAACCATGGCAATGAAGTCCTGGAGAGGTAGTTTGTTTTGGGTGCATCCTTAGTGGCATGGCATTGGTGGAATGGTCAAGAAAGACTTTTTTGCTTCCGGGTTATGGAAGTAATATATCTCAGGCCATGTTGATATGAATGGTAGTAAATTTATAAGACCATGGCCATGGTAGTCGAGGGTAAATCCATCCAGCTAAATCAACAAATAATAAAGCAAGAAAAGGGCGATGACATGAGAGTGTGTCCTTCTTTATGATATATTATAGACAAAGAGATTATATTACACAGTGCATGTTTGTAGGTTGGTTGTCGCTGATATGAAAATCCTTATCTCTTCAGGGGACATGATGGGTTACTAGATCCCACTCTTGGTATTTGAATACTATTCACTGCTATCGGGAAAAGGTCCTAGAAGGTCACCCACAAAAGCATATTCAATAATCTTCTAAATTGAGTTGAATATGAGATTTGGACATGGTGGGACCCACCATTAGGGTCCAAGATTTGTCAGAGGTTAAACTATCACCAATGAAAAAATTAATTCATATTTTTTGGGTTTATAATAATGAGTATTGAATTTATTTATTAAATTTATTTACGAGTTTGAAGTAAATCAATGAAAAAATATATATTAATTGACGAATATTAAATTATCCAAGGTTCAATTAATATTTATGGGAATGATGAGTCGAGTTAATGACTCAATTATTATCAAGTAATATATTTTAATATATTACAATTAAATGATAATAATATTTATGACTTGTTTTAGTAGTCATAAAATGTTGTTAAAAGTGCATTGATTATCTGGGAGCAGGGTTGGATTTTCCTGGTAATTAAATGACCCTATAAATATAAGAGGAGAAGATATTTCCAAACATTATTCATGGATCTTCTCTCTATTCTCATCTCTCCCATGATCGAGAGAGAGAGAGGCTCTAGATCCAAGGAGCATGGATCACGCACTCTCTTAGGTATCGCTTGCGAAGTGAAGTGATGATCGTTGGAGTGTCGAAGGAATCATCAAAAATATGTGCTAGCACCCAGATTGTGATGAATGGAACTCCTATGGATTTCTTGATGCATGTGTGGATGATCTAGAGGAGTTTGATGTTAGATTCTTTGAGAAGCGATTTCCAATGATGAGCAGACGTCGTGCCTAGCTTCGAAATTAAACCATGTATTTTTACAGTTTATTTTTGTGCATAAAACCCTTCACGTGAGATCCTAGACTTCGACTGGGATGGTCTTCACCGACGTCGACAAGTTTACACCGATCGTCAGTGGGAAAATTTTAAAAAACCACCTGTTTGAGGCTTCTGCTGCATGACCGATTCCAAAAAAAAACCCTTTTCTACATTCTCTTATAACTACTTCTTTAGTTCCTCAAACTCAATAGTGGTAATTCTATAAGGAGTCTTTGATATAGGCATAGATCTAGAAATATGTTCAATTGATAACTCATAATATTAGTTAAGAGGAAGAACATTAAATTATTTGGGGAACACAACAGTGTGTTCCCTCACAATTGACATGTATTCAAGCATGATTTTCTCCTTTATCTCAATCATTTGAGCTAGATATTATTTCTCATAAAGAAATAATATCCAC
Source organism: Viscum album (assembly GCA_963277665.1). Lineage (NCBI taxonomy): Eukaryota > Viridiplantae > Streptophyta > Magnoliopsida > Santalales > Viscaceae > Viscum > Viscum album. Next base: position 150,158,811 of record OY728123.1, on the reverse strand, counting down.
AGTTGACATGATGATTCTGAAGGAGATTTTTCATCCTCCTTACACTTGTATGAAATTTGAGGATTCCTTGGGATTTTATTTCATTAGGTTGTTTCAAGGCATGGATGGGATTCATCTAATGGTTTGATTGTGAGGGATTAGTGTTGTGAATAATCATGAACATCATATTACCATTGTCGCTTTCACTGGAAAATCCTAATGGTTCCCTCATCTATAACTAGATATAAACCTTCTTTCCAAGGGTAGGTGGTCACCTATATTTTCAGGCACAGTGACTCTTAGGGACTTACATTGGTCTAGAGGATGGGAGGTCGTTCTCATCTCACCCTTTTGTGGGGAATTATTTCCCACTCTGATACTCTTTTATATATTTAAGATATTTTTTTGAATCTCTTCCTAATCCGGATATGGGACTAATTACCCAAACAAAATTATCCCATGTTAATTCTATTTCATAAGAAAAATAATGGGGTCTCTTTAGTGAATCCATATATATGTATCTAAGGTTCCCGATTGTTTTCCTATAATGGGTAATTTCTTATGTGCTAAAGCCATATAACCAAGTGCTTCAGAATGTGCTACCATTCAAGGAGGTGATTAATATTTTGAGGAGGGGATTGGGCCATTATGAGCTATCCTACGTATCCTGGTTAATGAAGTAATAAAAAAGAACATAGTTTTTTGGACTCGTGAAGTTTAACATCATGCAAGAAGGACTTATATGGGTTCTCTAGGACACCAAGTATTCAAGATCGGGTCCTGGATGAACATCCTACGTATCCCGAGTAAGGATAGAATCAAATTTCTCGTAGTTCATTTGTTCAGGGATTATATACCAAGGTTACCACTATCATTTTAGAGACTTGTGTTGTAGAAGACATGATTATTTAAATTCCATATCTCATATGAAATATGATCGGTGTGAGAAACAAGGGATGGTAAATGATCATTTCATTTCTCATGATAAGAGACTTATATGCTGGGACTTCATTGAGATGATTTATTATAGAACTTGAGCCTCATGGAGATGTCCTATGTATCCTGGTTATAGAAGGAATCAGAGTCATCATAGTTTTCTTTATTTCCCTATCTGCTAATGGATGAGGTATATAAATCATATCATGGTAATGATTTCACCATGATGGTAAAAAGCATCATTGTCACAAAACTTACATCAAAATGGATGTTTATTTGAGATCGGGACTTAGGAAGGCATCCTACATATCCTGTTTGTTATGAGAATTAGAGTTATTGTAGTTCAATAACACCCTTGGGATTTCCCCAAGGTAGATTCCCTTATGATGAGGCTAATTTGGCATGCCACTTTTTGGGACATTATATACATTTGTTACCCTAGAGGGTGGAGACTCGCAATGTGAATGATATTATTATTGAAACTCCCTAAGCTCACATGATCTATGAATGGTTTGAGAAATAATGTATGAAAAATGATAAACATCATTTCTTGGAGAGTGATGGATTTACATATTAGGATAACCCTATGGAGTGAGAACCTTGAAGAGGTGGCCTACATATCCCTAATATGGCTGGAATCATAGTTCTCGTTGTTCCTCTAGCAAGGGATTACACTTTGAGGTTTCCCTAGACTTTCTTTCCTATATGAAATGCACTAATTGTCCACTTATCATGATATATATGAGAGTATATACCTATAATATCTAAAGAAAACTAAATGATCCTATTTGTATTTCTAAAGGACATCAAGTAACCCAAGAATCATATCTGAAGGTTGTCTCCTAATCAAAGATGAATTCTCTAAAGTACATCACAAGATCTAGGTGGTGTATCCTAGAAGCCGTCACATGACCTATTTGACTTGTTTAGAGGGTTCTTCATGATCTAACTAACTTTTCTTGGTTTCATTTACAAGAGTGGGATTTGACACATATGGAGGATGTCATGAGAGTCAATGCGTCATGTCTTTGAGGGTTTCGTATGTATTGGATAAAATAATTGGAGGGAATCACGAGACATGTCCGACATGTATGGAGGGTGTCACAAGTATCTAATGAATTACCTAGAGGGTGTTGTAAGGTTTAGGTGGTCTATCCTGGAAGACATCGCATGGCATGGCAGACTTGTCTAGAGTGTGTTGCATGATCCAACTAGATTTCCCAAGTGTCATTATAAAAAGAGGGCTTGACACATATAGAGGGTGTCTCAAGAATAAATATGACCTATCTCAGAGGGTGTCACATGTCTTGGTTAACGTCCCTGGAGGGCATAGTGAGACCTGGACAACATTTTTGGTGGGATTTTTGATTCTCGGATGACTTTCCCAGAGGGTGTCATGAGGGATTAGTTAACATGAATGGATGATACAGTGAGACTCATCCGACATGAGTGGGCTCTGTTATACGAGTCAAGAGATGTATCTAAAGGATGTCACAATTCTTGAGAAAATAACCTAGGGAGGGGATCATGAGACTAGAGTGGTGTGATTAAGGGTAACTATGTGATTTTATCTAACATGTCATGGAGGATTTTTCATGACCCAAATTGCATGCTAAAGGACCATTGAATGACCTGGATGACATTTCCTGGTGCTATCATTTGTCTTGGCTGCTTCACACTAAGCTCATGAGGATTAAATAACATGTTTGGTTTTTCTTAATTCTTCCATCTTTAGTTTTTTCTTATCCCTTGTATCATTAATTCCTATGATTTATTCATTATTAGTTTATTTTATGTCTTGCGTGATCTTCCAGATGTGTGGTATATTCTTTGAACATCTTTCCATAAGTCCTTCATGTGATCTATGAATGATCACATGAATTACTCTATGCATGGTGCATGATAACTCTGATAGTTCATTGGTATATTACCTGATGGAAGACTTATCGGTCATGATATCAACTGCTCCTTAAAATCCTCTCTGATGCTTGGGTGTTCTGATGTTCCTGGATGCAAAAAATTTAACCATGTGTTTGAGAGTCCATAGGTGTCTTTTTTATGCAATGTGGTGAATTTATAGGCCATGAAACCCTAGTTGTTCACCATTTTGTATGGCATATCTAGTGAGAATCCTGGCTACATTCAACAAATGGATCTGTCACATGCCTCTTTGTCAACTTCTGCCATAGATCCCTTCGAGTTTGACGCCTGATTTTCAGTGGCCATGAGTCCCATCATTAATGCATCCTTTATTTTATTATTTAAAATCAATGAGGACTTTTCCAATCACATGGGTATGATAAATACTTCTATATTTTTATATTGACATATACAAGGGTCTTTATGAGACCAGAATGCCTGTTGAAAGGCCTTCATGTGATCACGGGAGACTTGTCTAGGATATTCCACGAGACAAAGCTAGCTTATCTTTAGCGCATCACATGTGTTTTGGGACCGTAATATATCCCACCTCCTCCATTTTATTCCCTTTTTTGTTTAACAAATTTCAAAGATTATGAGAATTTTCACAAGTGTATTTGATGAAAGTTTCTCTATTTTTTAGTGATTCTTCGCATGAAAAAAAGGTCCTATAGGGGTGCATGATCATTTCATGGACAAATACATCTATTTGTACTTAGGGATCCAAAGGGGGAGCACATTGTCTCTTGGACATATCCTAGATGCTTCATGTGATGAGGTTGAAAATCCAAAGGGATTTCTTGGGACAAGGTGGACATGTCACTAGGGACTCCCAATGTCTTGTGAGTCGCAAGGGGGTGCATCACGTGATGTTTAGAGACTATGAGAGGCTTCAACTCATCTCCTTTATTTAATTTGTTTTATTCCAAAAAGGATTGGGGGCCTTGTGAGTCTATTCGGGTGATGGGAAGGATAATTATCTTTCCCAATGATGAAACATCGCATGATCCTTGCGTCCACAAATGACTTATCCCTTTTTGAAATTTTCCTGTTATTTTACAAGTATTTTTAGGTTGGATTGTCAGGTGCTTAATTTTGGAAATCCGTGTGGTCTAGGAGAGCTTATCCATCCACCACCTCATGGCCACTATTTGTTCGGAGAACCATTGCATGAGTAGGAGGAAATGTTGAAAGGGGTTCTAGGGGATCCATTATAGGTTATATGTTATGTGTAGAGTCTTCACATTACCTTAAAATGGTCACACAATCACAATTCTTTTACAGGATTATGTGATTTTTATATCTCAACCACATTCTCCTTACTTTGATTTTGTAGGGGAAATAATACCCATATTCAGGTATTTATTCTTTTAGGTTTTTACCAATACACATTTGGTGGGCGTCAACAATTTCCCCCCCTCAAGAGAGATGCCTTTTGGGAAAGGACTCGGTTATAAGGAATGTAAATGAACTCCAGATATTTTGGAGGTTTCATGAATCAATGTCCTGGGTGACATTAGGATTACTTGGTGATGCTTGGAATTCTATGGAACTCCCTATATATATAGGGATGGAGGGAAGCTTTATCCCCTAGTTACCATTTCTCCATGGTTCTCTCTCTTTACCTCCATCGTATACTCCTTTAACAAGAACATTTCATGAGTCCTAATATTGAGATTTAATCTTGAGACTTTTTTTGAAATATGTCCTGCAAGATCGATTTTTCTTTGGCATTTGTCCAAACCAGCTACAAACTATATTTTGGTAACAATTTTTACTTCATCAATGAGGGTTGCGATTATCTTGAGGTCTTTACAAGGTCAACTAGATCGATCATATGAACAATATAGGATCATGAGACTCGTGTGACTATGTTTAGGTCATGTGATCATGAGTCTCTAAAGGGGTTATGCAATTGCATGATTGATCACACCGTAGTTCACTGTTTTATTTCACCCTCACACCACTAGTTTAAACTAATTTGGTATCACAAATTCAAAATTTAATAAAAAATTCAATTCATTTTATAATTAATTATTTTGTTTTAATCAATGTTAAAAATGGTAATTTCACTTGTTTGGATGTTTTCAATGTATTTATAGGTGATTTAGAGGGCCTAGATGATGTTGAAGAAAAATGGGCCCAAATGTGTAAGATTCAAAGAACACCAGTGGACTCTAATGGACACTATAGCTAATCCATGCATTCAATTGGGATGAAATTTTGTTATATGATCCAAAATTAATTAGGATACAACTCTCTTGAATCCAGAAGATCTCAATTCATCCATTAAAGGGACCAACCAAATTAATTTAACCAACACACCGAATCAGTAAGAAGTCAAAATTGGTGTGTTGTGTTTCTTCTGTATCTTGAGATTCCAACCTCCAAATGATGCCAATGTTTTGGTGGAGATTCTGAAATGGTGGGGTAATATGATTTTAGTTTTTTCAAAACCAATATAAGGATTAATGTATGTCAACATCCATGGGTAAATTGGTGTTAATAAATCTGTGTTTCCAAACCACCTTTCACTATGCCTATAAAATGGCACCTTGGTACCGCATTTTAAGATTGAAGAAGGAGAAAAATCAATGCCAATTTGGAGACCCAATTGAGTCCTATCCTCATATAAGATGTTATTGAGGCCCCTATCCTCATAGGGGGTCAAGGGTGAAGTGTAATTTCCACTCGAGCCTCTTCCTCCACTCAATGGAGAGAAAAAATATGGATGACCATTTTGAGGAAGCTACACATACTTGGGAAGGAGTTCCAACACTTTTTATTTAGATGGTTTTGTGTAATTTGTGTCTTAAATATTTCAATTAAGTTTTATATTAATGTGGTTCTCCTATAAATTCATTTCATAGGTATAATTAAGTGGAACTCTTTTTATCTCAACATCGATTGGGTTGAAATTTGAAGTGGGAATGATATGATATTCTGATTGGAAAATGAAAGAATCCTATTTATCTCACCAATAAATTAAATTTTATTATGATTCAGATTCTATCAATCCATGATTTAGTTATAAACCTTAACAACATTACTTTTCTGTCAAGGGGTGGTCCTCTGCAAATCGTTTTGAGGGGTAAGAGGGGAACCAAGATCTTAATAACCCTCAACCAAATAATTCCACTAAACCATGTGAAAATTTCAAAATAATGAACTATCCAAGATGTCTAGTGAACATGAAATTAAATAATTTTATCATTTACCAACCCTTTAGGAAATAAACATACTATCCACCTAACCCAATTCAAAAATACAACCAAGCCTATAGGAAAGGGGGTATTCAAACCAACCCCAACAACCATGGAACCAATCAGGGAAGAGTAGTTAACTACAAAAAAGGCCTTTCCAGTGACTCCCTAAAAAACAAAGCCTAATATAGAAGATATGATGAAACAAATGGCTATAAATAATCTTTAATTCCAAAAAATACCCTAGAAACCATACAATACCTAAAGACCCAAGTAGTCCAACTTGCCAACTCGGTGGGGAAAATCAGAAGTCATGAGTCATGTATACTACCCTTTTGACCACTAGTAAACCATAGGGATAAAGAACATGTCGATTATATCACTATTAGAAGTGTAAAACACTTAAAATATAAATAACACCTCTATTATAGTCATCACCTCCTAAATAAACCACCATCCCAACCACTAAAAAAGGTCCATGAAAGAAAAAACCTTGTTGAGAGAAAAATTACTCTACAGGAAAGAGTGTGTCTATTGATGAGTCTCCTATCCCAACCATTACTCATACATTTAGACAAAGGTATAACCAACCAAGGAAAAAAAAGAAACTAAAATTGATAAATAAATCTTGGAAACTTTAAAAAAAGTACAGGTTAACATTCCCTTGATTAATGTCGTGAAGAAAATTCCAAGATACACCATGTTTTTGAAGAATATGTGTACACAATAAATGAAAAATTGAGGTCATGAGAATGTGATATTAGAGAGTAATGTATTAGAATTTATAGAGCCATCAATTCCTACCAACTTCAATGATCTTGTAACATTATCAATTCCATGCACAGTAGGGGAGTATTTATTTTTCATTTTTATAATTGATTTAGGTGATTCTATAAATGTGATTCCTCATGCCATTTTCTCTTCAATGTAGGTCAGAGAACAAAAGGCCACTAGAATTTTTGTTCAACTGGAAATCTAAAGTACAACACTCCACAATGGCATGTTAGAGGATGTTCTTAGGAGGGTGAAAATTTTAATTTTCCTTGCTGACTTTTATTTTATTAAAATGGAAGATGATAACATGAATGGACATGCCTTGATTATATTTGGGATAACATTCATGAAAACCACCAAAACCATAATTAGTGTCCAAAGTGGTATATTATTTGTGGAGTTTTGTGGTGACATTTTCCACTTCAAAATCCTTGATTCCATGAGGCACCCCTTAGAAGAACATTCCTCACTTTCAGTTAATTCTATTGATGTAATCCCTTCCCCTAAAAAAATTATTTTCTTTATGCTAATCCCCTTTCTGATTTTTCATCATTAATAGACATTATAGTAAATGAATCATGCATTGAATGTTGTATTGGACTTGAAAAATATCATGCCAGTTTGTTAATTGACAATTTCTTGAGAACTTAGGATCCCATGACCATCGATGATAATTCTAAGCTTGTAAAAGATGATTCCTCATCTGAGGATGATACTATAGAGTATTTAGATTATATTAGTGACCTATCACTTTCATATTAACTCCCATAAATCTAAAATCCAAATGAGTTGAAACTGAAACCACTACCTTAACATTTGAATTATTTTTATCTTTATAATGGAAAAAAGTTTCCTATAATCATTTCTAGTTCAATCCCTCTAGATCCTCATCTTGACCTTTTTAGGGCATATAAAAAATAATTAGGATGGAATCTTTTTGAAATTCTTGGTATTAACACATCAATTTTCACACACCATATATTCATAAATGATGAGGCTAAACCATTGAGGTAAGAACAATGTCGAATGAACCCAATCCTCCTAGATTTTTTTTAATGTGGTGGTAACAAAATTATTGGCTATTGGAATCATTTACCCCATCTCCGGTAGCAAATAGGTTAGTCCAGTGCTGGTAGTTCCCATGAAAATAGGTCTTACAATATTTAAAAATGAAAATAAGGAATTGGTTCAAACCAATGTGTAGAATAGTTGGTGTGTATATATAGACTATTTCTGATTAAACCAATACTCTAGGATAGACCATTTTTGATTGTTATTTATTGAATAGATTCTAGAGAGGCTAATGAGGAAGTACCACTAATATTTCTTTGATGGGTATTCTGGATAATTCTATATCCATATTTCCCCAAGGATTATGAAATGATGACCTTCACATTTCCCTTTGGAATATTTTCCTACAGAAGGATGCCATTTGGTCTATGCAATGCTCTGGGTACTATCCAACGATGCATGGTTAGTATTTTTTGAGGTTACCGAGAAAATTTCATGGAAGTTTTCATGGATGATTTAACTGTATATGGATCCTATTTTGATCTGTGTTTGAGTAGTCTTTGATCTATCCTACATCATTATATTGAAAATAATATTGAATTAAATTACAAGAAATGTCATTTCATGGTGTGATAAGGTATAATACTTATGAATTTCATTTATGGTGATGATATCCATGTTGATAAATAAAAATTGTATTCCATTTCTTCCCTATCATTCCCCAAAAATGTATGGGATGTGTGGTCTTTCTTAGGTCATGCTGAATTTCACCATCGTTTCATTCATTACATTTGTAATATTTCACTCCCCCTCTACCAATTTATCCAAAAAGAAAGAGAATTTGTTTCTGATAAATAATTTGAGGAAGATTTTAATAAATTAAAATGGAGTCTCACATCAACCAAAATAATCCAACCAACATGGTGGGATTTACCATTTGAGCTCATGTGTGATGCCTCTAACTATGCTGTTTGGGCTATCTTATCATAATGGGTTGATCAATCTCCACATGTCATTACCTATTCATCAAGAACATTGGACCCTGCTGAACCAAACTACACCACAACTAAGAAAATAAAATTTTCCATTGTTTTTTACAAGGATAAGTTCAGGTAATAGATTTTAGGGTCCAATTTCATTTTGTTCTAATACCATGAAACCCTATGGTATCCTCTTAAGAAACTGGAATCCAAACCACATCTCTTTCACTGGATGCTCATACTTCAAGAATTTAATCTTGAAATTAGGGATAAAAAATAGAGTAGAGAATGTGGTGGCTGACCATATTAGTAAGATCCTCCCATCAATAGATATTGAATCATCCACTTATATTCCAATAAATGAAATGTTTCTGGATGATCAATTTTACCAAATGTAAGATGTTATTCTTTTGTATTCTGATATTGTAAATTTTTTGGTAGCGTCTTTCATTTTTACGTATTTCAACAAAAACCAAGACAACCTTCTAAAACATAAGTATTGTTGTTACATTTAGGATGACCCCTACCTTTGGTTCACATGTACTAATCAAGTTCTTAGGATTTGTATTCTTGATAGAGAGTTTCATTCTGTCCTTAGGTTCTTCTACACTCTTTCTTGTGGGGGCCACTTTGGTCCCCAAAGTACTGCTCACAAGGTCCACGATTACAGTATCTTTTGGATAACACTATTTAGTGATTCCCATGTTTTCTATAAAAATTTTCCTCACTTTTAAGGAATTGGGAATGTCCCTGAAAGAAATGAAATTCCATAACAAACCTTTATCTTTCATGAAATTTTCATTGTTCGGGGAATTGAATTTATGGGACCATTCTCTAATTCATTTTGCGAACTTGAACATTATTTTGGAAGTTTATTATGTGTCAAAATGGGTAGAGTCTTGAGCTAAAAGGACAGATGATTCCAAGATAGTTGTGGAATATTTGAGATCCCAAATTTTCTATAGGTTTGGATTACCAATGTTCATCATCAGTGACCAGGGTTCTCATTTCTATAATCGAACAATGCAATCACTTTTTCATCAATATGGGGTTGGGCATTGAGTGTCTACTGCATATCACCCACAAATAAATGGTCAATATAAGGTTTATAATAGATAAGTAAAATAGATTCATTAAAAATGGTTCAACCCAATAGAAAATATAAGAGTCTTAGACTCGAGGATTTATTATGGGATTACTATAATAACATTAAAACTCACATTGTAATGTCACCCTATTAAATTGTGTTTGGAAATAGTTTTCACCTCCCTGTTTTGAAAGAGCATTGAGACAAATAGTCTTTTAAACAATAAAATTCTAATCCTTATAGTGCAAGTGACAAAAGGAAGCTTGAAATTCAAGAGTTAGAGGAAATGTGTAGAGATTTATATGAGAACACTCAAATTTATAAGGATAGAACCAAGGATATTCACGATCATCTCATCCTTCATCGTCAATTCCACATTGGGTAGAAGGTCTTACTTTACAATTAAAGGATGATGTTTCATAAATATTTGTTTTTTTCACTGGTTTGGTCTATACATTATTCCACTTGGTTCTGTTTAGGTTAAAAATGAAGAAACAAGAAAAACATTCACTGTCAATGGGAAGAATCTTATGTACATTCCCAAAGCCCTTATGAATACCCTGATGGAGAAACTCCAAGTTCAAGAAGCAATCTAATAATGAAACTCATCAGGTTTTATCCTTACTTCCCACATTATCATTTATTATAGCGAGGACACTACATACTCTAGGTGGGTGGGGGTGGGTGGGTGGGTATATTCTTGGGTTAGTTAGGAAATTTTCAACATATTTCTTCTTTTTCTCTTTTTGGATGGAAAGATAGTATTGTTACCTTTCCCCCCTCCCCCCCTAATTTTTTAATGGAATGTTACCTTTTCATTCTCACTTTATCATGGAAAATGATTCCCACTTAATCATATAAAATGATGCTCACTTAATCATGAAAGTTATCGAAAATTCATGAGGAATTTTCCCATTTCATGTGGTTTTAACATTTAAAAAATAACTAATGACAAAATATGGGATTCAACATGAAATTGTCATTCAGGTGTTCCTTTTTTCATGAAAATTGGTTTCTTGTTGATGACATAAATGGTTGTATCATTTTGAAACCTTTATGAATAATGGTACCCTTTGTGTGAGTAATTTATGGGAAATTATATTGCCAAATATCTCCATATAACTTTAAACCCAACCCTGAAGTATGAATTATTCATACTCAATAGATGGTAAATATAAGTTAGGTTAATATTTATCATCTTACCAAAATTATTTTTCCATACATTCATTCCTTATCTAATCTTTTTCATTACTTTACTGAATTGACCTATGCATGTGTACCTATTATCTGACTGTTGTACGCCCTAAAGAAACAAAAATACAAAAAAACAAAAAACAAAAAATAAAACTCAAAAAAACAAAAAAACATGGGTTTTTTCCTAGGTAGGTCAAAACCCACCCTCCCTTGTACTTTGATCTAGTTACAATTAGTGTCATGAGGAGATCAAATAATGGTTGGGTGATGAGTGTCGTATTTTTTCTCAAGTTCAACTTTTGAAAAAAAAGATGAGGGGAGTGGTTAAATGTGAAAAATATGGGGATATCTAGGTTGGTAGATTATGGTTTGACTTTTGGGAATGATTAATTGAGTGGGTTATTAAATTTTATTTCAAAGGATATAGGAATGGTTTGGGGGACACAATCTTTTAAGGGTAATTTTTTTAAAATAACCTTTATTTTCTGGATAGAAAGTTGGAAGAATAGAATGAAACAGTTTTAACACACACACAGGAAGAATTATGGACATGGATAAACATTTAATTATTTTATCAAATTGGTATCATTGATATCCATGAATTTCATTCTGATTCAATTTATGAGACACCTTTTTCCATAAACACTAATAATAACACCTTGATGTGATTTTTCCTCTGATAATACAACTATCAGGAATTAAATTTTCAATATCAAATATTTATTAAGTTGGGAATATCTAAATTCATTATTTTTTATAATGTGACTTTTCCCAAGAGTGAAAATGTTTAGGTGTGGGGTTTGATCGTACCACAATTCACTATTTTGTTTAACCCTTAAACCTCTGTCGTAAGATAATGTTGTATCATAAATTCCAAATTTAATAAAAAAATTAACTTAACAATTGATTCCATTATATTGTGTTAATCACTGTTAAAAAATTTAATTTTACTATTTTTGGTGTTTTCATTGTAGTTGGAGGTGATTTGTAGGGCCCAGATGAAGTTAAAGGAAAATGGGGGAAAATGTGCATGATTCCAAGATCATTAGTGGACTCAAATGAACACTGTAGCTTATTTCGGAATTCAATTGGGATTAAATTTGGTTAAATAATCCAAACTTCATTGGTATAAAACTATTATAAATACAAAAAATCCCAATTACTCCATTAAAGTTCCCTAACGAACTGATCTATCAAAGCCACCGAATCTACATGAAGTCAAAAGTGGTGTGTTGTGTTTTTTCCATTCCTCGAGATTTAGACCTCCCAATGATTCCAAATTTCTATGGAGATATCCAAGAGGTGAGGAAATATCTTTTCTTTTTTAAAAATCAATACAATACTTTATGGAATCCTAAAACCATGTTTTAAGTGGTTTTAAGAAATCTATGTGCCCAGAACCTCCATCCATTTTGCCTATAAATTGGAACCTTGAGCATCACATTTGTAAGATCAAGTAGGGATAAAATATCATCCAATTTGGAGCCCAAATGAGTCCTATCCTCATCCAACAAGTTATAGAGTTCTCTATCTTTTTAGGGGGGGGGGTTAAAGGATGAAGGTGAAGTTCCACCTGAGCCTCCTCCTCCTCCTCTTAATGGAAAGAAAAATAGTGGATGATAATTTCGAGGAAGCTACACATACCAGGGAGGGAGTTACAACACATTTTCTTCTAGTTTTTTTGTATAATTTTTGTCTTAAATATTTTTATTATGTCCTATCTTAACATTATTATCCTCTTAATTCATTTCTTGGGTATAATTTAGTGAAACACCATTTATTTCAACACCGATTGGGTTGATATTTCAAGTGGTAATATTGGGTTGTTCCAATTGGACAACACATAAATCCTATTTCTATCACATATAAATGAGACTTCAGTATTGTTTGGAAGACCTCACTCTATTATTTTGTTAAAAACCAAGGAAACACGATTTATGTGTTAGGGGATGGTCTATTGGACATTATTTTTTGGCGTAATAGGGAAACTGAGATCTTAGAAACCCTCAACCAAATAATTCCATTAAACCTTGTGAAATTTTTAGAAAAATGAACTCTCAAAGATGTGTAGTGAACATGAAATTATATTATTCTCTCATTAATCTAAAAACACCACCTTACTTTGTTAACTAGTAAAATATTTAATTCAGTCATTTTATTTTAAAAACTATTTTCAAACCCACCCCCTCTTTTAGTAATTTTATTAAAAAATAAGACTCTAAACCCATCAATGCTATTTGATAGATGAAATAGGGTCCACCATAGACTATAAAATCATATATAAATCTTAATAAATTTTAATTTTCATGAAAATGAAATTAGAGATTACCTAAGGGATTTATGTGACCCACGAGACCTCTCAGGGTTAGGCGATTCACAAGCTCTATATACAATTTTTCAATCCATTTTTGATTTATGTAATGCAAAAGATGCTACCAGAATTTTTATGTCCTTATTTCTGAAAATATTTTATTTCATATCCCTAACATATTTCACTTACATATTTTTCAGATTACTTTTGGTTATCATTTATCTTCCCCAGTTACATCCAATCAAAGGTCCATGATTTCTAGGAATCGAAATGATGACCATCGATATTGTGTGGATTTAGATAATAATGTTTTAAAGAAGTTACTTTTGTCTGTGCTCCTGGATTAACCCATATCATACCAACTGCCTCTATACAGGATTATTTTTCTGGGTGATTCCATCAATCCTCCTTCATATTTCAATCTATCATCTCATTGGGTGTCCATTTCTTTTGAATTCTATCAGACCAAAATTTTTGAGGATGACCGTCTAGTTATGGGCTGCCCCCAAGGTTTGTCTTATATGTCTTCCAATGCTCTTATAGGCCTGTATGGTCATGCATTCACTTAGAACCTATTACACAGATTTATTAAAATATTCTTGTCTCCTCTTTGAATAATCTAGGCAGCTGCTGGTACTTGAAATGGAATCTTCATCCCAGTGGTAATTTCATCGATGAGTGGGCACGACCCTTCTGGGTTAGGAAAAGATTCTTTGAGTTCACCAATAATTTATATAGTGTTCATATTTAGGAATCTCTGTGGATCTACCAGTTCATATCCTATCAACAAACCAACCTTCATCAAGATTTGATCAGCCATTGGTGTCCTAGCACCAACACGTTTCATTTGTCCCATGGTGAAGAGGGCATCAACCTATGGGAAGTGTATCAGCCAGGTAGAATCCCTCCCCTTGGTGGAATGTATGACAAGTTCCTCCCTACAATATCTATCTAGGATGATCCCTCACAGACTTCGATAGTGGTGAGATAAATGCTAATTATTATTTTGAATAATCTTAAAAAGGAGCTAAATATGTGGTCGCTTATCTCTTTCAAGGACTAGAACAATATTTTACTCTATAGAATTAGATTTAGTCCATGTGTTATATGAAATCATTGGTGCCCTTCTCAACAATTCCATGACACTGATGGCTTCTATTGGGAAATTTTAGAGTATGGAGATTATACCTCATGGGGATATTGTGTGAACTTGTACATCTCTCTGAGCCTAAGATTGGTAGGATTTATGGCTATGTTTTTGAATGGGTGCCTTTTCCCAGCTGTATATGTGTGTTCATGGATCTGAGTTAGCACATTGGTGATGAAGGAATGACTTGCAGAAGGATGAAATCTCAATTTGGTAGTACCAGTCCTTTCAAAACTTTACTAATTCTTGGGACATATTCAACAAGGTAGCACCTCTCACAGGATCAACGGTATTATCTTGTTTTTTTGGATAGATTGGGGATAACATTCATTAAAATGGATATTAAAACACTAGCTAGATCCCTAATTCTTCTCCCCACCCAAGACTGTTGAATATATCAGGGGTTGGGGACATTTCTCTAAGCCCTTTTATGGCTAAAGACGCATTGTTCTAGTCTAGAAGTTTTTATTTTACTCTCATTCATACACTGACTGGACATATTATTAATAACGGTGGAAGTTTCATTAATGAAAGGTCATATATTATCTCTCTTTGGGATGATGTTATCTTAGCCAGAGTTGGAAAGCTAGTTTTCTTCAAACCTTATAAACCTTTATTTTGGATGAATTCAAAGGATCTCCCCTCTTCCTTTCATCATCTTTCGAGGGGAGCAACATCCCGGAGTCATCCACCAATTTTGGAAGATGCTAGAACTTGAAGATACTGATCCTGATATAATAATTTTTCCTGTAGATGCTTTAACCTTCCTTACCAAGAATTATTCTAAGGATTGGGTTGTAGCTTACTCAGGCGGTGTGCTAGGCCAGCTAGTCCTTCATGAGGATAGACCTTTTGCTTCACCAAACCTTCTATCTATAGCAACAATGGAGCTGATTGAAGACCAAGGTGAGACATCAAGGAAGAAACCAAATTCCAGTAATGATTTTTTGGGTAGTAAAATAGACTCTGTTGAGGAAGTTAGTCCTCCATCATAGTCTATGAATGATATGCCTTTCCAGAGGAGAAAACATGAGGTTTCTTTTCCTATATTCTTAAAGACTCAACTGGTTATTCCTCCCCTATCGTTCATGTCTCATCATTCATGGAGGCTCATACACTGTATATGTTTATTTAGAAATAGATCCATGCTTTTATTACTGAGAATTCATTGGAAATATTTTGGGATAAAGGGGAATATCTCCATCAATTATTTTATGGCTTCGGGGCAAGTGATTTTGTTCGGAAACCATTGTATGGTATAATGGTGCAAATTTTTTAAAACTCAAAAAGTCTATCAACCCATGAAAGAGAATTTAATGATCTTGTAGATGAGGCTCCACATGCCAGAAAGATGACAGAGACATCAAAGGCATTGGAACAGGGTTATTAGTTGATATCTGAATTGCAAGCTCAGATGGATTCATGGACTACACATATATAGATATTTGAGGTGATTATTTCCCGTATAAGGTTTAATCATTCTTCACCATCATTGTCTTTGGATAATAATTATATGAGGTTCTAAGAGTTGAATACTTTGTTTGAGGCCATCTGTCCTGGGGTGGAAGCAGAGGAGGTGAGGACAACTACACTTCAGAGTTCCATCGACACTTCCCACCATACTCTTATTAATCTTGCCATCATAACCGATTGACTTTTTCATAGTTTCACTTCTATAATGAAATAAATTTTTTATGAGACTTTGAAGAGACTCGAAAACATGGATATTCCTACCTCTTTTGTACCCTGGGATTGGATGAATTTTCTAAACCTTATGTACTACCATCTAGTTTTATTTTTTTCATGATGAAAATGATATCTCATTACTTAATTATTGTGAGAATCACAAATGTTACACATCCCTTCCATTTATATTGACTAAAAAAGAATTCTTGTAATTGAATTTTGAAATTATAATGGATTCCCCTTGAGGGATGCTCATGAATGCCCACCAACATGAGATCTTTTGTTGATAATATATTCCATCTATCCTGAAATCACTCGATTTTCATAAGAATCATCTGGATAGGATATATGTCTTAGAGGGAGAGTGCACTGTCCTTATCCAAAGATGACAGTCCTGGTTAGAGATGCTTGATTTCTAGTAAGGCCATATAGCGATCCTTACAAGATTTTTTAGGATAAATCACTGATGTGCTATAGTTTAGAGTATTTTATCTTGGACATGATATTTCTATAGTTTAAGGTATTTTTTCTCGGACCTGATATTTCTTACGATTATGGTCTTTAAGATCAGACCTGATATTTCATTATTTTAGGGTCTTTTATCTCAGACCTAAAATTTATCTAGGTTAAGGCCTTTTATCTTGGACCAAATATTGATTTAGTTTAGGGTGTTTTAGCTCATACCTGATATTTCTCTTGTTTACGTTATTTTATATTGGACCTGATAATGATTTAGTTTAGGGTCCTTTAGCTCAGAACTTGATGTTATTAGGGAATATGGTGTATACATGCTAGAATTATTTCATACACACTGAGGTGTTTAATGATAACACAACAATGTCCGAGATTACAAGGGTTGGAATGTCCTTTTTCAGAGTGATGAATTTGGTTGAAAACCATAGCCGTTTATTCATGAGCGATAGACATGCATTCATATCCAATAAATGGGCCCTTGAAGTTGGGTATCTCTCCCATAGGATAGGTAGTATTAATGGATGTAATATGGTTGAGAAACAAATATTAGTGATACTAGGTCCTCGTTGATAGTTTGAATAAAGGTGATATAAATCACAACCTATAATTTTTAGTTGATGAATATGAGATGGGGACGACATGTCATGAATGACCCATAACACTCTGATATACCAAGTTCTACCACGGTGTTTCCAGATCTCACAAGGATTAAAGCTCCTTTATGATAAGTAGGATATGCCATTAGTCGATGGGTGAAGGACCTTATGCATTAGTAGCATGTCCAAGAAAAATATGATCTCCACTTCTTTATAATGGCTATGAATGGTTTTTTAAGACTAAAACATCTAGATGATGAGGTTAGGTATGGGCATAAATCTATCCAAGAAGGTTTCTAGAACCCAAGGGATGTTTAACTCTTGATTATGAAGCTCGATCCTTATGACCTTTGGTTTCAAGTCACGAGGTGTGGGCCATCAATGGTTCAAGAATGGAGTGTTTCATTATGTGCATGAGAAAGGGTACAAAACATGGTGATGTAATGTCGAGGATGTAGAATCAATTTATATATTATATTATAAGGATTTCATATCATGTTCAAAATCACTCGGTCCGAGAGGATGATATGGGATAGTCATATCTGGAGTTGTTCAACTACACTAAGGTGTTGAGTGCTACCGCAATGATGTTAGGGATCAGAAGGATTCGAATTTACTTCTTGTAGAGTGATTTTTTTTTTCATGACTATAATTGAATATGCATGATCCATAGGCATGAATTCATAGTAAAAAAAGGGTCGATTAAAGCTAGATATATTTTCAATAGGCCATGAAAGTTTTGTGATGATTCGAGGCACCCAAATAATGAAGTGTGATTTGCATAAAGTGAAATTTCCAAGAAGGTTTTGAACACTCTAAAGGTTGTTTCACCACCTAAAAAATATATTCTCATGGTGAGTAGATATGAAAAATCATTTCTCTAACTTTTTCCCAGACCAGGGGGTCAACCGATCATAATTTGGCTTTTACTGGGGTTACAAAGTGGAACCTATGATCTTTATGCCTTATATGTTTATGCCCTAATGTTTTTTTGAACTCTGGAGATGAGTATTTTAGCAAGCGAAGACTTGACTTTTTCTCAGGTCACCCTTTGTGGGTTTTCAATATTACAAGTTTTATGTCTCATTTTCTAGCAGTTTAGGGTTTTGTGATTTGGATCATTTTGGGCTATAATTTTAGGTTGTATATATTTTACCTAAGCATATGTAGTTTAAGTTTATGACTCACATGGACTTAATTTGAGATATTTTACATAAGACCCTAATTAGGATACCCTTGGTCAAGAGAAATCCAACATACTTCTGAGCGAGGGATGTAAATGTTGTTAATCAAAACTCTAGGTTCTCATGTTTTGAGTAATGATATAAGATAATCATATCAGATAGAGGTTCAAATCACACTAAGGTGTTGAGTTATGCCTCGATGACATTAGACTCCCAAGAATTAGAAATCCATTTTATATTAGGACAAGATGTCTCTAGTTGGTGGGTCTCGTGCCCTTCTCTATCAATAGCATGGCTAAACCAAGAGAACTATTTTCTTTTCCAAGGGTTATGAAAGGAAAGAAAAAACTAGAGGTACTCAAGACATGAAGTGTGGTGCATGGATTGAAGTTATTGTTTTAAAATATGGTAGGAACATCCCGTACTTAGGTCAAATAAGGTAAGGTTCTTAAAATCCTTCAATAAGAAATGAAAAATGGGTGTTGTTCTGCATTTTTTTCATCATGTAGTGAGTATGTTTTTTGTGAATTTAATGTCATGAAGGTGGGATACTTGTTATGCAGTGTATCCTCATGAGGTAAGGACTTATTTCTGTGAAATTTATCTTCCTGTGGCAAAGACATACAAACTGCTTTGAATGGATGGAAATGTTGTAACTGGGACCAAGGATGTAAGTCTGGGTGTCACTACATATCTCATGAGGATGGGAATCAAACCACACATAGTTCTAAAAATTTGTGCAGTTTAATGTCATGTAGTGAGGATTAAAATCCCCCAGCATGAAATGGTGGAATCACAGAAGAGCCTAGGAATGGAATTATATGTGTTAATATGTATCCCGTGTTGATGGGAATCAAGCCAAACATAGTTCTTTATGATGTCCCCTACGTAGGTCTGACCCGTATAAGAATATGGGGAAATATTTATATTTATATTATTTGATTGGGAATGGGGTTGGAAATCCAGATATTGCTATGTATCCTGTGGGGATAGGAGTCATGTCACACACATTCCTTGAGTGGGAAATAATCTATGCAGGTCTATCCCATACATAGTTGTGGGAATTATTTTGGTTAATTGTTTTAGTTGAGGCCAGGATTGAATACCCTGACATCACTATGTACCATGTAATGGCAGGAATCAAGACACAAATAGTTCTCAAGGAATCATGAATTTTAACATCATGTGGTGAGTATTAAAATAAAGCTACATGGAAAAGTGGTGATGTTGTGTCTAAGACTGAGTATTGATGTCTGGGTGTCACCACGTATATCATGAAAATGATAATTAATCCACACATAGTTTTGAATGAACTATACATTTTAATGTCATGTGGAAAGGATGTGATATTCTTTACGTAAATAGGGATATAGTGGCTGGAGGTATGGTAGAATACCAACACCAGCTGTAGTGGTCCTCTCAGGTGAGGTTCATATGAGTATGCAGTTTCATGTCATGTAGAGGACATTAACTATGCAGTTTAACATCATACAATGAGGACTCATGGTATGCCTTTTATGAGTTTTTTCAGGTCTATGATGGTCCAATTGAAAGTTTTTATGCCTTATTTGAGCGGGGAATCACATACGAAGACTCCTAAGACTATGCGATCTATGCTCAGTGTGAGAAACAAGGAGCAACAAGGGTCCCTATCACAATTCAAATACATTTAAGAGTAGGAATGGGGAATTTTATATCATTTGGTAGCTAGTACAAGATATAATATTGAGGCATCCCAATGTTTCTCATTTGAAATGAGAATCCTCTATATGTATTTCTTATTTAACCATACAGTTTAACATCACGGGGAAATGACAAAGATGACTCAATGTTAATGAAGATGTATATTATGGATCCGTGCAATTTTTTTCCATGCGGTAAGGGTGTAGATCACTCTTTATGAAGGGAAATGGATGCTATTTATCTGTGAAGTTTTATGTAAGGCGGTAAGGAAATTTTCCTTGCTATTTAATGTCATGAGGTAAAGACATTGGATCACCCGATGTTAAAGGAAAGTAATCCTATGGATGGGACCAATAATAAAGGTTTGGGTATCACTATGTATCTTGTAATAGTAGGAATCAAGCCATGAATAGTTCATAGGGAACCGTGCAGTTTAACATTCCGAGGAAAAGAAAAAATCCATATAGTTTATCATCATGTGGTTAGGATGAATTTGTATAATTTAATTTCATTTACTCAGGAGGAATGATGGGGCTTAATCTGACCTAGAATCCCATTTGATGATAGATATGAAAACTATTTCTTGAGGAATCTCACATTGGTGGGTGGGGTGACATGATCCCCATCCATGGTGGCCAATGAGTAGGATCCATTATGATAAAAATTATGTGTGACATAAGGACCTTCCCACATGGGTTCAATTTTTAGGGGATTTTTTCCCAGTATCATCAGGGTTTTGAGATCCATCACCAATTCCCCTTAGAGGAATAAAGGAAGGAAAAAAAAATTATTAACAGCCCATGCAATCCGATTTTGATGGAGCTCCAGGTTGTGCAGTGTGCACAATATATTCTCATCTAGATATTCTAATTCTTCTAGCCACTTGTGTAATTGTTAATCATCTAAGAGCTATCTGAAAATGGCTATTCGAAGTGAAGGTATTTGGACCTCTATTTGTAACACTACCTCATTCCCATGAATGTATTGTTGGATCTCATTTCTCTTAAAGAGGTTGTGCAGATTATTGAACATATTATTACTACCTTCATCATAGATGTTCATGTTAAATATCATCATCATTGGGAATCGTAGCATATGATGGCCTAGGAAGTGGGGAGAAGGGGAATTGGTATTAAAAGTGTCACTGATTCCATGAACTATCTTCCAGAGAGATGTGCATGGGATTTCTTTTAG
Source organism: Viscum album (assembly GCA_963277665.1). Taxonomy (NCBI): domain Eukaryota; kingdom Viridiplantae; phylum Streptophyta; class Magnoliopsida; order Santalales; family Viscaceae; genus Viscum; species Viscum album. The sequence goes on along the minus strand of OY728123.1, from coordinate 150,137,452 downwards.
GGAACATAATTGTTGGAAAAACTCATTTTCAATAAGTACGAGATAGGTTTGGGTGGATTGGGGGTAGGAGTTCCAAGATGTGAGACTCAATCCAGACCCATTTACCTTCCATGCACAACCATTCACAATGGATTGTTGGGTTTGGGTCAATAGATTACTGGGAGACCAACTGGGTGGGGAATTTTTTTGGCTTTCTCAGGGTGTCTGATTCTTGAATTTTTCTTCACATAGGCGAGTAGATACCCTTATTCATTCATTCCAATATCAAAGAAAAAAAGAAGGTTATAACATAATTTCTATCAATTCAGACCACGAAATTCTAGTTTCTATTGTCTCATCATCTGGGATCTTCATGATAAAAGAATGCCATTGGGATCTGTATGGGGATCATGATTATGATTCTTGTGGATTTTCTCTATGATGCAAAGAAATACCCACCAAACGTAGCTTCCAGGTATGGCTTATACACCATCATAACCTTCATACTGGTGAGAGAGTGCGATAGAGGGGTGATTCCATTACCTCATGATACAATTGTTGTCGGAGACCTAAGGAAGATTCCATTTATCACATCTTCTTTGAAGTGGAATTAGAAACCTATATGTGGCTTTTATTGGGCACTTACAATGTAAATCTCAAACATGAGGTTCCCAATAATAATTTCTTTCAATCTTGGTTTTGTAACATGCATGGAATCATCCATGAAAAAAATGTGAGGTCCCTGTTTATGGCTGCTGGATGCTGGAGCATTTGGAATGTTCACAACAAGGGTCATCATGATGGGTTTTTGAGTTTGAGGTATGAAGTTTTGGATCATGACCTATCCCTAGATGTTTTTCTTCTTCCACTACTTAAACATAGAAATTCATCCCTATCACTCTACTAACTCATGGATGGTAAGGTTTCTAAATCATGGTTCACGCACCTCCCCTGCATTGTAACTAGGTTTTATGTATTACTACTAGGGATGGTATAAAAATGAATATATATGGGTCATGAAACAGAAATAACATGACGGGGGAGGATTTTTCTCCAACCGAGCTATATTTTTCATTTTTTCCTTTGATTCTTCTTTTGGTTGTGGTGAATCTCTCATGGATTAAGCTTTAGACTTGCTTAGGGTGTTGGAATTGTGCCTCTCCCATATTATCTCCCTGGATGGGGTGGAAACAAGTTCTTCTATTCTTAATAGATCAATATGGAAGGATATCTCAATTCATTAGGCTATCACTTATCTTGTTCTCAAGTGCATTAGTCTTTTCTCTAATGGAATTGATATTACTCACACATGGAGAGAAGGGAAAATGGTTACAGTCTTCCTATACTCCTGGGACACCCATGATAAATCATGTATCATATTTAATACCACATGATCACTACCCCTGGAGTGTGAAAATCATGTGAGATATGATTCTATTTGACTACATTATCTTAGGCCCCTATTAATTTTTTCGGGCCCCCATTCAATAAAAATTGTTAAAGTTTGATCTATTGAAGGCATCTCTATTTCCATTTTCCAATGAATGATAATGAGATGAGTGATTGGACTCGATATTATAATCATGGTATAGTCTCATCAGTTTTATAGAGTATAAGTTCATTCTGTTTTTTGTCAATATTGTGTGAAGGACCCCGAACATGGTGATGATATGGGACTTTACGAAGTAGATGATATTTTTCATCCCAAATTCCATGAGGGGTATTTTCTCATCCCATTTGAAAAAGAAGTCAGTAGCCGTAAGGATGTATTTTAACTACTTAACTGTGGCTGAGTGATATGGCCCCACAACATCCATCTCCCAGACAGAAAATAAATAGGAATATTTAGTTGTATGATGCAATTTCATGGGTTGATAAATCTAGTTTGAATAGATTTGAAATGTATGAAATTTCATGGTTAATTAAACGTAGTCATATGTTATGGTTTTCCAATAATATCCCAACCTCTAAATTTTGTGGGAGAGCCTAGTTTCAGAATAATGGGTACTGCAAGGGATAGAAAGTACTTCTTAAATGATGGAAATAATATCTTCTTCTATTATGTATTTAAGGATTATTTCATCAAATAGTTATTTTAGAGGGTTTTCTAATCATTTGGACTATCCTACAGAGTAAAATTTGTCACTTGGAACCAAATATGTTCCCTTTAGGAATGATCTTTTGGGAGAATCCCACTTTGGAGATAGCTAATTATGGAATCTATCCATACAGAGCTTGTCATTATATCCTCAAACTCTAGGGTGGTGATAACCTGATTGATTTCTTCCATATAACATACAAGTAATAATGAGACCATTCATTGATGTGTGATACCAAATATTGCTTCCTCCTAATCAGGTTTGGCCCGAACAGTGGCTTCATTATCTAGTGCATTGGTGCGAGCATTCCGTGATTGGGGAACATGTTGCAATTTGGGATCAAAATGGAATTCCTCCGTAAATCCTCTAACATAGCCAATGAGAGAGGATAGTTATTATTTTTAATAGCATATTCAACACTGATATAATTTATCACCAATTCCAAGTCCCCTTTTATATTCAGTTAGGCTATGTACAGTTTTAGGGATATTATCAACCCAGCGATGAGGGTTTGATATTTTTCCTCATTGTTTGTATAGCCCTCAAATAGTGAGAAATAGTAGGGAAAACTTATTTTTCCAGAGGGTAAAATAAAATTCCTAAACCAATTGAGCTTTGGGTTTTCCATCCCTGTACCGATAGGAATCCAGGAGGCACCATCATAGTACATATCCAATGTTTGGGAAGCATCATGGTTATAGAAGACCTCATCTTCTATAAGATCAGTGTCCCCCGATGTATTTTTTAGGGAGTATGTGCTGCAAGGAAATCGACTAGGTCTTGTCCTTTCACTAACATATGTGATAGGAACTAAATTTCATATTGCTTCAAAATGGCCTCCCATTGATCTAAGTTCCCAATAAACATAGGACAACTAATTATGTATTTTGGAGGATCAATACGAGAGACCACGTGGGCTTTGTGGTGCTGCAAGTAATGCCTCTTCATTTTCATCGCAAAGATGAGGGAGAGACATTTCTTCTCGACATCAGAATATCTAGTATCTGTACCTAGCATCGTCTAGATGAGGCAGTTGAGACTATTTTCACTTCCCGGATCATTTTTATATATGATGAGGGATCCTAGTGAACATTACAAGGAGGCCACATATAAGATAAGTGGAATCCCTTCCACTATAGGGATCAAAACCAGTGGGTGCAGAAAGTACTGCTTAATGCATTCAAATTCTTTTTGATAATCATCGCCCCATTGATAGGCGATTCACTTCATTATTAGTCTAGTAAAGGGGAGATCTTTTATAGCCTGGTAAACTATGAATCAACAAATGTAGGTGTGGCTCCCTTAGAGTCACCTTTAGTTCATCGAGATTTATGGGGACGTGACATTGCAAAAATAGCACTAGTCTTTTCTGTTTTAACCTTAATACCACTGTGGCATACCACAAAGCCAATGAACTTTCCTATTGTTACCCCAAAATAACATTTCAGTGGATAAATATTTAAAATGTGTTGTCGAATCTTGTCAAATATTGTTCATAGATCTGTGCACATCACTATCAGGATTTAACAACCAGGTCGTTGACATAACACTCAGCTATCCTTCCCAGGAGTGGCTTAAAAATACGATGCATGGTGCACTAGTATGTATCACCAGTATTATTTAATCCAAAGGGCATGACCTGATAGCATAATATTCATTTAGGTACTTTAAATGAAGTTACTTATTCACTTATAGGGTCCATTTCGATTATATTGTACCACGAGTATCCATCTATAAAGGGATGCTCTTGGAAGACAATAGTCACATCAATCAAGAGTTTTGTGATCAACAATGGGAAATCATTTTTTGGAAAATTACGATTAAGGTCTTTGAAATTAATACAGACCCTAATACATCAGTTCTTTTTCTTTATGGGGATGATGTTGGAAATCCATCTTGGGTATTACACTTCTCAGAAAAAATTGGATTTGATCAACTTTTCAACTTCCACCACTAAATTGGTGACATGAGGGGGTGCCTCCTCTTGGCTACATGCTTGAATCATCTATGCACATAGGGTAGTCTAAAATGGTGTGTATCTACATATGGATTCATTTTGGGAATTTCTATATAATTCTAGGTGAAAATATATCAAAGATTTTTTAGAAATGAAATGTACATATCTTTCTCTTTTAGTGGAATGGAATCACTAATCAGAGTAGGTCGCACATCTTATTTTGTTTTCAGATTTATTTGTATGAGCTCATATATGGTAGTGGAGACACCTTCCTTGATTGTGAGAGGGGAATTTTTTAGTTCAGCCTCATCCTCCTCCAATTCTGATTCTGTTGAGTAATTTTTAGATGAACAAGGAAATCTATGGGATTATCTATCACTATCATGGTGAGGGGAGAAATTAGAAGACACGTTATCATCCCATAATATATGAGTCATCGTAGAGAGATGCAGGAGATGATTACATTTTACACTATCTCTGAGGATAGGAGGTGTTTGGACCTCTAAGACTATATCTATTGTGTTTACCAAATTTATGGGGAGAATATAGTTGATGGTGATCATAGTCTAGGGATTAACCGGGTTGGTCCCCAAGAAATTTTGAGATGAAACATATATATCATCATACACCATTTTTTTAACTCCATTCTTATAGAAATATGTTTTAGAATATGTGGCTTCAAAAGTCTCAAAGGGGAACTATCACAATGTAGTTTGATGAATTTTCTATCCATGAGAGTCCTCAAACCCTGATATAATTTTAAAGCTCCACAAAGTGGATATGGAGCCAAGGTCTTCTGAGAAGGACGTTATATGTAGTATCTTACTAGATAACCATGAAATCAACATCACATGTGAGTTACCCATATCATTATCTAAGTATTATATTCCTGATAGGTCTTTGATTATGCTTATAATTACATTGAATGGTCATCTTTATGGGAGATAAATCCCCTTTTCCAAATCCAAAATGTCAGAGGGTTTGAACTAGGATGATATTGATACCAGAACCCTTACATATCAGAACCATTTAGACATTGACATTATTGATTTAGTAGGAAACATAGAGGGGCTTGATATGTCCCTGAAGAACATCTTCCTGATCATGATCAGTGAATGAGATGACGACACGATATTCTAAGGAGATGGTCTCCACTCGATAGAACTCGGTTGTAACGTCTTCTATCTCAAATTCCTATGGGATACAAATGGATTCAACAAGTTCCTCCATGAGTTATTTTAAAAATCATAGTGCATCAAGGATTGAGATCATGGCTGAAAAAACAAATAGGTATTTCAATTTTTTTACATTTGTGCCAAAGGTTAGCGCTTCCTCATATCAGGTTTCTCCTAGGAATGTAGTTCGGGAGATGAGGCTTCTAAGGTAGATGGGCCTAGAGTCTTTATAGAAGTTTAGGGGTCATTTTCTACTAGTGGTGGGGTTCTTGTTAGACTACACCTTTGTCTGGGATTATCGGATGATCGAAGCCCCACTAGGCGATCATGGAGGACAATTGGGTGAAAATGACCATCAGAGGGTTCTGAAACACCTACTTGTCTCTTTTGGGCCCCCCTGAAGTGCTTGGCAATGGTTATCATCTACATATATGTACTCTATGGTAATATGATTGGAATATTGGGTGTAATGATATTTGTGCTGTCCCTTATATCCTCGGTTTCAGAGTATACGAATTCCCATTCCCCAGTTATCTGTGGGAAAACCTTATTCAGGGGCATGTTCATCCTCAGATAAGGGGTATTTCAAGTGTATCATGTTAACATAAAAAAATATCATCTCTTCATCCAATGAGGAGAAGAAATCTTTAAGAGGTTGGTATTACTTTGGAGCATAATATGATTCCTCTTATTCGGTTTATTCTTGCTTCTGATGGTCATGCCCGCCAATAGGAGTTACTTCTGATGTTTCCTATTTCATAGGTGGTGCATCTATGGTGATTCTATGCAACTATGCTTTCAGGGTGGTGTGAGCTTGATCAACTATTTCTCGAGTCATCTAGTGGTCAAACTTTTACGCATGCTTGGCCAGAACTTTCTGCCAGCCATCCTCTTCTTTTGGCCAGATAACAATGATGAAAGACACCTGATCTAGGGTTTTTTCTAATGCCACCTATCCGAAGTATACCCTTCCTTAAAGGACATATTTGAAGATGAATAAATGTTGTATTCTATGACCTAGCCTCCAATGGAAATCATAATAGTTGGGATTGTCAGTGAGGTTGAACTCATTAGGATTTATAGGTAGTGGAATCTTGAGAATGATATTATCCAATGTGGACAAAAAATAATTGGGGACATATTAATTTTGAAAGTATTATACTTTGTTCATCCATTACTGAAATCTCATGCGACCATGGTTTCTAGGTGCCTTTGGCCAAGGGAGATTTAGTGGTTTTTTCCACTCAATAGGAGGTGGTGGGTGGTTCATGACCTTCCTGGGTGCTTATATGGGAACCTCTATAGGCATGAAAGTGATATCTACAACTTCTACCATGATTGGATTTTTTAGCTATAATTTGGGAATGAGTGGAGTTTTGGATCGGGTTCACTAAATGGATTCCTTGTGTTTTTTTTCATTTCAACAATCTCATGGAACCCACTTAGATACTTCATGTGGATTAGAGGTGTATGCAACTCCTCCCAAATATTTTAGGCACCGAGTTCCAACAATTGATCCTATGATAGAGGGATACTAAATGAATAGGTTAAACCTTTCCATAGGGATATGATGTTAGGAACCCTCTTGTTCTCAGCCGGTTTGTAGTTTTTCAGGTCGATGATCATCATTATTTTCATTTGAGTGGAGCTTAATTGATAAAGGAACTGACAATGAATGTCTTATTATCTTGTAACGGATCCTACTAGATGACTATAATACAAAAAAGGACGTCCCTATCAGAGTAGATACAGTACACCTCAACTTTTTTGCCTCTTGTTGGCTTTGATAGACCATCTTCAATCCAAATCAGGATACAAAGTGTGTGGTATGTTGTTCAGGGTCTCCTATACCATCAAAAGTAGAGAAGTTATGATTGTCAAAATTGGATGGAGGAAAAGTTCCATCCAAACATTTAGGATTTGGATTCCTCTTAGGTTGTATTGGTGCACATCTCCCTTCCATGGCTTCTATTTGAGTATTTATGGACTCGATGACATTAAGATGCTCCAGGGGAACTGTTGTCTAAGCCACCTCCCATCTATAGGGAGTAGGTAGGGGCCGATGGGGTGCTCCTGATTTCATTTCTTTCAAATTACCAATTCATCCCAAGACTGAATGATCATCCAGATGAGGGAGAGGATGTCTCCGAAATGGAGGGAATCCATGATCATTTTCGAATCTCTCATATATATAGACTGGTTTCCTAAATATAAATCCAATATGAATCATAGAAACCTCTCTTGATGTCGGGTTGGATATATGAGGTAGAATATTCTTCTTTTCTTAAATATGTTACCCAATGAGAATATTTCCCCTGAGTAGCTCCTCGTTGAGTCATCTGAGATTTTTTATCCTTCTCTCATATTACGACAAACATTCTTCTATGAAAGGAAATTGAACTCTTCTGGATTTTGATCAGGATGTAGTTGTATATTTCTTTCTTTCTATGGTAGTATTCCCTTGGGTAGGTGGAAACTCGATATTTGGGGAGCCAGTTTTTGGAGACTTCTTTGGTTCCAGGTGAATACATCCTCATTTGGTTCATCCAATTCACCCTCCTCCTTGGGAAAATTTTCCATGTTGCGACCTTTTTTATTTTCATCTTGATCAATGTCTTCCATATTGAAAGTGATTAAATTCCCAGATTCATATCAATAAATGTTTGTTCTGCCATTACTCTTAACACAACATTATGATTCTTAATATCTTTCATTGGGTTCATCATTCAAACCCTTGGCCTTATTGGGTCATTTTGGCTTGTAACCCTAGTGGGGTCTGATAAACGTCATTGTACGCTCCATCCATATTATTCTATGAACAGTGACCATGAGGGAGTTTTCAATCGTGATTTCCAAATGGGAACTGACCAACAAATGTTTTTATCGCAATAGAACGAATATGTGGGATTTCGATTGTTGATTATTTCTTCCTAAACTATAGACAACTGATAATACTTATGGTGGTAATGATGATGAAAATTATTCATCCCTGTGCAGTGGGGGTTATTAGGGGTTGCAATCGACATTGATTAGTCCTGTTGTTGAGGATCCAATTATTCATGTTGGGAATTTGATGACTCTTGGGACAAAAATGAAAATATAAATTTCCCCAGCCCAGTGTGGTGGGGTTGATCTGGAATCACCATTGATGTCTCCAGGGTCCTCTCAGGGTACAATGAACCTAGTGATGGTGATGATATATAATTTCCTCCAGCCCAGTGGGTTGGTTTTCTATTGTAGTAGCTTCTGAAATTTCTTGAATCCTCTTAGGAATTGACGATCTGAGAGGTGGAGGTAGTGGTAGATACTCTCTTGAACTGTTGAGATGTGTCCGCTCCTAACTGACTAATATGGTAGCTTCTGTTGCATCTTGTCTAATGTAGAGAAGTTGTGATCACATGGGAGACGGGTTTGATGTAAGCCCATGATAAGTACCATTAATTACATGAATTTGATTGAGTAATCAAAACTTTGGCCTCTGTGTCTGGAATGTACTCTCATTTCTTCAAGGGGCCCAATTTGAAGACATGTTGGCTATCCACTCCCTCTATTCTTGATGTTTGGACACCATTTAAGTAGGGGAATTCTACTCTAGTGACTAGATAAACTGATTGTTTCCCATTCCCCTAATTTTTTTAGTGGCTATAACATTGCATGACCTCATATTTGAGGGGTTATACAATTTCAGGGAAGTGAAAAAGTGTAAAATTCAATGCTCTCCCCATCCTCGAATACATGTGAATGATGGGTCTTCGAATATTAGCTATTGAAGTTTCGCGATGTAGTGGCTAAAGGCATGTTGTAGATTCCCATTTTGATTTTCTAGTTCTGGATATTGGTCCATGGAGATAGAAACATTTCATGATTAAAAAAGAGTATATTGATTTTATGAAGGTGACACTTGTATCCAGGGTAAGGGAGATGTTGATTCTTTTGTCATTGATGAGTATACTATGTATTATAGAAGAGATAAGAATTCCATTACTTTTTTAGCTCATCTAGGATCTCATAATCAGAAGTAATGAGGGGATAGAATATGATGGGAACGTTTTTTCTGGATAGCTCTCTTTGTATTCTAGTGTTAGCCTCCTCTTCATCAAACTTACATGCCTCTATCCGATTAGACCATAGAAGATGGATTTGATGGTCTCCTATTGATGGGAGTGGAGTTCTGCTGAAAGTTGATGGGGAAACATATATAGTTGACCCCATTGTTTTGAGAACCTCTATATTCAAAGGTGTTAGAGTTTTGAACAACTCTCTTTATAGAGTTTTTGGGGCATGGGGGTGACTTCCTTTTCCATGGGAGATATCTTCATGGGGAGGTTGACCATAGTGGATGTTAGGAGTAGAGTCCATGTAATCCATCCCCACACTACCACGAGGAGGAATATATCTCTAAGTGTTAAAGGAACCTCGTGGTGTTGAGAATGTATCTCAAAGAACCTCAAGGACACTGGCATTGAGAAGATTAGGAATATGGGTTGTGTTCTGCATCATGGTTAGAATATGACAACCTTCATTTTGGAATTGTGTAGGGATATAAGCCTAATATATGATGGTTTCTAAAAATTTTATATAATCATATGGTGCTATGGGAATATGCATCCACTATTGAGAATATTTTGGAATATTCCAATTAGTTGTCTCGTTATTGATAGGAATATGGAAATTTCTTAAGGAAAGTGTCATTCTCACTTGGTGAGCCTCAGTCAAGACGACAGTATGAGCCTGATCCTAATCCTTTGGGATATTCTACTAGTTTTTTATTATTAGGAGCATGAGCCCGCCACAAGGCTTGTGCCGCTCTCACCTAGTGAGGCCTAGTTAGAACAGGAATATGAGCCTCATATGAATATGCATTCCCCACCAGAATATGCCGATGAACCTCAAGAATGAGGGAAATAATATGAGCATTCTTCTGTATTGCCTTGGAATGATGCATGTGCGATAGTTCATCAGAGGATGCAGTAATATATGTCTTGATTCCACGATCTGTTGGAGTATGCTTGGAAGATTCACTAATAAGAATATGATCCTATCCCATGGCTTGTTCCATTCTCACTTGGTCTGCCCCGACCATAACGAGGATATAAGCCTGATATTGGGCCTTTAGAGTATGGATCTAGACTTCTTCGATAGGAATATGAGCCAGTCCCAAGGATTGTGCCACTCTCGCATGGTCATTCCCAACCACAACAGGGATATAATCCTGATCCCAGGCCTTTGGATTATGCCAGCAGAATCTTTCGATAGGCATGTGCCCCTATCCCGAGGCTTGTGCCTCTCTCACTTGGTGATCCCTGATTGGAGTCGTAGTATGAACTAGGGAAACTTGTATGTTAGTTTCCACAAGACAAATATGGATTATCCTTAGTGTGTCACAAGAGTTTTATGATTGTGATAGATCCCACATACACCATTTTTATTCCCTTTATTTTATTTGACAACAGTCTGGGATTATGAGAAGTTACAAAAATATCAATTAGAATATTTTATCTACTTATTGTGGTGCTTTGGGTGAACAACAAAAGTCCTCTGTTGGTGTGTAATAATTTTATGTAAAAATCCATTTGTTTGTCCTTAGGGAGCTAAAGGGGGAGTGCATAGTCTCTTTAAAATACATGAGGCACTTCATGTGATGAGGTTAAAAATCCTAATGGATTTCATAAGATAAGGTGGACATGTTGTCAGGGACTTGCTGTGTGTTTTGGATCACTGGTGGCACACCACATGATGTTCAATTACTGTGTGAGTCTTTTCCTCCTCCCCTTTGTTTACTTTGTTCTATTCCACAGAGGATCTAGGGTCTTGTGAGTTTTTTCAGGTGTTTCTAAGGATAAATATCCTTTCCAATGGTGGAACATCACATTATCATTAAGTTCGAAAATGATTTTTACCTTTTGGAAATTTTCATCTTATTTTATGAGGATTTTCATGTTGTATTTTCATGTACATACTGCGGACAATCAACATGGCCTTGAAGATCTTATCTGACAGTCGCCACACAACCATTGATTGTTCTGAGCGCCTTCACAAGAGCATGCAGGCTTGTTGAAAGGGGTTCCATGAGATTTGATGTAGGTTATTAACTATGTGTGGAGTCTTCGTATGACCTTATAATGGTCAAGTGATCACAAGTCCTTTAATGGTTTATGCACTCTATAGGTCTTTGATAACTTTTCCTTCCTTTTCTTTTGGGTCGAAAATAATACCCATAGTCAGGTATTTATTCCTTTGTGGATTTGATGATGCTAATTTAGAGGGAATCAAAATATGTGAAGGTTGATCTCCCTTTCCTGATAGTTTATTTAGTATTTTTATAATGATAACTAATCCATGCCCAAAATAACATCAAATTACACCAAATGAAGTAAGTTAAGAATTTATGAGAGGTTCAATCAAAAAACATTAAACGAGGAGGATTTATAAACATCGGATGCAATAATATCCCCATTTTCTATTCTCACAAATAACTCAACATCAATATTTAGGTGGTGTTTCAATTTTTCTACTAAAATAAAAATATTTGAATGAATTCATAGAACTAGAATAAAATATTATGTTTGATATTATTGAATGAATAAACAGCATACTTGTCACAACATCATTTTCGAGATCCACCTCAGTAGTAGTGATATAATATTCCCTTACTTGTTTATATAGAGGTTTTTATTGTTGATTTCTTCCAACAACCCTTATCCTAGGGAAATGTATCACATAATTCTTATGTTTTTTATTGTTGAAACATTGTACTACAGGCTGAGTGCTAATATGAAACATCCTTTCTTTCTCCACATTTATGGGATTATTCATATCCCTTAGCTAGATTACCATCTCTTCCTCATTAAAAGCATCTCCTGGTTCCCCTTATGAAGTTTCTAGGATTCTTATTCTCACACATTTGACATGTGGGATGTTGGGTTTTCTTTTCATCATGGGATTTATCTGTTTATCCTCCAAGATTAACATCTTTTTTCTAGTTTTATCTCCGAGCCCATGAGACCACTGAGAGTATCCAATCTTTATTTCAACCATAAGGGAACAATGAAAAATATCCTCATAACGGTAAAAGTCTCGAATCACTAAGGATTTTTTTAGACTCATCTTTAGTCCACTAAATATGTAATCCAATTTGATATCATTTTTCATGAAAAATCTAGAGGAATATCGGGAAATACTTGTAAAGTTTTCCACATATGCCCCGATAGACACGTATTAATTTTTCTTCATGTTTAGGAACTACCATTCAATCTTAATATGAGGGTTCAAGGAAAACATTTATTGAAAAATATTTTATTGAATGCATCAAAATAAATGGAATTAATTTCATCCTTGGAATTTGTGTTTTTGATCAGTTTCCACCACTTATCAGATTCTCCATCAAAACAATTGACCATCAATATGAATTTATCTTCTTTTGATCATTTAAGGAAAAATAATATCCTCTTAATGGAGTTAATCCATTTTTTTGTGATGATATGATCATAATATCCACTAAAGATGGGAGGATTTTGTCATATAAAGGATTCATACACAACTTTCTATTTTCTATGAGGTAATTCCACTTAATTCGTGTTATTATTCATAACATGATTGAGTTTTGTTAGTACTATCATGATGTTTTGGGCACCCATTCCCATCAGATATGGAATTTCATTAGGCTAATAATTTAATTTCCTATCAAATTGATTGTTAGAATGTGTTCTCATTTTTCATTCCATTAAAAAATAGAAATAAAGACCAATTATGGGGATTCAATACTTAGAAAATAAGAATATAAAAAAGGAAACTTTGATCATTGATGGACAAAAATTCAAACCAAAGGTATATCAAAACATTTGATTCCCTAAGTTTCAATCTATGTTATCTATTATGATAGAATTATCATAGGGTTCTTACTAAAGTTTTCCAATCATAATCCCCATAATGACAGGATACCAAATTTAGTGACCCTATCTATTTACACATATTATTATAACATTTTATGCATAATTAACAATCAAATAAAAACCAAGGATCGTAAATTTTAGCATCATTATAAGATTAAATACATAAAACTGAAAACATGGAAATATAATAAAAAATATTTATATTAATCATCCATAATGATATACTAACTTCCTTTGAGATCTTAAAAATTTATTGTATAACCAAGGGAATATATGAACAAAGGTATGAGCTAAAAATCTCAGTAAGGGAACAACCATTGGAATAAATCATAACACATAGGTTAGAAAGCATAACAGGAAGACATAAAAAGAAATTGAGCATGAATAAACATATGGAATCATAACATGTAGAACATGGTATCATGTAATCATGTAAAAATTGGAATTTGATTTCAACAAACAACATGACATAAACATGAGTTAAGGATAACTGCCAAGACGATATCACATGGTGGACAAAGTCCCATAAATGAATTAGGTTTACTGCATGTCCCAACAAGACATATCATGAGACTAAAACACTGACCAATGAATTATATTGGTATCTAGGAACATCCATAATATCATGTTCATGAATATGTGTTGCACATGAAGAATCAAACATAAGTAATAAACATTAGGGTTACCCATGGAAAGATATGTGCGTCATAATCATATAATATGGAATAAACAATGGGCTTATCATAATGATGTCCACGAAAGGATGTATTAAAAAAATACATGTAAATTAATAATCTAAATTAGGAATATATCATGATAAATTATGTCTAGTTTAAGTGAAAACATGTAAAAATAGTGTTTAAGAAACTTTAGAAATGATCCGCATTGTTGGGGTTAAAGGTAAAATATAAAAGAGTCTTTAAAGTAGACAAATGAATAATTTTTGTATAAACCCATAAATGGACTAAGTTATTTTTTCATGATAAAAAAGTTTTATTTTAAAGAAATATCAGTTTCCTAAAATATATTATGGAGTTTACTTGAATGTGGGTAAGAAATTGGGAAGTTCCCTTTAATCAGGCTTTCTTATCGGGAGTAATTGAAAAGGAATCCTTATAAAACAAGTATTTACCCATAAAATAAAAAATAATTAAGCTAGGTACATATTTTTGGATCATAAACACAAAATTTAGTAGGATTACATTATAATAATGTATAATTACATTGGGGTAAATAGAGATAAACTGAACCCCAAAGGAAATATTGTGGTTTGGAGAGAACCCCATACCTTATGTCTTAAAGTGTTATGAATCTGCACTTAATATCCTTGATAATAAAATGAGATTAATTAATTAATTAATTTTGAACATATTATAAATGTATATTATTTACTATAAGGTTATTAAGTTCATTTATGGACTTTTTGATGAGTTATAAGATTCTATTTCTTCATTCAGGGAGCATTCATTTCATGATTTTATGAATAGTTCCCTTGAGTTTAATTATGGGAGTCCTTTTAAAATTGATGAAAAAAACCCCAAAGTGGAATTATATGATATTTATTCACCCAAATAATTTTAAATTCTCCCATATATAATTTTTTGTTTAGATATGAGAATGATTCATTAGATAAAATGTTAATGATGACTATTAGTTTATTTTATTAAATTTTCGATTATCACAAACTAGTTTTGGTTTATTATTTAATACTATGTGTTTATATTATTTACATAACATAAAAAAGTTATAATATATATTTTAATCATTATAAACTTTTTATCACCATCCTTGAAGATGGTAATAGGAAACAAAAAGATTTCTTCCATGAAGGTTGTGAATCGACACATCATGGACAATGTTTTCGTTTTTAAGATAAAAAGAAGAAAGTAAGAGATTTGATGATGGATATCACATTAACATAATAATATTACACTATATGTATGATACTATATTTATGATATTAATTTTTATATGTTAGGTGATGTAAGGATAACAAAAGAAATGAAATTAAAAGAGAAAGAGGGAGGGTTTTACCTCTTGAGTGTCATCTCCTTGAGAACCTTCTTAAGGCACATGCAAATGGTCTTTGGGTGGGACCAAAAAGAATTGAAAATGGGGTATATTTTTGGGAAAGTAATTGGGTAGAATATTATCAACCTAAAAATCTAATAAGGTATGAGGATAAAATGTGGTGAGGGGTGGTATTTATAGTGTGAGAAGAGGGGTGTTTTTTATTATATTATTCATTAGTTTATTTTTTTGGCTCAAGACTATCAATAGTGTTGATTATTGTGACTAATTACAATAAATAGAGAATGTTATTTCTTGATAATTGACACTTACATCATCCATGACCCAACCATGACTCAAAAATTCATTTATTTACTTATAATGCTAAATAACATAAATCACTGTATTTCACTATTCACAAAAATTTCAACTATTTTAGAAAAATCCCAAAAAATAAACCTAACAGTTTTTCATTGTTTAGATTTAAAAAAATAGACTCCATTTTATGAAAATAATTTTCTAAATATGAGTTATTTAATTTTTAATTAAAATGATCATTTATTTGAAAAATACTGATATTAAAATTATAACTGATTTTATTACACTTTGAAAAATTAATTAAGTTCTCAGAAAATTTTATTATAACAATATGATAACAAAATATTGATTTATTAATCTATTTTATGAAAATAAATTTTATTTAAAATGATTATATTAATTATAAAATTATAAATTAACATTTACTTTTTACAAAAATACTAACACTTAATTTATCATTTTTAAAACATTTATTTACTTATAACTTGATATAAATATATCATATTCTCACTCAAAATATAAATAGATTTTATTTATACTTTAATATGTTAGGTTACTATTCTGTTGGCCATATAACTATTCATAACAGTCAAATTACTGTTCCAATGGTCAATTTACTTTTCCATTGGTATATTTCCTTAATTTCTAGAAATATTACTTCTTTCATTAATTATTCATTTATAAAGCTTCTATTGTGTAATATATCTGATTTATACTGTATGAAACTGTTATAATAAAGGAATTCGAATTTAAAAAATTCCAGGTCTTTATAGAGTGGAAGTGGGATTCCATATCCACGGACTTTGTGACAGGGCTTTCAAAGACAAGGAATGGCCATGATGCCATATGGGTGATAGTTGACCAACTTGTGAAGTTGAGGTACTCTTTTTCTATCAATTAGAAGAGTTCGGTGAATAGTTTGGTGCATATGTACATACGAGAGATTGTTGTCCTTCATGGGGTATCTTAAAATATTATCTATGATTGTAACTCATAGTTTACATTGTGATTGTAGAGATGCCTACATGAGGCATTCCGGACCATGATGAGGATGAGTAAACCCTTTCACCCTAAGATAGATGGGAAGACCAAACAAACTATCCAACTGTTGGAGGATAAGTTGAGGGATTTCATATCAGACTTTGGTCAGAACTGGGAGGATCACTTTCCCTTGGTAGAGTATGCATTCAACAATAACTACCACTCTACTATTGTCATGGTAATATTCAAGTATCTATACGAGAGACCTTATAGGCCACCCTTGTGCTGAATAGAGATCAGTGAGAAGTCTCTTTTGGGTCCAGAGTTGGTGCAGGTGACAACAGTGAAGGTCTAGGTCATATGTGAGAGGATGAGGATGGCATAGAGAAGACAAAATATTACACAGATCGATGTTGTAGGACCTTGGAGTTTAAACAGGGAGACCATGTTTTCCTGAGAGTCTCCCCACAATGAGGATTGGGGAGATTTAGTTGAGGAGGCTTGATATCCCCAAGGTTCAATGGGTCGTTCGAGATCTTAAAGAGGATGGATGAGGATACTTACCGCCTCTCCTTACCCCGCCCTCCATATTTGGAGTGATTGCACGTCTTCTTCCACATGTCATAGATGAGGAGATATGTGCATGGCCCCCATGAACATCATTGATCGGGGTAAGTTGGACATCAATAATGGAACCACTTTCTCAGAGAACTAAGTGGGGATAAAGGATTAACCATAGATAACCCTACATGGATGGATTATCCCCATGTCTTTTATGTTGTAGAATCATGAGAATGTTCAGTAGAGCTCATGTGAGAGGAAGATCCAGATGCAGGCTTAGTATCCCGAGTTTTTTGTGTAGTTTTTAATTTCTAGGATGAAAATATGGAATGAGGGCATAATGTAGAGAATTGTTTCCTCTTGTAAGACGTTGAAATATTTGTACATATATTTTTAAATCTAGGTGTCATTATTGTGTGTGATTCCAAGGCCTGGTGTACTCAAAATTAATTTAATAAAAATATTAAAAATATTTTATATTACACACATGTAGTTTCTTAAAAAAATGGAATTAATATTAAATGGAATCTTGGATCATAAATACAAGACCACAGTTGAATTCATAATGTGATGTTTACCCTAGAAGAGACATAAAATAAGTCATCTCGGGGTGTTTAGATAAACCAGCTATTACCAATATTTTTAGTGGATTAATTAAAACATTAATTCAATTAATTTATTAATATAATTCAATGGATTACATATATAAGTATGCTTATATATAAAATTTCCTAGGGTTAGTTGCATAATCTCTGGGAGGATTCCATAGTGTTCTTATAATTTTTTTTTGGAAAATCACATCTGGTGATGAAGAATCTCTATATCAGAGTAGATTGGGACATAACAAGTATAATAAATTATTACATTCATTGGTAGGCATGTTATTCGAGGAATAATGATCCAATATCTACATATAACTCATCAATTCATTGATTTTTCTAGTTATGATTAAATTTATTAAGAAGAATCATCATGTTCATGATTTGTGCCAATTATTAAACATTATAATTGTCACGACCCGTACTCGGGGCCCCTGCTGTGACTACCCCAAGCCCGCCTTCCATAGACCAGGGGCTGGCGACTAGCACCAAGGCGTGATTCCCAGTAATAAGGGAAGACATTGCCTTTGTAAAGTAAACAAACACCACAGAGCAAGCAAGCAGAAGTAAACACTATGTAAAAACTGATACAAAGTAAGTGCGGAAAGGTAAGTGGGCCAGTATACAAACCCAAACTGAAAGTAATGTACAACTGGAATGGGAAAACAGAAACTGAAAAGTAAAGCCGCAGCATTAAGTCGTCCACTGGAAGTCCCACCTGAAGGGTGGGTACAGATAGCCTCCATAGCTCCTCGGGTCCATCTATCCACTCCGAGTACGCCCCGCCCAGTGGTCCACCTCCGGGTACCGACCTTCTCCTCGTGCCTCTAACACAATCAGCATTGTCCGTCTTCTACAACCAACACAACGTAGTGCGGGCATAACTCGTGCAGGGGTGAGTATAAGCTACTCAGTAGGGACCCCGAGACCCTCGAAGGTCTCCCAGAATCCCCAAAGGATAATCCATAAAGGAAAGATACAATCATGAAGTAACATCTGACACTACTTAGGTATATACCCATACATATACCTAAGTCATCAATTCCAGTTCGGCTCCAACATCCGAGCCCAAGTTCGATCACATCCACACAGGATAGCACAACACAATCCACATAGGAAAGCCGGTCAAGATTCAGCTCAAACAGGTATACTTCTTTGTATGAAAATAGAGATGATCAGATATTGCCACTGATTCATCTAAGCCGTCGGACCCACATAGGATCAATAGGTACTAACCCCCACAATTACCTACAAAGGATCCATAGGTACTAACCTTCGCAATGACCCACAAAGGATCAATAGGTACTAACCCCCGCAATGACCCACACAGGATCGATAGGTAACTAACCCCTGCAATTACCCACATAGGATCGGACCCACACAGGATATGTAGGCGTTGACCCACACAGGACCACTGAGCGCTGACCCACAAAGGATCGGTAGCACTGATCCACGTAGGATGGCTGAGTGATGCAGTCGTCGCCGTCGAATCCACGGAGGATTTCTGTACAGTCATCGTCGTCTTCGCAGTCGCAGCCGACTCTAGGGTTCCTGCACATAGCAAGTTCATTCGGGAGGGTCCGCACTACGAGACGAAGGGCTGATACATCAACTGACACATATTCCGGAGTTGATGTATCCAAAAGTTCTGTATCGTTAACATGAACTCAACGTCACAGACGGCGCGTCAATCGGACGCCCGGTCTGAGAGTTATTGGCTTTTTCGTCCCAGGGGCCCAGTTGGTTTTTAAGTCAAAACGAACCCAAACATACTCCAACTACATCCAAACCTCAAGTGGAGTAAGACAAAAGGTCCATCTCACTTAGAGGAATCCATCAAAGTCGACGGCACGTCAATCAGACATCCGGAGTTCAAGTTATAAGTGTTTCCGCTCTGAGGGCCCGGTTGGTTTCGTGTTCGAACCAACCCAGATGAACCCAAAATTCTCCGAAACGTTGGGTACAATATACTGAAACTACCGTCTCGATCCAAGGATCTCTATGCAACTGATGGTGCATCGATCGGAGGTCCCCAGCTCATTTTATGGGCAACAGACCGAAAGAGGTTCGGTATTAGGGGGTTCGGGCCCGGTCCGACCAGGCCCGTTACCCTCTGGGTTGGCCCGAACTGGGGTGACCCGTCCCGAGTCCGGGTCTGGCCCGCATGGGCGCCGCTCGGCCTGGCTGGCGCGGCCCAGTCTGGCGGATCGGGCATGGCAGCCAGCCCGGTGCACTGGCGCCTGCTAGGGGCTCGGCCGTTTCGGCCGAGCGAAGGGACGCGGGGGGGGGGGGGGGGGCTGCTTCCCGCTTTGTGTAACTGCGGCCCCACGTTGGGGCCGCTTTTCTGTCCAATCGGGGGTTTCAGACCCCCGGATTTCCCCCAGACTGGTCGGCCCGCTCCGGCCGGCCGGCTGCTGCCGCCACGGGACCGGCGCTGGCCGGTCCCCCTGCTCCGACGCCGGCGGCCCAGAACCGGCCGCCGGTCTCCCTGCTCCACCGTGGCCCGGAAACAGTCGCGACCTTGGTCCGTCCGATGCGGCGCGACGGCGCCGCACTCCTCCTCCATGGCCCCGCTCCGGTCGTGGTAATTTTGAGGTTCCTTGGCTTTTGGTTCGTCTTCAACGGCGCGGCGCGACGGCGCCACGCTTCTTCCCCTTTCCTTAATAATTCCTGCCCGG
Source organism: Viscum album (assembly GCA_963277665.1). Taxonomy (NCBI): domain Eukaryota; kingdom Viridiplantae; phylum Streptophyta; class Magnoliopsida; order Santalales; family Viscaceae; genus Viscum; species Viscum album. Next base: position 150,117,203 of record OY728123.1, on the reverse strand, counting down.
TGCTTCGGAACCGTGTTGCTTTGTTCGTGCCGAATCAATATAAAACAACCAAAAAGGGGAGGAGAGTCGGCCGTGTTCGTGTGGTTCGACCTCCTCTCATTATTGCGATAACAGGCGGCCCCAAATAGACGATAAACCAACGATGGAGTAATCAGAAACAAACGAAAAAATAATTAAACCCCTACCTCATCGAATTTGATGAGCGAGGATTCGTCACAGAAAAATGCATCGCGGAGGGAGGATCGTCACGTCGTGGAGAAGCGTCGTGGAAGAAGCATCGCGGAATGAGCGTCGCGGAAGAAGCGTCGCGGTACACAACATCGCGTAGTCGATCTCCGAGGATTTGGCGTTCTTCATCGGAGATTGGTGCGTTCTTCGCGTTCTTCGTCGAAGGAGAAGACTTTTCTCCAAATCCACTCCACACAACAAGTTCCAACAGAAATAAAATAAGAGTTTTCTTATTTTATTAACGCATAAGCCAACGTTTGAATTTCAAAAAGAAATGAAACGAACAATTAATTGAGGAGTTTAAAACTGCCCAATTAGTGAGGTGTTTATTAACCATAATAAACGCATGAGTTGACTTTATTAAAAAGGGGTGCGGGTGTGTTACATAGAAGAAAAGAAATGGTGGTGATCGTGTGGGCCCCACCTCCCAAATATCCTACCAAGTGGGTAGGATATTGTGGGTCCCACAACATCCATTTAACTTATGTTAGGAAAAATAAAATAAAAACCGGTTGCACCACTTTTATTTTATTTCTTAACTTAACCCCAAAAATTAAAGACCACACCCAAGCAAACGCGACTCTGGAAAAGGGGTTTCTAAGAAATTACGAGCACTGCGATTTCATCAGTGCCCTCGGAATTTGATTCCGAGCACCAGTTCAAATGTTTGAAAAACCCGCTCGTTCGTTCACTGAACGTACCCGAGTTAAACTTCAGAAAATGATTCCGGGCACACCGGGCCTCGGAATCAGGTGCCGTCAGAAACTGCGTTCTTGTAAAATTCCCAAGAAAATTAAGAAAAAAATTTCCTTGAATTTTTCAGGTATTTACATCACTCCCACATCAGGGCTTTATGTCCCCATAATGATACATCAGAAACTAGGGAAACAAATGTGGGTACTGAACACCCATCTGAGCCTCCCGCTCCCAAGTGCTCTCCTAGAGGTTCCCGTGCTTCCATCTGATGCACAATAGAGGAATCGACCATCCACGTTGGACCCGCTCCTGTCGATCCTCGGTCTCCACCAGGACCTCTGCAAAAGTCGCCCCATCATCAACATCCAGCTCCCCGTGGTCAATGATATGCATCGGGTCGTGCACATATCTCCTCAGCTCGGATACGTGGAAGACGTCATGCACCCAGTGCAACTGAGGTGGTAGAGCCATGAGATACGCCACCTCGCCAATCCTGCTCAGGACTTGGATTGGTCCGATGAAGCGTGGAGACAACTTGTCGCCTCGGCCGAATCTCCGTAATCCACGTCGAGGTGAGACCCGTAAGAAGACGTGGTCGCCATCCTCGAACTCAAGTGGCCTATGCCTCCTATCAGCATAAGAGTTTTGCCGGCTTTGAGCTATCCTCATCTGCTGCTGGATGATCTGGACCTTCTCTGTCGTGGCCTGGACCATCTTCGGTCCCTCCCCAGGGTCTGTCCAGCACATCGGTGATCTGTAAGGTCGGTCGTACAATGCCTCGTATGGTTCCATCTCGATGGTGGAGTGGTAGCTGTTGTTGTACGCGAACTCCACCAAGGGTAGGTGGTCCTCCTAGTTGCGACCAAAGTCGTGGACACATGCGTGGAGCATGTCCTCGAGAGTCTGTATGGTCCTCTTCATCTGACCATCTATCAGAGGGTGAAAGGCGGTGCTCAGACATAGCTGCGTCCCGAATGCCTCCTGCAACCCCTTCCAAAGCCGCGAAGTAAAGCGATCATCTCGATCGGAGAAGATAGAAGATGGCACACCATGAAGCCGTACAATCTAATAAATGTAGAGACGTCCCAAGCTCTCCACTGAGCCCTGCTCTCTGATGGGTAAGAAGTGAGCCGACATGGTGAGTCAGTCGACAATCACCCAAATGGAGTCGTGACCTCTGGAAGTGCGTGGAAGTCCAGTCACGAAGTCCATAGATATCTCATCTCACTTCCACTCCGGGACCTCCAAGGGCTATACCAAGCCTGCTGGTACTTGGTGCTCTGCCTTCACCTGATGGCAGGTGAGGCATCGAGAAACAAACTCTGCCACAACCTTCTTCATGCCCGACCATCAGTGCTGTCGTCTGAGATCCTGGTACATCTTCGCCACACCAGGATGTACCGCAAAAGGGGATGTGTGAAACTCTCTCAGCACCTCCTCTTGTAAAGAAACTAGTACCAAGGTACGTCCTCTGAAAATGATGTTGTGCTCTCCTCCTAAGGAGAAACCATCAGGTGCCTGTCCTGAGGATATCTGCGCACGCCGCGTCTCACAGTCAGCATCCCCACACTGTGCCTCTCTGACCCACTGCAGTAGTGGAAAAGTGACTATGAGAGACTGTAGGAAGGCTGCTCCATCTCTATCCATTAAGGATATCTGCAAAGCGGCTAGCTGCTCTGTCGCCTCCCCAAGTAGCTGAATGCCCATCCTCCTACTGAGAGCATCATCTACTATGTTCCCCTTTCCATGAGTATAGACTATCTCAATCATAGTCCTGGAGGAACTTGAGCCATCGCCGCTATCTCAGGTTCAAGTCCTTCTGAGAGAATATGTACCTGAGACTCTAATGGTCAGAATAGACTGTAAAGTGCTCTCCCATCAGATAGTGTTGCCAAATCCTCAGAGCGAAGACCACTGCTGCTAACTTCAGGTCATGGGTAGCGTAGTTCTGCTCATTATTCCTCAACTGAAATAACCCATATGCAATCACGACCCACTCCTGCATCAACACACATCCGAGTCCGGTCCCTGATGCATCGTAGTAAACTACATACCCTACTCCCTCCTCCGGCAACCTCAAGATAGGCGTGCTGGTCAATAACTGTCTCAGCTCCTGGAAGCTCTGCTGACATCTGCCTGACCACACAAAGGGTTTCCTCTTCTTCGTCAAAGTTGAGAGTGGCTCCGCAACTCTGGAAAAGTCTGGCACAAATCTCTGGTAGTACCCAGCTAGTCCCAAGAAACTTTGTACCTCCGTCACACTCCTGGGTGGCTCCCAAGCTAGCACTGCCTCGATCTTCGCAGGATCCACCAAAACTCCCACCTCAGAGATGATGTGTCCCAAGAAGTGGACCTCTCGTATACAAAACTGACACTTCGAGAGCATTCCATAAAGATGGTACTCCCGAAGTGTGTCTAGTACAACTCGCAAGTGGTAGGCGTGCTCCTCCTCAGTGGTCGAGTATATCAAAAAGTCATCGATGAAGACCATGACAAATTGATCGAGGTATGGCTTAAAGATCCTGTTCATGAGGCCCATAAAAACTGATGGAGAATTGGTTATGCCGAATGGCATAACCAAGAACTCATAGTGGCCATACCGACATCTGAAGGCCATCTTCTGCACGTCCTCGTTCCGAACTCTAAGTTGATGATAGCCTGACCAGATTTCTATCTTCGAGAAACACCATGCTCCTTTGAGCTAATCAAAGAGGTCATCAATCCTCGGTAGAGGATACTTGTTCCTCACTGTCACCTGGTTCAGTCAACGATAGTCGACACAAAGTCACAAGCTCCCATCTGCCTTCTTGGCGAACAATATCGGGGAAGCCCAGGGTGAAACACTGGGTTGGATGAATCCCTTGCCCTGCAAGTCCTCCAACTGTACCCGTAGCTCTCGAAGCTTGGCAGGATCCATCCCATATGCTGGGGTGGATATCGGGGCTGTCTCGGGGTACATATCAATATAAAATTCTACCTATCTACGAGGAGGTAGTCCTGGAATATCGTCGGGGAAAACGTCCGTATAATGATCCACCACTGTAGGAAAACTAGGACTCTGCACGTCAACTACTCCTAGGATGAGGCTATCCAACTGATGAGTGATGGGCTATCCTCTCCTCTGCGAGAGTCCATCCTATGACGCGAAGGCTCCCTTCTCGCCGGTGAAGGTGAACCTACTCCCTTTGGTGCGTACACATCGCACCTTGCGCCTAATATAGTCAATCTGAGCATGGACTGTAGATAACCAACCCATACCCAAGATAACGTCGTAAGGCCTCGACGCCGCTACAAGAAGATCCCAGCCGAATCTCTCGCCTCCTAGAGTAAGCTCACACTACCGGCACTAGTGTGTAATCGTCGATTTTTCTTCTGTAAGAGTCTCTAGCAGTAAGGAACGAGCCAACAGCTCTGTCGGAATCTCTGAGCTCCGAAAAAAGGCATCATCTATGAAAGAATGGCTCACTCCTGTGTCTATAAGAACTACAGTAAAGGTGGAATAGGCACATATAGTACCTCAAATCACCTCGGGTGCGCCGTGGTCATAGGCCTCTGCTGCATGGACTTGTGCCGGTCTCTGCCCGCCAGCTCCTTATGGTCGGGGTGGACCTCTTGGTGGTGGTGGTGGTAGAGCCTCAAAGCGTCGCCCACCACCTGCTGCTCGACCATCTCCTCTACCTCGTCTGCATGCTCCCTGCGGACCGCCACGGTCGACCCTTTTTCTCTTCCTGGGTGGCCACTCAACTGTCTGCTACTCCTCAGCATGGCGGGTCGGGTAGTCACGAGCCATGTGGCCCTGCCCGCCGCATGCGTAGAACTGTCTGCCTCTCGGAAGACTGGCTCCGTGCTATGTACCCTGCACTGCTGAGCTAGTGTCCTGAGGTCGTCTTCCTGAGGGTCTGGTCTGCCTGGACCCATGAGTCATCTGTCGACTGCCTTCTGTAGATGAATCTGCTATGTGCCACCCTGCGGTAGGTTTCGCTGCTGATGTAGAATCAGCAAGAAAGATTTTGATCAGAAGGGCTCTCTTCAGTACCCCTGCCTCTGTCGGAATGCTGAGGGAGATCAGCGATGCACTGATCTCATGCATCAATCCCTGCTCAAAGGTCTGGTCCTGGAAGAATGGGTCATGTACCATGTCTGTCGAGCAGCGCGAGAGATCAGTAAATCTCACCGAGTACTGGGCGACCGTCAAGCTACCCTGCCGCAGCTGTAGAAGCTCTTAGATGCGCACTGCACGGAGGGTGGCTGGTACGAACTCTGAGTGAAAGAGGCTCTCAAAGTCCATCTAGAGGAGAGACGCCTCTTCATGCACCTGGAGCATCAAGATCCACCACCTGCCTGCTGCCGCGTGAAGTAGGCTCGCTGCGAGGATCACCATGAGGTCTGCTGGTGTCCTCACTAACCTGAAAACCCATAAAACTGCCTCCAGCCAATCCTCGGCTTCCTGAGGGTCCGTCTCCCCGCGGAACCTGGGTAGTCTCTGGCACTGAAACTCGTGCAGTGCAGTAAGGCGATGTGCATCGTCAGCGGTTGGGGCTGGTAGCATCGGTGGCTTGGCGGGTAGAGGTACTGTCGGTGCCTCTACTGTCAAAGGGCCCTGTACCGAGGCCTCGTCACTCAGTGGGCTGTCGTCACACACAACTCTCGGAACCCTAGCTAGATGCCCTCGTGGGGCCATCCTGAAAAGAGACAGGTGCACCACGGTCAGAATAGTATACCTGGTGAGCTAACAGAAAGTAATCACAAAGAAAACTTGAAACACACATGCAATAAATGTTTTTGTGCATTAAGTCAGAAATCAGAAGTCAGGGTCCTGGTGTATGGATATGTCGGCCGCCGCACCAACACTGGTCTCCCTGGACTGTTAACCATACTCAATAATCATAACACTATTGCTTCACATAGAAGAAAGATCAGAGTCCTGAGTTCTACGGTAGAACCGAACTCCTCTGATACCAATTTATCACGACCCGTCCTCGGGGCCCATGCTGTGACTACCCCAAGCCCGCCTTCCATAGGTCAGGGGCAGGCGACTTGCACCAAGGCATGATTCCCGGTAAAAAGGGAAGGCATTGCCTTTGTAAAGTAAACAAACACCACAGAGCAAGCAAGTAGAAGTGAACACTAAGTAAAAACTGATACAAAGTAAGTGCGGAATGGTCAGTGGGCCAGCATACAAACCCAAACTGAATGTAAAGTACAACTGGAAAGGGAAAACAACAACTGAAAAGTAAAGCCGCAGCGTCGAGCCGTCAACTGAAAGTCCCACTAGAAGGGTGGGTACAGATAGCCTCCACAGCTCCTCAGGTCCAGCCGTCCGCTCCGAGTACGCCCCACCCACTGGTCCACCTCCGGGTACCGACCTGCTCCTCGTGATTCTACCACGATCAGCGCTGTCCTTCGTCTGCAACCAACACAACGTAGTGCGGGGATAGCCCGTGCAGGGGTGAGTATAAGCTACTCAATAGGGATCTCGAGACCCTCGTAGGTCTCCCAGAATCCACAAAGGATAATCCACAAAGGAAAGATACAATCACGAAGTAACATCCGACACTACTTAGGTATATTCCCATACATATACCTAATTCATCAATTCCAGTTCGGCTCCAACATCCTAGCCCAAGTTCGATCACATACACACAGGATAGCACACCACAATCCACATAGGAAAGCTGGTCAAGATTCAGCTCACATAGGTATACTTCTTCATATGACGATAGAGATGATCAGATATTACCACTGATTCATCTAAGCCGTCGGACCCACACAAGATCGATAGGTACTAACCCCCGCAATGACCCACAAAGGATATATTGGTACTAACCCCCGCAATGACCCACAAAGGATCGATAGGTACTAACCCCCGCAATGACCCACACAGGTTCTAACCCACACATGATCGATAGGTAACTAACCCCCATAATGACCCACACAGGATCGGACCCACACTGGATCTGTAGGCACTGGCCCACACAGGACTGCTGAGCGCTGACCCATGCAGGATCGGTAGCACTGATCCACGTAGGATCTCTGAGTGTTGTAGTCGTCACCATCGAATCCACAGAGGATTTCTGTACAGCCGTCGTCGTCGTCGTAGTCGTAGCCAGCTCTAGGGTTCCCGCACACAGCAAGCTCGTTCGGGAGGGTCCACTCCACGAGCCGAAATGCTGATACATCAACTGACACATAGTCCGGAGTTGATGTATCCAAAAGTTCCGTATCGTTAACAGGAACTCAACGTCACAGATGGCGCGTCAATCGGACGCCCGGTATGAGAGTTATTGGCTTTTTCGTCCTAGGGGCCCGGTTGATTTTTAAGTCAAAATCAACCCCACCGTACTCCAACTATGTCAAAACCTCGATCGGAGTAATCCAAAAGGTTTGTCTCCCTTATAGGAATCCATCAAAGTCGACGGCACGTCAATCAGACGTCCGGAGTTCAAGTTATAAGCGTTTCCGCTCCGAGGGCTCAGTTGGTTTCGTGTTCGAACCAACCCAGCCGAACCGAATGTTCTCCTAAACCTTGATTACAATATACCGAAACGACCTTCTCGATCCAGGAATCGCTACAGAACTGACGGTGCGTCGATCGGAGGTCCGCAACTCAAGTTATGGGAAACAGACCGAAAGAGGTTCGGTATTTGGGGGTTCGGGCCCGGCCCGATACCCTCTAGGTCGGCCTGAACTGGGTCGACCCATCCCGGGTCCGGGTCCGGACCGCTTGGGTGCGGCTCGGCCCAGCCCGGTCTGGCGGATAGGCCAGGGCAGCCGGCCTGGCGCGCTAGCGCCCGCCAGGGGCTCGGCCGTTTCGGCCAAGCGAAGGGACACGGGGGGGGGGGGGGGGGGGGGGGCGCTGCCCCTTGCTTTGTGTAACCGTGGCCCCACATGGGGGCCACATTGTTGGCCAACCGGGGTTTTTGGACCCTCGGATTTCCCCCTGACCGGCCGGCCCGCTCCGGCCAGCCCGCTACTGCCACCATAGGACCGACGATGGCCGTTCCCCCTGCTCTGACACCGGCGGCCCGAAACAGGCTGCCGGTCTCCCTGCTCCACCGCGGCCCGGAACCGGCCACTGCATTGGTCCGTCCGGCGCGGCGTGACGGTGCCGCGCCCCTCCACCGTGGCCCCGCTCCGGCCGTGGTGCTTTTGAGGTTCTCCGGCATGGCGCGATGGCGCCGCGTCTTTGGTTTGTCTTCAACGGCGCGACGCGACGGTGCCGCACTTCTTCCCCTTTCCTTAATAATTCCTTCGCGGTGCTTCGGCAGCGCGTTGCTTTGTTCGTGCTGCATCAATATCAAGCAACCAAAGAGGGGAGGAGAGTCGGATGTGTTCGTGTGGTCCGACCTCCTCCCGTTATTGCGATAACAAGTGGCCCCAAATAGACGACAAACCAATGATGAAGTAATCAGGAACAAATGAAAAAATAATTAAACCCCTACCTCGTCGAATTCGATGAGCGAGGATTCATCACGGAAAAAGGCGTCGTGTATGGAGGATCGTCGCGTCGTGGAAGAAGTGTCACAGAAGAAGCATCGCTGGCGTCGCGGTACACGACGTCGCATAGTCGATCTCCGAGGATTTGGCGTTTTTCGTCGGAGATCGGTGTGTTCTTCGCGTTCTTCGTCGAAGGAGAAGACTTTTCTCAAAATCCTCTCCACGCAACAAGTTCCAACTGAAATAAAATAAGAGTTGTCTTATTTTATTAACGCATAAGCCAACGTTTGAATTTCAAAAAGAAATGAAACGAACAATTAATTGAGGAGTTTAGAACCACCCAATTAATGAGGTGTTTATTAACCATAATAAACGCATGAGTTGACTTTATTAAAAAGGGGTGCGGGTGCGTTACATAGAAGAAAAGAAATGGTGGGGATCGTGTGGACCCCACCTCCCAAATATCCTACCAAGTGGGTAGGATATTGTGGGTCCCACATCATCCATTTAACTTATGTTAAGAAAAATAAAAGAAAAACCGGTTGCACCACTTTTATTTTATTTCTTAACTTAACCCCAAAAATTAAAAACCACACCCGAGCAAATGCGACTCCGGAAAAGGTGTTTCTAAGCAATTACGGGCGCTGTGATTTCATCAGTGCCCTCGGAATTTGATTCCGAGCACCATTTCAAAAGTTAGAAAAACCCGCTCGTTCGTTCACTGAACGTACCCGAGCTAAACTTCAGAAAATGATTCCGGCCACACCGGGCCTCGGAATCAGGCTGCATTCTTGTAAAATTCCAAATAAAATTAAGAAAATAATTTCCTTGAATTTTTAGGGTCTTTACATTAATGGTCAAATGTAGCCATTTAATTGTTTATTAAACTATTTTATAACCTAAAATATTAGTGTTCTTGATTTTTGGTCAATAATTCCAAAAAAATCGATAAAATTGTGTTCTTGTTCCTTCCTCAAACTTTTTATTCACCTTCATCACTGGTTGGACCCTACGATCCCAGTTCAACATTGTCAGGTAGTACCGAGCCCAATTAGACCCCCCATATTAAGGGTGAGATCGCAAGAGAGGGATGTATTGATGAAATAAGATTAAATCTGGGTTGATTATAAGTTGTGGGTGATGGATCAGATGATTGGTAGCTAGATTAGATGATGAATATAATAGATTACATGGGGGATGATAGTGGTTCTGGCGGACTTCAATCGATTCAATATGAATTGGTATTCCGACCCTTATATGGTCAGAAATGAAAAACAATGGAAAGATCATTCATTTTCATGAAGAAGAAAAGAAGAAATCATAGGAAGGGGCCAGAACTAGAAGTTTGAGAACAGATCATAGATTCTAAAATATATATTGACTATACACTGTGTTATTTGAAGAACACATATTGTGTTGGGCCCTGGTTGTGGCAGTTAGGGTTCCAACAGATTATAAGTATCATACACCATGTGGGACCGTCAAACACTATTTTACCTTATTCTGGAGGACTCAACATGTACCCTGGGAGTACACAGGCATGTGCATGACCAGTAAAACCATGTGCTAAAGTTCACTGACATGTGGTAAAGTATACGAACATGTCTTGAGTACACAAACATGGTATAGATACATGGATATGACCAAGCACATAAGAGGGACCCTGGGTGGCATGGGAATGTTGTGTAGACACCCTACACACCAAGTATACCCACATGGTTGTAAATCTGTGTACATCCAGGGACACAACCAGGTGATGGAGTGGGACTAAATGCCATGTGGGCCCCTCACATTCCATGTACTCCTTGATTCCATTAAAATAAGATTTAAACTCTCGTATCTCCTTCATTTTAAATCCAATTTGTCCCATAATTATCCTATCCTATATTTTTTTCTACTTAGAACACAATGGGTACCTCTATTTTACTTTAATGATATTATGTGAGATGTTCATGGTGTGGCTCTTATTTAGGTTGTTCCCAATGATGGAAGTGATCATGAAGAGAATCAATAGATACATCCTAGTGGAACCCCCCATTATAATTATGGAATAGGTCTGTTACTTACCATGTGAAACACCCCTAGCAGATCAGGGCACATGTCCTCGATGACCAGAGTGGAAACCCCCTATCGCACCAGAGCATGGGTGGAACCCCCCATCAGCTTGGGTGTGGGTCCTCTATCTACCCAATGGAAACCCCAATAATATAGGGTGTGGGTTCTTGTGACACTAGAGTGGAACCACTCCATAATCTTAGGAATAGATCCTCTATTTACCAAGTGGAACCCCTATTATATAGGGTGTGGGTCCTCATGACACTAGAGTGGCACCCCCTGATGAATCAAGGCATGGATCCTTGACTTACTATGTGGAAACCCCCTAACTCACTAGTTAATAAGTCATTTACTTTGATATTTCACCACATCAACTGTGTGTCACATTTGAAAGGTGTGATCCTTCACATGGTTACTTCTAGGAAGATGAGTAAGATGTTAGGAACCATTTATGGACTTATGGAACTATTAGAGGATCTTTTCCTAGGATGATATGTTAGATGGAAATACCCTTTATCTCTCATTTGGTATTATTTTTCAAAGAATATATATATATATATATATATATCTCTCTGTGTGTGTGTGTGTGTGTATGTATACGTACCTTTGGATTTGGTTACTCTCCTACCATGGGTTTTGAAAATGCATGAGGTATGCCATGTTCATTCCATGTTTATCTTCTCATTGATGGATGAGGTTACTCTCCTACTATGGTTGAAAAAGACCCGACGTGTATTCCACCAACACACCATGTTGATCCACTTATGTTTGGATGAGATTTATTTCTCATGATTTTTGTTGAGCTTCATCCTTTTTACTATCTACTGTATTTCTATTCCTTTTGTGTCTCTTACTTCTCCCCCTTTCAAATTTCATGGTTTCTTACTGGATATGTATATACTCACCCCTACATGGTTTTTTCTTTCACATTTCATGTCTTATGTAGATTCCATACATGTCAGTAGTGACTTCATAAGAGCTTAGGGATACTTTGTGATTTGGATTGTGTATGGTGTTCCTAGCTTCGATATTAAGAGATGGACTCTCTCAACAGTTTACCTTCCAATTTTTTTAGGTTGGTAAATATTTATGGTTTGGTATGTATTTTTCCCCTTTACTTTTCAGTTTTCACTATCATACACTTGTACACCCTATATGTTTTTTCATTCTTTGTTTACATTCTATATTTTTCATCTTTTTATTACTATTCTTCCCAAATTCTATATTGATATGGTTGGGTGTGTTCATACAGGTAATTTTGGAAAAGGCCTCCCATTTAGGATATGCCTTTTGACACTTATCACCAGCCTTGACATATGGAGGCATCCTTAGGGTAGTTACAGCTTGAGACTAGTTCGGGTTGGGTCGTGACATAATATGTGAAGAGTGGTGGATGATTTATCTTGTATTGAGGCTAATGTATAACTATTTTATTTATAGAAATGTCTTCCCCATATTCTATAGCTTCCTCCTCACCATCACTATTTTTTACTTCTATTTCATCATTTTACACTTCCACACCATCAGAATTATCTTGCATCATATCTGGCACTACTAGAAATTAAGGCTATATCCATAGTTTGAAATCATGGCTCTAAGCCCAATAATCGTGGTTATAAGTTATATCCAGGATTTCATGGATTGTGGATGGTGTTGGAATGGCTATAGGAAAAGGCCTATATCCATGGTTTCAAACCTGGGAAATAGGGTTATATCCATGGTTCAATCAATGGCTAAAGGCCTATATCCACAGTTCAAACCGTGGATATAGCACTATATGCATGGTTTGAAACTTTGGAAAAACATAAATCCACACATGTACTATATCCATGGTTTAAAAACATGGCTATAGGACTTCCAATTTCATAAAAAAAACACCCCCACAACCCCCCCACCACTCCCCCTACAACCCATCCCTTCTCCCTAAATAGACCCCCCACTCTCCCCTTGTAAAGACCCCCCTTGCACCCCCTAGACACCCCTCCCCCTAGACACCACCTGGACATCCCCCCTTGGACACCCCCCTTGGACACCCCCTGAAAACCCCCTAGACACCACCCTAGACACCCCCATTAGACACCCGCCACTGGACACCCCCTGGACACCCCCCATGGACACCCCTGGACACCCTCAAGATACCCCCTTCCCCCACTAAAGGGTGTTTTGGTTCAAACAACTGTATTAATAAAAAGAGGGAAAACCCCTACAGGGATATAAAAAGGGTCAAGTACGATGTTTTCTTTATGACTAACAATGAAATCAAGTATAAGGAAAACATCAATGAAATAGTGTCAAGCAAGAAATACCATTTTGTGTTTTCGTAGACAGCGCACCTTCATTAGAGGGGTTTTATTACAAAACCATGACTTATTTATCAAACGTAAAAATTATCTTAACTAACACTTATTCAAGAATTGAAATTTAATATAAACATGTAGAATTTATAAGGTAAATAAATGAAATTTAAAACATTCTAGAATTAAAGAGGAAAGAATAGGGACCCTACCTTAACCTCAAGGCGAGTTTTCTTTTGATGATGAAAAATTGAATATTCTTTTTTTCCGCTTACATGAATATGCAACATCACATATATATATAAGGATGCATAGCCCCAATGTACACATTTTTATGGAATAATATGCACAAGGGGGTCCTTAGATATATGTTTATACTTGGATATACCCCTTCACAATTACACATGTATGAATTTTTCATATCTATATATAATCACACCTAGCCCCAATATATATATTCATACTACCATGTGTGAATATATATATAAAGGGGGAACTTATTTATGTGTATGCCTACCTATGAATACACATGTAAGCCTTCATCAATCGTGAGTCGAATCCTCCTCAATGAAATCCAATAAAAACAACATCATCCAATTCCCCCTTTTATCATACTTCCATTTCATTCAGAATACAATAAATAAGAAAGAACATAATCATTACATAATTCCATATTACACGTCTATTTCCAACTTGAGGTGGTTTATGAAATATGGTAGGTGAATAAAATATATCCACAACAAGAAAAAATTTCTATATATCCAAAATTTCAATCAAGAATCATCAACATATATCAATAACATGAATTCATGTTCTTCACATATGATTCAGCAATTTTAAATTAAATTACTTTGGTTTAATTAGTTATTTTTATTATGTTAATCCATACGATCCTCTTAATAAAGTCAAAGTATTACTAATTACACAATTAAAAATAATAATAATGGATAATTTTTGAAGCCCTTGCCTCAAATGATCCTTCAAAAAAATCACAACATGAGAGCAAGGAATGAAGAATGGTCACATTGCCAAGATCATGAAGATCCAAACAATATGTAAAAAAACTCTTATTGACTAAAAAACATAAACACACCAAATTATAAGGAATTAAAATACCATATACTCCCTAATAAGATAAAATAAGAAGGAATGGAGAATAAAAGTTGATGGAATCACCTTGGATCTCAATGAGATCGATCACTTAAAGCTGACAAATAAAGAAGAGGGTCGAGGATCGGGGGAGGATGGAGGAGGAGGGAACCACCGTGGGAGGAGGGTCGTAGATCAGGGGAGGATGGAGGAGGAAGGCATTGTTGTGAGAGGAGGGTCATGGTGATAGTAGGGTCACCGTGAGTAGCGTCTTTGTGAGGAGGGTCGCCGTGAGGAGGGTGCCACCATGAGAGGAGGGTTGCAGATCGAGAGGAGGGTCTCCGTGAGAAGAGCTTCACTGTGAGGAGGGTCTCCATGAGGAGGGTCGTTGTCAAGGGAGGATATAGGAGGAGCCCGACATGGGTAGAGAGACGATCGGGGGAGCATGGAGGAGGAGCCCAGGGGAGCTCGACGGGTTGTGTTAAAAAAATTTAGGACAAATTTTAGCCACAATTTTTCAATGAAACCATGGCTAAAAATAGGATATATCCATAGACCTATAAAACCATGGCTATATTTCTGCGGTTATAGCCTAAATTTCTTGTAGTGTGGGTGATCGATTTAGTTATCTTCCTGTACATGACATGGTAGCATCACATATTCTTCAGATTGAACTTTATCAATGACTCTTGTATTCCTATATCATCATATAATAACTTTTTGTTTCCAGATAGTAGAAAACTCAATGTATAAATTTGTCAAATCATTACCATATATATTTTTAAATATATTTTTTTCTTGTAATAATTCCTCATAATCAGCCAATGGATATGATATATTTCATAGCCTATCGAGGAATTGTAAATTTATCTAGCTAATATAATAGATCTCTTGTAGTTCTCTGATTTAACGGACCATGAATTGTTGAGTGTATTTATCTTAGGGTAAAAAAATCACTTATGCTAACCATTCATATTGGCTGTCTACTATATAAATCTCCTTAATCAGTTTAAATTGCTGCCTCATATCAGTAGACATAGAAAAATATGATTTTCTACATGAAAAATTGTTTTTGATCATGATTCCAATAGTTTAAATAATATTCACAATGAGGAATAATCATTTAGGTTTGAACGTGTAATTTATTGTAAAGTTATTTCATGGTATAAGGATATAATAAGATGTTTAATAATTTATAAAGAGAATGTGAATCATCTAAATAGGATCCCTCAGGACTATCAAACCATGTGTGCAGTTAAGTCTATTTATCATGAACTAGGTGACAATTGAGTTAATAAAAAATATTACCTTTTCAAGGTTATTACCCCTAGATATATCTACTCTAGATCCTAGATCCACTAATAGTATTTAGAACTAGATGTCATTACTCGAAAAACCACATAATCATTACTTTACTATAATTTTTGAATGGTTTCTTATGTTTAGAATTATCCTCAATGTTTTGAATAATTTTTCATAGTCTAAATTGTAATATTCCTAAATATATATAAAGATATTAATTAAAGATAATGTGAATCACCTAAATTATATCCCTCTTGAGAGTCAAACAAGGTGAGTGGTTGGGATTATTTTTCATGAACCAAGCGATTATTGAGTTAGTACTCAATCTACCCTTTTCAAGGTTATTACCTCTAGATACATCTATACCAGAACCTGTATCCACTTTTAGTAACCCGATAAGGATGTAGTTGGAAAACCAAAAAATATTTACTTTATTAATTGATTTATAGTCAATATTCAATATGAGGAATAATATTGTAGGGTTGAATGTGGAATAAGTATAAAGTTTTTTGTTGGCAATAAAGTTAGTCAATAAGTTTTCCTAATTCTTAGTAACTAAGTTATTATTTGTCAGCTATTTTTTATTAATTTAGTATTTTATTAATCAACAGTTTTTTAATAGTTAATAGTTAGTTAATGATTCCTTAATAATTATTTAATAATTTTGTATTCATTAGTTAAAGACAATATATTCATTAGTTAGTCATTAGTTAATGCATAGTTAATTATTATTTAATAAATAGTTAATTAATAGTTATTGAATAGTTAATTTGTAGTTAATTATTAGCTAACCACAAGTTTATCATTAGTTTATAATTACTTAATCATTATTTAATCATTCATTAATAATTTGTTAATTTAGTGATGATTAAATGATAATTAGTTAATCCTAATTTAATCATTAGTTAATCATTACTCAATCATTAGTTAATCATTATTTAATCATTAGTTAATACTTCATTGGACGATAACACCAAGCGACCAAAGAAAGTCACGAGGGAACAAATAATGAAAAAATAATGAAACAAAACAATAATAATCATCCATGAAGAACACTAAAACCAAAATGAAGAAAAAAATGATAAGAAAACCAAAAAAATTACAAATTTAACAACTATCATTCATCGCCTTTTGTTAGACTTCGTTGTGAAAAATACCTGAGACTAAAATCTAATATTCACCACTTGAATGAAAAGTGATCATGGAAATTAAAATGACCATGCTATCTCTAAAATCTGAACTCAAAATGAGAAGGGTTACAAATAACCAACATCATATACACCGTTAGACTAATGAACCGACAAGATTAAAAACAATCCAACACACCAGATGAATCTAACTGTAAACAACTCTACTCATCTTCCTTGGAAGCTTGACTTGTCCAAACCTCATAGAAACCCACATACATGAAAACCAAGGTTTTTAATGGGGTTTTTAGAAAAAAATATAAATAGATATGTTGGGGAAAATTTTGTTTAAGGAGTTTGGACATTGTTGGAGGTTTCTTTAAATAATTTGGGGTGGCTTGTTTTTGGAAAATATGGTTTGTTGTAAATTGTTTTCTTTTTTGTTTTAATAAAAATCACATCATTTTGTAAATTTTTCTAGAAAAGGAAATTAGATGAATATTGAATCGAACAAAGAGGATCATGTGAATTTTTCCTAACATGATTCCATCATGAAAACTTTTGTATCCAATAATTTGAGATGATGTTTTTTGATGAAAGTTTATCTCTTAATGTTTTCAAATTTCCAATTAGACAAAATGTTTAATTTCAAAATCTGGAAATTCTTTTCAGATCTAAAGTTCATATTTTTATGAGTTCTAAAAATATCATGATACCAACTTTAGAAAAATATATTAATTAATCATACGATGCAAAGAGATATTAGTTTTTAAATATAAATGGATAGTAAAATATTTTTACGAACATATCCATATTCAATATTTTTTTTATACGTTTTAGAGGTTTGAATTATTTTTTGGTAAGTTGAAAATAAATATGTTTTTGATTAATGAAAACGGGAAAACATTTGTCGAGAAAAGGGATTCTATAGAGGAATTAAAATTAAAAAGTCCATCAAATAGGAATGTACAATGTTGAGATGAAAAGTTTTTGATTGTGAAGTTTCTGAATATTTTCATCAGATGAAGTTTAACTTAGAATCCATCCGACAAAATTTTTCTTTGATGATGAGGAATCCAATATGAAAAAGTCTTTAGATGAATACCATCATAAATTTTTGGGTACAATTTACATTGGAAAAAATATAAAAAATTATAAAGTTTAAGTTCCTATAATATGACTGGAAAAACTTTTGAGTATAAAGATCATCGGTCAGAGGAAGGTAATGTTTGAAATGTTTTGATGAAAGTCATTGGACGATGACACATTGGATGGAAGAAAACTCATAAAGTATTACTGGTTGAACTTATTTTATAATTTTTTTAATAAAATAAATGTTTGATGTTTG
This sequence comes from Viscum album, assembly GCA_963277665.1. Taxonomy (NCBI): domain Eukaryota; kingdom Viridiplantae; phylum Streptophyta; class Magnoliopsida; order Santalales; family Viscaceae; genus Viscum; species Viscum album. Next base: position 150,099,627 of record OY728123.1, on the reverse strand, counting down.
ATGATTAATAATTTTTGAAGCTAAAGTGGTATAAAGTTTGTGATGAAGAGTTTGAGAAGTTTTTTTGATAAGTTACCACCAAGTTTGTTATGAAAGAATCAGATGGAGATTATCTAGAAGGATCATTTATTATAAATGTTTAATAGTGGATAAACATTCAATGGTTAAAATTATTAATGGTTCAAAAATAGTTATAACTTTTTTATAAAGATATCTAATTTGACGATAATGATCTAGTATTTTAATGTACTAAATACCATGGAGGGAAATCATGATAATTGCTGAGTTTTCTAGAAATTTGGAAATTGGTGAGGTCACTAAATAATTTAGTGATTTTTTTGATCTGTTGATTTTAATTTTAAGATTTCATTAAATGGGAAATCAAAATTTAATTCATGACTGTGCCCCCTCAAATGTTTCTATATAAAGGGATCAAGTATAAATTATGTTGTGTAATGTTCATGTATGAAAAAGTAGAAGTGATATAGAATTGGTTTTAGACAGATATAATAGATAATATATTGTAATAAAATGTTAGAGTAGGAATTTTCCTATGAAGGAATATCATAGTTGAGGTTGAAGAGGAAGTGGATATCTATTAAAGTTTTTGTGATTAGTAAAATGAAAAAAAATTTATTCACTAGAAAATTGATTCTATCAGGTGGAATCCGATATAAAATTTGGTGTATGAAATTGGTTTCATTCATTATAAGGTACCATATGAACTTTATCGATTATCATTTTGGATGGAATTATAAAATCGAAAAATCAGACAGAGAATCTGTATAAATAGTTAATTGATGGAGGAAATTCTTACCAGTTGTTGGGTTAGAAATTGAAGAAGATGTTTTCAAAGGAGATAAAAATTAATGTTTTTACAGTAAGTACATTTAAAAAATTCTAAGCCTATTGGTGATGGTTTCTAAAAGTTTTTCCAAAACTCTTGCTTGTATCTTTTGTTCTTGTCACGAACCAACTCAGGTCGACTCTGAACTAGTCACCCGAGTCAATCTCTGGAAAGGCCTGGGAGGCATTCCAGATCCTCTCGTGGGCTGAAAAGCCCCAAGGACAACATAAGGTACAATGGGAACAGTTTCACCCAATTAAATAAACAATATAAACAAAATAAATAATCAGTAATACCAAACTAAATATGATTTCCAAACTTTACGTTATTTATATTTACAAATAAAGAAACTACAAACAATACTAGAAAAACCAAACTGAACATGACACCCAGACACCTCCATGTGACCCTGGGGGTTACTGTACAATCCAAAACCAACTATCACCCAAGGCAATCGAACCAAATCCAAACCTGTAGTGTGAACTAAAAGTAAGAAAACACTATAGGAACGAGTATTAAAACTCAGTATACTAGCCTAATAATCTACTTCCAAATTCACTTCCTTTAAAATAAAAGAAAAATAAATTTTCAATTTTGAACTAAAATATATCAAAGTATGCTTTTACACTCATTTTACTAAAAAAAATACAACTCATTTCTCTTTTTCATTTCCAAAACAAATTTCACCCTATTAGTATTCTATTAACATTTTAGATAGGGAAATGATGCTTTTGTTTTTTTATGGTAAGAAGGATTATAAAACACCTTTCCTTTAAAACCTTTTTCACAAGCTTTTTGAAACTAACACATCACTTCCAAGTAAATACTACACAAGAATGAACCAAAATATTCATATAACTACGGAAATGAAAATATATAAACCGGTATCACATTTATTCCTATAAGAAACCAAGAGATAATAGACATAAGTGAACCCAAGAGATCATGGAAAATCCAGAACATACCTATACATGGGACCCCATTCCTAGTAGTATTCCACACATGATGAAATCAAAAAACACCCAAACACCCAACCAACCTAACTTAGGATAGACCGAGGGGCCCAATCCCATATCAATAAATCCAAATACCTACCTACTATGGTCCACTGATCAGTACATGAACTACCAGTGTGGAAAATGTTCTTAGTTAATTATATCAATATTCCAGGTTCCCATGTCTCATGTAAATAATGGGTATGGGCCAACCGATTCCAAACAAGCTTCCAATCACAAATATTTAATAATAATATTTTACAAAATTCCTAACATCGAGTCTCCCCAAGGACTAATATTATGCATTAAAACAAAGGGAACACAATGATCTCCAAATGAGGAACTCTGATAATGGATCTTAAGGATTCCAAAATGAGGAAATCCTATCCATTATTCGATACAAGTCATGAGAAACATCCAAGGGAGGTTTTTATAACAAATATTTTTCATTATATTCACCAACTAGAAAAACATGCCCTTAAACATTTCTCCCAAAAATGTCATTTATCAAACATGAAATCCATATTTCAAAAGAGGTGTCAAACACACCAAATCTATATCAAAACATTTATAAAACTAATTTAAAACATTTCCATCAAACATTTAAACCAAGACCATTTCTTATGAAAATACCAACCGAGCCACAATTCATCATCACATGAGAAATAGATATCAAAATTTAAATACACAATTCTTTTAACTTAAAACCATCTTATAATCTTTCAAGGAACTAAAAATAATCATTCCACATGCTACATATTTGTTAAAAAATACAAACTACACCTTATATACCATAATCTACTCTCAAAATCCAACCGGGCATTTCATCAATCACTTGGTGTGTGCTAATTTAGTAGAACAAGTCAAATTATCACAAAAACAGTCTTAAAGCATCGTTCTCACACCAAAAAACTAACCAAAAGTTTGTGAAGGAATATTTATCATGAATATAGGGTGATAAAAACATGAAATTAAAGTTTGTTAAATTAAAAAGGAAAGTGTGTGGGAAAACCTACCTCAGATCCATGGCACAATGATAATTCACCACTGAAACCACTCCACCAAGGTTCTAAAAACCTAGATCTATGAAGGGAAACCCCTAAAAAGAAAAAACCACTACATAATTGAAGGAAAAAAGAATAAGGAAGAGATTAACGAAGGGGGAAACCACCGACGGAGGAGGATGATTCTAGTGAGGTCGCACACCAGAGAAGGGTGGTGCCAGAGAGGGGGCACATTGGAGAAGGGTTACACTGGAGTGGGGTGTGTGACAGAGAGGGGTCACGCCAGAGAGAGGTGTCTGCTAGAGTAGGGTCATTCTGGTAGGTAGTCCCACCGGCAGGGGGTCACACTGAAAAGGGTGCGGTCACCATATGTCGTCGGAGAGAGGTTGGTTGGGTGGAGGTCACACGAGTACTGGGTGTTCACAGGGAGGAGGCAGCATGGGAGAGAAGGGGTTGGAAGAGTGGAACCCTAAAAAAATAAAATAAAAATATTGATAACCTAATAATAATAATAATAGAAATAGAAATAATAATAATAATATAACAATAATAATAATACTATTAATTAGAACAATAATAATAATAATTAATAACATCCATAATAATAATAAAATAATGATAAAATGAATAATATTATTCATTTCATTTTTAATAATAATAATTATAAAAATAATTTTAATAGAAATAATGATAATAATAACTTTAATAATAATAGTGATAATGTTTATAAGAATATCAATGATAATAATAATTTTAGTAATATTATTATTATTACCCACAACAACAGTAATATTACTATTACAATTAAAATATTTGATTCTCTTTATTTTAATTTGTTTATATCGTTTTACTTAATTTTATTTTATTTATTTTGATAAAGGGAAACTGTGTGGTCCATACACGGCTCAAGAAACCATGTGTGAACTATGCGGTAGCTTCTTCCCATTATAAAAGTGGCCAAACGGGTACCTGGGCTTACTGCAGGGTTTCCACTAACTGTGCGGTGCTCACATACTGATGTCAAACCCACTAAAGACTCCCTGTATTGCAACCCATTACACCCAGTTCATGAGAAAAACAACTGAGAACCTGACTCAAGAAAGAACCAAGGAAAAATGAAAACTAGGGTGCGATAATTCTCCCCACCACAACGTTTTCTACCCCCAAAAATAAATAACAAGGCCAAACCACAAAACAGAAAATGATACTCTTAAAATTCAAGGAGATTCCTAATTCACAAAAAATGAGAAGAGGCAAGAACACTATCAACGAATAAAAGGATTTTCAAAATAAAATTAGGGGACCCAAAAAATAATCCCCACTAAGCGTCACTTACCCCCAAAAGTGAAAGTAAATATAGTTGATCGATCAAAGAAAAGGATACTCTCACCATACACACTTCAACTTCTTAAACTGAAACACCTCTTACATCACCAAGAGGAACCCACATCCCCTTTTTGAAATGGGAAAACAAAATCAAACCACACCCTGACTTTAAAAAAACTGTCGAGATCACATCCAAAATCTTATTTCAGTGATACCATTGGGTGTGCCCCAATACCAATGTTTACTCGAGATCATAGCATGAGGTTTGATGGGCATGAATAAAACTAACAAACATCAGGATGACACTAAAAATGAAGATAAGATACTAGCACTGGGAGGCCCAAATGGTATTACCACTTCTGGAAACAATCCATGACTTGAGATGAAACCGAAATACCAACACGAGGAGGCTCGAATGGACTCCCCTCCATAAGAAACAAACGAACATAGAAAATAGTGAGACCCATCTCCCAAACATAGGAACTACCTAAATTAAATGAACTCGAAAACCTTCCCAGTACTGACAAAAAACAACCAGCATAAGGTGAGGGTGGAAAGGGCATAACTAACGGGGCATCAAAACCATAACTGACAACATACCAACTAATTTATCCCCAAAAGAACACAAACCATGCCACACTCAATTCAAACAAACATTCCATAAAAGGATTTTTTAATAAAGTCCTACACCCAATGAGACACAACCACTAAAATTTTAAGAAGACTAAGAAAATTCAAATCCTCTTAACCAAGGAAGAACACTTACACCCAAATGGGTCATAATGTTGAAATGAGGTTCCTACTCCTCTTTCCACTTAAGAGAACAAACTAAAATATAATATCTACACAGGAGGCTTGAACTACCTCCATCATCCACACTAAGGATAGAAATTAATTAAAGGCATTTTTAAACTACTAGGGTTCTCCTCCCAATGCACCAGCTTTACTTTGGGACTTATTCCTAGAGATTTTGTGTTTGAATCATCTCTTGCCTCGTAGTTAGGAATTAGAAACCCCCAAACCAAACATAGTGATAAAAATTTCAGAAAACAAACATTCATTAAAATAGAAGCGCTAAAGGGTTAAATACTACCCTTATAATTGAAGAAGAAAGAAACACAAAGAAACACCACCAGACAAGACTATTACACCCAAAGAAAATTACAACATGAAAGACCCTGAACTAATTCACAGGCATTTCCTTTCTTCTGGAAATGGACTAGGGTGTTCTTCGAAAGGATGGGTCTAGATTTATGGGGATTCTTGGAAACACCCCAACAAAACCACTTCAAGTTTCCCTAGTGTCCACAAGTGTGGAAGGGTTTTGGAGGAATCATGAAATATTCCCTCTTATGACTAAGCATTCCACACTGATGAATGATAATGGCATTTCACTCTGAAGAAGTTGATTGGAGGTCTGAAGGCCTTTTAATTCCCCAACCAATACCACCAACAACAGAACGCTTTCCATTATTCTTACCATTATCCTCTACACCACTTCAAAAAACCTAGTGTAAGATTCATCATCTCAATCCCTCCTACTATCTCATATTTGGCCTAAAAGGATTCCCACACCACATTGGAAAAATTGGTTAGGTTGAGCTCGACCACCTTCGACTGTAGTTCACAATTTACCCCAAACTTGAAGTGTCAAGATTTCATGGGGTCATTAGAAACATACCATGGATCATATAGAACCAATTATAAGAAACAACGATATAACTCCAACACCGATCCAACACCTTTTTGAATACCACACAACTCTACCCTCTTTCTCATATTCTTTTACTTAGAAAAATACTATTGGATGAACAAATACTTGAAGAAATACCAGGTAAAATATTTCCAGTTCTTGATTCAGGATACAAAATTACACCATTTCCAAGTTCGAACTTTGAGCATAAAGGTAGATAATATTAACTTTAATGTCCCAAGTAGAATAAGTAATCTAAATCCCCTCTCAATCATCCACATCCACTCCTCTTTGATAGGATCATATTTACCATAAAAGAGAGGAGGGTTTAACTTCCAGAATTCAAAAAAGTAGTCTATAGGTTGATCAAATGGAGTGTTTTTTATTTGTGCACCACCTGAATATGCACCTTGGGTGTCCATAAAATCTTTATGTGGGAAGACACTAAGAATAAGGAAACAAGAAACTCAATCAAAACCAATTCGACCAGAAGGATTAACTATCTCAACTACCACAAAATAAAATTCATTTCTAAAAATAAAATTGATACACCACATCACTACAAGATAGTGAAACATATCATTCTCCTTTAATAAATTTTTTTAATTAAATATACAAGCTTAAATTATTTCATTCCCACCAATGGTATCCCATGGGCCTCACCCATGCATATCTTCATGCCTCACTGGGCACCCATCCACTTTCTCATACATTTTTATGAATGCGGTCACTCTCAGAAACACACACCAAAGGTCAATAACACCATTAAAGGTAAAACATTCAACTCACACTTCCTTTTAAAATCCCACAAAATCTCCTTTAAAAAACTTTTAGCCTCAAAACTCAAAAACCAATTCAAAACTCGCAGAACCTTTCCAAAAAAATGCCAACTATTCAATTGGAAACCCATTGTTAATCTTTTCATATCAAATCTAAGGAGTTTCAATCAATTCAAAACACTTATAATTTCATATAAAATATCTTTTCGTCAATACTTGTTTGATTTAAAACTCATTTATACCCATTTTAAAAAATTCCCCAAAACCTATTTTTGAAATTAAACTCTAATTTTCCGAACAACCATTTCTTGATAAACCACAAATTTGACCCCAAAGAACCCAAATTTCTAACCCATTATTATGTTAAGTAATGAAAATACATTTTCCACATTCAAAAATAATGTCATTACTATTTTAAATTCATATTTTTACAATTCTTAAGTAGTAATTCTCAAAATTATTTTTCCAGAATTAATGATGACACAAAATGTTTTACAATGGGAGACTAGTTTCGATGGGTGACTTGGCCATATGGTTGATGACCATATTCCAATCACACAACCATCATGAGGAGTTATTTAGGAACATTTACCTAGATCCCAATTATTTATAGTCCCTAAAATCTCATGGAGGCCACTTTTCCAAATCCCTTTTCATTTAGAAACACCAAACAATCCACAAAAACAAAAGACACCAACAAACCTGGACATCCCAAGGTAACCCGCAGTTCGAAATGAGAAAGGGTTCATGATGTAATTAATGTCCATAAATCCTAATCCCCAACAACACTACTCCTTCTACCTTGACATCGCCAAGTAATAATGGGTGCTCTAAAAGCAAGGTCCACTAAAGATACAACCTACTTTGTAACTATTTTGTCATGAACCATCCCGGTTTGACAGTCAACCGATCACCTGAATTGATCCGTCGAAAGGCCTTGGAGGCATTACAGATCCTCCCATGCTAGAAACAAGCACCAATGGAATCATAATTGACAATAGTAATGGTTTATACTAATGAAATAAATAAAGGAAAGAAAATAAATAAACAGAAAAACCAAGCAAAATATGATTTCTAAACTTCAAATTATTTACATTTACAAATAATGAAACTAAAAACAATACAAGAATAACCAAACTTAACCTGACACCCAGATAACTCCATGAGACCCTGAGGGTCACTCTTTAATCCACAACCAACTATCACCCAATGTGATTTAACCCGATCCAGACCTGCAACATGAACTAAAAATAAGAAAACACTATAAGCTTGAGTATTATAACTCAATAGGCTAGCCCAATAAACTACTTCCCAATTCACTTCATTGACAATAAAAGAATCATCAATTTTCAATTTTGAACTAAAATATATCAAAGTATGATTTTACTATCTTTTTAATCAAAAATAAAATAAAAATCATTTCCCTTATTCAATTCCAAAACCATGTTCACCCTATTAGTGAATCGTTAACATTTTAAATATGGAAGTGATGCTTTCATTTTTGAGGGTATGAAATATTATAAAACACTTTGACATTAAATCCTTTTCATAATATTTTAGAAACGAACACATCACTTCCAAGTAAACAGTACACAAGCGAGCACTACAATATTCCTATAATAAGGGAAATGAAAATATATATACAAGTATCACATTTATTACTGTAAGAAACCAAGAGCTAATAGACATAGGTGAACCTAGGAGATCATGAAAAATCCATAAAATACCTATACACAAGACCCCATTACCAGTATCATGACACGTATGATGAAATCAAAAGACAACCAAACACCCGACCACCCTAACTTAGGATTGACCGAGGGGCCCAATCCCATAACATTAAACCCAAATACCCAACGACTATGGGCCACTGGTCAGTACATGAAATACCAGTACAGAAATCATTCTCAGATAATCCAATCAATATTCCAAGTTCTCATGTATCATTAATATAATGGGGGTGGACTGACCGATTCCTACTTAGCATCCAATCACAAATATATAATAATAATAGTTCAAAACATGCCTCACCCCAAGTCTCCCCATGGACTAATCTCATGACATAAAATAAAGAGAACATAAATATTTCCAACATTGGAACCCTGATAATGGATCCTGGGGATTCCAAGATGAGGATATCTTATCCATTATTTGAGACAAGGCATGATAAACATCCAATAAAAGTTTTTATAATAAAATTTTTTCGTCGTTTTCACAATGTTTTCAAATGGGCCCTTAATCATTTTTCTCATAAAAATTAAATTTATCAAACATGAAATCCATATTTCAAAAGAGGTGTCAAACACACCATGCCTATATACAAACATTTATAAAATATTTTAACATATTTCTTCATGGCTTCAAACCAAAACTATTTCCTATGAAAATGCCAACCAGGCACCAATTCATCATCACATGACAACCTGATTTCAAAAACCAAATACACACTTCTTTTAACTTAAAAAAACTGAGACACTTTCAAGAAAATACAAATAATTATTTTAAATTATAAATATTTATTAAAAAAATCCAAACCACACTTTACATACCATAATCTACTCTCAAAACCCAATTGAGCATTTCATCAATCACTTAGTGTGCACTAATTTAGTAAACAAGTATAATTATCAAAAAACGGGGCTTAAAGCATCATTCACACACCAAAAAATTAACCCAAAGCCTGTACAAGAATACTTATCATGAATGTAAGTTGATAAAAACATGAAATAAAAGTGAATTAAATTATAAGGGCATGTGGATTGGAAAAAATACCTCAGATTCATGGTGCAATGATAATGCACCTCCAAAGACACTCTATGAGGGTTCTAAAACCTTATATATATGAAGGGGAACCCTTAATGAGAAAAAACCCTAACAAAATAAAAGGAATACTAAAGAGGGAAGAGATTAATAGAGGGGAAATCCACCACCAGAGAAGAGGGATGCCAGTGAGGTCGTACGCCAAAGAAGGGTGGTGCCGGAGAGGGGTCTCACGGGAGAGGGGCGCGCATCAAAGAGGGGTCGCACCAGAGAGGGGTCATGCCAGCTGTGAGATTCTCTGGTAGGGGGTCGCACCGGCAAGGGTGCAGTCACCGGAGGTCGCTGGAGTGAGGCTGGCTAATTGTAGGTCATGCGAGCAGTAGGTGCACACATGGAGGAGGCAACGTGGGATTGAAGGGTGGTGGAAAAGAAGATCCCTAAAAAAATAAAATAAAAATATTCATAACCAAATAATAATAATAATAATAATAATAATTCTAAAAACAATATTAATAATAATAAATAAAAATCATAATAACAATAAAATATTGATAAAAATAATAACATTGTTCATTTCATTTTTAATAATAATAATGATAAAAATAATTTTAATAGTAATAATTTTAATATTAATTTTAATAATAAAAATGATAATAAAAATTTTAATAATAACAATGATAATAATATTTTCAATAATATTATAATTATTATCCACAATAATAATTTTTTTATTATGGTTAATACATTCTATACTATTCATTTTAATTTGTTTATCTCATTTCAATTCACTTTATTTTATTTTTTTTGGATACTAGGAAACCGTGTGGCCCACGCACAGCTCGATAGACCATGCACGAACCGTGAAGTAGCTTCTGCCCATTATAGAAGCAGCCGCACAGGTACCCAAGCTGACCTAACAGTTTTTCATAATTGTGTGATGCCTGCGTACCAGCCACAAACCCACCAAAGACTCCCAATCTTCAAACCCGTCACACTTGGTTCCCAAGAAAAAACTGAGAACCCGAACCGAGCCATAACCAAGACAAAATTAAATCTCGGGTGTGACAGTTCTATTAATCACATGAAATTTTATTTGATTATAGTGAAATTCAAGTGTAATGATATTCCCTACTTATTGTAACCATATAAAAAAGAATTCATTCTAGTAGATTTGGTGGTATTGGATTTTTCCACACCATAGCATGGAATAGCTACACTTGTTGAGTAGTGATCCTTCTAAATTCTCGTGTTCATGTTCTAGTGATTGTGAATTTGTTTTTAGAAAAGTTATAAATCTTTAACAGGAGCTTAATATTATTTCATAAGAAGAAAAACATAAATGAAAAAGAGATCTCCGATTCACACATCCGTTATCAGTGATCACATATATCCATCTTGGACCTTTTAATTATTATTTTAGAAAAGTTTTCATTTATTAACATATTACCAAAGTTTAAAGAAAAGGGAAGTTGCTATGGATATTCAGAATTATATGAACAACAAGAGGATTCTAGTTTTTAATATAAAGAACTATAATATTTGAAAATATAGAATGTTACCATATCTTATGTCTCTTGGTAATGAAGTTCAAAAATATTCAATATATGGTTTTTTAAATCATGTTAAAAATTCCCCCCTTATAGCAGCTTCTAAGAAAAATTTAGAGAATGATCGCTAAGCTAGAAATGTTATACGATCCTCACAGTCGAAATATGAGTTTCTTAGAGATAAAGGATATGTAACTGCTTAAGGTATTTGGGACAAGCTGAATAATATAAATAAAGGAAATAAAAATGTTAGAAACCCATGTTACAAATCTAGAGGTTGAAGTTTGAAGAAATAAAATTTATGGATTATAAATCTATTGGTAAATTCTTTACAAGGGATAATGATATTATAAGCACCATAAGATTTCTTAGTATGATGTTTGAATATTCAACCATATTTTAAAAGGTCTTATGAATTCATTCAGATAATTTTTATTCAAAAGATTTGTCATTGAGATCCTAAAACACTATCATTCAATGATTTAGAAAAAACTATCATCACATAGAAAACAAGAAGAGATAAAGTTATGAAGAGTAATGAAAATGATGATCAAGAAATTTCTTTCAAATATTACAAGTAATGAGAATCTAAGAAAGTTCTCAATGATGAATAATTTAGTGACTATGAAAACAAAAATGCGGTTAGTATAAATTTTATTGAACTTATTTCATTATTTTCTGAAAAAATAAAAATGGTATCAATAAATTATAAAAGGAAGTTACCCCTGAAAATGATTCGGTTGTGGAGTTATTGGGAACTTTAATACAAATTTCACTCAAAGAATGTAGGATGAATAAAGTAATGATGATGACCAATAATTAACAAGATCTTTTAAGAATAATGTAGAAAAATAAAAATACTATCCTAAGTAAAAAAGATAAAACAATTCTCTAAATAAAAATGTTGAAGTTTTTTAAAGATAATGAAGATGAAAATAGTAAATAAGAAGGTAAAAACAATAGTGATAAAACTACAAAAAAAAGATTATTGAAAAAGTGAATAATGAAATTTTCACCAATGATGAAAGTAGTAGTTTTGAAGAAGAAGAAGAGGCTCAAAATGAGTTTATGATGACAAATAATTAAAATAATGTGTTCGAAATATTGTAGTACTTTAAAGGAAAAAAAGAAGTTGAAGAAATAGATCCTCATTAAAAACATCCAAGTCTCCTTTATTGAATAAAAATACAATTTTCTAAAATATATTGGTAATCTGAAAAGGTTGATTGATGATAATAAGAACCTCAACATTAATCTTGAATGGAAGTTGAAGATGAAGGTGTAATAGTTAAAAACTATTGAAAAAATTGTTAAAGATGAGAAAGGACTTACAAATTGACAAATATTAGTTATAGAAGTTAGTATATGTTCTGGGATGAGTGAAACTAATAAGGATCAAAAAAAAATTTCTTCAAAAGTTGATAAGAATAATGAAGATTATAATAAAAAAATAATGTTAATAAAACCATTTATAATGATAAAAGTAGTGGAGTTGAGAAACCTGAAGTTTCTAATGTTAAAAAATATTAACCATAAGTTGCTATAAGAAGTGATTTCGTTAAGGCTAAGAAGAAAATATCAATAAGTAAAAAAAATTTATGTTCAATGAGATGAAAAATTGAATGGTAAGAAATATGATGAAAAGCATAAACATAACTTTAAACAATATACAAGCTATAGAGGGAGATATGATTTCTATAGCTACAGCTAAAATTGTGAAGGATTTTTATATAAATCTTATATGTTTTGGTTTAGCCAAAAATGTTATAGTTATCCCAGAATAAGATGAAGGCAATGTTTTTGGGGGAGTCAACCCACTCAAAAGGGAAATACTGAGAAATTTGGCACGAAAAATGAAAATAGATTCCCACCGTTAGGAAATATTTTTGAAAATGTGATCAATATAGAAAACATGAAAAAAGATGTATTTTTCTCATACCGGCATAGAGAAATTTATAAAAAAATGTATGTATTCATTTAAGAAGAAAGTAAAAGGAAAAGAAAAATCCTTAGTTGTTGAAAATTTTATCAAAGATATAAAAGGAGAAAAACCATGGGTTTTAGATAATGGGTGATCTTAATATATGATATGGTATTTTAAATTATTTTATAATGTGAATGATTTTAGAGATGGTACAATAAATTTTGGAAATGATGAGCCACACAAAAATCAGAAGTATTGGATCTACCATTATTATGTAAGAATAGTTGAAGTACAAAAGCACATTGTTTCTTGATAGGTTAAAACACAATTTTTAAGTGTTTCAATTTTTTTTATAAAGTTAATAATGTTGTTTCTAGAATATATTATTTTTTAAAAGATATTAGAGGTTGAGAAATTTTTAATGAATGTCTATTGAACCAAGGTAAATTTGTTTGAATTTGGTTATGCCTAAAGTTCATGTAATTTTAGCATGATTAAAGAAAATAATTTATGGAATAAGAGGTTTCAGAATATGTGTTATAAGAATATGTTTAAGTTGAAAAATAGATATAGTATTTATGATACTTATAATATGAAAATAATAATATATTGGTGTTGTTCCATTTTCTAGAAACTGAAGATTAAAAACTCAGTTCATAAGAAATTTGAGATACATTCAACTCATTATTTGTATCTGATTCACTATGATATATGTGTTCCAATGAGTAAAAACTAAATATATGGGTATAAGTAACTTATTTTTTTAATTAAATATTTTACTATCATTGCATGTATTATGATTTTAAAATATAAATCAGTAGATCTAAAAATATTTAATAGTTTCAGAAAAATAGTAGAAAAATAATGTGAATATTTTATAAAGAAGTTATAAACTAATAATGGTGATGAATATAAAAATGAGAAGTTCAAATATTATATTGAAAAACCTGTCATTCATCAAGAGTTTAGTTCATTATACACACCATAAGAAAATGGTGTTATTGAAAGAAAATCCCAATGTTTGGTGGAGATGGTGTAAATTATGTTGATAGAAAAATATACTTATCATTATTTTTTGATAAAGGATATAAATGAATCATTTCATATTCATAATCTACGTTTCTATATAATAACCTCCGATAAGAATTATTATGAATGTGTTTATGATGAAACTACAATTTTGAATCACTGAATGGTGTTTGGAAGTCCTTACATTATAAAAGTTAAGGGTAGAAATCTAGGGATGTCTGATCAGAGAGGTGTTGATGGGTTCTTTCTTGGATACACTCTTAATAGTAAAGGATACATATGTTTCAATAAAGAAACATGATAAATAGTTGACTCTATAGAAGCATAATTTCTTAAAAAATATGATAAGAAAGTTTGACAAACAAATGCACATGTGGAAGATGGGGAAGATGAGGTGGTTTCAGTTGAGAAGCATGAAAAACTTTTTATTGATAGTAAAAATGTTAATACGACATAAGATGATGATTCCAAATTGGTTATCTAAAGTAATGAGGAATAAATTTTTACTTCTCATCCCATGCTGAGGAAATTGGTTGAAGTTTATAAACTCCTTGGAGGTCATCAAAAACATGTTCAAAACAGAATATCTTCAATGTATATTTTACATAAATCTTTTTTAATTCCCCAAGAAGTTTTAATATTAATTTAATATAATTAAATATTTAATTAATATTTATAATTAAAATTTTTCTAATAACATATGACAATTAATATTTTTAAAAAAATAATTATAATAATGAATGGTAAAATTTTTTATATGAAAACTATTATTATTATTATTATTTAGATAATATATTTTATAAATATGTGAAAGTATATTATATTTTCATATTAAAAAATTTATAATTGATAAATATATATAATTATTTTATTATAAAAACACACACTTTAATATATGTTTTTTAAAAATTGTGATTTCCATTTTTTTTAAATGAATATTTATATATAATTTACATGTTTGGATTAATATATTTTTTAATATAAAATAAAACTAATATTTATATATAAGATACCCGATCTGATTTATAAAAAATGGTGATTTAAAAGTGTTAAAAAATAGTTTTGGATTTGTAAAATGATAGAATATATTAAAGGCAATGATTGTTTTTGGTAAAAAATGATAATATAATAAACTATTATTATAATAAAAGATAATATATTAATATAAAATAATTGTGTTGACATGACAAGAGAAAAAACATGAGTTTTAAATGAAAATGTGAAACCATAAAAAACACATTGATTAAAAATATATATATAATTTAATGGTGAGAAATGAATCAACTTAGAGAAAAAAACGTGATATAATTAATTTTCTTATATATATATATATATATATATATCAAAACGTGATATAATTATCATTTTAATATTTTATGTTTTATTTTATTATTTTAAATTTGTTTTCTTTTTTAGGAAGAGAAACGTTTTTTTGTTGTTTTAAAAAATTGAAATGACATTGATATATAATTATTTAATAATAATAAATAAATAATGTAACAAAAAAGGGGTAGAATGATAAGACTGACATGAAAGGAAGAAACACGATCCTCACCTTTTTTTCTTATGCCTAAATGTAGGAAACATAAAAATTTATACAAATAAAATATAAATTGATTAAAAAACTGAAATCAAGAAATCCTTCACCCCTGCTTTTGAGGGAAGCTTCATAATCTTTTTATATATCATCTTCATGCATAATAAGATCCAAACTCATCCCCAACTCATCACAGTTATTTTTTTTAGTGTTCTAAGTGCAGAAAATGTTGGTTTTTGATTTTCTGAAAATCTAGTAAGGGGATATTTTATTATGTTTTCTAATTACAGATTGATTAAAGAAGAAAATATTTGAAGTTTTTGTTATGAAACTGTAAGGGATTTACATACATAACTATGTTCACATTCATAAATATTCCATCAATTTATTTATTTATGAGAAATATTTTTGTTTTTTGAAAATTATGTTAAATCTATCGCAACAAATATTTTCTTTAGTATTATGCTACACTAAGAATTTCCATTTGTCATTGAGGTATTGATTTACTGCTTCTATAAATTGTAGTATTGTAATGATTTTATTTATCTAATTATAATTTCAAATTTAATATGTAATATTTTTTTATCAAATACTGATTTTAATACACAACTGTGTGATAAGATTAATAATGTTATTAGGAAAATGATATTTTTATGTTAATCAAAACTATGGGTTGATTCTTGTTAAAAAATAGATATTTTAATTAGATTATTGAATAAATATGAATTTATTCCATAATAAATTCCATGACATATAAATACATATTTAGGTATATAAATATGTTTGTGTGTGTGTGTTTGTATGGATGAAATGGTTATTATCATTTTTATTATCATTTTATCACCATGTTTCTAAAAATTGTGCATTGTATGTCATCATTGTATATTAAAACTTGGGATGTTGCATCTGCATAAAATCATGGCCATGCGTTTATGCATTATATCAAAATCCGTTTGATTTATAACAAATTTAAGGTTTCAATTTAAATTTTTAAGGTTTAAGTTCTGAAAACTATTAAGCACATAGATTACATTGAAATTGATTTATTTTAAAAATTTATTTTCTAATTTTATGTGTGTTAAATAATTAATTTTTATGATTATTTTAAGAGAATCAATTATATATATGAATGAGTAATGCATTTCTCAGAAAAATGATCGAATACATGGACAATTTATGTAAGGGCTTATGGTTTGAGATTTGGTTGTAACCAATCTTTCAAGTGAAATGTAATGAATTTTCATGAATTTATGTATGTATATAATTATATAGAATTATAAGTGCGACTTTTTATTTTAATAAAGTTACATTTTTTCAAATTAAAAATTATAGTGAATTTTTATATATATATAAGTAAAGAAAGGTGAAAATGCTTTCAAAAAATTTGATGCTTGAACATTGTAAATATGGAAGGGAATTTGGAAGTGAACCCATGTTTGCTAAGTATGTAGGCCTAGATAGCCTTCAGCGATTCAAATGGCCTCAGAATAGTGTTTTGTTTTTAGAAGCTTGCATACTGTTTTCAGAAAAACACTAGAATATGTTTAAGAAATTTTCAAACATTAGTATTTTCTAAAATTATCTAGTATTTTTAAGCCATATGTTAATTAAAATAATGTTTTAAATAAGGATATTTGTAAATTTATTTTCAAAATTAGTTTCAAATCAATATCTAAAAAGGATTTATCAATGGTTTTAAAACCCGTTATTGGGAAATTTAACACTCAACCCTTGTTTTAAAATTATTTTTCACAGGTCACTTTGGATTTTTAAGTTGAACACCACTGTTTTCAATGTTAGCACACACAAAATCATAGTTGGCTCATTGTTTTACATTATGTTTGTTTGAAAATATGATAAATGTAAGATGTTTGTATCTAATTTTCCAGAACCTATTCTGGTGAAAGATCCTAATATGAAATTTAAATATTGTGTATTTATTATGTCTGTTTTATAACAAAATACACAACACTTATTCGGGGTGAGTCTGGTAGCTCAGCCCAGGTCGTTATAATTGGTATCTGAGTAACAGTCTAGATAACTTTGGAAAATTAGAACAAATCAATAATTTAAGTATGCCTACATTGTAAAATTATTATTTCTGTTTGTAATGATGAATTGAGAGGGCACAATTAAATTAATGGGAAAGAATGTAACACCCCATGGAATTTAAATTGTAATTTATTATAATTAAGGATTTATTTAATATTTATAAATAAAAAATTTTCAATAAAATATAACAATTATAATTGTTTAAATTTTTTTATAATAATAAAGGGTAAAATATTATTATATGAAAAATAGTATTATTATTACTATTATTTAGATAATATATTTTATAAATATGTAAAACTATATTTTATTTTCATTTTATAAAATTTATAAATTATAAATATATATAATTATTTTATTACGAAAACACACACTTTTATATTTGTGTTTTAAAAAAATGTGATTTAAATTATTTAGAAACACACACACACACATATATAATTTACATGTTTGGATTAACATATTATTTAATATAAAATAAAAATTAATATATATATATATATATATATATATATATATATATATATATATACGATACACGATCTGATTAAGAAGAAAATTGTTTATTTGAAAATGTTAAAAAACAGGTTTTGATTTGTAAAACTATAGAATATATTAAAGACGAGGGATGTTTTTGGTAATAAATGATAATATAATAAACTATTATTATAATAATATGTTATATATTAATATACAATAATTGTGTTAACTTGACAAAAGGGAAAAACATGAGTTTTAAATGAAAACATGAAACCATAAAAATGCAATGATTAAAAAATATATAATTTAATGGTGTGATATGAATCAAATAAGAGAACAAAACATGATATAATTAATTTTCTTATACATATATATATATATCAAAACATAACATAATTAATATTTTAATATTTTATGTTTTATTTTATTATTTCGAATTTGTTTTTTTAGGAAGAGAAACATTTTTTTTAGTTTAAAAAATTGAAATGATTTCAATTTATAATTATTTATTTATAATAAATAACAAAAGTAACACACGAAAGGGTGGAAATATAAGACCCACTTGAAAAAAAGAAAAAAGACACTCACCTTTTCTTTTTCTCACACCTAAATGTAGGTAACATAATAATTTATACAAATAAAATATAAATTGATTAAAAAAATCCAATTCATGAAATCCTTCAGCCTAGCTTCTGAAAGAATCATCATAACCTAATTATATATCATTTGTACGCCTAATAAGATCTGAACTCATCCCCAACTCATCATATGTATTTTTCTTAGTGTCTAATGTGCAACAACTGTTGGTTTTTGATTTTCAGAAAATTAAGTAAGGGGCTATTTTCTTAAGTTTACTAATTAAATATTGATTGAAGAAAAAAATATTTGAAGTGCGAGTTATGAAAAGATAAGGTATTTACATAATTAACTATGTTCACATTCATAAATATTCCATCAGTTTATTTATTTATATACATAATTTATGTTTTAGGAAAATTATGTTAAATCTAATGTAAAATATATTTTATTTAGTATTGTTCTTCCCTATGATTTTCTTTATGTCATTGAGGCATTAATTTACTACTTCTATAAATTGTGGTATTTTAATGATTTTAATTATCTAATTATAAGTTCAAATTTAATATATAATATTTTTATTTATAAAATCATGATTTTAATATATGATGGTGTGATAAGATTAATTATGTTATTAGGAAAATGATATTTTTATGTTAATCAAAACTACGGTTTGATTCTTGTTAAAAAACATATATTTTTATAAAAGTCTTGAATAAATATGTATTTATTTCATAATAAATTTTATGAAATATACATACATATAAAGGTATATATATGTATATATGGATTAAATGGTTATTATCATTTTTATTGTCATTTTATCTCTATGTTTCTAAAAAATGCGTATAACATGTCATCATTGTATATTAAAATTAGGGATGTCTCATATTTATATAAACATGTACATGTGTTTATTCATTATATATACATCCATTGCATTTATAACAAATTCAAGGTTTGAATTTAAATGTCATGGTTTATGTTTTGAAAATTATTAAGTACATGGATTACATTGAAAGTGTTTTATTTTAATTTTTTTTGTCTAATAATATGTGAGTTACATAATTAATTATTATGATTATTTTAAGAGGATAAATTATCTATATGAATGAGAAATGTATTTCTCATAAAAAGGATGGAATACATTGATAGTTTATGCAATGGTTTACGGTATAAGTTTTGGTTGTAACCAAACTCACAAGTGAAATGTAATGAGTGTTCATGCATTTGTGTATGTATATACATATATATAATTATAAGTGTGAATGTGTATTTTAATATAGTGACATGTTTCCAAATTTAAAACTCCCATTAATATATATATATATATATAATTAAAGTGATACTAAAATGTTTTCAGAAAATCTGGCGCATGAAATTTGTAAATATAGAAGGGAATTGTAATGTGAACCCATCATTCACAAAGTGGGTAGGCCCAGACAGCCTTCAGCGATTCAATTGGCATCAGAATAGTGGTTTGTTTTTAAATTCTTTTTTTCTATTTATATAAAAAATAATGAATTATGTTTAAGTTATTTTTGAATGTAAGTATTTTCTAAAATTATCTAGTATTTTTAAGCCATAAGTAATTTCAATTATTGTTTTCAATAAGGATATTTATAAATTTCTTTTCAAAATTATTTGAAAATAAATATCTAAAAAGGATTTATCCATGTTTTTAAAACCCCTTACTAGGAAAATTAATGCTCCCCCATTATTTTAAAATTATTTTTCATAGGTCACTTTTATGTTCTAAGTTGGATGACATCATTTTTGGTGTTAAAAAATGTGAAAGTGTATATGGATAATTGTTTTACATTATTTTTTTTGAAACTATGATAAATGTAAGAAGTTTTTATTTAATTTTCTAGAAACAAGAATAGTAAAAGATCCTAATTTTTAATTTAAATGTAGTGTATTCATAACGTTTCTTTTATCAAAAAATAAGCGGTATTTATTTATGTAGAGTCTGGTAGCTCGAGCTCGGGTCTCTATAACATTATATTCACAAGTGGAGCCAAAATATGTTGATGAATCTTGGAAGAATCAAGTGTGGATAGATTCTATGAATGAAGAGTTAGATCAGATTGGGAAGAATGATACTATGGAGCTTGTACCCAAACCAAAAAATAAAAATATGATTAGTACAAATTAGGTGATTCAAAATAAGTTAATTAATTATGGTGAAGTGATAAGAAATAAAGCATAAATGGTATGTAAAGGTTACTCACAAATTGAAGGCATTTATTTTTATAATACTTTTTCTCTAGTGGAAATATTAAAAACTATGAATCCCACCATGACATGATAGTTTTAATTAATTAATTAATTTAATTTTTTTTATGTCGTGCGGGGTTCTTGAAAGTTTCAGCCTGAATTTTTAAAAATTTAACGGAGTAGGTTATGTGAAAGACTATGAGTAACCATGGAATGACTGTATGTGAGGAGTTTTTCCCTTAAAAGAAATGATTTTTATATTTCTATCATGGTTAGCTAAAGAATAAAAATTTTATAGTGGGAACCATTCAAGTGTCTCATGCTTGTCCAGTAGGGATATCAAGATAGGCACATGGTTTAGAAAATCATGTGCCTAACCATGCATGGAACGTGGTGCATTATTTTTTTTAAAATTTTATTTCTTTTATTTAATTTATTTCTTCTTTTATTTCCTTACCCATATTTTCCTCTCTCCCTTTTTGTGTGACCATCCCCCTCCTCCCTCCCTACTTCATGCACTTATCCCCTCTTGGAATCCTCTCCCCTCGCATATTCTGTTAGGTAAGATATGTTGGAATGACTATGATGAAGATTCTAGAGTGGGGGTGGGTGAATTGTGTTCCTTTAAAACCTTTAACAGATTCCAAAAATCTCTCTCGATATCCAGTGTATCTTTCCTTCTCTTTTAATGAAAATCGAGAATCATAAATAAATAAATAAGGAAAATAACATAGTAATGAATAATGGTTTAGGGAATAAAGATCCCCTAATCCACTCCACCAATGCCCTATCTAGAAGCTTGTTGATTATCACTAGTAATTATTTTTACCACAGACTACTAAAACTAAGTACAATAAGTTGATACCTTTATAATAAGGCTTATACAAGGCCTTATGGTTCTTTTATAGGGTACCTAATTATCCACAAATTATTCCAATAATCTGATACTCCTTTACAACCATGATTGATTCTGAGCAGCTGATACTCCAATAAATCAATAGAGATTGATTTTATTATGAAAAAAATTATCACAATTAAAGTATAAACTAAAACATGTATTTGATCTTCAATAAATCACTAAAATAGAAAAATAATCATCAAATTTTTATAGTATTTCTCTAAATAACAATAGATAAAACCCCATATAGATGAAAAAAATGTATTTCTATAAAGTGTAACTCTAAAATTTTTCTTCAAACTTGTAGCATAATATTTAACAATAATATATAGATTTCGTGAAAACAATAACAATGAGTCAATAAACTAGATCAAAACATTTATGTCTCCAAAGTGTATCTCTGATACCAATGAAACACTATTATTTAAAATAACAAAACTTTTTTTTTCAATGCAGATATCCTCGTCGGTATATTTTTACGTTTTCATAAATTTACCATCTTAGTATTTATACTATAGATTGAACAGCTTTAGGTCAAACTATTCAATAAATACTATGAATATTTTAATTCAAAATCATTCAAAGAGACTCGTAACTTTCCATAGAAATATTAATGATTTAATCCATTGAATAGGACCCTTTTAATTGGTCATAAAACATATTTAAAGATATATTTTCTTCCAGTGAGAGCATCATAGAAAACATAAATAATATCTTTAATTTAAAAAAAACATCTTTAACTAGTCAAATGTAGGGTTCCTTCACATAGTGATAAACACTAAAATTAGGGTTGAAAATGTAAGGTTTTTTACAATAGTATGGTTGGAAAACTATACACTTTTTCATCAAACACATGGTTTCTTCTAAACATAGGGTTTCTGATCAATATATTTCAAACATCATAGGGTACAAGATCCATACAGTTTATTAAAAACATAGGGATTCCAACACATCTGTTATGCTTAAAAATGTAGTGTATGAACAATGTTTCTAGAATACTTTCAATCATTTCTAGAATACTAAAAAAAATATCCTCCCATGAATTAATGACTTTTGTATGATTCCAAAATAAAATTAAGTATTGTCAAAAATATCCTTATCATAAAATTAACTTAAAAGAAACATTATTAGTAACATAAATGTGGTTGTTTGTGGGCATTAAAACCAAAAATAAATTAACGAAATTTTTGAATCAACGCATTCTAAAAAATATCCCCCTTTTAAATGATCACAACACCCATAAAATAAATATTAAAATAAAAATAAATATGAAAATTTCTTTAAGTACAATTCTTTAATTTCTCATAAATTACTCATAAATTTATCCCAAATAAGCTTCTCATAAATTTATCATAATAATAATATTATAAATTTCTCCCCCATTTTTGTAACATAATAAAGATGAGAATAAAATTTAGTAATAAAAACTCTTTATATATTCATGAAAAAAAAGATATAATCAAGAATCCATGAGAACATATGAAATATTATTCGATGAATAATAAGGTTTTGTAATGAATGTATTAAATAAATTAATTCATGCCATCACATTTTCAAAATATTTAAAATAACCCCCTAAAACATAACACGTTTTTAAAATATATTCATGGGAAAAATTTAAGGAAAAATAATTTATTTTTCAAATAATTTAAAATAACTTTTCTATGTGGAGTAATTAAGAAAAGCATTTAATCTATTAATATGATTATGTTTTACTTAATAGAAAAATTTTACACATACAATAAATTTTTTAAATTTTCAAACATTAATAACATGTTTACATGTAATTGAACCATTTATATTTAATCTAAAGAGTAAAAACTTCAAAAAGAAATTAAGAAATAATTTATAATAGATACATTTACTAGTAAATTTTTTTTAAAAAAAGATATATATGATATAGAATTTAAATAAAATATAGATATGAAGAAAATTAAATGTGTTTGGAATATTTATATGGTTTATCTAAAATTTCCAAACATTACTTTTTTCACATAAATCTATTAAAACAATTTATAACTACTCTATTCTACTTTGATCGTCTACTTATCTTTGATATTATGAAGAATATGAAAAATGTTTGACTAAAAACTCTTTTAGCATATCAAGATCCAACTTAGTAATGACTTCCCTTATAAGTAACTCCATATGACTTAATATTTCTACTTTAAGCACTTCAAAGTCGACTTTTGAAATTTAACTTTCTTTCACATTCTGATACTCCATTTGATGTGTATCAAAAACTTCTTTTTAAATCGACACTTATTTTAGCTCTTCATTTGACTTTCTAGATGTATTTTGATCAACATGAAGATTCACTATTTCATTATTCATAGTTTTAACCATAAAAAAATCTCTTCATAAGACAATTCACTTTTTATAATTTGAGATAATGAAACTTCTGGTTCTTCAAAACCATGAAATTCCTTATCTCTTTAATGAAGATTTTTCAAACGAATCCTAAACATAAGAAACTGACTATTTTCATAACATATTAGAAGAAGTATTACCTTTAATTCTACTATGAGAAATACTTTTCACTAAACTTGAAGTTCTTGATCACATTATCTTTCTTATATTGGTTTTATAAGTTTTTAAAAAATATTTGTTTTTGAATTAGAAGAATAAAAAATTAAATATATTTTGATAAGAAGATTCTAGGGTTCCAAGGGAAGAGGATATGTTTTTTTCTAGAAATTGATAGATGATACTTCACATTCTCAAGTCAAAAATATAGTATAATCACTTCAAAATTTTATCTTTAGAAAAGAAATATTATTTAAGAAATCAATTCTAAAAGAAACATTTATTTAAGAAAATTTGATACCATAAAATTAAAAGGAAAAATTATGTTTTAAAGATAAACAATGAATGTAGTTTTTCATGAACCTATTTTTAAAGAAATTTGAGTCTTTTAGAAATTTTGTTATGAAATTATATATACTATGTTTTAATATTTTAACTCAAAGATGAATAAAAGATTTAATATTTTTTGCCTAAAAGATATCGCTCCCCTATATAAAATAGTTAATGCAATAAAACATATATATATATAAATAGTAACAAAATACTTCTTGGGTTATTATTTCCAATTCTATGGATTTTTCAATAATTAACTACTTTATATTTGATCATTCCATTATTAAGATATAAATTTACATATTATTTTTAGAATACCACTTAATGATTTAATGATATTGTTTTGTGGTTTATTCCTGAAAAACATCAAATAGAAGTTCCTTTTGTTAGCCATATTATTTTGGGCCTTGTATCATTAGCAAGTATGTTTTTATGTAAACAAATATATTTATTTTTTGTAGAGACTCTACAATAATTATTAGATAATTATTTTTAACAATAAATTTCTTTAACACCACTAAATTGATATTTTATAAAGAAACAATCATTTTCATAAGGTCTATTAATATAATAATAAAATCAATAAATAGTTGAAATTATTTTTCAATATAAGACAAGAATAAAATAATTCCTACATAATTTTGGTATTTCACTAATACTACCTATTCAAATTATTCCATTGTGAATTTTTTACTAGGGATTTGATTCAAATATTTTTATCCTTTTAAAAGCATGATAGAAGATTTATTTATTGTTTCAACATCATCCAATAATTATTTAATTACATTTTCATGAAGATCATGAGAAATTTTAGATGAATTAGATTTAAAATTTTTAAATTTTTTTATAAACATTCATTATCTAATAAAATAGAATCATAATATTTTATATATTTTTTGTATTATTTGTTTAAACATTTAAATTTATCTTTTATGATAAAGAAATAATTATTTAATATATTATTATAAAGTTTAATAGAATTATATTTCAAATATTAAGAAGATTTTACCTCACCTGTATGATCCATAAGACCTGCCATTTTATTTTTATGCTCAGACTCAGAATTTCTAGAAGATTCATCATTTGAAAAATAAAAATCACTCCATGTAAAATTCATAATTTTCATGAAATTTTTTTATAATCAAATTTCCTTTGATCTTTAATTAAGGGATATTTAAAATTTGTATAACCTTTCTCTTTACATTCACAACATCTACTATCTTTAATATCTTTCTTTTGTTGTATATTTTTTCGAACCATTTAACAAGATTTGATGAATATTTATCTATATCTCAATAGAATGAATTATATGATTCATAAAAAGTAGTTTTGAGAGCATCTTCATCATATTTTATATGATTTTCAACATCATCCTATATATCATCTTCTTAAATAATCAATGTTCCAATTGGTTCTTTCATTACTAGTTATTTAACTATTTTGTATTATTGTATAACAATAGATATTCCATTCCAATTAGATGGTAAAACTCTAATTACTTTTAATACTTGATCTAATTTCCTAACTGGATATTTCAAAGAAGAAACATTGTTGATAATTTATTTCAATCTCCAATTCATTTGAGTGATATTTTCATCTTCATTAATTCTATAATTATCAAAATTTAAATTTTTAGTATTGAATCTCAATTTTTAGATATTATCAATTCCTTCATAGGAAATATAAATAGTCTTCTATATATCATATGTAGTAGAACATTGAGAAACTCAATTAAATATATAACCCTAAATATTAGAAAATAGCATTCATTACTCATGAATTAAGATCATATTCTTTTTTAGGATCATCATCCCATTTATACATATCTTCCTTTTGAATTTAATAAGACTTGAAAACTGTTAAATAAAATCTTATTATAAGATTTTTCAAATAAATAATCATGTGATCATTCCATCATCCATAACATTCACCATTAAAGAAAATAGCATGGATCATTGACATACCTTCTCTAAGATCAGCCATTTAGATATTTGTTTTCATCTAAATATTTTACTCAGGATTGTTAGAGAAAAAATATACTTTTGATAATACTTGTTGGTATCAGGTAGAAACAAAATTTTCAAGGATTTCCAAAAATAGAGATTTACCAATAGTTTCCTGCCTTTGATACCACTTTTTACGTTGGTTAGGTTGGAATGACTATGAAAAAGACACAAGAGGGAGGTGAATTATGATCCATTAAAAACTATAACAGATTAAAGAAAAATCTCTTGATATTTATAACATCTTTCCTTTTCTCTTAAATATGAGTGAGAAATAGAAATAAATAAGAAAAAGAACACATTGATGTATAGTGGTTCATGATAAAAATATCCCCTAGTCCACTCCACTGATTCTCTCTCCATGAGATTGGTGAATTTCACTAGTATATCCTTTTAAAAGGGACTTTTATAATTAATTACATGAAGTTTATACCTTTTCAATAAGGCTTATAAAAGGCCTTTGGGTTTATTTATAGGGAACCAAATTGTCCATAGATTAGACTAAAAATTTGGTACTAATTCACTCCCATGACTGTGTCTAAGCATTCAATAATCCAATAAATCAATAAAGATTGATTTAATTGTGAAAATATATTTCATTCACAGTTTTAGCAGCAACAAAAAAAATGTCTGATCATTAATAATGTAAAAAAAATAAACGTTGTGTAAGATTTATTTCAATAGAAGTAGATTAAACACATGTTAGATGAATAAATATGTATTTCTCTAATGTGTAACTGTGAAAAATAATTTTTGAACTTTTAAAATAATATCTAACAATAATATATAGCAGTAGTGACAAAAACAAAAACAAAAGTGAGTAAATAAACTATATCAAATCATGTATATATCTAAAGTGAATCTCTAAAGGTGATGAAACACTCTAATTTACAGGTACACACATTTTTATTTTCAATTCATATAACCATATATGTATATCTATATATTTTTAGAAGATGACCATCTCAATACTTGTACTATTGTTTGAATATCTCCAGGTCAAATAGTTCTATAAAATACTACATAATAATTCGTGAATA
The DNA here is from genome assembly GCA_963277665.1 of Viscum album. NCBI lineage: Eukaryota > Viridiplantae > Streptophyta > Magnoliopsida > Santalales > Viscaceae > Viscum > Viscum album. The sequence continues at coordinate 150,072,058 of OY728123.1, read as the reverse complement.
TTTAAATTCAAAATTATTAAATAGTTTTGTAACTTCTCTTAGAGATAGAGTGATTTAATCCATTTATTATGATCTTTTCAATTAGTCGTAAAATAACTTTAAATATATATTTACTTTTGGATAAACCATCACAGAAAATGTGGATAATATATTTAATTTAAAACTCCATCATGGACTAATAAAATGTAGGGTTCCTTCACGTAATCGATAAACTCCAACATTAGGGTTGGAAATGTAAGGTTGTTTACAAAAGTAGGGTTGATGAACCATACATTTGTTCCTAAAATGTAGGGTTTCTTCTAAACATAGGGTTGTTGATCCATACATTTCCAACAACATAGGGTATATGATCCATACTTTTTATTCCAAACATACAGGTTCCAAACCATACATTATGCTTACAAACATATGGTATGAATAGGGTTTTGAAAATACTTTCAAACACATCCAAAATACATAAAAAAATATCTTCCCATGAATAAATTACTTATTTTCACTTCCATAATATAACTAAATATTTTAAAAAATATACTTATCTTGAAGTTTACTTAAAAAAAACTTTATTAATAAAATAAATGAGGGGGTGCTTCTGATCATAAAATCAAAAAATAAATTAATAAAATGGTTGAATCAACACATTCTCAACATATTCCACTATATGTTTTTTGGATTATTGGTCGAGTCACCAAGGTAAGGTCTCTACATCCCACCTCCTCCCTTCATACAGTGATTTCCCCTCTTTCTATCATCTTTTTCGTTCAACCAAGCCCAAGGTTAAGGGTTTTGACATATTTGTTTTGTAATTTTTTCATTTATAGGGCTTGTGATGGGTCTTTAGGGTTAGTTTCCTGCATATTTCGACATCCACAACTTAAGGTGATGTATTTCAGAGTATTTTAGATTTTATAGAACCAATTTAAGGTAGTTTTACCTATGAAACCCCCTTACATTAAAATTTTATAATTTTTTTTGTTTTTTTAAATGTTTTTATGATTTTTTATATTACATTGTAGGATTGAACTATTTTTAAAACATGGAAAGGGCTTAGGATTCATTCCAAGAATTTGATAAAATTCCTATGTGTCCCTTCAAAATTATTCAAAGTTGTTTTTAATGCTTTTATTATAATTTTATTTCTATGAAATAGTTTTTTCGGTTTGATTATGGCTTTAATATATTTATAAAAACTTTTCATGCAATTAGGTCACATAAAAATGGGTTGTTAGTTATTATTTGGATTCTAAAAAATGAATTTAAATATTTTGAAAGCGTGTTTGATGTTGGTTCCATTTTTTAAATGGTTGTGTGATATTATTAAAAACAAATTTATTAAAATTAAAGGGTTTAAAAAATTTTCAAATAAAATTGGAATTTATATAGGTTTGTTGTTTGTGTTTGAGGTTTATTATGATTTCCATTTGATTTTTATTTGGCTTCCAAATATTTTTGAAAATGGATTTCAAAATATACATACTCTAAATAATAAATGAAATTCATTATTGGAACATTGGGAAGTGATTTTTTATTGATTACGGATTATAACAATTTTGATCCCCTTTGATTCATTAAAGGTGTTATGTGTATCCATGTGATATATGTTCTTTATTTGATTCATAATGTGATTATGGTTAGGGGTCTTTCTAAGGGACATGAGGTTGAAAGGATGTGATTATGGTGTTAGACTATGGGATTTTCTATTATCATGGGATGACATTTTTTTGATATTTTACCACCTCCATTAGTTATTCCATGAGGAACCCTATGATATTAAGTGGAAAGTTATTGGATGTTGCTAGGAGAGTTTACATTACTGACTAGCTAGTCAACCAAAATTTTACATAATTATTGGCTAGTGGAAGGTTCACCGATGAGACTATGTTTATAGTGATTCAGTTTATGGATGTGTGACTATTAATATTCCGATAGTTGGTCCACCTTACATGTCTTATACATTTCCATTATTCCCCAAGGTATTTCCTCATTATATGTATGATATATTATTCTTTATTTATTTTATATTGAGTGTGTGAATTTTTTACTTGTTATATTATTCCTGTGTTTAAATATTGGTTGTTATGTAATTGATATTTAAATTTATAAGGGTTTCTTTATGATAGTATTTTTTTCCTTATGAATTTTATGGCATCACCTTCTGTGGTTTTAGTTTACTTTCAAATGAATCGTGTATAATAGTTTGAAATTGTGATTTGAAAATGAAAATGTTTATTTATTTCATTATGAGTCTTAAAGAAATGGTATTTTCCTTGAAATGGTTTATGAAAATGGGATTTTTGAAAAAGAGGGAACATGCTTTGATTTTTTACCTATATTTAAAGGTTTCATTAAAAATGTATATCTATCCTTGTTTTTGTTTTGTAAAGAGGATTGTTTTCAAAATAAATTCTTGTGATTTTGTTTTTTAAATAATTTTAAAACCTAAATTATAATTTATATTCAAACTATCATTTAATACACTATTTTATAAGGTATTTCCATAGATTCAGTATGCAGTGGTGGCTTACAGAGTGTTTAGGTGCTCACAACTATATATCATTTCTATTGCAGGTCCCTGGTTCAGTTTCTTGGATTTTCATTATGTCATTGATCCTTTTGAGGTTAGTATTTATTTTTTCTTCATTAAAGATTCTATTATCATTCTATGATTTAGTATGACCTGTGTTTACTTTCCTAGAATGTTTGTTCTATGTCCCTTTACTCGATTTATCTGGTCCATTTAGGATTTTACTACTTTATATGGATGGATTGTAACTATATATGGTGGTGGGAGAAGAAAATACTTCTGATTGGTGTATTTACCTTTCAGAAGTGGGAGACCAGAGGATGAGGGATTTTTTTGGTGCTTCCTGCTATATACTTCTTTCCTAGTTTTGATATTGGGTTACTATTTTGTTATTTCTTGTTGGTGTGGTCATCTGATGTATGGATGGGTCATGCTAGATTTTTATTATATTTATAATACTATATTTTACCTTGATTATTGGTTGATTTCATTCCCATGTTTGTTCTTATGATTCATATAAACTAGTGGTTATCCTATAGGTATCAATAACACACTTTAAGATAGTAGTGGGCCAATTCAGGTGTTAGTTAGACAGATGAAATAGACTGGTTTTTTACAAAGGGTTCAATGGTTTGGATTATTATTTTCTCTAAGATCCTAATCCTTTGTAACACCCTCTTCTTATTTGGGGTGATGGTAGTTTCTAAATATGGTTGTAGGGACACATGAGGTAAATACAGGGAGAGTATTGTAATCTCTTTAATTCCTTGAGCCTCAAGTTTCTATGGTAATTTTGGATTTTCCCATTGATTCTTGGTTTTTTTATATAATGTAATTTTTTTATTATGGTTTAATTCCTATAAAAGTGATTTTTTTATCCACAATTTAATGGATTTAGTTCCCTTGGGTGGCGTAGATGATGTATTGGGATAGTGAAGAAGAAGGAAGTCATGATGTAGGGTGGGTTCATAGGGATTGAAAAACCTTATAGTAACTAAATTCTTGATTTTGAACATGATTTAGAAACCATTACATGTTTAACATGTGTTCATAAACCATGTGTCCTATTTGGGAATGGTTATGCTTCTTGGTTGTTTTGATTTTTAGACCAGCTGACCCATGGATTTCCTAGGGTGTATTTAGGAAACATGATAATGGTGATATTTGGTCTTGTGATATTTTTTCCTATTTGGTTGAGGTTTGTTTTATGAATCTTTTTATTATATATTTCATGTTATGTTAAATTCATTTTTGTGTGTAAAAAATTGATTTCATGACAAAAAAAATTTAGTTTTAAAACTAGTCATTAGGGATAAATTTTAAAGTGAAATTGATTTCCTAACAGATGATTTCACTATTAAATTTGGAAAAAAATATGTGTGTTTGATTCTTTTAATTCAATTACATATTGTTTTAAATTATTTGATTTCCTATTTTAATGGAAATAGTTTTCTTTATAAATTTTTATTATTACCATTAATATGTGTATTTCAAAGGGGTAAAGGATTTGAAAATTATTTCAAATGAGAATTTTTTGTTTCCTTTTGAAATTTGGAAAAAATTTGGATTTAAAACCAATTGGTATTGTTTTTTAACAAGTTTGGAGACTTTTAAAAATTAACCATGTCTGTTTAGGACATCTCCTTTGAATTTGTAAAATGGTTTCTATTTTTTAAAATAAAGAAGGCCTACATTTTATAGTGCCTCAGGTTTCAAAACGTTATTTGGAATGGATTTTCACGTTTTAGTAAAAATATTCTTTTTTCCCCTTATTATTGTTGAGAAAACATGGTGTGATTTGGGGTATATTACCATGTGAGGGTCTATATCTTATATTTTTTGACATCCCCCCTAGAAAGGTCTAGTTTAAAGTTAGAGTGTTCATCTTAGGGTTCCTTCCCCATTCTATTAACACTACATAAGTTCCTAATATAGTGTAATGTGTTTCTTCCACCTTGAAGCACCGTACTTTGGATCGATCAAAGGAAGTGTTCCTTTAATGGTAATTTTAGAGTTTTTTTTTCTGTCAAGTGATTTAGACCCTTGAATTTTTGTTGATGGATGGATTAGTGAGGATCATTTCATCTTATAGTCTCTCATATGAGCTCTAGTTTTGGATGTTTTTTCATTGGATCTTGGTGACATTTGATGTTTTAATGATTAGTTTCCATCATTCGAGTAACCTTCAGGTGTTGGTTGCTTCTCCTTTTGATGATGATCCATTTTTGGATTTATACTCATTGAGTTTATAGTAGATTTGATTGCTCTATGTGAGTGTTGTTTCCATTGGTATTTTTTTCATTCCTTGTTACTTTTTTGTTGTTTCCCTTTCTTGGGAAATTTTTATGGGATATTTTAACATGAGTAGGACCTAGGGTACGTGCTTGATTACTTGGAATTTAGTTTTATTTTGGGTTGGTATGTGGATTCCACAAGGTTTGTTTTTCAATGTAAGTGTCGTGTGATGGTATTCTATGTATTTGGATATAAAAACCCTCATATGTCGATTTTAACCCTTAGTTTGGATCCCTATTATTTTTATTTTAATGTGTTGTGCCTCTTGTTTTGGTGCTCCATAGTTTTTAGACCCCTTTAGTTTTTGTGACCAATTTTGTCCTTTGGTATATTTCTTAGTTAGTACTCTCTTTGTTCTTTGAATTTATTGGTTTAATGGATCTTCACTAGTTCTCTTTAATGATTTTAAGAATGAGTTTTCTCATTAGTTTCTTCTTGTAATGGGGGAAAATGTAGTGAAGTGTTCCACACTTTTTGTTCATTATTAAATTGTGGGGTGACTATTTTTCGGGCTCTATTTCCTTAGAGCTTCTTATTATTAGGTTAATGATCACTTTTATTTTAGGATTGCTTATTTTCTTGGAAAATTGTTCCTAATTCCATCCCTTTTAACATCTTATTTGACTCAATACTTTATAGGGGTAGAAATTTGGTGTGTTGAGGATTTTATGACATCGTCTATGTCATGGTGGTGTTAATTAATTAATTAATTAATTTTATTTTATGTCATGGTGGGTTCCTAAAGGTTTGGGATGAATTTTCAAAAATTTAAGGGATTCGGTGGTGTACCCGGTTTTCACATAATTAGAATTAACCATGCACCAATCATGCATGTCTATTCTATCCTTGAGAAAGATTATTCACATGGTTTGAGCATAGTTAGCTCAATAGTGCACCTTTCAAGGGGTAACTGAGTAGGCACCCAATGCTTATAGATTAAGGACAACATGGTTGGTGTAATTTTTGTAAAACCATGCACCTAAACTATGTGTGGAACCTAGCGTGTTGAAATTTTTATTTATTTTCTTTGTTTTCTTTCCAATCTTATTTCCTTACCCCGATTTTTTCTTATCCCTTATCGCAAGACCATCCCCATCCTCCCTCCCTACCACTCATGACTCTCCCCCTCTCAACCACCTCCCCTATCACTGATTCCTCTATATTTCTGTTGGATTCTTGGTTGAATGACCAATTTGAGGTCTCCACTTACATACTCCTCCCCTCTTCTGGTAATTTTACCTCTTTATGTCAACCCATTCATTCAGATGAACCTTAGGTCATGGTGTTTAAACTATTTATTTTTAAAATTTCCTTATTTATAGGGTGTGTGAGGGGTCTCTAAGGTTTTATTATTTCATTTTTTTGGTATCCATCACTGAAGTAGATTCATTCCAGACCATTTTGGCTCACCCACTACTATTTTGAGGCAAGAATCTCTACAAAACCTCCTTAAATTACAGTTTTCTAAATTTATTGGTTTGTTTTATATTATTTTTTTGTGAAATTTTAATTATTTTTTTATGTAATACTAGGATTGAGTTACGTTTCAATATTTTCACGAAATTATGCCTCACATTAAAAGTTTATTAAATTGACCATGTGGCCCTTTAAAATTCTTCAAAGTGGGTTGTAATGTTTTTATTGGGTTTTTAATTCTCCGTCATAGTTTTTTTGGTTTTATAATATCTTAAAACTATTTCTAAATACTTTGAATATACTTATGTCACATTCTAATTAGTTTTTTTTGTTCCTGATTGGCTTTTAAAAATGGAATTAAAATATTTTGAAAGTGTTCTTGAAGCGAGTTTTTTTTTAAAATGGGTGTATGATGTTATTAAAATATTTTTTAATAAGAATTAGAGGTTGTATCCCATTTTAAAATAAAATGGGGATATATTTGGGTTAGTTTTTTATTTTTAAAATTTACTTTGTTTTTCCTTAGATTTATATCTTGTTTCTAAATAGTTTTGAAAAGGTATTTAAAAATGCACACACTCTATGTAATAAGTGAAAGGCCCAGTAGAAACTTTGTGGAGTGATGTTTGATAGATTTTTGATTGTACCCTTATTGATACCCTTTGTGGTTTTGATGTTGTTATGTGTATCCATGTGAGGGATGTTAATGATGTGATTCATGATGCGCTTATGGGTTTGGTCTCTTTCTATGTAATATGAGAAGGGAAGGATATAATTGTGGTGTTAGACTTTTGGCTATGTTATTATAATGGTATGACCATTGTTTTCAACATGGACCACATCCATTAGTTATTTCATGTGGAACCCATGGATACTAATTGGAATGCCATTATTTGTTTCTAGACTAGTAAATATTATTCACTAACTAGTCGCCCCATTTTATACATAATACCTCGATAGTGGGGGGTCACCAAAGTGACTAGATTTAGTGTTATTTGGGTGATGGATGTGTGACTGTTAACCCACAGGTAGTTGGTTCACCTTGCATGTCTCATACTTTTCCATTAGTCACTTAGGTGTTGCCTCATGATATGTGTGGTATGTTATGCATTATTTAATATATATTGATCATGTGAGTTTCTTAATTGTTATATTATCCATGTGTGGATATGTTGGTTCTTTTTTAATTGAGCTTTGACATTATTTGGTTTTCCTTGTGATAGTATTGTTATTCCTTATGATTTGTATGGAATCACCATTTGGGGTTTTTCATTACTTCCAAATAAATTGTGTGTAATGGTTTTAAAGTTTGATTTTAAATTGAATGTGCCTTGGGTATTTATTTAATTGATTTAAAGGAATGATATTTTCCTTTAAATGGTTTATAAAAATGTGATTTTTATGGGATGTTGGAAAAATGGGAAATGTTATTTCGTTTTTTTATCTATTTAAAGGTTTCTTTAAAAAATTTATGTATTCTTGTTTTTTTTGTAAATTGGATAGTTTTATGAAAATATAAATGTGATTTGGTTTTATAAAGAACGTGAAAACCTAATTTAAACTTTATATTCAAACTAATAATTTATAAATTGTTTTACAAAGGGATTTCTATAGATTCGGTGGGTAGTGGTGGCCAAGTGAGTGTTTATATTCTTATTCCTATATATCATTTCAGTTCCATGTCCCTAGTTCAGTTTCTTGGCCAGTCTTGAGAGAATTAATACTTTTTAGGTTAGTGTTTATTTTATCTAGATTTATCATGTGGTTCTCATTACTTTATTCAGTAGAAACCGTCTTTAATTTACTATAATGTCCAATGTGTGGTCGTTTACTTGATTTATCTTAGACATTTAGGCCTTTAATACTTTCTAAGGATGAAGGGTAAATATAACTGATGGTGGGCGAAGTAAATCCATTTTAGGGGCATCTTTGCCTTGAAAGAGAGGGACATCGGAGGGTGATATATATTTTTTGGTTATTTCTTTAGTTTACTACTTTTCTAGTTTTGTAATTATTCTCTGTTTTTTTATTTTTCTCTAGTGTAGAGGTCCAATGTAATAACAGTTCATGCTAGATATTTATTATATTTTTGCTGCTATATTTTACATTGATTATTGGGAAAAACCATTCTCAAGTGTGTTTTCATGATGCCCAGGAACTATTTGAAAGCCCAGGTGTATCAGGAATTCCCTTCAGGGAAGTGGGAAACTAGTTTGGGTGTATGTTAGAGGTAAATCACTGAATAGTTATTTAAAATCACTTTGTGATAGGATAACAAAAAAATTTATCTCACCATATCACAAACAATACACATAGCATTTAGCTCTAAATGTTACCCCTGATGATCCCAAATCCATTAAGATAAGATAAATATACCAACCCTAACTCACTAATCATACCTGGTTGAATCAAATAACTATTTTAGTTCCATATAATGGAACACTATATTTATCCAAAGTGACATTCTCATGATTTCTCTTTTATTTCCAATTCTGATGCAACCATCTCATGATAATTTTTACGCTTTATACAAAAAATTAGGATACTCTAAATTTATTGATTAAAGAGTATTTTTATAAATAATTCCCTGAAATAGAAATGGATAGAGAGATAGGGGAAAGCGGTGAGTTGATGGAGAGTACTACCAGGATCAAACCTAGTGTAGTGGACATACGACCTATATCTTAGAGGATTAAATTATGTGTCCATGATATGATGTAACTTCAAAAAAAATATTTTTGGTTAAAATACCATTGTATTTATAAAAATAACATTTTTTAAAATGATTTTCAAATTAATTCTTATTTATAAACTCAATTTTTGGTGTTGATATCGATGGATCATTCTTTTGATGAATCGTTTCTTTTGATTGAAGACTATGTGTATTAGAGCCACATAACCTATTAAAAATCCCCAACTTTAGCTATTTTAAAATAATAATTGATTCATTGAATAAAATAAACTAAAATATTCATGAAATTATATAGGATAATTGGGTTTATCATGAATACCCAAGAAAGTATCTTATATGTTTATATTACTATATTATAGATATATATTGTGTTACGTATTATTATACCCATTTTATTATATTGTTTATTTTTTATTATAATTTATTATATTCTATTATATATAATATCTATTTTATATTATATATATATTATATTTTTATTATAGTATTATATTATAAATAATGATAAATAAATAAGATAAAGGATCAATATAGATTTTCATAAAAATATTCTTCCTGTAGAACCCATATAAACAGAAACCCCAAGGGTTCCTTTGTAAGGTTGTTCCATGGAGGGAGAGTTGGGTCCTACTACTAGGCTATAATGATAGGTGAATATTCTTCTACTACCCATTTTGTGTCCTCGGAGATGGAGTATCTAAGCAAGTGGTAAAAAACCATACATAAGAAACCATCCATCCTACTTTGAGGAAGTAAATTCACCTATACTAGCTAATCCATATAAGGAATCTTACTAAAGGGACATACCAAATATATCCCAATTCCCTCTCTAATATTTCATGATATCCAAGTGAAGCCTTGTTCCTAATTTTAACTTTTCATTCCATTTGTAAGACCCATGATAAATTTTTATACATTCAAACCACCCTAAGAAACCCAATCACAAGAACTCATCAATCCTAATAGGATAATCATGGACCACTACTCCCATTCTTATCAATCCATACCCTTCTAGGAAATTCCCTAGTTCCAAGTCCATAATCCTTTTCACACAACTTATTGGGATATGAACCAAATAAAACCACTAACCAAGGACTTAATTTATTTGAATTCATTTTCCCATACTACCAGGACTCTTACCAAGCCCCTCATAATTTGTAGGAAATCCCCCCGATGATGTGGTCATCATGAACCTCTTGAGTTCCCAAATCACACATGGAATACTCACTCCAGTCATAAAAATATCCACTATAGACCCTTATAGAATTGGAAACTACATATTTACCACACATAAATTCAAAAACCAAACCTCTAATCACAAACACACAATAACATGTATACAAAACATTTGGTTAAGATTTAAAGTAACAACCTACATCGATATTGGAGTTACCACACCTTGATCTATACTAATGCATGACTAATCCAAGATCATAGAAAACATCGTAAAGCACTTGAGAATCTATATCATACCATAAGACTCAATTAATTATTTATAACCATTTAAAATTAAATTATCAAGTTAATCTAAATAGGAACAACCTTCATAAACACACCAAGCATCATGAAGACACTAAAACAATAACCAAATATGTGGGAAAGAAATATGTATTTACTAGGGAAATCTAGATATAAAAAATCCTATTAATAAATACTCAAATGATCACTAATTTAAAATCAATTTGGGTAAATCCCCATAAAAATCACTAGGTGGTTTAACTCAATTGAAACAGTGATCAATGTGCTGAATTATTTCTCTTTAATTTTCCTATATCCACCACTCCAAGAAGCCCAGTGTTTTAAAGGATATTTTTCCATGATCTAGTGGATTTTTTCTTAAATACTAAAATTGAACTACAAGAAATCATAAGAAATAATAATAATGGAAGAAAAGAAGCGGAATTTAGGTTATTATCTATAGTCGATGCAATGAAACAACTCCAGTTGAGAGTCTAATAAAAGAGAAAGAAAAGTGTGTCAAAAAGGATGAAAAGTGGGGGTGAGGATGAAAAAATTCCCTATCCTAAGTGGATCCCAAAAAACATTAAGCGGTAAGGCCCAGAATTAATGGGAATTAAAATATATAAAACCACCCAAAAATACCACTGGGTACCAAGTTCATTAGTAATGGGTACCCAGTGCCACACCGACCACCTGGTATTGGCCCCCCATTGAGCCAGAGGACCTCTTGGGGTTGTATCACCCTAGAATTTTCAGTGGGTTTATACTACCGCTAAATTGAGTACATGGGGACTATTAACACATTATTTAGAAATCGAGATACCCTTACCCTAACCCACACTTTATTTAATACCCAAAACTCTTGAAATAACATAAAACCAATCAAAATTTAACACTCAATCCCTATAAAATCAATCCAAAAAACGAGATCAAAACTTCTCTAATTATGATCTCTCATAAAATAGAATTTCATCTACCTTCAGTGACTTATAATGATGTGGAACATCACAACATGAATCATTACTCAATTATTATGAGGTCATGTGATTGGGTTGGAAATTTATTGAGAGGAAAGTAGGATGGAATAATATTGTGTGTGTGTTTGTGTGTGTAGAAAGGGGAAGTTATATTTAGTATAAAAAATCATATTATAATTTTAAAAAATATATAATAAAAATAAATAATATATATATATATATATTACAATTACAATTACTCTATTATGTTCAAAATCTACTCAAGTATGCAATTTTAGTACTCAAAATTGGATCAATGTATAACTTGATTAGATCAAGTTCAAAAATGGTTAAAAAATCAAGATAAATTTAAATATTATATGAGTGAAGACTATGCTTTTTTCAAGTATTAGTGTATCATTTATAGCCATATATAATCTTGGTAAAAATAATATGTTGATGTGATACACCATGAAAATTAAATATTTAAGAGGCCATTAATCCCAAAATGATAAATGGTTTATGCACATGATCAATTTTGGTGAATTCTATAAGTTATACAAAAGATTGTAAGCCTAAAAACGAAATTACATGATCTATTTAGGAGCATCATAGAATAAGAAAAATAAAAATAAAGAACATATTGCTTTACTTTTTGTCAAATATATCAACTTCAATGTACTTAATGAGTATCTATGAGTAAAAACCAAAATAAAAAATTATATGAATCATAGATAAAATACAAAAAAACCTTGTTTCCTCCATGAAATACTAGCACCTTTTATTTAAATAATAAAAAACGAATAAGAGAGTTTTATCTAAGGTGTATCACACTCAAAATATTTGAAATGAGGAATACATCACTTTTTATATAAATCCTTTAATAAATTAAGAAGGATACAATGAGATGTATCAAAAAATGTTTTATAAATATTCAATATATTAAATACAAATAATTTATTATAAAATTAACATAATTTATAATAAAGCCTCCATTTAAGTGTCTAAAATTTAATTCTTATAAAATTAATTTAAACATCATCATAAGATGAAGTAGTCAAAAACTGTTATCTTATATAGAAGATAAGATATATAAATGATGTGATATCCTATATCATAATCCTTGTTACATATATCTCTATATGAAAAATACTCATTTCACATGAAACAATATAACTCATATCATTGTCTATGATATTGGATTTAATACACATATATAATTTAATATCCTAATTATGCTAATTAACATTTTAATGAATACATATTTTATAATAAATTATAGCATATGTTTCCATTAGTGAAAAGGAACCCAAAAATCTATCATGTAAAACTTTAATTTTTTTGATAACCTATCATATAAACTCTTTTAACTTTATATAAACCTTTTGAAATCAAATTAATTACATAATTACATAACCTTTTTTGACCCCATGAGACTTTTTAGTAGTGACTATGATTATGAATTTATAGTCTTGAATATAAAAAATTTAGTAGTCAGACAAGGATTAGTTCCCATAGCCCCAGTTCATGAAGTAGAGGGAGCCGGTATTCAAACTATGAAATCTTATGCGGCTGTGGCATCTCTACCCTCATGTAACAGAACAGTTTCGGCTGAGGTTAAAGGCGTTAATAGCATTTTGTCTCTTGAATGTGTGAAGGGGTCCTCAGGGATTTTTGGTGTTCATGGATTAGCCAACCAGGGGCTCATAAATTCAGGGTCCAAAGCACCGAGTTTAGGGACTACTTCAGGTTGCCAGATCCCCAGTTCAGTCCCTCTGAGAATGAAACATGGATCTCTCGCGTCTAATAAACCGAATTTGACTCCAACTCCAACTCCTGCATATATCCAACCGACCTCGCTTCAAAACAAGTTTTCCAGCCTAACAAATGGTTTGGATGGGGTAGAGGATCAATGGTTATGGGTAACGGTGAGTCATAGGAAGGCCAAGAAAAAAATCCATCCCCTATTGAACCACCTTCGGAAAATGAGGCAATGTTAGCTGAGTCCCCACAGTCTCCCTTAGATAATGAAGAGGATGAGAAACTCAAGTGCTTCTCACATAATAAACTGTCAAAAGGAAAACTAAAGCTTATCAATGTCAGAGACTATCCGGTGAATGTTGGGAGAAAGACCAAGACTCGAAAATATTATTAATACCTTCCAAAACATATGACTACCCATTCAATTGGCATGGGTATTAAATTTAGGGAGCCTCCTCAGCCTACTCAAGATGGTGATGGGCGGGAGGTTGCTTGTGACTAGGCCGTGGAGTATAATGGTGACATGGTTGAGGATCCTAACCGGTTGGTTGATCCAATTGCAACTGATAGTGTCTAGAAGGAGGAAAGGAAGGAGAATGTTGACCTGAATCATCTTCTACACTTTGAGGAAAAGATATCAGATGGAAATTTTGAAATCAACGTTTCAAAGGCACAAGAAGATTTAATGTACGAGAGATCAATCCAACTTGATCTTAACAAATAGCAAGCTAATTGGATTGACAATCAAGACCGGATTTTGGCTCGTGGAATCAACGAGGGGAAAATAAATGTGGAAGAATACATTCAGACTTGGGACAAGTTGGCCTACCACTTCGAGGATCTCATCAAAGATGATCCAGATACAAAGGTAACATCTATCTCCTAGAGCTTACATAGGATGATTAATTCAAATATTTTAACGTTTTTTTTGAATAGTATGGTAATTTATTATGAGGTTTGAATTGGGTATGTAATGTAATATGTTTGGGCTTTGTTATTGAAAAAAATGGATTTGGAAGTAGATATAAAACATTATAAGTCAAGATACAAAGTAATTTCATGTGATCCATATTAAACACATTTATCTTTGTTCAAGAGTCTACCAAATGTATCACTATACCTGATACATGATTATACTATACCTTTTTCATAGACATTGAGTATAACCATGAAACATGGGACATTTCAATCACCTAGAATATAACTCATACAATCTCAATTGTTTAAATAATAACTAACATGAATGAATAAATCACATATCATGTTTATATAAGGTTTTCCATACCAACGTATCTCTATCTCTCCCCTAGTGTCTTTCTCCATATATATTTCATGAAGGATTTAATTTACCCCTCCACACTATAATTTTCAATTTTTATAAAAAGTACATATGGATTTATTCTTTCTAAAATAAGATATATAGTGATACATGAATCTCTTGTCATAGACAAGACACAAGTTTCCATTCATGATTCTATTCCCCATTTAACCTTTGTGATTCAGTATTTTTTGGGTTCACATCGAGTTTCAATGAAAGAGTACCCACTTTACATCATTCAAGGTTCCTTAGTGACTGTACCCACTAATTTATGATGGGATTCCACCATGAGACCTACACCTATATGTGACCCCTTTTATAGACCTTTGTGTTGAATGATTTCTATTCCCATAGGATATGTTATGATGCTTGGATAACTTATCCAAATATTATTCACAAACTCCTCTTCCTATCCATTTAACCATTCTACTTTGACATAATTTCATTTGATTGTTCTCATTTTTTATTAAATCAACAATAATTCATATTAGGAAATTTTTATCACATGTGTGACAACCCATCATTAAAACACTTTTTTTCATGATTTATTACATAAGGATAAATTTAATACAACACTTTATAATCATGAGGCCTAGTGTATTTGGGTAATTAGGTACATAGAATAACAACTTGCAAAAAAAATACAAATTCATAAACAAAAAATTCATAACATGCCCTTAAATTCCATCACTCTTCTATTACTTCATGGGATAACCTTGGGATATACATAAGAAAGGGGTGATCTATAATACTAAATAAGGGAATAATAAAAGATATTATAAGCTAATGTTGTACATGTGAGACAAGTTCTATATCAAGGTAACATAAATTGGGTGATTATCATAAAATTTAACATCAAATCATGATATAAGATTATAGCATAAAGAAAACATAGGAATTTGGAAACAGCATAAAACATGAAACTATAAATATAAGTCAAGGATAACCACTGAGACCTTATAAAATAGTGAACTTTGTATAACCTCTAATTATGTATGGTATCTCATGAGATAAAATAATTATCGAATTCATTGGTGGTATATATAATTTTGGGTCCACCTTTCACATTCATATCAGGTACACACATGAGTGTTTCACATAGATCATACAACATAAGGATGTCTTTCACCAATTTTATCCCTGTGACTATGGATTTTGGGTAACATAAATAGAAGTACCCAATAAATTGATTATTGGTACATCTATGTGAATACCCATTAGTGGAAAGGGGGATGGGTATTCCCTATACAAATGATTGAAAAAAAAATCATAGGATAATTTCAACAACATAACAGGGGTATATAAAGATTCATAGAAGAGTTTAATGAGAGTGAAAGGGGTCTCTCATTAGATAGACATCATAAAGAAAGTAATACAGATATATAAAAACATATCCCATCACAATCAATTAGAAATAAAAAGGCATAATATAAATAAGGTGATTCAATGAACAAGATATAGATAGGATCCCTTACCATTAGAGTGCACATCTAAAAGCATGGGAGGAGCTTCTTAAAAGCTTAGGGGTACCTTAGGAGGGATCTAGAGAGGGAAAGGTATATTAAATTCATGATATAATGATTTTGAGTAAAGGGTAATGGGTGTCTAGATGGTTTTTTTTGTAAAAACAGAAAGGATAATTTATTATTAATTTCTAAATGTAGGTTTCAAACTCTCTAAAATAAAATAATAAAAACAAAAAATACTTTAAAATAGTGTATTTAGAGGTAGTATTTTAGAGGGTATTGAAATAACCACCACTAAAATAAAGGTATTTTTTTATAGGGAGGTTTAACCTCCCTCTAATCTCATATATTAATGACATTTATTAACCACCACTAATCTCTCATATTATAGAGGGTTTTAACCCCTCAAAAGTTTTTCTGTATTTTGATGAAATAATTCTTTTGAGGGGGTCAAACTCCCTCTAATTTTATAAATTAGAGGCTGTTACATAATCTCCTCTAATCTCTAATATTAGAGGGGGTTTTTAAGCCCCCTATGTTTTATCTATATTTTACTAAAAAATTAGAGGGGGATTAAACCCACTATAATTTTTTTCTTAAAGGAATATGTTATATTTTATCGGCTGCTAGGTCAAAACCGATGCTAATCTTTTAGATTGGAGAGGGTTTTAACACTCACTATTTTTTAAAAATATAAAATTTTATAATATATATATGTATGTATGTATGTGTATGTTTGTATTATATAAAGACACTATATAAAAATATTTAAACTTATTGGAAACAAATTTTATAAAGACATTATATAAATATATTAAAAAATACATACATATATAAAAAAATAGCCATATAAATAATTATATAAATATATATATATTATATTATATTACATATATATATATTATAATTATATTCTGTATATATTATATTATATATATCCTATTAGTAAATATATAAATGCATTATATATATAAATATATACAAATAAGTATATAAATAAATATTAATAATTAAATATATAAATACACATTCATGTATGTGTGTGTGTGTATAAATGTATGTGTAAATATATTCATAAATATAATTATATGTATATCTATATAAACATTATATGTGTGTGATATAAATATATTTATAATGTATAATCATATTTATATAAACATGTGTGTGGGGGTGTGCAAGTATGCATAATATAAATGTTTGTATTAATATATGTATAAAAATATATATTTATAAATTTAAATATATAATTTAAGGAGAGTATGAACAAACAAACAAATAAATATTATATTATGTTGCATTATACATAGATTTATTAATTAATTTATTTATATTAAAATACAAATATGTTTTTAAATTAATATATTAAATATATATCGGTATATATAATATAACTATATGTATTTGTAAATTTAAATATTTGTATTGATATATTTATATATATATATTTTAATGTTTATCTATATATAAATATTATATTATATTTTATTATATTATATGTATACGTATATATATACAAATATACATAAAATTTTAGATGTGTGCATATAAATAATATATATATATATATATATTTAAAAATATAAATATAACAAATCATATATATTTAAATATATAATATATGTGATATATATATATTTGTATTTTTGAATTGTATACATATAAATATGTAATATAAAAATATATATAGTTGTATCGATCGGCCTGAAAGCCTGAAGGCTATATATATTTGTTTCAATCAGTATAATATAATATATATTTTTATTTGTATAATATATATTTTTATTTTATATTTTTGTATCGTATAATATATATTTGTATATATGTGTGTGTGTATATATATATATTTATTTGAATGGTATATTTGTATAATATATGTATATAGAATATAAAATAATATATATATATATATATATATGTATGTATATGTGTCTATTTATATTTATTTGAATGGTATATTTGTATAATATATAAATATATAAAATAGAAATTAAAAATTAAAAATATATATTTGTATACTTATAAATATAATTAATAAATATAATATGTATTTGTTTTTTCATTTTTATGATATATATATTTGTATAATATGTAATAGAAATGTCTAAAATATAAATATATACATAATATAAATACGAATTCACTAATGTATATTATATTCTATATTTTATAAATATATATCATATTTATCTTATGAAAAAGGGAATTCCCATGTGTGGCCTTTTCGAACCCTCCACACATGGAACCCCCCTCCCCCACGAAGAGGTCAGTATAACGCCTCATCCGGGGAAGGAGCCGTTGCCAGCCGAGATGACAGAGCGTCCCGGAGGGTGACGACCCGACAACGATGGTCCGTCAAGCGATCCGGCAGCGATTGGGCCGCACCTCATTTTTCCCACCCAGATGAGACCAGGCGACCCGGTAAGGTGGGTGGATCCTGGGGGAGAGGCTTGCCTCGAAAGCGGACTCCTAGGATTCGAACCCTAAACCTCCCAAAGTACAGCGTGGATGTACCACTCACCTTCACCACCACACCACCACCGAAGTGGCAATATATATCATATTTATGTTTAGGTATACATTAATATAAATATATTAAATATATAATATAAATGTATATAGTATATATATATATTCTATATTTTATAGTATACCATATTTAGATTTTTGTATACATTAATGTAATGTATTTGGTAATGACATAAATATAGAAAATTTTATATCATTAAATATAATTATATAATTTATACAAAAAAATTATTTGTATAAATATTTTGATATATGTAAATATAAACACATGTAAATAAACTTTATTAATTCAATTATAAATAGTGGTAGGGTCATTATGGTTTTCTTGTCCATGCGTGGGTTCAAAACTGGGTAATGGAGGATTTTCCTAATTTTGTGCACAGGTGAATGGGTAGTGGGACCATTCGGTATGATGATGAGGGGAGAGTCAGTGACTCATCATTGTGTGAGTATGGGAGGGAATTTCTGTATGGGTTGGATAATGTGGAACCATTTTAACACACTTTTACACATCTCTTTTGTTGAAATAAATGGGTTTCTACTGCTATATTGAGCTTATAATGGACAATTGCTGAATTTGGAAAAAAAAAATTTGTGTTTATGATTCATTAAATTTTATAATGAAAATTTCTGTTTTTTGGTGCTTGATTGATCTAATCTACTACATTTAATGTTTTTTCATTGTTTTTGTGTAAAATAATTAAATTTTATGGGAAAAAATTGGAAGACGTACAATGAACAGAAAAATAAAGGGAAAAATCACTACACTTCCTTTTCAAGGCCTACCATCTGGATTTTCCAAACATCAGAAATTTTCCAAAAACATCTAAAAGCTGAGTTCCTCTGATCTAAGTTTACATATAAAGGTTGTCGATGCCACCACCTACAACCAATTTTTATTTGGATATGGTTTCCTCTGTGGTCAACCGTAAAGGATTCAACAATGCTGAAGATGGTGAAGACATTACTACCTTCATCAATGCAGGAGTCCCCATTTCAACAAGGCCACAAACTGAGCATGACACATGTATGTACTCAAATATGATGAAAACATACTGAGCTACTACAGTAGAATCTTATGCCACATCACGTGATGATAGTTGATGCCTCTCCTCCCATGAAAATCTATAGCCAAATATCTTGCTGATGGTCGATGAAGCTCCTCCCATGGTTTTTGGAAAACATTTTTAAAGGATAAATATCACTATTTAAATGGGAGAATGAGGAGGGAACATTTTTCAGGTCTGATCTAAGAAAATATGCCCAAAAAGACATCCTACCCAGATTGGTGTTCCTATGGTGCTCAGCTATTCGAATTCAACAGCATGATATATTGTAAATTGAAGAGAGTATTCCAATAATCTATATCAATAGAATCAGATAGGTCATAAGAATCAGCTTTGTGGGGATTTGGTTATGTACGACTTATCACCTATGTGGGAAACAACAACGTAGAGCCCAATTTGATACGGGGAATCAGCAATGTAGGAAATCATGTATGTTGATTAAAATTCATATGTTGATAAATGCATATGTGATGGAAATATGATATGTTTAAATGGCTATGCCACGATTTGACTATGTAAGATCAAAAGACTACGTGAGGGGATTTTACTACATAAAAGGATTTGGAAATATGGAGAATTACCTAAGTTGATATTCAAACAAGTCGATTAGGTTACATATGCATGAGACCAAATAGCTATATCATGGGAATTAGATATGTTGGCAATTTATCTATAAGGGATGTTTGTGGCTATATTGATAATCTCTTACATATGCCAATCACTAATGTGAATAAAATTTTCTATATGGGAAATCATGTACATCAATAAAATTCTATACATTGGAATATTCATGCATTTCATTCATAAAAATGAGGGATCTATATATTATCTTTGGGAAATTACTTTCATTCGGACAAACATATGGAGGCTAGAAACAGCTTTGATGGGGTAGGTGAGAGCTATTATACTTCTATCAGAAATTAGGCATCGTTAGACTGGACGTGGGAGATCACTTTACATGGCATAAAAAAGGGTGTTGAGGAAGACATATAAAAAAAGGGACAAATAAGAATATGTCTAGAGAGATGCTGTAGAAGGAGACAATTTGATTAGAAGTTTTCAAATCTTATTAAATGGGCTTCTTACTTTTTTCAATTTTTAGTTTTTTCACACAATTACACAAACACTTTTCAAATAAATTAATTACTTATGTTATAATGGTTGAATGAACATGAATTGGGGAAAAGGATTGATCTGGTAGGATCATTATTTCACTCTGGTGTTAGGAAATACTAGAGTCTATATTGTGACCTAATCCTTTTACACATATTATTACTTGAATTTAAGCATATTTATTGATAAAATACAAACCAAGGATTGAAAATAATATTTCCTTTAGAATAATTGGAACATGTTTAGAAAATATGAAACTTGAATAAAAAATCTTTTTATTAATATCCCAAATGATATCCTAACACCCCGTGATATTCTATATCTACGTAGGATAAATTGGGAAATACATTGACAAAAGGAGTGTGCTAAAAACCCAGTAAGGAAATAAACATGGAAAAGAAGCATAACAAGTGAGTCAGAAGGCATAAATTGATAACATAAAAGGAATGTATCATGAATAAACATATAGTGGCATAACATATATAACATTTAATCATATTATAATAGAAATATAAGAATGTTGCAGAAACATATATCCTGATATAAACATGAGTTAAGGCCAACTTCCAAGATAATATCACATGGTGGACACAGTCCCATAATGGATTAGGTTTACTCCATAATCCCATAAATAATATCTCATGAGACTAGAAAATTACCCAATGAATTGGGAAACTGTCTAGGCACACCCATCATAAAATTCACATTCATATTTGTTTCTCATAAAGAGATCAAACACAAGGAAAAAACATAAGGGTTACCCATGGAAATAAATGGGTTTTGTAATAATGTCATAAGGAAAATACAAAGGGCCTATCATAATGGTATGCATGAAATAATGGATTAAATAATTCTTGGAAAATATTAAATTTAAAAAAATATACTATAATAATGATGTCCAACTTATGTGAGATCATAAAAAAGAGGGTTTAGGTGACTTTAGAAATGTGACACTTTAGTGATGTTCTAGGTAAAAGAATAAAGATTCATGAAAGAGGATAAAGGATTAATTATTCCATAAAAAATGAAATAAATTATATTTTTATGATAAAATTAATGATTTTATAAAATATGGACTGCATAAAAATTTTTATGGAGTATACTTGAAAAGGGTTAAGAAACAATGAAGTTCCCTTCAATCAGGTTTTCTTATCGAGAGGAATTGAGAAGGGAACCTTTTAAAACATGTATTTACCCCTAAAATAAAGATTAATTGATTTAGATATATATATTTTTAACATATATACAGAATATAGTAGAATTATATAGGAATAATGAAGTTATAAATTTTGGAAAAGGGAGATAAAGAGTTACTCAAAGGAAATATAGAGGTTTAGATGGATCTCATACATTATGTATGAAGGCATTCTGCAATTGCACTTAATGTCATGGATAATAAAATTAGATTCATCAATTAATTAATTTATAACCTTTTACATCTATATTTTATTTAATGTAATTTTATTATGTTCACTTATGACCGTTTCTATGAGTTATAAAGTACAATTTTATTGTTTTCGGGAGAAATTCGTTTCATGGTCGGTTCACTTGTGTATATTTATGGAAGTTCATTTAAAATGGGAATAATATTTAAAAAGTGAAATTAAAGGGTATTAATTCACATACATAAGTATAAATTGTCACATATATCATTTTTCCTGACATAGTGATTCTTTTTTGAGTAAAAACATTACCGTTATGTGATTAGTTTCTTAAGGTAGTTTTACCAACCATCAAGAACTAGTTTCATTTTATTTAATATTATGTGCTTATATTTGTTTCAAAACATTAAATAAGTAATAATATACATATTAAAATCCTAATTAACCATAATAATAGTTTTATGATCTTCCTTGAAGGTGTCAATGGAAAATGAAAACTCAATATCCACAACGACGGTTAACCTCCATAATTTGGAAAATGGTTTCATTTCTTTGAATAAGTGGAGATGAGAAAAGATCTAGATAAAATATAATAAATTAAAATTGTAAAAAATTATTATATACATGATAATTTAGTTATTATTATTTTATATATGAATTAGGTGAGTATAATTTGGATTAATAAATGAAATAAAAAGTAACAGTTTGAGAATCATAACTCTTGAATAACACCTCGTTGAAGAACCCATTACGAAACATGGAATTGGTCTTTTGTAGAGACCAGAAACAATTAGATGTAGGGATACTAGGTAGGATAGGGTTTGGTAGAGATTTGGAAAGATTCGGGTCCTATAATGTGTGAGGATAAGGGGTGGTGAGAGGTTGTATTTATAAGGGGAAGAGAGGGGTGTTTTGGTTTATTATATTCATCAGTTTATTATTTTGGACCCAGACTATAAATACTATTTATTTTTGTGAATAAATATAGTAAATGGTTCATGATAGTTTGAAATAATTTGTTCTTACATCATCCATTACTCAAAATTTCATTTATTGAGCTTATAATTTTTAATACCATAAATTATCGTATTTTACTATTCACCCAAAATTAAACTATCTTAGAAAAAACCCAAAAAATAACCCTAGAAATTTTTTGACATGTATATTTCAAAAATGGAATCCATTATATGAAAGTAATTTTATGAATAAGGAAAATTTAATTTTTAAATAAAAACATCAATTATTTCAAAAATACCAATTTTAATATTATAGTTGATTTTTCGACCATTTGAAAAATTATTTATGGTCTCATAAATTTATATTATCATTATATTAAAAATTCATATTAATTTATAAATCCATTTTATGTAAATAAAATTTATTTTATATCATTATATTGATTATAAAAGTGCGATTAAAACATTTATGTTTTATAAAATTACAAACACTTAACTTATCATTTTTAAAACATTTATTTACTTCTACCATGATATAAATATATCATATTTTCATTTTATAATATAACTAAATATTATTTTTCATTTCAATTGGTTATTTTTCTATTTTAACTGTAAGTTTACTATTCTTAACAATCTGATTACTATTATAATGGCCAAGATACTATTCCAACAGTCGGATTACTTTTCCAACAGTCAGATTTATAAGGGTCACATGGGTTTCCTAATTATTATAAATAACACTTATTTAATTCATTATTCATTAACTTCTATCTTCTCTCATG
Organism: Viscum album; assembly: GCA_963277665.1. NCBI lineage: Eukaryota > Viridiplantae > Streptophyta > Magnoliopsida > Santalales > Viscaceae > Viscum > Viscum album. The sequence continues at coordinate 150,048,340 of OY728123.1, read as the reverse complement.
TTTATATATACATTATTCTTCCAATTTAATATTGTATTATTAACATTATGTTTTATTTCTATAGCTTTTTTCATGAGTGTAGTCATTTTTGTGGATCAAGAAGACCAAAATTAGCCTATTTATATTATATTATTTTCTATTTATTATCCAATTGTAATATTTGAAATTCTTAATGTTTTAGTTTCTAAATAATGTATCATTCTTTATGTGAGAGGATAATGTTTTTATGGTCTCTCTAAGTGATGTATGTTCTTTTACAACATGTCATAATTATAGGAATAGAAAATTCATTGACAGAATTATGGGTTGTTACATTCTTCCCCAATAATGAAATTTTTCCATAAAAATTTAATTTAAATATTAAGGTAAAAATAGGTGAGGTTACTTATCCTCCATCACTTCCTTTATTTCCCATGTTTCCTCTTCGTATATATGGTTCCTCCACAGTACATTAACCAGGTGAGTAGTCTTTTTTCATAGAACTTTATCTCTATTTTTCTAAGATCTTCACTGAATGATAATCATAAAAGAGACCATTTTATAGTTATAAAAACCATTAAATCAGTACATTTGAGGGATCTAGCATGTAGCACCCCATGATTCTATAGTACGCTTCTCTTTGAATAATACAATAGCTTATGGTGTACGCAACTTCAATTTCTAGTACACCACGACCAATCAAACTAGCCATTATGAATACTAATACCCACTTTTTAAAATTTTATAAATTTGATTTTTCAAAATGGTCTCCATTTTTGGATTTGGAATATCAAAATTATCTTAGGGTGAATTTTTGGTATTTTTATGAATACTTTCAATTTTTGATGAATAGTTAAAAACTCTGCGTTATTGTTTAAAACCAAATTTTTATTTAAATTTTTATTTATTTTATTTAAATTTATTTTAATTCAAAATAGATACATAATACCTCTATAAGTTCAATTTAATTAATTGGAGTCATTTTATAACAAAATTAGATGTGTAAAATTTTACCCACCTTCTAGTAAAATTTGCTAATTTGCATAAAATGTAATTTTACCTCTTCTGTGAATTGAATTTAAAAAATCTAAGAGACACGGTTGAAATCAGTAATAAAATTTGGTTCAATAGGATGAAAATAATTTTTTCTGAATAGTAACTTTTGAATTTTATTTACCACAGTTAAAAGTAAATAGGATAATTGAAGGTAAAAAATTATATTATAATTACCCTAACACATGTCCTAATTCTATTTGATAAGGTCATTTAGACCAAATTCAAACATAGTAATTAAATATGATCTTCTTTGATCTACTTGGATTTGATTAGGACATTTATTATTAATTTATTTAAATAAGAGTTAAAAGTGTTAAATTCAAATTTTCATAACTAAACATTTTTTAACATAGGGTTATAAATAAGATAAATTCGACTATAAATATTCATTAGAAATATGAAAATATTTATTACATAATGGTAGTTTAAATATAATTTTGTGACATTAAATAATTAAATTTATTTATGACACAATGATGATACAGTAATTACATTATTAATGAAATATTAATATAATTGATATTATAAATATCCAAATAAATGTAAATTGAGACTTTTGATGTGTTATAATAATTTTATAGGTTAATATTAAATGTTAGGGTTTATTAAATAAATTCTGTTTGAAGTGATAATGTTTTTATGACTTTCACAAAAACAAAATACCAAATAGTTTCAAAATTGGTATAAATGAGTTTTTAAAACAAATACTATATTATTAAATGATATAAGTTTTTTAAAAATATCAGGTTCCACCAAAGGACTTATATAATGTTATATATGTAAATAATGAACCACTTGGGGTTATCTTGTCTTATTATAGTGTGTTTATTAACCATTTAATATAATAATACAATAATACATGGTAAAAGTTAAACTATTTAACTAAGAGTTAAATCTAAAAGATAATGTTAATATGGTGACCAAAACCTGTCTAAAACCTATTGGTTGAGAGTTGTTCGATCTATCCCCACCTTATCTTGGAAATAAATCATTTTGGATCCATTATAAATCGAATATTATTGTATAATAAATTAATATTTCAAGCTTTTCCTAAAGTGACCCTCACCTCTCATATAAAAGGGTACTTCCCCTTCTCTCAAAATTAGACCATCAAAGCCATTTTCTCGACCAAAACCTGATCAAATATCCTAAAAACTACCCCCATTTGACCATATATTCCTTACTTCTAACAGAAAGCCAACCTAAAGAGCCCTTTTGATCAAATAAAAAGGAAGAACCCAAAAAAGAGGTAATAAATTCATCTTCTCTTTCAAAGTTCTTTTCTTATTCCACTTCCTCGTTCTTTGTTTTTTCTAAACCAAAGTAATAAATCTAGTACCTTATACATACTATGATGTTATTATAAATATTGTACAACCATATTCATTATTCTATCCATCCTATGAATGACAAAGTCACCATACGTGCATACGCACAACTTACCGTCTCTACGTCGTGGTGTAGTTTGTTATTCAACACTTCATTATTTGGATGGGTATAATAATTAGTATAAGTGATGTAAAAAATAATTATAAAATGTTAATGATTCTAGTTATATGATATAACATCCAATTACATACGACTTTACCATCAATATAATGACATTGTCACTTGTGTGAAAGTACAAATTATCATCTCCAAGAACGCGATGAGATTCATTCCCATCGTAACCATTAATGAATAATTTTCATGTTATGATTTAAAATAATGTTTAAATAACTTACAATCATTCTAGATATGAATAAAATACATCCTATCCATAAAAAAACATGACTTACATAACAAAACATATAAAATAAAATGAATCAGTTAATACCCAAAACAATTATACTATTGAAATATTATTAACAAAGAAATCTCAGAAGATCATATATGATATCATATTTATATATGTGGTTATTTTATAATTTAATTACAATTATTTAACTATTATTTATGTGGTTAAAATACCCTCTAACAAGGAAAAGTACAAGGTAAGGGTTAATTTTACAATCTCTTTATTTATCTGAGGTTGTTTATACATAAGTATCTACTGGGACTTCTTTATCATCCACATCCGTGTTTCTCAAAAATGTATTTCAAATTTTGTTACTATTTCCTAGAATATGGGTTAAATAAATTTATACCCTTGTTTGACTTTCTATAAAATGTTTTGAAAATAATCTTTCAACCGTTTTCCAAACAAGGTACTTTAATAAATTTTTGATAAATTAAGGTAAGTATTTTTTTAACTTATATGGAGGGTGTGGCTATTTTCTGCCATTATAACTCCTTTAAAGCTTCCCCTACAATATTATAAGAATATATTCAAAATAAATGTTTTATTTTATAATTATGTGACTTTAAAATGATTTCATAATTTCTCTCAAATAGTTTTGATTTCATCTATGTCAACATCCTTTGATGTATTTTACACTTGTTTGAAGTTGATTTATTATGGTACAATCTTCCATATTGTATTGATGGTTTTATGATATGTTTGAATGTGGATGTGTTATTTTTATACCATTCATGGTTTATGGTTAATGTAATAACATTTTTTATACTAGTTTTAATATGAATGTTTATGTTTTGTTTCAATCTTTTCAAACAAGGAATGCATTGGACATAGTATGTGATGGGTGGAGCCCGTTATAACTCCACGATGCATCGGTAGGACTCATGAGACAAACTAGTTTCTTGTCACAAGGCTTTGAAAAAATATTATTTGTATTCTTGGAACGAGGCCTTGACTATGTGGTTATGATGTCTGACATTATGGATTCCAAAATTATGAAAATAGTTATTGATATTACATGTGATTATTCAACTAGTAGAATATCCATGTCAATACGTAAATGGAATTATTTGATTTATATTTTCCATATTATACTGAAGTTTATGTTTAAAAGGCTTGTGTTTTAGTCCTATACATTGGCTTAAATGTTTATGCTTATTTATGAAAATTTCCACTATATTTTTATCCTTACTGATCATCTGAGATCACCCATTTTTATGTTTTATTTTCCCAGGATGTGAAGAATTATATTATGAATGACTTGTAGGGATAAGATAAGGGATTTGAGTGTTTTCAAAGGAGACAATTTTTTTTGTTTTTAATTTCTTAATGTAATGTAAAACTTATGTATATATCTAGTACTTCTAGTACTACTAAACTGATCGCTCTTTCGTGATTTGATCCCTTGTAATCATGCCAATTTTTTTTAATAATGCACCGACTATGGGTAAATAGGGTCGGGGCATTACAGTTGGTATCATAAGATGTTCAGTAAAATCCTTGTAAAGTAGATTTAAACTCTGATTAGTGAACATTACCCTAGGATGAACATTGAGGATTAATATAGAATAACTTCCTAGAATTTTGGTAATGTAGAGATTTTGTGATTTTTCTAAGAAATACATCCCTATCTGGATATGGGTAGGTAGAGGTGGATCTAGAACATATGTTCTTAAGAGTGAAAACTCCAACAAGGAGTTTCAGGCATAACCTGGGGTATCCTGGTAGACGACAACGAGCCTTGGTGTACACTTAGTTATGAAACTCTTGGGGGATATGCTTAGGATAATTCAAATTTTATATACAAACCATTATAAGGGATTTATGAGTAAATGCTTCTTCCAAGAAAACATTTTTTATGATTATGAATTATATGAATAAATTGTTCAATTTATGTTAGGTATTTTACCTATTTGGAATTATTTATTGTGATTCATAATCTATTCTAGTGTATGAAATTATTTAGAAATGGAGATTAGTGGAATTAATGATAACTGTATCAACGCACATAATCCATGTAGGGATTTCCCTCCTGATCAGGATAATTATAGTGGAGCTGGTGATGCAACTGGTGCTGAATATCCTATAACCATACTGGGACAACTCACTCAGGCTATGAATAATAAACTTACCCGTATGGAGAACCCTGATCCACAACGGGGAGGATCAATGTTAGATCGCTTCATGACGAAACAAGCACCAACATTTAATGGGACTACAAATAAATTTTTAGCTGAGCAATGGATATATTCTTTAGAGAATGTATTTCATGCTTTGGGTAGTAGCGAAAGGGAAAAATTTGTCATGGAATCTTATCACCTCAAAGGAGATGCAGATCAATGGTGGTCATTAATTCAAAACATAAAGGAGGATAAAGAAGAATCAAATATGGAATGAAGGGAGTTTAAATAACTTTTCTTAGAAAAATACTTTCTGCATGACCATCAAGCGGATATGTAAAGACAATTTCTGAGTCTAAGGGAAATTTAGGATAAAAATGTCGCAAAGTATACGACTAACTTTACAAGGTTAGAAAGGAATGCAAAAAAATCTATACGCAACCTAAGGAGAAAGATTTATCAATTATTTGATGGTTTAAAACCATTTCTCTGTTGAACATTATTCTCAAAATCCTTCTCATCATACGAAGATATTGCCTCATGTGATATCAAGATTGAAAAGGAATTCTCTAATTCTTACGAATTTTAAGCAAAGAAAGAGAAGAAGAGATCCTCTGAACACTCTGGAAATGGAAATAAGGGAAAGAAGGAAAAAATTGACTTTACTTCCTATAGTAAATGTGGGAAGAAACACCCCAGTACTTGACTAAAGGGAATGGGATTCGGTAACAAGTGTGATGAAAAAGGACATCAAGCTCGTGATTGCAAGGGAAATAAATATTCCTTCAATATTGATTGATACAATTGTAGATAAATGCGGCATTATGAAAATGAATGTCATAAGCGTCAGAGAAACTTACCTCAGAAAAGGCCATTGAACAAGGCCAAGATTATGCGATCAGTACTACTATTATTGAATCTTTGAATGATTTAGTTGCAGGTAATTTAATGGTTTCCTCAAATTTATACAATGATTTATTTGATTTTGTATCATCGCATTGTTTCATACCTTCCCAGTTTTCTAAGAAAATTAGATATTTCCAATTTGATTTAACAAAGGAGTTTACAGTCAAAACTCATAAGGGAAGTATCATTGCAACAAATTATTGTGAATCATCTCCCATTAGGGAATATAAATGTCCTTTATCTTCTGATCTCATCATCATCCCCATGATTTAATTTTATATAATCCTCAATATGGATTGTCTTTCGGACCATGATGTGAAAATTTATTGTAAGAAAAAAGAGGTTACCATTTTCGATGATGATAATGAGTACCTTATCATTAGATCATAAACATCACCATCTCATTCTTATCTAGATACACCCTCAGTAGCTCTACTAAATTAAATTATTGGGGAGTAAGATAATGAAATAACTATGGGTGAGGAATGGAATTTTCAAATAGAGGATGTACCTATTGTGCAAGAATATGTTTATGTGTTTCTAAAGGATTTACCAAGACATCCTCCAGAGTATGAAATTGGGTTTTCCATTGATTTAATTCATGTTTCAAGGCCCATATCAAAGACCCCTTATACAATGGACACTATGGAATTAGTGTAACTAAATAAACAACTAGAGTAATTGAGTAATAAAAGATTTATTCACCCTAGTGTTTCTCCATGTGGCTCCCCTTTTCTTTTTGTTAAGAAGAATGATGGATCTATGAGGTTATGCATTGACTATAGGGAGATAAATTCTATAACAATAATGAACAAGTATCCCCTACCTCTCATTGAATATTTATTCGATCAACTTAATGGAGGTCAATATTTTTTAAATATTGACCTTAGATCTAGATATCATCAGTTGTGTGTGAAGAAAGAATACATTTTGAAGACAACATTTCGTACCTGTTATGGGCATTATGAGTTTACAGTAATCTCTTTTGGACTGAGTATTTCACCCTTTTTCTTCAAGGATCTAATGAAAAGTTTTTTCATGAAATATCTTGATGAATTTTTAGTGGTATTTGTTGATGATATCTTGGTATACCCCCAAATCTACTAAGATCATAAAAATCACTTGTGTGCTATTATGAAGAATCTTAGAAGAAATGAATCATATGGTAAGTTTAGAAAGTGTGAATTATGGCTTCATGATATTTATTTTCTTTAACATATTGTCTCTAAGGATAGAATATCTATTTATCCTTCTATGATAAGAGCAATACAAGAATGGCCAGCACCGATGAGTATAACTGAGGTACGTAGTTTTATTGGTTTAGTAGGTTATTTTCGGTGTTTCGTCCATAATGTTTCCCAATTGGCTAACCCATAAACCATGATCACACGTAAATGGGTAAAATTTGTTTGGAAAAAAGAGTGTGAATAATTTTCTGAATATGTAAAGAGAATATTAGTGAATGATTATATCTTGACTCTACCAGCAGGGAATTATGGGATTGTTATTCATAGTGATGCTTCAAATAAAGGACTTGGTTGTTTCCTTATGCAGAATGATAGAGTTATTTACTATGCATCACAACAACAAAAAATTCATGAACAAAACTACCCCACTCATGAACTTTAGTTATCAGTTGTAATATTTTCTTTGAATATATAGAGACACTATATCTAGGGTAAAAAATGTGAGATTTATACTTATCAGAAGAGTTTGAAGTATATTTTCTCACAAAAATAACTCAACATGAGGCAAAGAAAATGGCTTGAACCACTCAAGGATTATGATTGCACTATACAATACCACCCGAGGAAGGAAAATATGGTGGAAGATGCTTTGAGCAGAAAGGATCATTGAGTTTTGAACAAGATGAGAGTCGAAAGGGATATTATGTTCATGGATCTAGTAAATATGGTTATTAGAATAATCATGGAAGGTGAAACATCAATACTTTTTCAAATGGTTTCCAATCTATCTTTACTATAAAGGATAAAACGTTTTCAGACTAATGATGAGGAGTTTCAAAATAAAATTAAAGCTGTGAATGGTGGGAGGTTGATCGACTTTGTATATGAAGATGGAATTTTGAAATTTGGGAAGAGAATTTATGTTCCTAACATAACTGATCTAAAAATGGATTTTTTGGATGAATCTCATAGCTCCAATTTATCTATACACCCTGGTAGAACTAATATGTATAGAGATTTGAAGGAACATTTTTGTTGGGACAACATGAAAAGGAAGATTGTTGATTATGTGTCAAGATGTATGGTTTGTCAATAGGTTAAGGCTGGAAGACAATATCCTAGAGGAGTCATGAAACCTTTTCCCATACCTGAGTGGAAATGGGATAATATTATTATGGACCTTGTCATGGGGCTACCAAATAATCCTAGAAGAAATAATGCAATATGGTTCATTGTTGATCGTCTTAATAAGTTAGAACATTTTATTTCCATAAGATACGATTTACCACTTGAATGTTTAGCAATACTACATATTAATGAAGTTTTAAGAGATCATGGAGTACCCCTATGGATTGTTTCAGATTGTGATCCCCATTTTACATCAAGATTATAGAAAAGTATTCAGAAAGCCATAGATACTGAACTTCATTTAAGCACTGCCTGCCACCCTTAATCAGATGGACAATCAGAACAAACTATTCAAACCTTAGAAGACATGTTGAGATCTTTATCACTTGACTTTCAAGGTATGTGGTATCAGTATTTACCTTTGGTAGAATTTTCCTATAAATATAGCTTCCATTCAAGTAGTTGGGGTTTGGCTTAGTGGTAAGAACCTCGTAATCCTACATGTAAAATGGGGGTTCAAAACCCATTGGGTGCATGTACTGTAGCGGTATTGTAGTAGTAGGAGCACTATTCATCAGTGGATACTGGAGCGGCGGAAGGACACTGTAGCGGCTGTGGTACTGTGTAGGTACTATAGCAGGTGGGTTACTATTCACAAAAATGTGAATTGGGCCATATATTTGGGCCTATGGGCTATGTAATGGTCTACAAGCCCACTTGGACTTCGGGCTATGTAATAGGTTTCCCTCTACCCAGTTAAAAGAGGTCTTTGCTTTGATTTAATAATAAAAATGAGGGAAAAAATAGCTTCCATTCAATCATTCAAATGGCACTATATGATGAGTTATATGAAAAGAGATGTCGCAAACCAATTTTTTGGGATGATGTTGGTGAATGAAAACTCATAGGCCCATAACTTGTTGAGGAAACAATAGAAAATGTAATGATTATCCAAACCCACATAAAAGCATCTCAATGTAGGAAAAAGATTTATACTGATAACCGAAGGAAGGATTTGGAATTTCAAGTAGGAGATCATGTTTTCTTGAAGGTATCTCCATGGAAGGGTGTTGTATGATATGGTAAGAAGGGTAAATTATGTCCCAGGTATATCATACTTTTTGAAATTCTAAAACGAATTGGAGTTTTATCTTATCATTTGGCAATGCCACCAAGTCTCTCCAAATTTCATGATGTGTTCCAAGTATCAATGTAGAGAAAATACATGTCTGACCCAATGCATGTACTTACCTATGAAGAAATGGAACTGGAACCTAGTCTGTCTTATTGTGAGGAGTCTATCATGATTCTTGATACCATAGAACATGTGTTGAGAAACCAGATGAGTCGTCTAGTAAATATTCTATGAAGAAACCATAAGATGGAGGAGGAAACATGTGATCCCGAGGTACTTTTGATGAAGAACCAACCAATTATTTTTATGTAGTAGTATTCTATAAATTTCAAGGATGAAATTATTTCAATGAGGGAAGAATTTAGCACCCCAAGCTTACACGGTACGCTTCTCTTTGAATAATACAATAGCTTACATTGTACGAAACATCGATATCTAACGCAGTATGACCAATCAAACTAATCATTATGAATAGTAATACCCACTTTTTTAAATTTTATAAATTTTATTTTCAAAATGGACTTAATTTTTGGATTCATAATATCAAAATTATCTTAGGGTGAATTTTTGGTATTTTTCTGAATACTTTCAATTTTTGATGAATACTGAAAAACACTACATTATTTTTTAAAACTGACATTTTATTTAAATAATTATTTTTTTATTTTTTTTATTTTAAGTAAAAATATATAAATAATACCAATATATGTTCAATGTAATTCATTGGAGTCATTTTATAATAAAATTAGATGTATAAGTTTTTATTGAACATTTAACGTCTTTTACCCACCTTCTAGGAACATTTAAAAATTTGCATAAAATGTAATTTTGTCACTTCTTTGAATTGAAGTTAAAAAATCTGAGAGACAGAGTTGACATCAGTAAGTAAAATGTGGTTCAATAGCATGAAAAAAATTTATGGTGAATAGTAACTTTTGAATTTTATTTACCACTTTTAAAAGTTAATAGGGTAATTAAAGGTAAAAAATGATATTATAATTACTCTACCACATTTCCTAATTTTATTGTATAAGTTTATTTCAATCAAAATCAACCTTTGGAATTAAATATGATCCACTTTTATTAGATTATGACATTTATTAGTATTTTATTTAAAGAAGAGTTAAAAGTGATAAATTCAAATTTTCATAACTAAAACATTTTTAATATAGGGTTATACATAATATAAATTCAAATATAAATATTCATTATAAATATAAAATAATTTTCTACAAAATGGTATTTTATTTATATTTCTATGACAATAAATAATTAAATTTATTTATGACACATTTATGATGCAGTAATTACCTTATTAACGAAAGATTAAAATAATTGATATTATAAATATCCAAATAAATGTAAATTGAAACTTTTGATGCATTAAACTAATTTTCTAGGTTAATATGTATTTTTTAGGGTTTATTAAATATTTTTTTTCTAAGTCATAAAGTTTTTATGACTTTCACAGAAACAAAATACCAAATAGTGTCAAAATTGACATAAATGAGTTTTTAAAACAAATACTATATTATTAAATGATATAATATTACTAAAAATCTAAAGTTCATCCAAATGACTTATATAAGGTTATATATGTCAATAATGAACCAATTGGGGTTCTATTTTTTTTATATTATGTTTATTAACCATTTATTATAATAATACAAGAATATATGGTAAAAGATAAACAATTTAACTAAGAGTTAAATCTAAAAGATAAGGTAAATATGGTGACCTAAACCTATCTAAAACCTATTGTTTGAGAAGTTTGAGACCCATCCCCACCTTATCATCGAAATAAATCCTTTTGGAGCCATTATAAACTGAATATTATTGTATAATATATTAATATTTCAAGATTTTCATAAAGTGACCCTCACATCTCTTTTAAAAGGGTACATCCCCTTCTCTCAAAATCACACCTCCAAAGCCATTTGTCTCAAACAAAACCTATTAAAATATCCTCCAAAATACCCTAAATTCCACCTATAGGAATTAATATGATACCAAATCCAACCTAAGGATTCCTTTTGATCAAATCAAAAGGAAGCACCCAAAGAAGATGTAATAATTTAATCACCTCTTTCAAAGTTCTTTTCTTCTTCCACTTCCTCTTTCTTTGTTGTTTACATAACAAAATAATAAATCCATTAAATTCTACAAATTGTGATGTTATTATAAATATGTTACAACCATATCCATTATTCTATCTATCCTATAAATGAAAAAGTCACCATACGTGTGTATGTATGGCTTACCGTCTCCACATCGTGGTGTAGTTTGTTATTCAACACTTCATTATTTGGATGGGTATAATAATTAGTATAAGTGATTTAAATAAAAAATATTACATGTTAATGATTCTTTATGTATTATATAACATCCAATTACATACTATTTTACCATAAATAGAATTATATTATCGCACGTGCGTACATACGGATTACCGTCTCCACAAACGTGATGAGATTCATTCCCATCGTAACCATTGACGAATAATTTACATTTTATGATTTAAAATACTGTTTAAAGAACTTATTATCATTATGGATACAAATCAAATACATCCTATCCATAACAAACATGACTTACATAACAAAACATATAAAGGAAAACTAATCAGTTAACACCCAAAATAATGATACTACTAAAATATTATTAACAAAGTAATATTAGAAGATCATATATGATATCATATTTATATATTTGGTTCTTGTATAATTTAATAACAATGATATAACAATTATAAATGAGTTTAATTTAACATTGACTAAGGAAAAGTAAAAGGTAAGGGTTAATTTTACAATCTCTTTCTTTATCTGAGGTTGTTTATACGTAAGTATCTACTGGGACTTATTTATCATCCACATCTGTGTTTCTTAAAAATTTATTTCAATTTTTTTTTACTATTTCTTAGAATATGGGTTAATGTAATTTATACCCTTTTTTGACTTTATATAATTTTTTAAAGGAATCATTTTTTCATTTTCCAAACAAGGTACTTTAAGACCTTTTCGACAAATTAAGGTAATAATTTTTTTTAACTTATACGACTGGTGCAACTATTTTCTACCATTATAACACATTGAAATATTCCCTTACAGGATTATATGAATATTTTCAAAATATATGTTTTCTTTAATAATTATGTGAATTTTAAATTATTTTAAAATTTCTCTCAAATAGTTTTGATTTCATCTAAGTCAACATACTTTGTTGTATTTTACACTTGTTTGAAATTGATTTAGTATGATACAATATTGCATATTGCATTGAATGTTTTGTGATTTGTTTGATTGTGGATTTGTTATTTTAATACCATTCATGGTTTATGGTTAAATTATTGACATTTCATATGATATTTTTAATACTAATGTCTATGTTATGTTTCAATATTTTCATATCCACTTCAGATTAGGAGTATATATCATCTTCCTTACTTTAGAAATATGGAATTCTAAAGATCCTTTTTTCCTTTATACTCTTTACTAATTCATTTTCAGAACGTTTACATTGTTGTCTTGATATGGAAACACTTCTTTATCCTGATTTCTCTTATATATTCATCTGGAGATAACATCTTCATCCTTATTTTTGAGAAAAAAAGTCTTTCCACTCTCTTTGGAATCAATAATCTCAATATTTTTCTTAACATCTTAATTATTCTTTTTATAAGGCATCATTTTTTTACTACATCACAAACATGAAATAAGTCACCTCATGTATTATTTCCTCTCACCACAACACATCCATATATTAACTTAATCACAAAAAATTAATTCTTATCGAATACCAATTCATGGTATTTATTTTGGAGTTGAGACACATTTATTATATAATTTTTTAACCGAACAACAAAAAATGACATTCAAATTAAACCCTTCATTAATTAAGGGGAACAAAGGGAACACAGATCAAGGGGGTCTAAAATAGTGAATCCGAAGGAAAAAATCTCTCATAATAGAAATAAAACCAAGTGATAGGGAGACAAAATTAGTAAAAAAATACAAGAGCTTGTTGTGATAATCCTTGAATCCAAATAGTCTGCTGCCAGGTTCACTTTGTGCCATGTGTGAAGAAAACCAGTTTGGTCATTAATAAGTGTCCTGAATATACAAATGTGATGAACAATAGACCATGGCACCTTGATCTTCCCATGTAGATAATGAAATATGATCACCGAGTCTCTCTCCATAAATGATAAGCCTATATTGTAGTTACTACACATCTCCATCACATTCCTCATTGCACAAGCCTCCGCCATTAGAGAATCACCGGGACTATAAGATGTAATAAAGGTGAAAATAACTGACCCACTGAGGTCAAAAACAAGGCCACCACCATGCATATAACCATCACAATATGAACCATTCACATTAATCCTGAAACGACTATATGGATCGATAAAGTGGATCCAACACCCCAGGGAAGATGCACAATGCCTATTGAAATAAGCCTCACCTACCTACATGAGCTTCCTTACTGAAGGAGCTGACTCCCATATTTTGAGAAGAGGCATCAGTTCAATCACAAGAAAACATGTTCTAGCAATCAAAAACCTGCATGAAGCGGTGACCCCTTCTCGGCTTGCCCTATCCCTAACCTCCCATACACCAGCAACCAACTAACAAAATGCCACACCCTCACCTTTTGTTTTGGACAGTCCCCGCCTACACCATTAAACAAAATAGGGAGGAGATATTTTCTTATCCAGTTGAGGTGGGTGAGAACAGAAAAATCACCAAATGAACACCATAGATAGGTACCCAGTCTCCTTCAAAAAAAGATATGAGAGACTAATTCATTATGGGTGTTTCGACAATAGGTGCACTTTGACACCAACTATAAACCCTTGCTCTTGATCTAGTCAATAGTGGGGAAAGTAGAGTTTTTTATCCTCCATACCAGTAAATTTTAATCATTAGGAAGATGTTTACACCAAAGGTTAGATCCCCAAGTATCCTGAGTATAAGAAACATGCACCACTTTATGATATTATTGAGCAGAAAAAACACCAGAAGTTGAAGCCATGAAAACACATTCATTGCTTTTCTCATTAATGTGAATATTATGAAAAATGGCATGTCGCTGATCATTGAGTACTACATTAACAAACAAGGGATAAGAGAAATATTTCTTGAAGGAGATATCTGGTGTTAGGCACCCCCAAAAACTGAGCAGATCACCAGCCCAATTATGACTCCATAAGATGATCTCTCCTTGACAAATGATCCAATAATAGTTGGACCGAATAGTCATAACATGTACCTGAATATTGTTCCGGAAACTAGAAATCCTTACACTTTTAAATTAATTCAAAATTTCTCTCAAATAGTTTTGATTTCATCTATATTAAAATCCTTTGATGTATTTTACACTTGTTTTAAGTTGATTTATTATGATACAATCTTCCATATTTTATTGAATGTTTTGTGATATGTTTGAATGTGGATGTGTTATTTTTAAACCATTCATGGTTTATGGTTAAATTATTAACATTTTTTATTCTAGTTTTAATATGAATGTCTATGTTATGTTTCAATATTTTCATATGAGGAACACATTGGACTTAGTATTTAACATGTAGAGCCCACTATATCTCATAGATGCATTGGTAGGTCTCATGAGACAAATTAGTGTCTTGGCACAAGGCCTTGAAAAAATCATTTTTTTAGTCTTGGAATGAGGCTTTGGCTATGTGGTTATGATTTCCGACATTATGCTTTCCATCATTATGAAATTAGCCATTGATATTACATGTGATTATTCAACTAGTATAATATTCATGTGAATAATTTAATGGTATTATTTGATTTATATGTGGAATATTATATATATGTTTACGTTTAAAAGGATTTTGTTTTATTCTAATACATTTCCTTACATGTTTATTATTATTTATGAAAGTTTCTGCTATATTTTTATCTAAACGGAGAATCTGAGTTCACCCCTTTCTATTTTTTATTTTCCCAAGATGTGAAGAAGTATATTATGACTGACTTGTAGGGATAATCTAATGGATATGAGTGTGTTCAAAGGAGACACGACGTTGTTGTTTTTCATTTCATGATGTAATGTAAAACTTATGTATGTATCTTTTACTTCCAAGGCTACTAAACTTATCAGTCTTTCGGGATTTGATCCCTTGTGATCATGCTAATGTTATGTAATAATGCATCGAATCTGGGTAACTAGGGTTAGGGCATTATATAGCATGGATTTTTTCAATATGGATATGTGGAATACATCATGTACTTGAGACATGGTTATTGTAAGTGATAGTTGATAGGATACAACTTCCACACAATTAAGAATATCAAAGGGTTCAATATACCTAGGAATTAGCTTTCACTTATTCCCAAATCTCTAGACTCTTTTCTGTGGAGATATGTGTAGGAATACCATATCTACAACCTAACAATCTAGGTACCATAAATGATTGTTTTCGTAGATATTTTGTAGAAATTGGGAATTCCTAATGTGTTGTTGAATGGCCTTCACATTTTATACCATTTCCTTGACCATTTTTGGTCCCAGTAGCTAGTATTCACCCACTTCACCCCAACATATAGGTGTTTTACTTCTTTTCCCATAATGGTCATCATATGGATCCATTTGGATGCTTGAGTGGGAACTATTATTGTAACATAATTTGAATAAACGAAGATGTTGGTCCCATCCTACATTGAACTCCATCAAGCATGATATCAACAGGTATTCTAGTCTCAAAATAGTCTTCTCAAACTAGCCATTAGTTTAAGGGTGATAAGTCATACTAAATTTCAACTCAGTGTTTAGACCATGTTGGAGACATTTCCAGAATAGAGAGGTAAATATTGGATCTTGATCCGATACAATTGATATTAGTACACCATTAAGCCTCAACACTTCTCTAATGTATATCAGTTCAAGTTGATTTAGTGAGAAATGTTCTCAAATTTAAATAAAGTGAGCAGTCTTTATAATATTATCCGCAACAACACACATAGAAATATTTCCTATGGATGTCTTTAAAAGTCCATTGAAAATGTTTGTGGTGATTTTTTTCCATTTCCTTTTAGGTATGGGTAATGGTTTCATCATCCCCTTATAATTTTTATTTTTAGACTTCACTTTTTGACACACTATACACTTTTATGTATATTCAGTGATCTCCTTCTTCTTATTGTCCCACCAATAGTTATATTAAATATCCACGTACATCTTTGTGCTCATTAGGTGGATGAAAAAGATCAATCTATGTGAATCATTAAAAAGATATTTCTTTATCTTAGTATTTGATGGAACACATATTTGTGACCCAAATATTATGAATCCTTCCTCATCAATTTTTAACTCCAAGGGTTCCCCACTTATGATAGCTTCAACCTTCTTATGAATTCTACATCATCTCTTTGAGATTACTTTATCTTCTATAAAAGGGATGGTTGATTAATAATTTGATAAAGGAATGCATATGTTCCTTCCTTTATGATTCCCATTTCCATCATTTTCAAGTCTAATAAAATTTGGTCCTTCTCAGTTCTCATCATTGATAAAGGTGCGTGGCCATTTTTACTTGGATAATCATCAACTTTACTTGATTTATTAGGATGGTAGTGGATTGGTATTTCAAATTATTTAATGAGTTGTAACCATCTTATTTGGAACATATTAATCTATTTATGTGTGAAAATATATTTTAGGATATTTTAATTAGTATATATCTCACACTTCCCTAGATAGAGACAATGCCTCCAAATTTTCAACATAAAGATCACAACCACCTACTCTAGATCTGTTGTGGGAATGTTTTTATCATTAAAATTCAGATACCTTGAGGTTTAATATATCAGTTTATCAATTTTATTTTTTACACATCCTAATACCTTCTTTGAAAAATCATTTTATACCATGAATAGTTCTTCACTTGTGGGTATTGTATGTACTAGTGCAATGATAAGCCTCTTTTTCAACTCTTTGAAGAAGTCTTCACAATCACTATTATAGAAAAAATTTACTTCCTTTTGACTCAACATGGTTAGTGGGTTTGAAAATAATGAAAATTTCTATAAATTCTTTTGATAATAACCAGCTAGACCAAGGAAACTTCGGATCTCCTTTACAGATTCTATCCTAGGCCACTCCTCAATTGCATTTTTCTTAGATGGGTCCACAGATATATCTTTTCTGGTAATAACATGCCCCAAGAATGATACTTCCTCCATATAAAACTCACATTTACTGTACTTTTAATATAGTTTCCCTCTTCATGAATTATTTAACATAGTATTCAAATACTCCTCATACTCTTCCTTTCTCTTACAGTCTATCGAAATATCATCTATAAAGACTACCAAAAATTTATCGAGTTAATCTCTAAAGACACTATTGATTAAGTACATTTGTTTTGGAGAATTAGTGAGTCTTAAGGGAATAAATATGAAATAATAGGTTTTATACCTTGTTTGAAAGGATTCCTTGGGAATATCTTCCTTATTCAACATTAATTGGTGATATCGCAACTGATGTTCTACCTTAGAGAAATAATTTTCCCCACATAGTTGATCAAAAAATTCACCTATCTATGGTAGGGGATAATTTTTCATTATCAATATTTTTTTCAGCTCATGATAATAAATATGGAGGTGCATTGATCTGCCCTTCTTTTTGATGAAGAGGACCAAAACACCCCAAGGTGAAGAACCTAGGGGTATAAAACCCTTGTATATATTCACTTGTAACTACTTTTCAGTTATTCAAAATAAATGGTGGCCATACTATAAGGATTATTTGATATGGGAAGAGATCTAGTTATAAGTTTAATTGAGAAATCAACATCTCAATTTGGAGAAATATGAGGAAATATTTCATGGAACACATCAGTGTTGTTCCTCACAATGGGAATTTCCTCAAGGGTGATCATATCCTTTGTATAAATCATTTGAGCCGGACTTTCATAATCATACAGAAATAATATAAATTCTTTATAAGGATATTCTAAAGGATATTCATCCTCCACCTTATATTTGAAAATAATTGGAGGATATCATAGGATGTGAAGAGGGATCTTCCTCTTTTGATAGTTGATGTTGGATTTATATATTGATATCCAATCCATGCCCAATATAGAATAAAACTCTACCAAATAAAGTGACACACACTTTTGGAATTGTACCATTTACCAACGGTTCAAAACCATTGGTATATTATATACCAACAATTTCCCAAACCATGGCCATGTATGCCGTTTTCATAGGCTTATACCAAAGATTCTATGTAAACTGTTGCTATATGTGTTAAAGGAAGATATATACCAATGGCTTGTGAAACCGTCGGTATATGTTACCCTTATACCAACGGTTTAGAACCATTGGTATATAGTGTACAATATACCTGAAAAGGATAAACCAACGGTTTTCAAAACTATTGGTAAATGTTTATACCAATGGTTATAACAAACCATTGTTATAATATATATCGAGATAATATAACAACGGTTTTGAAAATCATTGGTATACATAAGCTGCAGCTCCACAGCAGCAGCAGCCAGCAGCCACCTCCAACTTGCTCTCCATGACCTGTAAGAACACATACACCCAGAATCCAAAAGGCTACATGGGATGTTTAAAATACATCCAAAATTCAGAAATTCAGAAATTTAAATTTCATTCCCCACTCAAACCACAACACAAGATAAAAATAAAGAATCCAATACATCCACAATCCAATACATCCAGAATTGAAATGCAATAACACCCATAACACCAATACAAAATTAAAATCCAATACATCTAGAATCCAATAAACATAACAATATTCAAAATTTTGAATTCATTACTAATACAACTAGAATCCAATACATCCAGAATTCAGAAATTTAGAATTGAAAAGAAATAACACCCATAACAGTATTCAAAATTTAGAATTCACCCCTCACTCAATCCACAACACCAATACACACAAGATAAAAAACCTACATGGTATAGTAAGAACATGGGATGTCTACTCATGGTCTTGGGTTAACTATCTTAAAACCAAAAGAAAAACATGGGTAGAGTGGACAAGGATCATGATATCCATAAGATAGACAATGGTAGGGGTCATGTGCTTAGACCTGAGATGAGTTATAGGAAGCGCATGTGAGGTTTATATTCCACTAATGACTATGTATCCATGTATAAATGGTTCCTGATGTGTTAGTGGAAGACATTGGAAAATCTCAACATATGAGATGAGTTACCAGAATAGCCTAAATGTTTTCATAGACTTTTTAATTGGAATAAGAGTGTATGAATCTAATTGTAATTTGGTCTCCTGGGTGTGATGTGAGATGAATCCCCATTTTGGGTAGTGGGTATGAATATTCAATTATTTCATTGGTATTGGGTTCCTAAAGAAACTTTGGTTTTGTCCTAAAACCCACTGTTTAAGGATGGGATTGGTGTATTAAATGTCATGTGTTTTAGAATATGGGTAGGAGTTCCTCACATGAGAAGTGGATTGTGTGAGCCTAGATGATGGATCCTTGTGCTAAATTATCAACACAATCCGAATAGTTTTGGTCAGTTTTCTGTATGCAAGTAGTTGTTTTCACTTAAAATCCTGTCCATTTCAAATTAAAGTGAAATTGTTTGAGTGGTACCAGCCACACCATGCCTTGTATTGAGGAAGGGTTGACTCGTACATGTCACAAATGACCCATGGATCATTGTAATAAAGTATCAATAGAATCCAAATGCTTTTGATCAGTATTCCGTATGTCAGTTGTTGTTTTTACTTAAAATGTTGTCCATTTGAAATAAAAGTGATACACTTTGAGTTTTACTAGCCACACCATGCCTCGAATTGAGACGGGGTTGACTCATACATGTCACAAATGACCCATGGATCCTTGTGATAATTTATCAACACAATCATAATACATTTGGTCAGTTTTCCAAATGTCTATTGTTTTTACTTAAAACAGTATCCATTTTAAACAAAAGAGGGACACATTGAGTGATACCAGACACACCATGCCTTGGATTGAGACGAGGTTGACTCGTAAAAGTCACAAATGACCCATGTATCATTGTCCTGAAGTATCAATACAATCAGAAATCGTTTGATCAGTTTTCTGTATGCAAGTTGTTGTTTTCACCAAAAATCCTATCCATTTCAAATAAAAGTGAGACAATTTGAGTGGTAGTGGCCACACCGGGCCTCATATTGAGGCGTTGTTGATTCATACATGTCAAAAATGACCCATGGATCATTTTACTAAAGTATCAACAGAATATGAATGCGTTCAGTTGGTTTTCTATATTCCAGTTGTTGTTTTATCTTAAAATGTTTTCGAATTCAAATAAAAGTGAGATACTTTGAGTGGTACCGGCCACGCCGTGCCTCAGATTAAGGCAGAGTTGACTTTTACATGTCAAAAATGAACCATGGATCTTTTTGATAATGTATCAACACAATCTGAATACGATTGGTCAGTTTTCCGTATGCCAGTTGTTTTTACTTAAATGGGTGTCCATTTTAAAGAAAAGAAAGACACATAGAGAGATACTGGCAACATCGTGCCTCAGATTGAGACGGGGTTGACACATACATGTCACATATGACCCATGGATAGTTTTCCAAAAGTATTAATACAATAAAATGCGTTTGGTCTGTTTTTCATATGCAAGTTGTCGTTTTCACTTCAAATGTTGTCTATTTCAAATAAAGGTGACACACTTTGAGTGGTACCGACCACACCGTGCCTTGGATTGAGTCAGGGTTGAATCATACACATCAAAAATGACCCATGGAACCTTTTTCTAAAGTATCAACACAATCAGAATACATTTGGTTAGTTTTCCATTTTTATGTTGTTTTTACTTAAATCTGTGTCAATTTTAAACAAAAGATAGACACTTTGAGTGATATCGGCCACACCGTGCCTCGGATTGAGGAAAGGTTGACTCATACACGTCAAAAAATAACTCATAGATCCTTTTTCTAATGTATCAATAAAATAAAAAGGCTTTTGGTCAGTTTTCCATATGCAAGTTGTTATTTTCACTTCAAATCCTGACCATTTCAAATTAAAGTGAGACAATTTGAGTGGTACCAGCAACATCGTGCCTTGGATTGAAGTGGGTTTAACTTGTACATGTCACAAATGACCCATGGATAATTTTCCTAATGTATAAGTAGAATAAGAATGCATTTTGTCGGTTTTTCATATGCATGTTATTGTTTTCACTTAAAATATTGTTCATTTCAAATAAAAGTGAGATAGTTTGAGTGGTACCGGCCAAACTAAAGTCCACAGAATGTACCATATCGCCCAACTAAAAAAAGGAAAACTACATAAAAGGATTGGATATGAATACTTCAAATAATGTTGATTCATATAATCATGACACTTGAATTGTAAAATGAATATAGAAAACAAATCAAACTACACTTATTAGGAGGGCCATCCAGGGGGTGGGAGGGTTTTCCAGGGGGTGGGGTGGTGTCCAAGGGGGTTGTTCAAGGGGTGGGAGGTCTGTCCAGGGGGTGGGGGTTGTCCAAAAGGGTGGGGTGGTGTCTGGGGGGGGGGGGCTGTCCAAGGGGCTGGGAGGGCTGTCCAAAGGGTGGGGTGGTGTCCAGGGGGGCTTTCCAATGGGGTGGGGGTGTCCAGGGGGTTGGGTGGTGTCTGGGGGGGGGGGGTGTCTAGGGGGGGTGTCTGGGGGGTGGGAGGGCTGTCCAGGGGGTGGGGTCGTGCCCGGGGGGGGGGGGGGGGGGTTGTCCGAGGGGTGGGGGCTATCCAGGGGGTGGGGTGGTGTGGTGTCCAGGGGGGCTATCTAGGGGGTGGGGCTGTCCAAGGGAGTGGGGTGGTGTCCAGGGGGTTGTCCAAGGGGTTGGGCCTGTCTAGGGGGTGGGAGTTGTCCAGGGGGTGGGGTGGTGTCCAGGGGGGTTGTCCAAGGGGGGGGGGGTGGACAACTCCCTTCCCTCTCGGGTCATCCCACACCAACTCCTAAGTGAAATTTGTATAAGAAAATCATCATCAATTTTCTTATCCCATCCGACCATATACCATACCACCCAAGGAATACCCTATAACTCAAAAATATCCTAACGTTATATACAATCCCATAGGACATAATCGATATATGGCCAATCTCATCAGCCACCCTCATCCACATCCCAGCATAACACCCCTCTAGGTTGTAACCACGCCCCATAGGCCACAAGGAACTCACATAACAATTTCAACCTTACCCAAATCACCCAATAATATAACCCCATAGAGTCACTTAGACCACCATCCCTTTCAAACACATTCCATGTACTACAAGAATAAAAAAACTAAGGATGTCACCATATATCTTCTTATGAAGAGGTTTCACTACAAAAAGTCTACCAAAAAAACCACACTAAGACAACATCTTACATTTATCAATAAATACAACAAGATAAATAATACAAATCAATGAATTAGGTTATTATATTATACATGAAATCGTTGAATAATATTTCTACTACACTATACAAGATATCCCCTATAAAACTAGATTCATTATACAACCTATACCTCTCATAATTGAGATAACCCAACCCACAAAAAACAGAATCACAATTATTCAACACCTTAAATGGGTTTTCACTATCCACATGACACACTAGAATACCTTACTGTACAAATGGAAAGGATTACACTAGAAGGAACTTCTACCCAAGGCCCCCATCACATTAAATAATATAAAACCTCAGTATCATGATCAGCTCTTGCAGAAGGGTCTTGTGGCAAGGGAATATGATAGGAGAAATAGAAATAGAAGCATACCATGTGGATGTCATTTAGGTGAAATCAAAATAAATAAATAAAAAAAGATGCATGACATTCCAGTTACAGATTAGAAGTGTAGAATTAAAGAATTACCTAATAGAAGAGAGAGCTTCTAGAGATACCTTGGGGTGAAGAGAGAGAATCAGCAAGGATAAGGTTTATGGATGTAATCGAGCAGACAGATGGATTCTGGAAGTGATGCTATTTGGGGGAAAACTTTCCCAACGGTTTTCTAAAACAATTGGGAAAGATTGTATTTACCAATAGTTTTTGAAAATCATTGATATATATATATATTTTCCAAGATTTTCCCAACGGTTTAATTAAACCGTTGGGAAAAGCTAATTCTCATCCCATTATCCCAACGGTTTGAAGAAACTATTGGGAAAAATTCAGTATACCAAAGTTTTATTCAAACTGTTGGTATACAAGTGTAGGGAAAACAAAATTTTCCAGTAGTGACAAGATTTCACAAGAGGTTTAGTCCACAAATATTGATCGAGGGGGAGTTATATACTTTATATTCAAGAATTAATCTCGTTAATAATTCTCATGGATAACTCAACCTCCATATTTTGAGGTATTGTTTGAATAACTCCACAAAAAATAAAATATATGAAAGATTGTGTATAACTAGAGTAAAAAATAAGTTTTCTATTCTTGAATGAATAACTATTGTACTTATCACCACATCATTTTTTGGATCCACCTAAGTATTACTGATAGAATATTCCATTCCTAGTTGATTGGGAGGTTGTTTTCATTGATTGTCTATGACGACCCTTATCATAAGGCATTGACTTGCATAATTCCCATGTTCCTTGAAGTTGAAAAACTATAATTTATACTCTTTTGATACAAAAATTCCTTTCTTCTTCCACACTAGTGGTATTCTTATGATCCCTTCGATGATTATTAGCCTTATGCCCTTATTTTCTACATTTTAATAATCTCTTAGTTCCCTTTAGAATGTTCCATGGATGATTGTTCACACACATATGACATGTAATATGTTGGGTTTTCTTTCATCCATGGGATGTATAAATTGATCCTCCCAAATTAAACTTCATTTTACTATTTTTATCTTTTATACCATGTGACCACTGAGATTCTCAAACCACTATCTCAACCTTAAGGGAACAACTAAAAATATATTTATAACTATGAATGTCTTTAATTTACAATGATTTTAATAGACTCACCTTTGATCCATTTAATAAGTTATTCACCTTGATTTTAGTGTTCATAAAAGAACCGG